>OY728139.1:668805120-671267222 GCA_963277665.1 Viscum album | reverse complement strand
ATCCAGTCCTGACATTTTAAAACCCCTTTGCAAAGACTAATCCTCTGTATTTTATTTTTGTTAATAAATTCTAGGACAGGAGTTTCCCATTTCCTGATCCTTTTCATCATAGGTGAATATATGTATAAATAAAACCTTCGACATTAAAGAAAATAATTTTTATATGATAAAAATGGATATAGATGAAAAATATATATTATAAAATGTAAATGTTATTCTTATCAACCTAGTTATTTCATTTGATGAATATTTTCATTAAAGGGAAGGATTTTGATGAAGATAATTAATATCCAAAAAGTTAATTCATCCATTTTAAGAGATAATTTTTTGAAAAATACATGTTGGTGATCAAATCAAAAAGAGACTTCACGGACTGTGGGAAAATTATGTAAGATGAGAAAACAATTTCGACATGTGAAATATTTTCATCAAAACCCCTGATAGTTGAATAAAATTAAAATAAATCTTGGATATATTGAATAATTCATATTTAAGTTTAATATAACAATTTGAAATCATATACAACATATTAATGTTAATTGGTATATAAATTCAAACATGTCTTAATGAACGGGGTTTGAGATAAAAATACCTAACAACTTCTGAATAACATAAAAAACTAGAAATTGGGAAAATGAATAAGAAGTTATAATTAAATTAATATGGATAATACATGATATAAAATTACTAATTAATTTTATATATAACATTTAAATGGAATTTTGTGCATAAAAGTACTTGTTTCTCAAAGATAGGAATTTGAAACCCTTAGTTGTGCCTGAAAGAATTAAGTATTGCCAATTAACCTCATGAATAATAAAAATAATATTTTTAAAAATAATTATTATTATATTCATATATAAATAATGATATAAGGACTGCTCATAGACTTTTATAATTTTTTAAATATAATATCTTCTTATGTCGGTCATATAGGGGTGTTCAGTTAATTTCATCCTAACAATTTCAATTGTTGAACATCGTATAAGGTGTTGTAAAATTATTTCCAAATCATTATAATTGAACATTATTATGTTCACTAATTTTTAAATTTCACATAATATATACATTTAAATAGGTTTTCTAGAAATGGACTCAATTTTGAAAAGTTACATTAATATGAATTTTTAGCGGTTAAATTTACTCTAAATTATTACTAATAATAATATTGAAATAATGAATAAATTTTAAATTAAAAAAATGTTACTAGATTTTAATATAAAAAATTTAATGCATAAAAAAATTTATTCCATTCATGTATGTTGATATTTAAAATTAAATAGAAACATCATCTCATGGATGTGGTAGTCGGCACATAAACACCAATGATACTCATGTTTTAATAAAACAGAATGAATGAAATATTATAAAATTTTAAAATAATAAAATTTATGTAAAAAATATTTTATATTATCAAATTTCATATTGAACCATCAATTAAATTAAGTGTTAACAAATATGACATGTAGTGCATGGAGGCAGTAGTCTGCACATACTCATGAAAACATTTGTACATTATGAGAGGGTTTGGAGGAAGGAATAAAATGTATATTCCATTAATAAAATACCATTAATGAATATTATTATTATTAATTTTATCATAATATCCTTTACAAAATATATTATATGTTGCATATGAAATAAATAATATGGAATAAATGGTAAGAATGTTGTGATACCTTCATCAAGAATTTAATAATTTTCTTGAAATTCATTTTGAAAATGGAAAATTTTATTTTTATTATAGCCACCAATGTATTAATTTTGTGTAATATGAATACAGTATAGGTAATTATTTAAGTGTTTCTACAACAATTAAAATATTACATTCATCCTGAATGGTCTCCATGTCGTCTCTATTTATAAGTGATGAATATGGAACTTTCTGTGAAAAATTATGTTATATAAGGAATAATAATTTAGGTACATGGATGTTTTGTGGGGTAGGTTTGTTATGGTTATTGAGGAATGTGGAAATGATTTTAAAAACTAATAAAGTGTTTCTATAGGGTTTAATGGTCATGTAAACATAGGAAATTTTAACCCAAACTAGATTTATTACTCAAACACCAATGAATATTAATTAAATAATAACAATGTTAATAATTTTATTAATAAAAATAAAAGAGGTCCATTATTACCAAATATATACATGTTAAATACTAATTTGGTACTTAGTAAACCTAATTCAGTTTCTTAATATAAGAAAACTAACATTTAGATAAATAATAATAATGTGTTGAAAATTTTTTTTAATTAAAATGTTGTTTTAATCATTAATTTTTTATAATCATATTTAACATTTATTATCTATTATATAAGATATTATTCTGTTGTATATATTTATAGTTTTAATTGAAAATTTATTAATTGAAATTTAATAATGCATAATATTTAGATAAATATTATTCCATGAAAAATAATGGTTTCACCTCGGTAACAAATATTTAAAAAAATTGAATTAATATTTATTCCAAAAAATAATTTGGACCTTATCAGATGATTATGAACCACTACTTTTAAATTTAAAACCATTATAATATCATTCAATTGATAAAAACTTATTTTAAAAATACTATTATGTAATTTATTTAAAATAATTTTTAATAAAATATTAATCATGTTCAAAAAAACAAAATATATGTTTCTAATTAAAACATGATATTTTAAAACATACAATGTAACATTAAAAAAATATTTTAAGAATAAAAAAGTATCATATGTTTTCATATTTTTTATATCCATGTAATCTAATCAATGCCATTACATTTTTGAAAATATTATTTTTCTCTATTCACCAAAAAATTAATAATTTATGAAAAAATCTTTAAAATATACATTTCCTAATACTTCCATGATAAATCAAAAAATTATTTTAATAGTTCAAAAGTATCATCTTTAATTTTAAATGTTTTTTAATAAAATAAAATCATAGAATATCATAAAAAACAACACTATATGATAAATAATTTATCCCTACATTAACGTACCTTGGATAATAAGTGCATGAAATTAATATTTCAGATAACAAAAATAGCCATTTTATAAAATAAATTTTAACAATATAATTCTATATTATTATTTACTTAGTTGTACTAATTGAGTTCAGTTTGTAATGAGTTTTTATTACTACTATATATATATATTATAATTCTACTAACACTCATTATAATAGATCATTATATGAATAATTACAATGATCTATATTTGTTTTCTTTTAAATTTAACATGTTGATGAAACCATATAAAAAATATTTATTTAGGGACAAAAACCCAGGACATTATATTTTTCCTCATTTAAATGAATTTTCTTCTGAAGAGTATTGTTTTATTTACTTATAAGAATTATTATATATGGAGAAAGGATTAACATGACTTAACATATTATCCCTAATGATATGTGATCCAAAATATACATCGGAAGACTATAAAACTCTTATTTTCCGATATTTTTTCAATGAAAAGTATCTCATAAAATTTTATGAAGTTCTAAATAAAGGATTTGGATTTCTTGATATATAATGTTTTTCCATGCACTATTAAATTGTCATAGTACATGTATATGTTTTATTCCATATTGTACAAATTAATATGATTTCAAAGTGAATGTATCCATTCTATATTGTAAATTAATTAATTTTTAGGAAGATATTATTATATGAAAAATAATTTATTTCCTCAAACATATTTAATTATTTTGATTTCCATTTAATATGTGCTTCCTTGATTCCTGGGTCTAGGTGGTGTTGGATTTATATAATTCAAAGAAATCAATGGATTAAGGAATATCCTAGGACAATCTCTAGGTTCTCTTCACATAATAAATTTATTCGTTAGTGGTTTCCATGTATTAGTGTTATTATTTTTCCTCATGTAATCTAAACTACTAATTTTCATTATCCATCTTGATTATAGATGGAATAAGTTTCCACTAGTATAGTATCTTCCGATCCCCTTAAGAAAATTATCTTAATTCTTCTTCTAAAAATTTTAACATAAAGGAAATTACACATTTATTCCTTCACTGTCTTCATCATAAGATATTTCATGATTTTATATCTATATATTCCTTAGTCAGAATTGGTCTTTGATTTTGTTCACATTATTAATAATATACTGTGATAGATATTTTAGAATAATCATTAGTTTTTCCATTAATTCTCCCATTATGACATGTTATTCATTGAGCTAATCTCCACATTTTCCATTACATCCATGGTTACTATAGTTCAACAAAATCATAAAACTAAAAAGGATTATATGAGTGGTGAAACATTTTCAATACAGTGATATTACCATTACCATAAAAATGAATTAAACCTCAAAATGTCTGGTTTTTTATATTTTCATAATGTCCTGTTAATAATTTAATTCAAACTGTATCAATCATTGTATGATCTAGGTTACATTTATTTTAGGTATCTTATACTTCTAAAAATATTCCCACATAATATTTATAAAATCAGTCATTTATAGTGGTTTTTATTGATTATATGATCAGCTAAAGAATTTCACCTAGGAGTGTAAAACAGCATTCATGGTAAGGTCCCATTAACTGTGCACCATAATGATAATAAATTTGTACTCAATAAGGACTATTTGGTATTATTTATCTGTGATACATCTAATCCAAAACCACATCGACTTTCAGTTTCAATGTAGAGATTTGTTTTGTTGAAAAAACACATAATCTCTACCATACCAGAGAATCAGGATCTAATCCAACTCATAGGCTTATCATTAGGGTTTTCATTAATTTTCGGTAATCATAATCACATTAAATAATAAATAATTCCAGTGATACCATCTATAATAAACCATTCCGTAAACCTATATTATATTATAACATTCAGCATAGTTTACTAAAAATATTAGGCAATGATCAATTGTATATTATCATTGGAGTATTAGACATGAAAATAGAAAAAATCTATATATTACATAATTTTAATTATTTAATTTTCATACAGTGATCCAAATCCCATAAGTCCTCTTAATTATATATAGGTAACCTTGGGAAATAAATAAGTAAAGGGTGAGATAAAAAGAATAGTAAGGGAATAAACTAAGAAAATGAGTATAACATGTTAGGAATATCATGATATCATAATGAGAATGATCATAATATTATTATAAAGGAATAATGAAATGATAACATGAGATAATGGAGTAAACAAGATCATATAAAAATATAATTTCATCATAGTAATGTGGTAATATATTAATAGGAAATAATGTGAATAAGTGAAATCTCCCTTCCATGTTAATATAGAATTATTATTTTCGTTAAATTCCCACTCCCATAGTAGGAATGGATTAATAACTATCTATTGATAAATATTTAATAAAGTTTCCTCTATGTATACCCACTAATTCTAAATCTATGTTATGATCGTCTATATTGTCTTGGTTTGTTATGATTCATGTGAGGAAATACATATAATACTATATTTATAAGTTTAGGAAACAGTGTTCATTATAATGTAGAGAAGTATCATCATTTCAAAAGAGGAAGGAAATGGGTTATCCATGGGAGACATGATTTTCCACACAATATGTGATGGATATTCCCTAATAATATTTCCCATTATGCTGATGTGGTGGAGAAAACATATTTCCTTAAGTATTCTATTGATTTAAAAATTACTGAAAAACATGTTTCGAAGAAAACCCCATCTTGTGGGACATTAATGAAATTTCTTTCTATTGAAAACATATTTATATGGTTAGTAATATGTATCCAATGATTTTGTTTATTTTACAATATTCTCTTTGATAGTCTGGGAATCCAAAAAAATCATATTAACAGTATGATTAAATGGTGATATCTATGATGAAAAATCCAAACTCACTGATCACATCGCATTGTATGATCTCAATCCCCATAAATTTACCAAAATAACATAGAATTCATCATGATGTATCCTACCATATAAAATCATAGTTACTTTTTATGAATATAATGAGATTACATCAAAATGTGGAAAGGGGTTGAGATCATGGGTTACAATCATGATCTGAAAACCTCATAAAGCATCAACCAAATTAAAGGAAAAAACATGAAGAATTAGAAAATATTTTTTTGCCATATCTATGAGGTTACCTACCTCATGTATTCTCATAAAATCCATTTTGTAGCATGTTTCACTAGAGGATCATGTGATATTTCAATTAACTTTCTCCACCATGTGGTACCTCAACATTGTCCCCTTTTTTGGTACACTAATTACCCGAGGATTCCTTTAAATTCAGAATAATATTCTAAAAAGTATGATAATAAATTGGAGGATATACTATTTTCAACTTATTTTATATGAATAATTGACATGTATCTAAAATAATAATCCTTATAGGGAAATTAAAAGACATCACCCAAAGGAAACTCTTCAAAAGTCATCTTCTAACGCCTCCTCACGAGGAAAGAATGAAAGGGTGATCTCAAGTAGCCATACTAGATGTTAATCTAATGAACATGTGCTCACATAGATTTCTCATGAGTAAATACCATGACGGATTGAACATGAAACCAGATCATGATGACATTTCATAAAGGCCCCCATCATTATGGTTGTTTGTTTTGGTATACTCTGTAGGTCGATTTTGTGAGTTTTCTTTATGAGGGACATTCAGTTAGGTGACCATGTGATGTAATGTTCATTTATCCCCCTTCTATGGACCACAGTTCTTAAGTCTAGTATGTGAACTACACACTACATGAATCCTCGATAAAATCCCTTTGTGGAATCCTCTATAAACCAACCATGTTAAACCCATATACGTTAACTCTCCTCATGAGACCCATATACACTTCAATTCTTCATGTATTCTAATAAGTAGACTATGTCAAAGCCCACTAGTCCATAACATGATGGGTTCTCCCCAAAAACACTGGTCATGATTTGTTCCATGCTACATTCTTGGTACTTTGACCGTCTCCCTTCACATCAATCACTATCACCACTAAAATTCGAGTGTCTCGCCTTGAAACATTTAGTCTAGGATAAACATATTTTTTAGTTGAAATTATTATCACCCCATCTATGATCCTATATAATTCACTGATTCATAATACTGTTCATATCTTCCCAAACAACCATGATTATAGATTCTCCATTTTGATTCTTCAAATAACTCAAAAAATGATTCTACTCCAAATTCTCATATATAGGACTCAACTTTTTTATAAGACCCAAAAATATCACATCACCAAACTCACGTACAGGGTTATGAATTTTAGGACTGCACAAATGTGTAATCCTCACACCAACACATAGAGTCAATATCCTCTACATGGTTTCCAAAAAATACATTGACCATACATAAATATTTGACCATGTATCTCGGGGAATCATCAATATGTAGGACCCACATTGAACCATGTTTTAAACCATTTCATGACATAATAATCTTACTAAGATAGCTCATTGTGTAAGAACCATTGAATCAGTAGTTTTACACCCCAATGAAATATGAATTTTTTCAATCCATTTATCTCTCACTAACATTGACTAATTTTTCATAGAGGATTAGTTGATCATTCTATTTTCATGATAGAGACACACTATAAGAGTAAAAATCTAGTAATAGATTCATGTATCTAAAATTTATCACACACATCCAACCAAAACAATTCTAAATTTTATATAGTTGTCCTCACATATTATATTAAACTTTTTCAATCAAAATATCTTGGATTTGAGTTTTTTTCTTATTGGATATGAAACATTCCTATCATAGGAATAATCTCAATAAATAAAATATAATACATTTTATTTTATGATAATAAGATGACAAATTTTCTTTATTTCCTTTAATCAAGGCACTCGTCTATGTTTCACAACAACTGGTCCTCTTTTTTTTTTTATAATCCCATCTTTAAAACATAGAGAAACCTATGAGTAATATAAACCTTGTCTCTTGATGTCTCCCCTTTTGTAGAAAATGAATATTATAAACATATTATAATATGTGTAATCCCCATACAAGATAGCTACGTCATACATGATAAAAATAATCAACCTATGTGGGGAGAATGGGATTATCCAAACCATCCTCTATTGATGTTTCATAGGTGATCATTATCATCTTATACTATGTATCGAGCCTAAGATCCATTATTTTAACTGAATATGAGTTCTTTATAATCATGATAATAAGGATAATAACCTTTATATCTTGATGAGATTGGGATTTTTTGATGATAATCTATGGATTCCTCTAGCGAAAAGCCGTGTATTTCTCAAATAATGAGGCAGGGATACCCCTAATGATGAGCTATGAATGACCCATTGTCTCTCATGTGATGATCATATGATTATTAGATGACCTAGAATTAGGAAGATAACATGAATATATTTGCATGTGATCCCCATGAATAACCTCTAATTTTTTATTAAAAAATATGGGTTGAATTTTAAAAGAAATCTATTGCATATGTCTGAAACTGCCCATTTCAAGGAACATGTCACCCAGTCATCTGTTATACATGATGTTAGTCCAGTTAGATGTTATCCATATCATGGGAAAATAAAAATTACAATGTGTCCCATTAAGAGGAATAAAACAGTGTGGGTTTTGATTCTCATTATTGGAACATGTATGATGATCTCTCATGGTATTTATTTAAACTCTAGAACAACTCACTCCTCTATGTATGGACATAAATTCCAAAATTCCAAGATATTTAGCTTCAAATAAATTTATCAATAATTAAAAAGATAAAAATTATAATCCTCTATTACACATAGGTGTCCACATCTCTATATGGTTTCAATCATATTTTTCCCATAGTGGTGACATGTACCAATCTTTAATTTTGTAAATATTTCATATCATATCTCAAATATAAAAGTGATTCTGGGAGAAAGGGATAATTCAACCCTTAATGGTTAGATGATCTTGATATCCAGCCCTATTGACCAATAGTAAACACAATTTTAAATAGTCTGATAACGCAATGAAAACAATCAGTTGGTAATATGCTCTAAGAATATATTTACATTGAATCATTAGAGAAGTGGGATATTTTAGTGTATCCTTCAAAAATAACCACATCAAATATTCAAGAGGATTGGATTAATAAGATCAATATGTAAATAGTAAACTCCTATATTCACCAAAATCTATTTTTAGTCTTAGGAGGATGAGGGTAATGGAAAACTGGGGACCATGTAATGGTAAACGTATCTCATAAGTGTCAAAATAAATCCTTCTATAGGGAAAGGGATGTAACCTTGAAAAAATGATACATGATGAGAATGATGAGATAAAATTTGTATAAAACATGTAAATCAATTATAATCAAATTTAGTGTAATAGCCAGAGATTTTAGCTAATATATATATTTTAATTAATTTATCTTTTTGATATTTCTCATTTCATGTCACACATGAAATATTTCATTATTATAATTATTTAAATGAGATAATTATGACATAACCATTAAATTCAGTAATATTAATAGTAAGTAATACTTTAACAATATTACTTATAATGTTTTTATATGGATAACACATATAATTAGTGAATGATATGTTGATTGGTAAAGTCCTTTTATGTTTAAAAATACTATTTTCTTGAAGGAATCGATTTTAATAATAAATATAATTTTAGATATATGTATAAATTTAAATTAAATAATTTTTTTTAATTTATAATGTTGAAAATATATTAGGATTTATTTTTGGGATTCTTCTAAGAATCTATATTTTTTTATGAATAGTGAAAAATAAAGCCTTTTAGTTTAAAACTACCTTTTCATTTAAATAATTATTAATGATAAATTATATTTTAAAATATTTAAAAGGACAAATTAGATCAATAATACATATATTAAATAAATTTAGGTCATTACAATCAATTTAACAATGAAAATTTAATATATAAACATAATAAACTATTGAACTACATTCTACTTTAAAAACCTGTTATATCGTCCCATCTATTGGATTAGAATTAATCATAATTTTTACAATTCTGTGAATTGAATTTTGAAAACACTACATATAAAATTATAATTAGTATAATATTTATAGTTTATTTAGATCATGTTTATTTTTGAATAAAAAAAATAGTAATAATGAATACAATTAATCATAGTGATTAAGGTCAAATTATGTTTAATTGGGGACTAAACCCATATCTTTGGAGCCCAAACGACCTATAAACTTTAAAAAAATTCATTTATGGACATATTTAGTCCATAAACCATAAATTATTTATTTATATTGGGGTTTTATCAATTTATAATGTAATATCATGTGTACCTCATACTTGTTTTCAAAAAGTCCAAGTGAGTCGTTTTTTCTTCCCTATAAAAGGCAACCACCTCTCCCACAACCTCAAACCAATAAATCCTCATAAATTCATCAAGATCAGCCTAATACTCATCAAACATCCCTCAATTCCTCCAATAATCTTTACTTTAGGTTGACGGATATCCAATAAATCCTTTTGGCACAAACCAAAAGGAGTTTCCCGATTAAGAGGCAGCTTCTTCTCTCAACTCCTTTATTTTATTTTCTTTCTCCACCACATCAACTATCATTATTATATAATTTTTTGAAAAAAATAAACCTCAATAAAATATTATTTTTTATCCTAGTTTTATACCTACACTTACACACACTTTCATCTAATGGGTAGCCATTATACGGTTTACGTGTAAAGAGAACAACCGCCTCACTAAATGATGATTGATCAATTTTCCATACCACTTATCATGGTGGAAATTGTGTTTGTACAATATTTTTTATATGTTATATATTATATATATTATATTTTTAAACTTATGTATTAATTTTTAAAACACATATCATTTCACTTATAATTTTTTATACGATAATCTCAGTTGAGAATGTGTGGATTACCACCCTCTCAAAGTGATATGATTCGTTCATACACTACATGGAATGTGTTAAGTAGGGATTTAGTGAATATATAAGATATATATGATATAATAATGCTAATTTAATGGTAATATATATATATAATATTAATATATAAACATATATGTCTTTTAATTACCTTTTTTAAACACAATAATTAGTCAGAAATAACATTCATGCGTACATATGGCCAACTGTTACCATGAACGGTGTATTTCGTTTCATAATTATATATTATATAGATTACTAAAATACACATAAAATTTATATAAATAATATTTATATCCTGGTTTAATTCTATAAATCATGATATACGGTATATGTACTAGTGATATTACAAATTAAGACCCATTTGAAAAATCAAGTCAATATTAACCAATGTGAAACCTTAACATCATATTGTCAAAAATAGTGTAATATAATGTCATAAAAACCATATATGGTATTAGATATAATAATATTGTTATGTAAAAGGATTATAATAAATTTATATTTATAATATATGTATTTTGGATGAGTACAACGAGATTCCAGACATAAGGTAATGGGCTTTCATCTCACATTTTATTTCTATGAGATACAAGATATATTTTCCGCTCTCTAATTTTGTGTAGAGTATTTATTAACCATGATTATATTTTATTATTATTATAAATAAATATTTGGGTATTCAAATATCCATTTTATGATCATTATTTCATTTTTTATATGTTTAAAAAGATACTAAATCTGTGAAACAATTTTTTCATTTCCTGAGACACACACTTTTTTATGCACCTAAAATATTTTTAAGGTTTATATGCTACCATTTGACATTTTATATAATGAACATTCCTATTTTAATGATATTTTAAGCTTCATTTTGTTTCCTTTTCTAACATTTACTGTATGATCACATGTTTCAATGTTAAAAAATTTTGTTGATAAAATCTCATTGCTTTTTGGGATTGTTTATTTTTATGCTTTATTTGAAGAAATATTTTGTTCAATATATTAGGAAAATTCATGAAATTTATAATATTCTTGTTATTCATGATATATTCTTGTAATGTTACCATATTTATACTCTTTGGTACATAAGATAGTAAGGAAGTATAATTTTTAAGAAAGACGACTTCACACTCTCTTTGGTCAGAAATTATTGTTCCCTTAAAACCATGTTTCCTAAAATGGATTTCCATTAATTTATACTAATATCCTATGATAATTAAAATAGAAATTTAAAATTTTATCTTTCACTAATTATTTCAAAGGAATATTTTTGTCTCTTTCTGAACAATGCATTTTTCTATCATTTTTACCATGTAGAAAGGAATATTCATTTTACCACGTACAGGATGTATATATTTATCCTCTATCATTATTTGAAAATTTATTTCCATGTCTAATGCTTAATTTATTTGAAAATATATTTAAAATAGATTTTCAGGGAAAATGGGATTCAAAATGATTTCATTCATTTCGTATATGTTTCAAAGGAAAATGGGTTTCAAAATTTTTTCACGCTTATTACATGTTTTTTAAAAGAAAAATGTTTTTTAAAATTTTTAGAATCCTTATTTATAAGTTTTCAAATAATTTTACATGAAATGTTTTTCCAAACATTTTCATATTTCCTTTGAATTTTTTCAATGGAATTGTAATGAAATAGTTATCAAGATATATTTATATGTATTCAAATTCAATTTCAATGAAATGGTTTTTAAAATTCATTCAATATGAATTTATATGTTTTCAAGGAAATAAATGTTTTCAAAATATAAATTTTCAAGGTATATTCTAAAAAAATGATTATAAATGGTTTTATAGATTAAAAATCCAATTTCAAAAAAGAAATGGTATTTTCAAATGAAATGTTTTCGAAGGATATTCCAAATTGATTTTACATCTATTATGACATTCGTTGATGTCACCCATGAATTTCATGGAAATTATCTAATGGTTTCATTCATATCATTTCTCTAAATAGATTATGTTTAATTTAATAGTGTTTATGAAATGCATTTCTTTTTTAAGGGTTATTTGTCTGTGAAATCCATTTCTCTTTCATAGTTAAAATATTTAGTAAATTCGTTTCTCTTTCACGAGTTATTATTTAGATGAAATTATTATGAAACATGTATCATTTTACACAAGGAATGATATGTTTATATGTTTCTCATACCAATTTCATTTCCAGGATTAAGATACGATTGGTTATGATTTTGTGTCACATGTGTGTATCATTTATCTATGAAACTGGTGGGACCTATATCCACCTCTAATGAATTAGGTAAATATTTATATATCATTATATAGATCTATATAGAATGTGAAATGAAATTGGGTAATATTATAGGACATGAATGAGAAATGAAATCTGTTCATTATTAGAGGGTTGGAATGAGAAATGGACTTGGTTTAGAAATACATTGATGGAAGGGGGAGTGATTACAGTTAAGTAGTGGGATTTTTCCAGAAATATGGCCTCAAAAGGAATTAATTGAATAATATTGAAATAATTAATATATTATTATGTGTTTTCCAAAATTCCAAGTTTTTCCCAAGTCATGATTTCATATATTATGTTCCTTATTCCCTTATGATTCTTTTCTTATGAACATAGAATATTTATAATGATATCTAATATTCTAGGTATGATATTAAAATATTATTCTCAAGTTCCATACCCTTTTGTTCATGTTATTATTGGGCATTTCCTTTATTTACACTTACTGAGAATCATAGCTCACCCCTTTCTGATGTTTTATTTCTTAATGTTTGGAAGAAAGGTTTTAGGTAGAAGTAATAACGGTGGAGATTTTTATGGGAGATTTTGAAAATATCTTACTATATAGAAGATTATTTTCCATGTTTCCAAAGACAGTAAAATATTATGGTACATGGGAATGTATTTTTAAAATGTACTGACCATTCATATAAAATGATGTAATATCATTGTGTGTTCATATTTGGTCGTTATAGTTAGTATCGGAGGAATGGTTCTGTAATCATTTAGAAACTACGATGAGAAAACATTATTTATATCCCTAGGTATGTTTATAAGGATATGACTAGGGATGTATCTAATTGTATGTATAATGATGAGTTAGTGTTAGAAAAATGTCTTGGGATTTTGGTACAGGATATTGACTGGTGTTTCCTAGAAATACATCTGTGTCTGGATACAACAGGTTGATGTGGCTCTAGAAAATATTTTCATTGGAGTAATAAAATTCGATAAGATATTCTAGGACTGACTTAGGGTAATCTTGTACATGAAAATAGGCTTTACTACGCACTTGGTATGACACTTCAAAAAAACAGGCTTTGGAAACTCCCCAACTCTTTATGAACCATACGGAAGGATTTAAAAATAATATGGCTATGGATAACCAATAATAAACATAGTGTCTCATAAAATAAGGAAGGTTTCATGATTTATACATCATATGAGTAAAGTATTACATAACAATGTGGTTTTCTAATATGATAAGTAATGATCACACTACATTTCGGATTTTAGTCAATGGTGGGAATTGGAAGGAAGTTGATTAATGTGGAATGTGATAGAAAATTTTCTGTTGAACATTCAAGTGTGATGATTAGTAGATTGAAATTTGTTGCGATCAAACCCAATCATTTTTCATAGAACATGATTAACAACATGTACCATATGCAACTCTTGGACTCACAAAGAAAGAGAAAAAATGAGTTCACTAAGATTTCTAGTAATAGAGACCATAGATGAAATAAGGTTCAGTTTTCATTATGTCATGAATATAGAGGAATCACCTTAGTGAATTCCTTAGAGGATTAAAACTATTTTTTAAATATGGAAAAGAAGGACACAAATAAAGTGAATGCAAGGGAAAAATGAATATTTTTTTTAATGAAATAGATAAGAATATTATCATCATTAAGTAATTATCATAAGTTATTTGTTTTATGTGTGTAATTAATGGTCATTATTCAACTCAATTTCCCAAGAGGAAGGCCTCTAGAGAGAATCAGTAAGGTGGTGCGAGTAATGGTTATACTGTGTTTGATGACAAGACTATAGATTAAATATGAAAGGAAATATGTATTTTTTATATACGATAAGGTGTCCATGTTAATGGAATAAGGCTGAAGTGTAATAATTAATGTTTGAATGTGTTTAGAAGGAAAAAATATTTTATATGAATGATTAAATATACAAATATTTTTCTATATTTTTTTTTCAGAATTTACAAGTTCATGTTGAGTGTTACCAATAGACTAGTGAAGTTATTTAATGACAAGTTGATATATTGATTACAAGACGGTAACCCTTAATATATTCCTTATGATAATATTATATTGTTATTAATAAGTAAATTGGGCTGTACTGATTACCTTGGATCTAAGTAGTTCATTCTATCATGGATGAAGTTCACAACTTCTTAGAATTGGAAAATATAACCAATAATATATGGAATAAGGAAGCATTCATTTTTTTCCAAATGGATTTATTGTAATTTTAGTATTTTCCATGTTACTAGAGAATTTACCAGAAGGGTATTCTCATGTTTTGTAATGTGACATCCAAGAGGTACTTTGCGATATATGGGGGATCAATGTTAATTTGGTTTCATGACTTTCTTTGTATGGTTTAGTAATTTCATCTTTCAGAAGGGTTATAAGGTCTCCATTCATTAAATTGTTATGTTAAACTCTGTAGAAAGTATGTATATATTGATATTTTATTGAAAACATAAGGTAAAAGTTTATTTAATGATTAACAATATTTCAAGGATGTCCATCATAATTTTGAAATTGTATTAGTATGATTTTATAGAAGAAAAACTTGTATCTTGGGTGATAATCAATCGAGTCTGAAAGGCTGCGAGTCTTTGACCTTTGATCGAAGGATAATACAGGTTTCATACAGACCATTGGTCTACAAAATACCCTGTTTAATTAATAGTTATTTATGATTAATTATTTATGTTAAAGAAATTATATTACTTTTTACGTTTAGATAATAATTAATTTACTATATTTTTTAAAATTTTATCGATAAATAGTTATACATTTCATTATTTTGTGAGTCTTGAGTTCTGAAAAATTTGTATTTTAGTACTTCATGCATAAAATTTAACTTCTGGACATCCATTACATGAAGTAATTGTTGAATTATAAATTGATAAAAGTGCATCTAAAGAATTAATTTTTATAGAAATATGTTAGGTAAGTATATTTCCTTAATTTATTGGTTAATAAAATAATTACACAATATTAGGATAATAATGATAAAAAAATTTTTTGACATAAAACCTTAATCTTATTGAACTGATGGAATTTTGATTCATCACTGATTTATGAATTTGAAGCCCTCAAATATTCTTTGATCTTTCAAAAAAAATATATTCATGATCTCAATCACTCCCTATAAATATTTATACTTCTCCTCTATTTTCAAACTTCACTCCCAACTTATTTTATCTTATTTAGAAACCCAGTTATATGTTACCTTGGGGTGGCCGAAATGGTCCCAACCTTCCCTTTTAAGGGATATTATAGTATTCATTTTTACAATGTGGGTGTCTATGATTGAATATTTCAGGAATTAAACCATTGAAAAATTTGGATAATATTGAGGAAGAAATTTATTTTATGGGGGTTGAATGTAACAACTTTAGATTTTTTGAATTGTTATTTTTTAGAATAATTCATCTTTTTTGATATTTTTCATTTCATGTGACACTAGAATTAGTTATATATATATATATATCTAATAACACTAATTAAAACATCCATTTCAATGAAAAATAACTTTAATTTCACTACATTAAACACTGATTTGGCTTGTGCAACATGAAATATGGACATGGATTGCGCAACTAGAAACACTAACTTGGTGTACATTACCCGTAACATAGAGGTTTCTAAAAAACATCATTTTATTGATCTCATTATTTAATTAAGATTATTATAACGTAGAAATTAGTCATAGTTATATTAATAGTAATAAAATAATTTCTAATTCTATTTACAATTGTTTTATATAGATAAAACCTATTTGTTACATCCCAAGTAAGTAATGAATAATAGATATTTTTATCCATGTCTATTAATGATTAAGATAGTGTTTTAGAGGCTTAAAATGAAAATAAATACAATCTTATGCATGGAATAAACTAATATTCTTAAAAGATTGTTTTACTACCTTTTGATGGAAAACCATTTTTGAATCTATATTTTGACAATTTTATAAACTATGTTTTTCAAAATAAACTTATTCTTTATGATTGGGACATCAAAATTTACCTTGTGTGAATTTTTGGTATTTTTCTGACAATGTTCATTTTTTAATGAATAGTAAAAAATACTGCATTTTACATCAAAACTTCTTTTTAACCTAATTTATTTATATGATTAGATTATGTTTTGAATTGGGTTTTAAGTGAAATTAGAATATATTTTTACCATTTTATCCAATGGTGGTCATTGGAATCAATTTCACTTTGAAATTGGACTTAAACTAGTATCAATCTTTTGATACTTATTATTTTGTAAAAACACGCTATTTTCTCTGGCAGCGGGAATTAATTATTAAATTAATTAATGTGACTTATATGATTTGAATTTTGTAAAATAGACTTCATTTTTGAATTCAGAATATCAAATATATCTTAGGGTGAATTTTTGGTAATTTTCTGAAAAACTTCAATTTTTGATGAATAGTGAAACCACTAAGTGATAATCAAGCAAACTGATTTTTCAGTTAAATGAAAGTTTACCACTAATGTGTATTGAATTTTGAAAATCCGACATACATGGTTGTCATTAAGAAGTAAAATGTGGTTCAATGAGATTATTATATTTTTTTGGTGAATAGTAACTTATTAAGTTCTTAATCACGATTAGTGGTAATTAGGGTAGTTTAAGGTATAAATAATACTTTAATAAAATGAAATGACCTAGAAACATGTCCAAAACTCATTTGTTGTGTCATTGCCGACCATTACATGCCATGGGTCAACTTGGGGACCCCATGGATCCACTTGTTTTGGGAAATGACATAAATTACTTTTTATTTAATGTTAAAGTAAAAATGACACAAACATAATATGTTTTACGAAAACAATTTTTACGTGGGGTTATACAAGTACAAATTTTGATTATAAATAGTCATTGGAAAGCTAAAACGATTTCCTATATCATAGTATTTTCTTTTTAATTTTTAGAATTTAAATAAATTAAATTATTTATGACATAATAATGATGCAGCGATGACATCATTATTTGACGATTTAAATAAAATGGAATGATAATGAAAAATCTAAAACCTACACATTGCCAAAACCAATTGGAAGAGTGGATTTCGAACCCTTATCACCTTATCCACGAATTATATCAATGTGGTACCTTTAAAACCGAAACACATTTTCAAATAAAGTAATGTTTCTTTACTTTCCAAAAGTGCCCCTTCTCTCCTCTTATAAAAGGCCCCCACCTCTACCTCATTTCACACACTCTTCAAGCCTTTGGCTCGGCCAAACCCTGCCCATTTGCTCTCTCCACATCCCTCTCCTCATCCTAGATGATTCCCTTTGGGAAGAATCCTTTCAAAGGAAGCCTTTAGGCTCAAATCAAAAGGAGTTACACTTTTTAAGGTAATTCGTTCTCTCATTTTCATTTGTTTTATTTTGCTTCTCCAACCCCGTAAACTCTTTTTATTTACTTCTTTTGTAACAACAACAGTATCTTCAATATACTAGGATGTTGTTATATGATTTATTTGAGCTACACTCTCACACAACTACATCAAATGGTTAAAGAACATACGGTTTCCGTGGATGGCGAAATTCTGCCTCCCGAAACGATGATTGTTCAACACTCGTTTAACACCTTCAAAGGTGGCCATTATGATGTCACTATTTTTATATATGATATATAATATGTTTATGTTTTCCTTAAGCTTCTGTTTTTTTTCATTTTGGGCATACCTTTATGGTTTCCATTATGGGTAAACATGATATCTTCATTTTAGGAAGTGCGGACTACCGCCCCTAAAAGTGATTTGATTCATTAATACCATATGTGGGATGTGTAAAGGATAAAGTTAATGATATTATATATGTTATTATACTGGAATTATAATATACTCTTATATCATTATGATTCCATTCCAAAAAATATGAAATAGAAATGGAAGTAGCGTTCATGCGTACGTACGGCTTACCGTCTCCATGAACGGTGCATTTCATTTCATACCTCTAAATTATGTAATATTATAAATGCATGTATATAATGGATATATATGACATATATGATATCTACATCATGAATACCATTATGGATATAATGAACCTTTGACCAAATTAACAACATGTAAGTGTAAGAAGTCTATTTTTGACTTAAGAACCAAATACCGACAAAATGAACATTATTAACTTAACTGATTACATGATGTTCATAAAATGGTATAAAAGGAATAATGAACTAGAAAAATATTCATAATCAAGTAGAGATTAACTCAAGTTTATTATTCAGGATATTAAAGAACGGTCGGGTCAAGTCGGATACGAGGTATGGGACTTCATCTCAATCTCCTTTCGTTGAGGCATATTTTATTTTATACACAACTTTCTTTTATACGGTGTATAAACCCCTTTGACTTTTACGTTTATTCAAAAGGAATCTTTTTTATACGAAGCGTTTACTAAACGACAAAAGGGAATGTTTTTGTCGTACGTATGCGGCGACAACGACTTCTCCGCCGTCGTGACCGTTATTTGAGTTTCGACTTCCTCTACCAGCCATACCTTCTTTTTAAAAGAAAAATAAATACCATGTTTTACTTTTCTTTTATTTTAGTATTGAAAATGGTTTTCATAATGTTTTTATATCAATGTGTTGTATTGATATCTCATGATTGAAATGTGGAAATTTTATGTTTCCTTTATACATGTTTTATGTGATATGATTATGTTATGGTTCTTGGGAATTATTATGAAGATGGGTGGTTCCGTGATAAACTAAGGGCGGGTGAGCCCGTTATAGCTCTCCAATGCATTGGGTAACGCGAAGGAGTGAAACGTTAAGGTTTCTCCGAAGAGATTTTAGGGAATATACTATGATGGGTATTCCAAACGTAACCAAGAGGGTTACTCCCTACGTAAGAATGTTATGAATGCCTCAAGTTACCTTTATGTCTTATGATTTCTATGATTTATTCATGATTTTATGAGGTATGTTAAAGTGCCAATGTTTTATGGGTAATGTATGATTTCATTCTTATGTATATATGAACTTATGTTTCCTTTCCATGTTTTTTTTATAACCCATACTGAGTTTTTATGCTCATCCCATGTTTTTGAAATGTTTTTCACAGGTCAAGGGAA
Source organism: Viscum album (assembly GCA_963277665.1). Lineage (NCBI taxonomy): Eukaryota > Viridiplantae > Streptophyta > Magnoliopsida > Santalales > Viscaceae > Viscum > Viscum album. The sequence goes on along the minus strand of OY728139.1, from coordinate 671,246,986 downwards.
AGGTACATGATAAGATGATAGAGTCAAGGATGTGTCAAGAATTAATCCATGTTCTATTTTAAATGTGTTTCCATTGATGGGAATGAAGAATACTATCTTTATGTAACCACTTTGTTTATATGTGGAATGTAATGCATGTTTTATGATCTAATTCTCTAAAACTCTAAACCCGAAAAGATCCTCAATGTGTAATCTTGTAATAACTCAAGATTAAGTAAGGTTTAAGGCTGGGGACTTATAGTTGGTATCATAGGTCGGTTTAGATAACTTTAGGAGTTAGAATTCTATTAAATGATTATCCAAAAATATATTTTTTTGAGATGATATAGCATTTAACGATTACCATGTTGCTTCATCTAAGACATGTTTGTTCAGAATGGTTTTCCGCAGAGGAAATAGGGAAGCAGTGCTAGGAAGGCATACAGAAGGAAATAACCTTCCGAATCAGCATCTAGAAATGGTCGTAATTGGAACTGAACAGTTTGTTGCAGTAATGGCGCAGTTGACTCAAGCGATAAATGGAGGTGGTATCCATGCACGAGATCAGCCAGATCAACAGCAGAGGAACATGTCAGTGGCGGAACATTTCATGAGGCAACATCCACCATCATTCAGAGGATCATCTGACCATGTGCTAGCTGAAGAGTGGATTAAAGCACTGGAGAAGATTTTTGATGTCATGGGGTGTTCAGACAATCAAAAGGTTAGTCTTGCTATTTACCGTTTGGAGGGTGAAGCAGATCAGTGGTGGTCTATGGTTAAAAATATCAGGGACGCCGATGAGATTGATTCTCTTGACTGGGATGAATTCAAAGGTATGTTTCTTGAGAAGTATTTTCCTAAGGCTGTTAGACTTAGGATGGAAAAGAAATTCTTGGAATTGAGGCAAGAGGAAGACTCAGTGGCTGCCTATGAAGAAAGGTTCACTCGATTGGCAAGGTATGCTCCAAATTTTATCCGGGACCTTGATAGTAAAATCAATCGTTTTTACTTAGGATTAAAGCCAAAGTATCGAAGGGAATTAGCTTCTCGTGAGTTTAAAAGTTATGAAAAGCTTGTTCTATGTGCTGAGAAGGTGGAAATGGAGTTCGCCGATGACCAAGTTTTCTTTAACAACCAGCAGAAGAAGAGACCGAGGTGGCAGGAGAAAGGTAAGAAATCTTCAAAAAAGTCTGATGGTAAGAGAACTAAGTTTCCAGTTTCTGATAAATGTGGCAAAAGGCATTCTGGGGAATGTCTTCTAAATTCTGGAAAAAGCTACCGATGTGTTAAGATGGGACATAAGGCTCGTGATTGCACTGAAAAGGATCAAGGTGAAGGTAAGAACAAATTTGACTTACAGTTAGTGAAATGTTATAAGTGCAATGAGATGGGCCACTATGCAAACGAGTGTCCGACAAGGAGCTTGAGTGATGGGAAGCAGTTAGACTACAAGCAGAAAGGGGTGGTGAAATCCTTTGCAACTACTTCAGCAGATGTCGGTCCATCAAATGAAGTTGTATCAGGTACTTTGTTTGTTTTTTCAGATTATGCCAGTGTGTTGTTTGATTTGGGGTCTACACATTCTTTCATCTCTGAAACCTATTCTAGTAAAATGGGAATACCATATCAAGAAATGACTCCTGAACTTTTGGTAAAAACACCTGGGGGAAGTGTCGAGGCAAAAAGAATTTATAACAATCTTTCTATCCTTATCTGTGGAAAGAACCTACTTGCAAACCTTATTGTTCTACCTCTAGTAGAGTTTGATGTTATCCTGGGTATGGATTGGCTCTCTATTTACCATGCTAAGATTGACTGTAGAGATAAAGAAGTTTCTTTTCAGAAAGACTTTCAGTTTGTTTACAAGAATGAACCCTTACTTTTGATAACATATCAAGAGGCTGAGAAACTTGTAACAGATGGAAATGAATGTTACCTTGCACACATCGTTGAAAATAAAGGAACTGTTCAGATTAATAATGTGCCAGTGGTAAATGAGTATCCTGATGTTTTTCCTGATGAGTTGCCTGGAATAATACCAGATCGGGAAGTTGAGTTTACTGTTGACTTAGTTCCTGATGCTAAGCAAATTTCAAAACCCCCTTATCGAATGGCACAAATTGAACTTTTAGAGTTGAAGGAGCAATTGCAAGATTTATTAGAGAAAGGTTTCATTAGACCTAGCACATCACCATGGGGTGCTCTTATTTTATTTGTTAAAAAGAAAGATGGTTCTATGAGACTTTTCATTGATTATAGAGCCTTGAATAATATCACTGTCAAGAACAAATATCCTTTGCCTCATATCGATGATTTGTTTGATCAGCTCCAGGGAGCTCAGTTTTTTTCAAAGATTGACTTGAGATCGGGGTACCATCAGCTGAAGGTCAAGGAGGCAGATATTCTGAAGACCGCGTTCCGTACGAGATATGGCCATTATAAATTTGTAGTAATGCCTTTTGGGCTAACCAATGCACCTACTGTATTCATGGACTTAATGAATAGAATTTTCCATGAGTTCATGGATAAGTTTGTGGTGGTTTTCATTGATGATATTTTGGTGTTTTCTAAAAGTAAAGAGGAGCATGAAAAACATTTAAGGGTTATCTTGCAAACCTCAAAAGAAAAGAAACTGTATGGGAAATTTAGCAAGTGTGAGTTTTGGTTGCAACAAATTTCTTTCCTTGGTCACATTGTTTCTAAAGATGGAATAACTGTTGATCCTGCAAAAACAAAAGTTGTGGAAGAATGGCCAAGACCCACAAATGTAACTGAGATTCGTAGCTTCCTTGGTTTGGCGGGCTATTACCGAAGGTTTGTTAGAAATTTTTCACGGTTATCTAGTCCAATGACTAAGCTAACTCAGAAGGGTGTTAAGTTTATCTGGACAAAAGAATGTGATGATTGTTTTCAGGAATTGAAAAGAAGATTGGTGAATGCTCCAGTTTTGGCACTACCTTCCAGGAATGGTGAGTTTGTTATATACAGTGATGCTTCATTGAAAGGACTTGGTTGCGTCCTAATGCAGAATGATCAGGTAATTGCTTATGCTTCACGACAGTTGAAAACTCATGAGGTAAATTACCCTACACATGATTTGGAACTAGCTGCTGTTGTTTTTGCTTTAAAAATTTGGAGGCATCATTTGTATGGAGTAAAGTGTGAAATATATACCGATCAAAAAAGCTTAAAGTGTATATTCACTCAGAAAGAGTTAAACATGAGACAAAGGAGATGGCTGGAATTAATCAAATATTATGATTGTACAATTCATTACCATCCAGGAAAAGCAAATAAAGTGGTTGATGCTTTGAGTCGAAAAAGTAATGATTCATTAACAATGTTGCGTTTGGAACGTGATCCTTTGGTTAACGATTTGATGAACTTTGGCATAGAAGTTGTTGGTGCAGGAAGTCCTTCTGTTTTGTTTCAGGTATCAGTGAGATCATCTCTATCAGATAGAATCAAGCAAGCACAGAAGCAAGACAGTGAGTTGCAGAAAAGGGTAAAGCTGGTTCAGAAAGGTAAGTTTCCTGAATTCAACATTGATAATGATTGCGTTTTGAGATTTGGGAAGAGATTGTGTGTGCCTTGTGATTCACAGTTGAAGAGAGAGTTGTTATGTGAAGCTCATAGTTCTCCGTTTTCAGTTCATCCGGGCAGTACTAAGATGTATAGAGATCTGCGGGAGCATTACTGGTGGGATGGAATGAAAAGAGATATTGCTGATTTTACTGTGAAGTGTTTGACATGTCAACAGGTTAAAGTAGAGCGGCAGTTACCGAAAGGGATGCTTCAGCCTTTACCAGTTCCAGAGTGGAAATGGGAGAATATATCCATGGAATTTGTTGTTGGATTACCGAAAACATCTCGAGGTAATAATGCAATCTGGGTTATTGTTGATCGCTTGACCAAATCTGCTCATTTCCTTGCTATACGAGATAATTTCTCTCTTGATCAACTTTCCCGTTTTTATCTTAAAAAGATAGTCAGGTTACATGGAGTTCCTCTCTCCATTGTATCGGATCGTGATCCCAGGTTTACTTCTAACTTTTGGAAAGGCCTTCAGAAGTCGTTGGGTACTGAATTGAATTTTAGTACAACTTTTCATCCTCAATCAGATGGACAGTCAGAACGAACAATTTAGACATTGGAGGATATGCTACGTTCTTGTTCTATGGATTATCAGGGAAGTTGGGACCAACATCTTTCTTTGGTTGAATTTTCATATAATAACTGTTTCCATTCCAGTATACAGATGGCACCATTTCAGGCATTATATGGGAAGCAGTGTCGAACTCCAGCTTTCTGGGATGAAGTGGGTGAAAGGAAGTTGATGGGACTAGAATTGGTAGAAGAGATGGCAGAAAAAGTTTAGCTGATTCAGAAACACATGAGAACAGCTCAGAGCAGGCAGAAGAGTTATGCAGATAACCGGAGGAAGGATCTATCATTCGAGGTAGGTGATCATGTTTTTCTCAAGGTTTCTCCTTGGAAAAGTGTGATGAGATTTGGTAAGAAAGGAAAGTTGAGTCCAAGGTTCATTGGACCATATGAAATTCTGGAGAGAGTTGGATCAGTTGCCTACCGAGTGGCTTTACCTCTGAGTTTATCTCAGGTACACAATGTTTTTCACGTTTCGATGTTGAGAAATTATATTCCAGATCCATCTCATGTTTTGAGTGCAGAGGTAGTTCAGCTGGAAGAGAACCTATCTTATGAGGAACAACCGGTCCAGATTCTTGACCACAGGGAGCACGTGTTACGGAATAAGGTGATTAAGCAGGTAAAGGTTTTTTGGAAAGACCACATGATTGAAGAGGCAACATGGGAATCTGAAAATGCAATGAGGGATAAGTACCCCCATTTATTCGCTAAGTAAATAAATTGCGGGGACGCAATTTTATAAAGGGGGGAAGGATGTAACATCCCAAGTAAGTAAAGAATAATAGATATTTTTATCCATGTCTATTAATGATTAAGATAGTGTTTTAGAGGCTTAAAATGAAAATAAATACAATCTTATGCATGGAATAAACTAATATTCTTAAAAGATTGTTTTACTGCCTTTTGATGGAAAACCATTTTTGAATCTATATATTGAAAATTTTATAAACTATTTTTGTCAAAATAAAATTATTCTTTATGATTGGGACATCAAAATTTACCTTGTGTGAATTTTTGGTATTTTTCTGACAATGTTCATTTTTTAATGAATAGTGAAAAATACTGCATTTTACATCAAAACTGCTTTTTAACCTAATTTATTTATATGATTAGATTATGTTTTGAATTGGTTTTGAAGTGAAATTAGAATATATTTTTACCATTTTATCCAATGTTGGTCATTGGAATCAATTTCACTTTGAAATTGGACTTAAACAAGTATCAATCTTTTGATACTTATTATTTTTTAAAAACACGCTATTTGCTCTGGCAGCGGGAATTAATTATTAAATTCATTAATGTGACTTATATGATTTGAATTTTTTAAAATAGAATTCATTTTTGAATTCAGAATATCAAATATATCTTAGGGTGAATTTTTGGTAATTTTCTGAAAAACATCAATTTTTGATGAATAGTGAAACCACTAAGTGATAATCAAGCAAGCTGATCTTTCAGTTAAATGAAAGTTTACCACTAATGTGTATTGAATTTTTAAAATCAGACATACATGGTTGTCATTAAGAAGTAAAATTTGGTTCAATGAGATTATAATAATTTTTTGGTGAATAGTAACTTATTAAGTTCTTAATCACGATTAGTGGTAATTAGGGTAGTTTAAGGTATAAATAATACATTAATAAAATGAAATGACCTAGACACATGTCCCAACCTCATTATTTGTTTCATGTCCGACCATGACATGCCATGGGTCAACTTGGGGATCCCATGGATCCACTTTTGTTGGGAAATGAAATAAATCACTTTTTATTTAATGTTAAAGTGAAAATGACACAAACATAATATGTTTTACAAAAACAATTTTTAAGTGGGGTTATACAAGTCCAAAATTTGATTATAAATAGTCATTGGAAAGCTCAAAAGATTTCCTATATCATAGTATTTTATTTATAATTTTTAAACATTAAATAAATTAAATTATTTATGACATAATAATGATGTAGCGATGACATCATTATTTGACGATTTAAATAAAATGGAATGATAATGAAAAATATAAAACCTACACATGGAAAAAACAAATTATAAGAGTGGATTTCGAACCCTTATCACCTTATACACGAATTATATCAATTTGGTACCTTTTAAAACCGAAACACATTTTCAAATAAAGTAATGTTTCTTTACTTTCCAAAAGTGCCCCTCCTCTCCTCTTATAAAAGGCCCCCACCTCTACATCATTTCACACACTCTTCAAGCCATTGGATCGGCCAACCCCTGCCCATTTGCTCTCTCCACATCCCTCTACTCATACTAGAGGATTCCCTTTGGGCAGAATCCTTTCAAAGGAAGCCTTTAGGCTCAAATCAAAAGGAGTTACACTTTTTAAGGTAATTCGTTCTCTCATGTTCATTTGTTTTATTTTGCTTCTCCAACCCCATAAACTCTTTTTATTTACTTCTTTTGTAAAAACAACAATATCTTAAATATACTAGGATGTTTTTATATGATTTATTTGAGCTACAATCTCACACAACTACATCAAATGGTTAAATAACATACGGTTTCCGTGGATGGCGAAATTCTGCCTCCCGAAACGATGATTGTTCAACACTCATTTAACACCTTCAAAGGTGGCCATTATGATGTCACTATTTTTATATATGATATATAATATGTTTATGTTTTCCTTAAGCTTCTTTTTTTTCATTTTGGGCATACATTTATGGTTTCCATTATGGGTAAACATGATATCTTCATTTTAGGAAGTGCGGACTTCCGCCCCCTAAAAGTGATTTGATTCGTTAATACCATATGTGGGATGTGTAAAGGATAAAGTTAATGATATTATATATGTTATTATACTGGAATTATAATATACCCTTGTATCATTTTGATTCCATTCCAGAAAATATGAAATAGAAATGGAAGTAGCGTTCATGCGTACGTACGGCTTACCGTCTCCATGAACGGTGCATTTCATTTCCTATCTCTAAATTATGTAATATTATAAATGCATGTATGTACTGGATATATATGACATATATGATATCTACATCATTAATACCATTCTGGATATAATGAACCTTTGACCAAATTAACAACATGTAAGTGTAAGAAGTCTATTTTTGACTTAAGAACCAAATACCGACAAAATGAACATTATTAACTTAACTGATTACATGATGTTTATAACATGGTATAAAAGGAATAATAAACTTGAAAAAGATTCTTAATAAAGTAGAGATTAACTCAAGTTTATTATTCAGGATATTAAAGAACGGTCGGGTCAAGTCGGATACGAGGTATGGGACTTCGTCTCAATCTCCTTTCGTTGAGGCGTATTTTATTTTATACACAACTTTCTTTTATACGGTGTATAAACCCCTTTGACTTTTACGTTTATTCAAAAAGAATATTTTTTATACGAAGCGTTTACTAAACGAAAAAAGGGAATGTTTTTGTCGTACGTATGCGGCGACAACGACTTCTCCGCCGTCGTGACCGTTATTTGAGTTTCGGCTTCCTCTACAAGCCATACCTTCTTTTTAAAAGAAAAATAAATACCATGTTTTACTTTTCTTTTATTTTAGTATTGAAAATGGTTTTCATAATGTTTTTATATCAATGTGTTGTATTGATATCTCATGATTGAAATGTGGAAATTTTATGTTTCCTTTATTCATGTTTTATGTGATATGATTATGTTATGGTTCTTGGGCATTATTATGAAGACGGGTGGTTCCGTGATAAACTAAGGGAGGGTGAGCCCGTTATAGCTCTCCAATGCATTGGGTAACGCGAAGGAGTGAAACGTTAAGGTTTCTCCGAAGAGATTTTAGGGAATATACTGTGATGGGTATTCCAAACGTAACCAAGAGGGTTACTCCCTACGTAAGAATGTTATGAATGCCTCAAGTTACCTTTATGTCTTATGATTTCTATGATTTATTCGTGATTTTATGAGGTATGTTAAAGTGCCAATGTTTTATGCGTAATGTATGATTTTATTCTTATGTATATATGAACTCATGTTTCCTTTCCATGTTTTTTTTATAACCCATACTGAGTTTTTATGCTCATCCCAAGTTTTTGAAATGTTTTTCACAGGTCAAGGGAAAGGTACATGATAAGATGATAGAGTCAAGGATGTGTCAAGATTTAATCCATGTTTTATTTTAAATGTGTTTCCATTGATGGGAATGAAGAATACTATCTTTATGTAACCACTTTGTTTATATGTGGAATGTAATGCAAGTTTTATGATCTAATTCTCTAAAACTCTAAACCCGAAAAGATCCTCAATGTGTAATCTTGTAATAACTCAAGATTAAGTAAGGTTTAAGGCTGGGGCCTTATACTATTGGTAATGGAATATATTATTTCTGGTAAAGTCATTTAATGTTTAAAAATACTAATTTTTCAAATGAACTATTTTTGAAAAGAAAATATACGCATTTAGAAATATAATTTGATAATATAAACATAATTTTTGAATTTAATATGTTGAAATTATCTTATAGTTAATATATTCTATTTTGTGGGAAACTTCATTTTTTTATGAATAGTGAAAAATACAAGTTTTTAGTTAAAAACTGCCTTTTCGTTTAAATACTTATTAATTCCCAATTATATTTTAACATTGTTTTAGGGAATAATTAGATAAAATATAACTATATTGACACAATTTAGTTTATTGTAATAATTTTCACAATGAAATTGACTATAATAAACTTAATAAACTTTTGAACCTCTTTCTATGTAAAAAATATGTACTTTCATAATGTCTGTAAAATTAGCATTAAACATATTTTTTTAGAATCTATTATATGAATTTAAAAAAACTGACATACAACATTATAATCAGTATAATGTTTAACGTCTAATTAGATCATATTGATTTTTTACCAAAATTATTAGTAAAAGTGACAGAAATTAAACACTATGAGTAAGGTAAAATTGAGCTTAATTAAGGACTAAAACTTTTTCTAATGAGCCCAAATGACCTCTCCACTTGACCAAAAAAAACTATTTATGTCCATATGTACCCCATAAAGATTCCATTTTTTATTTTTACTGTCTTGTTATGTCTTTTGTAGTTAAGATCATGTGTACACCTACCTTTTTTCAAAAATTCATAGTGAGTCCTTTTCCATCCTTATAAAATTCCCCCACATTTCCCACATCCTCATACCTACAACACCTCTTAGGTTCATAATATCTCTAAAAAACACACTTCCAAAAATCCCTACCTTCTTTTTATATTCCTTCCCTTGGGAAAAAGTAAATCCAAGGAATCATTTTGGCACAAACTAGGAGTTACCCAATTAAGAGGCAACGTCTCCTCTCAAGTAAGTTCTTTTATTTTCCTTCTAAAACCTCTATTATATTTATTCCATTATTTTAGAACAAAACCATTATAAATAATATACTATTTTTTAATTCAAATGGTTTTACTTACACTTACACACACCTCCATCTAAGGGTTAACGATCAAACTGTTTAGGTGTATGGTGAACTACCACCTCACTAAATGATGATTGTTCAGTTTTCTTTACCACCTCTCATAGAGGAAATTATGATGGAAATTATATTTATAGAAGTTATATATTATATTTATTATGTATTTAGGCTTATATATTCCTTTTTAAAAACACATATATTTTTTTACTTTCTATTTTTTGTTAATAGGATAATTATTTTTGTGGAATTGTGGATTACCGCCCTCTCAAAGCGATATGATTCTTTCATACACTACATGGAATGTATTAAGGATGGGTTTAGTGAATATATAAGATATATATGATATCATAAAAATAATTTAATAATGATATATATATATATATATATCTATAAAAATATTTATTTTAATTTATTTCTCTCCACAAGACAATTAAACAGAAATAACGTTTATGTAAACGTACGACCAGACGTCTCGATGAGTGGTGTATTCTATTTCATAAATATATATTATATAGATTATTATATTACTAATATACTTTATAAACATGAAATTTATATCAGGGTTTAAATTCTATAAATCATAAAATAATGTATAAGTACCAAATAAATAACAAATTAAACGTATAAAAAAAATAATGTGAATATTACACAAAGTGAAACCTTAACATATTATTGTTAAAAAGATGAAAATTTATGGTCATAATAAAACAATATATGGAATTAGATATAATAATATAGATATATAACATATTTATAATAAATTTATATTTATTATACATGTGAGTTGAATGATTACGAAGAGAGTCAAGATACAAGGTAAAGGGATTTCATCTCACATTTTAGTCTCGTGAGATACAATCTTTGATTTCCACTCCTTCTATTTATATAGTGTATGTACTTCCCATGATTTTATTTTATTTATCGTATAATTATAATTATTGGTATTCACGTATGCATTTTATGATCGTTAATTCATGGGGCATATGTTTTAAAATTTTCTAAATTGGTGGAATAGTTTTGTCCTTCTTTAAGACTCAGGCATTGTTATTCAAATAAATTATTTTTTGAGTTCTATATAATTCTACATTACATTTTATATCATAAAATTACTTATTTTCATGATATTTCAATCTTCAGTTAATTTCCTTTTCTTAAATAGATATTATTATCAGATTTAATCAACTTTTAAGTGTTTATTAAGATAATCTCATCACTTTTTGATATTTTTTATTTTTAGGATTTATTTAATGAAATATTTTGATCTATCTTGTTATTGATGATATATTCATGTATTGGTACCATATTACTAAAATTTGGTACACTTTATTGCTAAGAGTGTATTTTTCTAAATAAATTCTAACTTTACCTTCTCTATAGTCAGAAATATTTGTTCATTTAAAACAATGTTTTCTAAAAAGGGTTTCAATGAATATTATACTAAACTTATATGATAATGAAAATAAATGTTTCCCCTTTTTGTATTTTACAAATTTTTTTAAAGGAATCTTCTAATCACATTCCAAATGAGGAATTTTTCTAAACTTCTTACCATGAAAATTGAATATTCATTTTACCTAGTACGACATGAATGGATTTATCCTCCCTCAATCCATTGAATATTTATTTTCATGTTCTAAGGTTAATTTTTATGAATCTTTTTTTAAAATATATTTTCAAGGAAAATGGATTTCAAAATGTTTTCATGAATTTTTATATGTTATTATGGAGAATGGGATTCATAATATTTATAGTCTTATTTAACAAATTTTCAAGGAAAATTGTATTCAATGTTTTTACAAGCCTTATTTATAATTTTTGAATGTATTTTCATTGAAATATTTTTAAAAAAAAAATTATGTTTTCATTATATGTTTATAATGTACTTTCAAGGAATTGGTTTAAGAAATGTTTTCAAGATTTATTTATAAGTTTTCAAAGAGATTTTCAATGAAATATTTTCAAAATGTATTTATGACTTTTTATATTTTTTTAAGGGAAATAAGTTCTTAAAAAAATATTTTTTCATGTTATTTTCTGAGAAATTTTATTTCAAATGGTTTTATACATTAAAAATTCTTTTTTAAATAAGAAATTATATTTTACTAAAGAAACAATTTTTAATGAAAATTCTAAATTATTTTCTATATAAGATGAAATCTATTGATGTGACACATTTCATTCAAGGAAATTATATAAAGGTTCAATTCATATCCTTTCTTTGAATGTGTTATGGTTAATTCCATGGAATTTATAAAACATGTTTCTCTTTCAAATGTTATATGTTTATGAAATTCGTTTCGCTTTTAGGGTTTTATGTTTATGAAATCAATTTATCTTTCATAGTTCATGATTTTGATGAAATGATTATGAAACATTTATCTTTTACAATAATTTATTATATATTTATATGTCTATGGTACCCATTTCATTTCATGGGATAAGATATGATTGTTTATTATTTTTTGGCACAGGTATGTTTGATTTCACTATGATATGGGTGGCACCTATATCTCCCTCCAATGTATTGGGTGAAGATTTATATCGCAAGGTATAGATAAAGATGAAACATGAAATAGACTTTTGTTAGTATTATAGGGCTTGAATAAGAAATGATCTCGGATCAATATTACATGTATGGAATTAGAAATGAACTCAGTTAAGTAATACAGGTATAGAATGGGGTGTAAACCTATTTTAGCAATGGAAATTTTCCACCAAGATGGAATTGGATGTAATTCTTTTTCTAATATGAAAAAAACTAATATTTGCTTAATTTTTCCAAACATTCAATGTTTTATTCCCAAGTTGTTCCTTTAAGTCTAATGACCATTATATCCTTATGATTCATGTATTAAGAAATTCCAATCATTATTATTATCTATGATATGCGGGGTATGATCTTAAAATGTTATGCTCACCTTCCATACCCTTTTGGTCATATTATTCTTACACAATTCCGGTATTTACCCTTACTCGGAATCTAAGATCACTAAATGTTTCTGTTTACTTTACTCATGTTCAAATGAATTTTTTTACATAAAAGTACTAATGGGGGAGATATATATGAGAGATGTTGAATATCTTCAACGAGGATATAAGATTTTGTTTCCAGGTTTCCAAATCCACAAAACTATTATTGTCCTCTAGCATGTAATTTTGTAATGCACTAATTGTTTATTGCAAATGATGTAATATACAAGTATGTTTAGCTGGGGTCTCTATATTTAATATCATAATTAAATAAATTCATGGATAATAGGACTTCTATGACATTTGATTAATATGAAATTTTTTGAAAAGTGTAATTAATTTTCATTTTTGACATTACAACATTGCATCCATGAATTATATTAGGAATATTTAGTTTCATTATATAATGGCTTTACAATATTATAATAATATTTTTTTGGAACAAGCCTATATTATAAAATTTTATTTTCAAGTAGTGGACCATTAATTTGGAATTTATGTGTGTTTTTTGAAACAAAATTTGATATAAATGTTTTTTAATGACTATATAATTAAATTTATTAAACATATTTAATTGATATTTTTATGTTATAATAGATTTTTTGTTTTGATTAAATCCAACATTAATTTTGTAATAAATTTAAATTTATTTGTGGAAGATTTATCATTTTAATTATTTTTTATATTCTAAATAATTTTAGATATATAATATATTTAAAAATGATATGTTTTTCAAGTATAGATTGATGATTCCACATGGAAAATGAAATTAATCATGATATTCTTATGTGAGATGAAGCTACCATTCAATTAAAATCACCTTTCATTATATTAAAACAATGAAGAATCTTTCATTCCTATCTAGAAAAATTGAACATGGATCATTGCTTCTATGAACCAACAATATTTTCTTTATTAATCTCAATAACTATCAATCATTGATTTATTATTTAATTCACAACACCCCACTATAATGTTTTTCTAAAACCACACATTCACCCCATCTAATATCACCCTTTCTCATGCATTATTTTCATGATACATCTATATACATCCTTTAACTTAAACATCCTTTCATAGATTTGAGAGAGTGTTTGAAAGGATAATCCTATGATAAAATTTAATAATCAATGTATCATATGATCTGAATTTATAAAACTAGATGAAATAAAAAATTATGGATCATGTTCAATCAATGAGGAAAAGGTATACTCGAATATCAACTGATCTTGAAAAAATAATACTACAAAACATAGTTCATATACATGAATATTTATCATGTTCCACTCTTGCTGCTCTTAATTTGAATATATCATCACCAAAAACATACAAGTAGACTGAAGATTTAGTGTTGTCTAAGAGAGACTAAAAATAATATGATTCCAATATAATTTATTGAGACAATAATAAAATATATCTCAAATCTAATACAAATGAATACAAATGATTAAGAATAAATGAAAGTGCTATTGATGTGTGTGGGGTTCGAATCCATTGGATTGAGATGACTACTAATGATATTCTATATAAGAGTATATATCAATTAAACCAATATTTGGAGTCTGATTAATGAAAAAGGTTTTCACTGGTAGTGTGTAAAATGTTTATAGTGATAATGAATAAGATCTAATAAGATATCAACTATAACTAAATATATGGTTTTACTAATAAATACCACCACATGAATGGTGGTTGATCAAATTTCCCAATTAGTTTCCTATTATGTCTAATGGAAATAATGATATAATGTGAAATAAATTGAAAAAACGAAGTATTGAACCATATTCAGAGTATGAAGAGTATTTTTCATTCTTCCACATCATAAAGTGGAGGAACGAGTGTTGAGTAATCCATTAAGTAAATATAAAACTGTAATTTTTTAACTCCCAAGTACTCCCAATTAAATAATAGATCATAAATTTTGAGCATTGATAAATCAAATATTAGAGATGACACTGATTCGAAAACAATTTAATGAATATATAATAAATATGGATCAAGAAGAGAGTTTTATATAGGATAAATACTAGTGAAAAAAGGATAGATAATTGATAAATCCAATAGTTAAAAATTAGTTTAGGCTTGTCTAAAAAGTGTTATAACCAAAACCACCAAACCAAAATCTACCAATTGAATAACATTTCATGTTTTACCACTTTTAAGAAGAATATATCAATATGGTTAAAGCATGAACTTATGTCATAAATTTTCAAACACCATAATGAAGAATTTAATTTCCAATAAGGATGTAATGTAGTGAATTACATTATCATTATCTATATGGAATACCCAAGTAACCTAAAAATTTGATATGATTCCGGTTGAGGAGAACAAAAATCTCTATTTTAATACTAGATGAAAATCATTGAATATAAATGATGGTCATATTATTATGGATAATAAATAATTTCGTGGTTTTTATATGTTTATTATCATGATGGTAACATAACTAAAATATGTGAATTGAGGAACATGTAACACCTTTATGAGAATATTGAATGTTCACTATTTGGGGGGGGGGTACTATGACTGTTCAGTTGATAGATGTTTCATCTTCGTTAATTCATTAATTTATATCTACTGTATTTCTCCTGTGATGGAATTATAAGGCCCAATCCTTAAACATTACAAAATCTTGATTTAAGTTAATAATTCACATTGAGGATATTTTCAGGTTTAGAGATTTTGATAACTAGGTCAGAATATATACGTAACAACTTGATGCATACATGTAGACACTATTACCTAGTATCCAATTCTTTCATAAAATAAAAACTCTTTGATAAAAAGGAGTCATGTATAGTTTCATGTTTTAGAAAGCATGATAATTCATTGATCCTGTCCTTGATCCTATACCACTTTATGTCCTGTTAAAAACATTTCAAAAACATGGGACGCGAAAACAAATCTCAGTAAGGGAACCAAAAAGAGGGAAAAATGTTTTTTTTTCAAAACAACAAGTAAATCATAAATCTTGGTCATAAGTAATAATTTTAACCTTTATGAAGTAGTAAATAATCTTCACTGAATAAAGGATAATTTCATTCCCTTTTGTAACTAAAATATTACTATAAATCCCACATAAATCACACATTACATATATAGGTAACCTGGGACATGATAATACTTAAATGGAATAACCATACAGTCGACTTCCACACATATTACTAAATGGAATATCCATATGGATGACTTCTATACCCAATTCATTGGAGGTTATAACATAACCACCCATTATAGTTTATCATGTCACCACCTATCATTTGATTTATCATGTAACCACCCATCAAATGTCGATGCACCATTATAAATCATAACACATAAGATATTGAAAATATAAACATTTCACTAATAACATTTACTTTTCAATTAGAAGAAATCATTTCATGATATTGAAATAATAAAACCCTTTCAAAAACCATTTTTAATAACAATACACACTAAAACAGAATAAGGTGTTTCCTTTTTTCATTTAAAAAAATATTAAGGCTTATAGTGGAAGCCAAATAACTATTACAGTGGTAGAGAGGTCGTTGTCACCATAAACGTTAAAAAAAATTCTTTTGTCATTTACTAAAATTATTTGTAGAAAAAATATTCCTTTTGAATGAAATTTAAATTCCAAGGGGTTTTTTATATTCCATATAAAATAAAGAGGTTTATATTATCAAAACATGCCTAAATGAAAGGAGATTAAGATGAAATCCCTTACCTCATGTCCCACTTGACACATTTGTTCTTTAATTTCCTGAATAATAAACATAAGTAAATATACAATTTCTTTTAAGACACTTTTCATGTTTATTATTCATTTTATAAAACTTATTAACTTTCTAAAACAATTAGTTAATTATTTGAGTCCATATCAGACATTTAGTCAATGTTCAGAACATGAGATAAAAATGGACTTATTTTAATTATAAATTGTTCATGTGGTCAAAATATCATTATCCTCATAATGATATTATTGATTTATATATCATATATATCATATATATCCCATATATATGTATATATAATATTCCATATAATTTGTATATATGAAAATTAAATGCACCGTTCAAGGAGACGGTAAACGTACGTACGCCTGAACGCTACTTCCATATCATTGTTTTCATTTTAAAAGGAATGAAATACAAATTATACAAAGTTACATTATTATTCCAGTTTAATATAATATTTTATATACATTATTTAAGTTCATTAACACCATCTTTGAAACGTTCCATGTATGGTATGAACGAGTCATATCACATTAAGGGGGTGGTAGTCCACTCATCCTCAAATGAAATTATCTTTTATATACAAAATAAAAAGAATAATGTTTTGTTATAAATATAATTACAGAATCATAGAAATATAATAAACATCATAAAAATAATATATAATTATTTTTCCATCATAATGGCCACCATATGAGGTGGTAGGAGAATATTGAACAATTATAATATCGTGTGGTAGTAGTTCACCATCCATAGAAACATTATGTTCGATACCCATTAGATAGAGGTGTGTGTAAGTGTAGTTAGAATAATTATCATAAAAAACCTAGTATATTGAAGATACTGGTGTTTTTATATAAATATTTGAATAATAAGAGCATATAGAGTGGAGAAGGAAAATAAAAGAAAAGAACCTAAGAGAAGACATTACCTTTAAATCAGGTTTCTCCCTTTGGATTGAACCAAAAGGTTTACTTGAATTGACTTATACATATGGGGAGGATTCTAGGATCAATAGAGGGGATTAGGGATCTTATTTATTGAATGGTTGGTTGAGACCTGGTGCTTTATAGGTGTTAGTAATGGGTTAAAGTTGGTGTTCTTTTATAAGAGGGAGGAGGGGATCTTTTAGAAATTTTGAAATAATTATTTTATTATAAAAGGATATTTGGTATAAAATGGTCCAAAACTCGTTAAATGCGAAGATAAGATTACTTGGTCCAAAATAAAATCATCCAATAAGAATTGATCAGGTTTTGGATAGTTTTTAAAATTTTATAATCTCATTTATTTAAATCATTCATTAATAAGGTAATCAATACATCATCATTGTTTCATAAATCATTTTATTTATCTCATGTATAGAAATTATAAATAAAATAACATGATGGAGGAAATATTTTTATCTTTAAAATTAATATTTATAGTCAAAGAGATAACATATATAACCCCATATAAAAATATAGTTACGAGAAGATATGTGTTTTTGTCATTTTTGTCATCACTTTTAATTAATTAATATAAAGTGTCATTATCACTAGCATGTGGCACCATGGGGTCCCAAATTCGACCCAAGGATGTCCATGGTCAGACCTGTATCAAAAATAGGTCTATGACACATTTTAGTGTAATTTAATGTTTTTATAATATATGTTTTTACCCTTATTTAGCATATTTATCTTTTAACAATGGTAAATACAATATTTACTGAAGTTACTATTCATAATGTTTAAAAAAGTTACCTAATTACACAGTTTGGACCTCCTGATTCCAAATAGGAAATCCATTTTTCCATATTCAAAACTCATAAGTGGCTGATATTAATAAAAAAATTAATCCCTGTTGTCGAAACAAAAAGCGTGTTTTTAAGAAATAATAACTATCAAAAGATTAAAAGTTGTTAATGTCCAATTTCAAAGAGAAATTACTTTTAATGACGAAAATTGGATTAAATGTCAAAAATATAATCTAATTACACATTAAAACCAATTAAAAAAATAATATAACCATATTAATAAATTATATTAAAATAATTTTTTGAATTAAAATTACTGTATTTTTCACAATTCATTAAAAAATGAACATTATCAGAAAAATACAAAAAAATTACCAAATGTAAATTTTTATTTCCCAATTGAAAAGAAGAATATTAGTTTTTCAAATAGAACATATAAATTTGAAAAAAAAAACTAGATTTTGAAAGGGTTCACCATCAAAATCCTGTAAATCAACGTTTTAAAAATATTAGTGTATTTATACATAAAATTAGTTTCATTCACATTTTAAGCCTCTAAAATTTATTGGGTAAAGGTAATAGCATTTAAAAACATGTATAATCATATTTTAGATAGTTATATTCATTCCCACTAATACAATGGCTCGGTGCTAACATCCATTTCAAAAAATATTATATTATTATTTTTCAGTACGACTCAGCCTTATGTGTAACATGAACTTTTTGGAGAAACCCCTTATCGCATGTTGGGTACGCCATCAAACACAGAATGACTTTTAAAGTAAAATTAATATTTAATTCAAAAATATTAATATATTTGAAAATTTCATATTCTTTATTTATCTGTGATGTTACATCCTTCCCCCTTTTGGAAATTTCCTCCTCAAAAATTTATTTACTTATCAAATAAATGGGGGTATTTATCCCTCATATCATTTTCATATTCCCACATTTACCCTTCAACCATAATTTTTTACACAAAAAATTTACCTGATTGATTAACTTATTCCACAACACTTTTTCTCTTCTGTCAAGAATCAGGACTGGTTATTCCTCGTATGAATGATTCTCTTCCAATTGAACTACCTCTAGAATCAAAACATGAGATCGATCTGGAATATACATTCTTAGTGTTGAGACATGAAAAACATTGTGTACCTGAGATAATCATGGATGTAAATCCACTCTATAAAAAACAGATCCAATCTTTTCCATGATTTCATACAGTCTAATGAACCTCAGACTCAGCCTTCCCTTCTTACCAAAATGCATCACAATTTTCCATGGAGAAACATTGAGAAATTCATGATCGCCAACCTCAAAAGAAAGATCCTTCCTCTGGTTATTCACATAACAATTCTACATTCTCTGAGATGTTCTCATGTGATTCTGAATCAACTGAACATTTTTGGTCATCTCTTCAAGTAATTCTGGTCCAATCAATTTCCTTTCACCTGCTTCATCCAAAAAATCTATAGTTCGAAATCTCTTTCCATATAATTCATCAAATGGAGCCATCTTTATACTGGAATAAAAGCTATTATTATAATAAAATTCAACCAAATAAATATGTTGGTCTCAACTTCCCTGGTAATCCATTGAACAAGCTCGTAGCATATCTTCCAATGTCTGAATTGTTTGTTCTGACTACCCATATGATTGTTGATTAAAATCTATACTAAAATTTAATTTAATACACAATGACATCTGAAGGTCTTTCAAAAAGTTATAATTAAACCTGATATCATGATCAGATGCAATAGAGAGGAAAACTCCATGCAACATGGCTATCTCTTTAATTTTAAACCGAGAAAGTTGATCTTGGGATAAAGTATCTCGAATAAGAAGGAAATGAGTAGATTTAGTCAATCGATCAACAACAACCCATATTGCATTATTACCTCGATATGTCTTTAGTAATCCCACAATAAAGTCCATGGATATATTTTTCCCAATTCTACTCTCGTACAGGTAAAGGCTAAAGCATCCCTTTTGGTAACTATCGCATTGCATTAACCTATTGACATGTCAATCACTTCACAGTAAATACAACAATATATATTTTCATTCTATCCCACCAGTAAGACTCTTGAAGATATATGTACATCTTAGTACTTATAGGATGAACTAAAAATGGAGAACTATGAGCTTCACAATATAAATCATTCTTCATCTGTGAATCACAAGGCACACATAATCTCTTCCCAAACCTGAAAATACAATTATTACCAATGTTAAAATTTTCCAACTTTCACTTCTGAACCAACTATACCTTTTTCTATAACTCACTATCTTCCTTCTGTGCTTGCTTAATTATGTCTGATAGAGATGATTTCAGTGACATCTAGAACAAAACCGAGGAATTTCCAGCACCAACACCTTCTATGCCAAAGTTCATCAAATCGTTAATAAATGGATCTTGATCTAAACATAACACTGTTAATGTATTATTACTTTTCCGACTCAAATAATCAGTCACTTTATTTTCCTTTCTCAAATGGAAATGAATCATCAAATCACAATCCTTGATTAATTTTAGCAACCCCCTTTAGCTCATATTCTTGTATTTCTGAGTGAATATACACTTCAATCTTTTTTGATCAGTATATATTTCTCATTTTACATCATAAAGATGCTGCCTCAAAATTTTTAACGCAAAAAACAGCTATAATTTCTAAATCATTTGTAGCCTAATTTAACTCATGAGGTTTCAACCGATGTGAAGCATAAGAAATTACCTGATTATTCTACATCAAGACACAACCAGGTCCTTTCAATGAATCAACACTATTGATAACAAACTCACCGATTCTGGAAGGCAGTGCCAAAACTAGAGAATTTACCTATCTTCTTTTCAATTCCTGAAAAAAAATCATCACATTCTATTTTCAAAATGATCTTAACTCCTTTTCGTGTTAACTTAGTTTGTGGGATAAATAATTGTGAAAATATCTCAGCAAACCTCCGGTAATAACCTGCTAAACAAATAAAAATATGGATCTTGATTATATTTGTGGGTCTTGGACATTCTTCAATAAGTTTTTTTTAGCATGATGAAAAGTTATTCCTTCTTTAGAAACAATGCGACCTAGGAATGAAATTTTTTGTAACCAAAACTGAAACGTGTTGATATTTCCATATAGATTCTTCTCTTTTAAGGTATGAATGAAAACCCTTAAATGAATTTCATGCTCCTCTTAAAATTTAGAATAAACCAAAATATCATCTATAAACACAACCACCATTTATCAACTGATTCAACTAAGACATCACTGTAGAAAACTGTTCAGTTCCAATTCGGAACATATCCTAGTGTTGATTTGGAAGGTCATTTCCCTATGTATGCCATCCTAGAAAAGATGATCTGTTTCCTCTAAGAAAATACATTCATAAGACTGAAATACCTTAGGTGAAGAAACATGGTAATCTGTAAGTTCTATATCATTTCAATCTTACCAAAAATTAATTTATGGACATTAATTTAACAATATTATAACTCCTAAAGTTGTCTAAAACGACATCTAATACCAAATATGAGGCCCCGAACTTAATCATTACATAATAATGAATTAAGTACATAATTCACATTTAGGATCATTTAAGATTTATAAATTTAGAGAATTAGGTCATATCATATACAATATAACTTGAATATTACATGTATACACTTATACTCAGTATCAATTTTTTCGTAAAATAAACTCTTTGAACAAAAGAGTCATGTCTAGTTCCATGTTTTAGACAGCATGAATTTTCCATGATCCCATCCTTGACCCTATTACACTTTATGTCTTGTGAGAAAAAAATTCAAAAACCGGGGATGTGAAAACTAGATTAGCAAGGGATACAAAGAGAAGGAAAACTGTCAGTTTTTTCAAACAAGTAAAACATGAATACCTTATCATAAGTAAAAATTTTAATCTTTTTTATGTAGTAAATATCATTCACCGAATAAAATGTCATTTCTTACCATTTTGTAAGGAATAGATTTCCATAAAACCCATAGAAAGCACACATAACATATATATGCTACTTTGGACATAATCATACATAAATGAAATAACCATATGGTCGACTTCCAAACATTTCAGTTAATGGAATATCAATATGACCAACTTCCATACCCATTGAATTGGAGGTTATAACATTACCCTCCTTCCTGGTTTAACATGGCAACACTCGTCATTGGGTTTATCACGTAACCACCCATCTAATGTACATGTACCATTACAAATCATAACAAATAGAATATCGCAAATATAAAAAATTCACACAAAACATTTCATTTTCAATCACAAGAAATAAATTCATTATATTGAAATAATCAAAGCATTTCAAAAACCATTTTCAATAACAAAACACACAAAAACATAATAATAGGTTTCTTATTTTTCATTTTAAAAAAACATTAAGGATTGTAGAGGAATCCAAATAATGATTACATTGTCATAGATTCCATTATCACCACAAACATTAAAAACATTTATTTTGTTGTTTATTAAAACACTTCAATGAAAAAATTATTCTATTTGAATTAAATTAAAATTCAAAGGGTTTTATTATATACCTTATAAAATAAAGTGTTGTAAATTATCAAAACATTCCTCAATGAAAGGAGATTGAGACGAAGTCCCATTCCTCGCGTCTGACTTGACCCGTTCGTTCCTTCATTTCCTGGATAATAAACATAATTAATTTTATACTTTATTAAGAATATTTTCATGTTATTTATTACGTTTAAATCAATTATTACCTTGCTAAAACAAATATTTAATTATTTGAGTTCATATCGTACATTTTTCGATGTTCGGAACTTGAGTAAAAAATGAACTTATTATAATTATAAATTGTTCATGTGGTCAAAATTCCGTTATCTCCAGAATAATATTCATCATTTATATATCATATAAATCTAGTATATATTTATTTAGGATAGTCCATATTATTTTTATATATGAATATGAAATGCACCATTCAAGGAGACGGTAAGCCGTACGTTTATAGGAACAGTAATTCTATTCTATTTTTTCATTTTACAAGGATTGAAAACCAAATGATACGTATGTATATTATTATTCAAATATAATATTATATTTTATATTAGTTACGTAAGTTCATTAACACCATCCTTTATTCGTTCCATATATGGTATGAACGAGCCATATCACTTTGTGGGGGCAGTAGTCTGCACTTCCTCAAATGAAATTATAGTATATATACAACATGAAAAGAATAAAGTTATGTTATAAAAGAGAATTACAAAGGAATAGAGATAAAATAAATTTTATAAATATCATATAGAATTATAGTTCCATCATAATGGCCACCATAATAAGTGGAAGGAGATGATTTAACAATCATCGTTTTTTGAGGGAGTTGTTCTTCGTCCACAGAAACCTTATGTTCTATAACCATTAGATAAAGGTATGGGTAAGTTTAGTTTGAATGATTATAATAACGACATAGTAGTATATTTAGGATACTGTTGTTGTTATGTATACAATTAAATAATATGAGCCTAGGGAGTAGAGAAGGAAAATATATGAAAATATATTAAGAGAAGATGTTACCTTTAAATCGGGTATCTCCCTTTGGTTTTCACCAAAAATGTCTACATGAATTTCCTTATTCCTTGAGGAAGGCTTCTAGAAGGAATAGAGGGATTTATTGAGCATAGTTTGGTAGTGTATGGATGACCCAAGGGGCTTTACAGGTGGGAGTAATGGGTCAGAGATGGTGTTATTTTATAAGAGTGAAAATGGTCTCTTTAGGGAATTTTTTAATAATTATTTTATTATAAAATTATTTTCGGTTTCAAATGATCCAAAACTACTTAAATTAGAATATAATATGTCTATTGTCAAAAAAATCATCTAATATGAATGAAACAGTTTTTTGGATAGTTTTTTAAATTTTATATTCTCATTTAACTAAATCATTAATTAATAAGGTAATCAACGAATCATCATTTTTTCATAAATAATTTTATGTATTTGATGTCTAAAAATTATAAATAAAATAACACGATAAAGGAAAAATTTACATTTTTCAAATGAAAATTTTGAGTCGAAGAGATAACTTATATAACCCCATGTAAAAAGTTTATTTAATAAAAGATATATGTTGTTGTAATTTTTTTCTTTACTTCAAATTAATTTATACAAACTGTCATTATCACTTCCATGTGGCTCCATGGGGTCCCAAAATCAACCGAAGTATGCCCATGGTCGTACATGTATCAACCAATAGGATTATGACACATGTTGGGGTAATTTAATATTATTATAATATTTTTTTTACCCTTACATACATTATTTACCTTTTAACCATGGTAAATGAAATATTTACCAATGTTACTATTCATAATGTCTAAAAATAAAAGATACCTATTTACATAATTTAGAACACATGATTTGAAATATGAAAGCAATTTTTAGAAATTCATAAAATATAAGTTCTAGAAACTAATTTTAAATTAATTCCCGTTGGTAAAAAAAATAGATTCTTAATAAATAATAACTATCAAAATATTGCCACTTGTTTATTTCCGATTTCAAATTAAAATTAATTATAATGTCCAAAATTGGATAAAATGGTATAAATATAATCTAATTAAACATCAAAACCAATTAAAAAGATAATCTAAATATATAAATAAATTATATTAAATGGATGTTTTGAATTTAAAATAATGTGTTGTTTATTATTCATTAAAAAATCAATATCATTAGAAAAATACTATAAAATTAACCAAAGTAAATTTTGATGTCCCTATGATAAAGAATAAACATTTCTTGTAAAATAAAAAATATAATAGTGACAGAAATTATATTTTAAATGGGTTTTCCATCAAAAATAAGAAAATTGACCTTTTACAGAATATTATAGTATTTAGGCTTAAAATTGTATTAATTCACATTTTAAGCCTCTAAATTTTATTGGGTAAATGTAAAAATATCTAAGAATCATGTATAATGTTATTGTAGTTAGTTTAGTTAATTACATCAAATACCACAGCTAGGCATTAACTACAATTTAAATTAATATTATATTATTATTTTTTAGTAAAACTCAACCTTATGAGCCACATGAGATTTTCGATGAAGCCCATTGCTGAGTGTCAGGTACACCATCAAAAATAGAATCAACATTAATGTAAAATTAATATTTTATTCAAAAATATTAATATATATGAAAATATCACATTCTTTATTTATCTGGGATGTTACAAGAATACTATACAATTAGCCTTAAATCCTAAGAGATATTTCTCATCCCTATGATGAATTGTTTTTTAAAAATAATTATTATCAACCCAATCCATTGAATACATTTGAATTAATATATTCTTGGACATTCCCTTTTTACATCTTATTAACACTATTCTTTCCTTTTTCATTGTTGTAATAGATAATCCAAATAGGAATTTCTTCTAGGATTTAGATAGTTAGTGGTGGGATGAATCAATAGTGATGCGCGGTATCCCATCAACATTTATGGTATGGAAAGGGAGTATACTGGTCATTGTATCTCTTTATTTGAATATAAATTACAAGGATATGGTAATTATAGATATTTCTTTTTATATGTGAATAATATGAGAGTAATATTAAATAATTTTCCATGGGTAATTGAAGAGGTTAATCCATGGTTAGAAACGTTTTTTAAACTATTTAAAAAACAAACAATATCACAAAAAATCAAATTTACCAATGTTTTCACTTATATAATAAACCAAAAAACAAGATAAGAATAGAACCAAAATATTCTCATCTATAGATACAATATTATTCAACTTCTATTTAATTTTAAACATTGTTTAGAAATTCATTTGGCAAAATCCCCATGATTGGCTAAATATCAACCTATCCCCACAGATTGAATTATAGGATTGTTTTTTTGAGACAAACGAGAGACATGAATCGGTCACCCAATTTATGCCCCATGAAAATTTATAAAAAGAAAATTTTTAAAATTCATGCTCGAGGTGTAATGTATTTACACCAACCTGAAAATGAGAGCAATACATGATGAAGGATCAAAAGGGGGAAAACAACTGCTTACTCAAACTTCCATAAACCTCATTCTATCAAGTAAATTACAGGATTGTTTCTTAATTGAAGGAACTGAATAATTTATAACATATTACCTTTTATATAAATTCAATCTCTTCTATATCCTGTGATACACATAAACCCAAGTCTAGAAGAATCATAAAATAATATACCACTATAAAATAACTGATAAATTGGTTGGTATGAATATAAATAAATAAATTATGGATATTAAAATTTTCAAAAATGTATAAATAATATTTTTAGTTTTCAATTTAGTTTAAATAAAAATAAAAATCATTTGAAACAAAATGAAACTTCTTTCTAAAAACTATAGTTTTTATAAAAAATGGGATTATCCTATTTTACATGATTATATTAAAAATAATTCTACAAATTCTTGAGAATTTATTTGAAAAAATAAATAATATTTTTGAAATTATCGGGAAATTTTTTATTTTAGAGTGAATTTGTCCAAATGTCGTAAAAGAGAGATTTTATGATGAATAGTAAAAAATATGGATTATTATTGAAAACTAAATTTTCATTTATGGAATTTAAATGAAAAAATTTATTTTAATATTGTTTTAAAATTATAATTAGTTAAATTATATTAAATTAGTGAAATTTAGTTCATTCTAATCAAATAGAAGGTAAATATTTTTTTAATATTTTTTTACTCTTTTGAAAATAATTCCTTTGGAAAACAAGTTTTTCGTCACATCTGGGGTTGAAATTTTAAATTTAAATTTTCCAATTCATTTAATTTATTTTGGTAAAAATATATAACATATTATTAATGAACATAATTAATATTATATAAAAATTTCAAATAAAGTTTGGTTCATAATGAATAATAAAAAATTTTAAAAATTAATTATCTTGGATAAAGTAAAAATGAGTTTTTTGGGGTTTAATCTATAATTATAAGACTAAAAATCACCATAAACCATGTCTAATTATTATTTTATAGACTTATTTTGACCTTATAAATTATATTGTATGATAACAGTCCATTTTTGTTCCTTGTGGCATGTGAAAAATATGTGTATGATTAATTATTTTTAAAAAAACCAAGTGTATACACCTCCTCAATTGTAAAAGGGAAATCCCTCCATTCACATATTTAGACCTTCAAAGCCAATAATATTGACCTCAATCTACCAAAATACAACATAATTTTTTTCCACATTATATTGGATATTTTATTCCAAGAAAACATACCCTATGGTCATAAAGAAGAGATGTAAATGAGGTTTCTTTAAGAGAAGGAAATCATCTTGATGAGGAGTTTTCTTTTTTATTTCTTCTCGTAAAATGTTGAATTTTGAATTAAAACATAAAATAAAAACCCACAAGTATATCCCTTTTACATTGAATTTATTATTATGATTTCATAATATTTTTATGTCTTCTTCTCTATTAAATTGGATAAAAATCCATCACTCGTGTATATGATAACCTACCACCTTGTGAACTGTTATAATTTATTTTCCATCACCGAATCACATGGATAGTAATTTTTGTTGAAATAATTAATATTTAAGATATATGTGAAATAATATTAATGTTGTGAAATTAATATAGAATCCACTTCATATCCCTTTTCACCCATTTAGGAAAATGTTGTGATAGCTCATGCATACATATGACATACCATCTCCATGAATCAATGTGATTTATTTTACATACACAACATTCAATAATGGATCTAAAAATACATCCAATGATTAAATATGATATTTATAACATTATATTTACTATGTATATTATCTATCTATATCCTATGAATAATGTCTAGAACATCAATGACAAAATATCCCTTATAAAACAAGGAAATCAACACCCAAAACAATGGTAATAATGATACATTATTAACTAAGGGGTGGTAAGACTTTATAAAAGAATAATATGAAAATTTTTAAATATGGATATGGTTATGATATAAATTAATAACATAAATAAAACTATTATAAAAGAGGATAAATACTACTCAACTAAAGGGATGTATAAGGTAATCAATTTTATCTAAATTCTCATTTCATAAATATATTTTTTATTAATATACACCTATTCATATTTATTTTGTGTATATAATTCCCTTTTATTTTATTTATACATTAAACATATATAATTATGATGGTTTTTGATTCAGTTCTAGTGTATTCTTTCAAGGGATTATAATTTAAAAGTTACCAAATTGGTAGAATGCTATTTTAAAATCTCAAATTCGTTTTGGATTTCCTTTAATGTTTTTGGGGTAGGTCTGTTATGGTTAATAATGAATGTGGAAATGAATTTAACACCTAATAATGTGTTTCAATAAGGTATAATGGGCATGTAAACATTGGAAATTTCAAGCCACATTATATTTATTACTCAAACACATATTAATCGTAATTAAATAATAATGATGAAAAATATTTTATTACTAAAAATAATGAGGTCCCTTATTTCAAAATTTAGACCTATTAAATACTAATTTGGTATTTATTTATACAAATTAATTTTCTCATCATAGAAATGTTTAAATTTAAATAAATATTAATAATGTATTGACAAAAAATTTTAAGAAAAATGTTGTTTTATTCATTAATTGTTCTTAATAATATTTAACATTTATTATCTATTATATTAGACTTAATTCATTTGTATATATGTATACACATCATATTAGATTTTTAATTGAAAATTTATTCATTGATAGTTGATAAAAATAATATTTAAATAAATATTATTCCTTGATTAATAATGGTTTTACCAAGGTAACTAATATTTAAACAAATTGAAATAATATTAATTCCTAAAAACAAATTGGATGTTATGAGATAATTTGGAACCACTACATTTAAATTTAAAAACAATATATTTTTATTCAATTGATAAAAACTTATTTTTTAAAAAATAATGTGTAATGTATTTAAAATATTTTTCCGATAAAATATTAATCATGTTCTAATAAATAAAATATATGTTTCTAATTTGAATAAGATATTTTAGAATATATAATGTGACATTAAAACATATATCTGAACAATATAAAATTTTCTGATGTTTTATAATTTATTTATAACCGTGTAATATAATCAATGCCATTATATTTTCAAATTTTGTATTTATCTCTGTTCACCCAAAAATTAATAATTTTTTAAAAAATTCTTGAAAATAAACATAAGCTAATATTTCCCTGATAAATACAAAAATAAAATTAATAGTTCAAAATTATCATCAAGAAGATTAAATGGTTATTCATAAAATAAAATCATAATATATCATAAAAACAAAATACTGTAAAATAAAAAAATTCTATATATTAACCTACCTTGGATAACAAGTGATAATCATTAATATTACAAAAAAGAAAAATAGTAATTTTATAAAATAAATTTTAAGAATAAAAATAGATGTTATTATTTTCTTAGTCACACTAATTGAGTTTAGTTTTTAATTTGATTTTATGATATATATATATATATATCATAGTTCTGTTAAAACTCATTATAATAGATAATTATATGACTAAATTACCACAATATATATTTGTTTTCTTCTTAAATTATCATGTTGATGAAATAATATAAAAAATATTTATTTAAGGGAAAAACCCTGGCCATTACATTCTTCCTCCATTAAATGATTTTCCTCCTCAAAAGTTTTGTTTTATTTACATACAAGAATCGTTAAAGGTAGAGAAAATATTGACCTAACTCAACATATTATCTATTTTGAAGGATTTGGGTTTCTTCATATATAATGTTTATCCATGCACTAATAAATCGTAATTGTACATTTAAAATGATTTATTTCATATTATAAAAATTAATTTGATTTCATAATGAATATATCAATTCTATATTTTAAATTAATTCATATTTTCAGGAAAATATCATGACATGAAAAATAAATTATTTCCACAAACATCTTTAATTCTTTCGATTTTCATTTCTTATGTGATTTCTTTCTTCTATGGCCTAGGTGGTTTTTGATTCTTATAATTCAATGAAATCCACGGATTAGGGAATCTACTTTAATAATTTATATGTTCTCTTCATATAATAATTTTAATTATTATTGGTTTCCATGTGTTAGTTTTATCTTTGATACACATGTTAACTAAAATACTCATTTTCTTTATCCAACATGATTCTATAAAGAATAATTTTCCACAAGTAAAGTCTCTTCCAATAATCTTAAGAAAATTAACCTGATACTTCTTCTATAATTTTTTACATAAAGGAAATTAATCATTTTTTTCTTCATCATCTTCATCATAAGATCTTTCATGATTCTATATCTATATATTCCTTATTGGAAAATGGTCTTTGATTATGTTCACATTGTTAATAATATTTTGTGATATATATTTTAGAAAAATCATTAGGTTTCCCATTAGTGTTCCCATTATGAAATGTTATTCATCGTGGTAATCTCTAAATTTTACACTATATCCATGGTTTCTTATAGTTCCATCAATTAATACAACTAAAAATGATTAAATCGTGACGAAACATTTTCAAAATAGTGATATTACCGTTACCTTAAAAAGGAATTAGACCCCACATTTTTTCCCATTTTCATAATGTCCCATTACTATTTTAATTCAAACGATATCAATCTTAGTATGACCTATGATACATTTATTTCATGTATCATATACTTCTAAAACTACTCCCTCAAGATAAATATAAAATCAATCATTTACAGGGGTTTTTAATGATTATATGATCTCCTAAATAATTTCACCTAGGAGTGTAAAACAACATTCATGTTAAGGTCCCATTAGTTGTGCCCCATAATTATAATCAATCTTTACTAAAGAAAGTCTATTTGGTGTTATTTCCTATTTCTAAATCTACTGCAAAACCATGTCCCCTTTTAGTTTCAAATGAGAAATTGTTTTGTTGAAAAAACACGTAATCCCTACCAAACAAGAGCATCGGGATCTAATCAAACTCATAGGGTTTTCATTTGGGATTTCATTAATGTTCCATCATCATAATCACACAAAATAAATTTTCCTTCTTAAGGAACCATATAGAATAAAACATTCTATATACACATATTATATCATAACATTAAGTATAGTTTATTGAAAATATATGGCAATGATCAATTGTAGAGTTTCTTTATATTATTAGACATATAAATCGAAAATTTTATTATAATAAATAATTTTCATTATTTAATTTCCATATAGTGATCCTAAATCCCATAATTCCTCATACTTTTAGGTAGGTAACCATGAGAAGTAAATTAGAAAAGGGTGAAAAATAAATAATTGTTAGGGAATAAACCTAAAAAAAGAGTGTTACATGTTAGGTATATCATGATATCATAAGAATAATGATCGTAAGAATATATTGAAGGAATAATGAAATAATTACATGAGATAATAGTGTATACATGATAATATAATAATTTAGTTTTATCATAGTAATGTTTTAATATATTAACATGAAATAATTTGAGTAAGTCAAATATCTCTTCCATGATAACATAGAATTGTTTTTTTGGTTAACTGAGCACTCCCACAGTAGGCAAGGATCACTACACATGTAGTGAAAAATATTTGATAAATTTGCCCTTTTGTATACCCAATTATTCCAGTGCTTCTTTATAACAGTCTATATTGTCTTGGTTTTTGATGGTTCATGTGAGGGAATCCACAGAAAAATATATTCATATGTGGGAAAATTATATTCATTATAAATTAAATGATGTATATTCATTTCCAAAGGGGAACATAATATGTTATCCATGGGAAACATGATTTTAAAAACATTAAGTGATGGATATTCCCTAATAATACTTCCTAGTATGGTGATGTGGTGGAGAAATATGTTTCCTAGAGTATTGCATTGATATTAAAATTACTTAAAAACATGTGCCGTAGAAAAAAACCTATCTGAAGGGTAATTAATGAAATTTTTTCCATTGAAAAAATATTTTTATTCTTAATAAGGTGTATCAAATTATTTTATTTGTCTTATAAGATTCTCTTTGATAGGTTGTGAAGCCAAAAAATTACCTATTAGTAGTATTATTAATTATTGATGTCCATAAAGAACAATCCAACTTCACATATCACATTACATTGGGTGATCTAACTCCCCATGAATTTACCAAAATAATATTGCACTCCTCATGTTATATCCAACCATATAAAATCATAGTGACTATTTATGAATTTATTGAGATTGCATCATAATGGGGAAAGGGGTTGAGATCTTGGGTTAAAATCATGATCGGCAAACCTCATAAAGCATCAACCACATGAAGGGACCAACAATGAGGAATTAGAAAATAATTTTTGACATATCAATGTGGTTATGTACCTCATGGGTTCTCATAAAATCCATTGTTGGAGAATATTTCACCACAACCTCTTCTGATATTTCAATTAACATTATCCACCACATGGTACCCCCTCTTGTTCTCTTTTTTGGGACACTAATTACCTGAGGATTCCTATAAATTCCCAATAGTCCTCTAAAAAGTATGATATTACAATGAAAGATATAATATGTTCCACTTATCTCATAGAAGGAATTGACATGTATCTAAAATATGAATCCTTATAGATAAATAAAAAGACATCACCCTGAGGAAACTCTTACAAAGTGACCTTGCAACGCCTCCTCATGAGGAAAGAATGAAAGGGTGATCTCAAGTAGCCATCCTACATGATCGTATCATGAATGTATTCTCACATAGATACCTCATGAGTAAATAAAATGAGGTATTGAACATGAAGCCATATGATCCATACATTTCATAAAGGCCCCAATCATTATGGTTGATCATTTTGGTAACCACTCTTGGTCCATTTTGTGAGTTTACTTTTTGAGGGATATTTAGTGGGGTGACCAAGTGATGGAATGTTCCATGAACCCCCTTCTATGGACCAAATATCTCAAGGCTAGTATTCGAACTACGCACTAACTAAATCCTCAATGAAATCCATTTGTGGAATCGTCTATGAACGAACTAGGTTAAACTAGTGTAAGTTAACTATTTTCAAGAGACCCATATCCACTGAAATTAATAATTGATTCCAATAAGTATATTATGTCAAATCCCACAAGTCCATAACATGATGGATTCTCCCTAGGAAACCTAGTCATTATTAGTGACATGTTTCAATCATGGTACTTTGACATTTCCCTTCACATCAATCACTATCACCATTAAAATGTGATTGTCACGCCTAGAAACATTCCAGCTAGGCTAAACATATTTTTTTGTGGAAATACCTATTACCCCAAATATAATCCTATATAATTCCTTAAGTCAAGATACTATTCATAGTTTCCCAAACTACTTTGATTATAGATTCTCAACATTGATTCTTCAAATAACTGAAAATAAGATTCTACTCTTAATTCTCATATATATGCCTCATCATAGGTATAAGACCTAAAAATTCCACTTCACCTAAATCAAATATTGGGTAATGAGTTTTAGGACTACAGAAATGTTATTTCCTTATCCTAACACATAGAGTAAAGATCTTCCACATGGATTCGCAAAAATACATTCACGATACACACATACTAGACCATGTATCTCAGGGAATCACAAAATGTGTTGGACCCACATTGACCCATGTTTTCTCTCATTTCCTAAAATAATAATCCTACCATGTTATCTCAATGTGTAAGAACCATTGAAAATGTAGTTGTACACTCCAATGAAATATGAAATATTTTCGATCCAATAATTCTCTCACTATGATAGACTAATTTTTTCGTAAAGGATTAGTTGATCATTCTTTTATATTATAAAGATTCATTATAAGAATAAACTTCAAGTAATAGATTAATTTTTCTAAAATTTATCAAACACATTCACACCACACAATGTTAAATTTTATATACCATTCCTCACTAATTATATTAAACTCTATTACTCAAACTATGTGGGATTTGATAATTTTTCATATTGGATATGAAACATTCATATCAGAGGATCAATATCATTAATAAAACTTATAATTCCTATTATTTTTTGACAATAAGATTACTAAATTTTCTTCAGTTCCTTCAATCAAGGCACTCTTCGACATTTCTCAACCAATTTTCCTCATTTTTATATAATCCCATCTTTAAAACATAGATAAAACTATGTGTAAGACCCGCCATATATCATATTATCTACCCTTTTGTAGAAAATGAAGCTTATTCATTCATTCTAATATGTGTAAATCTCATCCAATCTAACAGCCTCATACACTACAAGAAGAATCGACCCATGCGGTGAGAAATGTATTATCCAAACCTTCCTCATTTTATGTTCCATAGGCAATCATTATCATCTTCTCCTAGGTATTGAATCTATTATCCATTTTGGGAACAAAATATGAGTTCCTTATATTCATGATCATAAGTATAATAACCTTTCTATTTTGGTGAGATAGGGATTTTCTCGATGATAATATATGGATTCCCCAAGCGAAAATTCAAGAATTACTCTACTAATGATCCACAGATGCCATTAGTGATTAGCCATGAATGATCCATTGTCTCTAATGTGATGGGTATGTGATTCTCTAGATGACCAAGAATTAGGAAAATAAAAGTAATCTATTGACATGTGATCTCCATGCATTAACTCTCATTTATATTTTAAAAAATGTGAGATGAATTAGGAAAAGACTCTATTGCATATGTCTAAAACTGTCCATTTTAGGGAACATTTCACCTAATCATCCATTATACAAGATGTTAATCTAGTATTAATTTATCTATATCCTAGGAAATTTGAAAGTACAATGTGTCCCATAAGGAGGCACAAAACAGTATGGGTTTTGATTCTCATTATAGGAATAAGTAGGATGATATCTCATGGGATTTATTTAAACTCTAGCTCAACTCACGCATCCAAGGATGGACATAAATTCCAAAATTGCAATATATTTAGATTTAGAAAAATGATTCATGAATTAAGATGATACAAATTGGGAACAACCATTATACAATGGTGTCCACATCACTATATGTTTTCAATAAGATTTTTTACATCGGGGTGACATGTACCGCACAGGGAGTTTGTAAATATTTACTATCATTTCTCAAATCTACATGTTTGTCTTGGAGCTTGTGATAATTCCATCGTAAATGGTTAGATGACTCTAATATCCATTCTTATGGACCAAATGTAATTCCCATTTTTACTAGTAAAATAGCATAATGAACACCTTCGATTCTAAATATTTTCTAAGAATATATTCATATTTAATCATTATACTTGTGGGATATTTTAGAGTATCCTTCAAAAATAATCACATAAAGCTGATAAGAGGATGTGATTAAGGATCTCAATATGTAAATAGAAAACTCCCATGTTCACCCAAATCAGATTTCAGTCATAAGAGGATGTGGTGAATGGATATGTGGGGTCCAGGTAATTGTAAACATAACTCATAAGGGTCAAGATAAATCCTTCCATAGGAAAAGTGATAGACCCTTGAAAAGAGGATACTTAATTTGAATAATGAGATCCAAAATGTATAAAACATTATACTCAATTATAATCAAATTTCATGCAACCCCTGGAGATTTTAAAAAATATATTTTTTATTTAGTTTATATTTTTTATTTTTTTTCTTGTGACACATGAAATAATTCATTTAATATATATATATTTATCTATTAAAAAATTAATTAAAAAATTACCTTCACATGGAACTGATATGGATTGTTCTACATGCAATATAGACTTGTCTTGTGCTATATGAAAACCAATCGTTGCTTGTGCTACCTGCAACACCTTCTTGGTCTAGCTTACTCACAACACAACCGTTTCTAGGAAATATCATATTATTAATATAAATATTCATATGAGATAATTATTACCAATCCATTAAATGTAGTTATATGAATAGTAAGAACTAAATTTAAAATATTACTTATAATGTTTATATATATAGAACACATATAGGTAATGAAATATATGATTATTGGGGAAAAGTCCTTTTCTTTATAAAAATACTATTTTCATTAATGAACTGATTTTAATAATACATTTATTTTTAGAAACATGTAGAAATTTAATATTAAAAAATAAAAATAATTTTGGAATTTATAACGTTGAAAATTGATTAGGATTTATTGTTGGGATTCTGCTAAGAATCTATATTTTTTTTGAATAATGTAAAATACTACCTTTTAGATAAAAACAACCTTTTCATTTAAGTATTAATTATTGATAAGTTATATTTAAAAAATTTTAATCTCAAATTAGATCAATTATAAATTTATTAATCAAATTTGGGGAATTATAATCAATTTCACAATGAAATTTAATATAAAAACATTATGAACATTTGAACTTCTTTCTACTTTAAAAACTCATTATTTCTTCCCATCTACAAGATTATAATTAATCTTAATTTTTACTATTCTGAAAAATGATTTTTGAAAAAACTAAATACACCATTATAATAAGTACAATATTTATATTTAATTTAGATCATGTTGATTTTTGATCAAAATGAACAGTAATATTGATTAAAATTAATCACGGTAATTATGATCAAATTATGTTCAATTAGGGACTAAACCATAATCTTATGAGCCAAAATAATCCTTTAATATTTACCAAAACCCATTTTATGTATATATTTCCTCCTTAATCATTATTTTTTTTATTTTTTTGGGGTTTTATGAACTTTTAATTTAATTTCATGTGTACACATAATTTGTCTTCAAAAATTCCAAGTGAGTATTTTTTTCCTTCCCTAAAAAAGGCCACCACCTCTCCCCCATACTCACACATATAATACATATTATGTTCTTCAAGATCTACCTAATGAACATCCAAAAATCCATTCATTCCTCATATAATAATTCCATTGCGTTGAATGAAATCTAATTAATCCTTTTGGCATAAACTAAAATGAGTTACCCGATAAAGAGGCAACATCTTCTCTCTAGTCCATTATTTTATTTTCCTTCAACACCCCATCCACTATCATTATTTCATAATTTTATAAAAAATGTATTCTATATATAATATTAATTTGTTATTCTACTTTTTTAACTTGAACTAACACACATCATTATCTTATGGGTAACCAAAATACTGTTTATGTGTTTGTAAAACAACTGCCTCACAAAATGATGATTGTTCAATTTTCTTTTACTACCTCTCAAGGTGGAAATTATCTTGTCAAATATTTTTATATATGTCATATATTATATTTATTATATTTTCAATCTTATGTATTCATTTTTTTTATACATACCATATCTCTTTTCATTTTTTTAATACGATAATTTCTTTTGAGTATATGTGGATTACCACCCTCTCGGAGTGATATGATTCGTTCATAAACTATATGGAATGTATTAAGGATGAGTTTAGTAAATATATAAGATATATATGATATCATAAATCTACATTAATGATGATATATATATATATTCATATATATACATATAAGTATTTTAATTTCTTTCTTTAAACAATACAATTAAATAGAAATATCAATAATGTGTATGTATGGCCTACTGTTTCCATTAACAATGTATTCAGTTTCATACTTATATATTATATAGATTATTATAATTCACATAAAATTTATAAAAATGATATTTATATCATGGTTTAATTATATAAATAATTTTATAAGGTATAAGTACTAGTGATATTACAAATTAAGACCAATTTGAAAAATAAAGCGAATATTACCCAAAGTGAAACCTTTAAATCATTTTGTTAACAAGTGAGTAATACAAGGTCATAAAAAACCATATATGGTATGAGATATAATAATATGTTTATATAAATGGTATATAATAAATTTATATTTATTATATATATATTTTAATGAGTACGATGGGAGTCAATACATAAGGTTAGGGGATTTCATCTCACATTTAATTTCTGTGAGATTTAAGAAATGTTTTACACTATTTTATATTGAGTGCTGTATGTATTAACGACGAATTTATTATATGTATATTATATATATATATTTATTTATTCTAATATCCATTTAATGATAATTATTTCTTGCAATATATGATTAAAAAGATACCAAATCGGTGAAATAGTTTTTTCCTTACTTGAGATGCACACTTTTTATGCAGATAAATTATTTATCATGGTTTATATACTACCATTTTACATGATATATAATGAACATAATTATTTTAATTATATTTTATGTTTCATTTCGTTTTTCATTTCATACATGTAGAGTATGATCCCATGATTCTATGTTATAAGTGTTTATTGATAAAATCTCATCTCTAATTTGGGATTGTTTATTTTTATACTTTATTTAAGGAAATATTATGATTCATCTCTCAAGAACATTCACGAAATTTGTTATAATCTGGTAATTCGTGATATATTCATGCATTGGTACTATATTTATATACTTTGGTGTATAATATAGTTAAAGAAGTATTATTTTTAAGAAAGACAACATCACCCCCTCTTTAGTAAGAAATTTTTGTTATTTTAAATCCATGTTTTCAACGACGGATTTACAAGATTATTGTACTAAAATCCTATAATAATTAAAATATTTTTTTTAAATTTTTTCCTTTTACTAATTCATTGAATGGAATTTTCTTTTCTCATTCTGAATGAGGCATTTTTCTATCATTAATACAATGAAAAAAGGAATATTCATTTTACCATGTAAAATATGTACAAATTTATCCTCTGTAAATATTTGAATCTTGATTTCCATGTCTAAAGAAAAAAATTTTATAAACTTTTTTTACAATATATTTTCAAGGAAACTGGGTTACAAAATTATTTCAGTTGTATTTTATATGATTCCAAGGAAAATGGATTTCAAAATATTTTCATTCTTATTTCATGTTTATTAAAGAAATATGGTTTTCAAAATGTTTAAATACTTTATTTATAAGTTTTCAAATAATTTTACAAGAAATTGTTTTCAATACATTTTCATATATTCATTGAATGATTCCTAAAATAAATTTATAGAAATGTTTTTCCAAATGTTCTCAAGATATATTTACATGTTTTTAAAGTCATTTTAAATGGAATGGTATTCAGAATTCAATAATTATACAATTATAAGTATTTAAGGAAATAAATGTTTTCAAAATATAAAATTTCAAGGTATCATCTAATAAAATAATTTTCAAGTGGTTTTATAGATTAAAAATTATTTTTCAAAGTAGAAATGGTATTTTCTAATGATTTGTTTTCTAAAGATATTTCAAAATTAGTTTCCATCTAATATCACATTCGTTGATGTTACTCATGCCTTTCTTGGAAATTATCTAAAGGTTCCATTCCTTTCCTTTCTCAAAATGGGTTATTCTTAATTTAATGGTCTTTATGAGACCCGTTTCTCTTTCAAGGGTTATATGTTAATGAAACATGTTTCTATTTCATGGTTTATATTTTTATGAAACCCATTTCTCTTTCATCGGTTATTCTTCAGATGAAATTATTATGAAACCTGTATCATTTTTTAGAGGGAATGAAATGTTTATACTTTTATAATACCCATTTAATTTATCGGGTTAAGATATGATTGTTTATGATTTTTTGGTATATGTATGTATAATTTCACTATGATATGTGTGGGACAAATATATACCACTAATGAATTGTGTAAATATTTATATCTTATTAGATAGATATTTATTGAATGTGAAATGAAATCGGGTTAGTATTGCTTTACTTGAATGAGAAATGAAATCACTTCGGTATTACAAGGTTGGAATGAGAAATGAACTTGGTTTAGAAATTCATAGATGTGATGGTGTGTGATCTTGGTTATGTAATGTAATTTTTTCACCAAGATGTCCTTGGAAGATATTCCTTGACTACTATGGAAATCATTAATATATAATTATGTGTTTTCCAAAATTCCATGTTTTATTCCCATGTATTGCTTTCATATATTATGTTCCTTATTCCGTTATGATTATTTTATATGAGCCTCCAATATTTATAAAGATATCTAATATTCAAGGTGCAATATTCAAATATTATTCCCAATTTACATACCCTTTTTTCATGTTATTCTTACACATTTCCATTATTTACCCTTACTGAGAATCGGAGCTCACCCCTTTTGATGTTTAATTATCTATTATTATGATGAATGGTTTGAGGTAGAAGTACTAAATGTTGATATATTGATGGGATATGTTAAAGATATTTCACTAGATAGAAGATTTATTCCATGTTTCCAAAGACACTAAATTATTATTGTACTCAGGAATGTATTTTTATAGTGTACTGAATATTCATCTTAAATGATGTAATATCCATATATAATAATATTTGGTCATTATAGTCGGTATCATAGAAAAGTTTTAGTCAACCATTGGAAGTTAGGATGAATGAATTATATATATATATATATATATCCCTAGCTATATTTATATGTATTTGTATAGTGATGTATCTAATGATATGTATAAGGATGAATTAACGTTAGAAAAGTGTCCTTGGATTTTGGTAAAGATAATGTTAGGGGTTTCCTAGAAATACATTTATGTTTGGATACAACCAGTTGATGTGGGTCTAGCACATATGTACCTAGTAGTAAACATTACGATAATATTTTCTGGGCATAACTCAATGTAATCCAGTGCACGAAAATCATTTTAGGACTATGTGGTTTCTTTCTATGATATTTAATGCTCACAGTATGCTTCTGATTTTAGTCAATGGAAGGAACCAGAAGGAACTGAATTATTGTTGAATGTGATGGAAAATTTTCTGATGAGCATTCAAGAGTGATGATAACTAGATGGAAATATGTTGTGATCATACCTAATCATTTTTTTAAGAACATGATTAAAAACATGTACATTAACCAAATTTTGGACTCACTAATGATGAAAAAGAAGGATTTCATAGAGAGTTTGCGTAGTGGAGACCATGGAGGAAAGAAGGTTCAATTTCTTTTGTGTCATGAATATATATGAATCACCTTAGTGAATGTCTTAGAGGAATAAAATAATATTTTGTAAATGTAAAAAAGGACACAAATAAACAGATTGTAAGGGGAAATTAAGATTTCTATTAATGAAATTGATTAGAATATTGGAATCCCTCGGTCATCATCAAAGGTTTTGAGTTTTATGTGTGTAATTATTGGTCATTTTGAAACTCAATTTCCCAAGAGGAATGTCAATAGAGGGAATCAATAAGTTGGTGTCATTAATGATTATACTGTGTATGATGACGAGAAAATAGATAAAATGTGAAAGGAAAGATGCATTTTTTAAATTGGATAAGGTATCCTCGTTAATTGAATAAGTATTAACTATAATAATCAATTTTTGAACGTGTTTGGAAGAATAAAATATGTTATATGAACGATTAAATATACAATTAATTTTCTACTTATGTTTTTTTTACAGTATTTACAAGTTCATGTAGAATGTTCCCAATGGACTAGTGACGTTATTTAATGACATGTTGATATTTAGAATATGGTATGGAACCCTTAATATGGTCCTTGTGTTAATATTGTGTTGTTATTAATATGTAAATTGTGGAATTCTGGTTAAATTGGATCTAATAAGTTCATTCTATCATGGATGATGTTTAAAACATCATAGAATTGGTGAATATATCCAATAATCTATGGAATAAGGAAGCATTAATATTTTCCAATAGGAGTTATGGTAATTCTGGTATTTACCATGTTGGTAGAGAATTTACCAGAAGGGTATTCACATGTTTGGAATGTGAAATCCAAGAGGAACTTTGCAATATTTAGGGGATCAATGTTAAGCAGGTTTCATGAAATTATTTCTGTGGTTTTGTATTTTCATCATTAAGAAGGATTATAAGGTTATCTATTCATGAAAATATTATGTTAAACTTTATAAAAAGTAATTATGTATTAGGATTTGATTGCAAACATTGGTTAAAACGTTATTTAGTGACTAAATTTATTTATGGGATGCCTATAATATTTTGGGATTTATATTAGTATGATTTTCTAAAAGTAAACCATGTATTTTGGGTGAAAACCAATAAATTATGGAAAGGGTGTGAGTCTTGAACCCATGATCGAAGGATGATAAAAGTTTCAGTCATACCATTGTCCAACAGAATATACTAGTGAATGTATAGTTTTTTATGACTAATTATTTATTATAAACCAACTTTATTTCTCTTTCTGTTTTTATATTAATGTATTTAACATATTAATCTTTTTATAAATGTTATAGATAAATAGTTATACAATTCATTATTTTATGAGCCTTGAGATCTGAAAAATGTGTATTTTAACCCATCCAGCATAAAATTTAACTTCTTGAAGGTCCATTACACAAAGTAATATATGAATTAGGAATTGATAAAAGTAAATATAAAGAATAATTTTATAATATAAATATGTTAGGTAATTATATTTACTTATATTATTAGTCAATAAAACAATTACTCAACATTAGGATAATGATCAAAATAAAATTTGTTGACATAATACCATAATTTTGTTGAACTGATGAACATTTAGATTATCAAATATTTTTGAATTTAAATCCCTAAACATTTCTGTGATCATTCAATTTTATTTTATTGATGACCTCAATCACTCCCTATAAATATTTATGCTTTTCCTCTATGTCTAATATTCACCCCAACCCTATTTTATCCTATTTGGAAACCCAGATATATGTTACCTTGGGTGACCCCAATGGTCCCAACATTCCCTTTTAAGGGAAGTTTGAGCATTCATTTTTACAATGTTTGTTTCTATGAATGAATCAATGAATTATTAAACCATTGATAACTGAGAATATTTTTGAGGGAGAAAATTATTTTATGGGAAGTAGAATCTAACACCTTGATATTTTGTGAATTTTGTTTTTGAATTAATCAATATTTTTCATATTTTTCATTTCACATGACACTAGAAGTAGTTATATATATTTCTATATTAAAACACTAATTCCAACATTCATTTCACAGAACAATGACCAGTATTATGCTACATGAAAGATTGAATTGTCTTGTGGAACATGAAATACTGACTTGGTTTTCACTACCAACAGCACCGACATGGCGTAAATTACCAGTAACAAAAATGTTTCAATGAAACATCATTTTATGTTTCTAATTTTTTAATAGATATAAGTATAACCTATAAATTAATCATAGTTATATTAATAGTAATAAAAAAAATTCAAATACGGTTTAAAATTGTTTTATATATATACAATATATTGGTAATTAAATATATGATTTTTGGTAAAGTCATTTTATATTTAACAATACTACTTTCTTGAATGAACCGATTTAAAAAAAAATTAGACACATTTAGAAATTTAAATTGATAAAATAATCTTCATTTTTGAATTTAAATTTTTGAAATAATTTTACAATTAATTTTTTTTATCTTTTTGAGGAACTTCATTTTTTAAGAATAATGGGAAATATTGATTTTTAGTTTAAAACATCATCATTGTATAAATAATTATTAATATTAAATTATAATTTAACTTTAGTTTATGGTAAAATTATATAAAATATAAATAAATTAATATAATTTATTTTATTAGAATTAATTTAACTTTGAAATTGAATATAAAAAATTAATAAAGTTTTGATCATATTTCTACGTAAAAAACCGTACTTTCGTCCCGTCTATGGAATTAGCATTATTCTTAATTTTTCAGGATATATGAACTGAATTTAAAAAAACTAACATACAAAATTGTAACCAGTATAATTTTTAGAGTATAATTATATTATATTAATTTTTTAACAAAATTATTAGTAAAAGTGATTAAAATTAATCAGAGTGAGTAAGGTAAAATTAAGCATAATTAAGGACTAAAACTTAATATTATGAGCTTAAATGTCTTCTCCACATTACCAAAATATAGATTCTACACAAATTTACACCATAAAGCTTCGATTATTTATTTTTATTTGATTTCATGCCTTTTTTAGGTAATATCATGTGCACACCTTACTTTTTTTAAAAAATTCAAATTGAGTCATTTTCATTCCCTATAAAAGGCTACCACATCTCCCACATCTTCATACCTCCCATAACACATAGGTTCTTCAAATATCAGACCAATGAACTTCCAAAAATTCCTTTATTCCTCTTATATGCCTCTCATTGGGAAGATGTCAATCCAAGGAATCCTTCTGGCACAAACTAGGAGTTTCCCAATTAAGAGTTAATGTATCCTCTCATGTTCTTTCTTTTATTTTCCGTCTATATTGTTAAATATATTTATTACATTATTTTATAACAATGACCTTATAAATAATATAATATTATGTTCTAATTATAATGGTTTAACATAAAATTAGACACCCCTCCATCAAATGGGTAACAAAAATATTGTTTACGTTTATAGTGAACTACCACCATAGTAAACGTTGATTGTTAAATTTTCCTTACTTCCTCTCATAGTGGAAATTATGAAACAAATTATATTTATAAAAGTTATATATTATATTTATTTTTCATTTAGGTTTATATATTTCTTTTTAAAACACATATGTTTTTTACATTCCATTTTTTGTTAATATGACAATTCCATTTGAGGAATTGTGGATTACTGCCCCGTCACAATGATAAGATTCCTTCATACAATACATGGAATGTATTAAGGATGTGTTTAGTGAATATATATGTTAGATATTATATCATAAAAATAATTTAATAATGATATACAAATATAAAAATATATATTTGAATTTATTTCTTTCTACACAACAATTAAACGGAAATAACGTTCATGCATATGTACGACCTAACATCTCCATGAGCGATGTATTCCATTTCATACTTATATATTATATAGATTATTTTAAGACACATGTAATTTATAA
This sequence comes from Viscum album, assembly GCA_963277665.1. Lineage (NCBI taxonomy): Eukaryota > Viridiplantae > Streptophyta > Magnoliopsida > Santalales > Viscaceae > Viscum > Viscum album. The sequence continues at coordinate 671,202,116 of OY728139.1, read as the reverse complement.
AATGATATTTATATAATGGAATAAATTCTATAAATCATGATTTATAGTACAAGTACCAAATAGATAATAAATTAATACACATACGAAACATAAAGTGAATATTACACGAAGTGAAACCTTAACATATGATTGTAAACAAGATGATAATTAATGGTAATAAGAATACCATATATGGAATTAGATATAAGAATCTGGATCTATAAAATATTTATAGTAAATTTATATTTATAATACATTTTTTTTCAATTAGTACTAATAGATTCAAGTCCTAAGGTAATGGTGTTTAATCAAATTTTTTATTTTCTTGAGATACATTCTGTGTTTTCCACTATTTACTTATTTATGGAGAATGTACATCCCATGATTGTATTATATGTATATTATAATTAAATTTATGGGTATTCACATATCCATTTTATGATCATGTATTCATGGGGTATAAGATTAAAATGTTACCATATTGGTGAAATCCTTTTTTCCTTATTTAAGACTCTTTCTTTGTTATGCACCTAAATTATTTTATGAGGACTATATAATTATATATTACATTCTATATCATGAACTTACTTATTTTCCTGAAATTATATGATTTAATTAATTTCCTTTTCAAAAATAGAGAGTATGATCCCATGAAACAAAGTTACAAGTGTTCATTGAGACAATATCCTAACTTTTCGAGATTGTTTATGTTTAGGATTTATTTGATAAAATATTATTATCCATCCCTCAAGAACATTAATGACATTTATTATCATCTGTTTATTCATGATATATTCATGTATTGGTATGATATTTCTAATAATTGGTAAATTTGATAGCTAATAATTTAATTTTTTTAAATAAATCTCGACTTTAGCCTCTCTTCGGTCGGAAATATGTGTTCCTTTAAAAAAATGTTTTCTAAAAAGGGTTTCCATGAATATTATACAAATCTTATATTATCATTAAAACAAATATTTACCCTTTTTTTCTTTTAAAAATGTTTTCAAAGGAAATTTTTTATAACTTCCCAAATGAGGAATTTTTCAATCCTTTTTACCATGAAAAATGAATATTTGTTTTACCTAGTATTTCATATATGGATTTATCCTCCATTAATCCTTTGAATATTTATTTTCATGTTTTAATGTTAAATTTTATGATTTTTTTTTTAAAATATAATTTCAATGAAAATTTTTTTCAAACGTTTTTCATGATTTCTTATATGTTTTTATGGAGAAAGGTTTTCATAAAATATTTTAGTTATACTCATTATGTTTTGAAGGAAAATATTTTTCAAAATTTTTAGGAGCCATATTTATAAATTTTCAATGAAATGGTTCACAAAACATTTTCATGATTTTTTATATGTATTCATCGTATTTTCAATGAAGTGGATTTAAAGAATATTCAATCTTTATTTATATGTTTTCAAAGTGATTTTCAAAGAAATGTTGTCAAATTTTTTTTCAAGAATTGTTTTATGTTTTCAAGGAAAAAATGGCCTTAAAAATATAAATTTTCATGTTATTTTATGAGAAAATTAATTTCAAATGGTTTTATGTATTGAAAATATTTTTTAAATAAGAAATTTTATTTTACTCAAGAAATATTTTTGAATGATATTTCATAATTATTTTCTATATAAAAATAAATATGTTGATGTTACTCATGTATTTCTAGGAAATTATCTAAATGTTACATTCATATCGTTTCTCTAAATGTGTTATGCTTAATTCCATGGTCTTTATGAAATAATTTTCTCATTCAAATGGTATATGTTTAAGAAATTTGGTTCACGTTCCTGGGTTTTATGTTTATGAAATCTATTTACCTTTCATAGTTAATGATTTTGATGGAATTATTGTGAAATATGTTTCTTTTTTCATAGGTTATGATATATTTTTATATTTATGGTACACATTTCATTTCATGGGTAAAGATGTGATTGTTTATGATTTTGTGGCATGTTTATGTATGATTTCACTATGATATGGGTGGGATCGATATCACCCTCCAATGTATTTGTTAAAGGTCTATATCTCATGAGATAGAAATATATGAAATAAGAAAAAAAACTCTGGTTAGTATTATAAGGCTTGAACGAGAAATGAACTTGGTTCAATATTAGAGGGATGGAATGAGAAATGAACTTGGTTCTGTAATACATATCTAGAACGGGGTGTAAACCTAGTTCAGTAAATGACATTTTCCCACAAGATGGCCTTGTATGTAATGCACATACTACAATGAAAATAATTGTTATATTCTTATTAGTTTTCTGAAATTATATGTTTTATTCTGAGGATATTCCTTCATGTATAATGAACATTATTTCCTAATAATTCATGTCTTATGAAATGCCAATAGTTGTTATTATCTATAATATGCGGGGTATGACCTTACAATGTTATGACCACCTTCAATACCCCTTTGTTCATGTTATTCATTCGCATTTCCATTTTTTACCCTCATTAGGAATCTGAGCTCACCCATTTTTTATGCATACTTTGTTCATGTTTAGAAAAAATGTCTTACGTAGATGTACTAAAGGTGGTGATATTTATGGGAGATGTTTAATATCTTTCATGAGGATATAATACTTTTCCATGTTTCCAAATTCACTAAACTATTACAGTCCTCTGGCAAGAAAATTTGTAATATACTTAATATTTATCCGAAATGAATTAATATCCAAGTATGTTTATCATGGGTCTCTATATTTAATCCCCTAACTAAATAAAATTTATGGATAATAGTTTCTTTTTCGTTTGATTAATATTAACTTTTTTGAAAAATGGAATTATTTTTTATTTTTAAATTTTTAACTACAAATACATGAGTAATATTTTTAATTTTTATTTTCATTATATAATATCTTTACAATATTATAATAAAATTTATTTGGAATAAGCCTATATTATAAAATGTGATTTTCAAGTACTGGTCCATTAATTTGAAATTTTTGTGTTTTTTTAACTAAATTTTAAATAAAACTGTTTTAATGACTATATAATTAAATTGATTAAATGTATTTTATTATTATTTTGATGGTATAAATTATTTTTTTGATTAAATCCAAAATTATATTTTGGAATAAATTTAATTTGTTTTATGGATTTCCTAGAATTTTTATAATTATTTTATATTATACAAATAAAGTGAGATATATAATGTATTTAAAGATGATATGTTCGTGAAGTATAGATTAAAGATTCAATATAGAAAAAATGAATGTCATAATGTTTGGATTATGTGAGATAAAGCTACCATTAAATGAAAACCACCATTCATGCTAACAAAACTATGAAGCATCTTTTGTTACTGTCAAGAAAAATTGAACATGGATCCTTGATTCTAAGACCCAACCATATTTTCCTTTTATTTATAATATCTATCCATAATTGATGTATTCATCCATTAAAAACACTCCACTAGAATAATTTTTTAAACCACACATGCACCCATTCTAATACCACCCTTCCTTGTGCATTATTTTTTATGTTCCATCCATCTATATCCTTCACCCTCCACATCCTTTCATAGGTTTCATAAAGAGTTCTCAAGGATAGTCCAATGATAAAATTTAAGAATAAATGTATCATATGTGATTAATGTATAAATATAAATACTGGGACTTAAACATTTTATAATCTTGAGTTATGTCAAGAATTCACATTAAGGATCTTTTCAGGTTAAGAGTTTTAGAGAATTAGGCCATACCAATTACACTACATTTAAAAAATTACAAAGTAGACACTTTATCTCAGTATCTATTTTCATTATAAAATAAAAACATAAAAAATAACATGTCTAATTCAATTTTTTAGACAACATTAATTTCCTTCATTCTATCCATGACCCTATTCATCTTTAAGTCTTGTGAAAAACATTTCAAAAATTGGGGTGAGAATAAATAGTTCAATAAGGGTTATAGAATATGGAAAGGAAAATTTAACCCATAAACAAATAAAAATAAATGAAAATATACTTTTCAATCATCAAATACCTCATGAAATCATATGTTTTATGAATAACACATAAAATTATAAATCATAAAGGTAACTTGTGGAATATATATCAAGCATACATTGTAGCATTCACATCTACATAGGGAGTTAAATTTGGAATAGAAATCACGTTATATTCCTGAAATCTCATAGGAGAAACATTAGCTTTTACATCCATCACATTACCAAAAGCATTGGAGAGCTATCTCGGGCTCACCCGCCCTAGGTTTATCATGGAACCACCAATATACGTAAAGAATGCCCAATAAACATAACATATTAATAACACATAAAACAATAATAAAGGAAAGATAACATTTCCACATTGATATGACAATATATTATTTCATGTTATTAACATAAAAATTTCTCTATCAAACCATTTTCAAAAAACAATTAAAACATTTAATAAAGAGATTATTGAATCAAAGTGTCCCATAACACTTCGAAACATTTAAAGGAATTATCATTTGAAAAAATTAATGTCTATATAAATAAATCATAAAAATCATTTTTAAAACATGTACATTAATGAAAAATATATAGAAGAATAAATCATTAAAACATTTAAAATGATATTTTTGTGAACGAGTTTTTTAAAAAATGAGAGACGATTGAATACAAATAATCGAGGAATAAGATTTTATCATAATTTAATAATATCATGAGAATAAATTGATTCATGATATAATATGACAATGGAAATTATGTACACCATATAAGAGTGAATTGGTGAATAACAACATTTAAGAAACGATGGAATATAAATTGAGACGAAATCCCTTATAAAGACGGTATCCATGGATTAAGGATAAATAAATTACATAATTACAAGTGAAAATTTTAAATACACTCAATATTGTTGGATATTCAGTGTAAGACAATATGTTTTCCTTCACAAATATTAATATCATGACAAAATCAAGAAATAAAAGTTTAACCCAATGAATTCAAATTGTGTTAAGAAGTTCTCTTAAAGATATTTGACAGCCTAACGATGTCAATAAAAAATTAATAAAATGAGTTAATGAGTGAAAAAAGGGTATATAATCACATGGATATAATATTTATAGAAATAAGGATATAGAATAACATATCCTAATATAAGAATATGTAAATTAAATGACATAACAAAAATAATTCTTTTAAAAAGGGGAGGGTGAAAGGTTCCTTTTCTGATTTGGTAACTTAAAAAACATAGACCCCATGAAAGAAGGATCATAAAATGAATATGTAAATACCTATAAATTAAAGTATATTAAACAGATAATACAATCATGGTAAGTAAATACACCATAAAAAAGGAAATAGTGGAAATATATCACGAATCTCATGGGAATAAGAAGTGAGATGAAAACCTCTTGCCTCATTGTAATTAATCGAGTCATAAGACCAAAAGTTAATAACCACCAAATGAATCATGAAATACCATGAATATAAATAGAATCATGATAATATATATCAAATATTAGTACTCAATACACCATATGCAATAAATAAGTGGCGAACAATATAAATCTCACGGAATTAAATGTGAGATAAAGAAACCACTTACCTCATGGCCGACTTGACCCGTTCATTCTTTAATCTCCTAAATAATAAACTAAAGTTAATTTATAATTTATTAATAATATTTTTCATTTTTATTATTCATTTTATATAACTTAATACCATGTTATAAACATTATTCAATAATTTATGTTAATAATGGATTTTTTGTCAATATTTGGTACTTGAGTTAAAAATTACCTTGTTGTAATTATAAATTGTCATTGTGGTCAAAAGTCTATTATCTCTAGAATAATATTAATGAAATATATAACATATATTTAATATATTTCCAGTATATATATATATATATATATATTTATAAGTAGAACATGAAATTTGGAGATAATAATTGAAATGCACACTTCATGGAGATGGTAAGCCGTATGTACGCTTGAATGCTACTTTAATTTATATTTTATATTTAATGGAATGGAAACGTAAGGATAAAAAGGTATATTATAATTATAGTATAATATCGTATGATATATGTGTAACATTATCTAATTAATTAAATCCTTTATACATTCTGTGTAGGTCATGAACGAATCATATCACCTTGAGGGGGCGGTAGTCCGCACTTCATCAAATGAAATTATCGTGTTTACACATATTGGAAAGCATTACGGTATGATTGTAAATAAATATTACAGAAAAAATAGAAAAAAAAAATATATATATAATTTATAAATACATTTCCATCATAATGGCCACAATGAGAGGCAGTAGGAGATAATTGAACAATCATCGTTTTGTGAAGTGTTAGTTTGTCGTCCACAGAAACAGTATATTCTTTACCCATTAGAAGGAGGCATGTGAAAGTGTAGTTCGAAAAAAATCTCATAAAAACATCCTATTATATTTAGTATACTGATATTGTTATAAAATAAAGTAATCAAAATATCTTAGGGGTTGGAGAAGTAAAATAAAATAAGAGAACTTTATAGAAGATGTTACCTTTAAATCGGAAAACTCCCTTTGGTTTGAAACAAAAGAATTTCTTTAAGTTCCATCTACTTATGTTAAGGCTTCAAGGTGTAAGAGAAGGATCTTGAGAGATTATTTGGGCAGATTATTGATGAGACAAACGGTTTTATAGGTGTGATTAATGGGTTAGAGTGGAGGGATTTTTATAAGGGGGAGGAGGGGCTCTTTAAGAATGTTTGAAAATATTATTTTATTATATAATTATTTTCGGTTTCTAAAGGTCAAAAACTTATTAAAGACGAATATAATATGACTATTGTTATATATAAAATCATCTAATATGAATTTTACATGTTTTTATATTTTTTTAGGCATCATATTCTTATTTATTTAAATAATTCATTAATGAGGTAAAGACTCCATCATTATTGGGACCTAAATAATTTTTTTATTAGATGTATAACCATTATAAAAAAATACCACAATGTAGGAAATCTTTTTATATTTATAAGGAATAATTATATAAAAATATATTAATTATATTACCAAACATTTAATTTTTTTAGCGAAACAATACTTGTTTATGATATTTGTATTTTTACTATAAATAAAAAGTTATTAATATCATTATCTTACCCAAGTGGCTATCACAGGACAAAAGTCACACGTAACTATTTTCGTGGTCAGCTATTACTCAATAAATAAGGCTAGGAAAAGTTTTAATGTAATTTTATAATATTATAATATTGTTTTTACCTTAAATTACCTTATTTAACATTAACCGCGGTAAATAAAAGTCAAAAGTTAGTATTCACCAAAAAATGTTTTCATCTTATTAAACCAAATTTTACATACTAATAAAAACCATGTTTTTCATATTTTAGAAATTCAATTCACATAAGTGGTAAAATTTATTTTAAATTAAAAAGTAAGCATTTTTACTACTACTCAATGTTTTCCCTATTCATAAAAAAATGATGGTTTTCATAAGAATATCAAATGATAAGCGTAAGCTATATTTGATATTAAAATTTTAAAAACTATATCTTTCTTACAAATTAACAACATAGAAGTTTCTTTAATTATTTTAAAATTAGTTCTTGTTGTCAAAATAAAAAAAGTGTGTTTTTAAGAAATAATAACTATCAAAAGATTAACACTTGTTAATGTCGAATTTCAAAGTGAAATTACTTATAATGACCAAAATTGGATTAAGTGGTAAAAATATAATCTACAAACACTTTAAAACCAATTAGAAAGATAATCTGACCATATAAATAAATTATATTAAAATGTATTTTTTAATTAAAATACAATATTTTTCACTATTCATTAAAAAATGAATTTTATCAGAAAAATACCAAAATTTTAGTCAAAGTAATTTTTAATTTCCTGATTCTAAAGAATAATTTTATTTTGTGAAATAGAACATATAAATGTGAACAAAACTAGATTAAAATAGGGTTCTAAATTAAAAGGCCGTAAATCAACCTTTTAATAAATATTAGAGTATTTATGCTTAAAATTTAATTAATTGATATTTTAAGCCTCTAACTTTTATTGGATAAATATAAAAAAAATTATCAAACATTTATAATCATATTGTAGTTAGTTCTCTTGATTCCCGCCTTTACAATGCCTATGAATTTACTACCATTTATAATAATAGTATTATTATATTATTTTTATGTATAACTCAACGTTGTGTGCAACCTAAGATTTCAAATAAAGCCGTTTTTGTGTATCTAGTATTCCATCGAACATAGAATCCCCTTTAATGTAAAATTAATATTTAATTAAAAAATATTAATAAATATGAAAATGTTATATTATTTTTTTACCACAGATTTTACATCTGTCCCCCTCTTTGGGAATTGCGTCTTTGCAATTTTAAATTTGAGCTTGGAATCTTCATTGAAAGTCTCACATTAGAAAAAGTGTCAATAAAAATATCACATCAAAATAAAGTAAGAGAAGTACAAAGGTCACCCGAGACAACAGATACTAGGATTCCATGAAAACATGGATATAGAAGAGAATCTAACACTCATAGATTAACAGAGTGATAGAGAACATGATAACAATATTTTAACCACCACAATACCATAAATTTTTTGTTGGGTAAAAGTTTGATGATAAAAGAGAAATTATAACCTTTTTTCATTAAGATCCTTTTCAAAGAGTTGAATTTTTTTTACTAATAACTATCATAAGATCGTAAGGAAAATATACTAGTTAGTCATGTAGAGTTTAATCCTTTAATAAAATTCTACCACAAAAACATCTTTTCTCCAAATGGTAGGTATAAAAGATGACTTGGTCACACCTGAAGTGCTAGAATCAACTTCTATAGTGTCAAATAATCTAATAAAGATGAACATTATATTTCTACTATATTTAAAAATAAATCAAATAAAAAATTGGTTAGTACGGGATTAGATAATCCCCCAAAGGATGATCCTTTATAAAAAAAATTCAACTCTTAATCTCCAGAGTTCAACAAAAAAAAACCAAATATTTAAAAAATACAATTTAATATAAAATTGTACTTAAAATTCTTCCAAATAATCCAAACTGATATTGAAACCCAAAACACAAAAGGATTTAATCAAATAGTCATCCACAATAAATCATAACATTTATCTCCAAAAACATCCACTACTCTTAATGTCTCGTTTTTAAATGTAATTAACATAATCACATATTCTCTATGATAGGTTATTCATTTTCATAAATAACACTAATCACCTTATGTCTACAATAAAAACATAGATTCTTCCGAAATAATATTTAAACCATTAATCCACAAATTAAACCCTATATTGTTAAATTTTCATTATGTATATAGTGTTCCCAAAAAAGAGAATGTATTCCAAAATAACATTTATCACATAATCACCAAAAACAATTCTTATACCTAGTATGACCATTTTATAAAACATATGATCCCAAATCAACTTATAATTGATCCATAAAATCATTTAACTAAAAAGAATTAGTCATACTAACCAGGGTCTTCACGAAGACCAATGGTATGCGATAAATACCAATCGCACTTTGGTTGTGGGTTCAATTCCCGCAACATTGTATGATGTGATGGGTTATCACATGGCCTGCGTGTTTTCCTTTTTCAAAAACTAGAAAACATCATAAAATTCCCCAAAAAATATAAAAGTTCTTCAAAAATAAAAATAAATTATTTTATACTCAATGCTTATCTAATACATATCATTTTTCACCCATCAATTTAATAACAATTTATCACCTCTTAAATAACTATGAATCTTTCTAATAAGCTAACAATTATTGTTATGTGACTTATTATTATATAACACCCTATCCTCTAAAATTATATAAAATGACCTCTAATACCAACTATAAGGACCCAACATTAAACTTTACATATTCTTGAGTTAAGTTAAAAATTCAAATTGAGGATATTCTTAGGTTTAGAGTTTTAGAGAATTAGGCCTTATCTATTACATTACATTTCCAAAATTAAAAATTAGACACTTCTACTCAGTATCCATTTTATTTATAAAATAAAAAATTAAAAAAAACATGTCTAGTTCCATGTTTTAGACAACATGACTTTTCTTTGATTCCATCGTTGACCCTATTCATCTTTAAGACCTATGAAAAACATTTCAAAACATGGGATGTGGATAAAAATCTCAGTAAGGGTTATTAAATAAGTAAAGAAATCATTAACCCATAAATAAATACAAATCGTGACTCTATAATTTTCAATCATAACATACGTCATGAAATAATAAGATATATGAATAACACATAGAAATTATAAATCATAAAGGTAACTTGTGGCATCCATATCAATCATACATTATAGCTTTCATATCTATGTAGGGAGTTACATTTCGAATACCCATCATTATATATACCCTAAATATATTAGGATAAACATTATCATTTACCTATTTCACGTTACCCAATGCATTGGAAAGCTATCTCAGGCACACCCACCCTAGGTTCATCATGGAACCAACTGTATACGTAAATAATTCCCAATAACCACAACATATTCATAACACATAAAACAAGCATAAAGGAATGGTAACATTTACAAATTTCTGTCATAATATATTATTTTATGTTAATTAAGAAATCAATTCTCTATCACACCATTTTCAAAAACAAATTAAAACATTAACAAATAGATTTTTGAATCAAAGTGTCCCATAACACTTTGAAACTTCAAAAGGAATTTTCATTTGAAAAAATTAATGTCCATATAAATAAATCATAAAATCCATTTTGAAAACAGGGACATTAATTAAAAATATTTATAAAAATAAATCATTAAAACATTTAAAATGATATTTTAGTAATCCCTTGTGAGAAGGAAATTTATGCTGCTATGATAATCTTAATCCAGATAGTGCTCCAGGGACGGATGGTTTTCCTGGTTCTTTTTAGAGGGGATCTTGGGAGATTATTAATGTGGATATTATCATGGCTATTCATGAATTCTATCAGAGGAATTATCCCAAGGGTGGCTAGAGCTACTACTTTGGTTATGATTTCTAAGGTCATAAATCCTTCTTTTATTCAGGACTATCGTCCGGTTTGTATGTGCAATTTTTCTTATAAAATCTTATCATGTATTGTTAACTCGAGATTGTCTTATTTTATTACATGATGGATACCTCTTGAACAACATGTGTTTGTTAAAGGATTATCTATTCAAGGAGAAATGGATTTGTCTCAAGAGATGATCTGTGATATTAACATCAAAACACATGGTTCTAATATGGCCATTAAATTGGATATGAGTAGGTCATATGATCGTATGGAATGAGGTTTCATTAATAAGGTGCTGAATTGTATGGGTTTATCTTCATGGGCTACAGAGATTATTTTTATATTCTTTAGCTCCTCCTAGATGGCAGTGTCTTTCATGGAAAAAAACTAATGGTTTTTTAAACATTCTCGTGGTCTAAGGAAAGAAGGTCCTATCTCTCTGACTCTTTTCATTCCTATGCATGATTCTCTTAGTCGCCTCATTAATAAAAAAATCTCAATGGTACGGCTTATTCCTTATCAAATACCCATGAATCACCAATAAATTTCTCATATAATGATTGTGGATGATACCCTTATTTTCACTAATGGTAGTGGATGGTTGGTTAAGGTTATAATGGATATTCTAGAAGAATATTGTATTTGGAGTGGCCAGGTAATGAATTGATCTAAAAGGAATATTTTTTTATCAAATAAATGTGTTGTTAGTCAAGTTAGATCCTTGTGCAGCAGGCTGCACATGCCGAGGGGGTCTTTCTTGATGATGTATCTGGGATAACCTATAACCCTTGGTCATATCCATATTTGTGACTTTGATGTAATCATGAGGAAAATTTTCAGCCATGTGTTGAATCAGAATAATCACTTTTTATCTTTTTGGGGTCGCATAATGCTGATTAATAGTGTTTTGGGGGCCTTCCCTATTCATTCTATTTCAAGTTGTAATGCTCCGAAGGGAGTCATTTCAGCCATTAATAAAGTGATTGCTGGTTTTATTTGGGATACTTAGGAGGAGGGGAAAAGACATTGGCCTTCATGGAGTAAGTTGGCAAGGCTGGTCAATGAGGGTGGTATCCATGTGAGAAGTTTGGCTGGGGTTATTCATGGAATGAATACAAGGCTTTCATGGGAAGTGGTGGAAATGAGGACCCTTAGGGGGAAGATTATGTCTGAAAATTCAAATTCTCATGGTTCTGCATTGTGTCTATTAGTTCATGATCTGATTAAATGAATTAAGAACCATTCTAGATGGATTATTGGTAGGGGGGATGTTTCTTTTTGGAACTCCAATTGGGTGGGAGTTACCCTAGGGTTTATTGGTTGTCCTACTCCCATGATAACTTTTAAAGAGTCCAGTAATTATCCATCCATTATTGATGAAATTCTGGAAAAAGATTAAAAGAAACTTATTATGCTGAATTCAGATCTGGATAGATGTGTTTTCTTAGCTTCTAATTCTGGTTACTTCAAGATGAATGATTTTTTTCGAATCTCAACTACTCAACGTTATCAGGATCCCTGCAATATCATGGATTGGGGGTGAAAAATTACAAATCTCATTCAATTTCCTTTTATGGAGAATAAGGAATCAATCCTTTCCCAGAGATGTGAGTGTAAAAAGGATGGGTATCAACATGGTTTCTAAATGTCACTACTGCAAGGTTTAATTGGAGGAGAGATCACATCACCTATTTTTCGAGAGTGATTGGGCCAGGGAGGTGTGTGGATTAATTTGTGAATTAACTGGTTTTATACACCTAAAATCATGGATGTTACTTTACTCGAATGATGGTTCCATGGAGCTACTGGAGAGATTCTGGAAAAAAATGGCCAGATCTGTGATTCTGAATATAGGCTGCTGGTGTATGTGGTTGGCTAGGAACACAACCAGATTTGAGGGCATGAGATGTTCGTGGGAATCTATTTCTCTGAGGATTAAATGGTTTCTAGTTGATCTGGTTTTTAGCATTAAATATTGGAATATGGGTCCTTTTTCCATTCTACATGTACGGAAGAATGTAGTTCAACATTCTTGACTTTGTGGGAAGAGGTAAATGGATATGTTGGTCTCCGCCTGACAGGGGTCTGAAGTTAATCATTGATGGATCCTGCTTGTATGGATTTATGAGGGGTGGTGGAGTGGTCCGAGATCCCAAAGGGGAGGTGCTGTTGGATTTTGCGGCCTTCTATGGGAAATGTAGCTCTATAATGGCGGGGGATAAGGCCTTATGGTCTGGAATCAATATCAGTGAGTAGAGGGTACTGAATATCAACATAATAGGGACTGATTACAGGGTAATTCTTGATTTCTTGCAGGGTAATATTTCTTCTCCTTTGGATATCTGTTATATTATCAGAAGATCATGGTCGAAGCAAGAAAACAAGGGGATTCATGTGAATCATATGTGGCGAGAATATAATATGGTGGCGTATTACTTCACATTGATGGCGGAGGAAACTCAAGGGACTAATGTGTCTATTTTTGTGAATTTTTATCATTTTAAATATGATGGGATTAACCTAATTAGTAGATACTAGCTTGGACTCCACTACTTTAGGCACCCTAACTTGTACATCATATTTTGCCTTGCCCACAACATCGTTGTTGGGCTTTATAATAAAAATTCATTGTTGGTGGTTAGTAAAATAGTTTTTAACAAAATTAGAGATGCTTGAATACAAATAATTGAGGAATATCATTTAATCAGAATTTTATAATATCATGAGAACAAAGGGATTCATGAGATAATATGCCAAAGGATAGTATATACACTATATAAGAGAGAATTGGTGCATAACAACAATAAAGCCTCAATGGAATGAAAATTGAGATGAAATCCATTATAAAGATGGAATCATTAGATTAATGATAACTAAATTAGATAATTATGTATGAAAAATATAAATACACTCAATATTATTGGATATTCAGTGTAAAAAAATATGTGGTCATTCACAAATTTTAATAGCATGGCATAATCAACAAGTAGAAGTTTCACCCAAAGAATTGAAATTGGTTTAAGAAGTTCTCTTTTAGAAATTTGACTGCCTAATGTCTCTAATAACAAATTAATAAAATGAGTTGATGAGAGAAAAAAACGTATATCATAAAATGGACATAAAATTTACAGCAATAAGGATATAGAATAGCATTTCCCAATATATTATGATTTAAATTAAAATACATAACAATAAGAATTCTTTTAAAAATAGGTGTATGAAAGGGTCCATTACCGATTTGGTAACTTACAAAACATACAACCCATGAAAGAAGGATCATAAAATGAAGATGTAAATACCCTTAAATTAAATTATATTACCCAAATAACACAATCATGGTAAGTATATACCCCACAAAAAATAAAATAGTGGCAATATAGCAAGAATCTCAAGGGAATAAGAAGTGAGATAAAAACCCCTTATCTTATTGTAATCAATCGAGTCATAAGTCCAAAAGTTAATAACCACCAAATAAATCACCAAAATACCATGAATATAAAGAGAATAATTATAATATATATCAAATAGAAGTACACAATACCCCACATGCAATAAATAAGTGGTGAATAATGGAAATCTCATGGAATTAAAAGTGAGATAAGACACCCCTAACCTCGTGTCCGACTTTACACGTTCATTCTTTAATATTTTGAATAATAAACTGAAGTTATTTTATATGTTATTAAGAAAATGTTTCATTTTTATTATTCCTTTTACATCACTTAATACCATTTTATAAACATTATGAAAAAATTTATGTTAATAATTCTTTTTTTGTCGACATTTGGTACTTTAGTCAAAAATGAACTTTTTATAATTATAAATTGTCAATGCAGTCAAAAGTATATTATCTACAAAATAATATTCATGACATAAATATCATTTATATCATATATTTATAGTATATATAAATATATTTATTTATTTATAATTAGTACATGACAATTAGAGATAAGAAATGAAATGCACCGTTCATGGAGACGGTAAGTCGTATGTACACATGAACGCTACATTAATTTATATTTTATTTTTAATGTAATAACAACATAATGATACATAGATATATTATAATTCTAGTATAATATAATATAATATATATGTTACATAATTTCATTAATTCCATCATTTATACATTCAATGTATGTCATGAATGAATCGTATCACCTTGAGGGGGCGGCAGTCGGCACTTCCACAAATGAAATGTTCTTGTTTACACGTATTGGAAAGCATAAAGGTATTCGTGTAAATAAAAATTACATTAGAATAGTGAAACGATAAACATAATATATATAATATATAAATATAGTTCCATCATAATGGCCACCATGAGTGGTGGTAGGAGATAATTGAACAATCATCGTTTAGTGAGGCGTAAGTTTGATGTCCATAAAAACAATATGTTCTTTACCCATTAGATGATGGTGTGTGAAATTTTAGTTCGAATTATTATCATAAAAAAATCCTATTAAATTTAGTATAATGTTTTTTTATAATGTAAAAGAACAAAAATATTTTAGGGGGTTGGAGAAGTAAAATAAAATAAGAGAACTTGAAAGAAGACTTTACCTTTAAATCAGGAAACTCCCTTTGGATTGAACCCAACGAATTTATTGAAGTACCTTATGCATATGTTAAGGATTATAAATGGAAGAGATGAATATTAAGAGCTTATTTGGGTAGAGTTTGGATGAGACAATGGTCATGAGAGGTGTTATTAATGGGTTAGAGTTGAGGGTTTTTTATAAGGGTGAGGAGGGGCTCTATAGGAATTTTTGGAAATATTATTTTATTATATAATCATTTTCGGTTTATAAAGCTCCAAATCTTATTAAAATCCAATATAATATAACTTTGTTTCGAAATAAAATCATCTAATAAGAATTGAACAGGTTTTTATATTGTTTTAATCATTACAATCTTAATTATTTAAATCATTCAATAATGAGGTAAACAAAGCATCATTATTGTGTCATAAATAATTTTATTTATTTGACGTCTAAAAATTAGATAAAAATACCATGATGTAGGAAATAATTTTATCTTTTAAACGAGTATTTCTAGAACAATATTTCAATTATATAACTTTACATTAAAATTTCTTTAGCAAAACATAATATGTTAATGATATTTTTATTTTTACATTAAATAAAATGTTATTAATATCATTATATTACCCAAGTGGCTTTTAAAGGCAAAATGTATCTCCAAAAGATTTCATTGGTTGGACATTACTCATACAATAAGGTCAGTACAAGTGTTAATGTAATTTTATATTATTATAATATTTTTTTACCTGGAATTACCCTATTTACCTTTAACTACAGAAAATAAAAGTCAAAAGTTAAAATTCACCAAATATTAATTTCATCTTATTGACCAAAAATTTATTTACTAATAACAAAAATGTGTGTTGGAATTTTTTAAATTCAATTCTTAGATTTTGTAAAATTTAATTTTAATGAAAAATTCAGTTTTTCAACAACTACACAGTGTTTTCACTATTCATCAAAAATTGAAGGTTTTCAGAAAAATACAAAAAAAATCAGCCTAATATATATTTGATATTCCAAATATAAAAAAGATATCTTTTTTAAAATACTCAAAACATATAAGATTCATTAATTAATTTAACATTAATTTATATTGTCAAAAAAAAAAAACATGTTTTTACGAAATAATAACTATCAAAAGATTGACACTTGTTTATGTCCAATTTCAAAGTGAAATTACATTAAATGACCAACATTGGATTAAATGGTTAAAATATAATCTAATTAAACTTTATAAACAATTAAAATTATAATATAACAATATAAATAAATTAGATTAAAAGGCTGTTTTGAATTAAAATACAGTATTTTTCACTATTCATTAAAAAGTGAATTTTATTACAAAAAATACCAAAAACTTAACAAAATAATTTTTGATTCCACAATTATAAAAAAGAATTTTATTTTTTAAAATATAACATATATATGTGACCAAAACTAGATTAGAAGAAGGTTCGCCATTAATAGGTGGTAAATCAACCTTTTAAAAAATATTAGAGTATTTAGGCATAAAATTAAATTAATTCACATTTTAAGACTATAAATTTTATTTTATAAATGTAAAAACATTTCACAAACATGTATAATCATATTTTAGTTATTTATGTTCATTCCCACCATTACAATGGCTAGGAATTAACTACCATTTAAAATAATAATATTAATATATTATTTTTCATTATAACGCAATGTTGTGTGCAACAGAAGATTTCAAAGAAACCCCTTTTTGCATATCAGGTATGCCATCGAACATAGAATCCTCTTTTAATTAAAATAAATATTTAACTCAAAAATATCAATAAATATGAAAATATTTTATTTTTTATTTACCTAGGATGTTACAATAAAACAATATGAAAAAATCTGGATCATGGAAAATCAATGAAACCAATTGTATACTCGAATCTCAGCTGATCTCGAGAAGCCAATACTAGAAAACATAGTTCATATATATGAAGATTGACCATGTTTTAGAGTCTCCAATTTTCATTTGAATATCACATTACCAAAAACATCTAGGTTGAGTGAAGATTTATTGTTTTGTAATAGACACTAATAATAATATGATTCCAATATTATGGGATTGAAACAGTAATAAAATAATGATCAAATCTCAACCAAATGAATACACATGTTGAAGAATAAATGATAGTGAAATTGATGTATGTGGGGTTTGAATCCATGGGATTGAAATGATCACTAATGATATTCCATATAAGAGTGTATCTATAAGTCCCCAGCCTTAAACATTACATAATCTTGAATTAAGTTAATAATTAACATTAAAAATATTTTCAGGGTTAGAGCTTTAGAGAATTTGGGTATAACATATACATAATAATTTGACAATTACATATAGACAGTTCTACTCAGTATCCAATTTTTTCATAAAATAATAACTCTTAAAAGAAATGAAACATGTTTATATCCATGTTTTAATCATCATGACTTTTCCATGATCCCATATTTTACCCTATTCAACATTTTTTCATGTGAAAAACATTTCAAAAAATGGGATGAGGATAAAAATTTCAGAAAGGGATACATAAAGAAAGAAAAATGCTAGTTTTTCCATATGACATTTAAACCATCAATATATCATCATAAGTAAAAAATTTCACCTTGATGAAGTAGTAAATAGTCTTCACTAAAAAAAGATCCTTGCATACCAATTTGTAAAGAAATTATTACCATAAAACCCATAAAAAAGAAGACATAACATATAAAGGTAACTTGGGACATCAACATACATAAATAGAATAACCATACAGTCGACTTCCACCCATTTCACTAAATTTAATATCCATATGACCGATTTCCATACACAATGAATTTGAGGTTATAACGTATCCATCCATCCATAGTTTATCATGGAAATACCCTTAATTTGGATTATCATGTAACCGCCCATCATGTTTCCAAGTACCATTACATAATCATACTGCATAAAATACTGCAAATATCAACATCTCAGTAATAAAATTTAAATTAAAATAATGAGAAATAATTTAAAGATATTTAAATACTCAATCCATTTAAAAAACCATTTTCAACACCAAAACACCAAAAAATGGAATAAGGGGTTTTTCATTTTAAAAACATTAAGGCTTATAGAAGAATACAAATAACGATTATGATGGAAGAGAGATCATTTTTCCCCAACACATTAAAAAACATTCCTTTTTCCATTTAGTAAAATGTTTTATAGAAAAAATATTCACATTTAATGAAAATAAAAGTAAAAGTGGTTTATTATACGCCGTATAAAAGAAGGAGTTGTATATTATCAAAACATGCCTCAATGAAAGGAGACTCAGAAAAATTCCCTTACCTCGTGTCCGACATGACTCATTCGTTCATTAATTTACCGAATATTGAAATTAAATTAATTTCTAACTTATTAAGAACATAATTAAAGTTTATTATTCCTTTTATATCCCTTACTACCTTTCTATAACAACTAGTTAATTATTTTAGTTTATATCAGACATTTTTTCGATGTTCGAAACATCAGTAAAAAAATGAACTCGTTATAATTACAAATTTTCCATGTGGTCAAATTTACATTATCTCCAAAATGATATTCATTACATAGATAGAATATATATCATATATATATAGTATATATGTATTTATAATAATTAATAACATTTGGATATATGAAATGAAATGCGTCGTTCATAGATATGGGAAGTTGTACGTAAGCATGAATGCTACATTGAATTCTTTTTCATATTAAAAAAATGAAAAATAAATGATACAATGGTATATAATAATTACAGTATAGTATATATTATATATATATTAGAAAATTTTATAAATTTCATCCTTTATATGTTCCTTTTATAGCAAGAACGAGTCATATTGCATTGAGTGGGTGGTAGTGTGCACTTTCACAAATGAAATTAGCGTATATATAGAACATGAAAAGAATAAAGGTATGCTCTACAATTGAATTAAAGAAGAATATTGATAAAATAAATTCATTAATATCATTATATAATAACAGTGCTATCATAATTTCCACCATAATAGGTGGTAGGAGAATATTGAACAATCATCGTTTCATGAGATAGTAGTTTGTCATCCACAGAAGCAGTATGTTCTATACCGTTTAAATGGATGCATGTGTCAGTGTAGTTAGAATACTTCTCATAAGGACAACCTAGTATATTTAGGATAATATTGTTGTTATCTAATAAAATAAAAATAATATAACTGGTTGTGTGGAAGGAAATAAAATAATAGAACTTGATAGGAGACATTACCCTTAAATCAGGTAACTCCCTTTGGTTTGAACCAAAAGTTTTTCGTGAATTTCCTTATACCTAATGGAATACATCTAGGAGGAATAAAGGTATTTTGGGAGATTATTTTGGTGGAGGTTGGAAGATCCAAGGGGGATTGAGATGTGTGAGTAATGGTTAGAGGTGATGGAATTTTATAAGGGGGAGGAGTGTCTCTTTTGGAATTCTTGCCATTATTATTTTATTATAAAATGATTTTAGGTTTCATAATGTCCAAAACACATTAAATGCGAATATAAGATGAATATAAGTTGAAATAAAATCATCCAATATGAATTATACATGTCGTTGATAATTTTTTATCCTTATCTTTTAGCATTAACCCGTAGTTAACTAATTTATCATTTACCATGTATTCGTGTATATTCATTCAATATGGTTAATATATCAACCAAAAAATTTCAAAAGAATAAAAATGGAGAATTAATGACATTTTAAACATCATATATGTCATTTGGCTAAATAATAGTTTTTAAGACAATTTTATCATTTAAGAAAATATTAATTTATTTAAAAACATATTTATGTCAATTTTTATACTATTCATATAATGGCTTTTTAAAAATACATAAAAAATTGATAAATTCAAAAAACCTTCAATATTTCAAATATAAAAAGTGATAATCATCCATAAAATTAGTTTATAGAATAAAAAGTTTCAAAATAAATCTATTTTAATATTTATAATCTCATTTATATAAAACATTTATTAGTAAGGTAAACAAAGCATCATTATTGTGTCATAAATAAATTTATTTATTTGATGTCTAAAAATAATAAAAAAATTCCATAATCTATGAAATATTTTTATATTTCTAATAAATATTTATAGTCAAATATATCAATTATATAACAACGCATTACATTTTTTTAGCAAACCAATAAATTTTTATGATATTTTTATTATTACTTTAAATAAAAAGTTATTAATGTAACAATCTTACTCAAGAAGCTTAAAATGTCCAAATGGTCTACCCAAGGATTTAATTGCTCGTACAAGACTCATACAATAAGTTTAAGACAAGTTTTAAGGTAATTTTTTTATTATGATATTATTTTTACCTTTATTTACCATATTTACCTTTAATTGTGGCAAATAAAAATCAGAAGTTACTAGTCACCAAAAAATATTTATATCATATTGAACCAAATTTTACTTACCTATGACAAGAGTGTATGTCATATTTTTGAAATTCAAATCACAGAAGCGGTAATATTACATTTAAATGAAAAATTTGGTCTTTTAACTACTATGTAGTGTTTTTCAATAATCATAAAAATTAAAGGATTTCAAACAAATACCAACAAATAACCATATGAAAAAATTTATATTTAAAATTAAGAAATGATTTATATTTTACTAAATTAAAAACATATAAGTTGCATTAATTAATTTAAAAATAATTCTCATTTCCAAAACCAGAAAGCGTGTTTTTAAAAAATTGACTTGTGTTTATGTCTAATTTAATAGTTAAATTAATACCAATGAAATAAATTGGATTATATTGTAAAAATATAATCCTATTAAACTTTAAAACCAATTTAAATAACTATATAAAAATATAAATCAATTAGATGAAATGGTAGTTTTGAATTAAAATGCAGCGATTTTCAAAAATCATTAAAAAATAAATTTTTTTAGAAAAATACCAAAAAATTACCCAAAGTCAATTTTGATGACCTGATTCTAAAGACAAAATTTATTTTTTTAAAATATTATATATATAATTTGTAATAATTTTCATTTAAAAAGGGGTTTCCCTCAAAATTCGTTAAAATTTCCTTTTAAAGAATATTATAGTATTTCATGCCGAAAATTGCATTCATTCTCATTTTAAGCCTCTAAAATTAATTTGGTAAATGTAAAGACATTTATGAAACTTGTATAATCACATTTTAGTTAGTTCTATTCATTCCCACCAATAAAAATTCTGTGCATTAACTACCATTTAAAATAATAATATTACTATATTACTTTTCGGTATAACTCAACATTGTGTGCAACATAAGATTTCGGAGAAATCTGTTGTTGCAGGTTGAGTACGCAATCAGACATAACATCCCCTTTTATGTAAATTTGTATTTAATTCAAAAATATTAATAAATATGAAATAAATATATTCTTTATTCACCTGGGATGTTACAATATCTCAATTAAACCAATATTTGGAGTTTGATTAAAGAACAACATTCTCACTGGTAGTGTGTAAAATGTTTATAGTGAGAATGAATATGATCGGATAGGATATCTACTCTCCCTAAATATAAGATTTCACTAATAAATACCACCACATGAATTGTGTTTTATCTAATTCCCGAATTACTTTAGTATGATGTATGATAGAACTATAGAAACCTGAGAAATGACTGCAAAATGCAAAGTAGTGGACATGATTGAGAGTATGAAAAGTATTTTTCTTTCTACTAAATCATCAAATAGAAGAATGTGTGTTGAAAAAACAATTATGTAATTATAAGACTGTAATCTGTTACCTCCTAATAACTCCCCATTTAATAAAATTTCATCAATATTGAGCCTCATTAAATCAAATATGGGAGATGAAATTGATTACAAATCAATTTAATGAATATATAATGAAAATGGATCAAGAAGATAGTTTTAGCTAGACTGAATACCAATGAAAAAATAATATAAAATTAAAAAATCCAATATATGACAACCATTTTAGGCTAGTCCGACAAGTTGTATAACCAAATCCACGAAGCCAAACTCTACCAATTGAATCACATTTCATGTTTGGCCACATCGATGCTCAATATTTATATATGGTTTAAGCATGATCTTATGTCATAAATATTATTACTCCATAATGAATAATTTATTTTCCAATGATGATGTAAAGTAGTTAATTACTTTTTCTTCATCTTGATTGAATACCCAAGGAACCTAAAATTTTGATATGATTTTACTTGAGGAGAAAACAAATATCAATTTTAATACAAGATAAAAATCAATGTAGATGAATAAGGCGAATGTTATTATGAGTAGTAAAGAATTTAAAGGATGATATATGTTAATTATCTTGCTGGTAACATAATAATAATATTAGAATTGAGGAACACATAACACATTTATGAGAATATTGAATGTTTACTATTAGGGGGTTCTACGATTGTTCAGTAGATAGTTGTTGCATCTTTGTTATTTAATTCATTTATTTCTACTATATTTCTCTAGTGATGGAATAATATACCATTAGTATTTGATACTAAGAGATATTTCTCTTTACTATAATGAATTATTTTTTCAAGATAATTCTTATCCACTCAATCCATTAAATACATTTGAATTAATATATACTTGGATATTTCTGTTTTTCATCTTAATAAAATTATTCTATACCTTTACTTCAGTGGAACACATAGTCCAATTGGGAATTCCTCTAAGGTTTTAGATAGTTAGTGGTGGTATTAATCAAGAGTGATGTTTGGTATCCCATCACCAATTCTGGTATCGAAATGGAATATACTGGTCATTGTATCTCTTTAGTTGGATAGATATTACATGAATATGGTAATTAGAGGGATTTCTTTTTTCTTATGTGATTGATATGGGAGTAAAATTAAATAATTACACAAGGGTAAGTTAATAGGGTAATCCATGTTCATAAAATATGTTTTTACTAGTTTAAAAAACAAAGGATATTATGGAAAATCAAATTTACCAATGTTTTCAATTATATAATAAACCACCGAAAAAGAGAAGAATAGAACCAAAATATTATCCTCTATGGATATAACCAGATTCTACTACTATTTCATTTTAAATGTTGTTTAAAAACTAATTTGTTAGAATCCCAGTGATAGGGTATATATAAACCTAGCACCACAGATTGAATTATAGTTTTGTGAATTAATTGTCAATACTGAAAAATTTATAACATAATTCATTTAAATAAATTCAATCACTTATATGGCTTGTGATACACATAACATCAAGTCTAAAAGAATAATAAAATAATATACCATTATAAAATAGATTATAAATTGGTTGGTATGAATATAAATAAATAAATTATGTATAATACATGTTTCAAAAATGTAGAAAAAATTTAATAGTTATAAATTTAGTGTAAAAAACATTTGAAACAAAAAGAAATGATTTATAAAAAACTGTACTTTTTATAAAAAATGGGTTCAAGATGTTTTATGAGATTATATTAAATTTAATTCAACAAATTTTGGAGAATTTATTTGAAAAAATTAACAATATTTCTAAAATTATCTTGAAAAATATTATTTTTGTGTCAATTTGTGTAAATGTATGAAAAGGCTAATGCTATGGTGAATAGTGAAAAATATTGATTTTTATAGAAAACTAAATTTTCATTAATGGGATTTATAAGTTAATTTTCTTTTAAATTTTTTTTAAAATTATAATTAGTTCCATTAGATTTAAATTATTCAAATTTGATTCATTGATATCAATTAGAAGTTATATTTTTATTTAATTGTTTGTTACTATTTTGATAACATTTCCTTTGGAAAACTATTTTTTCATCACATTTGGGGTTTCAATTTTAAATTTAAATTTTAAGATTCATTGAATTTCTGTTGGTTATAATATATTAAATATTTTAAATGAACATAATTAATATGATGTAACAATTTCAAATAAACTTTTGTTCATAAGGAAAAGTAAAAACAGTAAAAAATAATTATCATAGCTAAAGTAAAAATGATCCTAACGGGGTTTAATATATAATGATAATGCTTAATGTCAAAAAATAAAATGTCTAATTATTATTTTATGACCATATTTTGACCTTATAAAATATATTGTTTGATAATAGTCCAATTTTGTGCCTTGTGGCATGTGATAAATATGGGTATGATTTAATCTTTTCAAAAAATTCAAGCGTATCCACCTCCTAAATTGTAAAAGGGAACTCCCTCCCTTCAAATATTCATAGATTCAAAGCCATTAAGATCGACCTCAAGCTACCAAAATACCATATAAACATATTTATCCACATAATATTGGTTATTTGTTTCCCCGAAAACTATACTGATTATCCTTAAGAAGATATCTAAATGAGGTTTCTCTAAGCGAAGGAAATCATCTTAATGAGACTCTTTCTTTTTATATGTTCTTTTATCAAATGTAATTACGTAATAACACATAAAATACAAAACCACCAGTATATCCAATTTACATAGAATTTATTATGGTGATTTCACAATATTTATCTGTCTCCTTCTCAGTTAAATTGGAAACAAATTCACCACTCGTGTATACGACGACCTACCACTTCGTGAACCGATATAACTTATTTTCCATCACCGAATCACATGGATATTTATTGTTTTTGAAATAATGAATCTATATTATATATGTGAAATAATATTAATTCTATTAAATTAATATATAATGCACTTCCTAACCCTCTCACCCATTTAGGTAAATTATGTCATTGTTCATCCGTACATATGACATACCATATCTGTGAATCAATGTGATTCACTTTCCACATACACAATTCAAGAATAAATATAAAAATATATCCAATGAGTAAATATGATATTTATAACATTATTATCACTGTGGATATTATGTATTTATATCATATGAATAATATCTAGAACATATTTTACAAAATATACCTTAGAAAACACGGCTATCAACACCCAAAACAATGTTAATAATGATACATAATTTACGAAGGGGTGCTCATATTTTATAAGAGGATAATATGTGAAATTTTATACATAAATATGGTAATTTTATAAATTAGTAACATAAATAAAACCATTTTAAAGAGAGTATAAATCATTTTCTACTAAATGGATGTATAAGGTAATGGATTTCATCTATATTTCCATTTCATTAAGATATATTTTTGTTACTATACACCTATTCGCATTTATTTTATGTATATAATGCACTTTTATATAATTTAAAAATAAATCCTATATATTCATAATGGTTTATGTTTCAATTATAGTGTATTATTTCAAGGGTTTACAGTTTAAAAGGTACAAAATTTTGAAGAATCTATTTTACAATCTCACTTTCTTTTTCGATTTCCTTTTAATTTTTAATGGAAAGTTATCATTTATTCTTAATGAGCACCAATATTTTTCCTATCCCTTTTTAATAGTTTTATATATTTTTCTGCCAACTTTTCCTATCCTTCATATGTGAATCTTAAAAATAAATGATTAAAAAGAGAACTTATTTTTTTCTCATAAAATAATATATATATATATTCCCATGTACATGTTTCTAAAATTTATTTTACAACTGTCCGTCTAATTCCACATATTATTTTTTAGTTAGATATTATGTTATCCATTAATTTTGAAATGTTTTTTAAAGGAATATTCATAATATTTTTAGAATTTTAATTATTATAAACAATTACAAAATGAATGTTTTTCTGACATATATGGCAGTAATAGACATCTCCACCACTGTAACCATTATTGGAAATGTATCATATTCTACATGTTTTCATCATATAAAAACGATTTTCTTAATTATTATTCTAAATATTAAACATCTATTCCCATTATTATTCTATAACATATGTATTTTTTGTAAGGATCTATATTCCCAACAAACTGATGGTTACGTCTTATTTATTGATTAGTTTTTTATTAGTTACTTTATATTACATAATTAAATTCATATGATAATGTTTTATGTGAAATTATATTTATTTAATATATCCATATTTTATTTATCATGGAATTTATTATTTCCAATATCATTGTAAATTTTTATATATGATGTTTACGTTGAATGTTATTTGATTATGTTGATATATATTGATAAATATTTATTCATTACTAAATATGTATATCTATTGATAAGGAATATATTTTCTGATTTGAATCAGTCATTTGATATACACGGAATGATATGGACATAATGTTTTGTGTGTGGCCTAGAATTATATATCCCTTTGATGCATTAGTTGGTCTCATTAAAAAATAAGCTATCCCAATAAAATCTGGTTATACCCATAATTATATATAGTAATTCTAAAGTTCATGATAGTGTAAATATCAAGATATCTATGATCATGTAGTTTAATATTATGAATTTCTATCAATGAGAATTTAGTTATTATTATCAATAATATTATTTTACTGATATTATCTATAGAATCATTTTTGTTCTCATGATTTTTAGTAAACGGCTTGTGAGACCAATTATTATCTTCCCATATTGATTATTACATATTAATTCATTATATATTACAATTTCTGTAACCATTATTAGGAATTTGCGGACACCCTTATTTTGTTTCCATTTCTGCATGTTGTGAATAAGAATTCATTGAATGAGTTCAAGGAAGCCAAATATTTTCCATTATTATATTTTATATTTTATAAAAAATGTAAAATGGGAATAATATATATATCTTGATATCAAATACTACTAAACTGATAGGTCCTTTAGTATTTGACCACTTGTAAATATTCCAATGTAACAAAGTAGACAACCACCTCTATGTTACTTGAGTTGGGGTTGTTAAAGTTGGTATCAGAGTGAGTTTAGTAGAATCATTAGGAACTATATTATGGAAAACATATATTACTATATAAATCCCTATGATAAACATTGAGGATATGTCAAATTATAGAATAATATCATTTTTGTAAGGAATTGATTATGAGTTTTTTCCATGTAATACAACCCTATCTAGATACTATATGTGTAAGTAGTTTTGTAGCTCTTGTACCTTGGGGTAACAATTCAAATATTGGTGCATTTCAATTTGACTCAATAGTCACATTGTTCACACTAAACTAGTTTCATTTTACACTTAGTTGGACACTCTTATGAAAATTTACATTTTCATTAGAGACATTTATGATGGATTTGGAAATAATTATATCCCCAAAGAAATCATTTGTAGAATTTTGAGGATAAAAATGCATAAATTGTAAATTTATTCTAACTAATAAACTAGATTAATAATTATAAATGATGATTTAAAATTTGTAATGTTTTTAATTAATTCAAAAATTTCCATTTTTATAAATAGAGTCTAGAATAAATAATGGTTTCTGCACTCTAGGTCAATATAAAAGTTTAGTATTGAGAAAGCCAAAATAATATTTTTTTTGAGTAGATTATGGATATACTATGGAATATTTCATAGGATATAAAAAATAATATTCACTAAATTGAGTATAATGTTATTTCACAGCATAATTATACCAGGTTAGATCACTTCATGTTGGAAAATCCCATATACATTAGTGGGACCATTGATTCTATGGAAGTTCAGTAGTGGATTAAGTCCATTGAGAAGATATTTTTTCTATTCATATGCAATGATTATAAAAAGGCCACACTTCTAGTGTATTGTTTTAAAAGTGATGTTGATCAATTTCGGTTATTTATCCATAATACTAGAATGAAAGAAGAAATAGAATATATTTAATATTTCTGTTTTGAGGATATATTCTTGGAAAAACATTTCCCTCACGAGAAATGGTTAAGAAAGAAAATAATGTTTATTAATAATTAAAAATAGTTAATAATGTGTTTCACGGTATGTGGATACCGTTACAATATTAGTTTTTTACGTTTTAGATTACATATGCAATATAGAATGAAATATTGACAATTTCATTGATGGTATTAAGGTTTGTCTCTGAGTGGAGTTAGTTTCCCTAACATATTCATCTTATGATGATATATTTTCCTGTTCCACAAAAATTGACAAGGAATTATCTAGATCCTATATATTCAAGGTGGATTTATATAATAAGAGTTTATCTAAACACTAAGAAAATTTGAATTTGTAAAAAAGAAGAAGATAATGATGCAATTTATATCATGTGAAATTTTTTGAATAGAAAATTATTGAAAATTATTAAAGGGAATGGAATATTTTTGAATGTATGATGAAAATGGATATTTTATCTTCAATATAAGGGAATGAAAGAGAACACCGCTATCTAATTCTATAAATCTAATGAAATGTGGAATTATTCAAGCGATTGTACCAAGCATTAAGGGAATAAACCATACAAGAGGATTAGGGGAGAAGGCCAAGCATATAGACTCACTATTGATGAGGTTGAAGTACCCAACAATTTGGTGGTAGGTACATCAATCATATCTTAAAACTTACATAATTTATTATTTTATTCCACATACACACCTTATTTTATATCTTCATTTTTTTCAAGAAAATTAAATATTTCCCTATAACATAAATAAAGATGCTTTCAACTAAAATACCATTTGGAATTTATCTCTAACAAAAGTATGTGTTATTAAATTCCCATTTTGACACATAAATGTTCTCTATTTGAGGAATTTATTGTAATAACTATTTTCAAATTTTATATAGTCCTTAATATTGTTGGATTTAAAAAAATGGTGTAAACATTTATTATAATTAAAATGAAATTATGATGCATGATGATGATGTGAAATTATTTGTCATTCGAGTGGAGACTTTATAATCAAACTCATGTCATAATATAACACTAGTAAAACTTCTAAATGAGATTCTTGGGGTTGAAAATAAAACACAATCATTGGATGGTAAAGGTAATATTCATATTGAATATGTAGCTATTATACTGAAATATATTGATTTACTTCCAAATGAATTTTCTAGACATCCTCCAGAGTATGAGGTTGAGTTATCCATTGATTTAATCTAGGGTGTAATTATAAAATCAAACAATCTATATAGAATTTCGACTATAGAGTACATAGAGATTATGAAAAAACAAAGTGAGATATGTGATAAGGGAGCTATTCACCCATGTTTTCTACCAAGGGGAGACTCTATAATATTTTTTAGGATGAAATATGGTTCCTTGACACTTTGTGTTGATTATTGGGCAATCAATTCAAAAATGATAAATAACAAATATCCCCTACCTCGCATTAAAGACTAATTTGATCAACTTCTCTGATCTCAATATGTTTCAAATATTAAAATTAGTTTTTATTATCATCAATTAAGAGTAATAAAATGATGATATTATGAAGAAAAAGATTTTAAGGAAGAATAAACATTATGTTTTTACACTAATTACATTTGGATTGAAAAACATACCATCAGGTTTTATAAATTAAATGAGCAAAGTACTCAAGTAGTATATTGATGTTCTATTTAGGGTATTCATTGAATAAGTCATTGTGTCTACTAAGAGCTGTGACGACAATAATAATTAGTTTTGGATCATAAATGAAACACTTAAAAGAAAATTGGTATAAGAGAAATTAATAAAGTATGAATTCTTGCTTCATGATATTTCTTCTATTGGTTATATTGACTCCAATGATGGAATCTCTGTTGATCATATAAAAACAATTTTATCAAGAGAATGGATTACACAAATGAACATAACCAAGGTGAGTAGTTTCATTGGTGTGGAAGGATACTATTGGAGATTTATTCAGAATATTTTCTTATTAACTAAAATGTTATCCAATCATACACATAAATGTGTTATTTTTATATGGACAATGGAGAGTGTAGAATTTTCTGAAAAAATTATGTCAATAATGGTCAGTGCTAAAATGTTTACACTAATATAAAGAAATTTTGGGTTTGAGATTTATATTTTTTTTATTTTAGAAGATACATGGTTTTTTACATTTGAAAATTGATATTTTTGTTGCATATTCATCAATTTTGTTGATGTATATTTAACAGAACTATCCATTCCATGATCTTTATCATGATGTTGAAATATTTGACTTGATTATATGGTGACATTATATATATGGTTAAAGATGATATATATATATATAATATAAAATAATAAAACACATATTTTCACACAATGAGGTAAATATGATGCAGAGGTGATGGCTTGAGATACTCAACGATTGTGAATTTTCAATACACTACCATCCAAGGAAGAAAAATAAGGTAGTTGATGCATTGTAATAGAAGTATCATGGTTTTTTGCCCCCAATAATGATTTATAGGGATCCTAAATTCATTAATAATATAAATAGACTTATGATAATTATTAAGAAAGGGTATATATCACACATTTTCAAATGGTTGTGGAACCATTTTATTAGAAAAGACCAAAAGATTCTTATCTGATGATAAGAAAATTAAATCTATAAATGACAGGAAGTTGGAATACATCATTTTTTATGATGGTATTATGAAAATGTGAAATTTATTTCATGTTACAAGAAAATTGATCTAAAAAGGGAATTATTAGATGACACCCATAGCTCAAATTTATCTACATACCATGGCAGCACAATGATTTATAGGGATTTCAAGGATTATTTTTTGTGGGATAAAATGAAGTGGATATTAAAAATTATATGTCATGATGTCTAGTTATTAAATATTCCATGTTTAATAGAAAATATACTAGAGGATATGTTCCACCACTTTCTATACCATTGTTGAAATGTGATTTTTAGGACCAAAAGGGGCCTAGTTACCCTGAGTGGGGGGGGGGGGGTGAATCAGGGTATAGATATTCTATTTTAAAATTATTTCCAACCCACTAGATATTGATCTCAATATTATATGTTTCACTTTGTTTTCACTTATGTTTTAATTTTGATCTTGTTCTTTACTTATTCATCTAATGATTATTATTTGGATGCACTGCACGGAAGCAAGTAGGAAAACACAGATATTTTTATATGGTTCACCCTCACTGGGCTACATCCAAGTAGCATAAAACATCAATGTGCCATTGTACCAAATCCACTAAATATCATGGATAATAATGTTTTGACTAGATCACTTCTATGACTAGGATCACTACATTAAAAATGTTTAGGGTTAACTGACTTCTTTAAAAAGGGTCACTCCATATTTCTATATCTCTCTAGATCACTGATGGTAGAAAGGATAACCTTATTCCTCTTCCTATTCTCACTGCACTTGGAAGGGATCCACTCACAGTTTATAGAATTGTATGTCCTATCATTGTCACTAATAAATGGATCATTTACTATATGTAGATTCTCTATTAATGTTCAAATTTCATCCGCATATGAAAATCACTTTTCCTCTAAAACACTGGGAAATTATTTTTTAAACTCTTTCTCTAAGCACTCTGTATTTACAAAGCATCCACTTTTTCAAATCTCAAACAATCCTTTGCAGTGATCCAACCTCTTAGAGAAGCTCACAGGTTCACAGAGCTCACACGTTCGAATTTCTCACTAGATCGCAAATCTCTCTAGATCATATAGGTAATACTGGTATTTGTGATTTCTCAATTCTAAACAAGCCATCTTGAAGCACATGTCCTCCACAAAGCCAAACTGGCCTTCAAAGCACATATTCCATTCACAGAGCTCAACATTCTTAGTGAATTCTGTTTTCATTTACAAAGGTCCCCGCTCCGCAAATCTCCTTTTCAAATCGATAGCATAAAGTTTTTTCATTTGACCTATCTACATCTCTTGAGAGGGTAGATGTTTTTTATAGGTGTTTCCATCAACCCTCAAAACTTCCCCACATAGTCAGCGCCATGTCAGCTCCAAATTGTAGAGCTCAAAAATTTCCACCAGAATTATCTATATTTCAAGAACCACCATGGATATTTTTGGATTGCTGAGCTTTTCTTAATCATGGAGAATTCTGTAAATTACTTTTTTCCACCACAACAAAGATTCTACCAAATTCTCTTTACCACTGTGATACTACTTCGTTGTGCTCTTTGCCTCTTTCATTCACAAAGATCATCGTAATCATGAAGAAAACCGTTAACATTCTTCATGTCTTCACAAAATCCACTTCACAAATCCCATAATTTCAATACTCATGTTTTTACCATATTTTGATGATATCTTCAAGGAAATCCACATTTTAAAATGCTCACAAAAACTCCAAATTTTGGAAGGAAAAAATTTAGAAAATACTATAAAATTGTTCCACCATGTATCTGTTCCTTTTTTTACCGCCTCCAGATCATCCATTACTTTTCAATGATCATTATCAACATTAAATATCAACAACATCTCTCGAGATTGACAATTCACATGGAAACCCATATTTTTAATAAACACAACCACCCCAAAAATGATTCAATGTTACCATGAGGAATTTTTTCCCAACAGTGATGAAATTACTGTGGACATAATAGTAGAACTACAAAATACACCTTGGAATAATAATTAAATATGAGGAAATATTTATCTGCTAACAAAATCTAAAAATTTCATAACTATAAAAGAAATTTTACCTCCTTTGAACTTCATAGTTCTCTATATTTATGATTTTGTAAGACTTCATGGAACACCACTATTAATTTTTTCTGATTGTCATCCTAATTTTGTAGCAAAAGAATGGTTGAGTATTCATAATGATATAGATATTAAGCTTCATTTGAGCACTTCTTATAAGAATAAAATAGATCGGCTATATAAAAAAGATATTAATAAATTGGAGGAAATTTTGAGGCTTTTCTAATTATATTTTCAATGGTTGTGGTATTATTATTTTACATTTGAAGTGTTTTAAATTATAAATACATTTTATTCATGTATTTAAATAGATATGTTTGGAGAATTATATGGAAAGGGATGTCATGTTGGAGATGGTGGCCTAGAACCAACTACTTTGTACTTTATTCATTAATAAAAGCCTTATCACATCTTCAATGTTCTTCTACGTGACAATGCATGTGATAATGTTTTAAGGATAGATGTTGCATTAAAGGGTCATAGTGGATCCTTGCTATGATGAGAACCCGAAATTTCCATAACACTATTCATGAATATATGTTCTATGGTCGGACGATGTTATTTGAGAGACACGAATAATACAGAACATTAGGGGTGAGTACTCATAAAACATTGAGGCACCTTCTCATGGTGTGCTCCGTTGGTAATATCTAAGAGGATATTATGAGAACAAGACCCGCCAGTAAGAAATCCACATTTCATAGTTTCATTGGATGTTCCTATCTATGTACATGTGTATTGTTCCTTATACTTTAATATTATTATTAATGGGTATTTCAACTCATGTAATTATATTTATTAATGAAATCAGTGACAACACACTGTTCAAAGAGAGGTAGGATATGTTGGGTGCGTCATGAGTAATACTGCATTAATATATAATGCGAGCAAGGATTTTTCCCTTATGTTCCATAATGGAAATTGATATCTCATTCCCTTTGATGGAATTGATATAGCATAAATAAATCCAGGGCCATGGTGATGAATGAGAGAGTTCATTTTCGGAAATTCAAAGGAAAAATAATCGAGCACATGGGTTGATGGCACTAGCATGCAACCCGCTTGATTTGAGATATTGTCACATAGGGATTATATTACATGGTAAGCATTCATATGAGGTGCCACGTCAATGTGGCATCAAATGCTTTCTCTTGGGTGCCTTGACCCATTTCTAGATAGTAATCTTGGACTTTAGGCAAGCAGACCTAATGCCAATGAGAAAGAGACCTTGAGGGTTACACACAAAGTGTGTCTATGTATCTCAGTTAAATATTAATTTGACAAGTTAAATAAAGATTATTCCTGACTGTGGTTTAATAATTTATTAATGATTCCGGATCACGTATATTTTGACACTAGTTATTCGAGAGAATAAATTTTGGGAGAAATAATATATATTTATTAGCAAGTAATATATTTACATTTATTTAAGAAATAAATAGCCATTACTAAAGGTCTAATAAATGTGGTGGAGGAAATAAATAAAAATTAAAACGAGATAAACATGTCGTGTACATTGAATGTACATGCCGTGTAGTTTTCATGGAAAAAGAGTACACGCTGTGTCTTAATGATTACATGCCCAGTAGTTTTTCCAGTAAGTATTTTGAGGAAATAATATCGTTTTATTAAATGATATTTATTATAATTAGCATGGGCGCATGTCAAGGATTTAATAATTTGACATGGGGGTTTTCTATAAGTGTTAATGAATCAAATAAAATGCTTAATGCGTTTATTTATTGTCTTAACTCTATAACCTCAACCCCAATTATAAATATCCTCAAAACCCCAACACTTTTCAAGAGAGAATCATTATGCACAACAATTCTGGAGAGTTCTCTCAAGGCCAAAAGAACTCCTTCCTCTTTGAACGCTCTCAAGACCGAGATAGATCCACCGCCACCGGGTCAAGGCGATCGAAGGCGGACATCGCAAGTAAAGGTTCTTCCACGATAGCACTCGGATATCCCTTTTACGATGTTCAGAGATACGTTGTGCATGTTTGGATCACCATAAGAGGATTCCTACACTTGGATTCTACGACATAATGGTGGATCACATCGGATCATGACAGAATACATCAGTGAAGAAAGAATTACATCAATGTAATTCTTGTCAATTAATAAAAATTTTTATAACCAACATATAATGATCCAATCTCTATAGTTCTGAGACTCCCTATTTTGTTTTTCATTCTTCATTATATTCCAAATATATGCCATTTTACATAATGAAATATCTCAGATTGATTTTTGTTAACGCTAAAATTAAAGTCGGGTGACCCACCAACGCGCTTCCGCTACGCCAGGAACCTACAAGTGGTATTAGAGGGGTCATATTGTTTATTATAATTATTTAGTTTAGCGTTGGTGATTTATACATTTAATAATTTAGTTATTTCAATTCATGTTAATCGTTCCTTAAAATTTGATTCTCGAGATCTGTTCCTCCCTTCTCATGTCTTGTTCACCTTATAGATAGAAATTTTTCTTTTAATTTGGAATAAAATAAAATAGGGGATCTCATCAAGAGCTTCCAAACGCTTCTGTCTGTACAACACCAAAATACACGGTGTGTATTGGGAATTACAGGACATGTATTCTAGGTTCAATGCATTGACAGATCCGCCAAATCAGGTCATGTATTTGATCCTATCTAAGTCATTTATGACACCATATGTTAAACAAGAACTAGTGGCATATGGTTTTGAGATTATACGCCGTGTGGTCCACTGAACACGGCATGCAGTCCCTTTAGGTTATGGTTGGACCATGTACCCCATACATGACTTTCCTGACAAGAAACCGTGTAATGCAGATACTACACGGCATGTGTCCAACTGAACACGATGTCTACTCCAAAAATTTCCAAAGTATATCTACATGCCATGTCCCCGGGCATGTACTTCGGATGGGCGGTGAACAAAAGAACACACCATGTAGTCAGAACTACACACAGTGTACTCATCCAAGTTATGCAGATTTTTTAAAATTTATTATTATATTATACAAACACTTGAGACGTGTACCATCGTGCAGGCATAAATCTGAGACACAACAAGTGATAGGTGTTTTATATATGTGTGTTTAATTTATCATCTGGGTAATAAACGATAATTCATTGGGTTTCCTCCAAGGTACAAGTTACATACAAGGATAATTTGAAATGAATTTATATGTTTAAAATTATGATGGATGAGAATCTCCAGGAAATTTGGAAAAGGGTTTAAGATAAAAGGATTGATTAATTAAGGATAATTAATTGATTCAAGCATGATTTATCTTAAAAAATAACAATTAAATAATTGAATTCTATTTTCAATAATGCGTAATATCGTTGCATGTATGGATGATCATTAGTTAGACCAAGACCTTTGTTTTTGAATGGTTTTGTTTAAATTAATTTATTTAAATTAAATTTGTCAGCTTGCGAGCGAACTCTTCATTATTATGTAGGGCATGCGCGCCCAAGGAATATTTTACATAAAAACCCATTTTTACCTCTCACCTGTGTGTGAGATAAATGAATAAGTAATGGATTGAGCTCCCAAGCTAGTAGAGGTTGCTGAAGTCCGGAGCCAAGGTGAAACCAATCCAAGGATATACGAAAGTGGATTGGAAGAAAGCTGTAAACACAAACCCGAAAGGTTCAAGTTGTTTCTCCCATAGGTCTTGGGTTAGTTTATCAACCACTATATAAAAAAACCAACAGAACAAGCTCATGATCATACCATTTATTTTATTTCTATCAGTTTCGTGGTTTATTTATTGTGGGTGTGTTTTCACGATCGCATAATTAATGATTTAAACAAGCATGCAATATGGAACTAATATAAGACCGAAATATGCGTAAAATTTATCATAGACATGGTTAATCACTTATGTTTATCCCACTTAATATTAACAAACATGTAATAAAAGATAATAAAAATTTACATATAAGGATAAAATCCATCAAAGAAATATTTTGTCTGTATAACCTACCATAATCTTTATTTTAATCGAACCATAGTTCCAAGTGCTTGACCAACCCTAGTTGGGGTGCTTTCAATAATTGGGAAATTATAATTCAAGGTTTTGGGTAGACTTGACTTGGTTCACATCAAGGGTAGACTGCCACAGTAGGACATGGTGTGACCAAGAGGCAATGGTTGATGAAATCCAAAATAAATGGATTTTAGGATTGGGGAGTCCACTCAGCGGATCAAGGAGCTACGAGTTATTGTAGTTCGCATTTATAAAGCCTACCTAAAATGCTTCAAGTTGTTTGACCAACCCTAGTTTGGGTAATGAAAATAGAAATATGGATCATTTCCCCTAGAATATTCAGGAAACATAATATTCTGATGTCAATGGTGAGGGTTATTGGATTTCGATAAAATAGCGGGATACTAATAAGTATTAATTTTATTATTTTTCTCATTTTTATAATAAAGTAATAAACATTTGATCATCTTAATTTGTATAAACGACAAGAAAAATGAATTCAAATATATCATTGAAAACCATACTCGAGAAGGAAAATCTTCTCACTAGCACCAATTTCCAAGAGTGGCAGAGGCGTTTACGCGTCATCCTTCACCATGAAAGAAAATTTTATGTGCTAGAAGAGCCTATTCAAGTTGCACCTAAAAAATAGGTCACTGATGAGGAACTATCTCTCTACATGAAACACATGGATGATGCCATATATGTCTAGTGTTTCCTATTATCGACCATGTCTAATGAGATCTTGAATCAACATGAAAACATGGATGTGTAGAGCATGATATGTCAACTTAAAGATCTCTAATAAGAGAAGGTGTGACATGAGAGATATGAAATCATCAATTCTTCATTTACAACTATGCTTGGAGAGTCCGAGCCAGCTGGGCCTCATGTATTCAAGCTTATTAGCTACATTGAATGCCTGAACATCTTAGAGATTAAGTTCCCGGATGAGTTGTGTACATATCTCATCCTATCATCACTCCCCAAGACCCTCTCTAGATTCATTATCAGTTATAACATGAGATAAAATGTGAAGAGTCTATCAGAACATCTGACCTTAATTCGCCTGGTAGATAAAGACATGGGGCATGACAAATCCACAGTCATTATGATGAATAAGAAAATAAAGGACAAGGAAAAGGTGCCAAAGACTTATAAATGGTCTGAAGCCCCCGAGTGTCATCCTTCCAAGAAGGGGAAGATCCATAGGCCAGCCAAGGAATGGGAGGTGGTGTGTTTGTCATGTGTCAAGGAAGGCCACTGGGAGAGGAACTTCACCCAAAAGTGTGGGGATGCTAACGGTGCGTTCTTTATCGACTGTAATATTTCTATTTCTACTCATTGTGTATTCGATATTACATGTGGGTCTCACTTTAGTCATTAAATTTATGAACCAAGTAGATTTAGAATGAATACCAGAGGAGAGGTGTATCTTCAAGCTGCCAAAAGCATAAGGATGGGTGCATTGGAAATTGGCGATTGCTACCTATCATTGCTAACTCGGATGATTTTGGTTTTACATAACTATTATTATGTGCCTAGTGATACCAAGAACATACTTTCTATATCTTGTTTGGATATGGATGTATTTATTTTCATGTTTGTAAATATGGGTTGTCTATTTTATAAGAACAACACATGCTATGGTTTGTCACATTTAAATAATGTTTTGTATGTATTAAATTATGAAAACCAAGTGTTGGAAATCGAAAACGATACAAAATCACATGACTGATACATCACTTAGTTGTGGAATCCCCATCTCGGTCTGGTCGATGAGAAGCATTTGACAAAGCTCTTCCAAGAGTTCTACTTAGACTCCACTAAGCTAAAACCACTTCATATATTTTATGCTTGTTTACAAGGTAAAATGACCAAAATTCTTTTCAGTGGACAATGTAAAAGAGCCATAGAGCTTCTAGGATTTGTGTAAATAGATGTCTGTGGACCATTTCTAGTAGAAGCTAGAGGTGGTTACTCTTACATCATTACTTTTATGGATTATTTGAGTTGATATGGAAATGTCTAATTAATGAGGTACAAGTCAGAAGCCTTAGAAAAAATTCAGGAATTCA
This sequence comes from Viscum album, assembly GCA_963277665.1. Taxonomy (NCBI): domain Eukaryota; kingdom Viridiplantae; phylum Streptophyta; class Magnoliopsida; order Santalales; family Viscaceae; genus Viscum; species Viscum album. The sequence continues at coordinate 671,163,006 of OY728139.1, read as the reverse complement.
AGAAAGAAGTAGATAATTAACTTGGTAAGAAGATAAAGAAACTTCAATCAGATTGAGGTGGAGAATATCTGAACCAAGAGTTCATCAATCTTCTATGGGAGTATCAGATTGTATCTCAGCTCACTCCTCTTAAACACCACCGTGAAATGATGTTAGTGAAAGGAGGAACCACTCCTTATTGGACATGGTGAGGTCGATGATGAGTCATGCAGATCTTCCATTATTGTTTTGGGGATATGCATTACAAACTGAAACACACACATTAAACCGAGTACCAAAAAAGGTGGAAAATGGAATTCCATCCAATTTATGGAAGGGAAGGAAACAAACTTTGTTTCACACATGTGAATGGGGATGTGAGGCATTTGATAAGGTCTTATTAGGAAACAAACTAGCACCCCGAGGCACGAGATGTGTATTTATAGGATATCATAAGGAAACGAATGGATACTACCTATACAACCCTTCAGACAAGAATGTTATTGTTGGCAGTCAAGCCATCATTCTTGAGAGGGAGAAAATCCTCAAGAAAGATTATGGGAGAAAGATTGAATTCGACGAAGTTGATGCTCATGATACATAGGAGTTGGTACATGAACATGTTCCGTAGGTCCCTGTGGAAGAGGTTCCAGAAACACAAGTACTGTGTAGGAGCTCAAGATAGGTAAAAGAACTAGAGAGATTTGGTTTCCTAGTCACCCAGGATGGTGAATCATTATTGCTGGTCATTGATTAACCACTCTCTTATATGTAAGTTGTAGAAATCTCAAAAGATGCAAGATGGCTAGATGCTATGAATTCTTAGATGGATTCCATGTATCATAACAAAGCCTGGGTTCTGGTCAATGAGCCAGTTGATGTAATTCATGTTGGATTCAAATGGGTATTCAAGAGAAAACTGGACTTGGAAGGTCAAGTTAGAACCAATAAAACAAGGCTAGTGGCTAAATAATTCAGATAGAATCAATGAATTCACTATGATGAATCCTTCTCACCAGTTTCCATGTTTAAATCTATAAGAATCATACTTGTTATAGTAGCTTACCATGACTACGAGATTTGGTAGATGAATGTCAAAACGACATTCCGTGATGGCAACCTTCCGGAATATGTCTATATGACACAACTAAAAGGTTTTGTGACACAGGGTGAAGCCAAAGGGGTTTTCAAGTTGATGAAATCTATTTATGGATTAAAAAAACATCCAGGTCATCGAACATTCTATTTGATGAATCCATAATGGAATTTGGATTCATTAAGAATGACTATGAGCCATGTGTTTTTATGGGGTTTAATGGTAATGTAATCATTATCCTAGTAGTATATTTTGATGACAGATTGCTTATTGGAAATGATGTACCAGTCTTACAGTCCGTTAAGGACTGGTTGAACAAGTGTTTCTCTATGAAGGACTTGGGTGACAAAACCTACATTTTAGGGATCAATATCATTCGTGATAGATCCAAGAGGCTTCCTGGACTAAGTTAGGGTACATACATTGACCATATACTAAAGACATTTAGTATGGAACAATCTAAGAGGGGATTGGTTCAAGTGTCACATGGCTTATATCTTTCAATGAAAATGTTTCCCCAGACACAAAAGGAGAAAGTTAGAATAAGTGAGATCTCATACGCTTCGGTTATAAGATCTATCATGTATTCCATGTTATGTACCTGGATTGATGCTGCCAATGCACTAAGCATGGTAGGAAGATATCAAGAAGATCCCAGAGAACATCATTGGACTTCTGTTAAGACTATCCATAAGTATCTAAGAAGATATAAAGATATGTTCATGGTGTATGGAGTTGATGAGGATCTTGTCATAAGAGGGTATGTGGATGCCAGTTTTCAGATAGACCAGAACAATTTGAAGTCACAATCTGGATATGTTTTCTATCTTAATGTAGGAGTTGTGAGATGGAAGTGTTCAAAGCAACTAGAGGACGCCAATTTTACAACAGATTCTGAATATATAGTGGAATATGATGAAGCCAAGAAAGCCTTCTGGATTCAGAACTTTTTCTAGGAGCTTGATTTGGTGCCTAGAAGTAGTGATCATATCACGTTTAATTGTTATAATACTACAACGGTGGATGTTCCGAAATAACTAAGGTCACATCAATGGAAAAAGCACATACTCTTAAAGTATCACCTCTTCATATATTTATATCAAAGGGTTGAAGTTGCAGTGAGCAGTGTGTCTATGAAAGAGAACTTAGAGGACCTCATGACTAAATTCCTATCTCGGCAAAAGCATGAATATCATCTGAGAGCTAGCGGGTTAAAGGTTGTTAGCAGTTGTCTCTCGTCCATGTGGGAGTCTGTCGGAGTTAGTGGCATAGAACCAACTAATTTGTACTTTATTCATTAACAAAAGCCTAATCACATCTTAATTATTATTATTGCATGATAATTCATGTGATAATGTACTAAGGATAACTATTACATTAAAGGGTCATAGTGGATCCCTTCTATGATGAGAACCCATAATTACCATAACAACATTCTTGAATATATATTCTATGGCTGGATAATGTTATTTGAGGGACACAAATAATACAGGCCATTAGGGGTGATGACTCATAAAACATTGAGGCACCTTCTCATGGTGTGCACCCTTTGTAGTATCCAGGAGGATATTATGTGAATGAGACATGCCAGTAGGAAATCAACATTATATAGTGTCATTGGATGTTCTTGTGTGTGGACATGTGTATTGGTACATAGTCTTTAAGATTATTATTAATGGGTATTATAACTCACACACATAGATGTATTGAAAAAAACTACGATGAAAAACTATTCACAGTGAGGTAGGATACGTTGGGTGCGTCCCGATTAATACTGCATTAATAGATATTGAGAGAAAGGATTTTTTCCCTTCTATTCCATAACAGAAGTAGATATCTTAGGCCCTTTGATCGAATTTATATAGCCAAAATAAGTCCATGGACAGGGTGAGGAATGGGCATGTTCAATTCTGGAAAGTCATAGAAAGAATAATCGAGCACATGGGTTGATGACACTAGCATTCAACCCGCTTGATTCGAGATATCATGAAAAAGGGATTATATTACACTGTAAGCGTTCATATGAGGTGACAAATCAATGCGACATCAACTTCTTTCTCTTGGGTGCCTTGACCCGTTGCCAGAAAGTAATCTTGGAATTTAGCCAAGCCCGCCTATTTCCAACGAGAAATAGGCCTAAGTGGTCACACACTATGTGTGTCCATTATCTCAATTAAATATTAATTTAAAATTTTAAATAATTATTATTCATGAATGTTGGTTAATAATGATTTAATGATTCCTGATAATATTTATTTCAACAGTAGATATTCGAGAGAATATATTATGGGTTAAATAATATATATTTATTAGCGAGTAATGTAGTTACATTTACTTAATAAATAAATATCCATTACTAAAGGTCTAATAAATGTGATGGAGGAAATAAAGGAAAATGGAAACAATATAAACACGTCGTGTACATTGAATGTACTCGCCCTATAGTTTTCAGGGAAAACAATTACACAGCATGTATTAATGATTACATGTGTTGTAGTTTTTCTAGTTGGGATTTTGAGGAAATAGTATAATTTTATTTAATTATATTTATTATAATCATCATGGGCGCATATCTAGGAATTAATAATTTGACATGGGGGTTTTCAATAAGAGTTAATGAGATAAATAAAACACGTAACCTATTTATTTATTATAATAATTCTATAACCTCAAACCCGATTATAAATATCCTCACAACCCCAACACTATTCAATTGAGGATCCTTGTGCACAACAATTCTGGAGATTTACCTCAAGGAGAAAAGAACTCCTTCCTCCATGAATGCTCTCATGACCGAGAGAGATCCACCCCCACCAAATCAAGGTGATCAAAGGAAAACATCGCATGCCAAGTTTCTTCAATGCTAGCACCTGGATATCCCTTCGGTGATGTACAGAGATACGTGGAGCATGTGTAGATCACTTCTAGAGTAATCCTACATTTGGATTCTAGATGCAATGACGTATCACATCAGATCATGACCAGAGACACCAACAAATAAATATTTCCATCAACGTAATTCATGTTAATTAGTTAAATTAATTATAACCAACATATGATGATCCTATCTATATAGTTATGGGAGTCCCTATTTTGTTTTTCTTTCATCATTCTATTATGAAGATATGACATTTTACATCGTGATGGTTTATGGATTGATCGTTGTTAACGCTAAAATTAATGTTGAGCGACCAACCGATGCGCATCCGCCGCGCCCATAACCTACATGTCATAAACCAATTTTTTGGGATAAAGATAAGGAATAGGAAATTGATCCCCATAAATTGTTGATAAGATAATGAGAGACATAATGACTATCCAGAATCATAATAAAGAATTTCAATGTCAGAAAATGAGTTATGATGATAATAGGAGGAATAATTTTTAATTTCAAGTTGGAGATCAGGTTTCCATCAATGTATCTTCATGAAGGTTTTAATAATGTTAATTAATATAATAAAACTAATCCAAAAGTACATAAAACCTGTTGAAATTATAAAAAGGATGGGAGCTATGGATATTTGATTTCAAATTCCACTAAGGCTCTCTAAAGAACGCAATGTGTCCCGTATATCTGGGCCAAACAATTCCATTTTAGACCCAATGAATATTGTAAAAATTTAAGAGATAATATTTATAACCAATATATCTTACCACGGTGACCCCATGAAGATTATATATAATAGACAGTATGTATTGGGAATCATACAACTCAACTAGTAATGGTGTTTTGAAAAATGTAAAAAATGGGGTAAGGAAAATGAGAACCCGAGGATATTATGAAGAAGAATATCAATAATTTCTCTAATGGGTAATATTAATGAAAATGTAAAGGATTAAATTTTTTATTGGTGAATAATAATTCTACCCAAGTCATTATGATATATTTCCATTTAAAAACATTTAATCATTTCAATACATTTTGTTACATGAAACTGTGAGTGCAAAAGAACCCGAATATTGTTAGTTGTTGTATCCTAGATAATAAATTGGAATGTATGAATATGAATAACTAAATTATGAATAATTTCTGGTTTGCACAAGATAAAATAAATTTATTATTTATCAATGGAGTATATATAACAATTAAAAATAATTTGAAATAAAACGCAATGTTTTTTCAAAATTGTTTTTTCTAAAAAAAGGCTACATCAGATTTTACACACTTATGTAAAAAATAAATTTCTAACCCATTTATAAAATTTATATCTTAAAATAGAATTAATTTTTTAAATAATCAGTTCAAAATTATCTTTGATTTATTTTTCAATAATTTTTTGAAATGTTTATTTTTTTATGAATGGTGAAAAATACAGTTTTTAATGAAAAATGAATTTTAATAAAAATATTTTACATGTTTTGTTTGGTTTTAAAATTAGTCAAAATTTTAAAATATTTATTTAATATTATAAATAAAAGTTTTTGTCCATTTTAATCAATTATATTTTTAATTATCATATAATTGTTTTATAAATTTTCAATGCACTTCTTTTTGAAAACCATTTTTCATCAAATATATGGGGTTCATTTTCAATTACATTATGCCACTTATATGAATTGAATTTGGTAAAATAGATTTAATATTTTAATTCTAAATAATTAATATTATATGATATGTTAAAATTAATTTTTTTATAATGAATACTAACAATTAATTACCACATTTACGGTAAAAACTGATTTACCATGGGTTAATCTATAATGATAAGGGTTAATATTACCTATAAACATTTCTAGATCCTATTTTATTGTTATATGTAGGCCTTATAACATATACTATTCAATAATGAACCCTTATAGATACTTACTTATGTGAAAAAGTATATATCATTTACTATTTCAAAATCATTTATGTGTGTCCTCCTCCTCAATTACAATAGGGAATTTCTTCAACACACTTATTCACACATATCAAGCCATTTGGACTGAAAAAAACTTAAAATAATCCCTCTCCACAATATATTTCCACATTATATAGTTTGAATTATTCGATTAAAATAAAACCTGGGTCCTTATGTAAATATTCAAAGGATGTTTCTATAATAGAATTTAATCGTCTTAATGTATCCCTTTCCTTATATTTTTTATTTAACAATATTAAATTATATATTGACACATAAAATAAATAAAACCAGTATCTAAATTGTATATATATGTTATTATAGTTATGGAATTATAGTTATCCATCTCATTCTCCATCAAATGGGAGACAAATCAGTCATGTATGTGTACGATAGACTACGAAATCATAAAAAAATGTTATTTGTTTCCATCACCAACTCACATGGAAAGTCATAAAAATATAAATAATTAATATATATGATAAAAATGACATGATATTAATTTATTATAATTAATATAACATCCAATTATTTAATTGTCTACCTATTAATGGAATGATATCATCGCTCGTGCATACATACGACTTATCATCCCCATGATGGGATGTGATTCATTTTACATGGTCAACATTAAAGAATATATATAACAATGTATTTAATGAGTAAATTTTATATTAATAACATTACAATAAATTTTAGGATGATGGATTTTTATATTATCCATAATAACAAGAACATCCACAACAAAACATGCATGAGAAAACAAAGTAATTAAAAGATAAAAAATGGTATTAATTAAATATTATCATCGAAAGGGTGGATATATATTATAAGAGGATCATATAAGATATTATAAATATGAATATGGTTTAATATAAATTCATAAATTCATAAAAACATTATAATAGTGGTTAAGGATTGTTTAACTATAGGGAAGTGTGCGGTAAGAGATTTGTCTAAATTATTTTTTCATTGAGACATTTTTGTTTACATGCACCTATTCTATTTTATATGCTGTATATACTTGACCATTTTGGTATTTATAAATACTAAATGTTGATTAATTAATTGTAATCTTTTAATTCATATTTAACATTTAATAGATATAAAATTAAAATTTTCTGAAAGAGGAAAGTAAATACTTATAATCTCACTTTCCTTTTGGATTACTATTACTTTGATTGAATGAATTTTATCATTTATCCTTCATAAGATCACATCATTTTCATATAATTTTATTATTTATGATCATTCTATATTTTTTGGGAAATTTTCCTCTCTTTGGAACCTGAATACATAAAATAAATGTTTAAAATAACAACATATTCGATTTCTCTTTAAATATTCTAAATATTTTATCCATGTTCATTTTTTCAAAATTATATTTCAAAATTTATTTTAATTTATAAAATGTTTTATTAATGAAATTATCATTTATTTATATATTTAAAAAATGATTTTCAATGAATCATTATAATATTTTTAAATAGGTTTGTTTTGAATAAAAAATATAAATGGATGTTGTTTAATGTATATGGAGATAAAAAACATCTCTATCGCTATAACTATTTTACAAAATGTTGCTTCATTTTAAAGTTTTTAATAGTTTAATAAAGAAAAAAATTCGGAATTTTTTTTTGTAATTCACATATTGTCGTTTTATTTTTCCAAAAGAATATATTTTTTTAGAAATTAACATCTTCATGATGAACCGATGGTTACATCTCATCCCCTAATTAATCTTGTGATTGATGACTTTCTCTTGAGACAATATATTTATTGTGATTATTTTTCATTAAAAAATTTGTTTCTATTAAATATACATATTATATTTATCATGGATATGTTTATTTATTTAAATATATACTATTTTTATCTATGGTGTTTACATAGACTGTTATTTTATTAAATGGGTAAACATTTATAAAACTATACCCATTACTAAATATTGATATTTATTGATATGTAATATTGATTATGAATTCAATAAATCATTTGATATATGTATAATGATATGGACATGCATTTATTGGGGCCTATATTAATTTTCCCATGATGCATTAGTATGTCTCATGAGAAAACATTAGTTTTGAAAAGTAATTTTCTTTTACCCATCATTTTAATATGTCTTATGAAAGGTCATGATTGTATCGATATTATCATGTAAGAGGACAAAATATCCAATATTAATCATTCCTTCATATATAATTTTGTTATTATTATCCATCATATTATTGAATATATATAATCTATGGAAGAATTTTTTCCCCATGATATGGATCATATTTCATGTGTTCTATTATTTATATTCCATATTGATTATGACATATCAATTGAAGATATATTTTACATTATATAACCCTTACTAATAATTTAAGGCATCCCTTATTTTTTCATTTACCAAGGTTATTAAGAAGAATTCATTGAATGACTTCAAGTATTCCGATTATTTTCCATTACTATGTATTATATTTTACCCATAATAGAGAATTGGTATCATGTATATATCTAGATCACTAAGAATACTAATCTAGTTTTTCTTTCATAATTTTACCCCTATAGCTATGCATATTTTAAAAATTAGACCATCAGATCTACGTTATAGGATTCCGGGTTGTCACGATGAATTATATTAAAATGATTTAAAACAATTACAATACGTAGTTTCTATAACCCAATTATTTTTGATCTAGAAAATAAAACAACTCTAATGTAAGGACTTGTAATACAAATAATAATTCAACATAGGGAAATATAGTTTTCACAATTCCATTTTTGATGTCTCATTCCATATATTCATCTTCGAATATAGTTACTATAGGTAACGAAAACATAGAATCCAGTCATGGTAAAATAAATAGGACACTAAGAGAACTTTATGTAATAAATTTCAATAATAATAATTGGATTCGTCAACATAAAAATAATTAACAATTTGATCCAAAAACTATAATGATCCCATTCAAATGAAAAATTTCACAGATTTCTCGTAGAGGATCCTATCCAACAAAATTGTGAATATTATAATGACTATTAATATTTCATTTTGATACGATTAATATAGGATAAATATATGTGGAATGAAATTATCTTATATCTAGACAGAGGAAATAAGCAGGGACTACAAAATTTTCAAACTGGAGAGATAACCACTAGGGAAGAGATGAATAAGACCTTACTCCAAAAGAATTTTACTGAATTAATCATTACCCATCAGATTAAAGATATATATAGAATGAAATAGTGATGCGGATAAACTCTATATAGATTTTGTAAATTATTCATGTTATTACAAATTTCTTTTCCCCTCCCAACCTTTTGAAGAGAATAATCTCATAGTATTGATTTTTGAAGGATAATTGGAAAAAAAATAAAGATCTTGTAGATACTTCATCTTGTGGAGAAATAATATACAAATCCATTTCTGATGTAAATTAATTAAATTGTATGATTTGTAATAAATCGTAGAATTTATTAACAATAACTAAAATAGGGTATTTCAGGAACTATATTGTTTAAAATATATTATATCTACAAATCATTTGGTTGACTAATATAGTCTTTTTTGATAGTTAGTTTTCTAAAATGATCAATAAAATACATCCTTGAAACTCCCTTGAGTCTTCTAAAATTTCTACTCTCTGGACCAAAACAATAATGGTGGCCTATAGGTGAAAGAATGCTTTGATTACATGTTAAAAAAGTCATACCAATGGAAATCAACATGTAACCAAGGATATTCAGAGTATTCCAATCCACAGTGTTTAGATGGGGATCAACCATAGTAAAGACCACTATTCCAACAATTTTTTCAACCATATTTCTAATCATCACACATTCAAGTACAAAACTCTCAAATATCATCAATCTACCAACTATGAAAACACCTAAAACGAAAAATGGAGGAAATAATCGAAAAAACTGTGGAATTTTATTTCTATATTATAAGTTATATTAATTAATAGAATAATTATAGATTTTCTTAACTAATAACTCAGTTAATTTAATTCCCCATAGGTTACGATAGTTATATTTCACTATAGAGTGTTGTGGAGTTAGTGATCAATGAAGATAACACATCTCATCATTTAATTAGATGTGTAAATCTGAAAGAATCTGAATAAAATGTCCAATAAAGTATGTCAGAGGAAGAAAAAAAAGTTGAAATACCCATGTAATGAATGACTACATAATAACCAATATGGTGAATGAATATAAAATCTAACATCCCTTCTATTCATAGATTATGCCAACCGATAAATACAATGATGTATCATTATAAAATGATATCCTGAAGGTATTCAAAATGGTAACAGTCAACATCACTATAAAAGATTATATTTTTAAAATATAATAGTATTCAAAATTTTTAAATTTCACGTTCACCAAGAAGATAACAATTCAAGGAAATTAAATAGTAAACATTTGTAGAAATGTGTCTACCCTTTTTTATAAACAAATAGCTATAAAATTTTAAGAATAAAAACCATTCTTCATCCCTTTTACTATAGGATAACTTAATATTTTAAATTCATTGTGTGATTTAAGAGAACAAATTAAAGTTATGATTTATTTATTTTATACTTCTCGATATATAATTGAACTCAAATGCACCTCAGTTGTTAACCAACCCCATATAACCCATATATAATTCATGAAGATATTATGGTATGTTTATAAGGATTTATAATCCCGACTTACTTCTATATTCTAAAAATGGAGGAGAATAGTTTTATTGGTCACTCCATCATTATTCTAGACATTCCATTTCCCAAAACATTTGAAAAAATAATAAATTTCAATTATAGAACATGTTTAATGAATTTCGGAGAGTATAAAGATAATTTTAATTTTACAGATTCAATAAAGTACCCCAATGAAGAAAAATCAGTTTTACATTAAGTAATTATGAATTTAGATGATATAATAAAAACAATATTTAAATATTTTATGAAATGATTATATTAAAATAAAATTATAAAACATGTGATCTCATAGATAAATCTATTTTCTAAAATAAAATCAATATAAATTTTCTTCATTGTGACGATAAGAGTTATTATGATAATTTACCTAATAAAATCATTGAAACATATACTTTACATATATAGGATGAAATAATTGAGATTATGAAGTTAAAATGATCAATAGAGAATCCCATTGAACTATAATTGACACAAGAACTACCCAATACTAAATATTCATGATAAATGGAAAATATGAAATCAAAAATCTCTATTTCAAAAAAAATTATAGTTCCCCCATGATCATCAAAATGTTGAGATGCTGAATTAAAAAAAATAGTACCATATGAGTTTCTCTTATTATAATTATCTATATAAAAAATTATCATTTTCATCATGACATAAAATATAATTCCCAATGGGTATCCAAGAATATTAACATTGAATTTGGAAATTTTGTAGGAAAATTGAAAGATATAGATGATGAATCAAATAGATATGATGAGAGAATAAAATGAGGAAACCATATTATATAAGAATAGGGATATATATATATACATTATATACTCGTTCATAATATAACCCTTATTATTATAAATTTGTTTTGGCTATTATTTGAATCGATGAAATTAATTCCTAAATCTATCCATGTGTATCGGATAATATTTTTTGATTAATAATTATATATATGGTGATTTTTTATCAAAATAGGTGATTAAAAGAATCCATTCAAGGATAATTTCCATCATGTGAATAAATAACCTAAATACCTCTAGAAATAAATAATAGAGGAGAGAAAACTCCTCCTAGTATCATTTTGATAAATAACAATCAGGTTATCTCTATGAATTATATTTGTGTGGATATTCATTCATTAAAAATATTTTTATAGAGAAAAAATTCATGATCACAATATTTGGAATGTTGGAAACGTTTTTTGTGTAGGAGAAGAAAAGGATAATTGAATATAAATAATTTTACTTTATTAAAAAATTTAATTATTTTGAAAAAATTGATCTTATAATTTTCTTTTATATTTTATGTAGTAATTATAAATATTTTTAATTATTATATTTTATTTTTACATAAATATTACATTTTTATATATATTTCATCCATAATAATTTAAATACCATATTATAGTTAAGATAATTCGTTGGCTCTAAATGTCTATGAGTAAAATGATTTCTGAGTGAATTTTCTTTTACATTAAATAAAATTTTTAATTAGAACTTGGTAAATTAGTGTGAGTCAAAACATTTTTGTGGAATCCCAATTATACCATGAGGTTAGTAGATTTTTGAACTTAATCAGATTTAACATAAATATAATGCATCAACCCCAGAAACAGAGAGCTAGTGCATTACATTATTTCATTAGCATGTTTAAAAGGAATAAAATATTAAACGCGTATTTAGTTTAGCATTCTTGCAAATCAAAATTAATGACATTTTACTAAAAATAAATTTTAAATCCAAAATAAAATCTTCCAAAAAATATAAATGAAATGAACTACATCTTTGAATGTTTATTTGATGTTGTCTTCTTCAAATCCTAGGGAAAGATTAAAAATAAGGGTGAGCACAAATCCTAATTATGGGTAATTAAAGTGGATGTAATAATGAATAAATAAGAATAAAAAAACATGGAATGTTAAATAATCGAAAAAAATACCATAAAAATAAGTAGATTTTTAAAAATTAATCTGGACAGGGAAAAACTGAAACACATTACATTTAATTCATGAACTGGAAATGAAAAGTATCCAAATATTTGTTGATGAAGAATCACATGGATGAATAATAATGAAACTAAACGAGGGAAATAATTTAATATTGTAATATTTTTAGGTAGATCTTGAAAAATTATACCCTCATGATCTTTCACAAGACTATTTAAAAGTATTGATAAAACCCGATTTAATTTTGAAAACTTATTTATCTCATGAGAAAATGATAATTCATCGAGGAGATATATAATGAATGGGATCCACCCATAATTTACAATACCAATATTCAATAATCAGACTATATAATATGACTTATTAAATATCCTTATTCAATAAAGAATGCAATTTTATGAATAATTCCCTAGTTAATAAAATAAGTGTCAAAGCGAACACCATATGTAAAATGATATACTGTATATGCAATACTAATATCGATTGTATTGGAATATGGATATTTAGATAAATTTATAATGAAACATTATTACAAAAAAATTATTGTTTATAGAGAAGTTAAACAATCACAAAAGGAATTGATATTGCAAAGATAATAATTATGAATAATGTTGAGTAGAATAATAATTAAAAATTCCAAAGTGTCCCATACCACTTGAAACATTTGAATCATAATATAAAAAAGATATTAAATTAAATGTAACTGATAATATCATGAGAAAAACTTCATTCATGATATAACAAGAAAATGGTCGTATACATAGAAAATAAAAGTGAATTGTTGTATAATAATAAATAATTCTCAATGTATTGTAAATTGAGAAGAAATTACCTAACATTAAAATTCCTTACTTTGTGTTGTCTTTATCCACCTATATAGGGGTATAAAATATGTTAATAACTAATATAATAACTATAGTCATGTTTATAATACCATATATTAACTTGTTATAATATTTCATTGCATTATTTTAATAAATATTCATTAATATAATTATTTTGGGGGTTAATTTCTTGGTTTTGTCATGTTAGTTTTAACTTGTTGTATGTTTATATTATTAATTAGACCATGGAATCATCATATACATAATTTAAACCATGAATTATTTTTCACATATAATCAGTTTATATGTATTTAAAAAATTCTTTAATAATTGGAAATTAGAAATAAAGTGCATCGTTCATATAGATGGTTGGTCATATGTAGATATGAACCTTACATTAACTTTATTATTATATTAAAATAATAAAAAATAAAAAATAAATATATATATTTTAATTATAGTTTAATATATATGTTATATATGTTTCATAGTATTACTAAAAATGTCATGTATATGTTCCATTTTGAATGAGTAATATCGCTTTGAGGGGCAGTAGTCCACACTTCCTCACACAAAATTTTTATATTTACCCAAGATAGAAACCATAAATGAATGTTATACATAAAAATTAAAAAATATTTATGAATTTATAAATATCATATATATTGTATATACATATAGTGACCATCATAATGGGGCCACCATTATAGGTGGTAAGTGAAAATTGAAAAATCATCATTTTGTGAGGCTGTAGTTCACCGTGCACAAAATGAGAATGTTCATTACCCATTAGATAGAGGTTTGTGTAAGTGTAGGTCAAAAAATTAAAATAAAAAAAATCCTAGTGTATTTAGGATAATAATTAATTTATATATACATAGAATAATAAGATTATATGGAATGGATAATTGAAAGGAAACTAAAAATATCCAGAGAACACATTGCAACTTAAGCAGGTAACTTATTTTGGTTAATACCAAAAGGAATAATGATGACTAGAAAATGGGTTTTGGATAAGTATTGATGTCATTTTGGCAATTAAGTTAAAGGATTATTCATTTACTAACCTTAATGTTAAATTAAAAATTATAATTTATTTTAATTAATTGCACTAATATTTCGGGGAAACAAATATGATTAGAAATTTTAAATTATTATAATTTCGAGTATAAAGTCAATTTTTCTATATGCTAATCATATAATTAGAAGAAATTATTTTAAAATTCATCGCACTGGCCTAACGACAATACATGTTTTTAGAGTAGAAACCTCTAAGAAATTGCAATGTTTTTAGAGTCAATTTCAAAGTGAAATTGAACCCAATAACATATATTGATTTAATTGATAAAACTACTATCCAATTAAAATTTAAAACCAATCTAAATATAAATTTATCATTATAAATAAAATAGATGAAAACGCAGTTTTGAGCTACAGTTCCTTGTTTTTAACTATTCATTATAAAATGAAATTCTTTATAAACATATAAAAAATTAATCATAACCTAATTTTTATGTATATATTTTGAATAAGAATTTTTATTGAAATTTTAAATCCATAAAATTATCAAAATTTAGATGTAAAATGGGTTCCCCAATGAAAGACATTAAAATTTATTTTTATTAAAATATGGTTTTTATGTGTAATGTTGGTTTTTTTCTTATCATATGTATATCAAACATAATGGATGAGTATAAAAAATAATTTGTGGACTATATAACCGATATATTTCATTAAAATAATTAATTAATTAAATAAATTATCTTTATTAATATAAATCCCCTTTGGAAGCATAAAAATCATAATATTTATTTATATATCTAATTGATTCTAATTTTCAACTCATTAATTGGTAAACCGTAAATTCATTTTATATTTTTATATAACATATATTTTCATAAGTTAGTTAATACTTTTCATAATGAATTGTTTATATCTTATTATATAAAAAAAATAATATTTTAAAAATATATTATTGTTTATTATAACACGGTATTGCATGTAACGTAATCCAACAAAAAAGGTTGCTCTTATGTGTAACACATACTAGCGTCATAATATGTGAATTGAAAAATAATAAATAAATGAAATATATTTAAAATATTAATTATATTTTAATGTATCATGGTATTAAATCCTCTTATAGACCATACAGAATGTGTGATAACCCCAATCAAATACACTATTCATACTCTAGAATTATTGGGTGTTACATTCTCCCCGCCTTAATTAAATTGCATCCTCGCAGTTTAATCTTGACCATTTAATATAGGAATTAATGATAAACGATTTTGAAATACCCGCATCATAAATGTAGTTAATATTGTATCATATTAATAATAAATAAAATAAATTACAATGGTCACATAAATAGGTTCCCTAATAGGAGAACATAGGTGGGAAATGAAAACATGGATACATAAGAAAAATAAAACATCCATGTTTTAATGGAGAGTGATAGAGAACATTATCAGGAGAAATATCATAGTAATAAATCCCTAAATATGTGATAATCTAATGGTTATTTGATTCATTGGTAACTAAGGTAGTAGGATAACAATTATTTTTTGAAGATCATTTTTCCTAGAGTTGAGGAATCATTTCACTCTCTAAGATTATATGTTTTTAAAAACATAATCTTATCCTTTTATTACACCTTGTACTATTTCTACTTAATCTCTTAGAACATGATGAATCATATGGTGATGTAATACATTGAACTATAAAATTTCATTAATTGATCAACTTAAACCATTTTATAAATGGATAAATTATCCAATAGATTGGGATCCTATCACTTATAGAGGAGATTCACAAGATATCCAAAATGAATGTAACATTATCCTTTAATATATATTAAGTGGATCCAAATTTCCAAATTCCAATCATTTGAATTACTTCATCGTGTGTTCTCATGATATATTATAAAAACATGATTCATCTTATAACCTTACAGGAAACATGAATTATTTATTAATCCTTATGTAATACAGATTCTATAGTATATATCCTTTAAATAAAAAAGTGTTGTAAAATATATCAATGATAACATAAACCACGTGTTAAAAAGTCATTAATCAGTTCCATCATTCCAATAACATATACAAAAAAATTATTTCACCATCATTATATCAACATCATGAAAATATTTAGGGTTTTATTTCACATAATCTTGTGTTTTATTAAAATTATAACTTTCTACTAAATAAATGCTATTGGTACCATTCAGAATATGATAAGAAATCCTTAATGAAAAAAAAATTAGTATAGTCCATTGATATTTTATAAATCATGTACTGATAACATCATAAAAAATAATTTTACAACATAATTAATAGATCCATATATAGAAGTGCATTAATCATTAAAATTCTATTTTGTCAAATAAATATGCATGACCTTATTCCCTTATCAACTTTGGAGGCATATTCCCTTAATGTTTATAACATTTTTTTTCATTGTTTCCCATATGATTACAATTGTATCACTAAATATCAATATTTTCCTTCTTCCACATGCATTCTTTTTCCCGGTGATCGTTTTCTAGACTCCCAATCCATTCAAGAAATTACCAGGGTGATTCTTTCCAATGATATCACATGATGGAAAATCCTTCTTTACCATCATGTTATTTTATTAATTCCCTTTTTCATGGTTTTTATTAGACCACTTCTTATCTTTGTTTCCCTTGACTCCAAAAGACCTGGAGAATTATTTCTCTCTCTTGATATCACATAAACCTATTTCATTGTATCAAGAAAAATTCTGAGAAACTAGTTCCCTTTAAGGATATTTCTTATGTACATCAAAGAAATGATCAAGCTTAAATTATATGATGCTTATAAAATCCATAGCATACATATATAGATCAATGATGTTTTATTCATACATCGCAAAATTTTCTTCTTCCTTTTGCTTTAAACTAAAGAACATCATATTTATCTCAATTTTTTGATCACGATGGAAGTATTTATCAAATATTGTCTCCTTAAATGTTCTATATTCCATAAGTTAAATTTCTTCATCACTCCTTGTATTTTGTATCAGAGACTGCCACTGATCAACATCACCTTGGATGTAATATACTAAAAGATTAACCTTTTCCTTTCTACTTCATTCCAGGGAAAAATATATCTTCTCTAAAGAGTTAATACATTTCTCTATAATAATTAGATTAGTAGTCCTACTAATATATGGGGGATTCTTCCACATAAACTGATACATAATAATATATTATCTCTATAGAATATGTATCAACTTTTCATAAAAGTTATTTTCTATAACATGATTATGCTACTGTAATATATCCATAACATTATTAGTTTTAATACTAGATTCATTGAATTTATCATTAGGTAAAACTATATATTGGACATGATTATTGATACCATTCTTCCTTTCAAATTCCATATCATAAAAATGAAATATATAGGATTAGATCCTAAAATAATAATCCTTTCTTAACTCTTAATATGGTATAGCAGATAACATAAATTTTTTCATCATGATTCATATAGTTATAAGCTTTGTATTCATTAGGAAATCATTAAATTAAAATCCATCATAATGGTAGGAAAAAAATAAGAACTATATTCATAATATACCATGGGATTTTCAAAACAGGTGCACAGTAAGGCCCATTTTCGTGTACTATGTTTCCCCGAGTCATGCTAGGAACACCTCATCAATGTAATTAATCCTAGGTATATCTGTTCCCAAACAACATCTACTTGTAGTATCCAGATTGGGATGTATTTCCCGTAATAATGAACTAATACCTACCTTACCAAAAAACAATGGTGGTATTATATACTCATACTCTAATTATATCATAAGATTATTCTCCCTAATATCTGATTTCTAAATCTTGTTCCCATAGTTATTTTTAGACTTCCTCTGATACCAACTACAATGCCCTGACCCTAAAAACATGGAGTCGGTGCATTAGTTGATTAATTGAAATGTTTATAAATTATAAAATTATGATGTACCATTTTGTTTAGTAGTCTGGTAGAGACATATTACATACACAATACCCATAATACATTTGAAAAAGAAAATTTGATAATGAAAAAATGGAAATAAACTATATCATTGGAATCTTATTCAAAGATATCTTAATCATAACCTAGGTAAAGAAACGTAATAAATTTGAGATCCAATTCTCAGTAAGGGTAAGTAAAGCAGATCCAATAATGAATAAATATGAATAAACTAACCTAGAATGTAAAATATCCAATAACACATGCCATTAAAATAACTATACATAGAAACATCAGTAAGGAAATGTATGAAACTGAAACACATTCAATTTTATAAATGAACTAAAAATGAAATGTATCCATTTATTTTTTGATGAAAATCTCTTGGATGAAGAATTCAGGGAGGTTTGAAGATGTTAGAGATGTGGTGCCTTTTATAAAGAAGTAAAAAAGACTCATTTGGAATTTTTGGAAAAACATTAGGTGTACAAAAGTTTTTACATAAAAAAGTAAAATAAAACAAATATAACTCAGTAATGGAAGGTTCATGGGTAATTAATGTGGAATAAATAATTAATCAATAATAATAAACATACAAGGAAAGGTAAATAACTAAAAAACATACCATTCAAATAAGTAGATAAGGTAAAAATCAATATGGCCTGAAAAAAACTGAAACACATTACATTTAATCAATGAGTTGTAAATGAAATGTATCCAAATATTTGTCAATATAAAATAACATGGATGAATAATAATGAAACTAAATGGGTGAAATAATTTATTAATGGATTTTTTGTATGTGGTGCATGAAAAATTATACCATCATGACCTTTTATTATACTATTTAAAACTATAGATAAAAACAATTTAAATTTGGAAAACTTATTTGTCTCATAAGAACATGTCGATACATCAAGGAAATATAAAAAAAAGTCCCCACACATATTTTCATTCTAATTAATTTGAAATATTTAATAATAAAAATAAATAATATGACTTATCAAATATCCTAATTGAATAAAGAATGCAGTTTTATAAATAATTCCCTTGTTAATCAAATAAGTTTCTAAGTGAACACCCAATGTCAAATGATATACAGTTTAGGAAATACTAATATCCATTCTATGAGAATATGAATATTCAATTATATTTACAATGAAAAAATATTACAAAAAATTTATTATTTATAGAGAAGGTAAACAATAAAAAAAGGTTCTGAGATTGCAAATATAATAATTATAAACATTGTTGAGGAGAATAATCTTTAAACATTACAAAGTGTCTCATACAACTTGAAAATTTTGAATCATAATATCCAAAATGATATGAAATTAAATGAATTTAATAATATCATGAGAAAAATGGAATTCATGATATTACAAGAAAATGTTAGTATATATATAAAATTAATGTTAATTGTTGTATAATAATAAATAATTATCAATGTAATGTAAATTGAGAACAAATTCCCAAACCATAAAATTCCTTAGGTATTGTGGTATTTATCCTCCTATATAGGTGTATAAAAAATGTTAATAACAAAAATTATAACTATAACCATGTTTATAATACCATATATTAACTTCTTATAATATTTCATTACATGTAATTCAATAAACATTCATTAATATAATTATTTTGGGGGTTAATTTACTAGTATTCCTGAGTAAGTTTTAACTTTTTGTATGTTTCTATCAATAATTACATCAATGAATCATCATATACATAATTTAAATGATGAATAAATTATCATATATAATCAGTTTTTATGTATTTACAATAATCATTAATAATTGGACATTAGAAATGATGTGCATCGTTCACTGATAGGGTAGGCCATACGTACGAAAGAACTGTACTTTTATTTCATTGTTGAATTAAATGAATAAAAAATAAAAAATAAATATGTATATTATAATTATATTATAATATATATGTTATATATTTTTCATTATTTTATTAAAACCATCATTTATATGTTTCATTATGAATGAGTAATATCGAATCGAGTGGACGGTAATCCACACTTCTTCATACAAAACTATCGTATTTACCAAATATAGAAACCATAAATTAATGTTATAAATAAAAATTAAAAAATATTAATGAAATTTTAAATATCATAAATATCATATTTAAATATATTTACCATCATTATTTCAAAATGTATAGGTGGTAAAGAAAAAATGAACAACCATCATTTTTTGAGGTTGTAGATCACCGTGCAGAAAAGAAATATATTCATTACTGATTAGACGGAGGTGTGTGTAAGTGTAGGTCAAACCATTAGCATAAAAAAATACTAGTTTATTGAGGATAATGTTTTATATATATATATATATAAAATAATAAGAGTACAACAAATGGATAATTTATAGGAAACTAAAAAACGTGAGAGAAGACATGGCCTCTTAAGCAGGTAACTTCTTTTGGTTAACAGCAAAAAAAATCCATGGAAAGATTTTTTATCAAATAGAGGAAAAAAATTTGGGAATAGGGATTTGGGTATGATATTTCGGAATATATTGGCTGATCCTACGATTATTTAGATTTTTGATGAATTCAGAGATGTTGTTCCTTTTATTGTGAAGGAAAAAAGATTCATTGGGATTTTTTGGGATAAAGTTAAGTGGACACATGTTTTTACAAAAAACAATGTTATATAAAACAAATATAACTCAGTAATTTACGTTTCAGGGAATAATTATGTCCATAAAATGGGTTTTTGAGAAGTTTTGAGGTCATTTTGGCACTTAAATTAAAGGATTAGTCCTTTATTAATATTAATTTTAAATTATTAATTTTAATTAATTTTAATTACATGCACTAAAATTTTTGGAACCCAAATATGATTAGAAATTTTATATTATTCTATTTCCGAATATGAAATCAAATTTTCCATATTCCAATTATATAATTTGTAGAAATAATTTTAAAATTTATCTCATAGGCTGGGTGAAAATGCGGGTTTTTAAATTAGAAACATCCAAAAGATTGTTGTGTTTTTATAGTCAATTTCCAAGTGAAATTGAACCCAATGAATTATATTGAACTAAGTGACAAAATTAATATATAATTAAACTTCAAAACCAATCTAAAACATAATTTATCCATATAAATAAATTATATGGAAACACAGTTTGGAACTAAGGCCCCTTTTTTTAACTATTCATTATAAAATGAAATGTTTCATATAAAAAATTCATCCTAACCTAATTTTTATGTGTATATTTCTATCATATTGTTTTCCCTACTGATGAATGCAAGCAGTGTTCTTGGAATCTGGGGTTTGTCTCGCTGAACCCTGGGTATCTTCGTATTCATGAGTGGGACAGAAATTTTGATCCCACCTCTATCAGAAACACTTTCTCACATGTATGGATATGAATTTTTAAGCTTTGTTGGTTATACTGGAATCCCCAGATTCATTGGGATATTGCTTCGTCTGTTGGAAATCCCATTAGATTAGACAAACAGACTGATAATCCCAATTTTGGTCATTTTTCCAGAATACTGGTAGAAGTTGACATGGATGGTACTTTTGTTGAACAAGTTGTCTTCACTACTAGGGATGATAGCATCACTATAGAGATTGGTTATGAAAGAAAACCCAAATTCTGTCTTAACTGTCACATTTTGTGTCACTCACTTTCTGAGTGTAACAGAAATAAATTTTGTTCATCATGCAACATCAAAGGGCATGATGACTTACACTGTCACAAGAAAGGTCCTGTCATGGGTCAGCCTGAGGTCACTGTGGAAGCTCATGCTGGTGTTCAAAATGACATTTTTCAGGTTTTGAAAGAATCGGTGGTAGTTTCTGCGGAGGATCATGTTGGTGAATAGCCCCCCAATAAGAATGGCGAAGGGAAACTCTCAGATACTTGTGATAAGATACAAGGGGTAGAGGAGAACTCTTTAATTTTAAATTCTTAGGTTGATGAGAGGCCTCTGGATGTGCTTCCTTCTGAACCTATTATTAATTATTTGTGTCCTGGTTTAAAGGATCAGGTTGCTGAGAAGATTGATCAGGGAAAAATTATTAATGATGGGATTAACATGATGACAGTTCAAGGAACCAGTGATACAACTGGGGATTTCTCCCAATTTCAATCCTCAAATATTTCATGGATGAAACTTCCTGTTACTTTGACAGGCCCACTCAGTTCAGACAATAAGAACTCATCTTTGTCTGATGATGATGTTGTCAATGTTCTTGATGATGATCCTTCAAATAAAGAAGGATATGATATTATGGATGAATCAAAGGAAAGCATAACACATGGTTATTTTGGTCCCCTTACTAGGCAGTGTGTCCCTCATCAATGAAAGCCCTCTTATAGAATTGTTGGGGTCTCGGAAACTCCCCTACGGTCAAGGCCCTGAAGCACATTATTTTGACCAACAAACAAATTTTGATTGGCATAGCTGAACCCAGAATTAAGTTTTCCAATTGGATGGCCTTCAATTGGTTGACTATAGGATATTCATTTGTTGCAGAAAATCAGTCTGATAATGACACAGAAGCTCTTTGGGTGCTAAAGCATAATCCTGTGACTATTGAATCCTTTCAATCCGATTGTCAATCTGTTTCTCTAACATGCCTTTTTTCAATCAGGCTCTTTTTGTGTAAGTTTTTTATATGCTTACAATCAGTATATTAGGAGATGAAGATTATGGAATAACCTTTTTGTCATTGCTGAGAATATGGATAAAAGATAGATAATTCTTGGTGACTTCAATACTATGTTGAGGCCAGAGGAGAAAATTGGGAGCAACTTCTGTCCTACAGAAGCCAGGGACTTCTCCACCTGTATTGATCAATGCAGTTTGATTGAAATACTAATTCTGGGTTCTGATTATACCTGGCATAGGTACACTCAGAATGGAAGACAAGCTAGTAAATTGGATAGATGCTTGGTGCAGATTGGCGAACAAAGTGATGATATGGAAGTATCTGGAATAACTTTGTCTAGATTACACTCTGATCATCACCCGATTTTAATTGATATTTCTGCTTGCAACTTAAGGTCACCACCCCTACCCTTTAAATTCAATAATGCTTGGATAATAGTTCCTCGATGCCGAGAGATTGTTTTGGAAGCGTGGGTGGAGACTGTCCAAGGCAGTGCTTTATATATTCTAGTTTGTAAACTGAAAATTGTTAAGGCCAGAATGAGGGAAGGGAGTAAAAAATATTTCTCCAGACTTGATCAGGATATCAAAGAGGTCGATTCTCATCTGTATGATTTTCAGCAAGGTAATATGTCACAAGATTATATATCTTCAATGGAGATACAAGCAGTCTCAAGGCTTGATAACTTGTTAACTCTTAAAGAGAACCTGGCAAGGAATCAATTCAGTGCAAGATGGATGAAATAAGGGGACAGGAACTCTCAGATCATTCATTGCATGCACATGGAGAAAAAATTAAGAAGGAATCTCAAGGATTTAAGAATTGGTGATAACATTTACACCTATAAAAATGATATTTCCAAATCTGTTATTTATTACTTTGAAAATATCTACTCTGAATCGGGGGAGGAAAACTCAGATAAAGTTATAAAATGTTTTGAATCAAGCTTGGATGATGTGAAAAATAAAAACTTATTGATATTCCTACAACAAATGAAATTCATGATGTTATCTATTCTTTGAATATGGAAAGTTTGGCGGGGCCTGATGGTTTCTCCATCAAATTTTTCATGTTTTAATAGGATATCTTATATAAGGAAGTGACAAAAGCAGTAAGGGAGTTCTTCTATCATTCCTATATGCCGTTTGGAATGAATTCAAATTACATTTCCCTGATCCCCAAGAAGGAAAATTCACTTGATATAAAGTATTTAAGGCCAGTTGCTATTGGGAACTCCATCCCAAAATTTATTAGCAAAATCATGGAAACAAGACTTGGTGATATTGCTAGGTCTCTTATTTCCTTTAACCAGTTTGGCTTTTTTCCTGGTAGAATTTTACAAAATTTTCTCTTCACAGCCTCAGAATGTGTCAACATAATGAGAACAAAGGTCATGAATGGTAATATGGCACTCAAGGTGGACATATCAAATGCCTTTGACACTATCAGATGGGACTTCATCTTCACTGTTTTGAATATGAATGGGTTTTCAGGTAAATTTATAGGCTTGGTAAAAGCCATTTTGGAAAGTGCTAGACTATCCATATT
Source organism: Viscum album (assembly GCA_963277665.1). Lineage (NCBI taxonomy): Eukaryota > Viridiplantae > Streptophyta > Magnoliopsida > Santalales > Viscaceae > Viscum > Viscum album. The sequence continues at coordinate 671,138,452 of OY728139.1, read as the reverse complement.
GGTCAATGAATCCCAAAGGGGGTGCTTTCAGTGCTCTAGGGGAGTACGGTAGGGTGATCCTTTTTTTGGATTACTGTTTTCTATGGCTGAGGACTATTTGAGAATTTTCCTTCATGATCTTGTCAATTCTGGGATTTATCAGAGAATGGTGTGTGGGAGGAATTGCTTCACTCCCTCTCACTTATTTTATGCTGATGATATTTTACTCTTTTCTAAAGATGATAAACTAACCATCACCTCTATAAAGACTATTTTCAATCACTATGTTGAAGTTTCAGGTTAGCTTATAAGTTGGAGAAAATCTTTTGTTGTCTTTGGTGAAGGAGTGTCAACTGTAAAGAAAAATAGAGTGGCCAGTATGCTTGGTGTTAAAAGGGGTTCTTTACCCTTTATTTATCTTGGTCTGCCTATGTTCTGGGGAAGAGTGAAGAGGGATTACTTGGAGGGTATTTCTCTCAAAATCATCAATCAATTGGCCAGATGGAAAGGGAAATCAATGTCCCAGGATGGTAGGATTTGTCTTCTGAACTCAGTCATCACCTAAATGTTTGTGTACTCCTTCTCACTTTACAAGTAGCCTGCTGCTTTGATCAAGGAACATGATGGCATGATCAAAAATTTTATTTGGATTGGTTCAACACAATAGAGGAAATTAGATACTGTTAAATGGATGGATTTCATCAAGCCTCTCTCAAGTGGTGGAATGGGAGTCAAGGATGTCAGGGTTTTTAATGATGCTTTGCTCCAAAAATTTACATGGAGACTTCTTGCTGGTAATGACTTTGCCTTGGAGTTTTTTTCTCACATATTTAGTGAAAGATTACATAGGAGGTAGAAGGTGTACCTACGTTCCTCTATCTGGGCATCAATCAGTAGAACTTATATTGCTCTTATGTCACATTCTAAATAGATGGTATACTCCAGTTCCCAGCTGAATTGCTGGACAACACAGTGGCTGACCTGTCCTATTGATGATACAACTAATATACCTCTGTCTTTGCGAAATACTATTGTCTCTGATTTGCCGGGGAATGAACAGGCTCTTGCAGTTTTTCCTGCTCATCTTCAATCTGAAATTGCTGCTTATGAATATATGGATCAGGACACTCTGATTTGGGAACCTGCTTTGAATGGATTATTCTCCAACCAAATGTTTTATGCCATGCAGTGTGGGATTGCACACCCAATTTTTTCTTAGGTGATGGAGGTGAGGAAGGATTTCATTCCACCAGCTGATGCTCTTCTTATATGGCGTATCTGGAAAGGCAGAATGCCAATTCAATCTGCTCTTCAAAGAAAAGGTTGGAATCTGGCCCCGGTCTGCTTCTTTTTTCTTGCTACGGATGAATCTATTGATCATATGTTAATTACCTGCTCCTCTGCTGTTCGGTACTAGAGGTATTTAATGGATATTTTTAATTGTCAATTGTTCTTCAATTCTGTTGGCTCCCTGTTCAATTCTATCATGCATGAAGAAAACAATGAGCAGGTTTACTCCTTGCTCATTGTTGCTGTTGTTTCTGTTATTTCTTATATTTGGAATTCCCAGAATGATATGGTTTTCAATGGTGGAAGGACCTCCTTCAAGGATGGGATGATGGTGATTCATCGAAGTATTAAATCTGCTTCGGTAAAGCAGTTTGGCTTTATGAACAATAACATGTCTGATTTCCTATTATTGAGAACTCTTGGTGTAAGTGTCAGGGATAGGAAGCTGAAGGTGCTAAAATATATTCAGTGGATTCCTCTAATCACTGATTATATAAAGGTGAATGTGGATGGGGTAGCCTCTGGGGCACCGAGACCTGCTGGATGTGGTGGTGTTTTTAGGACCTGTCAAGGCTTTGTAAAAGGATGTTTCTTTCACTATATTGGAACTAGTAATGCTATTGAGGCGGAGTTATGGGCTATGATTATGGCAATAAGGTATGATACTCGTTATGGATGGCGGAGGATCTGGTTAGAATCAGACTCTTCTGTTGCTGTGCAGATTCTCAAAGAGCGGTCCCGGAGTGTCCCATGGAGGATGCTTCCGGCTTGGGTCAGATCATTAAAGCTTGATGAATTAATTTCTCTTGAGATTTCTCATGTTTACAGAGAAGTAAATCAAGTGGCGGATGCGCTCTCAAAAAGGGAAATCATGGAGGTGAGCTATAGCTAGTCCTTCGTTCTTCCTAGTTATTACAATGACCTTTCTCACAATGATAGAATTGGTACTATGTTTACAAGGTTGTGTAAAGCTCCCCTTCTTTGAGTGGTTTGTACTGTTTTAACTCTTCTTTATTTAATCTTATGGGAGCAGGGCTTCACCTATCTCTCGAACTTTCGGGGTACATATCAAACATAATGGATGAATATAAAAAATATATGATTTAATATATAATATATGTATTTCATTAAAATAAATAACTTATTTAATTAACTATCTTTATTAAGATAAATCTCTTTTGGAAGCATAAAAATTATAAAATACATTTTTATATCTTATTTGTTCTAATTTTCATCTCAATAATTTGAAAACCATAAAATCATTTCATATTATTATATACCATATATTTTAAAATTTTAGTTAATAATATTAATAATAACATGTTTATATCTTCATATATTAAATAATATTATTTTAATAACATATTATTATTTATTAAAACTTGGTATTACATGTAACGTAAGCCATCTAAAAAGGTTTCTCTTAAGTGTAAAACATACTAGCTTCATATATTGTGTATTGAAAAATATAAAATAAATGAAATATAATTAAAATATTAAATATATTTTAATGTATCATGGTATTATAACATCTTATGGACATGGAGGCACGTGTGATACCCTCTATCAAATACACTATTCATACTCTAGAATTTTGGGGTGTTAAATTCTCCCCACCTTAATTAAATTGCATCCTCACCATTTAAACAAGACCATGATAACATAGGAATTAAAGATAAAATATTTTGGAAATACATACCTGATAAATGTAGTTAATATCATATCATATTAATAATACATAAAGGAAATTACAATGGTCACATAAATATGTTCCCTAATAGGAGAACATAGGTAAGAAATGATAGCATGGATACATAAGAAAAATAAAACAACCAAGTTTTAATAGATATTTATAGAGAACATCATCAAGTGAAATATAAAAATCATAAATCCCTAAATTTCCTATAATCTAATGGTCATTTGATTCATTTGAAATGAAGGTTGTAGGATAAAAATTCTTTGGTGAAGATCATTTTTCCTAGAGTTGAATAATTCTTTCACTCTCTAAGATTATACGTTTCTAAAAACATAATCATATTATTTTATTACAGCTTGTCCTATTTCTAGGAAATCTATTAGGACATGATGAATAATATTGTGATTCAATACAACAACCACTAAAATTTTCTCCAATGATCATCTGAAGACATTTTATAAATGGATAAATTTTCCAATAAATTAGGATACAATCACATCTAAAAGAGATTCAATGAACATCCGAAATGAACATACCATTATCCTTTAATCTATATTGAGTAGCTCTAAATATTCACAATCCAAACTTGTGAATAACTTCATCATGTGTCCTCTTGATATATTTTAATAACTTTAATCACCATATAACCTTACATGAAATATGAATTATTTATTATTCCTTATGTAAGACACATTTAATTGGATATATCCCTTAAATCCAAAAGTGTTGTAAAATATTTCAATAAATCACAAACCACATGTTAAAAAGTCATTAATCAGTTCCTTGGTAGTCAACACTTATCCGAATCAATCATTTCATCGTCATTATATCAACATCTGAAAAATATTGAGGTTTTTATTTTTGAGAATCATGTGTTTTATGGAAATTTTAACTTTATACTGAATAAAGATTCTTAGTACCATTCAGAATATGATCTCAAATACATAATGAAAAATAAATGTAGTATAGTTCTTACAAATTTGAAAAATAATATGATGAGAACATCATAAAAAAGTACTTTTACAACATATTTGTTAGATCAAAATATACAAGTGAATTGATAATTAAAATTCATTTTTTTCAATTAAATATGTCAGACCTTGATCCCTTATCTTCTTTGGAGGCATATTTCCTTAATGTTTATAAAATATTTTTGCATAGTGTCCCATCTCATGACAATTGTGTGACAAAATTGCAATGTTTTTCTTCGTCCACATGCATTATTTTTCCCGGTGATCATTTTCCACGCACTTATGATAGAATCCCAATCCATTCAAGAATTTACCACTGTGATGATTTCTAAAGATATCACATGATGAAAAAACCTTCTCTACCTTAATTTTATATGATTAATTCCCTATTTCATGGTGTTCAGTAGTCCTCTTCTCCTATTTTTTCCCCTTGCCTCCAAAAGACTAGAAAAAAAATTTCTTTCTCTTTATGGGACATAAAACTATTTCATCGTATCAAGAAAAATTTGGAGAAACTAGTGCCCTTAGAAATTTTTCTTTATGTTCATCAAATAAAGGATCAATCTTACATTCTATTTTGCTTATGAAATCCATATCATATGTATATTACCTGGTAATGGTTTCTTCATCCCTCATAGAATTTTCTTCTCAATTATTATTTAAACTAAGGAACTTCGTCTTCATCTAAATTTTTTGATCATGATGGAAGTATTTATCAAATATCATTTCCTTAAAAGTTTTCTATTCCTTAAGTTCAATTTCTTCTTCCCTACTTGTATTATCTATTAGAGACCACCACTAATCAACATCTCCTTAGAGATAATAGACTAATATTTTAATATTTTCATTTACACTCCATTCCATGGAAAAATATATCCTTTCTAAAGATTTAATAAATTTCTCAATAATAATTACATTAGTAGTCCTACTAAACTATGGTGGATTATTACACATAAACTGATCTAGCATATGAGATTCACTCCATGGAATTGGTTTATCCTTTTCAAAAGATTTATTTTTCATAACCTGATTATGCTACCATCATATATCCATAACATTCATAGATTTAATACTAGCTTCATTGCCTTTCTCAAAAAGTAAACCTTTATTTCTCCCATGAGTATTGATACCATTCTTCCTTCCAAACACCATAACATAAAAATGAAATATACTGGATGGGATCCTGAAATAATAATCCTTACATAACTCTAAATATGGTATAGTAGATAACATAAATGTTTTCATCATTATTCCTATAGTTATAAACATTGTCTTCATTGGGAAATTATTACATTAAAATAAATTAAAATGGTAGATAAATAAAATAAGAATTATGATTAGAGTATACACTCGGATTGTCAAACCAAGTTCCCAGTAAGGGTTTTTTCGTGTAATTGGTTTCCCTGAGTCATGATAGGAACCCCTCATGAAATTTATTACTCCTAGGTATATTTGTTCATAAACCACATCTACTTGTAGTATCCAGATAGGGATGTATTTCCTAGAATACCCATATAATACCTACCTTAGCTAAAATCAATGGTGTTATTATATAAAAATAAAGCAAATTATATCTTAGGATTATGTTCTGAATTCTCATTTTTCTAATTCTAGTTCCCATATTTATTGTTAGGCTTCTTCTGATACCAACTATAACTCCCTCACCCTATAAACATGGAGTCGGTGAATTTGTTTATTTAATTGGAATGTTTATAAATAATCAAATCCTAAAGTACCAATCAGTTTAGTAGTATTGGAATGAACTATTACATACACAATACTAGTAAAACATTTAACAAATAAAATGTGATTTTGAAGAAACTAAAGTAAACTACATCCTTGAAATCTTATTTAATTTTCTCTTCATCAAAACATGAGAAAAGAAACATAATAAGGGTGACATCAAATGCTCAATAAAGTTAAGTAAAGGGGAACCCATAATGAATTAATAAGAATAAACTAACTTGAAATGGTAAATATCTTATAACACATTCCATTGAAATAACTAGATATGGAAAAATAAATAAGTAATGTTAATAAACAAGAAACACTTTTAATTTAATCAATGAACTGAAAATGAAATTTATCCATTGATTAGTCAATGCACAATATCATTGATTTGTCAATGCTTCAGGGAAATATATAATTTTAGGGATACACCCATATTTTCCTGTACTAAGAACTCATCAAATTTAATAATATAAAATAAAAAATATACCTTATCAAATATCTATATTGAATAAAGAATACAGTTTTATCAATAATTCCCAAGTTAGTCAAATAAGTGTCAAAGTGAACACAAAATGTAAAATGATATATGGTTTGGGAAATAGTAATTTAAATTGAATGAGAATTTAGATATTCATGTAAATTTATAATGGAAAATTATTTAAAAAGTGATTGTTTCAATAGATGGTTAAAAATATGAAAAGAAAATCAGATTGAATAGATAATCATTAAGAAATTTATTGAGGTGAATAATTTTTATTGTTTCCAAAGTGTCCAATTCCAATTAAAAAATTCAAATAATAATATATAGAAACATAATAAATTAAATTATATATAGAATATTATGATAATAAGGGGATTCATAATATACCAATAAAATGTTAGTATATACAATAAATAAAATTGCACTGATGCATAATAATAAATAAGTTTTAATGGAATGTAAATTGAGAGGAATTTTTTTACCTTAAAGTTCCCTTTTTTGTGTGGTCTTTAGCCTCCTGTATAGTTTTTTAACCATGTTACTAATTAATATTATAACTACACTCACGTTTATAATACCATATATTATATTACTATAATATTTCATTACCCATTTGTTAACAAACATTATTTAATTTCATTATTTTGGTGGTTAATTTCCTATTTTTCTCAAGAATGTTTTAACATGTTATCTTCTTTTATCATTAATTATATCATGGATCAATCATATACAGAATGGAAACAATGAATTAATTATCATATTAACTGAGTATATAAGTATTTAGAATAATATATAATAATTTGATATTATAAATGAATATCGCCTTTTCTGTAGTGATTGGGCTGTACATAAACATGAAAATGACTTTCATTTCATTGTTTTATTAAAAGAATATAAAATATATGATACCTATATATATTTTAATTCCAATATCATATATATTTTATATATGTTAATTTTTTTTTAAAAAACCATCCTTTATATGTTCTATGTATTAATGAATCATCTCTTGTTGAGGGGGCTGTAATCCACACTTCCGCAAATGAAATTATCATATTTAAAAAAGATGGAAAGAATAAAAGAATTTTGTAAATATAAATTACATAATAAAAACGAAATTATAAATATAATAGTATATATATTAATAGATTTTACAACCTAATGGGAAGAATGATAGGTGTTCATGGAAAAATGAGAAATGGTAATTTTGTGAGGTAGTAGTTCTCCGTACACCAAAAAAGTATGTTCGTTACCAATTAGATGGAGTTGTGTATAAGTGTAGGTAAAAAACATACCATACCAAAATCCTAGTATAATATGTATAACAGGGTTTTCATATATGTATATAAAAATAAAAGTATAGGTATTGTATAATAGAAATGAAATTGAAAATCTTGAGAAAAGATGTTACGGGTTATCAGGTAACTACTTTTGGTTTATACCAAAAGGCTTCCCAATAAGGCTTTCATTTCATGACCCGTCCTTCGGGGCCTATTCTGTGACTACCCCAAGCCCACCTTCCATAGGCCAGGGGCTGGCGACTAGCACCGAAATGCATTTTCCCTAAAACTGGGAAGGCAATGCCTTTATAACCTACAAACTCACGTAACCAAGCACATAGCAAGATATGAACACAAAATAATTGTATAACCAAAAGAATGAGGAAAGTAAAAATGGGGCCGAAATACATGCCCAACAGTAAAGGTTAATGTAAAATAGAAATACAATACAACAGAAGAAAGTGAAAAAAGAGCTACTAGATCATCCTATGAGGTTCCAACCTGAAGGGTAGATACAGATCGCCTCCTTAGCACTCCACGTCCACCAGTCTCCTCTGCATACCGACACGTCATATGGTAAACTACCAGGTACCATCCTGTTCGGGTACTCTCTGCCTCAGTCAGTGTTATCTGTCGTCTGCATGAAACACAACAAGGTGCGGCCACAGCCCGTGCAGGGGTGAGTATAACGATACTTAGTAGGGACCCTAAGACCCTCTAGGTCTCCCAAAATCCAAAAAGGATAAATCAAAATGTATGAAATCTACAGATAAAATTACTTAGGCATTTTCCCAGACATAATCATAAGGTTTTATGTAATTCATCTCAATCATGAGGAAAAACATAGAGGTACTGACTCAGCTCACACCAGGATTTATTCTAGGGGTAGTATCAAGTAATATACCTAGTCACAACGTCGAACACCTTGGATACAAGATAACTCCTCCTCTATTTATTATTGTTTGAATGACGCATCCCATAGAGGTGCTTCCCACTAACCTTTGACTGTTGAGGTACTCCTTCTTTTGAGTACCGTGGGTCTGTCACGTCACCAAGGTACTCCCCACCGTGAGTCTGTCGCATCACCAAGGCACTCCCCATCGTGTCCTTCTAAGGTACTCCTCTTGTCGAGTATAGTATGTCTATCGTGTCACCATGGTGCTCCCCACCATGGGTCTTCCTCTTCACCAAGGTGCTCCCCACTGGGCCTGTCAAGTCACTACAAGATGAAACGGTTAGCATTCATGAAGTCTCAGCCAGCCACGGGTTCTCACACTATGCTCGCTTTTCTCCGGTAGGATATTATCCACAAGCTACTGGTTGATACTCCAACTACCATGAATTCCCATTAAGAAGAATCACAATGTTTTTCCACGTCATAGGGGTCCCAATGTAATAGATGATGCATCAATCGGATTCCCGGTCTGTGAGTTATTATCCTTTTAGTCCCAGATCCCCAGTTGGATTCGTGCTTGATAAAACTAGAAAATTCCCCATCATAATCCAAATCTCAATGGGGTATCACTAAAAGGGACTGACATGTTCCAAGGTTCCCATTGTCGCTGAAGTTTCATGTAACAGACATCCAGTGCCAATGTTATGGCCAAATGATGGTAGTTGGGTCGTAGTGGGACAGGGTCCGGTCCGACCCGGTCGAACAGACCTGGATCGACCTACTATGTCTCACATGGCCCGTAGTGCGGACATTCCCATTGGGTTCGGCCTGGCCCACTAGTTCCTACACGACCCCTACCAAACGGCCCGGATTACGGGCAGTACCGCAGGCCGCGAGGGCCGTGAGGGCCGCGGGTTCCGCTGGGCGGCGTTGATCAAGGTTCGGCTCGGCCGCGGATGGCGGATCCGCCGCTGGGGTGCTGCGAGGGTGCGAGTTGGTTCGACCTAGCCCGAGGTGGCTCGGAGAGGTCGCGGGCGACGTGACTTGGAGGCCCACGAGAGGCGTGGTCGAGGCGGCTCTGAGGGACGTGGGCGGCGCCGATGGGGGGCTCGGAAGGCCACGAGAGATGTGGCCGGGGCAGCTCGGTTGGTAGCTGGGTGAACGGCGGTGGTGCGTGGTGGACGACGACGGGAGTCGTGGGCGGCGCGGCGGGGCCACAGGGGGTGGAGCTGCGGGGAACAGTGGCCGCCGGGTGGTGTCGTTCTGCCATCTCCTTTGTCACGTTCAACACTACAAATCATCACAAGATTTGGAGAGGGGTTGGGCCATTTTTTTTGTCTCGTACCCTCCATTTTAGGGTGATAGTATATGGATTAATCAAGATCTTGAAGTAGAACATCATGCTTTACAACCTCCCACAATGATTTATTCCAAAACCGCAAAAGAAATCAAGGAAATAATATGTGAAAAATATTCACATTAAAATAAACATCTACCATGGGTTGTTCGTTGAAGTTATCATGAGAAGGATGTATGGACATCGATTCAATGTAGATGAAGATTCCCCACGTCAAAGGAAGTCAAAGATATCATCATTCGTCACGCCCTCCACACTCTTCTGATCCCAGGATCGTTCATTAGTTCTTCATAGTCGAAAGTGTTTTTCGTCGGCAGGAGAGTTCTTGGTGGAAGAACAAGTTCTTTATTGTAGGGAATTATCCCAATTCCACCAAAATAAAATGATAGATCCAAAATAATAATTTATGTGATCTATTATGTTTATTGGCATAAAATTCAAATTTGGTTAAATTAATGTCATAAGCTGGCACAATTAAAGTGGTTTGTTGGATTAATTATTATGGAGGGTTGGAACAATTAATATTGGAGGAGTTGAAGAGGCTCTCTTACATTTAATGAGGGATTTGAGTGGTTTAGGCCTTCGGTGGTCCCCACCACAAAAACCTCTCATGGGAGGATTGGCTAGGGTGGTTCCCACCACCATAACCTCTCATGGGAGGTTATGGTCTGGTGGTCCCCACTTCTCAACATCCACATGGTTGTTTTTAACAAATAAAATAAAAATAAAAGGTACAAAACATTATTTTTATTTTATTCATTCACGAATATCCCAATAACTAACTTCTACAATCGACCAACTACTATCGAGGTGAACATCTCTATAAGAAAAAACAGGTGCCGTGAGTTCAATGGTGCCCTCATATTTCAATTCCGAGCACAAGTTCAGATGTTAGAAAAACTCTCCCTCACATTTACTAAACGTACTTAAACAAAAGTACAAAAATTCATTCCGGGCACTCCGGGCCTCGGAATTATTTTCCATCAATTTTTGGGAGCTTGTAAAATTAGCTTTTATTTAAAAAACAATTACATGGCAATTCTATGTCTTTACATTCTCCGCACCTCTGGGATCTACGTCCCTATAAACCACAACACAGAATAGATAAACACATGGAGGTACCGAGCACGCATCTGCGCATCCTGCTCCCATGTGCTCTCCTAGAGTTTCTCGTGCTGCCAGATAATGGTCACCCGAGGTATCGACTGTCCACAAAGGACCCACTCATATCGATCCTCAATCTATACTAGAACCTCCGTAAAATTATCCCCATCATCGATGTCCATCTCTACATGGTCGATTATGTGAGAAGGGTCATGTACGTATCTCCTCAGCTAGGATGTGTGGAAGACATCGTGAGCCCAGTGAAATTGAGGTGAAAGAGCTAAGAGGTATGCCACCTCTCCAACTCTGTTGAGAATAGGAAAAGGTCCAATGAACCTCAGAGATAACACTTCGCCTCGTCCAAAGCTCTGCAAACATCATCGAGGTGGTACCCCTAAAAAGACGTGGTCTCCATCCTCAAACACTAGAGGTATCTATCTCCTATCATCATACGACTACTTCCGACTCTATGTAGTCTTCATCTGATCCAAGATGATCTGCACCTTCTCTATGGTAGCCCATACCATCTCAGGTCCGACTAGTGTTGACTCCCCTGGGTCAGTCTAGCACAAAGGTAATCTGCAAGGTCTCCCATGAAACGCCTCGAAAGGTGTCATCCCAATGGTGATGATATAGCTGTCATTGTATGAATACTCCACCAAATGCATGTGATCCTCCCAGCTGCGACCGAAGTCTAGGATTCATGCACGTAGCATGTCCTCAAGGTTATGAATGGTCTACTGAGTCTAGCCATCCGTATGAGGATGGTAGGCGGTTCTCAAACGAAGTTGCGTCCCAAAAGCCTCCTGCAACCCCTTACAAAGGCAGGAAGTAAAACGTGCATCATGATCGGAGATAATCGTCAATGTTAATCCATGTAGCCGTACAATATTCTGCAGATATAGGAATCCCAAGATCTCTATTAAACTCTTCTCTCTCATCGGTAATAAGTGGGCCGACTTTGTGAGTCGGCCGACGATCACCCAAATCGAGTCATGACCCTGGGATGTATGTGGAAGTCCTATCATGAAGTTCATGGATATCTCATCCCACTTCCTCTCTGGGAACTCTAAATGCTGAACCAACCCTGCTGGTACTTGATGCTCTTCCTTCACTTGCTGACAAGTGAGGCACTGAGAGGCAAACTCTGCTACTACATTCTTCATTCTGGGTCACCAGTGCTGTCGTCAGAGATCCTAGTATATCTTCTCCAGTCCTAGATGTACCTATATATGGGAAGTGTGTAACTTGATCAACACATCCTTCTGAAGTGACACCGGTACCATGGTATGTCCTTTGAAGAGGATGACGTGCTCCCCACCTTCAGAAAATCCACCAGGTGACTGTTCTGTGGATATCTGAGCACGTCGCGTCTCGCAGTCATCTTCCCCACACTATGCCTCCTAGACTCACTGAATGAGTGGTGGAGTGACTGTAAGAGACTGATGAAAAGCTGCACCATCTCTATCCACAATAGATATATGAAAATTAGCCTGCTGCTCCGTCGCCTCTCCTAGTAGCTATATAACAAACATATTACTAAGTGCATCTGCTACAACATTCCCCTACCCAGGAGTATAGACTCTCTCAAAGTCATAGACTTGGTTGAAATCAAGCCAACAACTATATCTCATGTTTAGGGCCTTCTAAGAGAATATATACCTGAGACTCTTAAGATCATATTACACTATAAAACATTCGCTCATCAGTTAGTGGCACCACATATTCAAGGTGTAGGCCACTAATTCTAACTCTAGGTCATAGGTAGCATAGTTCTGCTCATACTATATAAGCTACTGAGAACCATATGTGATCAAAAATCGCTCCTGCATCAGGACACATCTGAGCCCCGTCCCTGATGTGTCGCAGTAAACATCGCACCCTATTCCCCCCTTTGGAAGCCTCAATATGGGGGCACTAGTCATCCTATGCCTCAGCTCTAGAAAGCTCTGTTGGCATCTCTCTAACCACATTAAGGGTTTGCCCTTATTTTTCACGGTTGATAGTGGTGCTGCAACACTATAGAAATCAGGCACAATTCTCCATTAGTATCCGGCCAAACCCGGGAATCTTCGTACCTCCGTCACACTCCTAGGTGGCTCCCAAGCAAGTACCTCCTCAATATTTGCTAGATCCACTGCAACTCCGGCCTCCGATATGACATGTCCTAGAAAGAGAACCTCTCGGATCCAGAACTGGTACATTTAGTGCTTACTATAAAGCTGGTGCTCCCAGAGTTTGTCCAGTACTATCCGCAAATGATAGGCATGCTCCTCCTCAACATTCGAGTAGATCAGAATGTCTTCAATGAAGACCACTACAAAATGATCCAGGTATTGCTGAAGGATCCTATTCATGAGTCCCATGAACACTGCTGGAGCATTGGTCATGTCGAATGACATAACCGGGAACTCCTAATGGTCGTACCACACCTAAAGGCAATCTTCTTCACATCCTCGTCTTGTACTCTAAGATGGTGATAGCATGATCTGCGGTATATTTTCAAGAACTACCATGATCCCTTCAACTAATCAAAGTGGTTTTCAATCCTCAAGAGTCGGTACTTGTTCTTCACGGTCACCTGGTTCATGAGCCGATAGTAAACAAAAATCCTCAAGCCCCCATCCGCCTTCTTGGTGAACAGAATCCGCGCTGCCCGAGGTGAAACACTGGGCCGGATGAACACTTTTCCATGTAAGTCCTCTAGCTATACATGCAGCTCACGAAGCTCTACGGGAGCCATCCAATATCCTGGTGTAGATATCGATGACATCCTGGGGTTCAATTCAATGTAAAAGTCTTCCTCTATGTGAGGAGGTAGACCGAGAATATCATTAGGGAAAATACCCATGTACTGGTCCACCACTATATGATATCATGGACTCTCCACATCAACATCTCTGAGGGTAAGTATAGCCTACTTATGAGTGATCGGAAGCACTCTTCTCCGGGTTGGTCCATCATGCGCTTAAAATTATCCCTTCTCGCCGGTGAAGGTAAACTTTGTCCCATCAATGCAGAAACACCGCACCGTGAACCTAGTAAAATCTATCAAAGAATACACTATTGATAACCATTCCATACCCATGATGACATCGTAAGGCCTAGACAACACTACTAGGAGATCCCATCCAAAGCACCCATCTCATAGAGTAAGCTCACACAGCCGACACCAGTGTGTAGTCATCAAATAAGCTCTCGTCAGAGTATTTAGCCATAAGGATTGAGCCAACAACTCCGACGGAATCTTAGAGCTCCAAACGAGGGCAGTGGAAATGAAATAATGACTAGGACCTGTGTCTATAAGTACTGTAGCTACGGTGTTGTAGAACCAAATCGTATCTTGTATCATCTCCAGAGTTCTGTGATCGTAATCCTCAGCGGCTTGGAGCAAAGCTCACCCATGTCCTTTTTCTACCTGAAGTTAGGCGAAGGGGGGCCTCCTTGTGGTGGTGGTGGTAACATCTCGAATCGTCGCCAACCGCCAGCTGCATTGCAAGTTCCTCTCCCACGTCCACCTTCTCCCTGCAGACCTCCTCGGTTGATCCTCTTCTTCTATATGGGCGGTCCCTCAACTATCTACAGATCATATGTATGGCGGGTTGGACATTCACAAGCCATGTGACCCTGTCTGCCGCATGTGAAACACTGCTCGCTCTTGTAGAACCGGATCAACCTTGGGTGCCCCACACAACCGATCCTGAGTCATGTCTTCGTCCACCTGTAGGTCTGGTCCTCTTGACCTCTGCGACATCTATCTGCTGCTAGCTATAGAAGACTCCCCTACATGACGACTGGTATTGGGTACTACCATTGGTGACTACTCGAAAAGGAAACTCTTCACCATGAGGGCTCTCTCTAACACCCCCCTCCTACATCGGTATGCTGAGTGAGGTCATAAAAGACCTGATCTCCCATCCGAGCCCCTACTCAATGGTCTGACCCCTGATGAATGGGTCCCGCACCATATCTGTGGAGTAGCATGAGTGGTCAGTGAACCTCCATGAGTAATGATCTACAATCATGTTTCCATACTACATATGAAGAATCTATTTTATGTGCACTTCTCGAAGAGTCTCCCGAACAAACTATTCCCGAAATTGGCTCTCGAAGTCTACCAAGAAAAAGCGTCACCTCATCATGAACTTGGAAAATCAAGCTCCACCATCTGCCTATTGCTACCAGTAGAAGGATGGTGGAAAGGATCCCCATGAGATCAGATAGTGTCGCAATGAATCAGAAGACTCTCACCACAACCTCCAGTCCATCCTCAGTTTCCTATGAGTCCATCTCTCCCCTGAACCTGGGTGGCTTCTGGTGCTGGAACTCATGAAACACGATCAAGCGATGTGCACCGTCTACTACGGGTGCTGTTGTAATTGGTTTCCCAAAGGGGAGTGGTACCACTAGTGCCTCTTCTAGTGCCTCTACTGGAAAAGGTCCCTACACCGAGGCCTCATTGCTCGGTGGGATATCTATGCGTACAACTCTCAGAACCCAAGCTGGTTGTATGTGTGGAGGAATCCTGAAATGAAATAGGTGTTTCATGGTTAATAATTTATACATGGTGAGATGAAACAAAGAGATCACAATAAAAACACTTGAAAAAACACAAAATTAGTGTTTTTGTGCACTTAGTCGGAAATCAGAAGTCAGGGACCTTTTGTATGGATACGTCGGCCACTGCACGAGCACTGGATTCCTTGAACTGAAAACAACACTCACTACACATAAAAATATTTCTGTTCAAAAAATATATTAGAGTCCTTTATTATGTAGTAGAACCATCCCCTTTGATACCAATTTTTCACGACCTGTCCTCTGGGGCCTGTCCCATGACTACCCCAACCCTGCCTTCCGAAGGCCAGGGGCGGGAGACTAGCACCGATAGGCATTTTCCTTAAAACTGGGAAGCCATTTCCATTATAACATGCAAAATCACGTAACCAAGCACTCATAAAGATACAAACACAAGAAAACTATATAACCAAAAGAGTTCTGAAAGTAAAAAGGGGGCTAGAATAAAAGCCCAAAATTAATGGTACAAGTACAACTAATATAAAATACAACTGAAGAAAGAGAGATGACAACTACTAGATCTTCCTTCGAGGTTCCTACCTGAAGGGTATGTACAGATCGCCCCCTCAGCACTCCACGTCCACCCATCACCTCTGCGTACCAACACTCCGTATGGTCCACCTACAGGTACCGTCTAGTACTAGAAATATCAGCCTCAGTCAGTGCTATCCATCATCTGCATCCAACACAACAAGGTGCGGGTAGTTCCAGTGAAGGGGTGAGTATAATGATACTCGGTAGGGACCCCGAGACCACCTAGGTCACACAAAATACATAAAGGATAAATCAAAATGTATGAAATAAACAGATAACCTTACATAAGTATATGCCCATACATATACCTAAGTTATCAAGTAATCCATCTCAATCTTGTGGAAAAACATAGAGGTAATGTATCATCTCATATCATGATTTATTCTTGGGGTAATATCAAGTAACATTCCCAGTAAAAACGTCAGACGCCTCGTCTGCTAGAGAACTCCTCCTTTATTGAGTATAGTGGGCCTACAACATCACATTGAGGCGCTTCCCACTAACCTAGGACTATTCAGGTACTCCTTCTATCGAGTACCGTGGGTCTGCCATATCACTAAGGTGCTCCCCACCATGGGTCTGGTGGGTCACCAAGGTGCTCCCCCTCATGGACTACTGAGGTACTCCTCCTATCATGTATCGTGGGTCTACTGCATCACCATGGAGCTCCCCTCCATGGGTCTAACGCATCACCAAGGTTCTCCCCACTGGGCCTATCAAGTCATTCTGAGTTGAAACGGTCAGCAGTGATCAACTCTCAACCAACCACTGGGTTCTCGCTCTGTGTTCGCTCATCTCTCGGCGAATCTGCTCCACAAGCTACTGGATGATACTCCAGCTGCAACGAATTCCCACTAATAAGTATCTCAATGGTCTGTCACGCCATATGGGTATCAACGTAATAGACGGCGCATCAATCAGACACCCGGTTTGTGAGTTATTAGCCTTTTAGTCCCGTAGGACTGGTTTGATTCGTGCTCGATTCAATCGGACCGTTCCCCATCTTAATCCAAATCTCATTGGTGTATCACTCAAAGGTAATGACTTGATCCAAGGTTTACAATGCCACAGAAGGTTCGTCTAACATATGTCTTGTGCCAATGTTATGGCCAAAAGAAGGTAATTTGGTCGTAGTGGGCCCGATTCTGGTCGGGCCGACCCGACCCGACCCACTGGTTTAGGCCCACCCCATAGTGTGGCCCGACCCATTGGGTTCGACCTGGCCCGCTAGTTCTAGCCAGGCCCATACTGGGAGGCTTGACCTAAGGGTGTTCTGGCAGGCCGTGAGGGACGCGGGTTCAGTGGGGCGTCGGAGGTCATGGGTCGGCTCGGCCGCAGATGGAGGCTCGGACGAAAGGGTTCTGGTCGGTTCGACCCGGCCCGAGGCGGCTTGGAGAGGCTGTGAGAGGTACGGCTGGGGCGGATCTGAGGTCTGCGGGTGGTGGGGATGGGTCGGGTCTTAGGGTCGTGGGTGGCATGACTAGGGTGGCTCGAAAGGCCGCGGGTGGTGCGGCCGGGGCGGATCGGCTGACAACTTGGCAGATGGCGGTAGCGCACGGCGGACGGTGGCACCTGGAAGACAGTGGCGATGGTCGGGGGCGGCGTGGTGGGGCCGTGGGTGGCAGAGCTGTGGGGCGCGATGGCCACGGGGCGGTTTCATTGCGTCGTTTCCTTTGTCTCATTCAACACCACAAATCATCACAAGATTTTCATAGGGGTCAGGCCATGTTTTTTTGGCAAGTACCCTCCGCGTTAGGGTGGTAGCATATGTCTCAAACAATAACATGAAGTATAAAATCATGCTTTACAAACTCCCAAAATGATTCATTCCCAAACTGCAATAGAAATCAAGGAAATAATATGGGAAAACTATTCACACATAAATAAACCTGTACCTCATGATGTTCGTTGATGTTGCCTTGATAAGGAAGTATGGACGTCGATTCTTCGTAGAAGAAGACGTCCCACGTTGGTGTAAGTTGAAGATACCCGCATTCAGCACTCCCACCACACGCTTCTGATCCAAGTCTTGTTTGTTGGTTCTTCATAGTCGAAGGCCTTATTCGTCGGTGAGAGCATTCTTCATGGAAGAACGCGTTCTTCGTTGGAGAGATTTCTCCCAATTCCACCAAAATGAAATGATAGCCCCAAAATAAATAATTATGTGATCTATTATGTTTGTTGGAATAAAATTATAATTTAGTTAAATTAGTGTCATTGGTTGGCATAATTAAAGTGGTGCGTTGGTTTAATTATTGTGGAGGATGGTTGGAAAAATTAATATTGGAGGAGTTGAAGAGGCTCTCCCACATTTAATGAACGATTTGAGAGGTTGAAGCCTCATGAGGTCCCCACCACCATAACCTCTCATGGGAGGTTAGGCTCGGGTGGTCCCAACCACCATAACCTCTCATGGGTGGTTAAGGTCTGGTGGTCCCCACATCTCAACTGCCACATGGAGGTTTTTAACAAAAAATATACAAAAAAGATACAAAACTTTATTTTTATTTTATTCATTCATGAAAAAAACAAAAACTCACTTCCACCCTCGACCAACTACCGTCGGGGTGAAAGTCTCTTTAAGAGAAAATAGGCACTGGGAGTTCAATGGTGCCCTCAGATTTCAATTACGGTCACCAATTCAAAAGATAGAAAAACCCGCTCACACATTTTCTGAACGTACCTGAACAAAAGTTCAGAAATTCATTCCGACCACTCCGGGCCTCAGAATCACGTGCCGTCAATTTTCACTAACTCATTGAATTCATATTTATTTAAAACAAATTACTTGGAAATTCCAGGTATTTACATTTCTGACCAAAGGGATTCTTCAAGGATTAGGGGATATATGTGAGGAGATATTATGAATGGTTTTGGCTTAACCTATGTGGTTTTATTTGGTGTGAATAATTGGCATAGGTGGTGGCATTTTATAGGGAATGAAAAGGACTCACTTGAAATATTTGGAAATAAATTATGTGCACACATGTAATTACCTAAAAAAAGTCATTCCAAACCAACAAAAGTAAATAAAATATTCTTAATGGAATAAATATGGCCATAAAAATGGTTTTGTACAAGAAGATAGGTCATTTGGGACCTTGAATTAAAGGTTTATTCCTTTATTAATCTTACCATTACCTTAATAATTTTAATTAATTTTAATTCAATATAATAATATTTTTGGTAGAAAAAAAGTTAGTCTTATTAAAAATTATAAATTATTCTAATTAAAAATATGTAACCATTTTTATATAATCCAATAATATAGGTGTCACAAAATAATTTAAATTTCATCCTAGAGGCGGGACAACAATGCTTGTTTTTAATGTAAATAAGTCCAAATGTTTCTTATGTTTTTATAGTCAATTTCAAATTATAATTGATCCCAATGAATCACATTGGATTAATTTATAAAAATATTATATAATTAAACATTAAACCCAATAAAAAAATTAATTTTTTTACTTATAAATAAATTATACGAAAATGATGTTTTGAACTAAAATTTCGTATTTTTTAACTATTCATTAAAAAATTAAATGTTTCGAAAAAATATAAATAATTAACCCTAAACTTATTATTATGTTTCAATTTAAAATATAAATTTCCTGAAAATTTCAATCAATTAAAGTGTCAAATTCATATCAAAAATGGATTCTCCATTAAAAAGCAGTAAAATTACATTTATAAAAATACATGTTTTTATGTGTAAATTAGGTTTTGTTCTTATTTTATGAATATCAAACATAATGGATGAATATAAAAAATATTTGATGGAATATATAAAATAAAAATTTCATTATAATATTTATTAAATTTTAATTAATAATGTTTATTTACTTAAAAATACTTTAGAAGACTAAAAATAATAATATTTCTTTTTATATCCAATTGGTTCTTATTTTTGTTTCCCATTAAATTTTAACCCATAAATTAATTTTATAATTATATAAAACATATATTTTAATATTTTAGTTGTTTCAATTCATAAATTATATATTATAACTTTTTATATTAAATAATAATAGTTAAATAATATATTATTGTTTGGTAATACATGGTCTTGCGTGTAACATAAGCCATCAAAGAAGGTATCTCTTGAGTGTAACCCACGATAACTTTGTGTTTGGTGAATTGTAAAATATAGAATTTTTCAAATAAACTTTAGTTATTAATTTTATATTAATATATCATGGTATTATATCCCATCACACACTTGGTGTTGCGTGCAATACATGCTATCATATACACTACTCAAACTATAAAATTTCGTGGTTTTAAAATAGCCTTTGATAATAAGATCATATTAGGGGGACAAATAAAAGGAAATTGATTTATGCCTATGGAAATTAGATTAAAATGAGTAATTCAAAATCAACAATGAATCTCAAATACGTTAAGAACCATGTTTCTGTGTGTACATTCTATTAATGTATATTTAATAACCTATTTGAATAATCCCAACTAAAAAAATAAGGGTTTAATTTTAAAAAACAATTAAATTATTTTAAGGGAATATTGATCCTAAATAAAGAATGAGGAACCTAACTTATGACAATTTCATTTGATTTGTATCATAGATGTGTAAAATTAAACTCTATTTTACAAAAATTCTGAGAGGCATGAATGTAAGTTATACTTATTAAAATCCCCCCTAATCGAATTTTTATCAATATTAGAAAGAAAATTACTTGAATGGAAGTGAGTAAGTGAATTGAATTCATAGAATAGTCATTACAATTCAATAAATATTGGGATATGCGAATTTATTTTTGTTGGGTCTAAGTACATAAATATAAGAAGTTAAAATATTCTCTTAAATAATAAAATTCCTTATAACATAATGAAAAGTTCATTTGATATATGAGTGGAATAATTATTTAACTAATGATACAAGTTCTTTAGTATATATTTATTGAAATTAATGTACACTATCACCATTATGAATGTAATTCAAGTCATATTGATGTGTTTTTGTGATTTTTTTGGAAGTCTGACATTCAATTGTATAAAAATATTGATTCTATTTGGAAATGTAATTTAGAAAAATATATTCAAAATAATATTTTGATCAATGTCTTGGGTGCTTAATTTATTGAGTTTCTTTATTGTGATGTTTTTCTAGTTTGGTAAAGTTATGAGTGACATAATTTTTAAGAAATGTAAAATTATTTCAATGAAATTTAATCACCTATATAAAATTAACTACACGTAACATAGTGTTATTTTTTGGTTTTGTGAAATATGATCATTTCTGAAAAAGATATTAAATATATATCTGAAATTATTTTTTTAGTAATCCCTGAATTAATTTCGGAATTTTTAATATCAATTTTTAATAGTATTGAAATATGATCTGTCAATGTATCTGAAATAATAAAAAGATTCTAAAATAGATTTCTAAAAAGTGACATGTCAATTAAGAATGCAATTGTGTTTTTAGCCACATGATTTGAATGTGTTATTATAAATGTGTAACAAATTTGTTAAAATTTATTTAATCATGATTTTAATTGTTTTATAATATTTTTAATTAATTTAAATCCCACATTAATTTGAGTAATGAATTTATTGTTTCGATGGCTAATTTTAACATTTCAATACCTAATTTTATATTTTTAAAATAAAATATTGAAATCTTATAATTTAAAAATAATATTTTTTATATAATTAAAGAATATACATGTTGGAAATGGAAATAAATCATACCATCAATCCATGATATCAAGCTAATATGAGAACAAAACATTCTTCGGTTCGGTTTCCTCCAAGGAGAATCTTCCCTAAAGAATATACCATACTTGTCTTGAAAATTTGACAAAGGTTACTTGTTTCCATGACCCATAATTCCATTACATATTCCATTAACTATCCACCTTTTATAAATCATTAATCACTCTCTAACACCATACTAATCAATTTTAAATGAAACCACACTTTGAAAACTTATATAACCAGCCTTATGTATTCATTCATCTTAGGTGACCTTAATCTCCAACATTCATCATCTACATATTTTCTCATGGTCTTTCATGTGAATGGAATGATGATCCTATGAAATTTTCGAAGAAACAATCTTGTGAATTTTAGGAGCCACTAACTATTAGTATAAAAACTCAAAGCAACAGAATGGTGAATAAAAGAAGAAAATTAATATTCAAGGATTGAATGATCTCAATATTAGAAGATACCAACATATAATTTCCATTATGAATGATGACTATGATTTACATTACTGAGAATAAATGCTAAATCTCCTCCCCACTAAAGTCAAAACTAAGTTATGCATGAATACCTCATAAAGGAGACTGAGAATTAAAAAAATCTGACCATACATGATGAAAACCAATATCATATGTTAATCGATGATAGTATAAATAATGAAATATTTTAGAGTATAAATTTCAGTGAAATCAATGTGATTGGATATTAAATTAAGGGATTCTATAGAATAATGGATGATATATCTAAAGATTAATCGATCTCAATTAAATTGTGGTATATAGTCTAATCGAGGCACATTGTGTTTTTCAATGGTTTGTTCAATGTGAAGGGGGAAGATAGAGAATTATAAAGTGGTCTTTTACTCTCTCTGAGGCCATTTTTGGACTACTAAAGATGACTAAAAACACAGAGCGTTATCAAATGACTTAATAATGGTGTGATACTAGATTTGGTGTTTGACAAAATTTATATAAATAATTATATAACCAAATTTTTGAACCTATTTTAGATGAAGTTTAGTATTGTTAGGTATTTTGTAACCCAATATAGAATAATGGGTGTTGAAAAATATATTAAATAAGATTGAATTTGGGAATTTAGTATTTCCCATATACAACCAGCAAATGATAAGGTCACTAAATAAAATAATAATGAATAAAAATATGTGAGATGGCATTCATTTTGAATCAATTTAAATTTGATTCAATTACGTTGGAATAAGATAATATTTAATGGTGGGTAAAAATAAAAACAGGGCAGTGAAAATAGGAAATTTCATAAAAATATGTACAAGTCCACAGCATAACCAATCTAGTGGTAATAGTAATAAATCCCAATCAACAAGTAATATTTACACCAATCAAATCATATTTCATGTTCCAACATTTTCAGGAAAAATAATTCTCTCTAATCTTACATATATATATATATATATATATATATTTACATTTTATTCCACCTTTTAAGAATTTTTAATGTCAGTTGACTTTGAAAATTTGTAAATTAATTTTGATTGATCATCATTTAATATCCATAGAACCCCAAAATTTGAGATTATCCCACATCAAATGACTTATACCCATCATATTAATACATGGTTTCAATCAATAAAGAAAAAATAAGCATGGAATTTATGAAATAATTTACAATAAAATTTGTTTATTAGAGTTTATGTGTATGATATATACAAGGAGTGAAGATGAAAATTTATATACCTATAGAACCTCTATATGAAAATCAACCGTTCATGGATTTTGGGAGGTTCTAGTGAATATTTATTAGGGGGAATTTCATATACTAGTTTCTATTATATCATTTTGTTGCATTTTCTCTTTTGATAGAAAACTAATCCATTAGTGATCGATCCTAAGAAAACACTAGAACCCCTGTGGTGAATTATAGTTTTTAATTAAAATATAAATTTACCGATTTATCTATATATTATTGGATTCTTTGATGATATTATTTTACTATTTGACATTAAACTTAAATTATTATTTCCTTTTAACTTGTTTCACACACAAGTCATGTGGGAATTACTTCACTACTTCTGATTGTTTGTAATTGGATAAATTATGGGAGATTTTTGGTAACCAATCAGTAGTTCATGTAATGATAAGTAATATAGTGGTTTTTTTATCTCTGAATTAAATTAAAAATATCCATGACATAGTAATCATATTGATTTATTTTTATTAGAGAATGGATGGGAGTAAAATTAAATAATGATTCAAGTATATGTCTGAGGGTTTAACAAGGATAGAATACTAGTTCTTAACTGATTAAATATTCATCTCAATTGCATACCATTAAATTTACCATTATTTTAAATCTTACAAAAACTACACTAAATAATAGAAGAGCACACCCAAAACACTCTCCTATTCAAAGACATCATGAGTTCATTACTGATAGACCTTAAAATCTTTTTTAGATTTCATTTTCTAATGTCACCATAAAAGGTCATGTATCTATGATGTTACCAAACACCACAAAAGGATCCTCACAATGAAATTAATTAAACTACTATACCCCTTGTTCAATTTAATAATTACTTCCCTCTTGAAAAATTAATGCTATAATCCAACTCAATTCTCCAAAACCCACCCCTAGACCACCACCAACATCTGAGACAACAATACATAGTCAATATTCATTATAATTATATTAATTAAAAATAAAATTCAACCTAATAATAAATTGGAATTATAATAATCGAACCATGATGCAAGTCATAAATAAAAATAGGGTGGTATCTACTTATTTTATTTGAGATATACTCACGACATGTTATGAAGAATATACCACAATGTATAATTATGTGTGTATTTTATGGAAGAATCAGTAATTTATGTGATGAAATTTATATTAATATATGATTTTATGGGATATAAATATTAATTTCATTATGAAGCATAAATCACAGAAAAATCAAAGAATACGTTTTATATAAAGTCAGAGAAGATGATTTATCACAACACAATATAAAGAGTCAAAGGGTGACTCATTATAAAGACCGCCTAGATAGATAAATTGATAGAAAAAAGGAATAGAAGTTTATTTCATGCCGATAAAAATTTAAATGTATTTACATAAGCTAATTTTAAATATTGAATTCATATTATAAATTCATATATGGAAAGGAAAGATCTCTAGTGATGCTGAAAAATATATTTTTAACAATTATGTATATATTTTATATAATGTATGAAGTATATGACTGAGAAAAATTAGAAATTTTAAGAAAGTGTACATATTATTTTGAAAGTCAAAGATCAAAAAAATGTGGAATAATGAGACAAAGAAACTGAAAAATAACAAATTTATGTATTTTTAAATTTTAGAAGGATAAATGGTTATTAAATATTTAGTTCTATATCATTAACCATGTGATAAAAAGTTTCACACGATAGGGTTGATTTTTTTTATTATGAATTTCATGATAAACACTTCTAATTTTTTTCAACATTATTATTCTAGTGGATTTTGTGATTAATGGTTTTACTCGATCATTCCAATAATAAATTTCCCATTTTTAGTTGTGAGAACTGAAAAAAAACAATTCATCATTTAGTAAAAATAATTTCATGTGCATAAAAAGGATATAGTAATAAAAAATAATTACTATTGATTTTTATTAATAATGAAACATTATAATGAACTAGATTCCTTGATTCAACAAAAGGAAATATCTTTGATCACGGAGGCCATCTTTCATCAAAACCAAAGGTAATTGTTCATTGTTAATAATTTTGAATATTATATCAGAATCATGGACAATAAATTCTTGTTATTCATTAAATTATATCTATGAGTTTGGGATCATGGCGAATTATATATTAATAAGTATTGTCACAGTTCATCAATCCAACATGAAAAATCATGGTAATGTGGGTTAGGATAATGTTAATGTCTCTATGTCTCTATGATGCTTCTTAAAGTTATAAGGAGTTCAATGAATAAAAGGTCTACATATGGACTAATTTATTTGGTATAATGTAATAATATTAATATGGAATATAAATTCATAATTTATTATTGGGGATTACATAATATTTCATAGTTATAAAAAAGGTATAAAAATAGAAATCGTGTCTCTAATGGGATTATCATATGAGTAAAAATTTTACAGAATGAAAACATGTAAAAGTACAGAGGGATTGCATTGGATTATTTTGAATCATAATGATAATTACATGTTATTGATAATTAATTATGATATATTTATTATTGATCAAATGATGTTTATATGGTGTGAGAGTTAATAATTTAAAATTAGAGAATTGTGTAAGTTATTGGAAATAGAATTATAATTATAACTAAGAAGGTTGAAATCATTCACATGTATTTCATAGGGACCATAATAGTTTGTTCTTAAAATGGGATAAAATGATATTTAATATTATGATATGATTAATGAATAAATTATTGGTTTACATCATTAGAAATTAATTTTTTTTAATTTTTTTATGATCTTCCATTATGTATAAAGATACTATGAATAAAAAAATGTGATTATGGTTGGATTATGATAGAAAATATGGTAGTTGAGAGTTATGGATTCTATATGAGAAAAATAAATATGTGTGAATGATTATATCGCAAACCATAACACCCAATTATGTAGTTTTTCATATGAATTAAACATTAACTGAGAAGAAATAAAGCATGAGATGATATTTTGGAATGTTAATGTTAATTTTAAAAACATAATTAAAATATAAATCATACAATGTGACCCATATTCCATCTATAATATATCTATATGATATTATATCTTCTGAAAATAATATATCCCTATATAAAATGTTTTTTAGAATATGAAATCAACTAACTATAATGCCCCTAAACTCAATAGGTATAAAGCTAGTGGGGAATTTATTACAATAGACCGAGATACATACAATCACATCTCAAACATCCAAATAGTTTAGTAGTCTTTAAAAATAAGAAAAATTTGTGAATCTAAAATTAGTTTGTAAAAAATTAAATACAATATTAAATTTTTGTTGAGAACACAAAATTTCTTTAACCATATCCATATATATCAATCATTATAAAATTACTGGTATCTTGGGGAAAGGAAACATAAGAAATTAGGGAGCTGAGATGCTCAACAAGGGTATGTGTATAATAAAAGATATCATGATTTAATAATCTGTAATGAATATGTAAATGTGAATATCAGATAATATATTCAATTTAATAAATAACATGAGAATGAAGAATAATAGAGATGGGGTAAATGATGATCAATTTATTCCATATAAATAATCCCATGATCGTGACCCTTGTCCATTGAAATCATAACAATTCCAATAATCACATGAAAATAAATATATTTTATAAAAATAAGTGTATGCATGAAAACATAAATCATAAAAACATCATAAAACCCCTTTTACAGTATATTATACATAAATGGGTAAGGCATCAATAAAATACCAATGCTATTTTGTCTCATGTGAGAAATAGACACATTAAGGGGTTGTAACGGGACCATCCGTAACATACTATGTCCAATATATTTCTCATATGAATGTGTAAAACAAATTGAATATGTAAGCATTATTATTTAACAACCATTATACAAACTGTTAATATTTTCCCCAATCAACAAACATAATCATGAACCATCCAATGTTATAGGGAAATTGGTATCAAAATAGCACATCCCTAATCAAACAAAAAATAAATAATATGGATAAATAATAAAAATAGAATCGAAACGAAATATCCCCATTGGATCATAAGTAAAATAATAGTTTTAATTATTGATGAAGATAAATATCAAAAAGAATTCATTAAATACATTAATGATGAAAATATATTTTTTCACTATGGAAATCACTTTTACAAAAATAATATTCCATAATTGTTAGGAAACAATTTTCTATGAAAAATAATTTAGAAAACTTGTAATGTAATATTAAATACATTATGTTGTCATAAATGATGAAAATTCATTCCTTATATTATATTTTAAGTAAAATATTACATTCAAAGTTTTTTAAGAAAAATTAAAATGTACCTCATTTAGAAAATGAGAGGAAGATTACTTTTTAACAGATTTCATAAAAGTCAAACATCGGTAAATTTTTTATTAATCAGTAGTTATTGAATAGTGAAAATATTATTTAAATATTTGTTATGGAAAATATGGATATGGAAGGAAAAACCCTTGACTTATTAGTAGGATTTAATAATTCTTTCAGTAGAGACTTTAACAAAAACAATACTGAATAATGATGATATTCTTAAAAAAACCCATTACCTTTGGTTCAATTTCTTTCAAATGTGTGAAAAACTCCTTTATAAAAAATCTATACATTATAAATCTATTATAAAGTCATACTAATATATTATACACCGTATATGATTTAATTCCAACATTCTTATTAAAAATTCATTATTAAACCACTATTAAGGGTGAAAACTATTTTGTTTTTAATGTATGTTATGGGTCTTTTATTTTTGGACTGATAATATGGGAATGGTTTTTTCATCTCAAAAATTTATATAATGATATTATAAACATATAAATTCCTTATATACATATTTATAGTCAACCATCAATTTTATAAATTGAAAAATTAATTACACAGTGCAGTGAGATGGTAAGTCGTACGTACGCATGAATGTTGTTCTAATTTATTAACAGATTTAATGTAATAATGGTAATTAAAAATTAACCATTGAAGAATAATTATTATGTCTTATATTTTATATATGTCCCCTAAATGTTTCCTTTTAATCATCATTGTAAATTGGAAACGAAAAACAAATAACATTACTCAATGGAGGTGGTAGTCCACACATATTCCTAAGATACGTTGTCGTTTTCCAATGGATTGGATGTTAAGAAGTTAGATATGATATTATCATTAAATTAAAAAAAATTCTTTAAAAATAATTTATAAATATTAAACTTATTATATTTCCAATCCTTAAAATATGGGGATGAAAAAATAATTGTATCTCAATATGGAGACATTAAGTCGAATCTATACACAAGTGATACATTCACATTCTACTTTATGGGAAAATGACTGGATAATGGTGGTTACATAATAATAATAAAAATTCATTATAATTATGATACTTAATTTATTATTTTATAACACTAAAATATATTGATAGGTGTAAAAAATACTTAAAATGAAAGAGATAGTGTAACGACCCAAACTATCGTTAATGGAAATACCTCTTGATCTAATTAAATGTATCATAATGTAAAATTTTTATATAAAATGTTAACTTCAATGGTTTTGTGTTTTTGTATTTTAACATGCCGTTACGAATTGTGACCATTGATTATATAGTCGTTGAATGGTGATCACATGAATAGTATAAATATAGGGCTCTAACAAATCCAATTTACTCAGACAAAGGAATAAATGGCCTCATCTAGTAGACTTTCCCCATACGAAGCATATTTGTCAATGTTCAGAAAGGAGGTTGCGTATTTGGGATTTTCTCTTGACCAAGCCCAAGACAATCTTAAATACATTAAACGCGAGGAGAACCACATACGAGAGAAGTGGAAGTTGATAGAGATTACCACCTGAGTGATGTTATCCACCCCCCCAAGAGTCTGTCACCATCAAAAACGTTAATCGTCAGTCTTATATAGGTGTTATATGGGGTTATGTAACAAGACATTATCAATATGATTATGTGAATTATGTTTTATATAATAAAGAACATACTTCCATTTTATTATTTTTACTTTGTAAATAGTTTTTGAAGAGTAAATAGTATTTTTAGTTAATATTCAACTGAGAAATTTGTTTTTATGAATTAATAGATTTTTTAATTAATGGATTTTTGAATTAAATAATATTTTAAAAAAATATTATTGTTATTATTAAATTTCATTTTATTAAATAAAAATTATCGTACAATTCTATGAATGAAATTGTAATTTTTATTATGATTTCAAATTTGTTTTTGTCAAAAACCATGCTTTTTCGATAAATGCCAATTTTTATTCAAAAAGTAAAAATTCACAAATTTAGAAAGCTATTTAGATAAAATGGATATAATTTTTGTTATTAGGATGTCATAATTATCTAACAGTGAATTTCTCATAATATTTTGAGACAGTTGAATTTTTGGGTAAAAATTAAATACCATTTAAATATATAATGTTTTTAAGACCTCATAATGACCCAATAGTGATGTAATAAAATACAATAAATGATATTTTCGGCCAATATATATTTGTTTCCTTAATATAATGTGGTATTATAATTGTTTGATTACTTTTTTGATCCCTTAGTGGACTCTCTATGACTTATAAAACATTTTATCTTCTTTAATTGTTTTCCTTAAGAATGTGACTCACCTCCACATAAGAAACACTATTATTTTAAAACATTAGGCCATTGGAATTATAAAATATTGTTTTCCAATACCCTTTTTAAAACAATATAGGCAAAAAATATGGACTGGTTTGTGTTTTTTATTTGTTTAATGTGAGGTTTCCAAAACCTAAATAATAAAAAATTCATTCTCCATTCTTATATAAACCCACCCAAGCTCCAACTTCATCTTCAATCAATTTCTTTGGAGTTCGTCCAGCCTCTTCCCTCCTCTCTCTATAATCCTCTCAATGATCCCCAAGCTCACAATAATCATCTCTCAAGCCTCCCTCAAGACTTTGGAAGCACACTTCCAAGTAAGGGATTTCTTCCTTTCTCATTTTGTCCATTTTTTTATGTTATTATGCCCATTTTCAATTAAAAATGTTGAGGTATGATTTATCGCCACCCGAATACTTTCATATTTATGTTTGAATGATGAGAGACTCATTTCTCTCTCATGAATGCTTCCCATGTACACCCATTACCATTCTGAAATTCCGTAAGAGATTTTCTCTTCTCATTTACATTCAAGCAATTATTTTGTAATATGAATCCAAATTCCATTACCTATGTTGGGACATCCATCTATATGACCCCTTACTATATATTTCATATATATATGATGAGACACCCAATTATCTATCATCAATTTTTTTTATGAATTCCTATTTCATGTCGTTATGCTGCAGAAATTGCACCGTGATTTTCCAAGCTGAAGTTATTGTGTAGTGAATACCATGCCCTTTTCTCAATCAAGGATATTCACCACTACACACATATACTTATTGATTATAGAGTTTTATGTATTTATTCCGCATTCCGTTATAGTGGAATAAATTTTGATGTTGAATGATTCCATGATGTATGATCCATTTGGCACACATATGCATGAAATGAAATGTTTAAGAAGGGTGTGCCCTGATAGCGATCCAATGCATTGGGTAAAGTATAGTATCATGAAACGTCATGTGTGATGAGTTTTGACTCATGAAAACTCATTTGCATCTATGGTTTACTCATTCTTAATGTTCAATGAGGTTTTACTAATTATCCTTGGGCAATGAGCCGTGGATCATTCTAATTCCATGTTAACTGTTGTTGCCACATCTACATGTTATGATTATCATGCTTAATCATGCCTTTGTGTTCATGTTTCTCTTTTTCACTATTGATATGCCTATTCTCTAAGATGTATTGTTTTCCTCATGTTATTCCAGGTTTATTCCCTCACTGGGATCATATCTCATTCTTTTCTTAGGCATGTCCTTTGGTTATCTCATGCAATGCTATGTACGAGGGAATGTAGTGGTTATGTAAATACTATTTTCAATAAAGAAGTTGTATTTCATGTTTTAATTTTTCATTATTGATCCTATTCCCCAAAGACATTATACCTCTCAATATTCTATGTTGTATCATCTGAAACATATATAATAAATCATGTTTAAGTGTGTAAAAAATAAAAGGGTTGTCATATATCGATTAATGTGACTACCACTTCATTGAATGAAATCCCATAGTTCTCTTCTTAAGGATCTTGGGGATAGAGATTTAAAAAAAATATAACTTATAAAATGTGTCTAAAAAAGTATATAAAATATTTTTAGGGGTTTTTTGTGCTAGAATGGTCAATGTGTATTAAGAAGATGAAGGGTTGGTTCCCTTTTATAATTTATGTAAAGGGCACACTTGTAATTTAGTGAAATATTAATATATAATAAAGTCACAACTTGGAAAAATGAATCCAAAATTCAGGGATCAAAATATATTATATCGTTATTTTTAAATAATAAATCCCAATAAATTTTGAACAGGTTTAAATAGTGTTTTATACCTTATTGTTTGGTTTAAACCGTTAATTAACCCATTTTAGTATTAACCACATCTACATCTTCTTCAGACATAATGGGTTATAATTTGACTTGTATTGTAACCATTAAATACTAAATGGAAAATGGGTAATTTTATAAGATATATTATCACCTTTCCTAGTTTAAATATTTTAATGATATTTAAATAGCTTAATAATATATTGTTTTGGTAAATTTTATTTACCACCAATTTTGATTGTATTAATTTAATTTTTCCTAAATGAAATAATGAAAAAAGATATTATTCTAATCAAATCATATAAAAAAATTAAAATTTAATAATAATTTATAAAAATTTTGGAACACTACAAATAATTTAAATTATATTACATTTAAAATTTTAAAAATCAAATATTTTATTTTTTAATTAATTTAGGAAATAACACATCATCATTTAATAAGAATGTAAGACTTTATAAAATTACTAAAAATTAAAAATAATTTTTAAAAAATATAATTATTCCATTAAACTCAAAATTTAAATTTTTCGTGATTAATAATTTTATTTTTTATCTATTTGAACTCATAAGATATAATTAAAACTAAGAGAGTGACATTTTGAATTATTCATTGATTTAAATATAATATTTTTTGTTTTATGGAAAAGTGTCCATCAAAAAAATAAATTTCAAGGCTAAGGATATGAATTTAGAATAAAATTAATCCAAAATATTAAAGATGAAATATTATTACCTCATCACAAATTTTTTACATGGAAAAACCTTATTTACCCTTTATTGAGGTAATAAATTTAACCATGGGTACTATTTATATTGTCAAGAAATAAAATGGGAAATCAAAAAAATTAAAAATCCTGATTCCAAATAATAAATCTATTTTATCGAACTCAGTTTATATAGTTAAATTAATTAATTATAAAATAAAGGCACAAAACGCAATGAAAATAAATTTTTTCAAAATAAACTTTTTTTACATTATTAAAATCATTTATACTAAATTATTTCATGATATTTCTTCCCAAGAACATAATTGAATTATTCATAACATTTTATAACTAATTATACATGTAAATTATTTCATGAAAATTATGAAACTTTCTAAATTTACGAAACAAAAAGATTGATTTAAATTAAAATTGGTATCTATCACTACTCAATCGAAAATGAATCATTTATAAAAATATGAACTTTTTACCAAAAAAATAATTTTGATATGAAAATTTAAAACGAAATAATACTTTAACAAAATGAAATTTATATATATTTGATAAATTAGTTTTAATATTTTCCGAAAAAATTAAATTAAAATCATTTTTTATGAAAACATATTTCTATAACAAAAAATCTGTTTTAAATGAAGTACTCAATCCAAATGAATTAATAAATGAATTTTATGGTGTATGTAATTTATATATATTTAATAATTTTATTTAAACTATTCATACCTAACAATTAAATAGCTATGTTATAATGTATATATATAAAAAATAATATTTTACAGTTTATTTGAGCTCAGAATTTCATGTCACGTATGCTATCAATGATAATTTTATTCATTTAAAATCTCATGGTGTTATACTCCCCACTACAATAAATTTTACCCAAAACATTTATACTTATGTTCAGTAATAAAGGATTTAAATCTGAAAATTCTTTTGTGGAAACCCAAAATTATAAAAATGAATAATAATGATTTCTTTTAAGTGTGGGAAAGGTAAATATGAAGGTTATCACAAAAATAGGTCTCTAAATATGGGATCATTAGTGTGAAGATAAAATATGTCCATGGAAGAAAAATATAATTCCCAAGGATTGATAGAGAGGGATATAGAACATGGTTAGGATAAATTTAACATCCAAAAATCTATAAGTCTATAATGTTTCAAAGAACCATTGATTCCTAGTAAATTTTCATAATATGATATATTTTTTATTCCAATGTATTATTTCTAGATTTGAGAAATTTTTTTACCATCTAGATTTATAAATAAGGAAGTATACATACATTGAAAGTATAATTTTATACTTTATTCAATTTACAACAAAATATGATATGTCAAACCAAATTATGAGTATTCATGATTATTTTTTTGTCATAACACCAAATTTTTCATCTAATGAATCATATAATCCATAAAAAGAATAATTATTCATTACTTATATCTCTAGATGTTTTCAAAAGCATAAAATGTTTTTATAGCTTATCCACATTACATTAATATCTATAACCATAACAGTAGCACTCAATGGTCAACTTAATCAATACCAAGAATGGTTAAATATATGACCTTATAAAATATGTCTAAAAAATCTAAAATCAACTTAAAATTAATCACATGAAATATATCATAATTGTCACATACGAAATATTTAAATAACATGATCACAGAGTCCCCTAAAACCTGATAATTATCATAAATATATAATGAAGGCATGCCTTAATTCACAAATTAACTTCATCTTCAAAACTTAAATAAAATCTCACATTATAATGTATATTTTATAGATAATTTTGTTTTGAAAACTCCATCATAAATTCCTTTGTCATAAAATACCTAACTCTGTTCAATGTCACTAAAACAACCCATACTAATCATTATTAACTGAACATCAATAACTTATTAAGTATTGTAATTCCCTTATTCAATTATTCTCCAAAATATCACCTTATCACTATGTCCCATTTTTTGGTTATTGGTATGATATACACGAAAATCCATACAGAAAAAATATTGTCCTGAAACCGTTATATGGTTCATGATTATTATATCCATAATATAATTGATAAAATATTTCTAAAACACAACTAATTAATCCAAATAAATAATAAAATTAATCATTCTCACTTTAAAAGTAGTAATATAATTTTCATTACATTGATCCCATAATTTATACTAAGGAATATTCCCATGACCCTTCAGTCCTTATTTTTCACAGTTCCCTTATCTATATACAGTTAAAATCATTAACAATAAAAGTTTATTCATACAAATTTATTCACATGTCATATAGAATTTCTTTATACACTATAAGGAAACTTTTTCCCTTTTATGAATTTACTAGGGTGTTTCATTCAATAATTATCATATGTAGGAAAATCATTCTTCTAATTGTTCCACGTATCGATGTTTTATTCTTCTATCCACTACTTCTCTTTCATTCCTTTAGAGAAATAATTCATTAATAATTATTTGTCTTTCTTCATAGAATATGATAATGTATCATCATATTATAAGAATTCATGGCAGAGAAGTTCCCATTGAAAGATCGGAATTGTCCAATCAATGGAAAAGTTAATATTACTCTTTAGATTAAACATGTAGTCTTAAGCATTCCTTGATGCCATTTTATTGTAATCTTCATATATAGAATCATTTTTCACTTCCATTTTTCTTAGTCTCAAGAATTATCTCTTTATATGTTCATTTTGATTATGAGAAAATATTTTTCCATCAAAACTTACATAAAATACATCTATTAAATGTTCGTTATTTCCCCCACATCCTTATTTTTTTAATCAATGACCACCATTGATATTCATCCCATAATAAATAATAAAAATCTATTAAAACATTCTCCCATTCATTACATCTTAAAGTGAAAAACATATTCCCTAAGGAACATATCCATTGGTCAAATGAAAATTTATTTTTAGACACATTGAATGATGTAATATTTTGATGCATTTGACTATCTATCATTGTTTTAAAACCATGTGGATTGGAATTTTGCTTCAAATGGGAAAGGTTATGGGACATAACTTCATTCAACTACCCCAATGTATTTTTAATTTTTCCACCTCATGTTATTGCTCCAGTTGTAGATTCAACTCCAGCTCTTACATTATTATCTTAACCATTAGGCAAGTACCTATATGGATCATGTAAATTGATATGGTCTCTATTACTTATTCTAGGTACCATTTATAAACATTAAAAAATGGAAATATCTTAAAAATTATGAATTATAATGTATAATCTCTGGACTAGGGAAACATATAATATAAATTTTAAATTTATGAATGAAAATTATGAAAATAAAAATATTTTATTAGGAATATTATCAAATCCTATCATAGTGTTTTCCTTAATAAAAGTTTTTTTAAATATAGTTCACATGGTTTCTGTCAACATTTCATTGCAACCAACTATAATGACCCGACCCTTGTAATCTAGAGTCAGTGATAACTTTATTAAATTAGAATTATATAAATTGGATATCATCCCAAAGGAAAGAGTAGTTTGTAGTCTTTGAAAAATAAATACACACTTTTAAATCACATTAAATTTGAAAACATACAATAAAAAATATTATTTTATTTGAGAACACTATCATTCCCTTTATAATATCACATCATATCAATAATAATACACATCCTATAATCCTATACAAAGTAAATTAAAGAAAGGGGTGTGACCAGATGCTCGATAGGATTATGGGTGAAATGGAAGATATCATTAATATGTATTGATTATTCAATATTTAAAGGTGTATATATTTAAACACAATAAATTTAATCAATAATTTGAGCACAAAGAATAATATTTCAAGAGTATACAATGAAAAAAATAATGTGATAGAAATAATCACATGAGCATTAAATGTATCAATGGATTTTGAAACTGATAATCTAATCACATGGAAAGTAATAAATAATATAATAATAAAGTTTTAAATAATATTTGAATCCATAAAAATAACATCAAGGCCTTGATCCAATACATATTATATAAATGGGAAAGGCCTTGTCCAAATACCCTTTCTAGTTTGTATCATGAGACTTACTAATGCATCGAGTGGATAGAGTAGGATTCACTCCTCCCTCACTAAGTCCAATTAATTCTTCATATGTATGGGATGAATCATAATCAACATAAACTTTCATATTGAATAATAATCATAAAAAATAATAATCCATTATCCAATCAATAAACATAATTCCAAAACATCCATAGTATTATGGGGAATGTTGTTAAGATAGTATATCCACATTCAAAAGGATCTTATAGAGTCCAAATGAATAATATGGATGGTATTATTATATCATGTAACCATTGTATAATATGTAAATAAAGGGATTTATTTGTTGATTAATATAAATAAAATGAAATATAATTAAAAATATTAAGGAGGAAAATACCTATTTCTAATATAATTAACTTCTGAAAAACTGTATATTTTCATAATATTATGAAAAAAAATTATTGAATAGAATCACATAAACTTGTAATAGAAGATTCATAATTGTAATAATTCATGAAAAAATGAAATTATCTTCATTTTGAATAACTTAAAATAAATTCTTTTCTATCTTTTGTAAGAGAAGTCAAAAATTACCTTTTTAGATAAAAGGATACAAGATTACTTTTTAACCCAATTTGTTAAAGTCAACCATGGGTAAAAATGTCTTTCATTAATATGTTGTAGAATTGTGAATATATTATTCTGAAAATAATAAGTAAATCATGAATATGGTAGTGACTAATTTCCAAAATAGTATAAAGATCCAACAATTCCCCCAGCTAAGACTTTAGTATAAACAATCCTGAATAATGATGAGATTATGAAATAAACCATTATATTAGGTTTCAATTCCTTCATATGTGTATAAAACTCATGGATAATCAATGTATATTTTTATGCATTAATAACTTAACAATAATTATATATAACATACCAAATAGGATTTAATTATAACCCATATATTAAAAGATCTTTATTAAATAACTATTTCCTATGGTAACTATTTCATTTTTCAGGTATGTTTCAGATTTATAGTTTGGATACTTCTACTTTGATCATTATTTATTCATACCCATAAATCTAATAATGATATAAAAATATTATATATTAATTATATACATATATAGAGTCATTAAGAATAGTTATAGATAGAAAATTGAACTACACTATTCCTGTAGGTGGTATGTTGTATTTACGCATGAAAAATTTAATCATTTTTCAATAGATATAATGAATTAAATATAAATTAACATTAAAATTTGTTTAAAATATATATATAATTTAAATCATATATATTTCTCAAATATATCATTATTACCTTGAATGTAATAATGAAATGAAAACCATGTCATATCACTTGGTCGAGGTGGTGGTCTAATCCTATAAATGATGAGTGTTATCCATTTTTAATGTAATAGAAGGAATAAAGTTATATATGAGTTTATAATTATAAAAACATAATTATGACATAAATATCTAGTATATATATTAATGTCATATTAATAACCATGCATATCTATGGTGCTGAAAAATTAATTACATCTCTCTGTGGAGATTTTTAGCCATATGTATGCAGAGGAGAAACAATAAAATTTTATTTGAAGGAAGAAGGATTGATATTTGTGGTTTCAAAATAATAATAATAAATTATATTTAGTATAATAAAATTAGTATTCAATGAAAAATAATATAGATCTAGAGGTGCTAAAATATTTTGTAATAAAATAATGTGATCGCTTGAGGTGATTACCTCTAATTTGAAAAAATTCATGTAGATATCCTCTTAAGAAACCGAGGGGTATCCTTTTGGGAAGACCATAACAAATAAAATGCATATAAGTATTTTTAAAAGGGATTTTGGTAGTTTTTTTGAGAAAATGGATCAATCTGGTGTAAATAAGGGGAAGGGGAAGTTCCCTTTTATAGTTTATGTGACATGTACTTTTTCAATTTCAAAAAAATGAAAATATAATATAGTCATTACCTGGACCAAATTCCTCCAAATTTATAGGGATTCAAATCTAATATATTTCGGGATTAAAATACCATAAACCAATAAAATTTTGGTATTTTTAATTTGTTTTTCAAACATTAACCTTTGGTTTATCCCCTCAATTAACCTATTTTAACATTAACCTCATTAACATACTTTTCAATCATAATGGTTTATTAATTTATATATAAAGTAAATATTTCCTCATAAATGGAAATTCTATGACCTTTTGGAAAATATATTATCCTATTTATATTATTTTAGTATTTTTACGATTTTTTAATAATTTCATAAAATATAGTTTTGATAAAATATTGTTAATGTCAATTTTGAAATAATTTATTTAACATGAATTAAAAGGAATAAAGATAAATTGGAAATTTTAAATTAATCATTTAACAATAAAAAATATTTCTCTTTGAGATATAAATTTTTTATAACACTATACTCATTCAAATAATGGTACTCTTAATATTTTTAAGATCATTTAACGTATTTTAAAGTTTAATTATGAAATATTGTCTTGTTTTTTCATAATAATTTAAGATATTTAAATAATCAAAAAATACTAGAAGAAATTACTTAAATAAAAATAATTAAATTTTTCCAAAAATATACATTTATATTCCTTCGTAATTGGTTTTTTCATATATTAAATCATATTATCTATTTAAAACTAAGAGAGTGACATTTCATAACATTTTTTGATTTGAATATTATATAGGTTACTTTTTTGTAAAATTTATAATTAAAGAAATATATTTCAATACTATGGTGTTATGGGTCAAATTAACTTCTTCAAAAATGATTAATATGAAATATTATGAACATATCACATAGTTTTAGTTTACATTAACTTGATTTACCCTTTGTTGAGTTGATAAATTTTACTAAGGTAGCAATTCATATTGACCAAAAATAAAAGGGGACAATATAAAATATTTAAATCACCTAACACTAAAACTAGAATCAATTTTTAAAAATTATATTTCTATAAGTGGTATAAATTAATTTTAAAATAAATTCCAAATACATGTCAAAAAGAAATATTCCTAAAAAATGATTTCTCATATTTTAAAAATGTTTTCATACTAATATCAATCATGAAATTGATTCAGTTAACATTATTTTAATATTCTTAATTAATGATAACAATTTTTTGTTTCAAATAATTTTTAAAAAAATTGAACATTCTAAATTATTTAATCAAGAATTACTGTTTTCAATAAAAATCATTATTTTTCACTATTCATGAGAAAATTAATCTTTTCCGAAAAATATTAAAATTCCCCCCATAGATAATTTGTCAATATTGATTTTTCATATTATATTATTTTCATAAAATAAATTTTTTTTATATTGTGGAAGTTTATTATAAAAGTTTATCACAAAACGAAATAGAAATTATTTTTGATGAAAATCTATTTCTAAAGTAAAAACTATCATTACTTAAAATTAAGTACTTATTTCCTTTGAAATAATTAATAATTTTCGTTAATTAAGTACTTATATATATATAATAAATTTATTAATAAAATTTTTAATTGTGAATTCAACATCATGGTATTAACAGTAATATTTAAATAATAATAATTTATAGTTCATTTATGCTCGGTGTAGCATGTTGTGTACTTTCTCAAACCTAGTTTTATTCTTTTAAAATAAAATTGTGTTACCATACAAATAAAATTTATATAAACATAAATGTTCTATAAGTTGAATTTCATCATAATAATCAGGAGGCCCCTAAAGTCTAAAGAATTTATTTAGTCTTAGTGATATACAAGTGAGAGAAAAAAATAACTGGGACAGGGGGCGGTGTTCTAATATGTGATGTTCTAGAGGAAGAGGTTGTAGAATGTGTAGACTCTCATGATACAATTAAATGATATAACTAAATCAGTATATTAATATAGAGGTTTGTAAGTAATTTTTATTTCATTATATTTATACATGGATTATAGTCCAAGATCATAGAAAAAAGCGTCAGCTCTCCAAAATTTTAGAAATTAGGTTTTACGCATTAAAAAAAAGAGATTTATTTGTTGCATGAAAATGAAACCTAAAATATAATGGAATTAAAACATGGGATGAAATTGTAGTATAACATGTGGGTATTCCATTGGAAATAAGTGGATAATAGTAAGAAGAGGTACATAGACATGTTTTTCTCAATCCGCTCTAATAGATAGATAGAGTGGACATTGTCCAAATTTTATCACCCATTATAAAATATATAATCATTCAGATGTTATTTATTGTTTTTTCTTCCAAAATATTTCATCTATAATAGATAGATGAGAAAAAAATATTCCTCCATCGTTATTTGGAGGAGTAAATCTCTTTAATGAAAACAAATGGTTTCATTGAAAAACATAATAAATAATTTTTTTAATAAGATAAAATGGAATTGTTATGGCTTGAAAAAATCAACATTGTAGTGGAACATGTTGTTTGATGCCTTTGTGGCTAAGGATGTGTTCTTTACATCCTCTCAAAGTGCTGTTTTTATTAAAACATTTTCAATGATTGTAGATTTATCATCCTTTATCTATATTTGGATGATAATATTATTATGCATCGACACATCTAAAAGATTTTAGAGGAAAGTATTTATTTATATTGATGGTTTTAGGTGAAATAAATTGATGAAGCCTTTTTTTTGAAAAATCATTGAATAGATATGAATAATGAAATCTAGGTTTTATTATTGGATGAGTACATTTAGAAGGTTATGAGGAAATTTAGAATAATAATATATACTTTCATATCAACTTTAATCGAAAAATTCTCCCAATTATCCAAAATATATTTACAAAAAAATAGAATATTTTGATATGTTCTTGGATAATGTTATTTTTTTCATCCATAATTGATAGTTTAATTTATGTAATGTAATGTACAATGTTATACATTACACTAATAATGGATGTTGATATTAATTTTTGTGAGAATCTAGAAAATTTTTACTGGGAATTTTTTTAAATTATTATTATGTATTTCAATGTATTGGAAGATATGGCCTTATGTTCTATAATGGATTATCGATTTCAAGGTTATATGAAGATATACTACGGAGTATCTAAATACATATAGAATTTTACCATATGAATTTTGTTTTATATCATAGTAATAGTAAATAAAATGATTCCAAGGATGTACCTAGTGGTAAAACTATCACATATGTATATATAATTCATTCCATCAATTAAATCGGGATAGTGATGCTATGAGTGATGTGTTTGTTATAGGAGAAACAATAATCTATGAAAACATATTTTACTTTTATGAAAATTTATTTTTACTGAATTTTGATAAGATGGAATAATTTCCCCCACAAAAAATGATCATTGACATGAATTACCATTTAAACTAGAATAGTAGGAAGTATGGGATTTTGAACCTTCAAAACATTTATTGAAGTGAATATCAAGATAAAGTATTTATAAAATGTTGAGATAAATAATTTATCATAGAATATCATCCCTTAGTTATATTATGGTAACAATAATATGGGTGAGACACTATACTTTACTATAGAATTTGTGCTGATTTGTATATTTCTGGAATTTTGGTTATTTCTTTTTTTCCTTGAATTAAGTATTCAGGAGATAGATTGATTAGAAATGTGAAAACTCTTTCATGTTTCTGGTTCTTAGTTCCTCAATGAAGGAACTCTGTAAGAGATATTTCTTAAACATGATGAAAGGATATGGTAATAGAATTCTAGTAAAATAAGTGGTCCAAATGTTTTGATTTAAAACTAGGTTATTAGAACATCACTTCCTAGAATATGGTCCGTGAAATATATTGAATATTTGTAGCTTTTTTTGTAGTTAGAAAATTATTTTTCAAAGTTGTACTATGGAAAATTAATTTTCTATGGTTTTTAAAGGATATATAATAGTAACACATATATTCAATAAGATTGATATTAGTATTTTGTAGAGATATTGGAAAACATAGTCCATGGTGACACATGGTGGGTTCCCCTAAAATGTTTGAATATGGTGGAATTATTTTACCAGTTGTATCCCACAATAATAGTGGTTTCGGATCACTTTTAAAAGTGTTAATTGATTAGTGATATATTAATGTTAAATTAGTAAAAAGTGATTATAGTCTTGTAGCTTATATTAAATTATTGGAAAAAGTAATTTTCTCCCATGAATGTAGGACTAACATTCAAACAATGAAAATTATTTTTTACCATTTTTTACATTCATTATTTTTCAATAATGTCTGTTTTTGAAAACTCTGATAATTTTTAGTGTGTAATGGAATCAAATTCGTGTAACAACTTATATGTGGATTCTCTTATAAGTTACAATACCTCAATGTTTATAGATATTCTTTTCCAAAAATCTGCAGATTTTGTCTTCATTCTTGAAGCTTATAGTGTTGTTTATTTGAGTGAACATTATTCCAAATACACACACCAAGGGTACTAAATGGTTTCTATAATTTCTATAAAAAATGAAAAACATGTTACCACCCATTTTAGTATCTGCTTCATTCTACTGATAAATATTAAATCATTAAAAAATTAATATAAATATTCACACATTAATGTCTCTATATAATAATGATAAATAGAATCTAATATCATTACATAGAAGAATGAGTTGAGTTTCCTATTATATAATTATGAATTAATATATATATAAATAACCAAAATATAGTTATCTTAATCATGAAATGATTTTATTCCACAAAAATCTCGATGTATTGAATTTCATCATACAAAAACATTATACTATAGAATATTTTTATAACATAATAATACTTTGAATTAAATGTATTCTAAGCTCGAGGTATATTGTGAAAGTTGAGATATTGGAGTGAATTGGTGTAGTAGTATAACAATTGAATATGACACCTAAGATTTCTAATGTGAATGGGAACTTTTATATATCTATATAGATGATGTAAAATCCATACCCAACACATGTACATATTACAATTGAAGTATTCCTATATCATAATTTTTCATATGATTAAAACCCAAAACAAATCTGTAAGCGATAAAGTGTTACAAAATAGGAGGACTTTTATTAAAAAGGATCTCAGTAGGAATCCAAAATAAAAAACAAGTATTATGGGAGACTGATGAATGCATAATGGATATTGGTAAAAAAAATTGAGAGAGGTAATAACAAAATTTATAGGGTAAAAATTTTCATGTGGAATAATATATTACTCAAATT
This sequence comes from Viscum album, assembly GCA_963277665.1. Classification (NCBI taxonomy): domain Eukaryota; kingdom Viridiplantae; phylum Streptophyta; class Magnoliopsida; order Santalales; family Viscaceae; genus Viscum; species Viscum album. The sequence continues at coordinate 671,094,689 of OY728139.1, read as the reverse complement.
TTACTGTATATAATGTTAATCTAGTTGAAAGATATCATATTAAACAGAAATAAAATAAAATTTTGATTAGTAATGGTTTTTAAAAAATAATGAGTTGCATTGACCATAGTGGACAAAGGTATAGATTAAATATATAGGAAAAGTTTTATAAACATTAGAATTTGGTTCTCAATTAACTCATGTTGTTAACCAACAATAAAGGCAAGCTAATACATTGTTGTTAGGAGAAATTATATAATCCCCGGGATATACATGTTTTCATATATAAAAGTATGAGAACTACAATTCAATAGAATGGAATAAATATAATTTTTAGGAATGTTTGTTTGAAAAGAAACCATTGAATTATTTCATCTTTAATATAATTTATTTCCAACCATTACCCTACCATTATTTGGTCATTAGAAATTTCCATCATGTTAAAATTAAAGAATACTACAAAAAAATAATAAATAATATATGCGCTATATATAAATAAGATTTAATAAATTACAATATAATAAGATAAATATATGTCAAATCATCATTAAAATTAATTTATATGTAACCTGAAACATGAAATCATTTATGACATTGAGTTATTATTTAATTATTGAATTTCATATAATGAAAGACAAATTTTTATAAAATTGTGTATCAAATTTGGATATGGGCTGTTGAAATTTTGTATGAGTGATGTATTTTATTTTTTATAAATATAGAAATAAAAATGTGAATAAGAAATATATTATTAACATATAAACATTTTTTTTCTGAAAAATATATTCATATTATTCAAAAATATATATTTTAAAATCATTATTTGATGAATATAGTAGAGAAGGGATATGTGATGTAATATTTTACCCCCAACACAACTCTCCAAAATTCAAAATTTATTTTTCACACGATCCCATATTTTCAAAATACAAACATTATCAATCCTACATTGTCTTGAATTTTTTATTTAAATCTCATCTATAAAAACCTATCAGCCCACGACACGTTGTACCTAAAATTTATATTTATTATTTATTTATCTATAAAATTCTCTACTGTAATTTTTTAATTTAGTGATATTTAGAAAGACAATAATGTCCGTTCAAAGAATTAGAATAATATAATCATGGTAATACTTATTTAGAAATATCTCATTCGAATTTTAAATTATTTATAAATTATTAGTTATAATTTAGATTTAAATTCAATCAATGTTCTCTATAAATTTTCTTACTATACATATGACTATGTCATGTCATTTAATTTAACCCAATTTTATGTTAAAAAATCTAATAAAGCAATCCTTCATAATTTTATAAAAATTAATATATATGTATATATATTCATTAAATTTAAATATTTTTAATTCAAAACAAGAGGAGGAATTTGGTGTGAAAAAGGATGTTTTAGAGGGAGGCATTATAACTCCTCAATATTTTAGTATCTATGACATCAAGTAAATATTATGATGAATAGATTCTGATATATGAACCCCTGAACTAATGTGAATAATACTTTATTATAATGTATGATAAAAATAAATACATCATGAATATACAATGTGAATGTAATTAAATGAAGTCCATTTGTTCATTGAAATGAAATAATTTTAAAAACGATTAATATTTATAAGCATCATTTTTCAATAAAAGAATTTTGTATTTATATTTTTATCTTATTTTAAAAGATAAATTTATTACATTCATAATTTTTTATTAATAAAATTAATTATATTTTTAAATTTAGAATAAAAAACATTCTTAGGGTTATTTTTTAGGATTTTTCATAAAAGGTTGATTATATGTGAATGGTGAAAAATACTGATTTTTTAAAACACTATAAATTTTGTGAAATTGTAATTATATAATAATTAATTTAATGTTTACGAATAATTTTTTCATAACAAATATATATTTATGAATTAATGAAATTTTTTTAAAAACATAATATGAATTTATAAATTTATATTAGACTTGTTGGAAATCTATGTAATGTTTTAATTCAAATAAAAACTACTATTTTTTCATTTGTTTTGATGAATTATTCATCGGGTTACTTTTCTAGGTTAAAAGTGACTTGAGCCGCATTTGATTAAGTATAATCAAATTAAGACTCAGGTTATCGCCGTTATACATTATTTTGGTATAAAATCATTATTATTCTTAAAACAGATTTTTCAAAAAAATGTTTTTCATTTTGTTAAATTTAATTATTTTAAAATTAATTTTTTCCACATATAGATATTGAATATTGGAAAAATTAATACACATATAAAATCATCATATTCATATTATTTAGTATGGTGTGTTCAATTGTTTTCATTAATAATTGTTATCATGATAAATGTTTATCACCATAGAAAAGTATAAAATGGTGAATAAGAGGGTTAAACTAAAATACAGTTTATAAAATATTTAAAACTTTTATAAATTTTGTTGTATTTGTATAGTTCAAATTTATTTTATTATATATTTGAAATTGTACCTAATTAAACCCACATTAAATGAGATATACATTTATTAGTTTGTATTTATTGAAAGCATCCCCACTGTTTATTTCTGGTATGCTGTCTTTTATATCTCTGACCTCTTATTTTTTCATCTGGATTCATGGTTGAATATAATTTTTTGATACTTATTATAAGATGGGGGTCTTTATTGATTCTTTTGGAGGGGTTAGGTGGTTTTTTAGTGTTTAGAATATGGGTGTAAATGTATGTGTAGATAGAAAAACTACAAGGAGTCCACCAGTTAGATGGTGAAACCCTCTGAAAATAATTTATGGAGGATAGAAGTATTGAATTTAAAATAGGAATTCCACTATAAAGCAAGTGTAATCACTATAATTGTTCTTTGTGTAACCTATAATTGTTTCAATCCATCACCGACTTGGTGATTCCGATCATGGTGAGTAAGTCTAGGTTAGTATCTAAATTTTGATAATTGGAAAAACTATTTTAAATCAAATCTCTCCCCCTCATACCTAATTGAACCAAATAGATATTGGATTATCTCTTCTGGTATGTCTTCACCTTCCAAACATGAATTATAATGGATTTAACTGTCTATTTAATAATTGATTCACCTTTGGTAATTGTTATATTTGTTAGATAGTTAATTCTTCTTTCCTTATGACAATACTTTGTCAATGGTAGTGTAACCATCTATTTGAGTGGGATATAGATCAGGATTTTTGTACTCTGTTTCTACAATCTTGTCTTCATATTTTATATCCCTTAATCTCTCCCATTTTTATTCCATTGTTGGGTTGTTGATGATCTAAATATTTCATGTTTGAGGATTTGAAATCTAGTCACAGTCAATTCACATGATTGTTCAATGCTTGATTTGAAATATAATTCTAAATTATTAAAGAAGCATTAATTTTAATTATTGATCAGTAATTTCCAATTATCATGGGTTTTGGTTAATATATTTGACAATGGATTTAAAAATAATGTATTTATTCTTAGAAAATGGGTTCTATTTGAAATGGATGATTTACATAATTACATTGATGTTGACTCTTGAGAAATGAAGCTATGTAATTTATTATGTTGAATGATATAAATTGTTTTTAATGGAATTTGGATTATCAAAAACAATTTAAAATTTCTTTTTGAAATTAAATGAGACATTTGAAATGAGATTTTGGGACACTTGAAAAAATTATTGATGAAATTTATTTGATTTAACAACTCCAATTTTTTCCAATATTATTTTAGAATATCATATGGATTATTTTTGGATTTAGGCGTAGAGATGGCATGATACTTTGTGGATTATAGTTCTCCAAATTAATTATTTAATATTTTAAACATTTTAAAGGAATGAAGGAAACAATTTCTTGAAAATATGTAATGACTTCTAAATAGTGTCTTGGATAGTAAGTATGAGTCCATAATTGAATTCGATGTGTACTTATTACCCTATGTGTGGTATAACTATAGAATTCATCAGATATCCCGATTGAGGTGCAGTCATGGGAAGGTGTTTAAATAATTTAATCAAATTTATAATGTTCTTCAATTAATTACCTGACTTAAACAATTCTCATTATAAATGATATTATGAAGATTTGATGAATTAGATACACAACCATATAAATCGAGACGTTCTATTGGATAGAATTGGGGGATCTTCTGTTAGAGAGTGATAACTATATAATGGATCTTCAATTTGTGTGTGATAGAATCTAGGGAATATTATAATAACAATGACTTAGGGTTTTTATTCACTATAAATTGATCAAATTCGTGATAGGATCATGTTTTTATAGATTCATTCTTCATTGTTTATTGTTATGATGAAAGAAAATCAAATAGACCAACAAATTGATTGAGATATTTAGATATATTGTGGTTATGGGTTTAACTATGATTATTTCTTGGGAGAATTGTTTATCTAATTTTTTCTTCTCTTTATTATCTAAATAAATGGATCAAGGCCAACCGAGCATGTCCTAGGTTTTTTATATTTGGGTGTTTCTTGGATTTCACTCACCGTTATTCACTCATCCTCATTATTCATTTTGATTGGTAGTTTGATGAAATAATAGATAAACAATCTTTGTGCACCCATTTCTTATCACAATGGATTGTTATCAAATATCCAGGATTAAATCAATAATGGGATCAAGCTATGATAATGGAAGATCGATTAGAGATTGATTTTTGGGTTTTTTTATGTATCATTGGTGTGAGATGCTAAATGATGCATTAGTATGTTTTATTAACTGGATGTGAATGATAGAACTCAGTGGGTGGTGAAATCATATGTTTGTTGACCTCAAATGCATGTTCTCCAGAAATGTGTATTGCTGGATTAATTTCTAGGGGATTGGATGATGATACACTAATTAGATATGTTATTTCCAAAAATTATACATTACATGAAATTTATTTAAAGTCTACCAACCATGTGGGACCATAGGTGTCAAGTTAGGGTTTCAGAAGAATGCTAAATATCACATGTTGTGTGACCCTTATCACACTATGTGATGCTCTTCCTGGAAACACTTATTGCACCTTAAAAGGAACAAATAAATGGTTATAAGTACACATGATAGTACATACCGTTTACCATGACATTGAAAAGGCCAGAATAGGTGTACCTGGGAAGAATCGCATAAATAGACAAGGTTAAGAGTACAAATTCTCTGTCACGCCATGTTCTTTAACATAGACATGGGCATGGTCTGTGATACCCAGGCAGGACGTAGTGCCAAAGGGACACCATTTACTTCCATTACACATCATGTAGTCCTTTAAAAAAATTCCTAAATCCCTTATTCTCTTACTCTTATAAAAGTTTCATTATGGGGAATTCCCTTTATTCATTCCTTGAGGGTTATTTTGGAATTTCATCCTACTCATAGTATGATGATACCTTTAGTGGGAATTCTTGGAAAGAGTTTTTGGAATCCATCTGTATTTCCCTAGTTGAGATCCTCTATCATCATCATTACCTAGGTGGAGTTCTCCATATTATCATGACCAACACAATGTGAATTCTAATACACTACATAAAAGTCTATTCTAAATTGAGTTTTGGGTACATCCTATGTCCTTGGGTGTGATCCTCATCATTGTATCATTGTCTTTAGAATTTAAATGTAAAATTGTAATTTTGAGTCCTAATGATCCTAAAAAATTAGCCAGATTTCATTAGTGCTATGTGACTTATAGAACATGTTCTCCTAGACAATTGATATACAGAACATTCAGGTGTAATCACTAGACTAAAATTAGGGTTTTACTTTTATGTTCAGATGGTGTGTCTTTGTTGAGTATATTTGGATATTCTTGTAATGTTTTTTTGGAATATAACTTGGTTGATTTGGTTATTATTATTATTTTTATATCATTAATGATTTTGGGGTGTCCTACTAGGTATTGTTATACTCACAACTGCATGGGATTTTCTAGCATGTGTCATTTCATATGTAGAATAAATTCCCTTTAAAAGGGTCTAATAAGGGGGAATGATCTTATTGATCCATACTAACGGATGTGTGTATCAGTAGTTACCTTGAAAGTAATCCCCTTTTTATACTTTCATGATGGACTCATTTTTAAACTCATTTTGGTAGGCTTATATATGTCCATTTTTTATTAAATTATTTTTATTTTACCCTGATAGTGGTATGTAGATGTTTGTATACATGTTTTATTGTTTTATTTACAATTAGGATATTTATGGTCTTGGATATGTGCACCTGTGTATAAATACCTTAGGGTAAGGCCTCCCATGTGAGTGATATGCCTACTTGGAACCAGTCACCAGCCCCAATCTTATTAAATCCGAATTGGGGTAGTCCCAACATATGATCTATTTGAACAGGACGTGATAGTGTTTTATTAATTGACCTAGTTGTACATTTTAACTGGAGTCTATGAGGTTGGTTTGGGATAATAGTGGTATGTGTTCCAAGTTCATATTTCTAGAATTAAAGCCTAGTATTATTGGGGCGACTGATATATCCATACAACAGGTCTCTAATCCCTTACCCTTCAACTCAGTTCATATGAAATCATTTTATAGGAAAAAATTGGTGCATTTATCATATCCGAATTTGTTTTGGTTTTCAGGTCCTTCTTGTGTCACCTCTCCAGATATAATTATTTGACATGGTAGATCTTGTCTCTTTCAGGATTCCTCTACGATATATGCCTACAAGGATTCATCATCAGCATCACAAGGATGATCCCCTCAGTGAAGAGTCATTGATAGAAGGTCCTGATCTATATCTGTTACCTCTATGTGGTTCACCAGTTATACCGCCACATATCCGATAGTATATGGCACTCATAGTACTAGAATATGAGGTGTGCATTCTGATCATGTTTCATGAGTTTCAACGACATTGAACCATCATGAATTTACAGAGCCCAACCCATAAGTAGTTTATTACTATGTTGAGGCGGTGATGTGATTTGTTTTCATTAGGACACATGAATATCATATGGATTTTCTGGTAGATATCCTTATTTGTGGCACTTCAGGATTATTTCTATAATGTCCCTAACCTTATACACATAATATTACATTATTTTTAATAAAACATAACCATCAATTAAAACCCAATGATTTTAAATTCTAGTTCTTATAAGAGACTATGTACATGATATGATATCATAAAAAAAAATTATTTAATATCTATAAATAGATCCTTACTTAGTTTTGGATCTTACATATTCCTATGATAACCTCAGGAAAACATGAAAAAATGAATGAGTTAAAAACAATAGTAAAATAATAAACAAAGTAATAAAGCATAGCATAAGGGTTAGAAGAAATAACATTTTACATAAAAGTCACAGAACAACAACAAACATAAGGAAGAGTAACATTCTTATCATGGGATCATTTAAACATATAATCTAATAAATTTGTCTAGAACAGACAACATGACATAAGCATGAGTCAAGGATGACAGCCAAGACTACTGTAAATTGCGGACAATGTCCCATAATGGAATGAGGTTCACTCCATATCCCAACATGACGTCTCATAAGTATAAACATTACCCAATTAATTGGAGTGATATATGGGTTGAAATACCATAACATGTTCACACAGTTGTGTTCTAAAATAATAGTCAAACATGAGGTATAAACATAAGGGTTACCCAAGGAATGAATTGGGTATCATAAACATGTCATAAAGAATTACCAAAGGTTGTATCGTAAATGAGTCCAAGAAATAATGGATTTAAATAATACTTGAAAATTAATATGGTAATATCATCATAGATAATGATTATTTATTTCAAACTAATGTGATAACACGTAAAAAGAGTATTTAATAAACTTTAAAAATAAAACATTTCAGTGTTGTTTAAGGGAAAATTATGAAGATTCATTAAAACAGAAAAGGATAATTGTTTGTATAAAACTAGAAATGAAACAAGATATTTATTCCTAATAAAATTATTTATTAAAAAAAATGGTTTCTCAAAAATTATTATGGCATTCAATTGAAAATGGGTAAGAAAATGGGAATTCCCTTTAATCGGACTTGATTATCTGGAATAACTGAGAAGAAAACACTTTTAAAACATGTATTTCCCCATCAAATATGGGTAAAACTATCTAGATACATGATTTTGAAACAAAAAAACATAATTTAAAATAATTTTATAAAATTAAATAATAACTACATTATGGTAAATAGAGAGAAATCATAACCTGACGGAAAATTGTATGTTTGGTGACAATACGATACCTTATATCTGAAAGTGTTTTGTACTTCATCTTAATGTCCAAGATAACCAAATAATATTCATTTACAAATTATTTATGATATTTTATCATGTATTTTATTTATTATCATTTTTTATGTTTTTTATTGAATTTTTGATGAGTTCTAAGATACATTTTCCTCGTTCAGGAGTGTTTGTTTCCTTGGTTTTCATTATTGGTTCACTTGAATAAATGTATGAAAGATCATATAAAATGGTAATATTTATCCAGTGTGGAACTTTTATTATTAATGGAAATATATAATATTATATGTTCTCATATATCAATTTATTCTGATTTTAGTATGATCCCATAGAAAAAATATTAATGATAATAGTTTTGTTTATTTGGTGACTTTTTATCATCTCGAAATCATTTTGTTCTATTAATTTATATTATGTATATATACTAGTTATAGGAGATTAAATAGTATTAAATACATATATAATAATATGGTTTGACCATAAAATTGATTTATGACTAGACATGATGGTGGTGATAGAAATTGAACAACTTCTCGTCCTTGAATGAGATAGATCGACCCATGAAAGATGATGTTTTCATTTTTTGTAAAAAAGGAGATGTAAGGTAATTTATTGTGGATTATTACCTAAAAAAGAAAAAATTTATTATATAAAATATATGTGAGTTATAAGGTCACTTTGTTATAGGGATGTGAGGATATGATAAGAAAATAAAATAACATGAAAATAAATTAAAAGAAAATGGACGATGCTTTTACCTCTTGATCATCTTCTCCTACAGTATCTCATTAGAGAAAAGGGATTGGTTGTTTAATGATATCAATGCCTTTTGGACGTGGTGTAGAGGTTTGGGAGTGTATTTATAGAAATTTTGACAAATTATAAGGCATATAATGTGTGAGGAGACGAGGTAGTGAGGTGTGGTATTTATAGCGAAGAAGAGGGATGTTTATAATTGTTTTATTCATTTGTTTTGTTATTTTGGATCAAGAAAATGATTTTTTAAAACATTATCCCTAAATATATTAAAATAATGATGTACAGTTTTATATTATGGTTTTACATCAGCCATAAATTATCTATGACTCTATAATTCTTGTATTTTTCTTATACTATAATTATCGTATTTCACACTTCAGAAAAAATTTAACTATTTTAGAAAAATACCAAAAATTCATCCAGTGATTTTTTTAGGTTTATAATTAAATAATGAACACCATTTTAGGAAAATAATTTTATAAATATTTAAAATATAATTTTTAATTAAAATCCTCATTTACTCAACAATTAATGAATTAAAATTATAATTAATTTTACAACTCCTTTAAAAATTATTTAAAGTCTTATAAAATTAATTTATAATCATAACACAATAACACATTAGTATATTAATATATTTTTGAAAATTATATTTTTTATTAAATCATTATATCAATTATAAAATTTTAAATAAAAAATACAGTATACAAAAATTCTAATAATTAAATTGTCATTTGTAAAACATTTATTTAATAAAAATATGATTTAAATATGTCATATTTTAATTTATATGATTCCCAATCTTTATTTATACATTCATAGATGATTTTATTATTTAATTCTTCATATTACTACTCTTAATGGTGATGTTACTATTCCAATGGTCAGTTTATGATTACTTCAGTTTATGCACCTTAACTAATATAAATACAACACATTGAATTAATTATTTATTATTAAAGTAATTATTGTGTTATATATGAGATTTATACTATATTAAATAATTATAAGAAAGGAAAATCACATTGATATAATGTTGGGTCGTTATATTCTTCCCCCCTAACGAAATTTCACCCTCAAAATTTCATTTTAAATATAAATTTGACAACATCTGAGGGTATTTATTTTATCTACCACCATTAACTAGAAAATAAAAATAAATTTTGAGATATTGAATACTTATATAGTAAAAATATAAACGGGAAAAATTTCACATAAAATGATAAACTTGTAAATGAAATTTATACCTTAAAATATGATAACCTATGTATTAATCTAGGTTATCCATGGTGATAGAATTATCCTTATGTTTCTAGATCATAATTTATCATATGATTAAAAGCCAAAACAAATCCATAGAAAAATTAATAAAGTGTTACCAAATAGTAGGACTTATATTATAAAGTTTCTCGATAGGAATCAAAAATAAATAACAAGTATTATGGGAGACTGATAAATGAATAATAAATATTTTTAAATATTTTTTTATTGAGAGAGGTAAGGAAAAAATTTATAGGGTAAAATTTTTCTTTTGGAATAATATATTACTCAAATTTTACTATATATAATGATAATTTATTTCAATGATATCAAATTAAATAGAAACTACATACAATTTTGATGAGTGAAGGTTATTAAAAAAATGAGTTACATTGACCACAGTGGACCAAGGTACCGATAAAATATATTGGAAAATTTTTATCCCCATTAGAATATGGTTCTCAATTAACTCATGTAGTTAACCAACCATAAAGACAAGATGATACATTGTTGTTGGGAGATATTATATATTCCTAGGGATATACATGTTTTCAAATCTAAATGTATGATAAATACAATTCTATAGAATGAAATGAATATAATTTTTAGGAATGTTTGTTTGAAAAGAAACCATTACATTATTTTATCTTTAATATAATTTATTTCCAACAATTACCCTACCACTATTTGGTCGTTAGAAATTTCCACCATGTTAAAATTTAAGAATACTAAACAAAATATAATAAATAGTATATGTTCAATATATAAATAAGATTTAATAAATTACAATATAATAAGATAAATATATATCAAATCATCATTAAAATTAATGTATAATTAACCTAAAACATGAAATCTTATATGACATTGAGTTATTATTTAATTATTTAATTTCAGATACTGAAAGATAATTTTTTATAAAATTTTCTATCAAATTTTGATATGGGATGTATAAATTTTTATATGAGTGGTGTATTTTATTTTTAATAAATATGAAAATAAAAATTTAAATAAGAAATATATTATTAACATATAAAAAATTTTTGTGAAAAAATAATTCATAATATTCATAAATAAATATTTTCAAAACATTATGTGATGAATATAGTAGAGAAGGGATAGGTGATGTAATATTTCACCCCCAACCCAACTCTCCAAAATTCAAAATTTATTTTTCACACGATCCCATATTTTCAATATACAAACATTATATATCCTACATTTTCTTGATTTTTTTTTCAAATCTCATCTATAAAAACCTATCAGCCCAAGAGAAATTATACCTAAAAATTTATATTTATTCTTGATTTATCTATAAAATTCTACCTTATTCCTTTATTATTTAGTGATATTTAGAAAGACAATAATGTCCCTTCAAATTATTAGAATAATATAATCATGATAATACTTATTTTAAATTATCTGATTCGAATTTTAAATTATTTATAAATTATTAGTTATAATTTAGCTTTAAATTCAATCAATGTTCTCTATACATTTTCATACTATCCAATTCATTTACAATACATATGACTATTTAATGTCATTTAATTTAACCCATTTTTATGTTTATAAATCTAATAAAATAATCATTCATAATTTTATAAAAAATTAATATATATATAAATATAAATTCATTTAATTTAAATATTTTTAATTAAAAACATGAGGAGGTATTTGGTGTGAAAAATGATGTTTTAGATGGAGGCATTATAACTACTCGAGATTTTAGTATCTATTACATCAAGTAAATATCATAATGAATAGCTTCTGATATATGAACCCCTTAACTAATGTGAATAATACTTTATTATAATGTATTTTGAAAATAAATAAATCATAAATATACAATGTGAATGTAATTAAATGAAGTAAATTTTTTCATTGAAATTAAATAATGTTAAAAACAATTAACATTTATAAGCATCATTTTTTAATAAAAGAATTTTTATTTATATTTTTTTCTTATTTTAAAAGATAAATTTATTATTTTTAGAATTTTTTTTTAAAAAAATTAATTTTATTGGTAAATTAAGAATAAAAAACATTCTTAGAGATATTTTTTAGGATTTTTCATAAAAGGTTGATTTTTATGTGAATGGTGAAAAATACCAATTTTAAAAACACTCTCAATTTTTTGAAATTGTAATGATATAATAATTAATTTAATGTTTACGAATCATTTTTCATTAAAAATATATATTTATGAATTAATATAATTTTTTTAAAAAGATAATATGAATTTATAAATTTATATTAGACTTGTTGTAAATCTAAGTAATGTTTTAATTGAAATAAAAACTATTATTTGTTCGTTTGTTTTGATGAATTACTCATAGGGTTAATTTATTAGGTTAAATGTGACATAAGCCTCATTTGATTATGTATAATCAAATTAAATCTTAGGTAATCAACATTATAAATTATTTTGTTAAAAAATAATTATTATTCTTAAAACTGTTTTTTCAAAATAATGTTTTTCTTTAGGTTAAATGTAATTATTATAAAATTAATTTTTTACCACATATAGATATAAAATATTTTAAAAAGGATTACATATATAGAAACATCAAATTTATATTATTTAGTATGGTGTGTTCAATTTTTTTCATTAATAATTGTTATCATGATAAGAGGTTATCACCAACGAAAAGTATAAAAGGTTGAATAAGGGGGTTAAACTAAGAAATATAGTTTACAAAATATTTAAAACTTTTATAAATTGTATTTTATTTTTATAGTTGAACCTTATTTTATTATATATTTGAAATTGGACCTAACTAAACCCCCATTAAATGAGATATTCATTTATTTGTTTGTATTTATTGAAAGCATACCCACTGTTAATTTTTGGTACGATGTCTTGTATATCATGGTCCTCTTATTTTTTTCATTTTTATTCATGGTTGAATGTACTTTTTTATACTTCTGATACGATGGGGGTCTTTTTTGGTTTTTTTGGAGGGGTTGTGTGGTTTTTGAGTGTTTAGAATATGGGTGGAAATGGACGTGTAGCTAGAAAATCTACTATGAGTCCACCAGTTAGATGGTGAAACCCTCTGAAAAAAATTTATGGAGGATAAAAGTATTGAATTTAAAATAGTAATTCCACTATATAGATAGTGTAATCCTTATAATTTTTCTTTGTGTAACCTATAATTATTTCAAGCCATTATCATTATGGTGATGCCGATCATGATGAGTAAGTCCAGGTTAGTATCTAAATTTTAATTATTGGAAAAACTATTTTAAATCAAATCGCTTCCACCCACTCCTCATACCTAATTGAACCACAAAGATATTGGATTACCTCTTTAGGTACGTTTTCCCCTTCCAAACATGAATTATAATAGATTTAAGTGTCTATTTAATAATTTAATCTCTTTTGGTAATTGTAATATTTGTTAGATAGTTAATTATTCTTTCCCTTTGTCCCGTTTTAATCAAAGGTAGTGTAACCATCTATATTAGTGTGATATAGATCAGGATTTGTGGACTCCGTTTCTATATTATTGTCTTCATATTTTATATCCCTTAATCTCTCCCATTTGTATTCCATTGTTGGGTTATTGATGATCCCAATATTTCATGTTTGAGGTTTCGTAATCTTGTACCAATCAATTCACATGATTGTTTCATTCTTGATTTGAAATATTATTCTAAATTATTTATAAAGCATTAATTTCAATTTTTGATCAATATTTTTCAATTATCATGGGTTTTGGTTAATATATTTGACAATGGATTTAAAATTAATGTATTTATTCCTAGAAAATGGGTTCTATTTGAAATGGATGATTTACCAAATGACATTGATGTTGACTCTTGAGAAATGAAGGTATGTAATTTCTTATGTTGAATGATATGTATTGTTTTGAAAGGAATTTGGATTATCCAAAAAAAATTAAAATTCCTTTTTGAAATTAAATGAGACATTTGAAATTAGATTTTAGGACACTTTAAAAAATTATTGATGAAATTGATTTGATTTAACATCTCCAATTTTTAACAATATTATTTTGGAATGTCTTTTGGATTATTTTGGATTTAGGCATAGAGATGGCATGATATTTCGTGGCTTATAGTGCTCCAAATTTATTATTTAATATGTTAAATATTTTAAATCAATGAAGGAACAATTTCTCGAAAAATGTGGAATGACTTCTAAATATTGTCTTGGATAGGAAGTTTGAGTCCATAATTGAATTCAATGTGTTATTATTACCCAATGTGTAGTGTAACTGTAGAATTCATCAGACATCCTGGTTGAGGTGCAGTCATGGGAAGGTGTTTAAATAATTTAATCAAATTAATAATGTTCATTAATTAATTACTTGTCTTAAAAAATTATCAATATAAATGATATTATGAAGATTTTAAGGTTTAGCTACACAACCATATAAATCGAGACATTCTATTGGATGGAATTGGGGGATCTTCTGTTAGTGAGTGATAAATATATCATGGATCTTCAATTTGTGTGTGATGTAATCTAGGGAAAATTATAATTAAAAAGACATAGGGTTGTTATTCACTATAAATTGATCAAATTCATGATAGGATCATGTTTTCATAGAATCATTCTTCGGTGTTTATTTTTATGATGAATGAAAATCAATCGACCAATATATTTATTGAGAGATTTATACATATTGTGGGTATGGGTTTATCTATGAGGATTTCTTGGGAGAATTTTTTATCTATTTTTTTATTCTTTTTATATTCTAAAAAAATGGATCAAGGCCAACCGAGCATGGCCTAGGTTTGTTTCTATATGGGTGTTTCTTGGATTTCACTCACCGTAATTCATTTATCCTTGTTATTCATTTTGATTTGTATTGTGATGAAATAATAGATAAACAATCATTGTGAACCCATTTCCTAGAACAATGGATTGTTATCAAAGATCTAGGATTATATCGATGATGTGATCAAGCTATGATAATGGAAGATTTATTAGAGATAGATTTCTATGTATTTATTTGTGTCATTGGAATGTGATGCTAAATGATGAATTACTATGTTTTACCAATTGGATGTGAAGGATAGAACTCAGTGGGCGGTAAAATAATATTTTTGTTGACCTCAAATTCATGTTCACTAAAAATGTGTATGGTTGGATTAATAGCTAGGAGATCAGATGATGAGACTTTAATTAGATATGATATTTCGGAAAATTCTGCACTACATGAAATTTATTTGTAGTCTACCAACCATGTGGGACCCTGGGTGTGGCGTTAGAGTTTCCGAAGAATGCTAAATATCACATGGTGTGTGACCCTTATATCAATTTGTGCTGCTCTTCCTGGAAACACGTATTACACCTTAATGGGTACACATAAATGGTTATAAGTACACGTTCTAGTACATGACGTTTATCATGACATTGAAAAGTCTAGACTAGGTGTACCTGGGAAGAACAGCGTAAATGGACATCATTAGGAGTAAAAATTCTCGGTCACGCCATGTTATTTAACATAGACATGGGCATGGTCTGTGATACCCAGGCAGGACGTAGTGCCAAAGGGAAACCGTTTACTTCCATTACACATCATGTACTCCTTAAAAAAATTCCTAAATCCCTTATTCTCTTACTCATGTAAAAGTCTCACTATGGGGAATTCCCTTGATTCATTCCTTGAGGGTTATTTTGGAATTGACTCCTACTCATAGTATGATGATTACTTCAGTTGTAATTCTTGGTATGAGGTGTTGGAATCCATTTGTATTGCCCTAGTTGAGATCCTCTATCATCATCATTTTCTAGGTGGAGTTCTCCATATTATCATGACCAACACTATGTGGATTCTAATACACTATATAGGAGACTATTCCAAAATTGAGTTGTGGGTACACCCTATGTCCTTGGGTGTGGTCCTCATCTATGTATCATTGTCTTTAAAATTTTACTATATAACTGTAATTTTTAGTCATGATGATCCATACAAATTATCCAGATTTCATCAGTGTTATGTGACATATAGAACATGTTCTCCTAGACAATTGATATACAATACATTCAGGTATAACCACTAGACTGAAATTATGGTTTGACTTTTATGTTCAGATGGTGTGACTTTGTTGAGTATATTTAGATATTATTGTTATGTTTTTGAAGACTATACCTGTGTTGATCTGGTTATTATTATTTTTGTCATATTCTTAGTGATTTTGGGGTGTCCTACTAGGTATTTTTATACTCACAACTGCATGGGATTTTCAAGCCTGTGTCAGTTCATATGTAGAAGAAATCCCCTTTAAAAGGGTATAATAAGGATGAAAGATCATATTGATCCATACTAACTGAGGTTTCTATCATTAGTTACATTGAAAATAATCCCCTTTTATACTTTCAGGATGGACTCATTTTTAAACTCATTGTGGTAGGCCTATATATGTCCATTTTTATTAAATTATTTTTATTTTACCCTAATAGTGGTATGTAGATGTATGTATGCTTGTTTTATTGTTTTATTTACATTTAGGAAATGTATTATCTTGGATATGTGAGCTTGTGTATAGATACCTTAGAGTAAGGCATCCCATGTGAGTGATATTCCTACTCGGTACTAGTCGCCAGCCGCAATCTAATTAAAGCCGAATTGGGGTAGTCCCAACATGAGATCTATTTGAATGGGTCATGATAGTGTTTTATTAATGGACTTAATTCTACATTTTAACTTGAGTCTATGAGGTTTTTTTGTGATAATAGTGTTATGTGTTTCAAGTTCATATTTCTAGAAGGAAAGCCAAGTATTATTGAGGCGGTTGATATATCCATACAATAGGTCTTTGATCACATACCTTGCAACTCAGATCATGTGAAAACATTTAATAGGAAACATTTGGTGCATTTATCATATCAGAATTGGTTTTGGTTTTTGGGACCTTTTTGAGTCACCTATCCAGATATAATCATCAAACACGGTAGATCTTGTAACTTTCAGGATGCCCATATGACATATGACTAGAAGGATTCATCATCTACATCACGAGGATGATCCCCTAAGTGAAGAATCATTGATATAAGGTTATGATCAATATTTGTTACCTCCATGTGGTTCACCAATTATACCCCCACATATCCTGTAGTGCATGGAACTCATAGTACTAACAGATGAGGTGTGCATTCTAATCCTGTTTCATGAGTTTCAACAACATTGAACCTTCATGAATTTACAGAGTCCAACCCATATGCAGTTGATTACTATGTTGAGGTAGTGATGTGATTTTTTTTTCATTAGGACACATGTATATCAGATCAATTTTCTGGTTGATAGCATTATTTTTGGCACTTCAGTATGTTGTATATAACGTCCCTAACCTTATACACATAATATTACACGATTTTTAATAAAAATTAACCATCAATTAAAACCTAATGATTTTAAATTCTAGTTCTTATAGGAGACTATGTACCTAATTTGACATCATAAAAACAAAAAAAATATTTTATTTCATGTATATAAATATATCCTTACTTCATTTTAAATCATACATATTCATAGTATAACTTCTGGAAAACATGAAAATTGAATGAGTTAAAAAGAATTGTAAAATTATGAACAATGTAATAAAGTATAGCACATGGGTTAGAAGACATAACATGGTGTCTAAAAGTCACAGAACAACGATAAACATAAGGAAGAGTAACATGTTTATCATGGGATCATTTAAACATAGAATCAAATAAATGTGTCTAGAACACACAACATGAAATAAGCATGAGTCATGGATGACAGCCAAGACCATTGTAAATTACAGACAATGTCCCATTAATGAATTAGGTTCACTCCATATACCGACATGTTATCTGATAAGTATAAACATTTCCCAATGAATTGGAGTGATATATGGGTTGAAATAACATAAAAGTTTCCCTCATAAGTTTTCCAAAAGAATAATCAATCATGAGGTATAAACATAAGGGTTACCCAAGGAATTAATTGGGTATCATAAATATGTCATAAGAAATAACCAAAGGTTGTATCATAAATGAGTCCAAGAAATAATGGATTTAAATCATAAATGGAAATCAATATGGTAATATTTCCATAGATCAAGATTATTTATTTCAAAATAATGTGATAACATGTAAAAAGAGTATTTAATAAACATTAGAAATAAAACATTTCAGTGTTGTTTAAGGGAAAATTATCAAGTTTCATTAAAATGGAAAAAAAATAATTGTTTGTATAAAACTAGTAATGAAACAAGATAGTTATTCATGATAAAATGAGTGATCTAATAAAAAAATGGTTTCTCAAAAATTATTATGGAGTTCCATTAAAAATGGGTAAGAAAATGGGAATTCCCTTTAATCGGACTTGATTATCTGGATGAACTGAGAAGAAAACTCTTTTAAAACATGTATTTGCCCATCAAATAAGGGTAAAATGATCTACATACATTATTTTGAAACACAAAAATATAATTTAAAATAATTTTATAAAGGTAAATAATAATAACAATATGATAAATAGAGAGAAATCATAACCTGAAGGAAAATTATATGTTTGGTGACAATACCATACCTTATGTCCGAAAGTGTTCTATACTTCATCTTAACGACATGGATAAACAAATAAAACTCATTTATTAATTTTTTATGAAATATTATCATGAATTTTATTAATTATAATTTTTTATGTTTTTTATTGAAATTTTTATGAGTTTTACGATACATTTTCATCATTCATGAGTGTTTGTTTCCATGGTTTTCATTATTGGTTCACTTGAATAAATGTATGAAAGATCATATAAAATAATAATATTTATCCACTATTGACTTTTTTTTATTAATGGAAATATATAATATTATATGTTCTTATATATCACTTTATTCTGATTTTAGTATGATCCAATTGAAAAAATGTTCTTGATAATAGTTTTGATTTATTTGGTGGTTTTTTATAATCTTGAAATCATTTTGTTCTATTAATTTATATTATGTATATATACTAGTTATAGGATATTAGATATTATTTAATACATATATAATAATATGGTTTGACCGTAAAATTGTTTTATGACCAGCCATGATGGTAGTGATGGAAATTAAAAAACTTCTCGTCCTTGAATGAGATGGATCAACGCATCTAGGATGATGTTTCCATTTTTTGATCAAAATGAGATTAAAGGTAGTTTATTATGGATTATTACCTATCCAAAGAAACATTATAGTATATAAAATATATTTGAGTTATAGTGTCACTTAGTTATAGGTATTTGAGGATATGATAAGAAAAGAAATCAACATTAAAAATAATAAATGAAAATAGAAGATGGTTTTACCTCTTGAACTTCTTCTCCTTGAAAATCTCAATAGAGAAAATGGATAGGTTGTATGATGACACCAAAGTCTTTTGGACATGTGGTAGAGGTTTTGGAGTTTATTTATAGATAATATGAAAAATTATAAGGCATATAATGTGTGAGGAGACGACGTAGTGATGGGTGGTATTTATTGCGAAGAAGAGGGGTGTTTTTTAATTATTTTTTTCATTTGTTTTGTTATTTTTGTTCCAGACAATGAATTTTTTAAACCTTATCCCTAAATATATTAAAATAAGTATTTATAGTTTTATATTATAGGTTTACATCAGCCATAAATTATCTATGACTCTATAATTGATGTATGTTTCTTATACTGTAAATTATCATATTTCACACTTTATAAAAAATTTAACTATTTTAGAAAAGTACCAAAAATTCATCAATAAATTTTTTAGGTTTATAATTAAATAATTAACACCATTTTAGGGAAATAATTTTATAAATATTTGAAATTTTAGTTCTTATTAAAATCATCATTTACTAAAAAATTATTGAATTAAAATTATAACTAATTTTACAACTCGGTGAATTTTTTTAAAGTATTGTTAAATTAATTTATAATTATCACACGATAAAACATTAATATGTTAATATATTTTAGAAAATTATATTTTCTACTAAATCATTATATCAATTATAATGTTTTAAATAAAAAGTACAGTTTACAAAAAATCTAATAATTAAATTGTTATTTATAAAATATTTATTTAATAAAAATATGATTTAAATATATCATATATTAATTTATACTATTCCAAATTTTTATTTATTCATTCATAGGTGAGTTTAGTATTTAATTTTTCATATTACTATTCGTAATGGTGATGTTACTATTCCAATGTTCAGGTTATGATTACTTCGGTTTACGTACCTTAAATTATATTAATATAACACATTGCATTAATTAATTATTATTAAAGTAATTATTGTGTTATATATGAGATTTATAATATATAAAATAATTATAAGAAGGTAAAATCACATTCATATAATGCTGGGTCATTACCTTCTTCCCCCCTAAAGAAATTTCAACCTCAAAATTTCATTTTACATAAAAATTTGACAACATGTGAGGGTATTTATTATATCTACAACCATTAACTAGAAAAAAAATAAATTTTGTGATATTAAATACTTATATAATAAAAATATAAATTGGAAAAATTTCACATAAAAGGATTAACTTGTCAATGAAATTTTTACCTTAAAATATGATATCCTATGTATTAATCTAGGTTATCCATGTGGATATAATTATCCTTATGTTTCTCACTAACATTTTCTAGTCCCGATTTCCAAAAATAATTGGAATATTTTATAATAAAAACTATAATGTACCTAGCATTATGATCATATTATTGCATATTTTTAACCAAAATTCACTATCTCTTATAACCCATGGATCATAAATTCTAGTGTCTTTAGAAGGCTATGTAAATAATTAGAAAGTATAAAACTAAAAAAATTATTTTATTTAATATCCATATATATCTGCTAACATTCTTTTTGGAAATTATATCTACATAGGATATCATGAGGGATACATGAACAAAGGAAATACCTACAAATCTCAGTAAGGGAAAAGATATAGAAATAAATCATAAGAAGTGGATTAGAAGGCATAACATGATGAAATAAATGGAATGGAACGTAAATAAACATAAGTAATAATAACATGTAAATCATGGGATCATATAAAATATAATAATTTAAAGGTGGAAACAATGAAAAACATGACATAAGAAGTAGTCAAGGCTAACTACCTAGGCTATTCTGCATGGCAGTCAATGTCTCTTGAAGGAGTCAGGTTCACTCCCTAACCCAACATAACGTCTCCTGATAAGAAACATTACCCAATGCAATAGAGTGCAATTGGGGGAAACACATAAGAACATGTTCATGCATATGTCTTCCATAAAAATAATCAAACATGAGGTATACACATAAAGTTTATCTAGGGATTGAATTGGGTATCACAAATATGTCATAAGGAAAAACCAATGGCCGTATCATAAAAGTGTTCATGAAATAATGGATTTAAATTATATATGAAAATAAATAAGGAAAAATAATTATATATCAAGATAATTGATGTCAAAATGAAGTGAAAATATGTAAAAGAGTGTTTAATAAACTTTATAAATAAAACATTTTAATGTAGTTTAAGAAAAAATTTTCAATTTATTTAAAAGGGAAGTAACGAATAATTATCTATATAAAACATGAAACAAAAAAATAAATTTTTTGATGGTAAAATGAGTGATTTTGTAAAAATTATGGGGATTTAAACCATATTTTGGAGTTCCCTAAAAAAAGGTATGAAAACATGAATTCCCTTTAATCGGGCTTCATTACTGAGAAGAATTTTGAAATGAACATTTTTGAAACATATCTTTCCCCATCTAAGAAGGGTGAATGATCTGGATACATGAGTTTTTAAAATATATACATAATTTTGAGGAACTATATAAAATGAAATAATAAATTCATTTGGGTAAATATAGAGTAAATGTTACCCGAATGAAAAATAGAGGTTCAGTTAGAATATATTATCTTATTTTCGAAAGTGTTATTCACATGAAATTCATGTAATGGATAATAAATTAAAATTAATTAATTAATTCATTTATAACCTTTAATAAATTTAATTTATTTCTTATAATTTTGTAATGATAATTTTATTCTTTTTTGGTGAAATCCAAGATACATTTTCATTGTTCAAGAGTGATCGTTTCCTTGGTTTTCACGGTTGGGTGACTTGAATAAATGTATTAAATATCATGTAAAATGGGAATATGTATACATAATTGAATTTGTTTATTCTTAATGAAAATATATTATTTTAAACGGTTTTTTTATCATTTTTTCCATATGTCTGGATGATTAATTAGATAAAATGTTAATTATAATTATTTAGATTAATACAGTGATTTTTTATCGTCTATAAGTAGTTTTGATCTATTAATTAATATAATGCATATATTATTGTTATAGAACATTAAATAGATTTTAATACATACATTGTTATCATTTTTTACTATAAAAATATTTTTATGACTGCTCATGAATGTGGTGATGTAAAATGAAAACATGGCATCCTTGAATGATACAAATAAACAAACCAAAGATGATATTTTCATTTTTAGAATAATGGTAGTGGGAATGGGTTTTATGATGGATTATTCTCTAAAAAGAATAAGTATAATTTTTGTAAAGTATATGTGAGTTATCGTGTCACTGTAGAATACAATGGTGAGGAGAAAACAAGAATCAAATAACTTAAAAAAAAGAAAATGGAAGAGGGTGTTACCTCTTGATATTATTCTTCTTCAGAACCTCCATAGTGCAAAGGGGTTGGTAATTTGCTAATACCATCATCTCATGTATGTGGGGGTAGATTATTGGGAGTTTTTAAAGAGAAACTAGACAAGATCTTAGGTATATAAGGTATGAGGATAAGAGGTGTTGGGGATGGTATTTATAGTTTAGGATAGGGGTGTTTTTTAATTATTTTATTCATTTTATAATTACTTTGGCTCATGATAATGAATAGTTTGAATATTATCACAAAATATATAATAATAATGAATGATAGTTCAAAATTACTGTTTTACATCTTCTATACATCTTCTATGACTCAGTAATTCTTGTATTTATCTAATAATGTAAATTACCATATATCCCTATTCAAAAAAATATAACTATTTTAGAAAAGTCATAAAATTTATCCCAAATCATTTTCTAGTTTCATAATTCACAATTAAACACCATTTTATGAAAATAATTTTCAAAATATGATAAATATAACTTTTATATAAAATCATTATTTACTAAAAAATTAATGATTTTAGAATTATAACTAATTTTAAAACACATTGAAAAAAAATTATGGTCTCAAAAAATTATCTTATAAAAATAAGACAAAAAAGATTTATTTTTGAATTTATTATAGGAAAATATTTTTTTAAATCATTTTATTCATTTTATAATTATAAAAAATCATTTTACAAAAATACTGACAATTAATTTACCATTTTAAAAAATTTATTTACAAAAACTACGAGGTAAATATTTCATATTTTTAAATATAAGATACCCATTAAAATTATACTTCCATAGGTATGGATACTATTAATTTGGTCATATTACTATTCCTAATTTAAGTTTTACTCTTCCAAAGGTCGAGTTAAAATTCCTTCAATATATGTTCCTTAACATCTACATATTCCACTTCATTCATTAATTATTCATTTATTATGTTTTTATTATGTTATATATATGATTTATAATATATGAAATAATTAAAAAATGTAAATTTTTACTGATAGATTTCTGGGTCAATATAATGGTAGGGCATATTGTCTAAGTCATATGTTGAGGAAACTCATGCATGGTCAGATTTTGTGTTCTTTTTCTGAGAGGAGTTTTCTCTATATATGTTGAGGGATGTACAAATATAAGATTTTCTAAAACATCAATAGGGTATTATTACAATGGTACAATATTCATTGAGTGTCACCAACCTCTTAAGGTACTCGATGGTTATAGATAATGATCAATTCATTCATCTTCAAACCTTTAAGAAGTTTATATATAGAAACATCCAAGAAATCATTATACCTCAATGAATTACTACCTATGATGTGGTTATTGTGTATGTTTATGTGGTAAAGATTTTCCTAGATGAGTAAACGTAGATAGTTGTAATAAGAAGTGGACATACAGGAGTTAATACAACAGTAATATGGAGCTGGCATTAGACCTAGGGACCTAGAAGTGTGAGAGGTTGTAGGTAGTGATCCCTAGATAGAGGGTTCATGGTTCAAGGATCACATGATGGGTCTAGTAATCACAAGTATAGGTAGATCACTCATGAAATGGAAGGGGATATCTTGTGAAGGATTTCCTGACCCATCATATGGATGAAAAAGAGATATTTGTTGGGTTTCCTGGGAAGACATAGTGATAGAAGAAGACAAATTCCCACAATGGAAGATGTGGAAGATGATCTAGCATAGTAGTTGGAGTTATCAGTTGTCTTGACTTGTTACCACAATAACCCCCATGTATTCCATACCATGATTAGGGATCTAGATTTCAGGGGTGAGTGTAGCTATAGCCAGTCATGTCTTCTGGATCGGAAGCTCTAGGGATGATACAAGGTACAACTTATATATATTTTTACCTTAGTTATGGTACTGACAGACATAGGTGTGACTCATTCCATTATTTTAACATTTCTTGTTCTAGAAATAAATATTCTAGTTGAGCCCTTTGCTCGACCCTTGCAGTTGGAGATTATTATGGGAGGTGAATTAGAAATCAAACAATTCTACTAACAGTAAGACATCACACATGGAGGTGAGGTTTTTTTGGGATCTATTTATAGTTGCGATGAGGTGTTCTGATGTCAGCTTATGTATGAAATTGTTATATAAAATTCATTCCAATATATAATGTTTCATGTAAAGGATGTGGTGTGTGTATAGTGATGGGACTAGGTTTTACATTCTGGGAGATAGGGAAAAATAGATTTCATAGGATTGACACGTGCATATACCAGTTTATTGGACTACCCATTAGATAGATAGCATGACCCTTGGTGTAAAGGGTGATATGGGTTTTCAGTTCCCAAAAGTGGTGGATGAATATGAATACATATTTCATGAGGAAATATTAGGCTTACCTCTCTGTCAAGTCATAGATTTATTCATTTAACTACACCATGGAATGACTCTAACATCTATTCTGGTATGTTAGAAAGCTCATGTAGAGATTCATGTGCTAAGGGAGTAGTTGGAGGACATGTCGATGAAAGGATTTATAAGAACCAGTGCTACACCAAGGGCATCCACACTGTTTTTATTCAAGAAATAAAATAGCAGGTAGATTTTATGTGTGTACTACCATCACCTAAATTAAGTTATATTAATGAACAATTATTGACTACGGAGGATCGATGTCCTCTTTTGTCATTTCATAGGGGAATAATGGTTCTCTAAGATTGAACATACATTAGTCTATTACTATTTGTGAGTATGGGATGAGGATATACTGAAGACAACATTCTGATGTCGCTATGGTCACTGTGAGTACATGGTGATTCCCTTTGTCATGATGAACTCCCCATCAATTTTCCTAGGACTCATGAACCAAATCATTCTGCTTTTCTTATACCAGTTTTTGGCAGTCTTCATTGATGTAATCCTAATTTAGTTAGTGTATAGAATAATAATTAGATACACATGAGGATGGTTTGAATGTACTATAGTTGAACTATGATTACTAGAATCTATTGATGTTACATTTATCGATTCTGTAGGTTGACATTTTGGGACACATTCTCTTAGTATATGGGTTATCAGTGGACCTGGTAAATATTGAGGCATTGTGAGTTTTGAATCCACCCTATTGTGTGATGGAGGTATAATGATTCCATGGGTTAGTATGATACTATTGGTGATTTTTACTTGATTTATCAAGGATATTGGTTCCCTTGTAATTATGACCTCGAAGGGAAAACCTTTCATGTGGTTAGAGATATTCCATTATTATTTCCAGTAGTTGAGGAAGAGAATTTGAAGCACTTCCATATTGAGATTTCCAGAGGAGGTTGTCAAGTATGTAGTGTTATTCAATGAATTAGTTATTGGTCATGGTTTATTTCTTATGTAGTGGAAGATGGTGATTACCTATGGTTCACATTAGTTGAGACCACAAGAGAAAAACTACCTGACCTAGGACCTAGATGGAGAAGCAATGGTGTTATCACTGAAGATGTTTTGTAACTACTATATGTGTGAGATTTTTATCATCCATTATGACCAAAATAGTTTCTTGAATATCATATCTCAGTAGGATCTTAACATGAGATAGTGGTTCTTCATAGTTTTCCATTCTGATTTAAATAATGGGATTTTACATTCTCATAAAAAGGGGAAATGGTAGTAGATTCACTCACTAGTGGATCATATTTGTAGATGTTGAGCAAGGCATATAAGAAATTAGGCTCATTGAAGAAATCCCATTTGAATGGGTAGGGAGCATCCCATGTCCCCTTGATGGTTTTTACCCATCTAATTTTATATTGATTAGGGGAAGCATATCTAAGTGATATAGACTATGACAACCTACGTACTCAAAAATCTATTGGGCATGCTCATGATGGAATTTATGAAGGTGGGGTGAATTTTATTATTTTTAGAGAATGTATGATGGTACCGATGACATTGTCCAAGGAGGTTCTGAGAGAGAGTTACATGTATCTTCATTTGTGGCACATCTTGGTGTGGAAAATATATATCATGACCACCTATATCATTTATAGTGGACTGGGATAACGAAGGGAGTTACAATGTTTGTATCCTGATTGATTAGTTATTTGAAGTTGAAAGATGTGTACCAGGTTCCAATGTGTTTAGCCCAACCCCTTGAGAAGGTAGAGTGGTATTGTTATGGTATATCCACGGAAATAATTATTTGGTTACAATATAAATCCAAGGGACATGATTCTTTATGAGTGATCATAGACTGACTCACCTTATTATCCCACATATTATATATTCAGGAGTATAGTTTAGTAGAGTGCTTAGGAAGCCACTGCATGTCAGAGATAGTACAAATAAATGGAGTTCCCTTGAACATTTTGTCTAACCATGATGATCACATCACATCAAGTTTGTGGATGGTATTTTAGATGAAATTTATGAATAATATGTGTTTTAGAATGTCTATGAACCCTATACTGAAGGCCAGACTAATCATACCATTCTAGCCCTATAAGGCTTAATACGAGATTTCTTGTTAGATTTTGGCCATATTTTGGAGGATCACTTACCATTGGTGGGATTTGCATGAAACAATAACTACCATTCTACTATTAGTATACCACCATTTGAGGCCTCATATGGATAACCATTAATGTTGAAACTATGATAGACTGAACTAGGATAGTATGCACTTATGGGACCAGAGTTGGTGTGAACCACTATAGAGAAGGTAACGATCATCTTTGAGTGGATGAGGCCTATGTAGATATGTTAAATGTCTTATCTAAATAGATTATGAGGCCTTTTGAGTTCATGGTTGGAGGGTATGTGTTCCAATGTGTATTACATCGACATGGATTGTAGAGATTTGGCTAGGGAAGAAATTTTTCTCTGGGTTTCATTCACCCATTCTTTATATTGTGTAGATTTTTCGATATGGAGTACTACTTATCACTACCACCGTAGTTAGACAGGGTAAATGAAATCATCCATGTTTCTCAACTGTGATTGTATGTGGATGATCTGCCACATGTTATTGACTAGGGAAAGTTAGACATTTAGGATTCAACTACCTTTACAGATTACCTGATAGAGATCAGTGATCACCAGTAGAGTATCCTTTTTATAAATTGATTCCCCTAGTGAATGTCTAGTGGTAACATTTTAATCTAAAGAAGATCTCCTTAGTTTGGGATACATAGATGCATTCTTAGTACACAAATCTCTCTATTTAGTATTTTTGTTTTCTTTTTTTTGGTACATAAAGAACCAAGGTGGGGAGAATGTAATGACTCTAATTTTTCGATATATATTTTTGAAATATTTTATTGATTATTTTTCAAGCTAGTTAGAGATACACCATGATATTACGAGACCTGGTGTCCAAAAAATTAATTCTTCAAATAAATTAAATATTCTAAATATAAAAGCACACATTTTTCATAAAGAAGTAGAATAACTACTAAAATGGGGCTTATTTCAGAACATGAGGCCTCTTTTGAGTATAGAAAATGTGTTTTACTCTAGGCATGGTATAACCTTGAAATTCATCATATGATTGGGTTGAGGTGCGGTCGTGGGTGGATGTTTAAATAAATTTATTTAACTTATTACCATACCAAATAACATAAATATTTAAATGTCTTTATAAAATATTTTCATGGTTATCCCCCTAACCCTAAAAATATATATGTTCCATTGGAGAGTTCTGGAGTATTTATCTTTGGCAAGTGATACCTAGATCATGGATTATAGATCGGTGTGTGACAAAACCCAGTGATCTTTCTATGGACAACGAATTAAAAATAACAGTCATCAGAAATGGTTTTAATTCAAGGTTGCGTGATATTTAATTTGAATTATTTTCCCTTTTAATATTTCTATGAAAAACTCTATTCAATCAACCGACACATTGATTCATGGATTCATTCATATCATAGGTATGGGATTATCCACAGGGGTTTATTGTGAGAGTTTTTTTATCTGTTTTGGTTCTTCAGTTTTCGTTATAATAAAAATGGATTGGGGAAAAATGAATACAATCGTGTTTCATTAATCATTTCATGTTTCATGGATTTATCTAATAGTTTGGGTGTATTCATCTTTGTTATTCTTTTTGACTATTGGTTCAATCAAATAGCGGATCAAAAATTATTCCACACCCATTTCATGGAACAATATATTTTTATCAAAGATATAGGTTTAGATCTATGAGTGTATCAAACTACGATGTTGGATGGTCAATCAGAGAAGGATTTAAGGGTACCATTCATCATATCATTTGAATGCTCTGAAAGATGAAACATAAAGATGTTTTACCGAATGGATTCAATAGTCCGAACATGATTATCAGTTATATAAAGGGTCGATCAACCATAGATGCAAGTTTTATGAAGAGGTTCATGGTCAGATCAATGAATAAAGGAGTAGATAACATATTTTGAACCAGATATAGGACTCTAGAAATTTTGGTAGCAAACACCATGTATTTCATAGCTACATTCCATGTTGTAAACTAGTGTAGCACTAGGGTTTATGTCAGTAATTAAATATCACATGGTTTGTGACCCCTATCATGCAATGTGAGAGTCGAATTGTAGCTTGGTGTGTACCTCATAGGGTACACAATCATAGTAGTAAGTACATGGAATTGGACACACGTTGTACCCCTACATTGACATGTACATACTAGATGTACCTGGGAAGATCCATGTACATAGACAATGTCATGAGTGCATAAGATAATAAACTCATTGTACTCACATGGGGTCAAGAGTACTAGTTTTGATACATGGGCTTAACTCGGTGCTGAAGGGACATTCCATGTACCTAACATAAAAATCATTTCACCCATAAATGGAGGATTAAGATCCTTTTTATCTTCATATTGGATATTTTATTCTAATGATAATATCCTCGATCTTTTCCCTAAGGGTTAGTATGAAATTACATCTTATAGATTCTAATGACCCAAAATTTCATTAATGGAAAATATCTCTTGATCCAGTTAAATGTTTCTTTATGAAAAATGTTTTTTTATAAGATGTCAACTTCTTTAGTTTTAAGTTAAGATTTGTGACCGTTACTTTTATAGTCGTTGAACAGTGATCATCTGGGTAGTTTAAATATAAGGCTTTAACGAACCAATTTTCTACTCAGACAAAGGAAGCGATGGCCTCATCCAGTAGAATTTCCCCTTACGAAGCCCATTTGTCGGAGCTCGGAAAGGAGGTGGCGTCTTTGGGCTTTGCCCTTGACCAAGCCCAAGCTGAGCTTCATCAAGTCAAGCTCGAACGTGATCGTCTACGAGAAAAATGGAAGTTGATAGAGATTACCACTCGAGCAATGTTATCCGAGCAGCCCCAAGAGTCTGTCACCATCGCGCACCTTACACTTAGGTCTTATGCGGCTATTTTAAGGGGTTATGTAACAAATAAGTAGCACCATTTTCATGTACATTATTTTTGTATATAATGATGAATATAATTTATAGTCATTTTTGATACATTGTAATTAGTTTTTAAATTACAAATGATGTTTTTAGTTATTATTTAATTAAGAATTATATTTTATTAAATTAAAGGATTTTTGAATTAAATAATATTTTATTAAAATATTATTAATAATATTAAATTAAATTTTATTAAATATAAATGATCTTATAATTTTATGAATGCAATTAAAATTTTTATTAAGGTTTGAAAGCCATTTCTGTCAAAACACGTGATTTTTTTTATAAATGTCGGTTTTTATTTTAAAAGTGAAAATTCACATATTTAGAAAATTATTTAGATAAAATAAATATTATTTTTGGAATCAGGACGTCGAAAATATCCAACGGTGAATTTGTCATAATTTTCTGAGACAGTCAAATTTTTGGGTAAAAATTAAATACCATTTAAATATATAATGTGTTTTATGACATCATAATGACCCAATGGTGATGTAATAAAATACCATAATCCTTATGTTCGGCCAATATGTGTTTTATCATTAAAATAGTGAGGTTTTGGGTTTGTTTGACTCACTTTTCAAAGCATTAATGGAGCCCTCAAGACTTATTCAACACTTTGCCTTTTTAAATTAATTTCCATGGGAGTGTGACTCACCTCCACATAAGCAACCCTAATTTTTTTAATATGTTCGGACCTTGGACTTGTAAAATATTGTTTTTGTCTTTCGTTTTCCAGAAACCATGGGCAAATACCATGGGATGGTTTGTGGTTTGGATTATTTTAATATAAGGGGTCCCAAACCTAAACAATAAAGAATTCTCTCACCTTTCCTATATAAACCCACCCAAGCTCCCACTTCCTCCTCACCCAAAGCCCTTGAAGTTCGTCCAAACTCTGCCCTAATCTCTCTAGAATCCTCTCAAGGTGCCCCAAGCTCCCAAGAAGCCTCTCACAAGCCTCTCTCTAGCCTTTGGAAGCACACTTCCAAGTAAGGGGTTTTCTTCTTTTCTCATTTTTTTGTCAATTTTCTTTAAGTGGTATTTCCCTTTTTATTTCAATTATGAATGTTGGGGTTTGGTTTCGCACCTCCCCCATACTGCCCTCTTATTCTTTGAATTATGGGAGAACCCTTTCTCTCTCATTAAATGCCTCCCATGTACACCTGTTACTATGCCGAAATTCCGAAAGGAACTTCTCTCTCTTCTTTTACATTCAAGCAATACTTTTGTATCATGAATCTAAATTACTTTTCTATTGTTGGGACATGTATATATATGATCTCCTTACTGTCCATTACATGTAAATATGATGAGGAACCCCTTTCTCTCTCATCAACCTTTTTTATGAATTCTTATGTCACGCCGTTACGTTGCCGAAATCGCACCGATTTTCTAAGCCAATGTCTTTGTGTAGTGAATACCATGCCCATTTCTCCATCAAGGGTATTCACCTTTATGCACATTTACATATTGATTATAAAGTTTCATGTATGAATTCCACTTTCCTTTATCGTGGAAGAAATGATTATGTTTTATGAATCCATGTTTTATGATCCATGTGGCACACTTATGCATTGAATGAAATGTTTAAGAAGGGTGCGCCCTTTATAGCGCTCCAATGCATTGGGTAAAGTATAGTATCATGATACGTCATGTACAATGAGTGTTGACTCATGCTAATTCAAGTGCAACGAGGGTTTACTCGTGCTTCAAGTGCAATGAGGGTTTACTCATGCTCCATGTGCAATGAGCCTTGGCTCATGCTAATTCAATGTTAAGTGTTGTTGCCACATTTCCATGTTATGATTATCATGCTTTATCATGACTTTATGTTCATGTCTCTCTTATGCTCTATTGATATGCCTATTGCCTAACATGTATTGTACTCCTCATGTTATTCATTGTGTACTCCCTTACTGGGCTTTATAGCTCACCCTTTTCTTATGGATGTCCTCAGGTTATCCCATGCAATGCTAAGTACGAAGGAATGTAGTGGTCATGTAAAGGAAGTTTTCAATAAGGATGTTGTATTTCAAGTTTAAAGTTTTTATGTAATGATCCTAAGCCCCAAAGACACTAAACCTCTCGATCTTCTTTGTTGTATCAAGTGAAGTTTTATGTAATAAAGCATGTTTAAGTTGTAATAAAAAGCAGGGTTGTCATAGTTGGTATCAGAGGATAGGTTTAGTTATTTTTGGGATTAGGAAACCCTAGTAAAGCCTTAGATACAAGACTAAGAATAATAAAAACATCCCTAAGTTTTGGTAAATACTAAGTAAGTGTTTTATCAAACAAATACATCCCTGTCTGGATACGAGCAGGTAGAGGCGGCTCTGGCACAGATGTATCCTAGGGGTAAAACCCGAAAACACCGCTTTGAGCTAGACTCGAACGGGAACTGGTGCACGATAACGGGCCTTGCTGCACTCTTGGTTACCACACTCCCAGGGGATATGT
Source organism: Viscum album (assembly GCA_963277665.1). Lineage (NCBI taxonomy): Eukaryota > Viridiplantae > Streptophyta > Magnoliopsida > Santalales > Viscaceae > Viscum > Viscum album. The sequence goes on along the minus strand of OY728139.1, from coordinate 671,061,950 downwards.
TTTGATAAATTCACAATCTTAGTATGAACCCTTATTAAGGGAAAAATGCCCCTAAGAATATATGTTAGAAGGAATATCATGAAAAGCCTGGATTGAATCCTATAGACTCATGAGTTGAAGAGATTAAAGTTTATTTATAAGTCATCAACTTTTGTCTTTGGATTACCCTTTATGTGTTACCCCTAACTTTCCTTTTATTCCAGCCAATGGTCGGTAATAGGAGAACTCGGGCTAACAACCGTTGTGAAGATCAGTGTGATGATTGTACTTATGAGATGCCCAATCCAATGGGAGCGGGAATCGCGAACTTTGTCACGCTTCTCTCTCAGCTAACTCAAGTTTTGAATAGAAACACTGGTCAAGAGGAACGTTCAACCCCCCCTAAGAAAGAACAAGTCGCTATTGAAAGCTTCATGAGACAAAGGCCTCCTACTTTTAGTGGATCATCCGATCCCACGATTGCTGAACAATGGATCAACTCCATTGAAAAGATATTCTCCATCCTCCAATGCTCTGAAAAAGAGAAGGTTCTCCTGGCGGCTTATCGTATGGAGGGTGAAGCTGATCAATGGTGGACGTTGATCAAAAATACGAAGCCTGAGGAGGAGATCGAGGCTTTGGAATGGAAGGTATTCCGGAAGATGTTTTTCGATAAATATTTTCCACGCACCCTCCGTCTTAAGATAGAAAGGGACTTCCTTTCCCTCAAGCAGAAAGATGAGGAATCTGTGGGAGCGTACGAGGAAAACTTCACAAGGCTTGCACGATACGCTTCCGGCTTTGTTGTTACCCCCGAATGCATGGTTGACCGCTTCTTTGGTGGGCTGAAGCCTAGCTTGCGGAAAGCATTAGCGATCCGTGACTTCGACAGCTATGAGGAAATTGTCCGATGTGCCCTCAAGGTTGAAATGGAGATCGGGGAATCACAGGGGTATCATGGGGACAAGAAGCGGAAGGTGGACTTCAATGCTGGTGGTCCGATGGATAAATCCAACGGCGCTAAGAAATTCCAGCACCCCACTTTCCAAAAGTGTGGAAAAAAGCACCGTGGAAATTTCCTTAGGGGGACAAGAAAATGCTTCAAGTGTGGAAGAGAAGGGAACCTAGTTGTTAACTGTCAGCAAGAAGGACCCGCGGCTGCGACGGAGGGGAGGAACGCTCCGTTCGAACCTCAACGCGTTGTTCAATGCTTCAAATGCAAAGAACCAGGTCATTTTGCGAATCAATGCCCTAATCCAAGGGTTATCAGAGGCAATCAACAACCTCCAAGACAGAAAGGAAGAGCTTTTGCCATCACTTCTGCCGAAGTGAACCCCGACAACGAAGTGGTGACAGGTACGCTAGTTATTCATTCAAGAATAGAGAACGTACTTTTTGATTCAGGTTCTACGCATTCTTTTATATCTCAAAAGTTTAGTAGAACAATCCCTGCACCACCACAAATCATGGAAGTAAAGATGTCGGTGAGTACGGCAAATGGGGCAATCATTGCATCCCATGAGTATAAGTCCTCCCCTGTTATAATCTGTGGATTGAATTTCCCGGCGAACCTCGTCATACTCCCTTTGGTGGAATTTGATGCAATTCTTGGCATGGATTGGATTTCCTTATATAGAGCCAACATAAATTGTCGGGAGAGGGAAATCACACTCCATATGGAGAATCGACCCCCGATTCTTTACAAGTGTCAGGAGGAAGATGAATCTCCTTTAGCTCCATCATCTCATGCATGGATATTACTGCCTTATGAGCACACATATCTGGCTCAGATGATTGAGTCCAAGGAAGAAACCACCCTTGAAGAAATGCCTATTGTGAGGGAATTCGCTGAAGTATTTCCCGAGGAACATCCAGGTCTTCCTCCAAGAAGAAATGTTGAGTTCTCAGTTGAACTTATACCTGGGGCGCTACCAATATCCAAGACTCCATATAGAATGGCTGTGGTTGAGCTTGAAGAACTGAAGAAACAACTACAGGAGAATCTGGATAAAGGGTTTATACGCCCAAGTGCATCACCATGGGGTGCACCAGTCCTCTTCGTCAAGAAGAAGGATGGGTCAATGCGGCTTTGCATCGATTATCGTGAACTTAACAAAATCACGATAAAGAACAAGTATCCTCTCCCAAGAATCGATGACTTGTTTGATCAGCTGTGTGGAGAACAATACTTCTCCAAGGTTGACTTGCGGTCGGGATATTATCAAGTAAGGGTGAAGAAGGAAGATATCCCCAAGACTGCTTTTCGTACAAGGTACGGGAATTATGAATTCATAGTAATGCCTTTTCGACTCACCAATGCTCCAACAATATTCATGGACTTGATGAATAGAGTCTTTAGAGATTACCTAGATAAATTTGTGGTAGTCTTTATAGATGATATTCTAATATACTCCAAAACCAAGGAGGACCATGAGGAGCATTTAAGAACTGTACTGGAGACTTTGCGCAAGGAGAAGCTCTATGCCAAGTACAGCAAGTGTGAGTTCTGGTTGAAGTAGGTCTCATTCTTGGGCCATATCATCACAATCAATGGGATATCTGTGGACCCCTCCAAAACAGATGCAATTGAGGGATGGCCGAGGCCAACATCGGTAACTGATATCCGTAGCTTCTTGGGGTTAGCTGGATATTATCGACGATTTGTGAGAAACTTCTCACGATTGTCCAACCCTCTTACCAAGCTAACTCGAAAGGGAGTAAAGTTTGTTTGGAGTGATGAATGCGAAGAAAGCTTCAAGGAGTTGAAAAGAAGGCTTATCACTGCACCTATGCTCACTTTACCCACAAGTGGGGAGCTTTTTGTGGTATTCAGTGATTCTTCGAAGAAGGGCTTAGGATGTGTGCTGATGCAGAATGATAAAGTGATATCCTATGCCTCAAGACAGTTGAAAATCCATGAGTGAAACTATCCAATGCATGATCTGGAGTTGGCGGCGGTAATCTTTGCCTTGAAAATCTGGCGGCATTATCTCTATGGAGAGAAATGTGAGATATATACTGACCACAAGAGTCTTAAATATATATTCACACAGAAAGAGCTTAATATGCGCCAGAGAAGATGGATAGAGCTCATAATGGATTATGACTGTTCAATACATTACCACCCTGGGAAGGCGAACAAGGTGGCAGATGCCCTAAGTAGAAAGGATCCAGCAATTCTATCAATGATGAGAATTGAGAAGGATCCAATCTTCTTAGACTTGATGAAGATGGACGTGGGAATCATAAAGAAGGGAACATCATCAATCCTTTCACAAATGATTGCTCAACCATCTCTTTTGGAAAGGTTAAAGGATGCTCAAAAAGATGATGCGAGAATCCAAGAAAAAGTGGAAGCTATCAAAAAGGGAAAATCCTCAGAGTTTAATGTTAATGAAGAAGGAATTGTGCGGTTTGGGAAAAGACTATGTGTCCCATCATGTTCGGAGCTGAAGAAGGAACTTTTGGATGATGCACATAGTTCAAATTTCTCTATTCACCCAGGGAGCACAAAGATGTATCGAGATCTCCGAGAAAACTTTTGGTGGGATAATATGAAGAAGGAGATCGCCGAATATACATCAAAGTGCCTGGTGTGTCAGCAAGTGAAGGCAGAGAGGCAGAAGTCTAAGGGGATGATGCAACCATTGCCCATACCAGAATGGAAATGGGAGAACATCACCATGGACTTTGTCACTGGACTTCCAAGGACATCCAAAAGCAACAATGCAATCTGGGTTATTGTGGATCGTCTTACAAATACTGCACACTTCATTGCTATTCGAGAGGATTTCTCTTTGGATCAACTGGCACGGATATATATCAGGGAAGTGGTACGGCTGCATGGAGTACCACTATCTATTGTGTCTGACCGAGATCCAAGATTTACCTATATGTTTTGGAAGAGTCTTCAACATGCTCTGAATACTGAACTGAACTTCAGTACGGCCTATCATCGTCAAACTGATGGCCAATCCGAGCGGACTATCCAAACACTTGAGGATATGTTGAGAGCGTGCTCAATGGACTTTAAAGGAGGATGGGATCAACATCTCCCTCTAGATGAGTTCTCTTATAATAATAGTTTCCACTCGAGCATCCAAATGGCACCATATGAAGCCATGTATGGGAAAAGGTGTAGAACACCGGCATGTTGGGATGAGGTCGGTGAACGTAAGCTGCTTGGACCAGAAATGGTCGAAGAAATGGTGGCGAAGGTGAAAACCATTCAGCAGCATATCAAGGCATCCCAGAGTCGGCAGAAGAGTTATGCAGATAATCGTCGACGAGACCTTGAGTTTAATGTCGGAGACATGGTGTTTTTACGCATATCTCCGTGGATGAAGGTCATGAGGTTTGGAAAGAAAGGGAAGTTAAGTCCAAGGTACATCGGCCCCTTCGAGATTCTTGATCGTGTTGGGGCTATGGCCTATCGACTAGCACTTCCACCTACTATGGCCAAGGTGCATGATGTCTTCCATGTATCCCTCTTAAGGAAGTAAATACCAGACCCTTCACATGTACTCTCTTCTGAGGTGGTACAATTAGAAGACGATCTTTCTTTTGAGGAGCAACCAGTGAAGATCTTGGATCGTAGAGAAAAAGTTCTACGAAATAAGACAATACCCCTCGTCAAGGTGTTGTGGAGAAACCACAAGTTTGAAGAAGCAACTTGGGAGTCTGAGGATATGATGAAGCTAAGTTACCCACATTTGTTTTAGTGTGGGAAAAGGAAAATTTCGAGGGCGAAATTTCTTAAGGGGGAATGTTGTAACGACCCAAAATTTCATTAATGGAAAATCTCTCTTGATCCAGTTAAATGTTTCTTTATGAAAAATGTTTTTTTATAAGATGTCAACTTATTTAGTTTTAAGTTAATATTTGTGACCGTTACTTTTTTAGTCGTTGAACAGTGATCATCTGGGTAGTTTAAATATAAGGCTTTAACGAACCAATTTTCTACTCAGACAAAGGAAGCGATGGCCTCATCCAGTAGAATTGCCCCTTACTAAGCCCATTTGTCAGAGCTCGGAAAGGAGGTGGCGTCTTTGGGCTTTTCCCTTGACCAAGCCCAAGCTGAGCTTCATCAAGTCAAGCTCGAACGTGATCGTCTACGAGAAAAATGGATGTTGATAGAGATTACCACTCGAGCGATGTTATCCGAGCAGCCCCAAGAGTCTGGCACCATCGCGCACCTTACACTTAGGTCTTATGCGGCTATTTTAAGGGGTTATGTAACAAATAAGTAGCACCATGTTCATGTAAATTATTTTTGTATATAATAATGAATATAATTTCTAGTCATTTTTGATACATTGTAATTAGTTTTTAAATTACAAATGATGTTTTTAGTTATTATTTAATTAAGAATTATATTTTATTAAATTAAAGGATTTTTGAATTAAATAATATTTTAATAAAATATTATTATTAATATTAAATTAATTTTTATTAAATATAAATGATCTTATAATTTTATGAATGCAATTAAAATTTTTATTAAGGTTTGAAAGCCATTTCTGTCAAAACCCGTGATTTTTTTTATAAATGTCGGTTTTTATTTTAAAAGTGAAAATTCACATATTTAAAAAATTATTTAGATAAAATAAATATTATTTTTGGAATCAGGACGTCGAAATTATCCAACGGTGAATTTTTCATAATTTTCTAAGACAGTCAAATTTTTGGGTAAAAATTAAATACCATTTAAATATATAATGTGTTTTATGACATCATAATGACCCAATGGTGATGTAATAAAATACCATAATCCTTATTTTCGGCCAATATTTGTTTTATCATTAAAATAGTGAGGTTTTGGGTTTGTTTGACTCACTTTTCAAAGCATTAATGGAGCCCTCAAGACTTATTCAACACTTTGCCTTTTTAAATTAATTTCCATGGGAGTGTGACTCACCTCCACATAAGCAACCCTAATTTTTTTAATAAGTTCGGACCTTGGACTTGTAAAATATTGTTTTCCTCTTTCCTTTTCCAGAAACCATGGGAAAATACCATGGGATGGTTTGTGGTTTGGATTATTTTAATATAAGGGGTCCCAAACCTAAACAATAAAGAATTCTCTCACCTTTCCTATATAAACCCACCCAAGCTCCCACTTCCTCCTCACCCAAAGCCCTTGAAGTTCGTCCAACCTCTACCCTACTCTCTCTAGAATCCTCTCAAGTTGCCCCAAGCTCCCAAGAAGCCTCTCAAAAGCCTCTCTCTAGCCTTTGGAAGCACACTTCCAAGTAAGGGGTTTTCTTCCTTTCTCATTTTTTTGTCAATTTTCTTTAAGTTTTATTTCCCTTTTTATTTCAATTATGAATGTTGGGGTATGGTTTCGCACCTCCCCCATACTGCCCTCTTATTGTTTGAATTATGGGAGAACCCTTTCTCTCTCATTAAATGCCTCCCATGTACACCCGTTACTATGCCGAAATTCCGAAAGGAACTTCTCTCTCTTATTTTACATTCAAGCAATACTTTTGTATCATGAATCTAAATTCCTTTTCTATTGTTGGGACATGTATATATATGATCTCCTTACTGTCCATTACATGTAAATATGATGAGGAACCCCTTTCTCTCTCATCAACCTTTTTTATGAATTCTTATGTCACGCCGTTATGTTGCCGAAATCGCACCGATTTTCTAAGCCAATGTCTTTGTGTAGTGAATACCATGCCCATTTCTCCATCAAGGGTATTCACCTTTATGCACATTTACATATTGATTATAAAGTTTCATGTATGAATTCCACTTTCCTTTATCGTGGAAGAAATGATTATGTTTTATGAATCCATGTTTTATGATCCATGTGGCACACTTATGCATGAAATGAAATGTTTAAGAAGGGTGCGCCCTTTATAGCGCTCCAATGCATTGGGTAAAGTATAGTATCATGATACTTCATGTGAAATGAGTGTTGACTCATGCTAATTCAAGTGCAACGAGGGTTTACTCGTGCTTCAAGTGAAATGAGGGTTTACTCATGCTCCATGTGCAATGAGCCTTGGCTCATGCTAATTCAATGTTAAGTGTTGTTGCCACATTTCCATGTTATGATTATCATGCTTTATCATGCCTTTATGTTCATTTCTCTCTTATTCTCTATTGATATGCCTATTTCCTAACATGTATTTTACTCCTCATGTTATTCATTGTGTACTCCCTTACTGGGCTTTATAGCTCACCCTTTTCTTATGCATGTCCTCGGGTTATCCCATGCAATGCTAAGTACGAAGGAATGTAGTGGTCATGTAAAGGAAGTTTTCAATAAGGATGTTGTATTTCAAGTTTAAAGTTTTTATGTAATGATCCTAATCCCCAAAGACACTAAACCTCTCGATCTTCTTTGTTGTATCAAGTGAAGTTTTATGTAATAAAGCATGTTTAAGTTGTAATAAAAAGCAGGGTTGTCATATAGATACGATGAAGATCACATTTGCAGGACTTCTTAGAGAGAGTTGTTCAAATCCTCCTATAAGGCCTAGAGTTAAATCCTTTTTAATAATATCAAACTAGTTGGAGTTTTTGTAATCATCGTGATCTACACAACATCGGAATTTATCCTCTACATAGCGAGTTATTCTAGATTGATTTGTTGGACTACCCCATGGCCTTTGGTGTGATCCTCATATGTGTATTTCTTATTCAACCAGCTGAAATACACATCTAATAGAGAGACTCTATGAGTATTAAATCACAAATAGACATCATTAATGTTATGGTCTTTATGGAGTGTGTTCTCCGAAAATAAGGCTATGTGGAACCTTTTATAAATCTCTCAAGTCTAGCATTACAGTTGAAAAATTACCTTTCAATGGTATGTCATTGTTGAGTATATCTGGATATTCTTGTTATATGTGTTGTATAAATATACTACTGTTGAGATGAATATTTTAATTAAAATTTTTATATTATTATTAATTTATTATTTCTGAATGTGTATTTTTATACTCACCCCTGCTTAGGCTATTCCCGCACATGTCTTGTCTTTTGTTCATGAATGACCCTTTTGATGAATTCCTAGAGGGTCCTAGACCAGTTAAAGCTTAGTCAGTCATAATGACCGAGGTATATAACATGATTTATCTTGATATAAGTGAACTTATATAATTCTTTATTATACTTTACTTAAAAAAATTGGTGGGGGTGTTAGTTGTCTCTTTTTTATTTCCAGTATTTTTTTAGTGGGATTTTGAGTTATACATAGATCGTTTATCAGATTTTTTATATTTTATCATTGTATGGGATTCGATATTGGTTCAAGTGTAATGATATATTTGGTTATGTCGTCCCATGAGAGTGATTTTCCTACTCAGTTCCAGTCATTATCCCCTAGCCTATTTGAGGCATGAGTTGGGTAGTCCAAACATGAGCTCTATTAAGATGGGCCAGGACTTTTCTGATGAATGTTTTTCCCTAGATTGATTTATTTAATGAACAATGGAGACAAGGTTTTTAGGTGGGTGTCCTCGTATATCCCTACATGTAATTTATTATCTCAATCTTGTAACACCCCAAGATTTCATACTGTGTTATTTATTCAAAATAATTCAATAACTTGCACTACACGCAACACCGAGTTCAAGAGCACTATGACTTACCTAACAAGCCGTTCAAAAGAGGTTATGAATAGTATTAACTAAATTTAAAACTTTATATAATCCTTATAATTTTATAATCCATATTAGTAGTTTCATAGACATAATGTAAGAACAAATTCATTTTTAGTATTTCACTTTTAACAACTTTTAATAGAAAACCCTTTTTAAATACAATATTTTAAACATTATGACTAAATGGGGACATAAAAAATTTAAAATGAAACATCCCAAGAATCCATGGTACGCTTTCCTTTGAATAATACAGTAACGTGTGTTATACACAACTTCGAGCTCTAACACAGTCCACAACCAATCAAACTAGCCGTTATGAATAGTAATACCTACTTTTTGAAATTATATATATTTTATATTTCAAAATGGACTTCATTTTGGGATTTGGAATATTGAATTTATCCTAGGGTGAAATTTTGGATCTTTTCGGATAACAATTATATTTTTATGAATAGTGAAAATTACTATATTTTAATTAAAAGAAACTTTTTAAATCGAAATAATTTATATTGATAATTTATGAACTTGAGTGGTTTTAAATTATATTTATTATATATTTTTACCATTTAATATAATTTTTTTCATTTTACATAATTTTACAATTAAACTGATCATAAACAAGTGTCAATCTTTTGTTAGTTATTATCTCTTAAAAACACGTTTTTTATTTTTACAACGGGAATTCATTTTAAATTAATTTCTGCCATTTCTGTGTTTTGAATTTGGAAAAATGGAATCCGTATTTGGAATCAGGATGTTCATATTGTGTAAATAGGTAACTTTTATTTTCAGACATTTGGAATAATTACTGCGGTAAATATTTTATTTACCATGCTTAAGGGTAAATCCTGTAAATAATGGTTAAAAATAATATGATAATAATAATAAAATACCATAAAACGTGTTATAACCTTATTGGTTGATAAATTTTCAACCATAGGAATATTGGGGTCGATTTTGGGACCCCATGGTGCCACTTGTAGGGGATAGGGACACTTTATTTTAATTAAGTTTAAATGAATACAAAAATGACACAAGCATATATCCTTTAGAAAAAAAAATTTTACATAGGGTATTATAAGTTGGATTTTCGACTATAAATATTAATTAGAAAGATAAAACTATTTCCTACATAAATATAGTTTATTTATACTTTTTAGACATTAAATAATTTAATTTATTTATGACACAATGATGATGCAGTAATTACAATAATAGTGAAAAATTAAACTAATTGATATTATAAATACCCAAATAAATATAATATGAGACTTTTAATGAATTAAACTAACATTATAAGATAATATGATATATTAGGAATGATTTAATTTACCTTTTTCAAAGTAATCATTCTGTTATAAGTTTCAAAAAAATCAACTATTTAATAGTGTCAAATTTGACATAAAAGGGTTTTTAAAACAAATATTATATTATTAATTGATATTAAATTCCAAAAAATATATGGTTCGGCAAAGAGACTTATATAATTATATTTTTATCATTAATGGACCAGTTGGGGGGTCACTTGGATGTATATAGTATGTTTATTAACTATATAATATAAAAATACAAAGTGACATGGTAAATGTCAAACTAATTAACTAAGAGTTAAAACTAAAAGACAAGGTTAATATAGTAACCCAAACATGTCTAAATTATATTAGTTGAATTTTTTTCGACCTATCCTCACCTTAACCTTTAAATAATCAACTTTGGAGCCATTAGAAACCGAATATGAATTTATTATAAATTAATATTTCTAGCTTTTCCAAAGGTGCCCCTCACCCCTCTTTTAAAAGGGCACTCCCCCTTCTCATTACTTCACACCTTCAAAGCCTTTTGTATCGGCCATACTCTGCCCAAAAACTCTCTCAACTTCCCTCAATACAACCTAGAGGCCTTATTTGGATAAGAAAGCCATCCTATGGAGCCATTTTGATCAAATCAAAAGGAAGAACCTGAAGAAGAGGTAATGATTTCACCACCCTTTTCCAAGTTCCTTTCTTCTTCCACTTCATCTACCTTTGTTGTTACCATTATAAAATAATAACTCCAGTATCATATATATACATTGATGTTATTATAAATATGGTACAACCATATTCAGTATTCTATCCATCCTTTTAATAACATGTCACCATACGTGCGTACGTACGACTTACCGTCTCCACATTGTGGTGTAATTGTTATTCAATAAATTATTATTTGGATGGGTATAATAATTCTGTTTAATTCATGTAAATAATAAATGTAACATAATAATGATTCTGTATATATGATATACCATCCATTTATATATTATTTTAATATCAAAAGAGTTATATTGTCGCTCGTGCGTACGTACGGACTACCGTCTCCACGAACGCGATGAGATTCATTCTCTATCGTATCCTTTCAAGTCTAATTCTCATTTTATGATTAATAATAGTATCTAAGGACTTGATATAATTCTGGATATTATTAAGATACAACCTATCCATTACAAACATGGCTTACGTAACAAAATATATAAAAGGAAAACGAGTAAGTTAACACCCGAAACAACGATAATACTGAGATATTATTAACAAATCAATGTTAAAAGATCATATATGATATCATATTAATGTATATGATTCTTGTATAATTTAATAACAATTATTTCACCAATATATCGGAGGTTAACCTACCCCAACCATGGAAAAGTAAAAGTTAAGGGTTATTTCGCAATCTCTTCATTTTCCGAGGTTGTTTATACGTAATTGTCTACTGGGATTTCTTTATCATCCACATCCATGTTTCTTCGAAATGTATTTCAAAAAGATTTTACTATTTAAAATAATATGGGTTTAAGTTATTTATACCCTTTTTTGACTTTTTATAAGAGGTTTATAAAGGAATATTTCCGTCGTTTTCCAAACAAGGTACTTTTAACCATTTCGACAGAATTAAGGTAAGAATGTTTTTTTAACTTATACGGACGGTGCATATATTTTCCACCGTTATAAAATTATCAAATTTTACCTTACAATCTTATAATGATATTTTCAAAGTAAATGTTTTATTTTATAATTATGTGACTTTTAAATTATTTCAAAATGAATATTTTAAGAGTTTCTTAAAAGTACTCTTTATCAAAATCATAATTTTAAATGTTTTAAATATTTATCTTTCTAAATATTTTTAATTAATGTCCATGTCATCAAAATTGTTTTTTAAGGATTTGTTTATATGTAAATGAATGTTTTTCAAATTTTAATTCCTCAAAAAAAAGTTTCAAAGTGGTATGGGACACCATGATTCAAAAATATCATTTAAATTACTTACTTTATAAATTTGTGACTTTTAAATGATTAAAAAAAAGAGGTATTTCTCTCAAATAGTTTTGATTTCATCTATGTCAACATCATTTGATAGATATTATGATTATTTGAAGTTGATACAAAACTTCTATATTGTATTTAAGGTTTTTTGATATGTTTGACTGTGGATGTGTTATTTTTATACCATTCATGTTTTATGGAGAAAGTATTGGCATTTCGTATGCTAGTTTTAATAAGAATGTTTATGTTATGTTTAGACCTTTTCACATGGTAATGCATTGGACTTAATATGTGACGGGTGGAGCACGCTATAGCTCCTCGATGCATCGGTAGGTCTCATGAGACAAACTAGTGTCTTGGCACATGGCCTTGACAAAATCTTATTTGTAGTCTTGGCATGAGGCCTTGGCTATGTGGTTATGATAGTCTGGCATTATGCATTCCATCATTATGAAAGTGGTTATTGATATTGCATGTGATTATTCGATTAGTAGAATATCCATGGGAATAAGTAAATGGAATTATTTCATTTTATTTTTTCCATACTATGTTGAAGTTCATGTTTATAAGGGTTTTGTTTTAGTTATACACTGCCTTAAATGTTTATTCTTATTTATGAATGTTTCCGCTATATTGTTATCCTTACTGGGAATTTGAGATCACCCTTTTTCTATGTTTTATTTTCCCTAGGATGTGAAGAAGTAAATTAGGAATGACCTGCCGGGATATTATGAGGGGATAATAGTGTGGATTATGGAGAAAATATGTTTTTGTAGCATTTTTTCACTTCATGATGTAATGTAAAACATTATAAATATATCTAGTGTTTCCAAGGCTACTAAACCAATCGGTCTTTTGAGATTTGATCTTTCATGTGATCATTCCAATGTTATGTAATAATACACCGACTCCGGGTAACTGGGTTCGGGGTGTTACAGTTGGTATCAGAGGAAGTTTAGTACAAACCATGGAAGGTAGATTTAGATAAACTCTGATTAGAGCAAATAGACCTAAGATGAACTTTGAGGATTAGTATAGAAGAACTTTCTAGAATTTTGTTATTATATAGATTTTGTGAGTTTTCCGAGCAATACATCCCTTTCTGGATACGAGCAAGTAGAGGCGGCTCTGGCACAGATGTACCTAGGGGTAAAACCCGAAAAAACCACTTTGAGCTAGACTCGAACGGGAACTGGTGCACGACAATGGGCCATGCTGCACTCTTGGTTACGACACTCATGGGGGATATGCTTAGGATAATTCTCATTTTCATTACAAACCATTATGAAGGGTTTATGAGAATATACTTCCTCAAAGGAGAAATTTTTATGATTATGGATTATATCCATAAACTATTTAATTTATGTTATGTGTCTTACAAGTTTGGGCTTAGGTATTATTATTCATAAACTAATGTAGTGTATGCCATTGTTTAGAAATGGCTCCCTATAGAAGAATGAGAACTCCAGCAATGCACATGATCCAAAGAGAAAGAAGGATCATATCTTTCATGGTTTTAAGCCAGAATTTATAAGAGAAATAGTCTCCCATGTATTATCATCATATGAAGAAATAATATCATGTGTTGATAAGATAAGTAAAGAGTTTAATGAGTCCTATGGCTTTGAAGGGAAGCAAGAGAAGAAAAAGATGGAAGAGAGAAAGATGGATAAAGGGAAGAGGGAAAAGCATAATTTTCCCATATGTGATAACTGTGGGAAGAAACACCCTAGAACTTGCCTGAATGGAATTGGAGTTTGTTATAAGTGCGGAGGAAAAGGGAACAAAGTACGTGACTTCAAGTGTAAGAAAATGGTTTCAAATGTACAATGCTTCATTTGCAAGGAGTTTGGACACTATGTGAAGCTATGTCCCAGTCATCAGACTATGCCGCAAATGATGCTATTGGATAATAATCAAGTTATGATACTACCACAGATGAAGAGGAATGATTAGGGTTCTTGTGTTGATTATGTCATTTGAGTGTTGTATCAACAATGTACTTATTATATTAATTATGGAGTATATAAGGATTGTACTATAGTACTATTTCATTAAAGACATGATATTGTGTGGAACAATGAAAAGTGACTCAATAGTAGGATAAATTTTTGGAAAATATATCGTTGAGAGAATGATAAACCATAATATAGTTCTGATACCGAGGTAGTGATTTTGGAATAATACATGATTGATTTGGATAAATTATATTGGATATTCTTGACTACCTTGAAAGTGATTAATGATTTGTATATTCCATCATTGTTGGGGTTTAAAACATTTTTGGATTGAAGGATTATATCTATTATTCATTAAGGAATAAGGGATCATGAATGTAATCAATAAGGTTTTATGGTAATTTAGGATGTTTCAGTGTTTTAAAATAATACATGATGAAGGTTTTCACATGTTATTATGTCGAATAAAGGATCTTTATTGTGTTTACCTTCCTTACAAATTTAGGACTGAAGTATTTTGTATAGTTCTAGTTTGGATTATTTTGGATTGCCATAAAAGGACAACCCGGAGGTCGGGTGGCAACCCGTCGCGTCCGGCAAGGCCGCGAGACATGAACCCACAACTGAAGGGTGACAAGGGTGTATCACCTACCACTGACCCACTTGATGTCCAGGATTAAATAATGTAGTTTTTTTTAAAAATCTGGTAGATGAATTATAAATTCGTTTTTTTGGAACCCTATATGAATAGAATAAATAGAATATTTTTTTAACGTTCTATTATCTTTTAGATTGAAAGATGATTTTTTGGTAGAAATTAGTTAAAGGATAGAACTCTACTTATCAAGAATATATTTTTCTTTTTCTCTTATTCTGTGAAGAAATTAATTCTTATACTTTATTTAAGGAATCCTAAAACCAGAAATGTGTTATCCTAATACCCTATGTTTTGTTGAACTGATGGTATTTCAAATCATCATAGATTGATGAATTTACAGACCTCAATTTTACACTTGTTTGTGATTGATGATCTCAATCACTACCTATAAATATTTACGTTTTTCCTCCAATTATATGTCTCTAATTGCCACCAATGTTCTCTTAATCGAGATCATAATTTGGTGGTGACCCTTTTCATTTCTCTTTTCCTCATATTAAGACTAAATTTTAGTAACCCAGTTTCCGATGTGGGTTTTCCCACAAAGATATTTTCTATTTTCAACGTTTTATTTTTGAAAAACAATTTCAAATTGCGAGGACGCAATTTATTGAAGGAGGGGAGAATGTAACACCTCAAGATTTCATAGTGTGTTATTTCTTCAAAATAATTAAATAACATGAACTACACACAACACCGAGTTCAAGAGCACCATGACTTACAAAAAAATCTGTTCAAAAGAGGTTATGAATATTATTAACTAAATTTTAAACTTTATTTAATCCTTATAATTTTAGAATCCATATTATGAGTTTCTTAGACATAATGTAAGAACAAATTCATTTTCAGCATTTCACTTTTACCAAATTTTAATAGTGAACCCTTTTTAAATACAATATTTTAAACTTTTTGACTAAATGGGGACATCAAAAATTTAAAATGAAACATCCCAAGCTTCCATGGTACGCTTTCCTTTGAATAATACAGCAGCGTGTGTTGTACGCAACTTCGAGTTCTAACACACACCACAACCAATCAAACTAGCCGTTATGAATAGTAAGACCTACTTTTTTAAATTATATATATTTTATATTTCAAAATGGAATTCATTTTTGGATTCGGAATATTGAATTTATCCTATGGTGAAATTTTGGATCTTTTCGGATAACACTTATATTTTGATGAATAGTGAAAATTACTATATTTTAATTAAAAACAATATTTTTAATCGAAATAATTTATATTGATAAATTATGAATTTGAGTGGTTTTAAATTATATTTAGAATATATTTTTACCATTTAATATAATTTTGGTCATTTTATATAATTTTACAATTAAACCGGATATAAACAAATGTCAATCTTTTGATAGTTATTATCTCTTAAAAACACGCTTTTTGTTTTAACCACAGGAATTAATTTTAAATTAATTTCTACGACTTATGTGTTTTGAATTTGGAAAAATGGATTCCATATTTGGAATCAGGATGTTCATATTGTGTAAATAGGTAACTTTTATTTTTAGAAATTTTTAATAATTACTGCGGTAAATATTTTATTTACCATGGTTAAGGGTAAATCCGGTAAATAAGGGTTAAAAATAATATTATAATAAAAAAAAATTACCTTAAAACGTGTCCTAACCTTATTTGTTGATACTGGTTCTACCATAGTCATCTTTGGGTCGATTTTTGGACCCCATGGTGCCACTTGTAGGTGATAGGGACACTTTATTTTAATTAAGTTAAAATGAATACAAAAATGACACAAGCATATATCCTTTAAAACAACAATTCTTACCTAGGGTTATATATGTTGGGTTTTCGACTATAAATATTCATTAGAAAGATAAAAATATTTCCTACATAATTATATTTTATTTATAATTTTTAGACATTAAATAATTTAATTTATTTGTGACACAATGATGATGCAGTAATTACCATAATAGTGAAAAATTAAAATAATTGATATTATAAATACTCAAATAAATATAATTTGAGACATTTAATGAATTACACTAATTTTCTAGGATAATGTCACATATTAGGATTGATTTAATTTACCTTGTTTGAAGTAATAATTCTGTTATAAGTTTCACAAAAATCAACTGTTGAATAGTGTCAAAACTGACATAAAAGGTTTTTTAAAACAAATATTATATTATTAATTGATATTAAATTCATAAAAATATACTGTTAGGCAAAGATACTTATATCATGATAGTTGTATCATTAATGGACCACTTGGGGGTCTCTTGGATGTATATAGTATGTTTATTAACTATATAATATAAAAATACAATGTGACATGGTAAATGTCAAACTAATTAACTATGAGTTAAAACTAAAAGATAAGGTTTATATAGTAAACCAAACCTGCATAAATTCTATTGGTTAATTTTTTTTGACCTATCCCCACCTTGAACTTTAAATAATCAACTTTGGATCCATTAGAAATAGAATATGAATTTATTATAAATTAATATTTCTAGCTTTTCCCAAGGTGCCCCTCACCCCTCTTATAAAAGGGCACTCCCCCTTCTCATTACTTCAGACTTTAAAATCCTTTTGGTTTAGCAAAACTCTGCCCAAAAACTCTCTCAAATTTCCTATATACAACCTATAGACCTTAGTTTGATCAGAAATCCATCCTATGGAGCCATTTCGATCAAATCAAAAGGAAGAACCCAAAGAAGAGGTAATGATTTCACCACCCTTTTCCAAGTTCCTTTCTTCTTCCACTTCTTCTTCGTTTTTTGTCACCATTCTAAAATAATAACTCCAGTATCATATATATACTGTGATGTTATTATAAATATGGTACAACCAGATTCATTATTCTATCCATCCTTTGAATAACATGTCACCATACGTGCGTACGTACGGCTTACCGTCTCCACATCGTGGTGTAATTGTTATTCAATAAATTATTATTTGGATGGGTATAATAATGATGTGTAATTAATGTAAATAATAAATGTAACATAATAATGGTTCTGTATATATGATATAACATCCAATTATATTTTATTTTAATATCAAAAGAATGATATTGTCGCTCGTGCGTACGTACGGACTACAGTCTCCACGAACGCGATGAGATTCATTCTCTATCGTATCCATTCAAGTATAATTCTCATTTTATGATTAATAATAGTATATAATGACTTGATATCATTCTGGATATGATTAAGATACAACCTATCCATTACAAAAATGGCTTACATAACAAAACATATAAAAGGAAACGAGTAAGTTAACACCCGAAACAACGATAATACTAAGATATTATTAACAAATCAATTTTAAAAGATCATATATGACATCATATTAATGTATATGATTATTGTATAATTTAATAACAAATATTTCACCATTATAAGGGAGGATAACCTACCCCAACTAATGAAAAGTACAAGGTAAGGGTTATTTCGCAATCTCATCATTATCCAAGGTTGTTTATACGTAATTATCTACTGGGATTTCTTTATCATCCACATCCATGTTTCTTCGAAATGTATTTCGAAAAGATTTTATGATTTAAAATAATATGGGATAAAGTGATTTATACCCTTTTTTGACTTTTTATAAGAGGTTTATAAAAGAATCTTTCTGTCGTTTTCCAAACAAGGTTCTTTTAAACTTTTCAACAGAATTAAGGTAAGAATGTTTTTTTAACTTATACGGAGGGTGCGGCTATATTCCACTGTTATAAAATTCTCGAAGTTTCCCTTACAAGATTATAAAGATATTTTCAAATTAAATGTTTTATTTTATAATTATGTGACTTTTAAATGATTTAAAAATAAATATTTTCAGAGTTTCATTAAATTACTCTTTATCAAAATCATAATTTTAATTGTTTTAATGATTTATCTTTCTAAATATTTTTAATTGATGTCGATGTCTTGAAAATGGTTTTTTAAGGATTTATTTATATGGACATGAATGTTTTTAAAATTTTAATTCCTTTCAATATGTTTCAAAGTGGTATGGGACACTTTGATTCAAAAATCTCTTTTAAATTACTTCCTTTGTAAATGTCTGACTTTTAAATGATTAAAAAAAGAGATATTTCTCTCAAATAGTTTTGATTTCATCTATGTCAACATCCTTTGATGGATTTTATGATTATTTGAAGTTGATAAAAAACATCTATATTGTAATTATGGTTTTTTGATATGTTTGACTGAGGATGTGTTATTTTTATACCATTCATGGTTTATGGAGAAAGTATTGACAATTCGTATGCTAGTTTTAATACGAATGTTTATGTTATGTTTAGACCTTTTCATATGAGAATGCATTGGACTTAATATGTGATGGGTGGAGACCGCTATAGCTTCTCGATGCATCGGTGGGTCTCATGAGACATACTAGTGTCTTGGCACAAGGCCTTGACAAAATATTATTTGTAGTCTTGGCACGAGGCCTTGGCTATGTGGTTATGATAGTCTGGCATTATGCATTCCATCATTATGAAAGTGGTTATTGATATTGCATGTGATTATTCGATTAGTAAAATAACCATGTGAATAAGTAAATGGAATTATTTCATTTTATTTGTGACATAATATGTTGAAGTTCATGTTTAAAAGGGGTTTGTTTTAGTTATACACTGCCTTAAATGTTTATTCTTATTTATGAAATTTTCTGCTATATTATTATCCTTACTGGGCATTTGAGATCACCCCTTTTCTATGTTTTATTTTCCCCAGGATTTGAAGAAGTAAATTATGAATGACCTGGAGGGATATTATGAGGGGATAATAGTGTGGATTATGGAGACTATATGTTTTTGTAGTAGTCATTCACTTCCTGATGTAATGTAAAACTTTATGAATATATCTAGTGTTTCCAAGGATACTAAACAAATCGGTCTTTCGAGATTTGATCTTTCTTGTGATCATGCCAATGTTATGTAATAATGCACCGACTCTAGGTAACTTGGGTCGGGGTGGTACAAATCTAGTAATGTATTCATGATGAAAAAACGAACTATAATTGATAATGGAAGGGGGGTTCATTCTTTGGGGTGAACTCTTATTCCCCCTTGTCCTGAGATCTAGGGAGGTGTATACAATAGGAACTGTATTTCACTAAGGGTGTGTGGAACCTAAGTCCATGATCTAATAAATCCCAAGGAATATAACCATGGTGATATTACTGAAAATAAATTTTACAATAAATTTTTATGAATTTATTAATTCATTATTGTTTTAATGGAGATTTTTATTCATGCCTCTTAAGATATAAATGAAAAACTACGTGGGATTTATAATTTCAATTTGATTAATTTGAATGGAATGATTTATTATGAATTGTGAAAAAAAATTCCATTCCATTATATTTTTCAGATGAACCAATTTTGGTTTATTTCATATTGATATCATATGAAATGACTTGGTGGTATTCTATAGTGCTAAAATTTCTCAAATAATACATATCCTTTTGGATTTTGTATACATTATTTTCCATTGTCTTGAAAATGTGTAACAAATAATTTAATGTAATGGTGTTTCTTGATAGTGGAAACTCATGAGTTATGGTGATATTTTGGGTTTTTGACACACCTATTTGATAGAGATCTAATGATAATGTCATTGATGGTTTTGTGATGTTTGGGTGTGACATGTCATTTTTTGTTTTATACATTTCTAACCACTTGAACATTTATCTTGATGGATGTTTTATAATTATAGATATTAATGTACTCATATATACAATTTTTTACTAGTTGGAAATGATTATGGTGAATTCATTACATATTTTTTCCTTTTCAATCCATCAAACTAGTCACTAACCCATGGGGATCGAGAAATCCCTTTGGGATGTGTTAGATATAATTCAGGTTTCAGTGTATTAGATTATTTGGGATGGTTCCTGAAAGATTAATATCAGTGGTGTTTGTGTATCTTCTTGTATGTAGGTATATAGTTTTGGGTTTCTTGGTAGATTTGATAATTGATTATCAAGACTAAAGGGGTAGGTTACGAGTGATATATTTGTCACCAGTAATTGTACCAATCCTTATGTTATAATGAGTGGTTGGGGAAAATGAAATTGGTGAATAAATTGATATAATAATAAACTTTTATCAAAAATTTATTTTATATTTATATTCCCAAGATGAGTTTTGATAGATTGAATAAACATTGTATTGTCTATTGAGGGTTGTTTACTTGTTATATATATGTTGTGCAGTACATTTTACCCATGATGACATACGAAGAGGCTTTAAGAGGGAGATGTCGGTGAACCTTTTCAATAGAACTCCACAGTTAACCAAAACCATGTATAGATAGTGGTGGTGTATAGTTAAAGCTCTAGAATAATCGGTTGTACATTCCCCCATCCTTATATGGATGTGGAACCCTAATGGGATTATAGTCTAGATCACTCAATTGATTTTATTCATTACAAACAACACTCTTTCATGGGAACTGATGATCATCATTGATTAAATTATTTTTTGGGAAATTATGAAAAAACAATTAACATATATGATATAATAGACTCCATTCATGTGAAATCTGCCATTTTAAAACCCAAGGACCATGTAAGATAAGATCGTAGGTAGTAGTTTTGGTGAAGGGGGATGAAAAAATGGAGTGGAAATACTGTAAGAAACTTTTTAAAAATCCATTCAATCCACAATGAATCGTTTTTTATGTTCATGGAGATGGTGAAAATTTATCATGGTGATTTTTATAATAAACATTACACTATTTATTTTTATGAACCAGCTCATTTTTTACCTATGGTAGTGTTGAATGAGAATCTCAATGCTAATAGGTTCCAGATGGGTCCTTAATCAAATACCCAATATTTGGTCTTTAGGTTGAAGGATACCTCTTATGATGATTCTATAGATAAATATATAATGGATAAACATTCCTTCGGTGGTTTGTTTAGGAGGAATAGAGCACCGCCTACTCATCGTGGAATATTTATAGAATCCATTAATTGGATATTATTGTGATTTCCCAATAAATTTCCATAATAGGATGGGATTCTAACTCATCATGAATAGGTATATTTTAGTTCCCATGATTGTAATTACTTCATTTTCTAAGGTTAGTAGGACCCAAGGTGATGATGATTTATTCTACCTCAAGCAAATCTAGGTATGATGAAATTTCATACTGTAGTTAAAAATGAAAAATAATCTCTATGTAGTGGGTTTTACCCCTTTTTGTTGTGTTTTCATAATTCTTTCTCTCATAAGATTCTAACGTACCATCGAATAGGGAGGTGTAGTTATCTATTGAGTTAGGTCTAAGTACAAATAGAGTATTTATTCCCTACGACCATAAAAAACTAGTTGTTTTAAATAAAATAAATTATTTGTTTGATGACTTGATGTCAAAGGATTGAATTTTAACAATTTTTCACCTTGGGAAACACTAGTACATTTTACAAAGAATGTTATTAGATTATTTCTCATGTGTATAAATTATATGAAGAATAATTAGATTTTAGTGAAAATAAGTGTTTGTTTTTCGAGAATGGGGATTTTTTTGATTGACTGATAGTGTAGAAGTGGTTCTCTAATATTATCTTTTGTCTTGGTAACCATCTTCTCAAGAACATGGTGGCATGTATTCCAAATACCACAGTCCGGAACATATATGACTACTATGTGTATCTTGTTATATCTTTCATCTTGACCAACACTCCTTCAGGGTTAATAGATCCGTTGAACTGTATTTTCCATTAGTAAAAAATGTATTCAATTATGGTAATATTTGATGAAATGATAGATTATTAAAATGCCTCTGGGGAACATATCCAACATTTGGGAGATGTTTTGGGCATATTGAAGAATAACTGACTCAATTTTAATCTGTTAATTGTCAAATTAATGATTCATGATGTGAAATTATTGGGACACATAGTCTTAAAGCATGGTATCTTGTTTGATTGTGAAAAGGTAAAGGCTGTCATTTCATGGGAGGAACTGATAAATGTTGTCAGGATTTTCATCTTCTTGGTTTCAGAAGTATAGTATGATACATAATGAAATACATCCCACTGATGAATCCTCCATTGAATTGTATAACTATAAATGGAGTGATTTTTTTTGGGATTTTAAATGAAAAAAATAAATTGAAGTGTTCGTGTAAAATTTGACTTCATCTAAAGTGATAACACTTCCAAAGACTAGAAAAGGATACATTGTCTTATGTGATACATCATGTTTTTGTTGGGATTCCTTCTCATACATGATGTTCACATGGTGGGTCATCATTCTCTTATTCTTCACATAGATGAAAATACCTATCCCACCCATGATATTGAAATATTTAAAACTTATTAGAGAAAATCTTTGAAATAACTACAATAATTCATGTTTTTTATTTCCTACACCCCTGTGAAATGGTATTTTATGGATAATGGTCTATGTGGGATGCTAAAAAAATATTTTTTGAAGGAATGATCCTTAGAGGGGATTATTATTGAAAACTTTTCCCATATAGAATTGGGGGTCCAATAGGATGAGGATGGGTTTGATCTATAAAGTGTTTACTAATAATAATCTCTTCCTAAGATTTTTTTCCCTTAACAGTATCTTGATGGCATGTTCCAAGGTCTGTGGAATTATTTATATTATTTGGAAATCATTATTGAATGGTCTCTATCTCTATAGGGAATGAATTTATCGAGTAAATATTATTTCGTTTACCCTCCTATGAGAAAATAATTAATGAGTGATTTACATCATTCCTATTTGGAGGTTCAACCTAGAATGACTACGATTCTTTGGGATATGAATCATAATTTCTTGTGTCCAGGTAAGAAACATGGTAGCATTGATTTGTATTCTTATTATTTTATTTTTTAACAGAATAAGGATAAGAATTTTAGTTCTTTTCGACATCTTAAACCCCATACCTTTCAGACAATAAAGTAGGATGAGATATTGATGGATTTATATTTTTAGGTTTTTATATAAACATCATAGAAATAATGAATTTTTATAGATATTTAAAAATTATCAAAATAAACTCATTTTATTATTATTTATCCGACAACTAATTTTGAGGATTTTGGAAAATTGATATGTATGATAGACTGTCAGGTTGTACGATTTTCTGAATTCCATTATATCTGAATGGTTCCCCAATAGTTAGAATATTTAATTTAAATAGGCCTCAAAAAGGTATGGTATCCCATGTAAATTTGGGAATGTCATACCATCCTCAGATAATTGGTTCAATTGAACAATCCTTTCAAATTCTTAAATACATGCTAATTTCTTGCATCATTGACATTGTAGGAGAATGATATTTTCATTTGGTTATTGTTATGTTTTCCATTAACAATATATACTATTAATCCTTCAAAATAGCACCATCTAAGGAATTTTTTAGGGGGCTATAAATTTCTACATTTTTTCATTGATTGGGTAATATTCCCTAGTGAGACCAATATTGGTCATAGAGATAATATAAAAGAACAATTTTATTTGTTAGGGTTTGATATTGGGGAATAACTAATATAATTTTTATTCTAATAGTTATTGATGTACTATGTAGTACATAGTTAATGACTATTTTTTCTTTGTATCCTAACCTATATTTGATCAACGAGAGCTCCGAAAATATTGAATTTTGTCACATAGACAGGTGGGAGAATTTGAGGTTTTGGAATATATTAAATTGGTGGATTACCATTTAATCCTCCACTATATATAACATCAATCCATGATATATTTCATGTGTTGAAAAAAAATATCTTTAAGAGATATTTCATTTTTATCAATCGGTGGAATGAATACCTAGATCTGATAGTTGATTCTAAAATGATTGTACTACAAAAAATATCTATTCCTTTGGTATGGGTTTTTTTAAATGATGTTTCTCATTATCATGACACATGTGAGTTGTAGTAATATATGATAGAGAAGTGTCCACATCTCATTGTTAATCAGTCCTCATGATGAGGCTTTTTGGGTATGGAAGGCATTTATCATGGGGTGGGTTTTAACAATATGAATCATGATTTTATTTATAATCTTTGGATTATATTTCTATTCATGTATGTATTTTTCAATAATTGTTGTTTTTATTATTTATCATTTTATGGGGATGAGGGAGTGTTTTTTATTATTGTCTGAGAGGTTAGGAGGTGTTTTAGTTTGGTATATGGGTGGAAGAGAAGTTATAGAAAGAACATTTATAGGGAAATCACCATCTCATCAGTGATAACCACTGTTTAACTGGTGGAATTATATCTGTATAGAATTCCTATAGTAATTCCACCATCCCATGGGTAAAATTACACCAACTAGTCTATGGTATTTCCAGAATCCTAAACATCCTACTTAGAACCACCGACTAGCCGGCGGAAATGACTGGCTAGCCAATAATGCTGATCATGATGAGTAAGTCTATATTTTTACAATAATTTTATATCCTGAATCACTAATTTCAAATATATTCCGTCTTCTATGAAACCTAATTAAACACATAAAACCATGGTGTTTCACTTGAGGAATTTTTTTCCCATCCAACATAGAATATTTAGGGATTAAAGTATCAGTTTATGCAGTTAATCTCTATCATTAAATGTAATATGTATTGGATTATTATTTCTTGTATGCTTATCACCCTCATTCATTTAGGGAAGTACATAATTATGTAATTTTTAGTTAAATATAATTATTATGAGATTGTGTTTCTAGGATACATTCATAATTGGAAATAAACCTTCATCCCTCCTATAGTGGATCATGTGTTGGGTGGTCGATGATCCCATGATTTCAGGAGGTTTAATTCATAATCTAGAACCTATAAATTTAAGGTATTGTTGCTTTCTTGATATGAAACGGATGTGTAAATTATTTATAATCTGTTAACTAGGATTCTAGAGGAATATTTTTAAAAATAAATTTTCTTCATTTAGCATATTTGATAGTGGATTTTAAAATAATTTTTTTATTTCTGGAAAATTATTTTTATTTTAATGAAATTATTTGATTAATGAATTTGAATATGACAGTTGAAAAATAAAGGCATGAGATGTTTTATTATTTTGAATAATATGAATGTTATTAAATGTAAGAGATTTCATGAAAAAACATTTTATGTTGGTTTTTGAAATGAAATATAATAATGGAAATTTGGCTTGTGGTATCTTGAATGATGATTGATTAAATTTATTTCAAAAGAATTATTTCCCATTGATATATTTAATTGAATTACATAAGAGCCTAGGTAGTTATGTGGGCGTCCTAGTATATTCACCCTATGTATGTATTATCTCTACCTAAAATTGATTGATTATGTAAATGATAACAAAACATGGTTTTGGTAGGGGAATTATGTATGGAATTATTAAATTCACCAAAGGCATGACATATATGGAAGTTTTCATAGAAAGATTTGTACATCAATGAGTATTTTTGGAACCTTGATCCCCAATATAACTAATATTAGAGGTTATAACTATGGTGCTACATTTCAATATGAATTATAAAATATAATTTTTTAACATTGATTTATTTGTCTCATAATTGATTGAAATTATTATTTTTTGTATTTTTCTCATTAAAATGATAAATTTGGTATTCTTTGTAATTCTCATTGAAATTATTTATAAGGAATGATTTATAATGAATTTTTAAAATAATACCATGACCTATTTTAATAAAAATTATGAATATTTGGTTTATTTGATATGGGATAATTATGAAATGTCTTGTTGGGATACATCTGAGATAGTGTTTCTAAAACTCTAAATTATCTTTGGGTATTTTTTATATATTATTTTACTAGGTCTTATAAAATGGAAGGAACCAATTTTAAGCAGTGGTTGTTATTGCCAATAAAACCTCAATAGTTTTTATGAAAGGGTGGGTTTGTAATAAAATTATTTCTAGGAGATCTCATAGTGATCCTATTTTTTGGTTTTGTAGTGTTTTTATTTTATATAGCATTTTGTTATTTCATTATCTACATTGTGGTATATTAATCTTGATGATATTTATGGAATACCGACTGTTGGTGTATTTTTATCCAATTCTTTATATTGATTGGTTATTCTTGTGGTGAAATAGTTTAATCTGTATCATTTTTTATGGCTAGCCACTAGCCTCTAGCCTATAGGGATTAGGAAATCCTTTTGTCCTATGTCAGGAATAAGCTAGGTTCTGGTTTAGTGTGTTATCCAGGTAGGATCCAGAAAATTTTAATATTTGCAAGGGTGACACTCAACTAAATTACTAAAAGTAACTTCCTCTACAAATTTATCGACAAATATATTGAAATATATGTTAAAAAATCCATAAAAAATACATCGCTGAAATCATTTTTCAAATACTAAATCTTCTATTATTCCAAATAGACTAATAGAAAAATGTGTATTTTGTATGAAAAAGTTAATATCATAGGAGGAGGTATTAGTCCTAATATAATTCCTTCATGTTTATTTTTTATTTTATATTTAGAAAATATATATAACCATACTAATATAAATATATTAGTATATTAACTATACTAAATACTATTATGATTATGGAACACCTATTTTCTACCTCCTTTTCGTCGCATATAAAATGAAAATTCAACTTCTGTTTAAGTGCATACTATGGAATCCATGAAGTGAAATGTATAATTTTTCATCACCACCTCATATATATAGTCACATTGATAATTTTTTGAGTATGTATAATATTTATGATATAATTATTATTTTTAATAAAAAAATCAATTTTCTTCCCTACCATCCATTGAAAATTTGAAATGGTTCCTTGATGGACGTGCACACTACCACTTATATGTATGATGTATTCCAATTTTTATAATCACAATAAATTGGTTATTATAAAATTAATTTTATAAAATAAAACTATATTTAAAAAATATTTCTTCTTCTATAACAGTGATACAATCATTCCAAAAGAACATGTTATTACTTGTTCAACAGTTATAACACGTGCTCATTTTGGTCAGTTTTACCATTTACAAGAACATAATTACCAAATATATTTCATGAATGATTGAGGAATGAAATTTACTATTAATATAATTTAATAATAATGAATTTATTATTGTTTTTGAAATTATTTAATGGTAATATATATATATGTGTGTTTGTGTTTGTGTTACTAAAATAAATTATTTCTATCAAATAAACCATTTTATGACCAGGAATTTTTAATAATTCCATTTTAATTAGAACCAAAATTTACATGAAATATATTTGTAGCTAAATAATCATATCAAATAAATACATTACATCATTATGAAAATTATTACAACGATAAAACCATGATAATGGTTCATGGATTGAAACCTCAAAATCTAACCATGCATGGGAAATGGGAAAATGAACACATAAACATTGATTTTAATAATGAAATGTTTATGAATGAGTAATATGAATTTTTAAGTGAATGGTATATAATAATTTATATATGAATATGATTCAATTATATAACTAAAATAATCCTACTGTAATTATAAAGGATGTGGGATCATGTTCAACCAAACAGAAGTATTTGTTATGGGGGTTTTAATCTTTATTTCTTTTCATTGGTTTATATCAATTAATTAACTTATATTTTTTTACAAGATTATGTGTCTTATTACCTTTTATTATTTCTGTTTTATATAAAATATTTACATGGAATTAAAATTTTTACACAAAATCATTTTATTGATGAATTCTTATTAAAAATGTTACGATCTTTATAAGGATTACATGGTCTCACATTCAATTAATTAAGACATTTTCATGATATGAACCATTATTTAATAAATATGGTGTCATTAAATATCAAAGAAAATATTTTCACATATTATTTCATGGAAACTATATATTTTGTTAAATGAAATTATATTTCTTCATTAATAGTCTTTTTTATTGATGAATTGTCGATTTTCTAAGGAATATTTCTCTAATACAACCTTCTTTGATACATGTCTCAATTGATTAATAATTAATAATTTAAATCATATATATTCTACCTCCTTAATTTTAATTATCATAACACTCTTCCTAATCATTATATAATATGTTCCTTCTCAACTACATCATTCAAAGTGGTTTTTTTATTTTTAAAGAAGCAATGTATTTTTCAAAAAATCATTGTTTTAAAGGTTTTAAGTAATTATTTCAATTAATTTTTCTCCATATCCTATTTAATTAAATGTTTTAATAGTATTATTATTTATATAAAAAATATTATTTATTTTTATTTTTGACTAATTTTTAATTTTATTAAAACAGTATACAAATTTATGTTTTTATTATTTTCTACAAGGGTTACTTCTAGTCATTTTAAAAAACATAAAATAGTATTTTTTGTCAATTTTTTTACATTAAAAACATTTACCACCATCAGATAATTTTTAAATTATCATTATTATATTAAATGATAATATACTGTTTTAGATACAATCTTATCACGGTTTATCTCATAATTTATTGTTTTGAAATGTTTTCAAGTGAAAATTATAATTCGTCTCATTTTTTTTGAGAAAAATGAAATTCAATGTTTTGTCAGTAGAAATGAGAATTATTTTGATATTTATTATTTAAACGAATTATTTTTAATATTTTACTTAGGTTATGGTAATATTATTGTTTATATAATGATGGGTGGCTCTACTATATCCCCATAATGTATAGGGTAATGATATGTTTTTCTGATAAGACATGTTGGAATTAAACATAAATTTAATTCAATTTTTAGGATTCTTATAATTACGATTTTAGGGATAATTTATGAATATTAATACATTGGTTTATTATGAATTATATGAGTTTTTATTCGTGTATTTTGATTTAATGGGGTAGGGAAATGATTTCAGGAATTGTTTTTCCTTCAAAAGTTAATGATATTTAGTAATGAAAATGTTTTAATGTTTTATTATGTCTTCTCAATAAACTATCGTTATTATGAATTCATCATTATGATTTATATAAAATCTTTTAAAGAAATATTTGTAATTAAATTGATTTCGTGAGAGTTTAAATGATTATTTATGGGTTAAGTATATATTATGAAAATTATAATCAATCTTGTGAGGACTTAAGAATTTTAAATGAACACATGAGATTCCCTTATTTTTTACCCTGTTCTTGGTTTTGGAAAACCAAATTATCAAATATTTCTAAAATTGTGTAATATATTGTAGATGTTATAAAAATTTCATGGGTGAAACATCTAGAACAATTTAAAATAATAATAAATTACATTATAGTATTAAAATAATAACCGATTTTTGTGGAAAAAATGTACCCAATGCAGAAATTTCCACTTCATTATGAAATGTATCTAATAAATAAATAAAACTATGAACCTAAAATATATTAAAAATACAAAAAATTAACCCATTTTATAATTCATGTAATTATTGGTTGATTCTAATATAAGTCACCATTGTTTGTATCAAAGCTAGTATGCAATGAGTTCTTTTTAACTCTAGATCTAGGTGTAAGGATTTGGGGTGATATATTTGATTGTAAATATAGTGTGTAATTACTATGTTATTAGCACTATTTTTTGGAATTATGGATTGGGATTTTATATGTGGTATCAATTAAAAGGTTCAGAATACATTTGAGGTTATTATGTTGTTAAACATGAAAAATTTAAAAAATTCATAACATTAAGTGGTTTATATATTGGAATGTGATTATATTAAGGGGACTTATGCTTATTTTTTGGGATTATAGTTAGGACCAAATGTGATTAATAGAATCATATATAGTTTAGAAATATAATAATATCTATTTTTTATATGGTTCTTTATTATGATTTGATTTAATCACATAAACAGTTTCAGTTTTATTCTATATGTAGACCATGGAGGATACCAGTTAAAATTTGTGTGAAGGAAAATATATTTATTTTTCAACAATTGAACTAAATGGAATATAGGATATAGTGGAATGGTCATTGGTTATTCCCATAATACTTTTTGGTTATTCCCAAAATATTTGAGAAACATTTAGTTCCATGGATTTTTGGGTCATAAAGACCATGGAAGAAGAAGGATTCAAATTCTGATATATCATAAATGTGGAAAAAATTTAATACTTAAACTAATAAATAATACCTGAAGATGTTTCATATATGAAATATGTTGTCATACCTCAAAAGAGACATAATGTAAAATAATGATTTCATTTGTCAAATTATTGGGGAATAAGGTTATATCTAAGGTAAAAATTGATTGTTTCAAAATTAGAGATTATAGGGATTATAAAATTAAATTCCCTAGGAGGAATGCTCTTCAATGGGTTTCAACATGACCATATTAATAATTTATTATAAAATACATATTATATAAAATAGATAACGATGAAATTGTTAATAAAATATAAATTTTTTAATTATTTTAAACCATTTTTATTAATTATAAATTAGGAAACAAATATATATTAAGAACGATGAATCATAAAACATTATTAATAATTTTTATTATAAATATTTTCAAGGAAAAAGATGAAAAATCATGGAAAATTGTTCCAATTTAGAATTGACTAATTTATTTTACTTCATATAGTGTATTGACAGTTTTAATTTAGTGGTGTTTTATTTAATAGTTGATATGTTTTAGGATGTTTATTATTTAAAAGGTATATATAAAATTTTTAGGCCTTATATGATCATATATTATGCTGGTTAATGGGATTTTGTGATATTTTTAAAGGTTTTATGGAACAAATCAAGAGAGTCGTGTTGATATTGTTTTTTTGTAAAAATGTGATTTTATGTTGGGGTAATTAGGGAAAATAGTGAATTAGTTTTTGAAATTTATCAAAATATAAACATGGGTATTGAAAATATTATAAATGAGTATGTGTTTAAATTTATTTTTAAAGGATTTCTCAATATTGAGTCTTGTAAAATTATTTATGTACATGAACCCTTAGTTTTACAACATAATTTTGTGAAAATGTTTTTTGTGGATGATTGTTATTATTTTTTAAGGATAGAAACTAAGATGTATAGATAAAATTTAAGGTGATAAATTATTTAATAATGATTTAATTTTTGTTAATTGGAATAATGGGATATAAATTATTATTAGGATCATTATAGAAATGATCTAAAATGGAAAATTATTTGCTGGTATGAAATTTTATGTCAAAGTGAATGTGATTAATTAAGGAACAAAGATTGAGGTAACATTTTTTATCAAAGATGGTATTATAGTGGCATTAGGTCATGGTGTTTTCTGTTATTTTGGTAAAACAATTGTATATTTTTTATAATTTATAATTATGATACATGTATTTTTAGAATGAATTATTAGTGATTAATTTTATTTTGTGATCGTTTTCATAATTAATTGGGAATATATGTTACCAAATAATTGTAATTCATAGTTCCGTGTTTTTGTAGAAGTATATTGAATAATTTTAGGTTACTTATTTATGTTGTGATTATGATTGACATTGAGTTTTAATGTTCATATTTTCAAAAATAATTTTCTACTTTTTTATATAATAGTTTATTTATATATATTTTTATGTTATCTTCATATTTGACGACCGTTATTTATTATACTAAATCTGTTGAAACTAGAACATGAAATATCCTCCCTTTTTGATATTATGATTCATTAAGTGTTAATTGTTGTGCTTCAGGCATTGAAAATTCACCAAATTCACTTATAAATTACAATATTAGATTAATCAATGATGGAAAACTACTCTAATGAGAATGATGTGAAAAATATTTCTTATAGAATGGAACGAAATAAAGTATTTATAGTTTCTCCTATTATATATTTTGATGGTAAATGTATTCCTCATGTCATACAAGAGGAAGAAAAAAATTCACATCTTTTGTGGAAAATACCACTTAAATTTCATAGAATCAAATTTGAAACTCATTCAAATGTAGGAGCATTATAATTAATCATACATGGTTTTAGGAATATTTAATTATAAAAAATAGGATTCCTATTACTGAAATAGAAATTTATTATAATAATAAAACAATATAACTGATTTTTTTATGTCACGATACATTCTTTTTTTTGTAAGAAAAAAATTAATATATTTGGGGTGCACTTTCTTATGAGGAAAATGTAATTCTAAGTGGATATAATATGTATTACAGTCAATAAATATGTCTTCAATATTTTCAAATACATAACAAGGAACTAAAGTAATAACTTAGCGACAATTATAGAAATTGTTTTTATGAAATAATAACATAATAAAAATAGTTTTAACCCTAACTGTGATTAAAACCTAAATTTTAAATATTTATAAATATAATTTTATAAAATTCATTTTATTTTTTAAATTATCATATCAATTTTACTTAGGGTATTTATTATTATTTTTGAAATGGAAGAGTTTTTGTTAATAGTGAAAAATAATAATTATCCAAATATTTTAATCTATTTTTATCTAATAATGTAATTTAAACATATCATTATATTTATTATTTGGTTATAGAGTTTCATATAATAAATTGTAATTATAATAATCTAATTTTATTCAATACATTTTAGGATTTGGATATATGTTATGTTTTTATTCCTAAAATCAGATTTAAAAAACAATGTCTACCATTTCTTTTTGTGAGTTAATATTAAAATTAACTTCATAAAATTATTTACTATGAATAATTAAATATATATATATATATATATATCATATGTTAAATAAGTAATTTCATATTTTTAAAATTATTCACCTTTTGTCATTATAGTAACTGTGGTAAATTTTATGACATTGCAAAACGGTAAATAATGTAAATAATATTAAAAAATGTGGTATGACATAAAAAATACTTCCAAAACATGAATGTATTTAAATGTATGGTATTTAACCTCCAATATCCATATAAATTACTAATACCTGACATTTATAATCCCTTTGACCTTGGAAATAAAAATTTTAAAATTTTAAGTGAATAAAATCCCAAAATGTCCCTCTCTTGATTTTTATATGTTTTATATGTTCACATAAGGATAATATATTTTTTAATTGATTATAAAATATTAATTTGAAAAAAAAATTACATGGTAATTTATTTTTTATTTTAAATTATTTAATATTTTGATTTAATTCTTACACAACGCAGACATAGTGTATGTGATACCAGTAGAAAACTAAAGTAAATGGTTAAAAAACTTAAATAATTTATTTTTATTGAGTGAGTTGTACTTTACAAATAATATTATAGTTAAATATAACATGTTATTCATGTTTTAAGTAATTATATACAAATTTAGATGTTTCATTGATGTAATTAATTTCAAATTAAATATACATTGTCAAAAAAATGATATTACTCATCTTTTAGGAAAATAATATTTTATTAAAGTATTTAAAAATAAAAAATATTGAAATAAGTCAATGGATAAATTATTCATTTTAAAATTTCATAAATTAAATATTTATGATCCAATATTACTTTTATGGCAACATTTTTATCCCTAATAAGGTTGAAAACATTTATTTCGTGGTAATTGTCAAGAGGATTAACAGGGCATCAATACAATGAAATATGGGTAAATGCATCACCTAAATGTGTCCAAATGATATTATATCATAGTATTTTATGTAATACTATTATTAGATTCAATGTAATTCTATTTGGTGATATTTTAATAAGAAAAATCTATACTAATTTAATATTTAAAAAATTTCATGAATACCCCTCCCCTCACGTCTAAAAGTACTCACCTTCTCTCATTTCTATACAGAACACTACGCAATATAGATCGAACAGACGCTATCCATTTCTATTATTAACTTTTTTATACATGTTATAGATATTATTTACATTATATAATACCATATCTATTTCTATTGAGAGGATATATAATGGAATTTAACGGAAGAAGATGTAACAGTCATTATTGACTCATTCATGTTGTTTCTTATACATCCTATAAACCTATTGTAAACAATATAAAATAAAAAATATAGGGTCATAGAAATAAATATATATTATTTTATATCTTTATAAAACTATTTTCTTGCAATTTTTAGTACTATATAATGAGAAATCATCATTTATGCATACATATGACATATCTTATCCACTTAGTAGTGTAATTGTTTTCATCGCCATATTACATAAATGGTTATAAATGTGGAACTAGTAAAAATATATTATATTTATAAAATTATTATGATTTAATAATTATTATATCAAATTTACCTTCATAACCTTTGATTTGTTGAAGAATGAATATATCTCTCATGTGTGCGTTTGGAATACCACCACCATGATGTGATGTGATCCATTTTTTCATTTCAAGTATACATGGATGGAAATAAAGACATAAAAATTAATAAATATGATATTTATATCATGATTTATGTTTTTTAGATAATGTAACAATAATCACTATACATAGAATGTTACTTCTATGAAAAAACATGTGCGACTAAATAAAGTAGTTAATACCCATAACAATGATAGTAATAGTATATTGTTAATGATAATGTAAAAATATTCTAAAAATAGATCATATATGTTATTATACATAAGTATTTGGTTTATATATGTAAATATATGAAAACAAAATTTATTATAGAGTTGGTTAAATGAAATTACTGTGCTTGTAAAAATTGAGGTGTGGGGTTTCTTCACTCAATTTCAATTCATTGGGTTATATATATACATTGTTGAAAAGTTTGTTCAATGAATATATGTATTATATTATGATATGATTACACTTATTTTTGTTTTATTTAAAATTATTCCTCATAATCTCTTTATTTAATAATTCACATTTCAATGATATAATAATTTAAGGGATTTTATATCAATTTCAACTCTATTGAGACATATTTGGAATTACACAAATATTTACTACTATGTGGTATAAAAACTGACCCTCTAATGTATTTAACAGGAATATATATATATTTCAATTTTAATAAGGTTTTAATTCAAGTTTCTCTTTAAATATTAATTTTTAATAGAAAATATGATTTTATTTCACTCCTTGAACTAGTTTATTTTTCATCCATTTCCATCTTTTTGAAACATGATTTTCAAAAATATTCTTATTTAATAAAAGGAAATTTTATTTTAACCATTTACATTTCAAATGTTTTAATCGAATGCTTCCAATGATTTTGTAAATATTAATTCCTAACATTTAATTTAAAAATTGAGAAGTACTTTTTTTAAAATGTATATGTTGTTAAAGTGTTTTTTTCACCGCCTTAACCATTTTGTACACTTACCTTCACCTATGAGTTTTCTATAATTTTACAAAAATCTCTAAAATGAAAATTTATTTTAATATTTCAATTATATTTTTTCGTTTTCTCTGACGGACATAATTTTATTTCGAGGTCAATATTTTTGAAGAATGAATGTACACATTTTATCTCATATGAATTTTATTGTAATCAAATTTCTCTTAAAACATTAAATTTCTTGTGATCATTTTAAAATAGATTTATCATAAATATCAATACTAATTGTATCATGGATAGGATTATTTCCTAAAATTTATACAATTTCAATATATATTGTTTTACTTTGAATCTTATTTGATTTACTGGGTAAATATTTATATTTTGTATTATTTATCCAATATATACATTTTAATGATAATAAATATTATTTATGAATTAAATTGATCATTTAATTTATATGGAATAAATTATAGGTTTTTTAATGGGTGGGGATGATAATTATATAGTATGTTGATCAATCAAGAAGTCCCATGAGACAAACCAAAAAGATAGCCATATGAAATGGGTTTTTGGTGAATAACTACCAATGGTTTAAAAAATATTCAAACAAGGTGTTGACGTTAAATATATCATGAAGTTTGAGATAATTAAATAAAATATTATGTGTTTACTTCATTAATAATTAAAATAAATTCTATCATGGAAATTACTGATTATATATTATACATGGATGCATTTCATGGTCATGGAATTTATTAAAGGGCATGTGTTTAAATTTATTTAACATGACGTATTTATTATTCCATATTTACTCAGAATAACATCTATTGTACAGAACTCATTCTTAGAATTCAAGAACACCCTTCTTTTATTTCCATTCAACATGATATTAAGTAGAAATAATTTAATGGTTTTCACGGATGATGATAATTTTCTTTTTTATTTTTTGTTTCTAACATTAAATGGGAATCACATTTGAATCTCTTTGTTCAATAAAACTAAACTACTTGGTCATTCAGGATGATAATACATATATATTATGCAAGTGTAATAAAGTATAAATTATCTCTAGGTTAATGGGTATGGGGGTTTTATAGTTGGTCTTCAAGGAATCTTAATTGAAATTTTTTCAAGTAGATTTTATATGTATGTAGATCTAATGAGAATTTTGATAATCACTTATAGAATTTCAGAACCATTACAATTAGATGATTTTATATTCGAGTGATTAATATTCCTGATGATTATGAGTTAATTAATTGGTTTCTATTATATTGTGTTGGTTCCTAAGAGAGGAAAGTGAATTAATTATCAGTATAAATATAGGTATTTTTAATGTGGTGGAAAATAAAACATTAGATGGATCTGAACAAATCGTGGATATGTTAGGGTATATAACCCTATTTACAACAAATAACCCGTCACAAATGGACAAAAAATATGTTTCTCTGTTACATGATACTCTAATGTTTCATTTTTCACGATATTGAAGCCTCTATATTATAGTAGGAATGAAAATATTGTTGTGGAATATCAATGAATAAATTATCTTTAAATGAATTTTTTACCTGTAGGATTCAATGAATAGGGAAAGGATTGGATGAGTGTGTTTTTTCATAGAGGTGGTACTGATCAATGGTGTGAATTGAACATGAATTCTTGGGAGGAATAAGATAATGAACATATACAGTAGAGATATTTTAATATATTATTATTTGATAGATATTTCCCTCATGAGAAATAATATAAAATTTAGAGAAAGTTCATCATCATAAATAAAATGGGAGATAAAAGTTTCAATGATTTTGAGGATATAACCTTACTAGAAAATCAATGTCTATTCTAAATTACATATTTAATTCATAGAGCTTGATTGTAACATTCGGTTACCACCTTTCAACAATTTTCTTACTCTTTGATTATTTTCATCTTTACTTTGGTGTGTTTTGGGACTCTCAAGGTTGGGGAACATTTTCTGAGAAAAAAGAACTAATTTTTTGGTATGTATGTTATTTTGAATTAATTTAGTGTGGATATAAATATTTAGTGTCTTTTTCAGAGTATCGACATTCTATGACAACACCTAAGTTATTTTGATGTTTGTAAGGAAATTTTTTTTTGTTCAGTTTTATGGAGAAATTCATGTCTTTTAATGGGTATACACTATATTTAATCTCTACAGAGAAGATGTAAAGAACTATCTAAATTGTTTGATTGTATCACATTTTTTGTATGGGGTACACACATTGTAA
Organism: Viscum album; assembly: GCA_963277665.1. Lineage (NCBI taxonomy): Eukaryota > Viridiplantae > Streptophyta > Magnoliopsida > Santalales > Viscaceae > Viscum > Viscum album. The sequence goes on along the minus strand of OY728139.1, from coordinate 671,024,033 downwards.
TATTAAGAGATCATTTATAATAAAAATGTGATAGTTGTTTCATCATATCATATTCTTGAGGATTGAGAAATATGTAATGGGATTACACACCATGTAAATGTTGAGGACATGAATTTTATGGAATCTTATGAGTGATATTTAATTTCATCCATCCACAAGTGTTGTTTATCTCATCCTAGAATGGTTCTCAGGTGATTTTGGGAGCCTCCATTCATTCTGGATTGATTAGTTCATTGATTGATCACCATTGTGGTTGTATTTCATATGCCCAAGTGAGTATGAAAATATTCTTATTCATTTATTAGATTATGGTATCGTCATTGCATTTCCATTTAAGGTTTTTGGATCCATGGAGGTGAATATCTTGTTTCCTTTATACATGCCTCCTGTGATATAATTCCAGGGTATATTTATTTTGTTTGTTGTGGTGTAGATGATGTATGTTATTGAGGTATGTGTTTTTTCATCTCTCCTACAACCTTATGGATAAATTGAATCAATATTGATATTTTTTATTTGATTATAGGGCCTATTTTTCCATTCATGAATCCTTTATTATGGTAGATTCTATTGCATTGATGTGTGACCCTTGTTCCGAGGAAGGTGGTTCCAAATCTAGCCTATATTGGTGAACTAAATTTCTCCAATTTTGAAAAATTGATCTATTAAATTAAATGGCATGATATGGATGATTGATTTCTTTGCGTGGGAATGGTTTTTTTATAAAATATGGTTCTCCTCAGGTTTTGGTAAATAGAATAGTGTTTTAAATTTGTTGTCAAATGGTTTTCAAATCATGTTTTGATGAAAATGATTTAATGAATTTAATTTGAAAATAGAGAATATGGAAATCCTTGGGTACTTAGGTGTATGTTATTGTAATTGGTAGTTTATATTTTTGAGGTGTTTTTTATGAGAATTCCCAATATTCCCTAGGTATTTTGTTCTTGGGACTTGTTAGATTAGTTATGGTGTTCACTTTCTAAGGTTTTATAATTCTCTCTAGACTTGATGGATATGTCTAGTGGATTGATGCCTATGAGATTTCCTATTTTAGGTATGAGTGTCCTAACAATCATGACCAAGTGTGATCCTCTTTTTGAGGTAGTGTAATAATTGTTTGATTTTCATCTGCTAGTCACATGCCTGTGGGGATTGGGAACACCATTCAGGTATGAGACAGATCAAGTTAGGTAATAGTTTGCGATGGTATTTTGGTCAATTCATTAAATTTTGGTATTAGTGCCCATGTTTTTAGGTTTTTTCTTAATCTTGGGATGTTGGTAGACTTGATATAGGAATTTAGTGACATGAGATGCAGATTACAATGAGTACCTAACCAAATATTAATGTGATGAGACTCAAGTTTCCCTGAGATGTTGGGATGTGTGTCACTAGTTTTGAGTTTTGATGTTCATGTCAGTTTTTTATTATTGGTTTTCAGTTTCTAATTGAGATTATTATAATGTTTGATCTATTATTTTTTCAATATTAACCATTATTCCTTTGATATGTGTTATGTGAGTTAATTAGTAGGGTGAAACTGATTATCCTTTAGGTAATCCTTTCCCGAATCAGAATTTTATTGAGGCTATTGTACAGACAGTTCATGTTGTTGACCAGAATGTGCCACAAGTTCAAAATGCATTCATTGAGGTATAACGAGGATATATAGGAAATATAGATCAATAAATAATGTTTATTCATGATAAACCACCATAAATTATATTTATTATGAACATATATTGGTGTAGGAATTTCTTAAGATGATCAATCATATCAATGATTGTAACACCTGGAAATTTTGTGAATTAATTTTTCAAAATAATTTAATATTTTTTTTAATTTTCATTTCCTGAAACACTTAAAATAGTATTTTGTTTAATGGACTATGTTTTCATATTTTATTTAATACACCAGTTTAATCATGCACTACATGCAACATAATATATCTCTTTCCCTATACGCAACACCAACTTGTCTTGCAGTACATGCAACGCTGAGCTTCTATGAATCAACACATTATTATTATAATTATTTAAAGGATATAGTAATAACCCTACCATTAAAATTAATAATATAAATATAAATATCTTATTTTTAAATTCGTTATATAATAGTTTCATATGAATAAAACATATTGATAATAAAATATATAAATTTCGGTAAATTATTTATATGTTTTAAATTTCTATTTTCTTAAAGGCACTAAATTTTATGTCTTAATGTGAAAAATAAAAATATTAATTTCAGAAAGTGCTAGATATATAATTTGATAAAATAAACATCATTTCTAAATTTATAGGTTCTAATTTATTTTGGGAGTAATTTTTTGTATCTTTATGAGAAGCATGATTTTTTGGTGTATAGTGAAAAGTACAACATTTAAATTCAAAGGTGATTTTTCATCTAATTTATTTATATAGTAAAATTATATTTTATGTTTCATATATTGTAACAATAGATAAATTATTTTTATATTAATAAAATTAATGTCATTGTAACTATTTTTATGTTAAATTTAGATATAAATACTTTATGATCTTTTGGACATTCTCACGTTAAAAACATGCTTTCTCACTACATTTGTGAGATTAACATTAAATTTAATTTTTCCACTTTTATGAATTGAATTTATAAAATAAAAAATATGTAGTTGTAATAATTATAATATTTATATTATAATAATATCAATATATGTTTTTACCTAATTGATTACTGATTGTGATTAAAATTAATTACAATGATTAAGGTAAAATTGTGCTTAACCATGGACTAATCCTTAGACATAAGGTCCCAAATGACCTATCCACTTTAAAAAACCCATTTTTTGGACATATTTCTACCCTAAAACATCCATTATTGTGTTTTAATATTTTTATGATATTTATTGGGTAAAATTTGGGAACACGTAAATTTTTTTCAAAAATTCCAAGTGTGTCCCCTCTATCCCATATAAAAGTCCACAACCTATCTCCATTCTTCACAGCTCTAAAACAAATTAGTATCATCCAGTTTTAGATAAATTCACTTACCAACATCCATACATTCCTTCTTTAATTCTACAATTTGGAATAAATCAAACTAAGGAATCCCTTTGGTGTAATAAAAAAGAAGTTACCCAAAGAAGATGTAACATCCTTTCTCAAGATCCTTTCCTTTATTTAATTTCTCCACTTCCTCAATATTTATTATGACATGCTTACATAATAACCTAATTATTCTCAATATAATGAGATGTTATAATATTAATGGTTTTACCTACACTTATACACACTTCCATAGAATGGGTAATGAACTTACCATTTTTGTATTGTGAACTACCGCATCACAAATCGATGATTTTTTAGTTTTTCCATAACCACATATCATGGTTGGGAATTTATATGTAGACAGTATTTATATATTATATATGAGATATTTATAATTCCTTTTTTACTTCTTTATTTTTTATATCGTATATTCTTTATGCTTTTCATTTTGTGTAACTACTAAAAATTTGTTTGTGGAAGTGTGGACTACTGCATCCTCAATGAAATTTGATTATTCAACAGTTTACATGAAATTTATTAAGGTATTTTAGTAAACGTATATGATATTTTTTATATATATGATATATGTGTAGTCATATAATTATTAAATAACACATACCTATATTCTTTTAATTTTGGGAAAATACAATAATTTCATTTGGGGAAGTACGGACTACCACATCCTCAAAGCAATGTAATTCGTTCACACACTACATATAATTTATTAATATAGTTTTAGTGAACCTATATGATATATTTGATAGAATAACTAAACATTAATGATATTATATATATATATATATATTCATACATATATGTCATTTACATTTTTTCTTCTTATACAACCACTAAAAGAAACAACGTTCTTGGGTGTGTGTGGCCTACTATTTTCATGAACGATGTTATCCATTTAATATTTATATATTTCATAAAATATTAAAAACATATATATACTGAATATAAATTATATTTATATCATGCAATATATTCTGTAAATCATGATATAAGTTTGAAGGGAAAAAGTATATAATGTTATGAAACATGGGAAAAACAAAGCGAATATTACCCGAATGAAAACCTTAACATGGAATTATTAATAAAAATGTAATATAATGTAAGAATCAAACCATATATCATATTAGATACAATAATAAGGTTATAAAAAATATTTATAATAAACTATTATTTATAATACATGGTTTTTTTATGAGTACTAGGAGAGTGAAGGCATAAGGTGATAGAATTTCATCTCACTTTTTATTTTCATCAAATTCATTATTTATTCACTACTCATTTTATTTTTGTGGTGTGTATAATGAACATAGAAATATTATATTATTTTATACTTAAATTTATGGTTATTTAAATATCAATTTTATGGTACTTTTTTCATGGGGTTTATGTTTCAAAAGTCTCCAATTCGGTAATATTATTTGGTCTCAATTTTCATTCTTTGAGAGACATGCCATTTTATGAACCTATATTTTTCAGTGAGGTTCATTTACTACCTTTGACATGTTATATCATTAATATACTTCACTTATGTATATCTTTAGATTCATTCAATGTCATTATTTAAATTATATTATGATTCAAATTTACAAAATTTGTAAAGGTTATATTTACAGTCTCACTATTAATCATGATTGTTTATGATTATTCTCCCATTGTTGAAACCATAATATTCATATCTCATGAAATTCCATTATTTTTCACACCATATGTTTATACATGTAATATCTATGAAATGATATCATTTTCTCCTCAATGGTACATAAGATGATCAAGAAATTGTTTTTTATGAATGTTTGAATTTACCTCTCTCTTTATTCGAAAATATGTCATCCTTTAAAACCATGATTTTAAAAAATAGATTATGTTTTAAAAAATAAATATTTTTTTCAAGGAATCCTTTATATTTTTTTCAAAAAAAATAATTTCAAATAAAATAATTTCATTTATTTCGAGTCTTATCTATATTTGATCAATGTATTTTCAATTAAATGTGTTTCAAAACATTTTTAATCATTATTTATTACTTTTTATATAGAATAGTTTTCAAAACTTATTCAAGATTAATTTATAATTTTTAAAACAACATTAAAATAAATATTTTTCAATACGTTTTCAATATTATTTTATTAATTTTCATCAAAAAGGTATTTAAATCATTTTAAATAATTCATTATAATTTCAGAAAGAATAATTATTTTAAAATGTTTTCAAATATTCATTTATAATTTTTCGAGTTTATTTTCGTGGAAAATTTTTTTCAAAACGTTTTCATGATTTCATTATAAGTTTTCAAAAAAATTCTAAATATTTTCAAATCATATTTTATATGTTTTCATGTTTATTCGCAAGAAATATTTAATTAAATTTTTTTATTTTAATAAATAATTTGTCAAAGGAGAGAAAATAATTTCCAAATTAAATGTTTTTAAAATATACATCCAAATTATTTAGCGTATTAAATGAAATAAGTTGGTGTTACTAATTTTTTTATAGGTAAACTATCCAAATGTTCCAATCATATTTTTCGTTTGAATGGTTTATATATTGATTCCATGATGTTTATGAAATTTTTTTCACATTCGCAAGTTATATGTTTATAATACCCATATTTATTTCATTGGTTATATGTTTATGAAACCCATTTCTATTTTATGTGTTATATTTTTAGAAAATATTTCTTTTCAAAGGTTATATGTTTTAAAACTGGTTTTGATTTCAGTAGTTATATGTTTATGAAAACCATTTATCTTTCACATGTTATATGTTTATGAAACTCATTTCACTTTCATGGGTTATATGGTAAAGAAACACATTCAACTTCTACGGGTCTTATACTTATGTTACCCTATTTTTTTAAGGGGTTCTGTTTTTTTCAAATGATTATAAAAATAGAATTTTCCACATATTAATATATGATTACTTTTTTATGAAACCTATTTCATTTCATTGGTTATTATATTTTTTTTATGAACACCATCTCTTTTTATGAGTCATGATATGAATAATGTTTTATTATCATATGGAACATATATGTATCATTTTTTATTGATATCACTGGGATAAAAAATACCCCTCAAATGCTTTAACTAATAATTTATATCTCATATGATAATGACGGGAACCCAATTGATGGGATTGAGCCACTCTGGGAATACGGGGAAACCATATCCCTTACAAGGAAAGGAATATGACTGGGGATGGTTGTTTGTCCCTTCAATCAGGTGTAGTAACCATGAATATAGAATATGGGTAAACCCAATCCACTATTGGAAGATAGGTAAACCTCATCCAGAAAGGAACGATGGGGAAACTCGATCACTTACAAGGAATGAACTGGGACTGGGGATGGTGGTTTATATTGGCTGGTGGGTGTAGTTCCCATATTGTTCTTTGATAAGTGGTAGAAATGTGTCTTGATATATAGGGAATAATATCACATGTTTTTGTATGCCATTATTCCATATTTTATTCCTATATTATGATATCAAAGATTAAGATATAGTTTCCCATATGATTCATGTCTTATGAACTACCAATCTTTATTCCATTATTACTGTCTGTGATCTTTGGTATGAAGGGTATGGTCTTCTAATGTTATTATAACATTATCATTCCTCGATGATTGTGTTTACTCATACATGCCTCTCTTGTTTATTCTTTTTGAGAATATGAACTCACCCATTTTGAAATGTCCCGTAATTTATGTACAGTTTTTATTTTTTATATGGTAATATTTAGAGACCACAAAATCTGATGGCACTTGATTCCGAGATATGGAGTTCCCGAAATGGTATGTTGAAATTTTTTGAGTTTTAGATATCACACGTTGGCAATTTTCGGGAAAAAGTTGAATAAATCTTAAATGGGTGCCCAGATCATAAATCCAAATACACTGTTTCATTCAATATGGCGGGTTTACCCTAGGTGCGACTTATAGTTAGTCGGCTTAGACCTCTAGGGAGAAAACCCAAAATGGAATAAACATAAATAAAATAATTAAATAAAATAATTTTATTTATCAAATCCTTAAAATTCAGGAATGATGACACAAATTAAAAATATGATATGACCACTAAACTTGTGAGGGTATTGTTTCCTTAGGATGATACTATCATTGGTCGGTGCGGGCTACCCATGGAAGTTAGTTTTTTTCCGTAAATAAAATAATTAAGTGAAAATAATTTTATTTTAAAATACTTAACATATAAATGGTAACTCAAATTGATATTGTGGGAGTACAATTAAGCTCATGAGGGCGTCTTTCCCATAGGCAGTGCTTAACCTCGATTAGCGCGGGTTGAGATTGACTGTTAATAATTTTCTGAACTTTTTTAAGGTACATTCATTAATTGTGCAGGTGGTTTTTTCTATCTTTTGAACTGGTTCTTGTATAAAAAATTCAACTGCACCGTTGAATCCAGAATTCAGTGATTTTCCTAGAATAAAATTATCTTCCACCATTGTGGGCTGAGAGAAAAGTTAATTTTTGAACTTTCAAGAAAAATAATAAAATAATTTAAAAGAATTATTTTATTCTTTTCATTCCACTATGTCGAGGGTTGTGATGCTGGGGGGAAATGATAATGTGGCGACAAGGATCTTTAATGACACACATGGATGACATGTATTCTGTAATGTAATAGTTGATTTAATGGTTCCAAAAAAGGACACTATTTCATAAATGAAACAACATAATGACGCAACATCATGTAATAATACAAACACTGCAGCATGGTTCTAAAAATAGTTCTTCGTGTTGGGAAAAATAATGGGAATGATTTGGAGGATTCTCAAGAAAATATCTGATGGACTTCCACCCTAGAAAATAATGAATAACGATGAATAACACCTTTCGAAGGTCCGAACCGGGAAGCTTCATCGACGCCGTAAACCCTCGGGTAAGAACATGCGGAAATGAACATCATAAAAGGTTGGAGGTTTATTAGTTTTGATGTTCCATCTCTTACCATTCATGAAACATATAATGAACACAGACCAACCGACTATCGGGTTGATATGTGTCTCATATAATCATGCGGATGGTTTTTTAAGGATCTTAAAATCAAGGATTATTCATTTTCTTGTTATTATCAAATTTTCATCATTTTAAAATTATAATTTGGAGGATGTTGGTCGAAAAAAACAAGGCCCAGACTGGGTCCAGACCCAACAGACCCCCAAATAAATAAACACTCTTAACAAACGAACCGAGTGTCCGTTTGGAATACTATCAGTGGTTTTGGGACCCCTTTTGGGAAATAGTCACTTTGGCTTATTTCAGTTGGCCTGATCGAGTCGGAATGAACTGAGGTATGAACACCACTATATCACAGAATGGGGTGAAACTAACAGACCGTGCCTTCGATCGACGTGCTGTATATGGAATAAGGACCCTTGTAACAAGGCGACCCTTTGGAGATACCCAAAGTGAGTTTTGTTGGAGTTTGACGTGCGACCTAGTTTGGATGAGACTTGACTACAAGGGGACTGTTTTACAAAAGTGACTATATCTCATAGACCGGGCTTCTGATCGACAAGACGTCTGTCATGTTGGGACCCCAATGATAAGGCGGTTTCTTGGGTATTCTTTTTTCCGGGACTTCATACCAGTTGAAATACGACTGATGCGGTCCCTTGAGTAATAAGATGTTAGGAATGGATAAAATATGATATTATATATTTCTATATAGTTCCGGTATATAAGAATAATAATTTTAAATTTATTTTATATAAGGTTAAAATAACTTTTAATGAAATTCGAACTTGAGGTAAGGAAATTCTTAACAAAATTTCTATTCATTTTGTTATACTTCTACATTATTTACGATGTTATGGATTGATTATGTGTTAAATGACCCAAAATTGTGTTATGTTTTATGTACACATCGTTACTATGGATTTAAATTTGTTACACAGTACTTATTAATTTACTAATACTCATTTCTATGATTTGATCTTTGGAAGGGATTTAATCTCAATTTATACTCCATTTAGACTTAAGTGGTATTATAAACATATTTAATTTTTCTAGTGCACATAATGATACATTTATCAATTTAACATAAATATGACTCTTTTAATGGTGATTAATGATTCGATTAAAGTAAATATTAAAGGACTAATTTTTTTTAAAGAACTGATGAGCTTTTCTCACCTCTAGATTTGGTTTATTTTACATCCAATACCATATTTTCCAAAAAAAATTAAATTTATATTTTATTAACTCAAAGGGTATTTTACATTAATAATTATTTTTTAAAACGTTCGAATAAAATATTTATTATGTTTTATAAAAGATATATTTTTAAATTTATTTACAAAAAAACACAAATGGAATGTTTTTTAACATATACAAAATTAAAACAATTTCCCTCTACTATAAAAATTTTATGCTCTTAGATTCATCTATAGTTTTTCTATTTATTTATAAAGAAAATTATTTAATGAAATATTACATTAATATTTTACATCAATTATATTTATTTCTATAGTGGGGTTGATTTTATTACAACACTTATTTATTCAAGGAAAGGATAAATAAATTTTTTCTCTAATTAATTTTTTGGTCATTAAAATTCTCTTGAAACATTAACATTCCTATGATTGATGGACATTACAATTCACTTAAATTTCTTTATTCCTTGTGTCATTGATTTTATTATTTCCATAACCATATACAATTTCAATATATGGTTTTCTAATTCAAATTTTGTTTCATTGATTCTGAAAATGTTAATATTTTATATTATTTATTCAATACATAATTTTTTAAATAAGTTATATTGTTTATGAATTTAATTGATAATTAAATATATATAATGAAGGCATTGGAAATGCTATCATGGGTCGGAACCATAATTATATTTCTCCTTGATACATCAACATTCTATATGAGATAATCGAGTTAGGAGGAATTTTTAAAATGGGATTTGGTGTATTCTTAGTCATGGTCTACGTTTTCATGGAGAAATTACTTGATAGTAAAGATAACACGAAGTCTTATATCATGAAATACAATTTTATGCATTTCAATTATTGAGAATCATGTTATTTTAATCCATGATATTATTGCATTGATATTATTTGTGGATACATTTCTTTGTCATGTTATTGATTAAATTTTATATATTTCAAGTTATCTTCCACACCCCAATTATTATTACATATTTAATCATAATAGCTTCCATGATAATTAACCCTTACATAGCATTTCAGATAGCCATTATTTTTTTTCTTTCCCCCGTATATGAAGAAGAAATATTTTAATGTGTTTCAATGATTCTAATCATTTACATTTATTATGTTTTATTTACAATATTAAATTGTAATTCTATATTAATTCAGTTATTCATGACAATTAAACTAATCATTATTTTAGGATAAAATCCATGGTATCTTATGGTGATTTGATAAAGTGGAAACATGATTTGGGATACTATAGTTGGCGTTTTAATAATAAATTTAATAAAACCTAATTAAAATTGAAGATAAAAATTAAAACATTATGAATATATATTTTGAAAAAAAAATATTACCAATTTTTGGTAATTTATATGAAATATATTTTAGAGTATTTAAATTTTAGGTGGTTAATTTTTCTATAAAATCGGTTTTTTTATTGTTGTTATTTTTATTTAAAGGATAATTTTTCTATTTTTGAAAATATTAATTTTTAAAAATTAGAGTAATTTTTTAATTCATAATATCAATATTTTCATAAGGTGAATTTTTAGAATTTTCTAAAAATGAAGAAATTTTAGTGAATAGTGAAAAATTACAGAATTTACAAATTCTGAAACATTAGTTGAATTATAATGATATGATAATTTATTGAATGTTTATGAACCGGTTTTATATATCAAAAATATATTTTATATGTAATATAATTCATTTTAAAAATAAATTTCCAAAATCATAAACCTATTTTGGGCATTTTAGAAATTTATGTAATGTTTTTTATTCAAAAAAATACTTTTGGTTCCTTATTGTTATTTTTTTTTTGAATGTGAAATAAATCATATTTTTAAAATCATAATAAATATAATTCAATGTGATTCAAAATATTACATTTTTTTGGTATATAATCAATTTTAGGCTCAAAAAAGGGACTTCTCTAGAACTTATTTTTCGTTCCGTTAAGGATAAATATTTAAAAAATATATTTACCTATTATATAACATTAATATTATAGTTTTTTCAATATTTGGACCAAATTATTATAATTATATATTAATTCCCATATCATCATTATTCACAATGAATTGTTACAAAGGTAAAAGTTTGTGACCATGGTATATGTAAAAATAGTTAATAAGGGGCATAAAGATAGTGCTTGAAGTTTTTTAACAAATTAAAATAATTTATATTGGATGACGAGATATATATATACATTATTGTGTCTAATAATCTATTTTTTTCTATATTGGTTCTACATTCCTTGTGAAAAAAAATTATTATATTTTAATTTTATTAATATTTTCAAGCATTCCACACCTATCACATATAAAATAGAATAGATATTCCAAATATTTTCACATAGATTTAGTACATATGAATTAAAAGTTCCTCTAAAGTACCATTTCGATATCATTTGTCATGTCCTAGAGTTTTCATTCTCACTAATTACTAATTTTATATGGAATAATATATAAGTCGAAATAATATATTCAAGGAAGAGGTATATGTTTAAACCAAAATCTCCCTTGTTTATTTTATCTTGTATCTCCATAAAATATATTCGAAAAATACAAATATAGTTAAATAAATATTTTTAATATAGATAAATGTTATTATATTTATATAAAAACATTTTGATCCTTGTTTTTATCCTATATAATATTAAAACATCTCTCACATGTACATATAGGCTACCGTCTTCATGAAGTAACAACTCTCATTTTTATTCACTGAATCACATGGATAGTTTTAATAATGGATTTAAGGAATATATTATATTTAATATCCAATTATGAATCTATAAAAAAAATTATTATCTAATTTTCATCCATCCTGTCTATTAAAAAATGGAAATTTTTCTTACGTGTTAGTATAGTCTACTTCCTCCATGTATGATTTATTCCATTTTTTAGTAATTCCAAACATGGATTGAAAAAGAAAAATAAATAAATAAATAAATACGATAATCTTAACTAGATTATTCGTATATAATATTGATATTATCATTTTAATATAACATTTTCTTACTTAGTTTTTATATTAAGATCTTATTTTGTTTGGTTGTAATAACTTCATGAACATTTTCATAATATATATTTAATGAATGAATAAGAAATATTATATAATCATAATATTATTTAATAATATTAAATAATTTTTTAATTTTTTGTAATTTTCATATACACATATTTATATATCGGTTGATAAAATCAATTATTTATAAGAAATCATTACTATAAATACAATTAATAATTACTTTTCAATCATCACAATATGTTCCCCAAAATATTAATTTATATATAGAATAATTTCAAATACATATATGTAATCATCAAGTAATTATTGGGGGATGTAAAACCATTACAATGGTGAGTTGACTAAATCCACTAAATCGAATCATTCATCAGAAATGATACAATTAGCACATAATCAATCATTTTAACAAATGATATGTAATTAATGCGTAATAAAAAATTAAAAGTTTTAGGTATATAGTATGATAATTATCAATACGAATCTATTATATATTTATAATAAAGATAAATTTATTATAAAGGATATTCAAATGTATGTGACGAATAAAAATTCTAAGGATATGGAAGTTTTAGCTCTGTTTGTTTTCATTGGGATATAACACTTCTGTAATTAATATTTTGTTCCATTATTATATGGGTTATGATGTATTGTTGTTTATTTTTTATTTACATTTTTTACATTTAGATCTAAATTTTTTCCATGTAAAATTTTATTAAGGGATTCTAATATCTAATTTTATGATCATTAATATGGTTTCATGGTCTCAATATAAATTTCATGAGGTATGTTTTCTGTTGTTCACCACGATTAATATTAAATCACATCCATACTTCTATGTAAATATTTTCTAAAATATTAATTGTTTAAAATTATAATATGTATATAATTATATATTATTTCTTTATTCAATGATTTTATGATTCAATCATTACCGATGCAAAAAAAATCTTTTTTTGAACATATTTTTTTTAGAAATGTTATAATTAATTCTATTATATTAATTTATATATTTTATTTACCACATCATTGCAATATAATATCATTAATATCATCATATTCATGTTATGTTATATTCCATCTCATGTAATTTACTCGAAATAAATTATTTCAAATCTATAGGAGTTTATTTGATAAAAATTTATTTTAAATATTTCAAACAAATCCTTTCAGATCATTTCCCCCATATCCATGTTTTTTGAATGTTTCATGAATATAATTTTTTAAACATCGTTGATTTGTATATAAATTTTCAACTACTTTTAAATTTATTTACAATGGTTTGAAAATGTTTATTCTCAATATATTCAATATAGCATATTTTTCATAATCTTTATAATACTAGAAAATGACTAATTTTATGTTTTCATTAATGACCTTCTTTTATTTATGTCAAATGCATTTTTCATTACTGATATTACTCTACAATTATGTATAAACTTTAAAGGATGATCAATTTCACATTGATTTGGGAATATTTTGTTTTTAAATTTTTTTTCATAGAAGTGGAAGTTTATAATATTATTTATGATACAACTAAAAGTGATTATTTTTAATAGATCAAATTCCCATTAAAATGTGTTTTATGATGGAAATGATAGATTTTATATTTTATATTTTTTTTTATAGTGAAAACCTTTATATAAGTATGTGTGGGTATGAAATAACCCAGCATTAAATTCTTTATGATATAATATCAAAATGAGAAGTGTTGGAATTAATCATGAAGAATATACCTTTGTAAGGGTTCTTATAGGGGTTATATTTAGCATAATAGCCTGAAATTCCTATATTATGTTTATTTTATTTAAAAGAGTTGTCATGGAAATATTTTTATTTCCTGATGTATGTAAATGTGTTTTTCAATTATTTAGTTCATACAACAGTGAATAGATTTTTTCAATGAAAAAAATTCCTTGAGTTCTTATATATTCTCAAGTAACTATCACAATTAATATTTTTAATTTATTTCAATTGATAAATTAATTATAATTAAATTTTTTAAAATAATCATTTTTAATAAGTATGTAAAGGATATTTTTTGAAATAGAAAAGCAACCTTATTAGGTTTCATGAATTTTAAATAAACTAATGAGTTTAATTTATTTTTATATCCCATATTGAGTATTATTTTGAATAACAAAATTTTTATATAGATTTCACATGGCCTATGGATCTGTACGAAATATTCTAAGGTAAATGGTTAAATAGAAAGAGTGAAGATAAAACCTCATGAATTAAAAAAAGAGTGTTCACATATGAATATATGTTTCTAGAAATAAATTTACTCTAAATAGAAAAGTACACATTGTAATATAATGGTTTTTCAAAATCTATAAAAGTATAATCCCAAACTGTCCATGATATGAATTAAAGTGAATCCATTTGTATAAATCATGTATTTATGGGTTCATTATATTACATGTTTTCATTTTAAAAACCAATTCACATTATTAATGAATATATTTTTAGCGTTATATTTAGGTGTATGGATTTGAGGTTTTATAAAAACAATTTAATTTATACATTCATTTTTACAATGTATTATTTAAAGAACATAGGGTAAAATCCATATAATTTCATTGAAAACATAAAATGGATTAAATTTAAAATTATTATAAATGTAATTACCTCAACTATGGAACTATTCATTATTAATTCATAATGTTCACTACTATATGTCATTGTTATTAAATTAAATAATAAACTGATGGTTCATTTTAGATAAATTCACATGTTATCCGAAAAAGATAGGCAAATTTTCTTGTTCTCCTAGGTGTTAGTATGAGATAAAACATTTCTTTCCATTGATCATTATTATTTTAAACATTAATATATTATCATTTCTTGAGGTTTCTTAGAAATAGAGAATGAGATATTTCAATTTGGGTATTGATATAAATTATTTAAAATATCAAAGAATGACTATGATTGAAATGAAATATTATAAAATATTTACGTAAGTTCAATATTATAATTACATGTAGGGACTTATACATTTATTTGATATAATATGTTCCCCTTATCGAATGTAATTTAAAAATAATTATAAATTTTTATTACCTTATAGGGAAAGTGATTGATCTAATATATTTTATTAAATAAATATATTTATTTATATTTAATTGGAAATATATAATTTCTATTCGATTAGTAGACACAATAATCATCGTCCCTTAAATTTTACCAAATGTGAATGAAATATATTCAATTCATAATATAAAATAAAATAAATAATTTATTCAATATATATATTAATACAATTTTATTTGATATTAATATATTCATATAAAATGAAGAAAATATTCATTTTACATTATTCATTTATATTTTAAATATTTATTCAATGGACTTAAATCCTCCCACATATTTTAAACTCAAATATCACCCACTTGAATTACAGGATCAACTTAACATATATGAATATTATTCATCTTACTCAAAATAATTTTTTGGTTTAAACCTAAATTCATTTGAATTTGTTTTCTAGACACGCATATTGTGTTACTCTCAAAGACCTTTTCTCAATGGTGAAAGGTAAAATATAACTAATTTAAAATAACCATAACTTCAAACTTGTTAATTAATAATAGAATAAATAAGTCAGTGCAGTTATTACAATGTCCTTCTAATGAACACTACTATTTGATATCATGATTTTTTATCAAATAATATAATGAGGAATGATTCTTGATTTTTCAATCACCTTATATATTGGATTCATATTTCTTTGAATTTCCCCAAAATAAACATTTCTATAAACAACCATGACCATGAATTTTTTTAAACTCTTCTATCAAAATATATGTTCTAAATATACTATCCTTCACTCACTCATATGAGATAAATCCTCTATTTAATAATTAATAAATATCATATCACTTAAGATTTACTAAATACGTGATACATTATCCCAAGAATATTCCATAGTTATTTTCATCCATTCATTATAATGTTTTATTCCTACAAAAAAAATAATGATGTCCATTATAAAGACTAAAACATTAACTCACAGATATAAATATTTAATAAAACAAAAAATATTTAGTATTCATATTATTGGGGAATATGTCATAACCTCCATGTATAAATATCCCCAAGTAAAAACATCCTAAGAAGTAGTGTGAATTATTATTCTTCACACACCTGATATTCATACATCATTTGTATCCTATTATATTGATGTATCTAAACCACAAGTAATATAAAATTGAATATATAATAATAGAATCTCAGGGTTTTTGTTTCATAATTGATCAAAAATAACCCATTAATATGATAAATATTTTAAGTATATTATAAAATTAATTTCAAATTAATTAATAATCACTATGTGATAATAATAAATATATCTTGGTAATAAATTATGCACATATTAATTTATTCTACTGAAAAAACTTCAATAGATTACAAATTTCACTACAGAAAGTTATTGATAACTTTCAAAAACACTAGAATTCACATGATATACATGATAATCATAAGAAATGGATATATTCAATGAATATATATTATTATATTCTATATAAGACCTTATAACACCGAGTTAACCTCTAATGGAAAGACATTCTTGAAATAATTTATTCAGCTTATATGATTCATCCATTGATGTGTTTTATGGTATTTTACTTGAAAAAATTATCTTATATTATAAAAATATACTATGATATGATCTACACTATTCAACACAACACCAAACTCATAGAAAAGTCATTGTGTCCATTACACTTATTTAGTTTCATTAAGAGCCATAATATATTCTTGTATTAAATTGATGAACACATATTATTTTAAATTCCTGCATATCACCATGCCTATATTAAGGAATACACATATCGTTATTCTGATATTAGATCATATTGATATGCCAAAAACTATTATCAGAATATTCCCTCATAAATAGTTCCACATCAACAATATCATTATAAAACATATCCATTAGTAGTTTCTAGTAATTTAATATTTTTAAAATACTAATCGATGTAAATCAGTAAAATCTAGATAATATCTTCTTACCATACTTAATGAATAATAAATATTTTGTCTAGAACCGAGCATCTGACACATGAAAATTATTATTTAAAAAACATAAGGAATTATACTAATTTATTCTCTCAGTAGATGAATTTGTGAACACATCTTATTATATTGACGTAATTCCATGTGAAATTGTTAGTATCCTTCTTTTCGATTGTTCCATTTGTATCTTTTTATTAACCTATCAATAATTATGATTTGATTTAATACATACGTATTCTCATATATTTTCTATTCATATTATTCCCTATGATACATTATTCTTCAATAAACTCATTTATGGAGGAGAATTAATTTTTCAATGTCTTAATTAACCCAGTGACTATTATCTCATTTCCCATTAATAAAAAATAATAAAATTATAAAATTATGTTAATGATGGAAATTCCGCTAACATTTTCATAGGCATTTGACTGTCATTTTTTTATAAATCAACATGATCTTATTTTATAATAAAAAATGTATGTTCCTTTATGTTGAAGAATTCATTAATCCTTAAATATATATATATAATATCCTTGATTTATCATATTACTTTTGTTCCATGAACATATTTTGTTATGTCATATAGAAATCTTATAAATGTTTCCATTTAAAGAAAGGGTGTCTTAAAATCCATAAACAAAATTTCATAATCCTTGTATGTTGTCAAGGAAAGAAGAATATTATGGTATTTAATAAATGAAAGTAGTGAATAAGTATTTTTATGATCACTATATAAATTTTTCTTGAAACAATAAAAAACCAATTGATCCATATAGGTGCTAAAATTAGAACCCATTTCTACTTTCATATTGAATATATATTTATACACAAAATGTATTTAATATACTATAGGATTTACTAAAATAAGAAAACATCCATTTATACACCACAAATATTGTATCATCAAATTGATATGAAAAAAATAATTATTCTGGTATATTGAAACCCTTTTTATAATCACATATTCTTGAATCAAAGAAACTGAAAATGTATTTAGAACCCCCTTATAGTATGGGTTTTATCAATCCAAATGCCCAATGTGTGACCTTCTTTATTTATATGAAATACACATCTATTTGATAAGCCACTTCTTTTTATTTTTCTAACATCCATGGTAGACCTACCCAATATTTATGTCTATAGAAAAATAAATTATGCCAGATCTTGTCGAATTTTGTTTCCCACCAATGTGTATATGGACCCTCAACATCATATATATCCAAATTTATATTATAATATACTTTATAGATGTCCCCATTAGCTACAATATGACATATACAGTCATAATAACATTTCTATATGAGGGATCAAATATAATATATCCACTTCCCTATTTATCATATTATATAAAGATAAAATTTATACAACATGATTCATGTATCTTTCAAGAATTAGCCTTAATTTTCACTTCACATCCTCTACATGAATATGTGAAAAAAAATATTCTCATTCCATTATTATTATGGAATTTGTTTCCACAGAAGTCATCACAATATTTAGTGTATATATAACTAACTCAAATTTATATCCCTAAAATGATAATAAAGGATTTTATGGATTCATCATTGATATCTCCATATATAAAATTGTCTGACTCCACATTCCAATAACAATATTTTATTGAGGTATATATTTATTAGTGAGTTTATATAATATATCAAACTATTTTATATAATCATTGAATTGTTTTAAAGTTACATTATTTTTTAACTATGTGAAATATCATCAGAAAAATAATTTCCTAAATTTATTAATGTAATTGGAGTTATATAACATCCCTAATGGTAAACCCAATAATACTACATCCAAAAGAAGTAGGTTTTGAGTCTTATATTTCACATTAGGGGATTTATGATATTGGTTATGATTCAGGCATGATGCACGGTGGGTAGTGATAAAGACATGATGCATGTAGGCGGTGACATAGGTCTAACATAGGTTTGGGGACATAGGAGGGATTATGTTGGAATGATGCATCATTGGGGATTTAGGCCATGCTCATGGAACAAATGGTATTGCGCGTAAAATCAATGTAATGGGTCTCCCTCTAACAAAATATAAATATGTATTTTTCATGATAAAAATAAGTTTTGACCTCAACATTAAAAAACATCCATCGGTTCTACGAATCTCTCATAATTTCCACTAAATGTTGATTTAGTAATCATTTCATATTAATAATAATGATATAAAAATAATTTTTTAACACAATGAACAATTAATTGATTTCATGAAATAATTTCATCAAACACTTTTGTATTATATGAAAAAGTTGATAATTCTAAAATTGTTTTCAATACAATAAACATAAATTTTATTCCTTATCGATTTACATTATATTATTTTTTATGTATATAATGTAAAGATCATTATTAAGAAGATTCATAATATAACATATTATATCCTTAAAATATAAGCTATATAAAAATTGAAATTTGATATTAAATGCAAATATGATTAATCATTAACCATAAATTATGGTTTTTTGTACAAGGGACATAAAAATAGTTCATCAAAAATAAAATCATTATAGTGGGTAATGTGAGGTACTTGTCTCTTATAACAACTGTATCTATTCATTCTGGATTTGAAGCATGAAGATACACCTCACCGAACTAAATCTTCTATTATCAACATGTTTCATGTATATGGATATAAATGAGTTAGCCTTGAGTCATACAAAATTTGAAAAAATGGAAATATTTTATTTGAAATTGAATATATGTGATTCTTCCCCTTTCCTATTCATATAGATAAAATTATTCTTCATGTACGTCCTATTTATACATTCAGAAAATAGAATCCTACATAGTAACATCCAAATAGATATACCATTATATTATGTTTGATAAAAGGTCACAATTGGTATAGATCATCCAATGGGACTTTTGGTATTAGAATTATTTTTTTCACTAAAAGGATTAAGGATTTATCATTCACCTTATTTTTATCATGTTGTGAAATATTTGTTATATATATAAAAGAGACTTTGTCACATTATTCATATTTTACTTTTCATTAAATTTGGAAAATATGGAATTCCTGGTTGAGAAGTAGGATTTATAGAAATAAATTTTTTATAAAATAAAAAACATTCTAATTGTCAATATAACCAATCATATTGAATGCATCTGGACTAGTAGGGACTACATCTACAAATATAATATAGGTAGTTCTATATATGTTTTAAAATTTTTATGTCTATATATCTCTTGTTATAATTCATTTTGTGGAGATAACAATGAAAAATAATCCATGTCTTCATGAAGTTATTCGAGCTCACTAATCATGGATTAAACTGCAATTCATTTTTCATCAAATTCATTATCCACATGTTTCATGTGTTTCTATTTAAAAGCCACACTAACTTGATTTGTTGGATCAATGAGTAATGTGGACTCTAGTATATGGTATATCTTTTCAATTTATGATGTGTAAGCACATATACCACACTTATATATTTTCACTAGGATAGATTTTTTTAATATCAATAATCGAGTGAAATACTTATTTATTGTAAGTATTTCTTACCATTTTTACCAAAATAAAAATAAAATAATGGTTATTAATTTATGTTGACTACAAATTATACAATAATTATATAATGAATAAAAAAGTTCAACTATTTTTTAAAAAATATTGATAAGAATCTCTATTTGATTCAAAATTCATGGTTAGAATCATATCTAGTGTAAATGATCAATCATTTCCTTCTCAAAATTTATACAGATTCCTTTTCAAATTATTTGGTGGTATTTAGGAAGGTTTTATTATTTTTAGATCAATTAACCATTAATTCCTTGATCTTTTGAATGTGCTCCCCATTTTTAAAATACCATACTTAGATTTAATCAAAAATTGCCTCAAATTTATAGTAACAATTTTAGGGAAAATCTCTTGATTATAATTTGGAAAAGTCTTCCAATAAATTTTATTTAAACACACAGATGGTTAAATTAAACCTAAGGAAGGAAAGACATGTGCTAAGAATTATAACAGTATTATAACTCAAATGATGGAAAAAAATTTAATGATATAATATTTTTATTGTTTTATTTTTAACATATTAAAAAATAGAGTGATTTTGTTTTTTACACATTTTTTAAATATTCTTTTTAAAATTGTTTAAATATTTAACAATATGTGTAAAATGTATTTTACTTATTTATTTAACATACTTATTAATTATTCACATAGTGTATCCTTTTAATAATTCTTGAATACATTATTTAATTACATATATAAATAATTATATATCTATCATAAAGTAACTCGGATAAAAAATTATTGTATTTTTTCTATGAAAGATTGTAAATTATTAATATATTTCATAACATTTAATTAATTAGTAAAATTATCCTTTTATTACATCGAATAATACATAACCATGAACTGTTAAAGAAAATAAGTAATTGAATTATCATTATCATTATCTAGTAGTTGTTTTAACGTGTGGTTATAAAATAACCAAGACCCTTACTGGATGTCCTTGAGTCAAAACCAATGTCAATTTACGGAGTCCTCTATTCTATTATGTATCATATTAATTGAATCCATCTCAACTCTGCCCTTGATATCTCTCCTCTAACTAAGATCTCTATCCTTTGGAAATGTAATTTCACAAGGATACTAGGTTATATGGTTACCTAAAGAAACATTGACTACTCATGAATTTACATAATAATGGAGGGAGTTATATTCACATATCATAATTAATTTAATAATAAATATAACCCAATATAGACTAAAAAAATTAATTTAATTCAATAAATTCAATACATATAGTGATCGATTGAAACAGATATTCATTTGAAAAATTAAATGAAAAACAAATTTAGTTATTGTATCCATTAATTTTGATTATTTTCATTATTAATATTAGTTAATTACTTTATTAACTAACTCTTATTCTTAATATATTATCAATAAATGTTCCACGATACATATTAATGAAACTAATTATTTATTTATAAAAAAAATTATTTAAAATAATTATCAAGGTTACATTACAAGTATATCATAGGTAAATTTATATTTCTTGACGAGAGATTTAATTATAAAATGGTACATAATTACACATGAAACATCACATGATAAAGGTTCTATATAGTGTATATTGTCTTCCATGTACTAAAAATTATTTATACCCATAGAACATGTCATTATATAAACATTATGTTACTAAACATCACCAAACTATTTATTCAACACGATTTGAATGTCCCCACAATATTCATTAATGATTGTATTATGTACTATTAGAATTTCGAGTGATATAAAAGTCGTGTGGTTTCCAACCACACATACAATTCCTTAGTGGTAGTCATTGTGTGGTATATTAATGAAAATGATTATTAATAGACAACAAAGGTATATATTTATTGGAATATACCTTGCGTTGAAGACAAAACTGTAATACTGTTTGGTCAAAAGTAATAAATTTGATCAAGGTTTTTCATGATGGTGGTGACCTACTCACCTTCTAATGAGCTATTTTAGTGTTTTATATACATTTATGTCATGTTATTATCCTTACAAATTCATTTAAATAGGTTTTCTTGACTGATGGACTCAGAATTGTAACCTAAATATGAATAATATAAATCCATTTCATAAATAGATCATATAATTCTAAATATTTGTAATTTGTAATTTAACATCTATAATACTGCTTCACAATTCTTGGAAGTAGTGAAAAAATCCGATAGAAGTCCAATTTAATTTGTTTTCATCAAATTCAATAGATAAAATACCAAGAAGATGTTGAATTATCAATATAATTTCATATAATGGTCATTCATATACAATTTATTATTAATTTAAATATAATTAATTCAAATATTTAATTTTTATTAATTTTTTAAGTGTTACCACAATAATATACCTTTTTCTAAGGTTGAATACTCTTTTCAAAAAATCCATCAAGATTAATCAACATCTGACCCTAAAAATTTTCAAAATGTATTATTATTCTATAATGTTATATAGTGAGATGAAATTCTACATCGCATCATTCATTATTAATCATAACATGAATCACATATTCCCTCTCTATTCTATTCAGAGACACAGAACATGTGAATTATATCTACGTATCGACAGAAATATTTTACAATACTAAGAACATCCATGTAGTAAAAGGATTTTTATAATATATCTACTTGAGTTAAATTAAGATAATTACATAAATTCCCCTGTACATTTATGTAATCTATGTCATACCCATCATAATAACTAAAATAAAATTATTATTAATTATTATTTTACCAGAAATTTAACTTATCTAACATATTTTCTAAAATATTTTTTTATTTAAATGAAATTATGCAATTTCCATTATATCAATAAAATCAAAGAATAATCTCTCATAAAATATATCAAACCATGATTAATAAATATTTTTTTCATAATAAAATCAAATAAATATTATACCCAATAAACTTTATAATAAATATTTATTTCTTTACATATATTCATAATACATCGAAAAACATCTTCTCACTTTATTCACTAAATATGTGAATAAATAAATATTTATATTTATTGACCATTATAATATAGTGTTGTATGTTCACCAAAATAGGTCATTCTTATTTTACGATTTACTAACAGAGTATGGAAAAATAGTTTTTTTGATGTATATCATAAGCTATGATAAACCCATTTCATTGATGGCATGTTGGTTCTCTCTATCATTGTACAACAAGTAAAAAATATATAGTTGAGTGCATGGGATTCTATCAGATCATTAGAAATTTATTAAATTTATCATTTTATTATGAATATGGTTAATTTTTTTTCATAAACATGTTTTATGAAATTGAAACATTAAAATGTTAACCTTCCTGACTATTATTAGATATTTTTAACTCGTATAGACTACTAAACATTAGAAACCTACTGTCTGCCTATATTCTGGAGTGATGTAATTCAATATAAAGGGATTAGAACACATGGTGTTCAATGTCATCTTATATATCAAAAACTCTTTTCAATAATTGTTATTCATTTTTATTTTTTAAGAATATGTTAGGACACCACATTTATTTTGTAGGGTCTTCTTGGAGTGTATGTATATTTAATGGGATGGTGTAATAGTTATGTTAAAGATATTTTATTTTCTATATCTTAGTCTTATACATCAATTATTCTGTATAAATATTTATTGATATGGTTTTCACTCTGATATAAGAATGATTATTTAGTTAATTTCTATTTATTTCATGAAGAATTAACAATGATAAATCAAGAATTCAATTGGGGTTCTTCCACCATAATGGTCATGATGTTATCCAGTAAAAAAATTAGTGTTGTAAAATACATAATCATAAAAAATATTGTGAGGAAAAATAATTTCTTCATTTGTTTGAATTGATATAACAATGTATGAAATCGTAGGAATGAAAATCATCCACAATATCATAACACATTACTTTATTAATTGTGATATAATACTAAATGTTTGTAATTTCTATTCCTTTGGCGTGAATAGTGTATATTGTATAATATCACACATAATACTCTAGGGGAATATTTTGTGCCATAGGATTTAATTTTTGATATCGTAGCCTAGGACTTGAATCTTGAATTTCACAAAAAAAATAGGCATTTAATATTTGTAAAGATATATTGGACATTGGATTTATTTATAAGAATTCAATGATATAAAATATAATAATTTTTATTTCCAAATTAGAGAATACAATATGTAAAGTCAATTATCTATCATAAATTATTATATAATTAAAAATCATGTAAAATCAATTTTTCGAAAACATTTTATGGTTTATAAATTATTAACAAAATACAATTATTTGGAATTATAAATTGAATAATTAAGTGTATAAAATATTTATGAAATCAAAATAATAATATATGATATTTGAAAGTCAAAATAGTATTATTTCAGTTTTTTAAATATACCTTTATTTAAAAATATTTCGGTAATGTAATAGGTTTGAATTCTTATATTTATGTGAAAAATTTCTTCTTATAAAATGCACATGATATTTTTTATTAAAAATAATCAGATTTTGTTTTTATCTACCTTGACTTTTTTTATTAAAATTGTTAAAGTGAATTTAGGGGAAATGAATTTTATATGTATTAGGTGTTAGAGTTATGATGTAATTGAAATATATCTTAAGTAAAGTATCATTGGGTATAGATACATTGGATTGTAATTTCCCTCTATCCTGGTGGATTATATAATATATAGAAATGTGGGGTAACATATTCTCTTAGAATAATCATCTATTTATTATTATTTTCATGTAATTCATATAATTTACGAGAATATAGTTTTGAACTTAATATGAATGGAATTAAATTTGATATGTTTAAATATGTCTACCTCTTATTTATAAGAGAGTAACACAAACTATGATTTACTTAAATGTTTACTCATTTCTATTGTTTTAGAATATTACTACTTTTTATGTAATTGGGATTCTAAAACAAAATAGTTAGATGTATCCATAAATAAATTAATAATACAAGAGTTATAATGATTTCATAAAATAAAATATTTATAGATTTAATATGAATTTGATGTATATGAAAATGTAGTAACTTTAAAAGAAATACCACTAATACTATGCCTTAGATTAATTACAATTAAACAATTTTCAATACCATGATCATTCAGTATAGGTGATACTACCTTATGGTTCCCACAAATTATCATATGAAGGTCTTAAATATTATAGGGGACCCCAAATATTGTGTTCTAATATATAATGTATTTATTTTTACAAACCTATTATGTAAACCCTAATCATTTTATTTGAAATAAACAAATATGACAGAATCTAGATAATAAATTTTAATGTGGTGTTATTTGATCAACTATAAATATAGTTATATGTGTCATTATTAAAAATACTATCTTTCAAATATATCCATGACTAATTTACAAGCATAATATGTGTCTATTATGATGATATATATATTTTGAACCAATAAAGTAAATGATGTTTGATGTTATAGTTTTAATGGGTGTACATTCATTATTTTCCCTAAAAGAAAATATATAAAAGATGTTACTCACTCATAGATATGTACTTGTTATAGATTATGGAATGCATCATCCACATTATTTTATACATTCTTAATAGTATGATCTACAAAATAATATCGAATGGGTTATAATGGTTTGTATTTTTTATTGAAAAGAATAATTATGGGAAATTGTTTGTGAATTTTGTAGAAATAAATTTCTCTGAATATTACTCCCTGCTATCTTAAAATGGGCATGTATGATATATTGTTATAGCTAAAAAAGGCATCTATGATATAAAATAATTTAATGAAGCTAATGTAGATCTATTTACTTGCACTATGTTAGTGTTTTTGTATAGTAATTTTATACCTTTGATCTAATTCTTCATAGGGGAAGATTTTTATAATTTTAATTTTTGTAATATTCCTACCATAAAAAAAATATTACATCTCCATTATGATTGGAAAATAATTGGTTCTCATTCACTTTAATAAATAGTAGATAATAAATTTGATGATAATATTTTAGGGAATTAACAACATTCAAAGTGATTTATATGTTTTTTATATGGATAAACCCATCTATAAAATTTGGAATAATACGATCACGGTTCATTCAAACCCCATATACATTTGGAATTGACTCTATAGTCATGAGTCAAAGAATATGGATTTCAAGAATCATTTTATTATGAATCTTTATATATATAAGAAACATTACAATTATAAAAAATCACCAAATATAATATTAGTGTAAAAGGAAAAAAGGACTAATGGATATTTTATCTAAAAAATAATGATGTATCTGGACTAATGAGTACTCAATAATGTAGAGGCTATAGGTAATTTGAATCATTTTTCTATGACTTTAGTTGGTATGATTTTTTATTTCTGAGAAGTAATATTTTTGATGATTTTGATGTTTTGAAAATGATTAAAAACAGAGTATATATTAATCATGGTGAAAGTAATAGCATTCATATATCAGATT
Organism: Viscum album; assembly: GCA_963277665.1. NCBI lineage: Eukaryota > Viridiplantae > Streptophyta > Magnoliopsida > Santalales > Viscaceae > Viscum > Viscum album. Next base: position 670,996,763 of record OY728139.1, on the reverse strand, counting down.
GAGGTGGTGAAGAGTTGATAAAAAATCAGTTATCATCTGAGATGTTATGAAATTTTATATACAAATCACTCTAGGAACTCCATAATGGAATAGTGTATTTTAGAGGAAGGATCATACCATATAAGATATGGTTTGATGGATGATGAGTTAGTTATACCTTATTATATCATTAAATGGAGAATCTCTATAAACAAAAACATTCCTTATAAATCATGTTTTATATGTGGTTTTTATAAAAAGGCCATATGTTATATGGTGCAGTAAATGTCCTAATATATCTTTTAAGAGGATTTGGGACTGTAAAAAACAAGTACCATGTTTTTTTTCTGATAAACCCAACATTAAATTACTAAATTTCAATTATTTTATTATACCAGAGTGATTTTTTGATATCAAATTTATTGTCTTTTAGAAGAAAAGTGTGTTTGTGGCACAATGAGGTTATTTTTTTGTTAGAAGGAATATATTTTAATGTTTTTAGTGGTATTTTGAATAAGGATGTATTGAAAAAGAACAAGAATGATTTGTTTTAGAGATGGGAATTGATATTCTATCAAAAATTGATATGAGAGAAGAACTGTCTAATGCTTTAGAGAATCATGGATGTTATAGTTTGATTTTTTGAGATCCTAAGAGATATGTATTTATTAAGAAAATTTATAATGAAATAATATCCTAGATGTTGAACCTCGTAAATATTAGGAGTCCATTGAGTTTTTTGATTCCATAATGTGGATAAATATAGCATAATATAAAATAAAATCCACTTAATATAATAGATTTGGGAAATTAGTGGATTTACTGTGAGACATATATTGTTCATATAGAGGTTTTTATAAGAAAGTTGATATGTATGTAAAATTTTCTATTAATAAAGATCCATGAATTCAAAATTCATTCAAAAAAATATCTTGTATTACCTATATAGTTAACTTTCACTAGTTTTGATGATATTTTACATTTAGATATTTATTTATATAGCATCTAATTATGATTAAAATTTTTAAAAAAATGGGTTTAAACCCTTTTTCTATAATGTAAATTTAGTTAAGGATGCGTATATGATAAAACCAAGAAGGTTTTGAAGGTTAAAATGATTCCCATATAATATAAAAGATCTGAAATTACTTTTCTATATTAAAGAAAGCTTCTTAGATATGGGTTATCTGGTTGGATTATTAAATCAAAGAGTATGGTTTAAAAGAGAAAAATAATTATTATTTTATATACATATAGTTATGTGTGAGTATTGTGGTATTTTTGATATTGTATATGGATTACATATTTTTTATTAGAAATGATTTCTTCTATTTATATTCTACAAATATTCACATAGAAAAATTATTCTAAATGAAGAAAAAAGGTGAAGAAACATGTAATATAGCTATGGTGATCTATATAGATCATTCAAAGTGGGTAATTTGATTATATCAAAACATATATATTGGTATATTGTGAAATTTCTTTATCAGGAGAAATCAATGAAGATGAATTTACGAGTGTTGTATTGAATAAATAATAAGAATATTAAAAATAATTATATTGTTTTGGAATGCAAAGATATGACTCCTTATATTTATACTATGATATCAATCATGTTTTCCATATTGGGATCTCAACTTAACATCTCTTAATATTTGATCATTAAATGAATAAAATATTCTAGTCATAGAGAGATTAATTTTTTCTAGAATATCCTTAGGAAATTGGAAAAATGTATAGATATATTCACTATATTTAGACAAGATTATGAGATCATTAAATTTTCATAAACTAATACTAATATCATATTCGAAAAGGTCTATAAGAGATCTCAATATGGTAACATTTTTTTCATAAATTTCGTACTTTTCATCATTGGACATGGGCATGTTCTTGGTATTGATGGGGTAATTGAGTATTTTAATAAAAAATATAGAGTTATTTCTTATGTGGAGGAACCTTGTTTACCCCTAAATAATTAAAATATATAATTAATATACCATATCCTTAAATAAATCATTTATTGGGGAGATTTAAATATTATTTGGGTTGTCAGAAATAAAAAATTATCTTATCTATTGAAAAAAAAATTTGTACAATAGAGTATGAGGATCATGTAAAATTTATTAGAATGAGATAAATGAGTGATTGCATATAATGGTTTTTGAACATTGTCATTGATTTATAAAGATGGTAATATCCATTTATCATTTATTCATGTATACTAAAATTATATTATATGATTATTGGGATTGTAGATTTCCTTGAAAGTCAATATTAGATTTATGACAAATTTATGATCATACTATAGTGTTATAGGTTGTGATAATATGATAAAATTATTTTCATTAAAATCATTTATTTGATCCCAAGTGTTGTATGTGATACGATTAATCAACTCATATAAAAATAAGTTTAGGAATATTATATTCATTGATTCCAGAATGTATATCAAATGGAATTTCATGCGAACATTGATATGATTTGGGGTGCATGGTTATTATGAATTTTAATTACCTAACGTTGGATAGATTCCTAGAAATATCACCATAAAACATTAATACCATTATTACAAAATTCATAAGGCTTAACTAATTAAGGGTTTAGGTTGTTTTTCAGCATGTCAAAGATTGTAGGTCAACCAATATGGGATTTGACTACTCATATGAAAAAATACATTTGGGACTATATTGAAATTATAACTTGTAAATGAATAGCCATTCATTGTTGTGTGAAAATTGATATTTCTGTCTAGTTAAATGAATTTCATGTTATGTATTAATTTAAACTAGCCTTCTTATTTCGGTTATCTTGAATGTTTGAATTGTCATATACTGCATTGGCATGTTTGTTATATACTGATTACTTAATTTCAAATATGTGGAGATTATAAATGTATAAATATATTTTATATAACACGTATTATTGTTAAAATGTTCATATAGGGATATAAGTATGTTTAACCATAATCACATTAGACCCCTTTATATCTTAATTTGCACTAATTTTTTTCGAGAAGGAAATAATTTCTTATTTATATGAATTAGAGAAATAATATTTTTTACAACAACAAAAAGTCCCAAAGGTTTACATTGTTAGTATTTAAAATAAGGAATAAATTTTTGGTAAGGTTTTTATTAAAAAATGATGATTTTTTATTAAACAATATCCAAATGAGTTTAGATATATTCTCTATTATATTTGAGAATTTTCCTAAAATCCTTATAGGATATTATTTTAAATGGGATGTTATAGGATATTACACTAAAAGATGTCTCTTTAATTTTAAAATTACCCTTATACTATATGGATGAAACGAACGCCATTAATATCATAGGATATGATTAGATAATATCATATAAGGTATATAGATTAATCTATATTAGTGTATGATAAGAAACATATATATGATAAAGTTATTGGGATAATGAAAAATATTCCAAAACGGTTTAACATGGGATATAAATCATTGATATAGTCCATTTAATGGATTATAAACATGTTATAAATGTTAGAAATGGTCCAAAAATTATTTTATTAATAGTTATGTGTTATTATTATTTCATATAGAATGAAAAATGTTGGAATATGACTGATGACCTATATCATTTAATTTGGTGTTCCAATATAAAGGTATTAGATCTCTTCATTTTCAGTGATCAATAATATTTGTCAATATCAAAACACGGCTTTCTTTTATGTCCCAATTTATATTTTATAAAGAATTTTCTAACACTCATGACGTATTTACTATAGTCCACTTGTAGAATATTAGGATTTTAATGGTTGGTTTCCTATCATTGTTGGAAATAGACCATAGGACATCACTTGGTAATCTTAATAAAAAATACTCCATTGATATCAACAAAGATGGAGGTATAAATGATTGATATAACCCAAATTATTATTATGTTCATCATTTCATATTTATTATATAATAATAAATGAATATTTAAATTTGTTTTTTTGTCTTAATATTCAGGAGTTCATCATACAAAAACAATTATAAATATTAATAAAAACCAATTCAACTCACACAATCTAAACTCAAATATCTTAGGAATGAATTTTATGATCAATATTAATTGAATAAATATAATTTTTATATCTAGTAATAAATTTAAACTTAAACTTAATATAACATAATTTAATGAATCTCTTTAAGAACATAGTATATTACCAACAAAACCCATTTTTAAATGAATGTGGGCTGAACATAACAGATTTCAATGATTGAAATTTCTCAAAACATCTTCAAACATTAAAATTTTTTTTTTTAAAATAACCATACACATCCTTTAAATTACAATATTTACTATAATACCTCTATAACCTCATATACATTCTTTTATGATGCTTATCTAGGTCATTACATTATATACATGATTTTTTATTTTATTTTCTTATAGTGAAATTCTTTATAAACTACCATTATCATCATTTTCTGTCTGATAATTTCACCTTAATCAAATTCCAAGTGAAGAATTTAAAATTACTATAAAATTTATAAATCCTTTTATGAACACTTAATTATGTTAATATCACTTATGAGAAACCAAATACAAGAAACATATTTTAAAGAATATGTAATTTTAGTTTTTTCTATGAATTAAAGTATGTGAATCAAGATATGCTTTAATTATGAACACAATTTTATGGACCAATTTCAATGGTTTGAAGATAAGAATATACAATGAAATAAAAGACATGATTCATTATTATTGTTGGGTCTATCATTATAACCACATTTCTAAGAAATCACATGTGTGAACTTTATGAGATAAAATATCAATGATTTTGATCCCCCAACACCAGATAGTCACACATCATCTATGACCTATCAAAATCATGTATCTATACCATATTATTTATTTATTATAAAATATTATCATAAAATCCATAGGTTTTTATTATATTGAGTAACTTCTCTAACACAATTTTGTAAAATATATTCTGAATACATTATCACATTAATTTTAAGTATAAGAATTATATCGATGTGATTAAAAATAAATTTATTGTCGAAATTATAGGTACATATATTAACGTGTTCAAGGGAACCATATACAAAATTCAAGTGAGTGGTACTTATTATATATCTATAAATTATGTTTTTTATTTATCCTTTATAGTGTATGTAATATAAGTATCCTTTATATTGGAAATAATGATGTCTTTGTCACATAGATTTCAATGTTTTAGGATTTTATTGCCCGAATTGGAATCATGCATATTGGTTATATAATCATATTTATTATATGGAATATGTCCATCCTTACCTTGGTATTTAACTTTTGAAACCCCTGTTAAAAATCATATAACCATGCATTACATTTATACATCGATAAATCATTTAAAATACATATTCAAATATTTCCTCGAATACGTATATCACATAGCAGACATTATGGATACCCAATGATATATCATTTTATATAAGTGTAGACACTTAGAATTCCATACCATTCGATTGACTATAAAAATTTATTGAAACTTTCATATATTTTCTCACTATATATAAGAATCCTTTTTTATGAAATTTATTCAATATTATGTCAATTATCTATATTTTTCAATTATTGATCATTTTTCTATAGAATATATAATATATTTATTTCATGTCATGGATTTTAATGGATAAAATATATGTTGGTGGGAAAAAATTATGAAACCCCTTCACAAAAGATAAATATGACTAATTGTGAAAATTTATTTTATATATTGATTTCCTAAACTAGAATATTAATAGTTTATGGTAGAATGATTCATTACGAATGATAGATCCCTATTTTAATTTTATTAAATTCATAATAAATAATGATAAATAAAATCATGATATTAGTGTAATTATGTTATTTATGATTAATGTTACCAAATTATTAATTTAATAAAAATAGTAAAATCAATGTTTTTAAATAGTTTGATGAAAACAAATTGTAATCATAGATAGATAATTTATGAAAAAAAGGAAATTAAATTAATCCCATTTCATAAAGAATTAATCCATCAAAATTATATCTCACGTTTTTGTAATTTAAAAAAACTATTAATACAAAAATACTTATAAACGAATTGTTCTCAAATTGATTAAATTCTCTAAATAGGTTCCAAGGTGTATCATAATAATGTGTTTTCATAATTGTACATAGATATATCCTCAAAACAATAGTGAATAAAATCCTCTGTATCATCCATGATATAATCATTCACATACATTTTGTAGTAAATTTATATAAAATTATATTACCTCAACTTTTAATTATTTATTCAATTACTAATTTTACCATTCATTTCATATTGACATTACAAAAAAGTATTAAATTGTGTAACTCGTTTATAAGTAATCCAAATGTTCTCAATGAAACTAAAAAAATTAGTTTTATATTAAGTTGGTGATGGAGATAGTGAATCATACCACCAACATCGTTAATTTTTCATGACAATAAGAATTCCATATATATATCATTGTATTTATTCTAGTTATATTGGAGACATAAGAATGTAGATAAGGATTAGAAATTTACATTCCAGAAATCATTATCAATATATTTCTTTCCAAGGCTCAAGATAATTACCTCTAGTGAATGTTATACTCACAAATCATCTTGCCATAATTATTATTTAACCATGTTTATATAGTCAGGTTATACAATAGATTATTCCATATAATCCCATATCATACCTAATAATCATTCGAGAAACCCACATATATTATTATTATTATTATTATTATTATTATTATTTTCAAAACATGTAAAATGATCATATGTAATTTAAATATCATTTGTTATATAAATTAATTACTTCTTAATTAAATTATAGTTAATATATTATTCCCACCAGACCCCTAACATGCTTCATCATTCCTCCATGATATTTATTAAACCATGAATAAAGACTGTTATTAAAATAATTAAATATCATTTCATTAGTCATTAAATAAAAAATTAAACAATATCTTCACTAACCTCTGGAATAAATAATTATATTATATTTACTGTAAGTATATATTATTTCAAATAACTCGTTACTAAATATTATTATTTAATACAACTCAAATATTTATTATTTCATGGATCATAAGAATAATATTTTCACTAATATTAAATTCATGTAGAATGTAACATAAGTTCTTGATTCACATAGCATGTGAATATATATTCTACCATCTTATTGGAATTAGGATATCTCTCATAATGTCTATGATCATAATATAACAACATGTTACAGAACCAAATAATAAAGAGGATTTGTACATTGACAACATGCTTTTATGAATGTTTAATGTGTAATATAATATCATTGTCTTGATATCTCATCAAGCTAGTTACTACACATGTGTACTCAAAAAATTATTATATGAGTGATTTATAATTCCGCCTTTTTTATAAAATTATAAAATTATTGGGTTGTGTGATAATTTTATATTCTATTTCTATAGTTTTCTTGAAAATTGTTTGTTAAATAATATACAGAGTGTAAAAATATCAATAATTATATTTAATAACAAATAATATTTTTTAAAATGATTTAAAATTCCTAAAAGTATAATATCCTACCTATTTATAATATTATGGTTTAAAATGTCAAACATGGTCTATTAATGATATGATTTCCCTTTTATGGTAACAGTATTAACCCTTAAGAATGAAAAATATTGATATCATCAAAATTGTCGAATGTTAACAATTGATTAAAATAAATGGATTTGGGTAATAATGTGATCTAAATATGTCCAATATTTTTCTTGGTGAGATTATTTATACTCCTTAAAATATTATATTCGATTAAAATCAATTTCAATCCATTTTGGAATAAAAATAGTTTTAAATTATTTTAATATTTTATGAAATTCAATTATTTCCCCACCCCTATATTATAAAAAGAAAATTATTCTTCTCATTTATTCAAACGTAAATAAATATTTTAATTCTTTAATGCCTCATCTAATAGTTTCCACACATCACTCCCAACCTTCTATAGAAATTTTTTTTGTCATAAAACTAACTAATTAATGATTTTCGTGTAAAACATAAATATTTTTTGAATAAGAGTTATCATTCTTAACCAGGTGTTTCTTGTTTTCATACATCATGCACCTGCTTCAAAAAAAAAATAAACCATACATATATAATAAATTCAGTATATTCCATATAATGAGATGTTATAATGTTAATGGAAAACCCAAAATCCCTATCCTCCTCTATAAAAATGGAAATAAATTTGTCATCCATGTGTATGGAAGACTTCAACATATTGAACCAATGAAATTCATTTTCTATCACCATATATAATGGTTTGTCATAATGATGGTTTTAATATATATATATATATATTATATTATATTTTCCATTCTGAAAAAAATAGACCATATTATTTCTAACCTTTCTATTCACTAGAAAATGATATCGTTGTTCCTACATATGTATAGACTACCACCTTCATAAAGCGATGCGATTTGTTTTTCATCGCAAAATCAGATGGATGAAATTTATAAGTGTGTTAAAATAAAAAATATAGTATTTATGATCTATTTATTACTATACAAAAATAAAATAAAACATATATTATTTATATAATTATCATTGAAAAATAGAAACGTTACTCATGCATACATACGGCCTAATGGCTCCCTGATTTTCATATAGATCAGTTTTAAAAAAACCATGGATTTTTTAATTGTATAATTTATTTATATAAAATATAATTATTTCATTACTATTTTTCTTTAGATGATCATATAATAAAATATTTGACCATATTTAACCTATAAAAGTTGTTTTGAACAAATGAGCTGATATCATCATAACATTTGATGGGAACATAGTTGACAAAGTGATTAAATCCGACATGATAATAAATTAAAAATGGAATAATAAACATGAAAATGTTTTTGAGTAAGTAAAAAACTAAAATATTTTATTATTTAGGATGATAATGAACATAATTAATGAGTCTGACTCAATGTAATTGAATTTGTTTTTAAAATCCTCTTTTAAAGTCTCACATCCAACTCATTCTCTCCTATGTACATATTCATAAAAAAAGTGGATTTATTTATATTGACAAAAAATAATTATAAAGGAATATTTACGTCACTTTCCACTTTATTTCAACGGTTTTATGAAGGAATCATTTAGAGAATGATTTTATTTTTTTTAAAGAGAACATGAATGTTTTATAATAATATATATGGTTCCAAGGACATTCCTTACCACCATAACCATTATTTGATATTTTAATACCCTTATAATATTCAAAGTTTTATTCAAAGAAAACTATTCTATCATTATTGTCCGGATTTTGTAGAAATGTTTTTTAAAAATGAAATGAATATTTCAATTCCCAAACATGATTTTATATTGGAGAAAATAATATTTTATTAAAGTAATTATGATAATTAATGCTTCCATATTAGTAGATTATGTTATGGTTCATTGGAATTGATTATGATGATGTGTGGTTCCATTATAAACCAATAAGAGGGTTTTCTAATATGGAATAAGGGTGGTTGGTCACATTATTAACCAAGTATCGGTACTTATATTACAAACCATTGAGGGATTGGTATGGCATATCCTTCCAATTCATTGGGTATGGAAGTCACCCATATGGTTACTTCATTTTCAAGAGTTATTTAAAAAGAACATTTTACATGTTTTTAAATGTTATAACTATATTTTAATTTCTTTATTTAAATATTATGATATTTAAGGTTATAAAAATGATATTATGTATAAATTAATTTTATATGCTAATTTTTTAGGATACAATTTATAAATTTTTTAAAAAGATAATGTGTTTTTAGGACTTAAAATACACCATTATAATATTTATTTTGACATTAATATTTTTGTGAAATGTTTAATAAAATAATTTTGGTAGATAATTTGATATCATGGGTAATAAAATGATTATTTTGATCTGCATTGATAATTTTGAAAAGGAAAATATTTTTAAGTATTTATAGACTAACGAGTTTCTTTATTCATTCCTTTTTATGTACCTTACTGATCATTTTATTCCCATACCTTATTTTAAAATGTATTTCGTGTGTGTGTGTGTACGGATTAGTATGGATGAGTATATCCACAAGATGAAAAATGAGAAGATTTTTTATGAAATAAATAAAATTTAAATCTTAATGTTTTTATTTGGTTGAAAAATGGATAATGATTATAAGTGTCCAATTTATAATTTCTGTGCAAGTAATTTACGAGTCATGATCCAAATTTCTAATACATTTAACCTAAAAAATATTTGGGAATGAATAAAAAAATTGAATTTTTTTCTAAATCCTAAAGAATATATATTATTTATAGTTGGGTTCTTACAGTTGGTATTAGAATAGATTTTAGAAAACATTGGAGATTAGGATTTTTTCATGAGTGGTTAACTTAAGTGTTACTAATACCATCATGTGTTTATAATTATAAGTGTAATCATATGTTTAATGCCTTATAAACCCCATTTTAGTTTTAATGTGATTGTAATTTAATGTAACTATGGATAATTTAGGAGCTATTTTTTTGAAGTATATGCATCCCTTTGTTTAACATAAATTATTATTTCATTACAATGGTGTTACTTCTTTTAGATGTAAGAAGATAGATACGATATTACATTAGAGGATAAAACATTATAAAATATTGATGTCATTGAGGATATTTTGGTGGATTTATAGGTCAATTTATTATTGAATTTAAATTTTTATTATTATAAAAAGACGTTTTTTATTTTAATATGAAATAATTCAATTCGTTTTTTAAAGAAATTATTTTCTGAAAATTTATGATCATTTATCATGATAAAAGGAAACATATTGCACACAACATTATTATACCTTGTAGATTATTTTATCATCACTTTTATTTAAAAATAATGTTCTAATTACTTTGAAATATTTTCGAACATTCACATCTCCACAAAGAAATTATTGATCTATCCAACACCTTTTCATTTCTCCCAAAATTTTATGAATTCTGAATTTTTATTTATCAAAAAAATATACTCATCCATCTCATTCAATAAGGTAAATACCACTAAGGGATTAAATACTTTTTTCAAGAGATATGTACTTTAAGTTGAAATATAAAAGAGATAGATGTAGTATATATGAAGACATAATTGTCTTGATTTATGGTATGAGTTATATTCATGTTATCAATGTATTATACAAGATTTATTATATATTGAAGAATGAAAATGAAATACATTGTATCTTCGATCCATAAGAATAACGTATCGATGGATTTTAGGAAAATGGATAGTTAATGGTTTTATAATGATTCTTAATGAATGAGGTATTTATCCATAGTATTCTGATAATTCAATATATTATAAAAATTAGGAAACACTTATGGATTATTCAATAGTATATTTTTTATTAAAAATTTGTAAATTTATGTTATATAGAATAGAAAATATTGATGAGTGATGTATAGAAAATGTGACTATTTTAAACATTCATTTAAAGGTTTTTGATAAATGGATAAATAAGACATTTAGTTAAAATGTTCTTAATGTTATGGAAGTAATCTTAAAATAACATTAATTTATTCTGTGTATAAATACTCTATATAGAATACCATAGAGGTTGAAAAGTGATTTGATGATTAATTATATTTATAATGATAATCATCATATATTTATGATTTTTAATGGTATAAAATATTTTTAATTAAATAAAACTCATAGGTCGATCGACAACCCATCATATCTGGAAAGCCTTCTGGACTCAATCCCACAGCCAAAGGCAGATATGTATATACAACCTACAACTACCTTACAAGATATCCTAGTCAGTATGACATAAAAAATAGATATAATGTTTCTTTTTTGAACATATGTTTTATCACAACGATAACTATGGGACCAAATAGAGATCTGGTGATTAATTGATTAATTTTATTTAGGAAAAAGAACAAAATATTTTTGGGGAAAATTATATAACTGTAGTCAACAGAAACTATTGGGATACTATTTTATGATTAAATTTTGAATTAGATTTTGGATGGATATATTATTTTAATGTGTCTCTATAGTGATTTAAGTATTTTATGGAAATTATTAGCATATCATGTAGATTATATGGCTATTTCACATATATTTTTAGTATGAGACATTAAGAGTGATAAATTTTTTTAAGATAAATGTTAAATATATCTGAGTATAATATGTATTCAAATAATTATGCTTCACACTTAGTTAGAAATATTTTTGATGAAATTTATGTTTTTTTACAGTTTGATCTACGCTATACATTTAGTGGTATTATTGAATTTTATATTTTAATATTGAAATTTTATAGATGAAGATTTATTCATTCTGGTAATTGTCTTACCTTTTTCTAAAAATTTTGATTTATCATATTCATATGATAAATAAATTTTTATCCTTTTTAGAAATTACATTATATGATGAATTTTAATTTTTGGCTTCAGGTATAAAAATCATGATTAATACTCATCATTTGGAGAAAATGATGATATTGTGATAGAAATTGTATAAAAGATGAAATTATACTTTTCAAGTAACAATATTTCATTATGTTAGTTTTCATAATGGTAAATTATTTCCAAAACTCTAGGAAAATTCTCATGAATTTTTTTATCATATTACTTTAATTTTATATGAATTTATGGGCTTTTTCACACTTCTTTGGATTATGGTGTTGTGGTTGTTGAATTTAATGTGAACATTCATTTTATTATGATCAGTGATCTATGTCACTATATAAAAATATTGGGATATTTGTTTCCTACCTACCCATATTTTCAATTCTAATTTATTATTTCTTAATTAGAAACCTAGGAATGAGTTATTCAATATGACTATTAAATTTACCTTTTCCTATTTTCAAGAGAAATGTTTATTAATTATTTTCAAAATGTGGTATTTAAAAAAATTATTTTCAGTTAGAAACCATTGATTATAGAGAAAAAATTAAACTTTTTAGGATAAAATTTATTAAACGGTGATAATGTGACACCCAAAAAAATTTAAAATAATAAAACCATGTTTGATGGTGTATATGACATGCAACACTAAGCTTAAACGATCTAATAAATGTTATTATTTAAACATGCACATTATAGTCTAGCCCTTATATTTGTATGTATGAATATTATTATCCAAATTAAGAAATATATGATTATATCTTAATCTATACAACATGGTTGATTAATACATGGGGAATATACAGATGGTATTTTAGTGAATTCATTTTTTTCTTGAAAAATCTTTTCTCTCAAAAAAATAGATTTTGTTTCTTTTTGTGAGAAAATATTTTAATTAATTTAGAAAACATTTATACAATTAATTTCATACAATGACAAAAAAATTTAAATTCATAATGTCCATATTATCATAGGAATAATTTTTTAAAAAATTGTGAAAGTTTTGAATTTTTCCAGGATTAATGAAAAATACATTTTTTCAATAGTATATATTATTTTAAATATTTAACATAGTCGTATTATATTTTTGGATAGTTTTATAATGACATTATTTGATTTTTACTTAAAATAATCAAATAATGGTTTTTGAAGTTGTTCTTATTCATGAATTTAATATTAAAGAATTATATACTTAAAAGAAATAATTTTCTAGAAAAAAGAATTTGGTCACCTTTTTTGATTTAATTTTAAATTATATTTATCCACTTATGTGAAATGAAAATTGGAAAATGGATTCCATATTCTTAATAATTGGTTCCAATATTGTTAAATACTAAACATTAATTTTAGAACAATATGAATAGTGTACTATGTAATTCTTTCTAACTAGTTAAAGGCAAAATATTGTAATTAGGGATGAAAATAATTTTTTAAGGACATAAAACTATCAAAACTAATGAATTAATTTCATTTTTAGAGTATATATCATCTCAAATCATCCAGAATTCAAATATATATACTTTTTCCATTATTCCATGTTTTTTTCTATTATATTATTTTATATAATAAAGATTAAAATTTGACACACTATATTTTATTAATTTAATATTTTCAATTATGGATAAATAGGTTATATGTTGAGTTATAAATAATAATATGGATTATAATTTAATTTTTTCATCAGGGTAATTTATTTTTATTTTTTAGTGAATAAATAATTACCAAAAAAGATTATGCAATAATGGCACAATTTTTGTGGAAGTAGTAAAAAATAAATAAAATGATTTTAAAAACATTTTACACAACCTTATTTGAGTTATTTGTATAGTAACTAGAATTTTTTAGATAATAATAACATTGTTGGGTTTTATTAAATGTTTATATTCACATTAAATATTTCTACAAATGTTTTTAATGTTAAATTATATTCATAGTGTAAAAAATTTGAATTAATGATATTTTATAATAAATAATATATTAATAAATGATTTAGAATGTTTAAAAATCCTATAGATTTCCTTATTATTACGATATGGATTGAAATATCTCAAATATTCAATTTGGGGATATGTTTTCCTTTTATTCCAACAATATTAACATTATAAAAGAAAAAAAATGAAATGACTGAAATTATCAACAGTGTTATTAGAGGGTTAAAATAAATCGAAAAGGGTATAAATTATATCTAAACATGACCAGGTGTTATTTTATAATAGTATAGTGACTCATAATCATATTATATACAAATATTATATATTATTATCCAATTTTATTTATATTAATTTAATGTTTTAATAGATTCTAAAAGTGGCCACCTATCTTGTAAAAGGGAATAATTTCGTATCAATTCTTCCTACATAATTAAATATATTGTTCATCCATTAATATCCCAAAAACATTCCATACATCCAGAAAAACATCCTAGAGGTCTACTTTCTATCATAATTCCATCTTTATAATGGGTTTGGTGAAAACCATATGAGGTTACTTGAAGAAGAGGTTTAATTCATATCCGATCATTTCTATTTTATTTTCTCTTCCGCATCCTTGAAATATTATATAAAAATGATGATATAATAAAATTAGTATCGGAAATATTATGATATTTTATAATGATAATATAATATAATACATCTATATCCTCTTCCATCAAATGGGAAAAGACTATTGTCCATGCATAAGAAGGATTATCGCCTCATGAGCCGATGAAATTCATTTTCCATAACCATCTCTTCTATCATGTTATAATATTATATTTCATTTAAATATATATATATATATATATTATTCCAGAAATATTTATAATTCCAAAAAGATAATATCTCTTATTCATTAATATCATTCCATTCACTGGAATTTTATTTTGTCATTTATGTGTACATGTGGACTACCACCACAATGAAGCGTTGTGGTTTATTTTTTATCACCACTTGAAATTGATGATATCTACAATTATTTTAAATGAAATTATTATTTATTTCTGATATAATTATCATTATGTGATGATAAAATAATACATAACTTCTTTCCAAAAGTAATGTTGAAAATGGAATCATTATATATCCATACATATGATATTCCATAAATATGATTGAAACATAGTTCATTTTTCATAACCATATTTTAGAGATGGAATTAAAATTCCAATTTATATAAACAAAATTATAATTATCTCATGATTTTTATTCTTTAGGTGAGGGAATACAAATCTTTTTGACCATAGTCATCATACCAATGTTAATTGGGAAATATGAGATGAATATCAACATATCCTTCAATATGAACTAAATTTTTTAAGTATTTACATAAAACATTATAATAAATAAAATAGAAGTAATAATGAATATGAAGATTTTCCTAATGAAATTAAATAGTTAATATAATTTTATTATTCTTGGTGATAAATAATTCACGTTATTAGTTGGACTCAAGGTAAGGATCGTTTTGTTAAATTAATTTTTTAAAGCCGTTCTTCAAACTCATACTCTACCAGTCCATATTTTAACATTGTTGTAAGGATGAACTTATATGGAAATAATGGAATTATAATGTGAATTCTATTCCATTTTTAATTTTCTACAAAGGTTTTTAGAAGTAATGTTTTTATATAAATTTTTAAAAATATTTAGAATAGAAAAAAGGATTTGGTTATGTTAACATATACAGAGAAAAAAAAATTTGCTACCACTATTAAAATTAATTTTTATTTTTTATCCTTTATAATGTCCCTAGTAATCTTGAAATAAAACCCTATTTTTATGTTTTCATTATTTTCCAAAAATATTAATATGAAACGAAAATTTGAAAATATAAAAAGTTTTACTATGCGTAAAAAAATATTTTACGAATGTGATAATGAAAAATAAAACATTCCATGTTTTATTATTATGTTATTATCTTTGGAAATTGATTATAATGATGGGTTGTTCTATTAAAAACCATTTATAATTGGTTCCATTATAAACCAAGGATGGTTGGTTATGTTATAAAACAAATAAATGTTGTTAAGTTATAACCCAAGGATAGGTTCATCAATGGTTTCACTCCAATGCATTCCGTTTGGAATTAAGTCATATGGTTTTTCAATTTTTATGATTAATATGAAAAAATATTTCCCAAGTATTTTACATGTTCTATCTAATATTTATATTGGTTTATAAAAAATATTATGATTTTCAAGGTATGACAATGATCTTATGTTTAAATAAAATTATATACTACTTTCCATGGGTGAAAACTATTACATTGTGAAAAATATTATGATCCATTCATGAGTACCAAGAAAAATTTATGAATCTTATTTTTTAATTTAATATTTAGGATGAACTACTTTTAAAAAATATTTGAGCAGAGTAACGGATATCATGGGTGAGAAAATGATTATTTTGTACCCCAACTGTTATTTTTAAAAGGAATATTATTTATTTATTCATGGTATAATGAGTATCTTTCTTTATTCTTTTTATGTGCCTAAATTTTTTTTTCTCATCACACATTTTAAAATATGTTTCATAGGATTTTAAGGACTATTACGGTCATGGATGAGAATCCAAAAGGTCTAGGAGCAGGTCATACACACTCCTATAAAAAAAATTTAATCTAAATGAAGAACATGACATCAAGAAAAAAGGTTAAAAGGGTAAAAAGGGTGCCACACCCATTTTCTCAATAAGATGTGAGAAAAATCCTGGGATAACAAAGGACCATTCTGAGCATGACTTTACAAATGGCCCTCTTTGACAAAGCATCCAAAACATGATTGGCCTCCCTATATACATGTGTCACATCAAATGTAAGGACACGATTGAGATGAAGACATTCATAAAAAGGTGACAAAATCCTCTATGAAATGTTCATGGATTGACTCTTAAGGATATCAACTACCACCGCAGAGTCATATTCCAGCAAAAAGAAATTCCAGCAACGACGGACAGCATATGTGACGGCCTTGATTATGTCCCAAAGATTTGCCTCAATGGAAGAACCCTGACCTATGTATTGATATAAGTATCCTTTAACGAAGCCCTGATAGGTACTAAAGAAGCCACCACATCCTGAAGATCCTGGTGCACCTAAAGCCACCCCATTAACGTTGGAATCCAACCAAGAGAGAATCAGGGTAATCCACCTAATCGAATTCATCACCAAACATTTTTTTCCGGTCCAGAACACCAAAATTTCTCAATATAATGAGATCATTTAGATTATTATTCCTAGAACTTGTTTAGATTTTTTAGGTAGTGATGACAGCCCTATAAATCAATCTGATAGAAGTCTGAATTGATGGTATTTTTTTCAATCACAATTTCATTGTGTGACTTTCATACATAATCAAAAATAGCTACAGAAACGACTAGAAGCATGCCGATCACCTGATCACTAAAATTCACCTATATAATTGAATCCATCTATTCGCAAATGCTAGACATTTGAAGATTATAGATAATCATGTCCTGTATATAGTGCCATGGTCTAGAGGGGAAGGCATAAGAGATTATGACATGATCAATCGTCTCCTCCGCTCCAAGACACAGGGGTACAATGAAGAAAGTTGTATGACAGTCTTATACTGAAGGTTGTGCAATGGGATCCTCCATTTATAGATCCTATATAAGAGAAAAATCTATGTAGGGGGAATGAAGTGGTTCTAGAAGGCCAAAATCCATCATGGGGTCATAGTCTTCTAATCACACATATAACGGTACCAGTCGCTGGTGCTGAAGAGACCAGAAGAATGAGGCTACCAGATGGGGGAGTCCCTGTTAATGAAAAAATAAATTTGGTTTTCTGCCTTGAAATGAGAAGGAATGAAAGAATATGTTCCAATGAAATAATTATGGAGAGCAATAATCAAGGTGTGAATCAATTCTAGAGGGATATCGACACCCTCATTAAGATACCTGGTTATCTGTGGAGTACTCCATGCATTCAGATCTATGTCCCTGCACACAATCCATATTGAGTAGTATATGATACTATTAAATGATGAATCCAAGTCTATCCATATTAAGGATGTGGAATAAAAGGAGTATCCAACCAATAATCGTGGAATAAGTGTAGTCGATAGGAACACTATTGACATGTCACTGGATGTGATCAGGCCCTAAGTAAATATTTTTATGAGAGCATCGTTGATGAGACTCAAATCTTTTAAGCCTATGAATCTGATATCAGCGGGTTTGATACTTCATTTCCAAGCCACAATGAAAAGTTTTTTATCACTAATAGAGTTTGTTTGTATGATGTTTCTTATAAATATTTTTTTCTCTTGGATTAAGGTAATGGTCCATATGTAAATAGAGAAAACCTAGACAATCATGGAGGAGATCACCGAGTTGACAAGATAGATTCTTCCATCTTGGGACATGGCTTTCCCTTTCATTGCCGACATTTGAGCAATTATCCTGGAGAAAGTATTTTCAAGATACAATTTTTCACTTTTCCCTAGAAAAGAGGGATTCTAAGACAGTTAAAGGGAAAAGCACCTCTCTTAACCCCAATGGTCCTTGAAAATATCCTCTAATTTATGATGGGAACCTCATGCCCAAATGACAAAAAATATTACTTCCATATAATGGTTTGTCCAAGAACATCTTCATATTGCTTGAAGATTTCTTTAATCATAGATATAGATCTTCTATTAGCTTGCACAAACAAGAGGATGACATCAACATAAAAAAATATTCAGGGTATGAATTCCCCTAGAACCATTAATCTGATTATATAAGCGATCTTAGAAAAGGTTATTAAGCCCTAAACTCATGTAATCTTCATCAACAGAAAACATGAGACCAGCGAGGGGATCTCCTTGTCTGACACCCCTGGAGCTTTGAAAAAATCCCCATGGAGATCCATTGACCAGAAGTGATAGCCTAGAACTTCTAAAAATTGTATGGATCAGATTAATGAACTTCATAGAGAATCCATGATTTTTTATAATTGATGGGATGAATCTATATTTCATTGTGCCATAGTCCTTGAAAATATCAAACTTCAATGAAAAAATTCCCTGTTTTACCTTCTTCCTCGTACCATTAATGCATTCAGAAGTTGTAAAAATTATAGTCTGAATATTCCTCCATAGAAAAAATCCAAATAGATTTGTGGTTATCATATTTTTTACAATATTCCCAAGCCTTGTAGTGATGATACTACTGATTATTTTGGGATTAGTATTGCCAATTTCAACTGGCCTCAACTCCCTAACATCCACATCACTGTCCTTATTTGGTATCAGTGAAATTAAATTGGAGTTGGCACCATAAGGCATGGAGGAATGTGTGAAGAATTATCTCACAATGTTGGTAACTACATCATGAAAAAATTTCCAACATAACATGAATAACCAATTTGTAAAACCATCCATCCCTGCAACACTATCAATGTTTAAAGATAACATGGCTCCCTTGACATCCCTCTCCCTAGGGGCCTCCACTAACATCGTATTTTCTTGGACATAAATGTTTGGGGTGATGTTATTCATTAACATGTGGGTGTTATTATACCCATTATCAGAATAAAGATCTGCAAAAAATGGACAGAACATTTGAGATATCATTCTTTGAGGTAAGAAGGTATCCATTAATGCTATGGGTTGTGACTATCCTTCTAACATTCCATTCTTTATGCAAGCAATGAAATAATTTAGAATTTCTATCCCCTTATATTATCCAATGAACATTGGATTGTGACCTGGATAGATTCTATTTTGTGTTGAGTAAATCATCAAGTTTAGCAAGATCGTCAATCTCATCATGAGAGGGAATGATGTGAAATTGATTGTCATTTTTCAAATGCAGAAAATGGCCATCAGTAGACATGATATCATCATCAATCTAAGAAAAGGAGGCCCTGCTCCACTCTCTTAGCTTCCTTTTAGTACACTTCAGCTTCAATAATAGAATCTGGAGAGGACTACCAGGAGTCACATGTTACCTATCATCAATAACAATCTCCTTACACCCTTGAATGACAAGCCATGCGTTGTAGAACGTAAAAGTAATAGGGAATGATCTTGTACCACTAACAGAGGTGTTAACCATCAATATATTTTGATCAAAGTGTTGTTTTGGAAAAGTGAGACAATAGGCATTAAAGGCATCATTCATGTCATGAAATTGAATGAAACAAATGTCCATCAATCTAGTATGGCTTCCATTTAGGTTATATCTTCCCCAAGTAAAGTCAGTGCCAGTACTGAACACTTCAACCCGGTATCATTTATCAATGCAGTGTGAGAACTCATTGGCGGAAAGTGTATTTATGTTATATCTATTTTTCAGTTCTGGTCATAAGACAGTGTTGAAGTCACCTAGAATGATCCAATTAATGGGTGAAACATAAGAGAGAACATCCATCTCATTCCATAATTCGCTTCTTTATATATAATAATTGGAGGCATACATGAAAGACACAGTGGATATGGGAAAATTGAAAAATAGGTTCTTTTCTAAAAATAATAGAATATTTTTTTTATGAATTTTTATTTAAAACATTGACATCCACACTTATACTTTAGCTTCACTAGAATATGTAATATACTTTTACTGTATTGTTATATTGGTGACCAAAACATTCTTTGACTAATCCATTTGATAGATCCTCAATTGAGGGTGAATTATTATCTGCAATATTTATTTTTCAAACAATCATTATCTATTTGTAAACTAACATCTTTATATCCATTGATAACAAGATCTGAATTCCCTCCATACACAAAAATCATATACATTGAATTCCATGGATACATTAAGATAGTCTTTACCACCACCAAATGGAATTATTCTTATTCATTTTTATATCATCCTAATGTGAAAAAGGAATGTGGAACATAGATCCTGGTAAATACCACATGATACATAAAATATCTTATAGTTAATGTGTAATAAATCACGGACATACTATTTTTTACTCTTATTTAAGAGGAAACATTTTCTGTTAAAGATATATTCCATGTTGTGTTGGAAAAAATCCCCTCTTGTATTATTCCAAACTCAATCACTTCATTATGTTGTAAATGTATATACCATGACATAGTCCAGGAATCCTCTTGGTTTAATCATAATTGTTCTTGATCCCCATAATTTTGGTTGTCTCACCTATGTCTATCATGGGGATGCATGTGTTGAACCACATATAAATGAATTAAATCCTGAATCTCAATTATAATATATAAATTTTCACCAATAAATATAAGAATGAAAATGGTTGAACCCATATTAATCTTCTTATAGTCATAGGTATCACAATCATTCATTATCAAACAATTTCCTTAGGGATTAATCACTATGAAATCTCTATAATCAGTATTATTCCTTTAATCCATAAATGGGTCAATATAACTATCCCACTGTACATGAATCTTGGCAATTCAAAAACCAATCAACTTATTTCTTATAAATATCATCCACAAGGTTTAAATTATTGATGTTTTGTAATTAATCTAACAAATCCCATAATCATCAAAGGTTTCTATAGAAACAATAATTCTAGTGGATATATTTCATGGGAACTAGTGAAAAAATTTATTCACAGTCTATTCCAATATGTCTCTTGAATCCTCTATCCACCAAATCATTACTTTTATAAATCAACCTTACATTTCATTTCTTGTTTCATCATTAATAATAATTTTCCTCAAAGGGTATTTATATGTACTAGTGGATTGACCATAACCCAAGAAATGTTCTAGTTAATGGAATCCATATTTAAATTTAAGGAATCTTGGAATATTTAAATTTTTTATATTTATTAATACACTAAGATATATAAAATTTCATTAATATCAACTAATAATGGGTTATAATACTATTGAATAAAAATCAGATCTCTCTAGTTTTTAAAAAAGTCTAGTTTCCATACATAGTAATATTCTCCCCATAACAATAATTTCCATCGTATATTTTACAATTTTTCCTTTTAGAATTATTCCTTATCTAGAGAATCAAATTTATTGAGGTTAATCTTTATTTACCTATCTATTTTAAAGATGTGTTCCATATTTTTTCATGAAAACCCTCCAAATATTTGTTTTTGGTTATGAAAAACACTTGAAAAGAAATTTGAGAAACCAATCCAGTACACAGATAGGTGATCAGTCAACATGATATGAAATAGTCGAATCTATAAGTTATAGTTTAAGCCTATTAGGGACCTTATCTCAAAGGAGGCTCTAGTGGAGACCAGAATCCTTTTTTCCCAGAACATCATTGATTATGTTGTCGAAACTATAAACCATATTTTCTAAAGTATGTATGAACTCCTCCATAGTAATCTTCTCCCAGTTGAATCCACTTGAAAAAATTACAAGTTGTTATTGGGGCCAAGAGCCCTTCTCCTTAGATAAGTTGGCCTGGAACCACCTCCCAACCAGTCTGTCAAACTCAACTTGTATAGTGAAGACCACTGAGACCTTTTCCAACATTATTCTCATATATGAATGGTAATTTGGAATATTTCATCTTGATTCGATAAGAAATACTATACTGATGAACGTAATGTTGTGACATTTTATTTTGTTTCCATAGATGGAATTAACATTTTATTCACTCACCTGTACTCAAATATGTGAAAAAACAGGTTTACTCTCAAACCAAATAGCTTATAAAATACTATTTTTACATGTTAGTTTTCATAAGGTTGAGTGGATATGATTATATTTTTAATTGATATACCCAAATATAAAATGGATGATATAATTTACTCATTTTTAATGTTGTAATATATAATATGGTGAGGTTCCTCCATCTCTAACACATGTCCACTTTTGGGTGTATAGATGATGGATTAAAGAGAGAACCCATACCACTTGAGATCGTTTCTAAATTCATTGTTCATATATTCTCCACCTTGATTGAATTTTATCTTTTTTATCTTCAATCCAAGTTCATTATCTAATTAAATATTTAACTCCGTACTCATCTAAATGTATTCATACATTTACCTTTTTAATTATACATAACTATATAAACTTAAAGTGTAACTAAAATATATAAATTTTACATGAACATTATAGTATTCAACTAGATAAGGTAAAAGAAACAGATTTTCAGACAAATTAAGGAATCTCTAGATCCCTTTAGTCATTTCTCCCACATGGATGATAGTTTATCTTATATTGAAAATATCATGACATCTATGATGTTTTTAATTATAATGATTTTAAATACCAATCTTAGGAGATCATTGTCAAGAACATCACATTTACATAAGTATGTATTTGAATCAAAAACAATGTGTGACATGATTCATGTTAATGTTATTTGATATAGATTTTCATCACCTAGTTATCATAATATAGTTTATAAACGCTATTATGAAAGAGTTCCATAACAAAATAATATCTTCCTTTTCTGTAGATGATTATTTTATTTCCAATTTTAAATCTAAATCCATAAATGTTTGATAATGAAATTTATATAAATTTTTTGAACATTTAGATCATAATGGAAATTATTTAAGAAGATAATCCTCAATCGTTAAAATATAATTTCGTAGTCACATATATCGATGGTTACCAGTTTCTCTCCATTGGCAGCTTAGTGATTCATCCCACCATTCACAACCATCCAAAGTTTATATGGTTACTAAATTTGGTAACAATTTAGGTAATAAAAATCTATATATAATTCCCAATTTTTAGATATGCATAAGTGACATTCAATAACAAATTCACCTAATTTATTCCATTCATTTCACGATACGGAGGAGTTCCTCTTCTAGTGGCTCATTTTCCACATACAAAACATTCTACATAGTATTCTCTCTCTTTACATATGGATATATCTATTTAAAGAAGTGATGTTCTTATAATAGTTATTATTAGAGAAAAAATTTGTCTATTCATTATGTCTCTTATTCTAATTCACCATATAGACTCTAGGTTTTTCATTCCCTGTATCCTTACCATCTTTTAGTGAAACTCCCCAATATTATAAATGAATAACATTTCATTTAATAGTATATATGACATACAATACCAAGCATATAAGAAAATATAAAATATTGAGAACAAGAGATAATTTTAATATTTTAGATAAAAATAATTATTGATTGAAATAAACACAACACTGATTTTAGCTCATGTTAAATGCAATAAAGAGTTATTAAGAAATCTTTTGTTTCATATAAGATCCAGTTTTACTAAAAAATTATATATTATTTATATTATTATTTCAAATTAAAATTATTTATTAGAAATGGAATTTTTGTTTAGTAAAATTATAAATTAAATTATAAAAATATATGGTTTAATTCATTGGTTACCAATTAATTGGAAAAGAATAAAAATACCAATTTAATATAAAGGAATTTTTTATAACAAATTATTTTTATGGGCCAAAGGAAATTTATCTTAATAAATTAAATTAATTAGTTAATTAAATTAATTTCATTTATAAATTTTATATTAAATGAATTTTTATTTAGATCCATTCAACAGATTACATATGAATTAGATTATAAGAAATCAAAATTTTATGCATAAAAAGTTGTATATTTTAAAAGGATGTTTTTTCACCTTTTAATGGTGAAATTATTTTTTGAAACTAAACTTTATAAATTTTATTTAACCAAATAATCTTAAAATTTAAAATAATACTGTAAAATTTTGATGAGGGTGATTTTTTAGTATTTTTTGAGAAGTGTTATTTTTTGATGAATAGTGAAACTTTTGAATTTTAATTGAAAACTGAATTTTCATCTAAATATTATTATAATTATAAATTATATTAAAAATAAATTATAAAGTAAAATTAGATCAATTATTTTTCTATTTATAAAATTTTGTTCATTTGATGAAATTTCATAATGAATTATGATATAAAAACATTTCAAAATACTGAACATAATCACTTTAAAAAAATTCATTGTCATTGTATCTATAGGATAATTTTTATATAAAAGTTTAAAAAATAAATAAGTTGAATTTGTAAAAATTTTATCCATATTTTAAATGATAAAAATTTATATTGTCTAAAAGGGTCAACTTAATTTTTCACAACAATGATTAATAAAAATGGTTAATGATAATCATAGTGATTGTGCTAAAAATGAGTTTACATAGTGGTTAATCTTAAAAAATTGTTTGTAAATTAACTAAAACATGTATAAAACCCATATTAAAGACATATATAAACCACATATTCTCTTTTTTTTTGATATTTTTTTTTGTATAATCGGACTAACATTCTGTAAGGTATACCTCTCAATGTTGTTTACATTTTTGTATTTACAAGAATGTCCCTCCTCCTCCACTATAAAAGAGAACTCACTCCCCTCACTAATTTTCACCACCCAATCCATTTTCATTAAACACCCCCTGAAACATTCACATATTAAAATTTATACAATCATACTAGAAACATTAATTTGGATATAACTCCATCCAAGGATTTCCTTCGATGTAAACCAAAAAGTAGATACCCTGAGAAGTGGTAATGTTCATCAACAAATGTTATTGTCTTATAAATTATAAAAAACATTAAATTGTTTCCAAAACATGGTTATATAATAACATCAGTATCATTAATATAATTAAATGTTATTATTTTAATTTTATTTCGTTAAAAATCACACACTTCCATAAAAAAGCTTATGAAATCATTGTTCTTGTGTATAGAGGACTACCATCTCGTGAAATGATGTCATTCTTTTTTTCCATTAACAACAATCATGGTTGGGAATAATGATGAAAATTATATTTTATATGATATATATGAAATTTAGTAATTCTTGTTTCTTATATTTTTTTTATATAACACATACCTTCATGCATTAGATTTTGTGGGAATATGATAATGTCTTTCCTATGTAAAACTATCGCATCGCGAAAAGATATGATTCATTCATAGTTTACATGGAATATATTAAGGATGGGTTTAATACAATTATGTGATATATATTACATAAATATTATTATGGAATTATAATATTAAAATATATCATTTAACTTACTTTATTTAATATTACAATAAAATTCAAGCAGTTTGTATGAGTTCATAAGACCTACCATGTCAATGAACAATGTATTTCCTTTTTTTCACAAATTTTTATGGATTACACTAACAAAATATATATTTAATATATATGATATATAAATCATGATATAAATTATTTATATGAATAAATAATTATCTAATAAATCAAAACAAAAAAATAACTCGGATGGTAACGTTCTCTTCTGGAGCACTCTCTAGAGCACGTTTCTCTCCTTATTCCCCAGCTTTCTCCCCCAGCCCTAGAGTCCTATTCCGACCTCATTTCTCCCGATGAGATCCTGGGAGAGTTCTACGTCCACCGTCATAGGGCCCTTTACCTCGATATTCTTTCCTTATCTTAGGGTTTCATTCCCTCACTTTCCTTTTGTGTTAATGTTTTCATCATAGTTTTCATTTTGGGTTTCAGTCCCGCATTCGTTTAGGGTTTCATTATACTTTATTTTTTCTCCACTGGTAGCTATGAGTTGCGTATCTATTGATATCATGGATTTTTTATGCTTTGGTAGTCTATATTTTGTGGGGGAAGGTTCATTGTTAGTACTTTTTGCTGTGTGTGTTCTTGCTTTCTTGGTCTCGGCTTGCTTTGGAGGTTCCGCCCACTCGTACTCCTCTCTAGCCTTCGAGTCCATCACGCTCTCCCTGATCGGTTGGGTATGTTGGCATCCAAGAGGCTTTGGGTATGGTTGTGTATTTTTTTTGGGGATTCTAGGAGGCCTAGCTTGCATACATGAAATGATGATGTATCAATATGGTTTGGCCTTGTCGGCGATGATCACATATTTCTATGAAAGATCCTTTCTACTCTTACTCTGCTCTGGCTTCCTAATCAATATCTTCTCCCCTTGTCTGTCCATTAAGGTGGCATTCAATAGAGTTTTGGGAGGTGTTTTTTGAGTGGTTATCATTGTTCTAGGATTCATGATCCTTTCTCGACGGTGCTTGAACAATGACGATGGTGGTAGTTACGGTTTTGTGTGGACGACAGTCTGGTTGTGGAAGGTGATAATGGTGATGACGATGTACGGTCCAGGTGGCATACATCATAGAGTTGCTGATGGTGATGAGTAGATAAGGTTAAACTTATTGACGGGAATACGTGTTTGTAGTAAATGTGACTTTTCGGAAATATGCTGAGTCGGTGATGTGGTCTTCGATGGAAGGTAGGTTTCTTGGGTAGCGCAGACATCAGTCAGCCACGAGATTTGAGGAATTTAGTGTGATGATGCTTTTTTTGAATTTTGAAATAAGCGGTGGCGTGGTGTGTGTGTTGATTTATTTTTTTAACATTGGAATATGTAATTTTGGTTTTTTTGAGTGTGGATTATTGAGTGAGAATGTTTTGTAGGTTCCCAGTGACCCTCAATGTATCTCTTTTAAATAAAATAAAAACAATTACTTGTGGCGGTAAAAAGGAAAGGGTGAGGTAAAGGATTTATTCTCAATTTCATTTCATTGAGTCATATTGTAATGTTAAAAAACAAATTGCTTTTATATGCTGTATATACTACCCCTTTACATCTAATATCATGAAAACTTAATTATTCATGTTATTTTAAGTTTCAATTTTAATTATTTCATCTAAGGGGATTTAAATTAAATGTTACCATGTTTTAAATAATTTTATAATAAAAAATATTTTAATTGGGTTGTATTACTTCCTCATTTCCATTAATATTATATGATTATATATATAATGAACTTTGAATATATAAATAATTTCATGTACACTTATTTTAATTGTATTTATAGTTGATACACATAATCTATTCATTTATTAATTCCATCTTCAAAGAATGATCATTTTAAGAGTTTATTTCACAATATCATTCTAATGAAGATTGTTTATTCATATAAATCCATTAAGGTAAATTATATTATCATTTTTAATAAATAATTTAATTTTAATTTCCTATGTTTATTAATTCTCTTTTTTATGTTATACTACCATTTTTATACAGTTTGGTAAATAAATTTATTGAGAAATTTTTTTTAATAAAATTCAACATCATTTCTCTCTTTAGTGAGAAATATATTTTCTTAAAAAACTATGATTTCAAAAAAAATCAACATTTTTTTCTTTAAAAATATCAAAATTTTAAATTAAAATAATATTTTTAAAAAAAATTATTTTTGAAAAATGTTTTTTCTATAATATTTGTTTAACATTATAAACATAATACATTTCTGAACATTTTATAATAAGAAATTAAACATCCTTTTTCCATCTATGGAATGTATGGGATTAAATTATATGATGTCAATGAAGAATAAATTGAAATATATTGAATATATTTTTAAATAATTTTTTTAAAATAATTTTTCAAAGAAAAATTTTTTAAACAAAAATTCTAAAATAAAATGATTTATTCCGCAAGAATGTTTTTAATGATATTTTTTAGTTCATAAATCGAAAAACCCCTTATTATAACTCCATTGGTTATACATCATATTGATATCATACATATTATTCCTCCACAATTCTTATGATTATTTTGACCAAGGATGGCACTAACATTCACTTCCTTGAATCATTTTGGTAGTTTTTAAATTTCCATTGACATATTCGCTTTATAGTGATCACTGAACATTAAATTTCCACTAAATATCCACCTTATTTGTCATGGAGATAATTATTTTCAAACACCCTTATGATTTTTACATATGGTGTGTACTTGTAATGATATTTGATTATATAGGGAAATATTGTAACACTAATTCTTAACTCAATATTTAAATTTGATAAGGCTTATTTTTTTTAATTAAATCAATTATTTGAAATATACATAACAATTTAGACTTCAATAACACAGTTTAGGGACAGTTTAATGTAAGCGTCTTGATGAATTAGTAGTCTCAAGGGAATAATTAGTTAACTAGCCTAAAAAAAAGATTTTTACCCATCTATTTTAAACCATCATGTGAATCTTCCTAATGGTAAAAGGTTATCTGTACTTGGGAAACACGACTTTGAATAATTATGAATAAACATAATTCAAATTTCAGATAATATTATAAATGTTATTTTCACTCTAAAAAAATATATTGATTCATTTTATTCTTCGTCAATTAATTAAATAGAATTTTTTATTTATTTACCTTTCTATGTTGATTATGTCATATCCATTTATTTAAATGGTATAGGTGTTCATTTATTTACTTTTCAAAATTGATCTAGTAATTTAAATGGAATTTCAATTTATTTATTTACATTCCATATTGATTATAATTTTTATTCATTGTTAATTCCACTATACTAACATTTACTGAGAATTTCAGCTAAACACTATTTGGTTTTCTTTATCCAAGATTCCATGAAATTTACTAAGAAAGGTATGAAGTGATATAATATATGGAATAATGTTTTTATTAAAAAAAATGAAAAAATATTGTACTTTTTGTATTCATTTGTAATACAAGACACATGTGTCTAACTAGTTTACCAAGACCAGTAAAATATTCTATACTTTTGGACGTTATTTTCTTGTATCATATTCCAATGTAATAGTAGTATAGACCCGCTCCAGACTTATGGTGTTGGGGTAACTATTTTTAGTATCAAATGAATTTTCATATCATCCTTTAAAACTAGATTATGGGAAACATAGATTAGAAAAAATATACCTAAGGAATACATTGAGGGTAATTATAGAAGAACATGATAAATTTATTGTAAGGTATGTATTATTTGGGTCATCCAAAAAAGTCATCCTTGTATAGAGAGTAAAAGTGCACATGGTTCTACCATAGATGTACCTATCGGTTATTATTTCAAAAAGTTCATGTTTTGATTGACTCAAGCATAACCTGGTACATGGATACAGACTATAATGCACAATTGGTTTAACACTCTCGATGGATATTCTTTGGATAATTCATGATTCATTTACAAACCATTATGAAGGAGTTGATTTGATAATGAAAACAAATAAAAAACTATAATCCTAAGTTCATTTTTATTGAAAATAACGTTTCATTATTTATACATCCTATAAATGATGTTATGGTTTAAACCTAGGATAAGGAAGGATCGAAATTGAAATAAAATGGATAAAGAAATTATGTATTGGGATTGAATAATTAAATTGTAAAATCATTTTATAGACAGTATTTTGGTTATAATAAACACAATTCAATTTAGAATATTGTTACATTTTAGAAGCTGATGTGTCTTAATTAAGATATATTTTATGAATACTATCACGAGATTATGATATTATGTTTGACCATAAGGTCTATGTCTTCAATAACTCTTTATAGGTTTTATGTGATGGGACTCTACCAGGAATAATTATATTTTAAAGAAACTCTTATACTTTATATGTTATAGTGAAATATTTATTTTTGAAATAATTAATTTACATATTATAGATATATGTTTAAAGTTATTGATAGAAATTCAGTTTGATATTCAAATAATATTATTAGACTTTGTGAAAATTAGTTGTATTGAATCCCATAGTGAAAATTATGTTTACTAAATAATTTTATTTCACGGAGGTCCAATATATTATTTGAATCATTATAAGAATTATATTAATAAAATTTATAACCCTGAAAACCCGCATTCAAGGTGAAAACCCATTGAATTTGGAATGGAGGTGTGGCTTGAACCCATGACCAAAGGATGATTCGGATTTCACCCATACCACTGACCTATTTGATGTTATTGTTAATGTTTCATTATTTTTTGCAAAACCATTTAATGAATAAATATTAATGACAAACTAATGGAATTAATTTTTTGGTTTAGAGGTTAATATATTAAATATATTGTTTTTCGATGATATTATTATATATAAGGAAATAATTGTCACACATTTAAATGACCTATGATCCCTTAAATGTGATTTTTAGTGCATCATAAATAAAAAATTCAATTATGTGCATTTATTTCATGGAATAGGGAATGAATTGGTAGTTGATAGAAGCACAACCAAATGGTGAAATTATTCTTATGAAATAAAAATATATCAAGTAAGAATATTTATTTATATTCATAGATAGTAGAAGAATTCCTATACTTCAGAAAAATGATCGTGAAATAAAATTTTATCCTATTACCATCATTTTTTGGGATATAAATAATCTTTTTACACATTATAGATTTATTCTTTTGAGTCTCAAAAGATTCCATTTATCATTCTCTTTCTTGTGATCAATGACCTTAATCAACCCTATAATTATTTTTTCTTTTTCTCCATGTACATATCAGTACATGCCTTTAATTTTATTCTATTTAGAAACCAACTAATATGTTATTCCATGTGACCATTATAGTTATGGTTCTCTCTTATAAAGAGGATATTTTTAACTCTATTATGATGTGTGTTTTTTGACTATTGTATTTCTAAATGTGAACCCCTAGATTACCATGATCATTTTTAAATTATGAGGATATTATTAATTTAAGGTGGGGGTAGAATGTAACACCCAAAAATTTTAAATGAATAATATTTTATTTAGTAGCATATATGACTCGAAAATCCATGAATATAAAGGAATATAACATCCTGAGACCCTATGATATACATAATTGTTTAAATAATTTTTTATAGCTTAAAATTCCTAGAAAATCTATTTTATCTTCTACTACACTCAATAACGAGTTTGTTCGTATGTAAGAATTACACTCAAGACCAAGTTTTACTAAACAACATTATACAATTAATATTATTAATTAAAATGAATGTTATCTCCTAGAAATTAAACAGGTAGATATAAATATTAATAACATTATTATAAAAATATATATTTTAATTCATTGGTAACAAATTAATTAGAAATTAATATAGAGGCCAATTGAAAATAAATGATATGTTTTTTATAAAAAATTATTTTTAAGTAACAATAGATTTTAATCATGAAAAATTTAATTAATTACTATTATGGAATGATTTTAATGAAATTTAAATTATATATATTCAATTATTTTTTTTTGAAATTTATTCAATAGAATTCTTTGTAATAAGATAATAAAAAACCCAATGTTATGCATAAAAATTATATTTTTCTAAAGGTCCTTTTTTGGCCATTTAATGGTTCACTTATTTTAAAAATACATTTTTTGACATTTAAAAATTTTATTTTAAAAAAATCTTTTTTAATTAATAATATTAAAATTATCGTAATGTAAATATTTGTTATTTTTCTAAAAAGATTTATTTTTTGAAGAATGGTGAAAAATACTAAATTTTAATTGAAAAAACAAATCTTCATATAAATAATTTTTAAGGGTAAATTATAATTTCATTTGGTTTTAATGTTAAATAAAATAAATTATATGTATATTAATAATATTTATTTTGTACGAATCAATTTCATAGTGAATTTTCATATAAAAACATTTCAAACATTTTAACATTTTATCTATAAAACCCCAATTTTTCATTACGTATGCGGGATAAACAATAAATTATATTCTGAAATTTTTTTGAGTAGAGTTTAAAAAAATGTATTCAATATTTGTATTAAGAAATTTTTTTATTATATATAATTTAAAATTATGTTTTAACAAATTGGTTATAAAAAACAAATAATTTCAATGATGGTGACTAAAGTTAATATGAGTTATTTAGTGGTTAATCTTAAATGATAAGCTGTGTAAATGAGAAAAAACATGTCCAAAACCAATTGTGTGGACATATATAGTCAATTTTTCAACCTTCATCTATAATTTTACATTAATAGAGT
This sequence comes from Viscum album, assembly GCA_963277665.1. NCBI lineage: Eukaryota > Viridiplantae > Streptophyta > Magnoliopsida > Santalales > Viscaceae > Viscum > Viscum album. Next base: position 670,963,696 of record OY728139.1, on the reverse strand, counting down.
TAAATGAGGTAATTAAGATCTTTTAATAGTGTTTACTTTTGGGGATTTATAAGAATTGCAGCCCTTCACTATAAAAGGGTACTCAATCTCTTCACTAATCCACACCTCCCACTCCATTTGGAACACATAGATTCCTACCCAATTCAATCCCAAAATTCCCTCCCCAAATTCTAGAATCTTTCCTCTGAATAGAAATCAATTCAAGGAAGTACTTTGGTGCAATCCAAAATGAGGAACTCGAAAAAGAGATAACATTCATCTACGAATGTATTTATTTTATTTATTCATCCAACCCCTTCAATGATTTTCATATCCAACTTATATAATAACCATAATATCTAAAATATACTATGAATTATTTTGTTAATGGGAAGTCCTAAAACTTATCACACTTCAATGTAATGGGTTATAAAAACATTATTCGCGTGTACGAGGGGTTATAGCCGAATGAATTGATGTCCTTCATTTTCTATTATCACCAATCAAGGTCATGAATAATTATATAAATACTATTTCATATGATATACATGATATCTAGGATTTATTTTAAATATTTAACTATTATATAGAATATAACTTCATGAAATCTATTCTATGGGAATATGTTAACGTCATTCAGGTGTACGCCAGACTACCGCCTCGCGAAGCGATTTGATTCGTTCACAAATTACATGGAATGTATTATTGATGGTTTTAATTAAAATATGTAATATTTATGACGTAAATATGATATTTTATTGATAATCTATATATATATATATATATATATCATATACATTTTTTTATTTAATATGGAAATAAAATGGAAGCTGCATTCATGTGTATGAACGGCCTATCGTCTAAATAAATAGGGAATTTCATTTCCTATCATTGTTTTTTTGTATTACTACAAATAAATATATACTGAATGTATATTATTACTATAAAATGTTTCATGTTATGTATATTATTAAAACATGATCTAAATAGGAGGAACAAAAAATAACAAGTCAAAACATACTCCAAAAACAATGCATGTTATTACCCAAAACGATGAAAATTATAATAGATTATCGAAAAATAGGTAAAAATATGTTATAAATTGATCATATATGATATAATAAATTTTAATATGGTTAATTTATAAGTTATTAACATGTTTACTACCACTATATCATATTTTAAAGTAAGTACGCCCAACATGAATGGGTAAGATAAGGGATTTCATCTCAATTTCTATTCGTTGAGGAATTTTGTAATGTTATGCACCTTATTTATTTTATTTGTTATAGATACATACAATTTACATATAAAATCATGAATAATTAATTATTCATGGTATTTTATGTTTCCATTTGAATTATTTCATCTAAGGGCATTTGAATTTAAATTAATCAAGCAGTAAATAATTTTATAACTCAATTCCTTTTCATTGGGTTATATTATTTCCTAATTATTTTTAAATTTATTTGGTTTTTTGTATATTTACATTTGAATATATATTTTATTTCCACTCGGTTTATGTGGATGTACATTTGATACACATAATCCTTTCATTTATTACATCTCACTTCAAAATTATTATAATTTTATGGGTTTATTTCACAATCTAATTATTATCAAGATTTTTTATTCTTGAAACTCCATTAAAGGAAATTATATTATTATTATTTAATAAAATAAATAAATTTTATTATCCTCCTGTTATTCACGCACTTTTTCAAGTGAAAGAACCATTTTTCCACTCATTAGTACTTAAATTTTTTGAGAAAGTTTTTTAATAGAATCTGACATCATTTCTCTCTTTAACCAGAAATCCATTTTATTACAAAAAACTTATTTTATAAAAAGTCATAATTTAAAATTTGAAAAATAATTTATTAAAATAAATTTTTACCCATTTTTTCCTTTAGAAAATTTTTTCAAAGGAAATTGTTTATCTCCTTTTGAACAAGAAACATTTCTTACCTTTTTAAAATGCTGAAGGAATATTCTTTTTACCTTGTACCAAATATAAGTAATTAACTTCTAGAATTTCATTGAAACAACCATTGATATATTAAAGATATATTTTTAAATAAAATTTTTCTAAATATTACATTCAATGGAAATTAATTTCAACATATTTTTCAAAATAAAAATATTATTTTTCACAATAGTGTTTTTAATTGTTTCATTAGTTATTCAATGAAACCCACCATTATTCTTAATCCAAAGGGTTAACGTCATATTTATAACATCCATATTCTTCTTCAAAATAGAATTCTATTATTTTTACCAATGATATTATTGAAATTCAATTCCTTGAATAATATTTTTAGTCATTAAATTTTCATTGAGTTATTAACATTCTACTGACCATTAAACATAAAATTTCCCCTAAATATCCAAATTAATTTTCATTGATATGATTATAAACTAAACTATATACCATTTTGACATATGGTTTTTATATTGAAATTCATTTAATTATCTAGGTAAATAATGATAAATCCATATTGTTTACTATATATAAAAAATTTATACTGTAAATTTATTATGAAATAAATTTATTATTTTATATATGAGGAATTATTTGGACTTCATTGGAATGGGTTTGGGACCATTTAATGTATGCCCCTAGATTCATCAGTTGTATCATGGGAAGAATTATAGGGTTATCCTCACCTAAATGGGTATTTACACGTTAGTTTTAAACTCTCTCGTGAAAGGTATTGATGATAAAGTTTTTGTGTACCTGGGAAACATGGCATCCAATAATTAGGCATTGTCTTTATTCATATTTCAGTTAGTATAGTCCAATATATTTTCACTATGATATAAAATGCGGATGGATTTAATTATAAGTTTATTAATTAAATTTCAAGGTTTTTGGTTATTTACCTATCCATATTTATTGTTCCTTATCCAGTTATTTAAATGGCATGTGTTTTTAGTAATCTAGATTTCCAAATTGATCCATTTATTTAAATATCATGTGTGATTGGTTATTTTCATTTCCATATTAATTATTCTTATTTATTAATTATTTATTCCATTGTACAAAACCCTTATAGATCATTGGAACCTTCCCTTTTTTGGTTTCCATTCCATAGGATTTCCTAGAGTCTAATGAGAGAGATATAACAAGATTTTCTTGATTGAATAATATTATTTTCAAAAAAGAAAAGAAAAGATTATGTGTTGTTATTTTTGTAATTATTTGTAATACAAGGCTCCTATGTGTATCTATTTTTCAAAGAAAACTAAACAATTCGGCCCTTTAGGATGTAATTTCCTTGTTTTTTATGAGAGTTTAATGATAGTAGGTTCTAGTAATAGTCCCTCTAGGGTCGGGTTCACTCTAATTAGAATAAGTGTAACAAGATCTATAAGTAACTCCTCAATTATTTTATAAAATATTAGAAAAATATTTTTTTTTATATTTTCACTGAAAATTAAATAAATATTTCAAATAAAAAATCATGGGAACCACAATGGTTTAGTTTATTTTGCGAAATAATGTATAAAAATATTATTTATGTACAATATTCATCATCTACAACATCTTTTGTTAAAAATAATCCCTTCTAAACTCATCAAACTTATATACTTCAATCAAACCCTTGTATAAGAAAACATAATAAAGGGTGTGTTCAAAATCTCATTAAGTTTAAACATGAGATATATCAATGATAAGAAAAATAATAAGACTTTATGAGTGTGATAAATTAATCAGATGCATATTATTTATGTAAATAATCAATCCCAAAATCATAAACCATTAACTCCAAATCAAGTCATATCCAGATGCATGACCATTAAGGGTGTCAATGAAATAATCATCATCTAAGAGTTATAACATAGGCAAGTGGAATCATAGTTATAAGAAATCATAATATTGAGAACATAGGCTATCACAAAAATAACCACACATAATCATGTGAGCATATATAAGAAGTGATAATACATACACATAAATATGGGAAAATATCAATTCACAATCATGTTTGTGAATAATATTAAGTGCAATGAAATAAGAAATCATGATGACATATAAAAATGTGATAAAGGATATTAAAAAATCAATATGTTCGGAATAATTTCTAGAGAAATCAATATAACCTTAAACGATACTTTAGAGGATAATATTATTCTTTACCCCCTTCAAAAATAAATAAACCATTAAAATGTATTCAATAATATTGTAAAATATTCTTCACATCACTATATCATAACACATGGAACATTTCTTGAATTATTTGACCTCTCATATTCAATATAATAAAACATAATGAAAAATAATATATTTGGTATCGTTTTATCATATCTCCAATAAATCTTATATAAGATCTTTGCATGTTATCATAGAATAAAATTTCCTTTAATATATCACCAGAATAGTTCACCAAGTAAATACCATTCCCATTATCTAATATACAATATAAAATATGAATTTTATAGTAATTTTTTTGAAACATTTTCCTTTAATATAAACATTATAACATGTAATGGATTATTCAAATTATTTAGTAGTTAGGATAATGGTAAATTCTATTCATTTCATAATCATTTAAAAAATATTTTGTTCCCACCTTGGGTAAAAGGAAATTCATTTATAAAATTAAAATAAAATTCTAATAATAATTTTTGGTAAAAATTCAATCATGTTTCAAAAAATAATTTGATTTAAATTGATGAATAGTAATAATAGTTCTTCAAAATAATTTCAAGAAATAGATAACGTAAAAAATGTTTGATTAAAATATGAGAAATAAAGTTATCATTTCATGAAAACCAATTATGAACCATTTTGATTAACAATGTTATAAACATATTCCTAAAACATAAATAGTTAATAAATAAAAATAGGATAGTAAAAATAAATAGGGTCTATCAAATTATTATAATATCTTTTCCTTAATATAAATTCAAGAAAACCATGTCCTAAGTACGAAATGCATCGAACCCTAAAATCATAACCTTCAGTCTATTCTTGATTCATATGCATTAAATCCACAATATTAAATAAATAAATATATATATATATATTATACATCAATCATAGAGCCATATAAATGAATATATTTATAGTTAAAATTCCATTATAATTTCAAATTATCCTTTTATACCCAATTACTCAATAAAATTGACATTCAGTAGAAAACAGATCTATTTTCCATGCTCGTTTTTTATTGACAATTATAGACCTTGCATGGTGGTCATGGTATAATAATATTAATAATATAAATATGGAAATATTAATATATTTTTTCATTATATTATCTTTTATAATAATTTATATAATGCATTGTTATGAAATTTATTATATCACTTGGTGATGATAATAGTCTATACATACGCATGATTGATGTTACCTCCTTTTAATTTTCTATTAGTGTAGGAAATGAATGTTGAATAAAAAAAATCATTTCCCAAATAATAATTATATCATAAATTTCATATATATTTATCTAATCCATCCTTATTACCATACATGTAGAACATAAATGTAAAATAAATCACATCGCTTTATGGTTGTAGAAGTTCACACGTACGCACGAGATATGTTATCATTTTACAATGGATGGAATGGTAAAAAGGAAGATAATATATTATTATTCAAAAATAATAATAATATCATAAATATTATATATAAAAATTAAATCTATCATGGTAAACCAACATTAATTAAGATGATTGAAAATGAATCATATCACTCATTGGATGAGGCAGCAAACTTGTACACAAGTGCGATGATTTTCATTTCCAATTTAGAAGAAAAGAGGATAAAAAATTTTTGTCAACATAATAATATATATTTATTGTATTTTATATAATTAATTAATTATTTTAGAGTGGATAACCTAGATTTATATGTGATATAAGAAGAAATAAAAATTAAATTACTCAATTAAGTAATATACCACTTCTTTGAGAAATATTTTTTATTCTGAACATTAATCCATGGAAAGATGATATTATTATAAAACAATAAACTCTAAGAAGTGGGGAAGAATATTTTCAAGGTATTAGGTTATGTATAGTATAAACTATCAGAAACATAATGTGTGATGATGAGAGAGGAAGTGGTATTATTGTGTAAGGGAGGGAGAGGATATAGTAAAAAACTTTAAAGGGATTAAAATTAAATAATATCACACTGAAGAATCATTCGTCCAAATTGATTATATTATAAGTAAATATGATATAGGGTTGAAACATATCGATAAATTGTGATTTAAAGATGTATATTGGTAAATCATACCCATATCACATAGTTAAACCCCTCGTAAACCCATTATAACCCAAATAGTGGAACATTTTGATTACAATTTTTATAATAAATTACCTTAAAAAAATTCATCATTAACAAGGATAGAAATTATAATTCTAAATATGGATTAAAATATTTCAATTTATATTCCTATATTTAGTTTTACTTAATTTAAATATAATCCTTAAGAACATGCTGAAAAACAATTTTCTGGAAAAAATGTATATTTAAGTATAAATTTTTTTATTGAACAATAAAGAATAATGTCGATTCCAATGATGTTAATAAAATTAATTTTAGAATAGATGATATATTTAAATTTTAAATTAAATTAAATAGATAATTGGATTATGTATAAACCTAAAGGGAAAATATAGTTTTCTTTAAAAATTAGAATTTGTTTACACTTCAATGAAAAAAATAAAATTTTCTAAAAAATGCGAAAATTTCACCATATGTTAATCATTATATATTGATTTAAAAATTATATCCTTTCTATATATTGAAATTCACAATATTTTAAAAAATGAATTTTAATATTCATTCACAAAATTTAACAAATACCATTTTTCAAGAAGATGTATTTTTGAACCATAAAATATATAAACTAAAAATTGAGTATTTTATTAATACGAATTAATAAAGAAATATTCATTACATAAATAAATTATAAATTTTTCTTACTCACAATCTACCCTTATAATTCACACCAGAATATTTTAGGCTGGGATACATTGGAATATTATATCATGTATCATTTGGACTCAGGATGTCCTGAAAAAAAGCTATCAAAAAACCCATATTATTTCAAAGGAATATATATATTATATAGTTGATGAATCATATACCATTAAAATAATTAATCCCTTAATATCATATCACACTTTTACAAATAACATAGGTGACTTATTCCCTATAACATCCTTAGGTTCCTACTTAGCTTTCTCAAATTTTTTGTTTTTCCACCAAATATTAACAAGATGAGTGATCTTGTTTTATAATTATTTGACTATTTGATCACAAATATTTAAATATTATTCCTCATAAGGCAGATCATACTGTATTGATATAACCACATAAATCAGTATATGTTATGAATCATATAAGTACTTCCTCGGGGGAGATACATGGAAAACAATGGGAACCTTAGAGAGATTTAGTGGAAGCGCTATAAAAAAAAGAAACCCCCATGACACGATAAAAATTTCAATATAGTCTCTATATCCCGAGATTATATTTTCTGTACTCTAGATTCTTATAAACTTATTCATAGTATATATTCATAAGAATACCTCATCACAAACATCAAATTCAAGATCATTCATATGATTTTCACCATAATTACTTTGTTGAGTCATAGCTACCCTGATGTGTTGTTGAATGTATCTAATCTTCTATACCATTTACATAACAAGATAAAAACCCAATATATTTAATTATATAACTCCATCCCAAAAAGACTGAGTTTCTCACATACTACCACAGAGCAATTTATAAGGATATATATGAGTTCTTGAGTAATGGATATCATAGGAAGAAAATTTTACAAAAGGAATGTCTTGATCCCAACAACCATTGGAATCAATAGAGAAAGATCACTAAATGTATTCTATATTTAAAATTTTCATATCAATGTGACCATATGTATGATCATGATATGAAGTACATAAACTCATCTCTATATGCAGAGACTACTGAGGACATTACCTGTAACAACCCAAGATTTTATTAGAATTATTATTTTTAATTTCTTTGATGAATATAGTTGTACACTACACTAATATTATCTTGCGCTATACGCAACACCGTATTAGCTTTCAGTATACGCAACACTATTTTTGGATCGTGTTACACACAATTTCAAGTTATTTTGATAGTAGTTATTCTACGCAACATTGATTATATATATATATATATATTCAATGTATAAATGAAATATTATTGTATTTTGTTATATGCAACAATAAAGGAGTCTTTCACTACACGCAACCCTAACTTAGATTTCATTGCATGCAATCGCGACCTTCCACGATAGCGTGTGTTGTACGCAATACCATGTTTCACTAAACGAGATATTATTATAATATTTTTATGATCTAGCTGTTATGAATAGTAATAACCAATTTTTGAAATTTCATTTTTCAAAATGGACTTCATTTTTGGATTCGAAATATCGAAATTATCCTAGGGTGAGTTTTTGGTATTTTTCTGAAAATAGTCAAATTTGTGCTGATTAGTGAAAAAACTGGGTTACTATTTAAAAAAATAATAATTTATTTAATAATTTTTTATTTTATTTAAATTTATTTTAGTTAAAAATTGATACATAATACCTATATTTGGTCAATGTAATTCATTGGAGTCATTTTATAATAATTTTAGATATATAGAAATTTTATTGAACTTTTCACCATCTTTTACCTACCTCCTTGGAGCTTTTTGTAAATTTACATAAAACATAATTTTACCGATTCTGTGAGTGGAATTTCGATAATACGAGAGACACGGTTAGTATCAAGGAGAAGAATGTGGTTCAATAAGATAACAATTATTTTTGGTGAATAGTACCTTTTTACTTTTATTTAACATGGTTAAAAGTAAAGAGGGTAATTAAGGGTAAAAATGATATTATTATTACCCTAACACATGTCCTAATTATATTCAATAAGTGTAGTTAGACCAAAAACAACCTTCAGAATAAAATTTTTCCCTTTAAGTCCACTTGGATTAGATTAGGTCATTTATTAATATTTTATTTAAAGAAGAGTTAAAATAGTTAAAATCAATGTTTAATAACGAAAATATTTTTAATAAAAGGATAAAAATAAGATAAATTCGACTATAAATATTAATTAAAAACCTAAAAATATTTCCTACCAAATTATATTTTATTTTTAATTTTTAGACATTAAATAATTTATTTTATTTATGACACAATGGTGATGCAGTAATTACCTTATTAATTAAATATTAACATAATTGATGTTATAAATACCAATATAAATGTAATTTGAGACTTTTTAGAAATTATAATAATTTTATAGGTTAATATAACTTGTTATTGTTGATTTTATTAACTTGGTTCTAAGTAATCATGCTGTTATGAGTTTCACAAAAATCAATTACCAAATAGTGTTAAAATTGACATAAATAGTTTTTAAAACAAATATTATATTATTAATTGTTATTTTATTCCTAAAAGTATAAGGCTATTCAAAAGGACATAGATAAAGATATATATATTAATAATTAATCACTTGTGTATAGTTTGAATTTTTATAGTAAGTTTATTAACCATATAGTGTAAGAATACAAAAAGACACGGTAAAAAATAAATTATTTAACTTTTAGTTAAATATAAACGATAAGGATAAAATAGAAACCTAAACTTGTCTAAAACCTATGGGATGAAGGTATTGAGACCCATACCCACCTTAGCTTCGAAATAAATCAATTTGGATCTATTAAAAACCAAATATGTCTTTATAATAAAATAATATTTTAATTTTTTCCAAAGGTTCCCCTCTCCTCCCTTATAAAAATGGCACCCATTCCCTCTTCTCTTCACACCCTTTTTAGACTTGAAACTCGGACAACCCCTGCCCATTTCTCTTATGAACTTCCCTAAAAACATTTTTTAGATTCTGTTCTTCTCAAAATACAAACTCAACTTCCTTAGGATGAAGCTTAAAGGAGGTGCGTCGAAGAAGAGGTAATCCCTTCTTCCGATTCTCTCGAGTTTCTTTCTTCTTCTACTTCTTATTCTTTAGTTGTACCATTATAAAGTAATGACATCAGTATTAAATATATACTGATATGTAATTATAAATATTAAAAAAACCTATTTCACCTTCTATCCATCCTACGGAAAAAAAATCACCGCGCGTGCGTACGTATGGAATGCTGTCTCCACGCCGTGGTGTAATCTGTTTTCGACCACCACATTACTTGGATTGGTATAATGGTGTAAATAAATAACTATATATTATTATTGTAATGTGATATTGATTATGAAATATTATACATACACTTCAACAAAATTCCATGATCATGGGAATGATATCATCGCTCGTGCATACGTACGGACTACCGTCTCCACGAAGCGATGAGATTCATTCTCCATGTTAACCATTCATGAATGATTATAAAGTATATAAATGAATAATAATGAAATATATGACATAATACTGACACTGGATTTATTTATATATATTAATGTATTCCATCTACTTAATTCCATACCATTAAATAAGGAAACGAAAACATCTTTCATGCGTACGTACGGCCTACCGACTCCATGAACGGTGTATTTCATTCCATTTATCGATCTATAATATATAAATGTATATGATGAATATATTTTAGATATAAATCATGTTTTACATTCTGGAAATAATTAAATCAGGATATAAATAATATTATTATTAACAACATATCGAAACATGTTAGATAAATGAAACGATTATACCCAAAACGCTACTTTAACATGGAATTTACAAAAGAATGGGTAATATCTAGTCATAAGTGAACCATATATGTTATCATAACAATTAATATGATTCTTTAATAAGTAAATGACATTATTTGAATCATTATACAGGAGGATCAGATACATACAAAGCATATCGTACATAAGGTAAGGGATAATTATTCCAATCTTGCTCTTATCCGATATTATTTATTCATAAGTATTTACTGGGGTTTTTTTATCATCCACGTCCCTATTTTCTAAATAAAATTCATATATGTTAAATGGAATTTTACCCATCTTCTAATTTTACCACATGTTATGAAAATAATCTTACTTTTTTTTACCACAAGAGGAACTTTTTGACTTTTCTGACAAAAGTACGAGGAGAATGTTATTTTTAACTTATACAGCGTGAACGAATTTTTTACGGTTTCATAACACCTCATTTTCATGAAGATTCCTCTACAAGATTTAATGATTATTTTCAAGAAAAACCTTTTATTTTAAAATTTAATGGAATTTTGTGAAAATAAAATGATTTTGAAGAAGAAAGGATATTTTCCTCATGAATTCATTTCAAGTGTTTTATCAAAAATATTTTCCATCTAAAATGACATTATTTAATATGTTTATGTATCAAGTATAATGTCTCCATTATTTACATGGTTTGATTCTTCATATGATGAAATGGTATCCAATTTTTTTAATGGATTATGTTATGATTGCATGATGTTTAAAAATCCCGTTCTATTACATGGGTTGTGCTACGATGTATGATTTATGATTTTGTGGAACACGAAATAATGATTTCATTATGAGATTGGTGGGACCTATATCTCCCTCCAATTCATTGGGTAAAGATTTATATCTCATGAGATAGACATGGCTGGAATGGTAATTTAATCCGGTTCAGTTTTACAGGACTGGAACGAGGAGTGAACTCGATTCAGAAAGGGACTTTTTCCACTAAGATGGTCTTGGCAGAAATACCTTGGCTACTAAGGAAATAATATCATGTGCTTAATGGATTCCACAATAACATATTTTATTCACATGATATTTTATCATTATTGATGTTCCTTTATGATATATTCCTTACGTACTTCCATGATTTATGTCGTTGCTCAAGATTTTGATGTTTAGATTTTATGTTCAATTTTTTGCATTCAAATATTTATGGATTGTTTTATGTTATTTATGTTTACCCTTACTGATCATTTGAGATCACCCTTTTTATGTTTTATTTTCCCCAGGATATAAATAAAGGTTTTAGGTAAGAAAACTAAAATGGGAAGATCTTTATGAGAGATGTCGAATATCTTTCACCATGATTAGAAGATTACGTTCCGAGTTTCCAAAGACACTAAACTAATACGATCTTTGGGAATCTGTTTTTGTCATGTATTGAGTATTCCGCAAAAGTAATGTAATGTCCATGTACATCATGATTTGGGTCTCTACAGTTGGTATCAGAGAGAAGGTTTAGTTAACATTTGGAAACTAGGATGCAGAAACTTTAGTGAAATCCCTAGAAATATTTCTAAGGTATGTCTAGGGATGTCTCTAAGGATAAGTATATGTATAGGTTATAGTCCAAGAATTATGGTAACGATCTTATAATTTAACCTATGATGTTAGATATTGAAAGTACTCCCCCTTTATTATGTTGTTTTCCTAGTATGCTTTTTTCCTCTCACACTATTCTTTTTGGGTTTTAGAAAATGGCTGGAAATGGGAAGATTCATGGTAAATGAGTATTTGATGGACAATGGAATGATATTCATCATGAGACACCAAATGAAACGGGATTTGGAAGTCCAAACATCATTATTATTCCTAATCATCGATCTCCTAACATGATCAATAATAGCAACTGTATAAAGTTTCCTGACTCAGCTAATAAGAAAAAGATGGAGTTTCATGATGATCATAGAGGAACGAAAGTTCAATTCCCCTCATGTAAATCATGTGGGAAGAGGCATCAGGGAGAACATTTAAAAGGAATCGGAAGATGCTTTGGGAGTGGGAAAAAAGGACACAAAGCCATTAATTGTAAAGGAAAAGGTTCAGTTAACATCATGGACAAGGATAATGGTATTTCTTAGACATCAACAATGGTTACATGTTTTAAATGTGTAATGTATAGACATTTTTCAAACCAATTCCCTAAGGTAAAATCTCATGAAGAGAATCAGAATTGTCGTATGGGTAGTATTTATGTTCATGATGATGAAGAGACTACAAATGATATATGAGATGAAAGAAATGACGAATCATAGTCAGTGGTTTAAGAAGGTAGTAGAATGATTTGTGTTTATCAAGAGATATGTTGTACAGGTAATGGTACTAAAGAATAAAGACACTTCTAAGGATTGTTACACTATTGTTTTTCATAAAGTATTTGAAATTATATGTTGAATAGTACCGGTAACCATGAAAGGTTGTTCAGATATTTTTTGGAAAGTAGATGATATGCGCATAATGAAGGGATAAGGAGATAATGAGATGTTTGATAGTATTCATGAGCTCATGATTGATATAAGGACTAAGTGATATCATGGTTTGAGTATATAGAATTTTTGGGATTTTGGTATGTGGAAAGAGTTAACTTTTAACTGCATTGATGTTTTCACTTAGGTAAAATGTGTATTCATTTTTGAAGAGAATACATGATTAAGGAATTCACATGTTTGGAATGTGACCAACAAGATATATCATATGATAAATCATGGTATTCACGTTCTAGTTATGTGACCTTTCCAGTAATCATTTTCTTTATACTATGAGATTTGGAAGATGTGTTTTGGATAAGTATATAGATTGGAAAGGGTTATGTCAGACTTTAGATAGTATTTTATAAGGCTAGAACTTTTTTTTTAATTATTTCTTTAATTTTATAATAGTGTAGTTTTAGAAAAGGGACAATCTTTAGGACGGTCGACAACCCATTGTGTCGGACAAGGATGTGGGAATCGAACCCACAACCGAAGTGTGATAGGCCTTTATTGCCCACAAATGGCCTACATTAAGTCCCTGGTTTGTAGAAACTAGTTTTATTTTATTCATCTCTATTATAAATGAAGTATAAGTCCATTTTTGGAACCATATACGATTAATATCACCATAAGATGGTCTTATAACTTTTGCAAACCTTTTGTTTGAGACAGATGGAATGACCCATCATTCTATCACATGATCTGATAACACTTTAATAATGACAAATTCAACTTCATTTCTTTAAGAGATGAAATGGAAATTGTACAAGGCACGAACAACGGTGAGATTGTACCGAAATAAAGTAAGTATTTCTTCAAATTCTTAAAATTTAGGGAAATGATCTTGGAAAACAAAAATATTTTCCTAGTGTCCTCATATACGATGAATCAGATGATACCTTAGATCATCAAAAATTTATGGGTTGTGATTTTTGGCTTTTTCATAGCCATGTTCTCTACCACTATCCATTAGAACATGATGGTTAGATTTCTCTTCCGTATAAATATTTTCACCTATGTTCTCCTATGTGGAATCCCAGTGATTAGTTAATTTGGGTAACTGTTATGCTTCATAATTTAGTTTCTAAAGTTTTGTTTTGGTATTCCATTTTATGATGTGGGTTTCCATTAAATAAACTTTCAAATAGAAAACCATTTATAACCCTGACGAATTTTGAGGGAAAAATTCATTTTAAGGGGGTTAAAATGTATCAACCCAAGATTTTGTGAGAATTATTATTTTTCATTTTTTTGATGCCTTTTTTTGTACGCTACAGCAATATTATCTTGCACAATACGTAACACCCTATTAGCTTTCAGTATACGCAACACTATTCTTGGATCGTGTTACACAAAATTTCAAATGCATTTGATAGTAGTTATTCTACGCAACATTGAGTGTATATATATATATATATATTCAATGTATAAATGAGATATTATTGGATTCTATTATACGCAACAACAAAGGAGTCTTGAACTACACACAACCCATACTTGGCTTTCATTATATGCAATCGCGACCTTCCACGATAGCATGTGTTGTACTCAATACCAAGTTTCACTAAATGAGATATTATTATAATTTTATTATGAACTAGCCATTATGAATAGTAATACCCACTTTTTTAAAACTTAATTTTCAAAATCGACTTCATTTTTGGATTCGGAATATCGAAATTAGTGCAGGGTGAATTTTTGGTATTTTTTTGAAAACTTTCAATTTTTTGATAAATAGTGAAAACAATGGGTTACTATTTAAAAACTGACTTTTTTATTTAATAATTATTTATTTGATTTAAATTTATTTTAGGTCAAAATTGTTACAAAATACCTATATAAGTTCAATGTAATTCATTGTAGTCATTTTATAATAATTATATATATATATAAATTTTATTGAACTTTTCATCGTCTTTTACCTACCTCCTAGGAGCTTTTTGAAAATTTATATAAAACCTAATTTTACCGCTTCTGTGAGTGACATTTCGATAACCCAATAGACACAGTCAGTATCAAGGAGTAAAATGTGGTTCAATATGATAAAAATAATTTTTGGTGAATAGTAACTTTTTACTTTTATTTATCACCGTTAAAAGTAAATAGGGTAATTAATGGTAAAAATTATATTATTATTACCCTAACACATGTTTTAATTATATTGGATAAGTTTAATTTGACCAAAAACTTTCTTATAAATAAAATATTTCCATTTAGGTCCACTTGGATTAGATTAGGACATTTTTTATTATTTTATTTAAAGAAGAGTTAAAATAGTTAGAATAAAAGTTGAATAACAAGAAATTTTTTTTAAAAAAGTATATAAATAAGATAAATTCGTCTATAAGTATTCATTAGAAATATAAATATATATCCTACCTAATGGTATTTTATTTGTAATTTTTAGACATTAAATAATTTAATTTATTTATGACACATTGATGATGCAGTCATTACCTTATTAATGAAATATTAACATAATTGATGTTATAAATACCAAAATATATGTAATTTGAGACTTTTTACAAATTAAACTTATTTTTTAGGTTAATATGACATGTCATTATTGATTTAATTAACTTGTTTATAACTAATCATGCTGTTATAATTTTCACAAAAATAAATTACCAAATAGTGTCAAAATTGGCATAAAATAGTTTTTAACACAAATATTATATTATTAATTGGTATATTTTTCTTAAAAATTTAAGGTTTATCCAAATGACTTATATAAGGATATATATATATTAATAATGAACCACTTTGGGTTCGTTTTCTTTGTTATAGTACATTTATTAACCAAATAGTGTAAGAAAACATAAAGACATGGTAAAAGTTAAATTATTTAACATAGAGTTAAATCTAAATGATAAGGATACAACAGTAACATAAACATGTCTAAAACCTATTGGTTGAAAGTATATAGACCCATCCCCACCTTATCTTCGAAATAAATCAATTTGGAGCTATTAATAACTGAATATGACTTTATAATAAAATAATATTTTATGTTTTTTCAAAGGTGCCCCTCTCCTCCCATATAAAAAGGGAACCCATTCCCTCTTCTCTTAACACCCTTTTGAGATTTGAAGCTCGGACAAACCCTACCCATTTCTCTTCTCCACTTCTCTAGAAACATTCTGGAGGTTCTGGTCTTCTCAAAAGATCAACTCTGCTTCCTTAAGAGGAAGCTTAAAGGATGTGCGTCGAAGAAGAGGTAATCTCTTCTTCCGATTCGCTCGAGTTTATTTCTTCTTATACTTCTTCTTATTTAGTTGTCTCATTATAATGAAATTACATAAGTATTAATTATATACTGATATTTTATTATAAATATTAAACAAACCAATTTCACCTTCTATCCATCCTATGGAAAACGAAATCACCGCGCATGCGTACGTACGGAATACCGTCTCCACACTGTGGTGTAATATGTTTTCGACCACCACCTTACTTAGATGGGTATAATGGGGTAAATAAATAACTATATAAGATTATTGTAAAATGATATTGGTTCTGAAATATTATACATACACTTAAATAAAATTCCACGATCATGGGAATGATATCATCGCTTGTGCATACGTACAGACTACCGACTCCACGACGCGATGAGATTCATTCTCCATGTTAACCATTCATTAATGATTATAAAGTATATATAGTGATTAATAATGAAATATATGAAATAATAATGATACTTTAATTATGTATATATATATTTACTTCATCTACTTAATACCATTCAATTCAATAAGGAAATGAAAACTGCGTTCATGTGTACGTATGGCCTACCGTCTCCATGAACTGTGTATTTCATTCCTTTTATCGATCTATAATATATAATTGTATATGCTAAATATATATTATATATAAATCATTTTTTACATTTTGGAATTATTTATATCCAGATATATGTAATAATATCATGAACAACAAGCCGAAACACATACGATATATGAAACGATTTTTCCCAAAATGCAGCGTTAACATCGAATTTACAAAAGAACGGGTAATATAAAGTCATAAGTGAACCATATATAATATTTTAATAGTGAATATGATTCTTTAATAATTCAATGAAATTATATAAATCATCATACAAGAGGTTCGGATACATACGAAACATATCGGAAATAAGGTAAGGGATAACTATTCCAATCTCGCTCTTATCTGAGATTGTTTATTAGTAAGTATTTACTGGGGTTTTTGTTATCATCCATGTCCATGTTTTATAAAAACATTCATGTATGTTTAGTTTCCTTTTTACCCATTTTTTAATTTTAACACATGTTATGAAAGGAATCTTACTTTTGTTTACCAGACGTGGAACTTTTTGTCTTTTCCGACAAAAGTATGAGGAGAATGTTATTATTAACTTATATGGTGTGAACGGATTTTTACGGTTTCATAATGCCTCATTTTCATGAAGCTTCCTCTACAATATTGGATGATTATTTTCAAAAAAACCCTTTATTTTAAAATTCCATGATATTTTGTGAAAATAAAATGATTTTCAATAAGAAAGGATATTTTCCTCAAGAATTCATTTCAAGTGTTTTATCAAAACTATTTTCCATCTAAAATGACATTATTTAATATTTTTATGTTTTAATAATAATGTATCAATTATTTACATGGTAAGATTCTTCTTATGATGAAATTATATCCATTTTTTTATATGGATTATGTAATGATGGCATGATGTTTAAGAATCCCATTCTATTACAAGGGTTATGAAATGATGTATGATTTATGATTTTGTGGCACACAAAAGAATGATTTCATTATGAGATGGTTGGGACCTATATCTCCCTCCAATTCATTAGGTAATGATTTATATCTCATGATATAGACACGGTTGGAATGGTAAGTTAATCTGGTTTGGTGTTACAGGACTGGAATGTGGAGTGAACTCGATTCAGATAGGGACTTTGTCCACTAAGATGGTCTTGGTAAGAATGCCTTGGCTACTAAGGAAATCATATCATGTGCTTAATGGTTGCTACAATCACATGTTGTATTCCCATGATATTTTATCATGATTAATGTTCCTTTATAATATATATCTTACTTACTTCCATGATTTATTTCTTTGATCAAGATTTTAATGTTTAGATTTTATGTTCATGTTTTTTGCATTCAAATGTTTATTGATTGTTTTATGTTCTCTATGTTCACACTTAATGAGCATTTGAGCTCAACATTTTTATGTTTTATTTTCCCCAGGATATAATGAAAGGTTTTAGGTAAGAAAAAAAGGGTAATCTCTTAATTGGAGATTATGAAGATCTTTCACCATGATTAGAATATTACATTCTCAGTTTCCAAATACACTAAAATAATACGGTCTTTGGGCGTATGTTTTTGTCATGTATTAATTATTCCACAAAATTAATGTATTGTCCATGTACATCAAGATTTGGGTCTCTACATTACCCAAACTTCAAGTTAAGGATTTGATGTTGATTATATATAATAGAATGTGTCACTTCATACTACCTTACCACTTATTATTGTATATCCTGAATATATTGTTAACAGATAATCATATAATATTTCAAGGAAATGTGATGATCCTATGAGGTGATAAACTATTTCCAAAATATGATAGATCTCATTAATGTTTTTGTATTATTGTGAACAAATCTTTGGTAATGATTTTTTTTCAATTTTGTTATGAGTAGGGGTAAAATTAAACCCTAAGAATTTGATCCCTCATCGTTAAATTAGTGAAATACCAAACATAGAGATAGAATCTTTGAAATATCCATTTTCATGTTGTCCCACATGAAGTAATCTTTCATATCTCTATAAATATTAATACATTATGGATGTATATAGATAAAAACAATGATCCTAATCCAGATGTTCTATCATCAGATCCTCTATTTATTTGAATAATACATTGTTCATGTAACTTATCATTCAATCATTTTTATAGTCACGCTCATGAAAATTTCTCCGCTTCATCTTCAGATCCGCATCCACCTTCTCCGCCTCATTAATCATCATCTGGATGGATAGTTAAATATTAATATTAAAAATAAATGATCGTTTCATTTTCATCATGATTAGAGGATTAATCATCATCATGTTCATAAAAATCAGACCTCTTCAAAATCCAATAAGTGGGAAAACTCAGATCGCATATCTAAATTAGATCATTCAACACATTATTCCCCTTCCCAGGGTGGTAGTGTATTGGGTAATCATAATCACTAATCAATTACAACATTATCCATTATAATACATTTAATTATTTTTAAATTAATATTAATTATTCTTTTATAATTTGTATTTATATCACAACATTCACCATAATGATTAATCCTTTATATCAATCATGCCAAAATTTTCACTACTAATTCAAATCAAGGTTTGGGTAACTTTTCTTTTGTATTTTCAAATAGCGAGTGACATATGATATATCCTTATCATTATACATTATGATGAAACTATGTTCCAAAATTGACGCCTCACTAAATATCACAAACACTTATCCCCACCAGGGTACTGTAAGGACATGTTTATTGAACAATATTCATTTAACTCCATAAAATTTTCCTAACATTCATTTTTTCATAACAATGTTTCTCGCTTCCTTTTCAATATGGTTATAATATTATATAGTCATGAGAAATTCATCACCATGCATCAATTGTATCCATAAAAACTATGTAAATAATGAGTCTCAGTTATCATGGTAGGGAAGAGCCAATGTTTAATAACATCTATCTTTCAAATATCCACGGATATACCCTCTGCATAGATTATAACACAAAATAATGGATATTTTTGAATCTAGACATTACCCTTGATAGATATTCCATAAAACTTATCCTTTTACAATGTCGTTAATATTACCATAAAATGTTATTTATACACATTATTTATCTTAGAATATATATGACTATAAGCTATAAAAACCACCACTAACAGATAAACATAATATTTTAAGAAAGTATTTTTTTTAATCCCAAAATATAATAGGGAAATTATTATGTCCTAATGGAGTTAAAAAAAATTAATAATGATAATACCACAATGATATGGCTGTATTTCGTAAATCATCCTTATTGACCCACAATTTATGATATATATAATGGAGGAAAATATGAAAAATGTATTTCCCTCTTCACAGTTTATAAAACATTCATCAATATGGGGTGGAAGATTCCTATTCTTAATAGTGATCATGTTTTGTCCAAGATAATTAAAAAATAGACACATTGAGCAACCATTTCTCCTTAAAAATGAAATAATTCACCCCATGGATATAGACTACGGTATAAAAATACCATATTAATATTCCCGATTTTTCACTTATTCAATTTTTTTAACTCAATAAAGGGAATTGAATATCGAGTCTTTGGAAAATCTGTAGAACCAAGTATGTGTTCTATTGAAAAATCTATTACATGATTTGAGGAAATACTATGGATTTCCACTGAAATTTTATCGGTATAATTCAAACCAATTGGCATATCATTAATGTTGTCTTTCTCCATAACCATTTGAGATAAATATAACTTATGAGAATGTATTATGATCCACCTAGTGGATAAGATTACTATTTGAACTTCATGTTCATCATACCACTAATAGAGAGTCATAAGTTGATTCAGAATATAAATTGTTACATCCATTCCCTAGAAATTAAAAAAGGATATGTATTGATTAAACTAATCCATTTTCAAAATCATATAAAAGAAAACATAATATTGAATCAAAGGATTTATAGAAAACACATTCCCATAAACTTATATCGTAGAGGATATATAGACCTGAGATGTAAAGACCTGTAGATTCCAAGGAAAATATTTTTCTTAAATTCATTGGGATTCTACGAGTACACAGTTTCTGACGGCACCTAATTTTGAGGCCCGGTGTGCCCGAAATAAATTTCCTAAATTTAGTTCCTATACGTTTAGTGAACGAACGATTGGGTTTTTCTGTCTTTTGAACCGGTGCTCGGATTTGAAATCTGAGGGCACCGATGGAACCGTAGTGCGGGTAATTGCTTAAGAGGACTATTAACAATGGTGTATTTTCTTGGGAGGAGTTGTATAAATTTGTGGATTAAATGAAAAGTAAAATAAAATTGTGTTAGAATTTTTTTTCTTTTTATATGTGGTTATATCCTAGGTGTGGGAGTTGGGGTGGTTCCCACTAGATACTAAATACCCTTGAGAAGATAAATGTGAAGTGGGGCCCACACGAGCCCCCAACTCTTCACTTTCCCTAACTCCATCCTTTATTTGAGTAACTCCCATCTCTCCATGTTTAAGTCTTTCCAACTAAACTTATAATTAATGAGGATACTCATGTTTAATTAATTAATTGTTTTGGAATTTGAATTGGTAATATTTTAATTCATGGCATGAATTAATAAAATAAGGGAAGGCCATATTTTATTTGTTTGGCTTGTTGTGTGAGGATATTGGGGAGAGAACTCTAAGTCCCTTGTAGAACTTCATCACCTTCATTGAAGAATGCCAAGACTCTGACGAAGAATGTCCACTTGGCGGTCACAAAACTATTCATCCTCTTCCTCCTCCGCGACAAGGAAGGAGACACCGACGATGACGGAAAAGGCGCCTTCCTCCGCGACGCTTAAGAACCACAAGCTTCCTTCAAGGTAGGGGTTACCTTCGAACAAGTTTATTTATCGATTTCCGTGGATAAAATTATGACAGCTTGTTATCATCATAACGGGAGGAGATCGGGCCGCACAAACACATCTGATCCTCCTCCAATTTTTATTTTTGATCATTGTTGATGATTTTGGAGAAGGTGGAACGGTGTCGAAGCACCGCGTGGGATTGAAGAGAACCACGGCTGGAACGGGCCATGGCGGAGGTGCGCAGCACCGTTGCGCCGCGCCGGTGAAGCCGAAAGAACCATTGCCGGAACGGGCCACGGTGGGCGTGTGTGGCACTGTCACGCTGTGCCGAAGATCCCGATAGAGGCCGCGGCTGGGGCGGGCCATGGCGGAGGGGCGTGGCTATGTCGCGCCGACCCGGTCGGGGAAGAGCCGTGGCCTTAGGCCGAGGCGGTTCAGCAGGGGGCGGCCAACCAAGACAGCCGCCGACGTTCCAAGAGGCGGGACCCCCCGCGGGTACCGTGTGGCTCAACCGGCCAGCCATAATGTCCGGCCATTTTTCATAAAGGACGGAGTTTAAAACCCCTGCCCATCTCATAGGGTAGACCCCACTTGGGTCCGCCGTTTCGGTGTCAAGGGGGCGGTGCTCCCCCTTCGAACCCCGCGACCGACTCCAAGCCGAGCAGCAGGTCGTGCCTCGCCACGGGCCAGCTGGCCCGGGCTATGCCAAACTAGAACGGACCCGGACCCGGGTCGGGATGACCCAGTTCGGGCAGACCCATGGGTATTGGGCCGGGTCGGACTGGGCCCAACCCCCCTATTTTCGGGCAGTTTCGTTCAAAACTCATATCTTGGGCTACGGACCTCTTATCGATGCACTATCAGTTGTGTTGGGATCCTTGGATCAAGACGATCATTTCGGTATATTACACTTAATATTTCTATAATTTTTGGGTATGGTCGGGTTGGATCGAACCCGAAACCAACCGGTCCCTTAGAGCGGAAACGATTATAACTTAAGATCCGGATGTTTGAACAATGTACCGTCAATTATGTTGAATTCTTCTTAGTGAGACGGTTCTTTTGGCTTACTCCATTAGAGGTTTGGATGCAGATGGAGTATGGTCGGGTTGGTTTTAGCTTAAAAACCAACCGGGCCCCAGGTACGGAAAAGTCAATATCTCTCAGATCGAGCGTCTGATTGACGCGTTGTCTGTCGTGTCGAGTTCCTTTTGACGAGACGAGACTTTTTGATACAGAATTTCTGGAAATTGTGACAGTTGATGTATCAACCCCTTGGCTCATGGAGTGGCCCCTCTCAGAATCGAGCGTTCTGTGTGCGGGAACCCAAGAGCTGATTGCGACTACGACGACGATAACGACTGTACTTGGATCTTGCGTGGGTTCGACAACAAGGACGACTATACTTGGATCCTCCATGGGTTCGGCCACAATGAAGACTGTACTTGGATCCTACCTGGGTTCAGCATCGATGGTTACTGTACTTGGATCCTACATGGGTTCGACAGCAACGACTTCTGTACTTGGATCCTACGTGGGTTCGGCAGAGGGATAATTCAGAGGCTACAACTATCATCTCCACCCATCTTCGTGAGTAGTATACCTATGTGAGTTGTTTCTTGACTTTCAATCATTTTCTTTGATATGATTGACTTGCTATCCTGTGTGGATTGGGATGTGCTTTCCTGTGTGGATTGGGTTGTTCTTTCCTGTGTGGACTGGATTAAACTTGGGCTCATGAGTTGGAGCAGAACTGGAATTGATGACATAGGTTTATGTATTGGCATATACCTAAGTAGAGTTGGTTGATACTTTTTGATTGTAAACTTATTTTGTGTTTTATCCTTCGTGGATTCTGGGAGACATCCAGGAGTCTCGGGGTCCCTAATTAGTATCATATACACACCCCCACATGGGATATTCCCACAATATGTTGTGTTGGCTGCAGACGACGGACAGTGTTGATCGTGGTTGAGACCTGAGGAGTGGGACGGTACTCGGAGGTGGACTATCAGGCAGGACATAAACAGAGTGGACGACCTGACATGAGGAGCCGACGAGACTATCTATACTCACCCTTCAGGTGGCAGTTCCGGGGGACGTCTTGGTGGTTTCTGCTTACTTTTTCCGCTATTGTAATTTCTTTTCTCTGTTGTACTATAATTTTGGTTGGGTTTGTATACTGGCCCATTTACTTTCCAGTACATACTTTTCTACCCAGTTTACTTAGTGTTTACTTCAGCTTGTTTAATCATTGTTGTTTGTTTTCTTATATAAAGGAAATTCCACCCCTTTAATCGGGACTTACACCATTGGTTCTAGTCGCATGCCCTGGCCTATTGGAAGGCGGGCTTGGGGTAGTCACGGCACGGGCCTCGAGGACGGGTCGGGACAAATTAGTATCAAAGGAGTCGGTTCTACCGCAGAACATAGGACTCTGATAAATTCTTCTGTGTGAAGAAATAGTGTTTAGGGTATTGAGTGTGGTTATAAGTCCAGGGAGTCTAGTGTTGGTGTGGCGGCCAACGTATTTATACACCAGAACCCTGACTTCTGAATTCCGACTCAGTGCACGAAAACATTGATTGCATGTCTGTTTCAAAGTTTTGATTGTGATTACATTGTGTCTACTCACCAGGTATAATGTATTAACCGTGGTTCACCTTTTTCTTTTCAGTATGACCCCACGACGGAAGCCAGTTAGGGTTCTGAGCTTTGTGGGAGACGGCAGCCCACCGAGTGATAAGGCCTCGGTGCAGGGCCCCATTACAGTGGAGGCATCGGTGGTACCTCTACCCGCAAATCAACCGATGCCACCAACCCCAGTAGCTGAGAGTGCACATCGCCTGAGTGCACTACACGAGTTTAAACATCAAAGACCGCCCAGGTTATAAGGGGAGACGGACCTTCAGGCAGCCGAGGATTGGTTGGAGGCTGTAGTTTGAGTCTTCATATTCGTAGGGACACCAGTTGATCTTATGGTGATCCTTGCAGTGAGTCTCCTGCACGCGGAAGCAGGTAGATGGTGGATCCTGATTCTCTAGGTGCACGACGAGGCATCTCTTCTTTGTTCGGTATTCGAGTGCCTTTTCCGCTCGGAGTTCGTTCCAGGCACCCTCCGTGCGGGGCGCATTTAGGGGTTACTGCAGCTGCGGCAGGGCATCATGACGGTAGCCCAGTACTCGGCAAGATTTACCGACCTCTCGACCTACTCCACGGACATCATGAGGGACCCATTCCTTTGGTCCCAGACCTTAGAGCAGGGAACGAGGCATGAGATCAGGGCCTCAATGGTCTCCCTCAGCATTCAGACGCAGGTAGGAGTACTGGAGCGAGCCCTTCTTGTGGAGAGCTTCTTTGCTGAGCCTACGCCAGCAGCGAGGCCAACCGCATGGGAACTTGTAGTGGAGTCTTATGTAGCTAGCAGTAGACATACGTCGCAGAGGTCCAAGTGGACCAGGCCATCAGGTGGATGACCTCAGGACACTGGTTCGGAGGTGCGGGGCTCGCGCAGTATAGCCAATCATTCGAGAGGAAGACCGTGCTATGCATGCGGAGGGCAGGGCCACATGGCTCGTGATTGCCCGACCCACCATGCAGAGGAGCATCATATGGTTGAGGGACCACCCAAGCAGAGGCAGAGGTTCGACCATGGCTGTCTGCAGGGATAAGGTGGTTGAGGCAGTGGAGGTGGACGAGCAGCAGTTGGTGGGTGATGCTTTGAGGCTCTACCAACACCACCACCAGGAGGTCCACCCAGACCACATGGAGTTGGCAGACAGAGGTAGGCCCAGCTCCTGGCAGTAGAGGCTCATGACCACGACGCACCTGAGATGATTCAAGGTACTATCTGTGTCTACTCCAGCCTTGCTGCAGTACTTATAGACACAGGAGGGAGTCATTATTTCATTTCTGCTACCCTTGATTGGATCTCAGAGATTCCAACGGAGCCCTTGGCTCGATCCTTACGGCTAGAGACTCCTACGGGAGTAGACTTGACGATTACACCCTGGTTCCAGTAGTGTGAGATTACTCTAGGAGGCAAGAGCTTCAGCTGGGATCTTCTTGTAGCGGCGTCGAGGCCCTACGACGTCATCTTGGGCATGGATTGGTTATCTACAGTTCATGCTTAGATAGACTGTATTCGGTGCAAGGTGCAGTGTGTCTGCACCGATGGGAGTAGGTTCACCTTCACCGGTGAAAAGGAAGCCTTTGCAGCGCAAGATGGAATCACATAGAGGAGAGGACAGCCGATCACCCATCAGTTTCCTAGTCTCATCCTAGGAGAATTTGATGTGCGGAGTCCGTGTTTTCCTGTTGTGGTGGATTTGTATGTGACTGTTTTTCCTGACGACGTTCCATGACAACCTCCTCGCAAAGAGGTAGACTTTTATATTGACTTGTACCCCGAGATAGCCCCGATATCTAATCCAGGATATCGGATGGCTCCTGCTGAACATTGAGAGCTACGGGGACAGCTGGTGGACTTACAGGGCAAGGGATTCATCCGACCCAGTGTTTCACCCTGGCCTTCCCTGATATTGTTCGCCAAGAAGGTGGATGGGAGCTTGCGACTTTGTGTCGATTACCGTCGCCTGAACTAGGTGATCGTGAAGAATAAGTATCCACTTATGAGGATTGAAAACATCTTCGATCAGCTCATGGGAGCACGATGGTTCTCGAAGATAGACCTCTGGTTAGGCTATCACCTGCTCAGAGTTTGAGATGAGGATGTGCAGAAGATGGCCTTCAGGTGTCGGCATGGCCACTATGAGTTATTGGTTATTCCTTTCGGCATAACCAATGCTTTAGCAGTGTTCATGAGTCTCATGAATATGATCTACCATCCTTACCTCGATCGATTTGTCGTAGTCTTTATCGACAATGTATTGATTTACTCGACTACTAAGGAGGGGCACGCCTACCACTTGCAGGTTGTACAGGACACACTCCGAGAGCACCAGATTTATGGTAAGCTCTCGAAGTGTTAGTTCTGGATTCGAGAAGTCCACTTCATGGGAAACGTCATCTCTGAGGTGGGAGTTGTGGTGGATCCTGCAAAGATCGAGGCAGTGCTAGCTTGGGAGCCACCCAAGAGCGTGACGGAGGTGTGGAGTTTCCTAGGTTTGGCTGGGTACTGTCGGAGATTTGTTCCAGACTTCTCCAGAGTTGCAGCACCACTCTCAGCTTTAATGAAGAAGGGGAGACACTTCGTATGGTCATATAGATGTTAGTAGAGCTTCCAGGGGCTGAGATAGAGATTGACTAGTGCACCCATCTTGAGGTTACCGGAGGAGGGCGTAGGGTACGTAGTTTACTATGATTCATCAGGGTCTGGACTCAGGTGTGTCCTGATGTAGGAGCGGGTAGTGATCGCCAATAGATCACGACAGTTGAGGAAGAATGAGCAGAACTATGCTACCCATGACCTAGAGTTAGAAGCAGTGGTCTTCGCCCTGAAGATGTGGTGGCACTATCTGATGGGTGAGCGCTTTACAGTCTATTCTGACCACCAGAGTCTCCGGTACATCTTCTCATAGAAGGACCTAAACCTGAGACAGTGGTGATATCTCGAGTTCCTCTAGGACTATGAATTTGAGATAGTCTATACTCCTGAGAAAGGGAACGTAGTACCTGATGATCTCAGTAGGAGATTGGGGATCCAGCTACTTGGAGAGGCGATAAAGCAGCTGGCCACGTTGTAGATGTCCTTCATGGATATATATGGGACAAACTTTCTACAGTATCTCACAATCACTCCTCCACAAATTTAGTGGGTCAGAGAGGCACAGTGTGGGGATGTTGACTGTAAGACACGATGTGCACAGATATCCTCAGGACATGAACCTGATTGATTCTCTGTAGGATGAGAGCACGTAGTCCTTTTCAGAGGATGTAACATGGTACCAGTTTCTTTTCAGGAGGAGGTACTAAGAGAGTTTCATACTTACACATTAGCGGTACATATAGAAGTGGGGAATATGTACCAGGATCTCAGAAGACAGCACTGGTGGTCGGGTATGAAGAAGGTTGTGGTAGAGTTCGTTTCACGATGCCTCACCTTCCAGTATGTGAAGGCAGAGAACCAGGTACCAGCGGGCTTAGTACAACCCTTGGAGGTCTCGGAGTGGAAGTGAGATGGAATATCAATGGATTTCGTGACTGCGCTTCCACATACTTCAAGGGGACACAACTCCATCTGGGTGATCGTATACTGACTCACCAAGTCAGCCCACTTTCTACTTATCAGAGAGCAGGGCACAGTGGAGATCATGGGACAACTCTACGTTCAGAAGATCATATGGCTTCATGGTGTGCCATAGTCTATCGTCTCCGATAGAGATGATCTCTTTAATTCCAAGCTTTGGAAGGGGTTGTAGGAGGGATTTGGGACGGAGCTACGCCTGAGCACTGCCTTTCACCCTCAGATGAATGGTCAGATGGTGATGACCATTCAGACTCTCGAGGAAATGCTCCATTCATGTGTCCTCGACTTCGGTCAAAACTGGAAGGATGACCTACCCTTGGTGGAGATTGCGTACAACAACAGCTACCACTCCACCATCGGGATGGAACCATACGAGGAATTGTACGGCCGACCTAATAGATCACCTCTATGATGGACTGACCCTGGGGAGTTAGCACTTGTGGGACCAGAGATAGTCCACACCATGATGGAGAAGGTTCTGATCATCCAGGAGTAGATGAGGACAGCTTAGAGCTGATAGAAGTCCTATGCTGATAGAAGGCGGAGACCACTAGAGTTCTGGATGGCGACCACGTTTTGTTACAGGTCTCACCTCAGCGTGGATTACAGAGATTTGGCTGGGGCGACAAGTTATCTCTGTGCTTCATCGAACCATTCTAGGTTCTCAGTAGGATAGGCGAGTTGGCTTATCGCGTGGATCTTCCACCTCAGTTGCACCAGGTGCACGATGTCTTCCACATATCTCAGTTGAGGAGATACGTGCACGACCCGATGCATATCATCAATAATGGGGAGCTGGACTTTGATGATGGGGTGAATTTTGAGGAGGTCCTAGTAGAGATCGAGGATCGATAAGAGTACGTCCTACGTGGATGGTCGATTCCTCTATTGCTCATCAGGTGGCAGCACAGGATCTTCCAGGAGAGGACATGGGATCGGGAGGCTCATATGCGTGCACAATACCCTCATTTGTTCCCCTAGTTTGTTATATATCTTTACGGGGATGTAAATCCCTGAGGTGGGAGTAATGTAAAGACCCATAAATTCCCATGAAATTTTTTTTCTTAAATTTTTTGGGATTCTACAAGTACGCAGTTTCTGACAGAATCTGATTCTGAGACCTGGTGTGCCTGGAATCAATTTCTGAAATTTAGCTCGGGTAGGTTCAGTAAACGAATGAGTGGGTTTTTCGATCTTTTGATCTGGTGCTCGGATTTGAAATCCGAGGGCACTGATGGAACCGCACCGCTGGTAATTGCTTAATAGGATTATTACCGATGGTGCATTTTCTTAGGAGGAGTTGTATAAATTTTTGGATTAAATGAAAAGTAAAATAAAATTATGATACAATATTATTTCTTTTTCAAAGTGGTTATATCATAGGTGTGGGAGATGGGGTGGGACCCACTAGATACTAACTAACCTTCAGAGGATAAAGGTGAGGTGGGGTCCACACGAGCCCCCAACTCTTTACATTCCCTAAATCCCTCCTTTATTTTAGTAACTCCCCACTCTCCTTATTTAAGCCTTTCCAACATAACTTATAATTAATGAGGAAACTCATGTTTAATCAATTATGTGTTTTGGAATTGTAATTGGTAATATTTGAATTCATGGCATGAATTAATAAAATAAGGGAAGGCCTTATTTTATTTTGTTGGCTTGTTGTATGAGGATATTGGGAAGAGAACTCTAAGTCCCTTGATGAACTTCATCACCTTCGTTGAAGAATGCGAAGACTCCGACGAAGAATGTCGACTTTGCCGTCACGGAATTCTCTATCCTCTTCCTCCTCCGCGATAAGGAAGGAGACACCAACGACGACGGAAACGACTTCATCCTCCGCGGTGCTTGACAACCTCGAGCTTCCCTCTAGGTAGGGGTTACGTTCGAACAAGTTTATTTATCAATTTCCATGGATAAAATTATGACCGCTTGTTATCGTCATAACAGGAGGAGATCTAACCGCACAAACACGGCTGATCCACCTCCCCTTTTATTGTTTATCCTTGTTGACGATTTTGGAAAAGGTGGAGCGGTGTCGAAGCACCGCGCAGGATTGAAGCGAACCGCAACCGGATCGGGCCGCGGGGGTGGTTCGTGGCGCCATCGTGCCACGTTGTAGAATCCGAGAGAAGCCGCGGCCGGGGCGGGCCACAGCGGAGGGGCACGGTGTCGTCACGCCGCACCAGTCGGGGAAGACCCGCGGCCTTAGGCCTTGGCAGTTTAGAAGGGGGCGTCCGGCCAAGCCGGACGCCGGCGTTCAAGGAGGCGGGACCCCCCACAGGTCATGCATGGCTCAACCAGCCGGCCATAATGGCTAGCCATTTTCCAGAAATACTGGGTGTTAAAACCCCCGGTCAGCTTGTAGGGTGGATCCCACCTGGGTCTTCCGTTTCGGTGTCAAGGGGGAGGCGCTACCCCTTCGCACCTCGCGGCCGGCACCTAGCCGAGCTGCAGGCCACGCCAGCCTGGCCGGGCCACGCCCAACTAGAATGGACCCGGACCTAGGTCGGGTCAACCCGGTTCAGGCCGACCCAGGGGGTATTGGGTCGGGTCGGACCGGGCCCAAACCCACTATTTTCAGGCAGTTTCGTTCAAACGCCCATATCATGGGCTACGGAACTCCGATCGACACACCGTCAGTTGCGTTGGGATCCTTGGATTGCGTCGGTCGTTTCAGTATATTATATTCATGATTTCAGTAAATTTTGAGTATGGCCAGGTTGGTTTGAACCTGAAACCAATCGGGCCCCTGGAGAGGAAACACTTATAACATAACGACCGGACGTCTGAACGACGTGCCGTCAGTTACGTTGAATTCCTCTTAGTGAGACGGTTCTTTTGGCTTACTCCACTTGAGGTTTGGATGTAGCTACAGTACGGACGGGTTGCTTTTTGCCAAAAAACCAACCTGGTCCCAGGTACGAAAAAGCCAATATCTCTCAGACCGGTCGTCTGATTGACACACCGTCAGTCGCGTTGAGTTCCTTCTGACGAGATAGAACATTTTGATACATCAACTCTAGAATTTGTGATAGTTGATGTATCAACCCCTTGGCTCGTGGATCGGACCCTCCCGGAATCGATCGTGTTGTGTGCAGGAACCCTAGAGTTGGCTGCGACTGCGGCGATGATGACGACTGTACATGGATCCTACGTGGGTTCGACAGCGAGGACGATTGTACTTGGATCCTCCATGGGTTCGGCAGCGATGAAGAATGTACTTGGATCCGACGTGGATTCGCCAGTGATGGTTACTGTACTTGAATCCTAAGTGGGTTTGGCAGCAATGACTTCTGTACTTGGATCCTACGTGGGTTCGGCAGAGGAGATGATTTAGAGGAAACATATATCATATCTACCCCTATTCATGACTAGTATACCTAGGTGTGATGAGTCTGGAATTTCAATAATTATCTTTGATATGATTGACTAGCTATCCTGTGTGGATTGGGTTGTGCTTTCCTGTGTGGAATGGGTTGTGCTTTCCTGTGTGGGCTTGATTGAACTTGGGCTTGTGAGTTGGAGAAGAACTAGAATTGATGACTTAGGTATATGTATAGGCATATACCTAAGTAGAGTTGGTTGATACTTAATGATTGTAGCCTTCCTTTTTGGTTTATCCTTCGTGGATTCTGGTAGACCCTCGGGAGTCATAGGGTCCCTACTGAGTATCGTATACTCACCCCTACATGGTTTATGCCCACACTACATTGTGTTGGTTACAGACGACGGACAACGCTGATCGTGGTTGAGACCTGAGGAGCTGGACGGTACCTGGAGTTGGACTATCAGGAGGTACATACACGGAGTGGACAGCCGGAATCGAGGAGCCGACGAGACTATCTGTACTCACCCTTCAAGTGGGAGTTCCGAAGGACGTCTTGGTAGTTGCTACTTACTTTTTTAGCTGCTGTACTTTCTTTTCTCAGTTGTACTGTACTATCAGTTGGGTTTGTATACTAGACCATTTACTTTCCATCTCTTACTTTTGTACTCAATTTACTTAGTTTTTATTTCATCTTGCATACTCTGTGGTGTTTTTTTCTTATATAAAGGCAATTCCTTCCCTTTAATCGGGATTTACGCCTTTCGTTCTAGTCTCCAGCCCCTGGCCTATTGGAATACGAGCTTGGTGTAGTCATGGTACGGGCCTCAAGAACGGGTCGTGACATGAGATGTAATCATTCATGATATTGGTGGGTTTTCACTGACCAAAAAACTACAAATTAATGATTTGATTATGTTATGTTGTTATAAAATAAATCAGATATAATGATTGAACGGTTAATGTACCTTTTACAACATCATTCTACTGACCCAATTCAGTTATGATATAAAAGGAATTCCCATTATCATTTTTAATATAGGGGTTTTGAGGCCTAACACCATTATTATCACATAGATTATGGCTTTGATTTTAATATTGAGCTATTTCCCTTTATATTATACATAAAACATTATGGGTTGAACCCTTTTTATCCACTATTTAATTTTCATTCCTTTTCTTCCCCCCTTAATAGTCACTAAATCAATGTCCTTTCATTTCAAAAATAATGAATTTAAAAATTATTTTTACAAAATTTCATGAGTTCTTTCACCCACATTTTCAGCATGTGGGTGGTTGGAATTTTTATCATCCTTGGGATTTACCATTATTATTTCCTTGAAAATCGATTTTTCTCTTTTTATCACTAAAACTAGGAGAATAATTGTAGATCCAAAAATCTAATGATACCATTTGAATACACTGAATAGTTTACTTGTTGTTATAACATCTTATTATGGATAATAATTTTTAAATAATTATATTTAGGTTGATGATGAATAGATTAAATTTTCTATTGGGTAGATTATAAATAAAGAATGTAAATTAAAAATATTGTAATGTTTTTATAGGAACAAATGGATTAACAATAATTATACTTCATGTAAAGAAATATCATTTCTAACAAATTAAGAATAATTTTAGGAGTTTATTTATATTGAAATAAACTCTTAAACTACACCCATTTTATGGATTATATTACCTCATATTACCTCAATTATTGATGAGAGTCCACCACTTATTAACTTTTCCATCAAATGATACACTGCTAATAAACAATTTTTATGGTCCAAGAACTAAATAATAGATAATATTTTTACATTCTTATTGGCCCATTTATCAACAAATATTGGATTATATAATCCATAAAATGAGGTCTTATAGTATTTCATAAAAGATATAATGGAATGTTTCTCACTCTTTGGTGCATTCAGTTTCTCAACACGATTCATATTATTTTTCATAGATAGTGATAGTTCATTAAGAATATTTGTAAGATATTGAATTCCAACTCAAAATTTATTTTCTCGCTACTAAGTATGATCATTTATTTATCCATCACATTCAATATTGAATATCATCATCATCTCTTGAGATATCAATATCAGAGTATAAAATTCATTAGAGGGAAATTCAATTATTATCCCACCTGTCACATAATCATAATCAATTAATAGGTATTACATAAGATTGTAAAAAAGTAAACATATCATCATAGAAACCCCCATAGAAAATAAATCTTCTTCTTTTAAATCTCATCATCATAATAATATACCATCTAAGGAAATAATAATGATTGTATCATTGGATCATATTCCTGGTAAACTATACGTAACCAGGCGTGTTCTTATCATAGTTGAAAAATGAATTTAATATATTACCAATATATTTCATGAGGATAATTCACTTTTCATATAGAAATAACATATTTAAAATATAAAAATTTCAAAACTATTTTTTGAAACGTTTAATTTGAAAATATCAGTGCAAACTTTTAGAGAATGCTTCAGTGCATTGAGGGGCTATAGAGATAAGAAATTATGTTAATTTCATTACTTCTTAAAAAAGGACTTTGTTCACAGATTCAGTAAAAGGAATTTCATAAAGTCAGTTCCAAGAATAATACATTAAATATTATTAAAAAAGTTCAATAATGCCTTAATATTAAATTTATAAATCATTGTAGAATACTCAAAAACATAGTTTAAAAAATTTGGAAAAAATTTATATATATTAAAATTTATTTCTAATCGAAATTGGATAAATGTGGTTGAATTTAGAAAACATTTTCTAAACCAAAAGAGGGTAAAATATTACTAAAAAGCATAATTTTAGAAATAAAAAGTGTAAATGAAAAATAAAAGTGATAATTAAATAAGGATTATTTAATTATTTGTGTTGAGTGTTTATGATTTTATTTGATTTATTATGTTGTTAAATTGCAACCTCATTTCATATTTTCAATAAGTATATGTGAATTAACTTGATTAAAATGATAAATCACACATTACATTTATTTTATCTTATATTTTTTACTACATACCATATGTGCATAGGTTTTTTGGAAATATTTTTAAAAGAACGTGCCTTTTCCTATCGAACAGACATGGAAATCAACTACATGTTATATTCTACATCTAAAATGATCATAAGATCGGACTTAATTTGAAATGGTAATCTTTTAAATCTATTTCAAGTTAAAACAAGTCAATATTAGATCGACTTTGTGGGGAATATTAGTGATCATGAGTTTAAATATCTATATAAATTATACATTGAAGTAGATTTATCCAATGAAATATGGGGTTTCAACCAAACTATACTTGAAATAATCTTGAAACTAATGTAAATTTTTAATATAGTTATAGTGAGGTAGTCTAAGAACATATTCTGCGTTAAATGAAGTTTACATCAATCTATATATGTGAATTCAACAATGTCAATTCACCTACATGAACTTACATATGTCTATTTTCCAATGTGAATTATGCTACTTCGATTAACCTATATGAATTTATCTATGTTAATTCACACATGTGAATTAAGATACGTTGATTATCATACAAGAATTATGCTACATAAATCCACCAACAAGAATTTATCAACTGTAATTTCCCTAACTGAACTAATCTAGGATGACTTTCCTATGTGACTTATAAATGTGAATTTTTTGATTTTGTTTGGATATTTTCAAAATGTTGTTCTTAAATTTAGAAATATGATATATTTTAGTGTTATTTTTATAATATAATTACTTGAAAGTGTGTTACTGTTATTTTTTTCATTCTCATTATTTTAAAATATATATATTAATATAGATTTATTTATTATTATTTTATGAATAAAATATCGAAGAAAATTTTATTGAAATAGTAATTTGAAGAAATATTATTTTATGCTCATTTTTATATGCCTTTTGAATTATCTAATTACTGAAATATTGTTTAAATGTTTTCAAGATTGTATTCATTTTAATAATTTTCACTTATTTTAATGATTTTATTTGACATGATAAAATATTTTTCATGTATAAATAAAAGATCACCATGATTATCTATATTCGGGAGTGATACTCCAAATCATATGTAAAAATATATTTAAAACATTTTTTATATTCCAACTTGGAATTTTTTTTATAATTAATTTAGGATAACCTTCAATATCAAGTAGATATTCTAGTTAATGTCTCGTAATTATCTATTACAAATCATATCAACTAATGTGAGAAAATAAACAAATAAAAGTTTATTGGACAATGTTAATTATTATTATTGATTAAATTACATAGATTTAAAAATAGAACTATCATATGAGTATTTAGAAGTAATAAATATAGACTAAACTTTTATCTCCCCATCCCGGTTTTCCATTTTTTATGTGATTTGGGTCAGTTAGCCACATAGCCTTAGGCACACCTCCCTATTTTCCAAAGGCCTTCAACTCGAGGCGATGGTCTGATTAGGTAATTTTGGAGAGAATATACCCTCATTGGGTGGTAATAATAATGTTCCATATGTATATAACATAGAAGAAGAAGGACCATAATGAAATAATCAATAATAAAAATCAGCATAAATATTATAAAAAAAATTCAGTAATGTCATCCCAAAGGAATAAGACCATAGGAAGATAAATACAAATATCATAATAGGTCATACCAAAATGATAAGTAGTGTCACCTATGGCTGACCATAATAATACATATGTCTATAAAACCGAAAAGAAATTCCATCTCGATCTAGAGGAACCGCCTGGTCCATTTCCATCCATCCCGTGAAAAAGTAGTAATTCACTGATCACTGAGGTGCATATCCCTAGCATTATCCCCTACCTGTTTTCAAAACAACAAATTCAACATGCATATCAAGGGTCCCATGTAGGGTTTTCATATGAATGCAGTAGGAAACCGCCATCATATGTTTATCTAACATTTAAAATTAATTAAGTTTATGCATACATAAATAATTAACAGCAACACAAATATGAAATAAACAAATTATTCCACTTGTGTTCAACACCGAAAAGTGAGAGTTTCACAAACATCTATATATTCCAAAATATCTATGAATACATGCCACTATATAAAATTTCATTACAATACATGTTTGTGAAAATATATTCGCAGTGAAGTGGACTTGTGATTTAGTGCCCAGGCATCCCCTAAATAAAAACATACTTGTAGAACCTACAAAATACTCCTATAAATATATTAAAAACACCTCATGTAATCCAACACCACATGTTCCATTTGTCATGTTACCAGAATCCCAATGTAATTCCCATAAATATGTCCCAGGTCCCTTGGACCTCTCACCAAAAATTCACTATCATCTCAACCTCTCAACGTCCCAAAGCATAGTGATATCCATCATGCATTATATAATAACACATTATCAGATCATCATAAAAACATCATGGAGAATTACAATATCAATCCTCTAATAATACCATCTAATTGACCTTATTGTAGCATTGAGCCACATCCCCCAATCGATGGTCACAACACCATCTTCTGATTGTCCAACACCATACACCGTGGATTTAAATGGTGAGCACATTCTCTATAACTTGTGGTCAACACCATACCCTATGATACAATATCTATGGAGGCCTCCACCCACCATGAGTGGTCAAAACCACCTCAATTGTGAAATATCTATTTTCACATCACTACAACGATGCATCAAGCCAGAATGGTGATCAGAAATAACCAAAATATTCTAGGACACACCATCCAACAACCTTGTTTCTACATGCAACCATGTTTCCCAAGACCTAAAAGTCAACAACATATCATTTCCAAGAAGACATGACCTCAACTTTACATCCACTTTAACTTAATCCTGATGACCATTTCACCTCAAACTTGTGATAGACATTACCCCATGAATCTTGAGTCACTCCCTTCTCCTGAAGAACCGTGTTGTCTTAGTCCCAACAATCAAAATCACCTCTATCCCACATGACTTTCCCATCACATTCCCATATAACCAATTGAAATCATTTCACATTTAATTAATTTCTTTAAAAATACAATCAACCTAACATTTCTAGTTAGTAAAAATAATCCTACCCAACTTAGCATATACAAATAGTCTAGGGCATGCTCAATGACATGCCACAACATCAATTTTATAAATTTAAAGACAAGTATAAACTAATTAAATGTTTCCCTTTGGAATCCTTCAGTGAGTAATTAATAACACACCCCATAACATCAGTATATTCAAGGAGAAAACTAAAAAAAAACCTAAATTATAGTTGTAAGAACTTTCAAGTAGAATATCATCATCCAACCCAAGATAAAATAGGATAAATTGAGTCTTTAGACAAACACCCTAAAAATAAATCAAAAGACAACACGTGGATTGATAATTATATATAGTGAGATAAAAAGGTAATATAACCAAGGTAATTTAAGGCATTTCTATTATACACCGAACACAATCGACTAAACATTAATCATAGTCTGATCGGGGGAGTAAGCTCAAATCCATTGATAAGGGAAATGGGAGCCCCTCCACTGCATGAGAAGAATCACATGCATGTGAAAAAAATTAAAGGATAATGACTCTTAATAAATGAAGGGGGGAAATGTAATTCCAAATTTTTTAAAAGGATCATGGTTATGTCGTATGGTTTTGCTAATTGTTTTCCAAAAATGCGCATTTATTGTCCAAGGGGTCACCCCTTTGAAATAGGTCTCACAGTTTGGCTGTATAGTTTGGACATACCATTCCCCAAACTTAGGAAACTACTATCTAAGTAGAACTAATCATGTTTTATAGGATGTATTGTTTAATAATCCATTTATAGACCAACTGTACCCTTTGACATGATTGGTAGACACCTTGTATAGTTTCCTCTAAGAGGTTTCACAGTTAAATCTTACCAAGTGCCCCTATCGTCAACTTCTGAAAACATAGATTTTGGGACCATGACACTAGTGAAACTTCTCCAAACCCCATATACATTAATTACGAGATAACCCCATCTAAAAATAATTTATTGGAGCATTAACACAAAAATAATTAATTTTAGAATCATACGATTTACGTTGGTTTTCTCACAGAACTAAAAAATTCAAGAAGGTTGAGAAATTTGACCCTATAAAAATCAGGGACATTAAAATATTCCCAACATAAAATATCTCATCCTTAATCCATAAGGATTCACATTGAGATGATACCAAACATATCAATCGTTTAACATCACCCTGTTATACCCCGGTTATTAATTCACATGCTCAGTCCACTTATGGAAGTCCCCAACTTATAATTTACTATACAAGTGCTCCCATTAAATTCCTTGATTACATAACCTCAACATGTTCTCAATTATACCTTCCTCATACCATACTCTCATCAAGTATCTCATCCTAAGAAATTCTCATTTCATACCCATTCCTCACTGACACCCATGATCCATGAATCTCATCAGATGATCATAAGTCATGAATCTCAAAATATGCTCAAATACAATCTAACGTCACACACACACACACACACACACACACATATATATATATATATATATATATATGAATTCCCATCATAGTTATCATTCCTACACAACTCATAAATATCAAAATTCATATATGATTCCCACATACATCCCAATGCCTTGTTAGTCCAGAAACAACAGGTGCACCACATGTACCAAAACTATGCATGCCCAAAAATAGAAAGTCACACCATGATCAAGGAATTACTTGAATGTCTTGGTCTCACCGGCCTACATAGAACCTTATATATGAAAAAATTCCCCTGTCCTAAACCCTGACTACCCATGGATTTTCATCTTTGTGGATATGCACCAACATCTGGCCATTGGCCCCACTTCCTGGTCTCTCTCTCATCAATGACTTGCATGTGTAGTATAATCCGATTCAATAAATCCGGTTAAAACTAAGAGTTCTAACTTAGAAACCCATAATGTACATGATCCTAGCTTCTGGATATTCAATAAGGCTTCCTACAAAACCTCTTCAGATTACCCATCTGAACACTTACTCAGCACTTCTATGGAGCTCACTTACAATAATTCCAAACACGTGTGAGCTACCCACATTGGAAGAAAACTATCAATGAAAGACTCCTATGTGGACTACCTATCTTTGTGGCCTGAATTCCATGATTAGACAGCTCATGGTATCATTTCTATCTATGTATAGCATCACTGCTAGGATCACATGACGTCGTCACCTGGATTGAATATGACCAGTATATCTTGGTTCCCTTAGCTACTAGAGCCTGATTTAATGCCTCAAATAACCAATTCAATATGAATATATATTATTTATCCCTGATGGTCTATCACACCCCAAACTCAAATCTCTTCACCCATGCAATGTTGTATCCTACCATATAAGTAAAAAATGGGATAGTTCTATAATTTTTTTATAATCTGTAAAATACATTTCAACCTATTTTTGATTCATGAACTCGTGGGGTCTATCTTCCCTCAACATCTCCGAGAAGAAGTGATCGAATAACTAACACTCAATATCCTTCCAAGATAGACCCTCATGTATTTCATCCCGCGCAAGCATACCCCCCCCCCCCCCCATTCATTTCGGTCCTCTGATAATGTAAGTACCCTACCTAACCCTTGAACTTGACTAAAATCATCTACACTGACCTGGTCATATTACATACAATATGTGGTCCACTATCACCCTAAAATAATGGTGGATGGTGATACTGTAACCAACAAGTCAGATATTCCAAGGATGGATTGGCTCCCTAAGCTCCCATATTGATTCCCTATATTAATAAAAACAACTCTACCCCACCTAATCATCTATAAATATCCAAAAATCATCCAAAAATAGGATATTTAGAACCTATAAAGGAGAACGTAGATGTGCATCATGATCAACCTTACCATCATGGGCCTCATCCTAACCCGTCAGGTCCTTATCCCATGCATAATCTAGTGTCACCATTTCATCCCTCATGATGATCCATTGAAATATCTCTAGGTGGCATCAATCCAGAGTCCAACCACAACGGTAAAGCAACCATCAAAATATATATATATCATACATAAAAAATGTAATTGGAATTAAATATCACCACCCTTACACCCCGAAAAAGAACCCTTTTGAAATGACATATAGCTACATGTCCCCCTTAACTACCCATATCAGAATTAGGTAACCCATATAATGTATCTTCATGGACCCATTTCTACCCTAATAGATTCAAGAATCACACATCATCTTCATCGGATATCATCGATTTGTTTTGGATAAGTGGAATTCCACTAAAAGGCTATGCCGGAAAACACTTTGTAACTTTTTGTAAACATTTTGAGAATTAAACCACTTCCATTACTCATTCCTACCCATAACCGTGTTGGGACCATCCATACATATCCACATATCATTACATGTTGATCTCATCATAAACCACATTCCATGGATGGTTGAGTATAATACCACAAAAATACTAATAAGGAAAACACTTTTCTTCCTTTTTTTATATTTTTAAACAACCCAACCCCTCATAGTGAATTCCAAATTCCAATTAAAATAATAATAATAAACACACATCA
Organism: Viscum album; assembly: GCA_963277665.1. Classification (NCBI taxonomy): domain Eukaryota; kingdom Viridiplantae; phylum Streptophyta; class Magnoliopsida; order Santalales; family Viscaceae; genus Viscum; species Viscum album. Next base: position 670,922,772 of record OY728139.1, on the reverse strand, counting down.
TATGTACCTCTGTTCCTACAATGATTCAAAAATATTCCTCCACTTCTATACTGGGATAGGGGTAAAAATTTAAATGTCCAACCACATCATTCTTAAGTGTTCCACTCAAGGTGAAAATCAATATCATATAAAATCACAAACAGTATCATCATTTTCAAACCCCTAGAAAAAACGTTTGTCCCTAGTTCATGGGGTTGTAGGCACCCAAACATGAGAAATTTTCAAATTACTCACTAAATCCTAGTCTACAGTTTACCATAGTACAAATAGTAAGACCTAAAAAGAAAATAAACTCCACTGCTACAATTTTTGACACCCTAACCAAGTATTCCACAATATCAGTTCTCTAGAAAGATTGTACAGTCGTCCTTATTTATGATTCCCAATATTCTAAATTATGACAATGAACAACAAGGTTCTGATTAGGTGACTGTGAGGAGACTATACCCTCTGTTGGTGACAATAATAATGTACCATATGTATATAAAATCGTATAATAAAAGAATATAATATCATAATAAAAAATAAATCATAGTAGAAGAATACTAAACATCAATAGTAATATCAACCTAAATTCATAATACCATAAGTAGGTAAATACACAACTCACAATAGGTCATGAAAAATAGTAAATAAAGGTCTCCTTCAGCCAACCATAATTATACATATGTACATAACACCAAAAAAATCCATATCAATGTAGAAGAACAACCTAGTCCACTTCCATATATCCCACGAAAATAATTATATCCCTAATAAATATGGTCTAGATTCATAGCATGATCTGTTACCTAATCTAAAACCCATATATTTTACACATTTTTCTAGGGGCCCATATTAGGTCAACTATGAACTCAGTATAACACCACCAACATGTTTCTTTATTACATCAATAATTATACTAGTATATGTGTATGTAAATTAATATCATCAACACAAATATGAAATAAAAAACTTCCTCCACGTATGCGCAATATAAATAATTGAGCGTTTTACCTATTTAAACCAACTCTAGTATATCATTGAATAAGTTCCACCAAATATGTTTTTTCATACAATACATGTCTATAATGATATATTTATAGTGGTGATGACCCATGGAATTTTTCTCCATCATCCCCAAAATAATAACATGCCCGGAGAACCTTCATGATCATCCAATTAATATATTACATCCACCTCATGATTCATTAATCATGTAACCAACAACCCAACTACATACCCATCAATATGTACTAGTTCCCTTAGACCTCCAATCAAAAAGTCACCATATTCTTAATTTCTTGATGTCCTGAGGCATGGTGACATCCATCCTGTGTTATATAATAACATTTCCTTGGATCAACATCCCGAGGCATGATAATATCCATCTTACTATAATCTCATCCCATTGACCTTGGTATAGTGGTATGATTCATCCCCCAAATAATGGTCTCAACACTATATCTTAACGGCCTGACACCACTGACTTTGGATTTATATAGTGATATCATCCTCCATAAATGATGGTAAACACCATTCCATATGCTGATACATCTTCTTAAGGCCTCCAACCAAAATGATTTTTCAACACCACCTCCACTAAGTCATATCTATGTGCACACGACTCCAATGGTGCATCATCCAACAATGGTGAGCGAAAATCACAAAAATTTCCTAATCCACATAATATTGAAACCTCATTTCCTCATGAAACCACATCACCCATGTCTTGACGGTCAAAACCATTTCAAGTACAGAAGGCTATGTTCGCAACCTGACAACCTCATCACCTCAATCCCGACAACCATGTCACTTCAACCTATCGATCTACATCACCTCTTGTATCTTGGACAATTCCCTCAAACTGAAAAATTACATTGTTTATGTCCTAGTTATCAATATCATCTCAATACCTCTATTCAATCCTTTCATGTTAAATAGAACCAATTTCCATCATATAACATTTCATTAAGAAAAATGGAAACTGGAATATCCTATCTAGGGGTTAAAATCCAGTTACCAAGATTAGCATATATAAATAGTATAGAGAATTCTCAACAGAATCCCATAATATCAATTTAATATATTTAATGTAAATTATTAATTAATTAATTGTTTCCCTCGGACAACCCATGATTAGTATTAATAACATACCCTATAACACCGACATATTTAAGGAGAAATATCTGAACCAACATCCTTATAATCATAGGTTCTCGCTCATTGAATATCAGCCTCTAACTAGATCCATGATGATATAAATCAATTTATTATATAATGACCTTGAAAATATGGGAAAACAACTCCAGTGCATTTATCATTGCATATGGTTAGATAAGAAATAAATAAATGAAATGGGATTTAAGGCTTTACCACTATGATTCAGCGAAGAAAGAGGATATTGAATCAGTGTCTGGTTGGAAGTTGAGGCTCAAAGCTTGGGAAATAGAAATGGGATCTCCATGGCTACTAGAGGAAAAGTACATGTGTGGGAGAAGAAATTAAGTATAAGGAATTTATGGTAAAAAGGGGTACAAGGAAATTTTCCAATTTTTAAAGAGGTTCATAGTTATGTTTCACAATTTGGATAACTTTTCACTAACCATGCACAATCAATTTCAAAAGGCTCACCCCTTCGTATGAGGTCACACTGTTTAGCTGAATAGTTTGGTCAAATTGTTCACTAACTATGAATACATACTTCCCTAGTGGAACTAACGATATTGTTAAGCCACTCAGTTTGAAAACCCATGCATTGCAGATGTAAACCCTCTGAGAAGAGTTGATGCAACCCAACATTGTTTAACCTTGTTGGATACACTGTTAAATCTACCAATGATCCTCTATCTGTAACTTCTAAAAAATAATTTTTTAGGGCCAAAACTCTTAAAACTCATCTAAACAACTGAGTAATTCCCTAGGACATAAACCCCATCAAAAATCATTTCCATATAGTATTAAAAATTCGTGAATTTTGTTCAAAATCTTACGATTTAAGTTGGTTCACTCACAAAACTGAAAATTTCAAAATTGTAAAAAAATTGGACCATCTAAAAAACTCATAACGTTACAAAAAATAAAATTTCATTGTTGTAGTCATGAAGGAATTAAGAATTTGGATCATCCACTACTGAAGTGATTAACTTTCTTAACCTATATCAACATTCAACGTCATCATCTCCACAACTAGCCTTTCTTCTATTGGTTTTTCACTATTTTATTCCTTTCTATCCTCTATTAGTTATTCTAGAGTCATATTATGATTTACCTTAAAAATTTGAGTAACTATATAATTACTTATATCTAAAAATATGTTTAGGTTGTGTCTCTCAGAGAAATGTTTTGTGTCTTGTGACTCCTTTAAAAGTTAATTCAGGTTAAACCACCTGATGAGAAAATGATACACATTTTTGTAAATTGGGTAATCAATCACTATCAAACTCTAAAAACCAGTGAATAATAATAATCTTACTAAGTAGAAGTGATTGATGATTATACTAGGATCTTATTTATCCAAATTTCTATATGAAACATCCTATGTTCTTTTATACATTTTCCTTTGGGGATTTTGCAATATAAGTAACTCTGATAATTATATTTAGTTTATTAATTAGTTAAAATGACTATTCACCCCCTCAAGTCAATCATTATATATTTTGAGACCTAATTGTTGGTATCAAGGAATAGGTTATTTTCAATAGTTGGATATTTTTGTGTTTTTATCGTTTTAATCTTACCACTATCATAGACCTAATAGTTTAAGGAAGGATCTACCTATTCTATTATGAGAATTCTTGCATGTTAGATGTTGAATAACAATAGGCCTCCTAACAATGATGGAATCGATTATGATTACTGGAATGATTTTATGGAGGTATTTCTGAGAAATATAACTCTTGAAAGTTGGGATATCCTATAAAAACCTTATAATTTTCTGGAAGTATATTTTGAATCTCTAGCTGGAAATGATGATACAAAATGTGTTCTAAACTAAAAAATTATGAATTGGTTTTATTTTTAAATAATTATAAATATGTATATAAATATTTATTCATTTAAAACCACTTATTATATTTGGGGTACATTAATATTCACTCGTCAATGAACTGATAATTTACAAAGAGCCATGTTGAGCTTTCATAATTTTGAGTTTCTTGAATTCATAATGACTAATCAAGTGATAATCATTGAGACGGAAAATAAATCCAATATGATTTTAAATAGCATGGTTACACTCTTTTGGAAAATTAAGAATGATTTTTTTATATAATAACACATTGATCTATACGAAAAATGCGATACTTAAAAAATATTTCAATTGAATAATGTAATGGTTTCACAGATTATTCGATAGATTAGCTCATATGATCACTTCTTAAATAATAGATACAAATAAAGCACGTAAATGGTGATGAAGATTACTAAAGAAAATGTATATATTTCAAATCGAAGATAAATATTTTTATTAATTCTTCATATTCATAGATGTATAAAAGTTAAAAAGGGGAATTGTTTAACTAAGGTATTATATAAGTACGTGAAAGGAAAAATATGTTTTCAGAAGAATCACAGAAGATATCATCAAAAGTATGGCAGAATATGTTGTAAGAAAGGTAAAAGTAATTAATAAAATATTTCAAGATTAATATGAAATGTCTAAAAGAATGAGGTACATATCAACTTAGACTATCTATAATTGAAATAGAAAGTTAAAGAAAGTCAATAAATTAAATAGTTAAAATGGACATATGATGTTGGATGGAGTTTTATAGAAGATTCAGAAAAATGCAGGGATAAAATTGAGCGTAAAAAATAATCAACCATTATCTACATGATGGAAATAACTATAAATGAGTTAAACACTAATACTTATTGTAGTTCAGGTTATGAGTCTGGTATTGAAAATGAAGTTAAAAAATCAACTGTTAAAAAATTAAAATGTTTTTTTAGATTTATTGAATTATACATTGAAATGAAATGATAAAATAAAAATGTTAAAGATTAAAATAGAAAACTAAAAGTTTCCTATTTATATAAGGTGGAAGAAAAAAGGGTTTTAGATTCTGAACTAATTGTGATCAAATATTAGAATGAATGAATGAATGGTTTCATGTCAAAAATTGATGAGTATCAATACAATATATTTAAATTATTTTGTAATGATTTAAATAAAATCTAAATTGTATACAAAAACCTAAAACATTAAAATAAGAAACTAAAAAAATAAAGGATCGTGTTGAAATTAAAAAAATCTATTCATTCAAAAAAGTTATTAAAAAACAGAATGAAAATAATAAAATAGAAATTACTGGATTTAAAGAAAATGTATATTTTTTTTAAAAAATAAAATTTCATTAATATAATGGATATGAGAAAACAATAAACATAAAATTTATTTTCATTTTAATATAAATATTTCTTATCTATATAAAATATATATTTTTAAAAATATTAAAGTAATATTCTCAACTGTTACATTCTTTATTTTTATTCTGAAAGGGTATTTTTAAAATTAATGTTCGTTATTATTTATGTTGTCACTAGGATAAACCAATACTTTTATTTCTAAGAATATATCTTCTATATTTTCATATAATAAATTTCATAAATCAGTATGGGTGCCTAAGTTTTTTATTACTAATTCAGTTGGACCCAAAATATCACGGTCACCAATGAAATTATCTTCATAATCTATTTTTATGGAAAAATTCTTAAAGAGTTATAAACTTACATGGTATAATGATTAAATGTTCTCTATGAACATAAATTGTGAGGTCTCTAAATTTTTATCCTTTAATTCAAGTGATGGAGGCACATTAACTATTAGTGATAACACAGATATTATGGTCAATGTTTTTGAAAAGTATGTATATAAAAATGTATTATAATTTCAAAAAAAAACTATTTTAGAGGTATTATAATGCAATTTAATTAGTATATGATAATGTTTTCATGGTGGTATGAGTGTGGATTTTGAAGATAAAAAATAACTATTTAAAAGCATAATACTTTGTTACATTATGATAATATAGAAGTGAATAAATACTCTTTGAATTTTAAAAAAACTATCATAGGAAAATGTAAATAGTTTTAATTTTTTAGAAATATTCTGAATATTTTAGAACAACAGATTAGGGAATGTTCATCTTTTACAGTTCTATATGTTGGAAAAACATGTAAAGGTTCAAGAACATCCCAATTTAAAAGAAATTAATTTTTTTAGTGATTATTGTACAAGGGTAACAAAAATAGTGATTTTTAGATCTGTTAATAAAATTAATACCCCAAATTGATTAAATATAATTTATCATGATTTAATTAGACCCAATAGAACTAATTTTTTATCCAGTATGAGATATGTTCTAGCAATTTTTTTTTATTTTAGTAGATTCACTTGGACTCATTTCTTATCTCATAAAAATGAAAAATAATAAAATCTATCCTAATTTCAGAGAAAGATTTTAAAATAAAATAGAAGATTTAATAATTCCAAATATAGGTGACAAAGTAAGATAATGTTTTAACATATACTTTTGAAAAATTTGTTAATATGATGGATATTAAGAAAATATTATGTCCCTATAACCGCACAAAAAATAGTGTTGTAAAGAGAGAAAACCAAACTATTCATGATATTGATGGGTCTATATATAATGAATTCATCAAAAAAAATTGGTTTATGATGAATTAGTTAATACTACATTATTGTCTTAAATATAGTTAAGATTAGACCCATATTAAATAAAACCCCTAAATGACAATTCAATAAATGAAAATCAATGAATGGTTGATTTAATGTTTTTGGATTTAGAGTTTAAAATTTAAATTATATATTCAATAAATAAAGATTTGATACTAGAAGTAATAAAATAATTTTTCATAGATACTCAAAAAAAATTAAATCCTAGAAAATATATAAAAACGAAACATGGAAATGGAGAAATATGTGCATGTAATGTTCATTGAAAATAATCGAAAATAGATTTAAGATTCTTTTGTTTATATTAAAGATATTAATGAGATAAAATTTGATCAAGATAAAAATAAAAATCATATTGTATTAGTTATGGAGGATCATATATCTTCTCAATCTAGTCTTATGAATTGTAATCCATAGAGATATAATTATTTATATAATGTAAATGGAAATGTTGAACAAAGAATAAGAAAAAGAATAAATGTTATGAATTTTTATGGTAATTTTGTCTTTGAGGATGATTTTGGGCCTGTTAATATTAACAACGTGTTGAATGATTCAAATTCTATAAATTCTATGGATGATTAAAATAATCAGTTTGATAGAAATAAAGTATATAATCTATCTAATTCTCCAAAAGATAAAATGTCGATTTGAACCTGCTGCATTTTTTTTGAGATAAAGTCGAAGAGTATATAAATATAGTAATAAATAAGGCTAGACTAGTTTCCCAATGTTATTTATAAGAAGAAGGCATTTATTTTGAAGATTAACTTTCACCATTTCCTAGAGTTGAATCCATTTGAATTATATATTATTTTTCATGTTATCAAGATATTAAATTTATTTGAAGGGATGTAATAAATATTATTCTTAAATAGTGTAATTTATGAATCGGTTTGTGTTAATCAACCACCTAGATTCAAATTGGATGAATTTACAAATCATTATTTCAAACATTATAAGTCTTTTTATAGTCTAATGAATGCCTTAAGAGATTAGTATGACTATCTAAATATATTTTTAGAGTAAATTTATTTTAAAAAATAAACATTTGATCCAATATTGTTTATAAATAATGTTTGTACAAATATTTTAATCATGTAAATATATATATATATATATATGTTGGTGATATTTTATTTAGATCTAAAAATGATATATTTTTTAATGAGTTATCAAATTTAATGAAAAATAAATTTTATAGGAGCATAATTGGAGAATTACAATATTTCTTTGCTCTTGAAACTATACAAAGATAACATTGTATTTTTTTAATCTAATAAAATATTCTAGAGAATGATTAAAATATTAAATCATTATTCCTGTAAAACTATAAGAACCCTAAAAAGAAGAATATATAAAAATCAAGTTGATGTGTCTAGGAAATATATAAATGGAAACATTTATAGAGGAATGATAGGAACCTATTGTATTTGACTACATCAAGGAATTATAATGATTCATCTACCAGTATGTGTGCATGATATCAATCTAATACAAAATAAAATCATTTAAAGGATATCAAATAAATAATTATATTTTTTAAATGAATTTTTAGCCATATTTTATGTTACTCTTATTAGTACTGTTTAAATTTCTTATCTCACTCTAACTCTAACATTATATATTGTAGAATTGACATGAAAATCACATTTGGTATGTATCACTTATTAGTAAAATTGTTTTATATCATGAAGTTACAAAAAAAATTTAGTTACATTGTCTATAGCTAAGGCTTAGTACATTTCTATTATAAATGTTTGTCCTTAAATACATTAAATAAAAAAAATAAATCTGATTTTAATATTTATTTAGATATAATGCCAATATTTGGTTACAATACCTCAATTATTTCAATATCTAAATATATTTAGATAATTATAGGACAAAAAATATATTTTTTTATATGTCATTTTATAAGATATATTTTTAATAAAGGTGTAATTTTTTGAGAATATATTCTTGTAGAGAATCTTCTATTAGAAATATTTACTAAATAACTAGATTCTGTGATGTTTGAAATATTAAATTTTCAACTGGGCATATAGGATATTCAGAATTTATGTGCATTTGAATATTTTTTATTTTTTATATAACTCTATTAAAATTTATTTAAGTTAGGGGGTGTTACCCATTTAATAACATTCTTCTATATTTCATTTCAAATATTCTTAAAAATATTTCTATTTGGAGTTTCATTTTATTCATTTTGAATAAGTTTAAAATGGGATTGAAAATTTGGAATTTTTAAATTTTAAAAGTTGGTTTTGGTTTTAAAATATAAAAAAAATTGGAGATTATTCACATTGACATTTTTGTGTCTAGTAATTTTATTTCTTTGTAAGTTACAATCCCATTTCAAAATTTTAATCATTATATGTAAATTGTTTTGAAAAAAAATTACTAATAACACATCACAAATTTTTTATTTGATTTTTTTACTACATACTGATATTGTAGACGTTTAATGAAAATATATTTATGAAAACATTCCTTTCTTATTGAATGAATATGGAAATCTACCACATGTTATATTCTCAATTTACAGTTTGAATATGATCAACCATAAGTAAAAAATGAATATCTTTTAGATTGACCACATGTTAAAATGGCTAACTAACAGATTGATCATGAGTTTAATATGATTGACTGTGATTTGAAATATCATATATCAATAGTAATGTTTTGTGGATTGACTATAAATTTATGTAGAGTTATCCATCATTCCTCATGGTTTCAACTAACCAAATGTGAACAAAATCATCAATATGATATATATTTTTTATTATAGTTACCATTAGTCACTCTTATAAGCTATTGTGAGTTGAATTATTTTTACATCAGTTCATCTATGTGATTTTGGATACAACAATTTAGACACATAAATTCTGTTACATCGATTAACTTATTAAAATTCAGTTATGTAGATTTGGATGTGTGTATTTAACTGTGTTGATTCTCGTATATTAATTTAACTACATTGATTCACCTATGTGAATCCAGCTACAATGTTTCCCCAATGTGAATTTATTTATGTTGATTCCACTACGTGAATTCATCTATGATAGTTTTTCTATAAGAATCATATTTCTGAATAATCTAATATCGGTATGAATGTTTCCAGTAGTTATTCTTAAATATTTAAATATTCTCTGTTTTAGTATTATTTTAATAATTTGATTAACTAAAAGTTTATTAATATTATTTTTTATTTATAATTATTGTTAAAATACTTATATTATATAAAAACTACTAAAAACTATTTGATGGATAAAATATCACTAAAATTGTTATGAAAATAGTAATTATCATAATAAATATTCTATGTTATGTTTTATATATCATTTTAATTATCAAATTACTGTAATATTATTTCATTATTTTTATGAGGTTTTATTCATATGAATATTTTCACTTATGTTTCTGATCTTATTCGATGTTCTATAATGTTATATCATGTGAAAATAAAATAGCATAATGATTCTCCATGTTTAAGCACAATATTTGGAAATATATATAACTAATATATATTAAAAGATTATTATTTTTTAACATATAATATTTTTCTTATTCATTTAGATTTTCCTTCACAATTTAGATCATCTTTGAGTAAATGAATCATAATTATCCACTTTAATAACAATCAACGAATTCCATAAAATAAAAATAACAAATACTATTAAGAAGGATTCAAGATGATAATTGATATAATTATATTGAGGTAAAAATAAAAAATTCATATCAATATTATGAATTGATTAATATAGACTATGATTATAATGTCATATTTTCAATCATTAAGGACTTCCACATTTTTATCATCTGCTATTTAATTGATAGAATTTCATGAGTTTCATCTATGTTCAACATCATCCACCCCACTGGAGATCTTATTTCAATCTATTTTTCACTAATTTTTTTCTTTTTATCCTAATTGTTTTCTTCTAGAATCAGTTTTATATTATCCTATCCATAATCTAATTAAATTTTTTATTCCTCCTACCTAAAAGTAATATTAGTTTGTAACTCCCCATGAAAAATTCATGTGGGTTGTGACTCATATAAAATATAGTAGGGGTTATACCAATAGGTGAGAAATAGGTACATACATAAATAAATTTGTTTAACACTCCTTATCAAAAGTTATAAACTAGTAAACACTAAACTACTCACCTACTAGAAAATATTGAAGTATATACTAAGATCTTTGTGAAATGATCACCTATAAAAACATATAGTGTTCTTTGTTTCATTTTATACTATGAATTTTACATTATTAATAATGTTGATAATTACATTTAATATATTAAATAATTAAAAGGAATATTCATCCCCTATAAAAAATCATTCAATATACTTATACATCTAAAATAATTTCCTCAATGTGAATTCATACATAAAGTATCATGATTAGAATGGGACTAAAACATTGGTTTCATACCTCAAGTATCATATTCCATGTCATGTGTTTAAAACTTCAACATAGTAACTATAGGGTTATTATAAATCTACAATAGAAGTACATTTTTAAAAAAATTACGATGTATTATTTTTTTAATTATTATTATACATTAATTAGAAAAAGCATTTAATGTTTATTGACGTTAAAACTAGTATATTTTCCGCCCATATTTCATTTCTATTATACCAGTCTCTATACCATTTTCATGGTTTAATCATATCCTGAATCTAAATCAGAAAATATGTATTATATTTATTTATTATATATAAATTTATGATCATTAATATTATTTAATTTTAAAAAATTAATTACATCACATCATGGAGATGGTCGGCCATACGTACACACGAGTGATGCTTTTTACTTTTCAATTATTAAAGGGAATGAAGGTAAATAATAATTATAATTTATTTAATCATTAATATATAATAAATCTTAAATATATTCATTTTATGTATATTTATTTCCAACCATTTGTGAAATAAATGTAAAACAACTCACATTTCTTTGTGAATGGGGTAGTCCACTAGTATATAGGAGATATAATATCATTTTCCAAAACATAGAGTGGTAAAAATGAAGATAAGATAATATATTTCCATAACTATAATTTTATCATATACATAATACATAATTATTAAATATATCCTGATAACAATATATTAATTAGCTTAATAGAAAATGGAAAATATCTCTAGGAAGTTGTGGTAGTACATAGGTATGCATCAGTGATACATTCTGTTTCTTATTTGATAGAAAAGAGAAAGAAAATTATAGATACGTCAACATAATAATAATAAATTATATTTATTATTTTTAGGATATTATTTCATAATGTATACCATATATTTAGAAATGGTATTGGATGATATTATTCTAAAATAAATCTGTTAATAGTTATACCTCTTTGTTGATAAACATCTACTAACATACACAATAATATTTAGAGAGACGTGTTCCTGAGAGTGTATAAATTATTTCAAATTGAATCCCCTTAGTTTAAAAAATATATCTAGTTAACTAAACTAGTATTAGTATATAGTTTCTTCATTCAAAATCTTATTAATTTTTTTATCACAACTCAGTTAAAAAATAGTAAAAGTATTTTAACTATTGAATAATATTTACATATATAAAAAAATTAATATAAAAAAAATTATGTTAAATAGAAATATATTTCTTTTCAATTTTGATTTGAAAAAAAAGATCTTTTTTTAAAAAATAGAGTACAAAATATATGAATAATATTAAATTGAATAAAATAAGAGGTTTTATCTAAACCAAATACCAAGTCCCCTCTACATGGAAATCACCTTATACCAAGAATTTTATTAATAAAATATACATATTCACAATATTTATTTTATTTTAAAAACAATAGCACATAAATATGTATAGTATTTATAGATACTCTTCCATAGTTATACATGGAATAATAACATATAAAAAATTGTATCTATGTTGTCCATGCTAAACAGAAGCCTCTTCTAATTATCTACATGAAGTACATATAATATGAAATGAGAGATAATTTCTATAACTCTCCAAATCTATTTAATATCTAGTTGTTAAATCATATAAATCATAAATATTTTATTTATCAAGAAATAAGAAATATAGAGTATGATAAGTGGTGGAATTTTAAATTGTACTAATAGTTTTTCTATTATTACACTAGTATTTCTTCTCTTCTCAAAGCTATCTTTTTATTTGTATATCATGCATGAAGATTAAAATATGGGTTTTGATATTTAAATAGTATTTAAGTGGGAAAAGAGAGCCATAGAAAATCAAAATATATTAATTTTTCATCAGTTTGGATGGTTAAATAATTCTAATATCTCTAAATCTATCTCTTTCATTCCATACGTATCTATTCTTTTAAAATATATAAGATTTTTCAAAAAAAATATAAATTGATAAATCATCACAGATGATCCTTGTACTTTAGTATGATATTTTATCTCATTAAATTCTTATGAAATGTTGTTGAGTTATTATACATAATAATATAACACTTTCATTTTGGTAAGGATGCATCATGGTTTCCACATTATCATTCATGCTCCCTTGTAGTTTTTCCACTTTAATATAAAATTTCACATCAATAACTTAAATAAATATGATTGGAATCCTTCATAGGTAGTGTGGTTGACCATTTGAACATATGGTTGATTAGTTGATCTTACGGTTGATTATATTACACTTAGAGATGATAATATACATTTTAAAATTAAGACTACTAAAAATGGACATTTATTATAGTCTTGACGTAAATTATTTTTTGAGATTCTATATTTCACCTTCAATCTCTATATTTAATAGACAGTTGATCCATTAATCTATGATATTTCTAATAGATGTGTGGTTTCATTCATTTAGCTACCGAATCAATAGGTTTCTAGTATTATTGATCCAATTTTTTAATTACATATTAGTTATGATCAACCCTTTCCCTTGATAAGAACATGATCATTGAGGTGTCATTAGATTCAATGTAATGTTTCTTAGTGCATCTTGTATCCTGTTACATACTTCTCCTTATACCATCCAAGGACATTCTGATGATGTTTGGATGCAGTGTTTGTTGTGCAGTCAATTGAAAATATGGATATAAATCATAGTTGGCTCAATACATAAGAAAATATACATAATTTTTCAAAAATATATTCATCTTTTATAAAAAATAAGATAATATGAAAATAATATAATTTATTATTTATGATTATTGATGTATGAAATTATTAGACTTAGAAAATAATCTCTCAGTTTTTGTTGAACATAAATGATTTAATTAATACTTATAAATCCCAATAAAATGTAAAGATTTAAAGATTATAATATACAATAACATGCAATTAAATTTTTTATAATAGATAATAATTTTTAGTTTATAAATAATTCCAGTTATTTTATGCTTCTGAAAACAATTTGTACCCCCTCTGGTTATGTTATATAGATTACAACCTCCATTGGGGTTATCGATGACAGTCCTTAAAAGGTGATCTAGTATATATATTATAAATAATTAATAAATAATACCCCATAAAAAGAAAAAAGAATCATTAATAATAATAAATAATTTCTTATTAACTGTTCAATAAGAGTACAACATGCCATTATAATCAAATATGAATTTGAATCCTTATGCTTTAGATGGGTATATGGGTTAAAGTGACCCTTCCATTTTCCAGGAGGAACTGTAGGAGTAGAAGGAGGCTAAGGAAAATAAGTAACTCTTGGAATGGTTATATAAATGGAAATAGGTATGATGTGCCCAATGATTTGGGAAATAGAGAGACTAAAATGTCGTGTGGGTGGTATAGTAAGTGAGGTATAAGGTAGGAATTATGATTTTATGGAAACAATTTCTAAAAAACTATATACATATAGTGTAAGAGGTGGGAACACTAGGCTATTATTAACCAAAATATAATGATCTATAATATATTTAATGTGAATAAAATTACATGTTTAATTCCCAATAATTTTATGGAACTCAACCTTTTCTGATGTAAACTAATTAAGGATAGGATTCATAACCAAAATTTTATCCAAAATTTCCATAAAAGAAGTAGTCAAATGTTTCTCTTTAAAATATATTTCCAATGAGGGGTACTATTTTTTAATATCATCCATGGTGATGATCCATCATTATTATTAATTTATTTAAAACATGATTACACCTTTACCTTTTGTGTTTTTGATTGATTTATCAGTAGTCAAATGATAATGTTTTTGTGTTTGAGCATAAATATCCATTTACAATTAAGTCATAATATCCTTTACACTCTCAAGTATATTGTAAATTTCCTCATGTGTTAATTTTACTATAAGGTCCTCATCAATCAATACGAAGGAAGGAGGTTCTAAATAAAATGATGAAGTCTTACATGGACTGGAAATAACATAGAGATACCTTCTGTCTAGAGTAGCCATCATTTTTTCAAATCATCCTACAGGGAACCAATTTGACCTCAAAAAATTATATTTTTTTTATAAATCTGAAAATATGATGTTTCATATGGTCTACCTTCAATAAAAACATAGGGTGGATGTGATCCATTATGGTATCAATAGTGTAGGTAGTATCCTTATCTCTATTATGATTTTTAGCCAATCTAATAGTAAAAATATCCTTTAGAACATAAAATATATCATTCTTTAATTGGGTTCTGTCTATAGATGTTATTTTTGTATATTGATAAGACGAGGTTCAAACATGGTAAGCAGTATAGGAACAAACTGAGATTGATCTAGTTTAGAAATAGTAGTTACAAGATGAGAAGAGGCGCTATAGGAACTGAACTTGAAATCATAAACTCTTTTACACGGTTCTCCTTTAGGAAAAAATTTAAATGGTAGTTCCTCAATATACCTTTTGGGGGGATTCTATTATTCCTCAAAATATTTCATTTAAAATACTTCTATCCTAGTATAATAATGATAAACCACTTAATATTAAGAAGGGGATTGAGGTACATCCCTTGGAGGGTGAGGAATATCCAAAATATTTAAATGATCATGATAATAATCACATATTAATTTTCCGTATATAATAGGTGTACACATGATATTTTGATTAATATATTCCATTTTTCTTGAGACAATATTAATTTCTAGTCCTCATGGATTTGGTGAATCAGAAATGACACTATTATTTCCATACTCATCATACTCCTTGGCATTCTTGTTGTTAAAATTTCGAGGACTAGAATCATCCATATCAAAGAATAAGTTTTATGGAGGGTCTTAATCACTGGTGGGTGTGTAATCAAAGAGTGGATCCATGCCTAAATCAAAAATGGGAGGATATTCCACTCTTGGATCCACTTTCTAATTACATTATGAATCAGCGGAAGAAGTTACAAACAAAATAGACATGTGGATTCTCTCTCCCTTATAAGTTATGACATCTCCCACGACTAAATTCACTAACAAGGTAATTTAAGGTTCTATTTAATCATTATGAATAATTTCATAATACCATGGTACATTACGATAATTATACACCACTTCTCATATAGATTCTTCATCATTCATAACCTCATGAACATGAGTTACAATCGTGATCTCTTAACAAGAACATTAATATTATTCAAAAAATTCATATGGATCTTATGATCATTCATTATTCGAAGAATATTTGGCCTAAAATCACATATTGTTCCAAAATAGGCTAAATTATATCCTTTGGTCATGTAGGATTAGATATTGGGTTGATTCTCTTATACAATATCTTTTCATCATCTTTCCACAAACTTTTGAAATGAATCAATATGATCCTAATCAATTTTAAAGTAGTCTAATTCAAATACACTCCTTTAGAAAATAAAACACTCTCAACCCGAGGGATAATTAATCCTTTCAATTGAAGGATTATTGATATGAACATTGGGAATGTAAGAGTGTTGAATATTGAATATGTTTTGATTAAAAATTCAATATCCCTCGTCATGAACTGAGGAAGATTGGTCTAAATTATATGAATCATTAGATATGGAAAGAACATATCGTGATACCTTATACAACAAAAGAATCACTTCCTATAGAAAATAATTCACTAAATAAACATTAAAAATAGAGTACATTGTGCACTTAATGCATTTTCATTCAGTATCTGATAGGTTTAGTCATTGGTTTTCTCTTCCAACACAATCCAAATATTAAAATGGGGATGGTCCACAGGATATGAACTTTGATAGTCATCATTGTAACAACACATCCATATAACTAGATTAAGATAAGAAAATATTTCTATTAGCCATCATTGATATCTCCAAGTGAAAAAAAGAGGGAAATAAATACCGAGGGAGAAATGGAATAGGTTGGGGTCAAATTTCACTATAAATTGAATCATCTTGATAACACAAAACAAAAAATCCTAGAATTATATGATGAATGAATAGTAAAACACATATAGAATTTAATATAATAGATCACCAATATCATAGTGATAATGGATATGATTTATAATAATATAAATTGAAACAATACACATTGACAAAATATCATAATCCCATGTAACTTCTAAACAATATCCAGTCTCTAACAACACCATCTAAGACCATGGTATCAAGAAGAATCTCTAGATAAATATGATACCTTTCCCTTACATGTATATCAATATATCACATCTTCAAATGAGCCATTATTTACAATAAGGGTGTTAGAATATACTTTGTAGGGTTTCCCCAGATACATCCTATGTCACGCCACTATGATAGGACATGTTAGCACAGTTAATACAAATCATTTGGAAAACATTGAATTTTTTATATAATTCCTTAAGTAAATCCATGTGAGAGAACGAATAAAAAAGTACATTTCCATTTCCCTTACTTGGAATAATAATTCCCCTTTTCTCCCAATCCCACACACTAATACATATACACAATATCCTCAAAAACACTCAATTTTGGTTTTAATTTTTATGATAGAACTCCATAAATATAATTCAACCAACCATGAGTTGTTCCACTTCCGATTTACACTATGCTGCCCTTGAACACACACAATCTCACTCATCCCATTTTTCATACCAAAATATTTTACCAAATAATTCATCCATAAAAACATTTTCTCAAAAAATTTCTATATGTCAAAAACATTCCATGTGTTTATAATACAAACATTAAAATTTCATGATAATTAGGTTTTCTATAAATTATCCATATTTAATCATAAATTACATAGATCACACATAAATGTATTCCATTTAAAATCAAATGAAGATACCATTAAAATTGAATAAAATCATATAAAAGAAAACTAGGACCTAAAATTCTAGAAGTGTAGAGAAAGATAGAATCCTCCAACCTCAAATTCAATTTTTTGGAACAATTGATTTAAGAAAAAAATAATTGATCTCCCTTATTCCATCTATTCCACTAAAAAAACCAATATGATCGTGTAATATCATATTAAAACCCATAAATATTTGTATTCTATTACTAGTATATGGTTCAATTAATGAAAAAACATATATATCTGAATTGATAATGATGAATGAGACGTAGATCTTGATTTCCACAACCACATTCTTAATGATCTATTAGAAATACGGTTTTTTAATTAAAGGTCAATCAAAGATTCCAATGGGTTCCCTAGAAGTTTATAGGAATTATGAGATATTTAATAGTAATTACAACCACATTCCACAATTAAACTTCCTAGTACAAAACTAATTAATTACACAAATTGGTAACTTACATTGTGAATACATCGATGTATCTGTTACACTGAAAACCCCAATTCCTCAATTTTTTTTGGAATACTAATGTTTATAAATTCAATAATTCTTAAAATATCAGAATATTTCAAAAATATTTTTTATGACTTAATGGACTCTTTTTAATTATACCCCGAAAATGTTGTTTCATTAAACTAGTATACATTGTAAATATTTCCTTCGCAATGATATAGTAGCTAGTCTCCCATTTATTCCACCTCATACACTTCTGAATTATTCTATATGATAATGTAATTTCTACCATATGATAAGATATAGTCGTAATAATTTATTCCAAAGGTCCTATTCTATCCCCATTTATATTTGAATCTCTTTTAAAGAATTTCATAACCCCATGAGAAGATGTGATGTTTCTTTTCATGTCTTATAGTTGATATGGGTCTGGAACAATGTGAACAAATAAATTCCCAAAACAAAGTAATATATATTCATCTCTAGAACTGAGAAATAAAAAAACCTTAGTTCAATTGATCAATATTGCACACATTTCATTCTTAGAGGCTCAACACTCACATTTTACCATAGGTGTTTGTTGTTTAAAAATTGAATGTGTTATCTCAACATGAAAACCCATAAGAATAATCACATGATAAAAAATAATAGAGTGGGATGTTTTGATGTAAAAATATCCCACATAAGGGTAGAATTCAAATTATTCTTACCTCGCACAATCAAAGTACAAGATTGACCATCCACAATGATGTATTCTATACCATAAAGAAGTTTACACAATCCTCCAAAATCCTTGTTTTCCTGATGATATTTCAAAACATGTAGAGTTGTGATATTCATAGTTCCACTTTGACTCACTCAGTTTTGAGGATGAGAATAATTATAGAAAAATCTTCTAGTCAAACCATAGGATGATAAAGATACATTATATGGTTTAGTAGAACAAAAAATTGGATCATTATGACAATATCACTAAAGATATCACATCTATTTATAGTTGTGAAAATCTCTATGTGGGCCTGTTCAATCCATATTTTTATGATAAGTATACCCATATTAGAATCAATAAATATTTTAATTCCATATTGGAGGAAAATTAACTAATCCAATAAGTTTATTATGATATGTTGCACCACCCTATAATTTGGTGTTCCTCGTCCACTTATTTCCATTCTTTGAGTTTTCACCTATTTCTATAGTGATAAATATACTTCCTCTAGCTAAATTTCAAGAAATATACCTTTATTATACCATCATTGTAATAAATATTTCTTCATATTCCTTAATAAAAATAACAATTATCTTAGATATAATCTATTATCTCAATCCAAACACATTGATGATTGCTTTCAAGGATTGATAAGTGGATACATCTGAAGAGAATCCAACCATGTTCATATGAATTGATATGTATTATATCACCAAAATATTCTCTTTCCTCCAATTAAAAAGATGATTTATTTCTATGTAGAATTTTTGGGGATATAAATTATTTTGAACAATTACTAACATTGCTCTTACATCAATACTAGACTGTCTTAATCATGGACAAAAATTCCAAACATAATCAGGAATGATCCACCAAAATATAAATTGGAAGCATTACCATGAACTCCTTCATTGTACTAAGAAAATAAATTATTTTGATCCTTAAGTTGAGCTAGACATCCATTGTTTTGGATTGACATCCCCTAGAAAAAACATATGGATTTTATTTATGAAATTTTAGATAATGATCTAATTTAATTGGTTCATCATATTGATTTAATTTCTCTATGTCATGAATAAGTTGAATTTTATTCTATAAAAGTCATTGTTTCACCTATGGCTTAGGTGAAAAAATGTTCTCTACAACTTATTCCTTTTGATTACACGTACATATACCTAATTACATTTTCTATATTCAGGACAAAACATCAAATAATTTATTCTCTCACGAAACTAATGGAAAATAAAAATTGATAATTATCATTATCAACTAAAAATAATCATTCTATAAAAAATATTTCTTTATAACCATTTTCCAAAATTATTTGAACAACAGCTAAATAGTACATTTGTAGGGGAATACCCCTATAATTCATGGTGTAAAGCAATCCTCAGATAAACCCATGATAATGTGGTATGAACACTCCTAGATGTGTTTTGGAAATATTTTATACAATAACACTCAAGTAAGATAATTTTTATGATAAATAAGGTGTATAAGACTTATTAATCACACATTTCATGTTCCAAAATTCTTATCCCCTTACTACCTTATCAATATATAGATGGGCCAACCTTGAATAATACCATTTGTAACATCCCACACCATCTCATTGTCTTGAGAGGAAGAAGAAATTATAATAGACTTACGTGACATCCCAAAGGTACAAAAGGCTTGTAATATATCCGAAGTCCATAATAAAGTAGTTTGTGTGATTTTAACCACGTAAATCAAAAAAACCTAACAACAACCAACATTGGAATGTGACCACTTTGTGATACATGTATAAAACAAAACATAACAAATTTAAACCAACAACAAAATGATATCTGAGTGATAGTTGGGATGTTAGATAATTATACCAAAGGACATGTTGGCACTGAAACACAATCTTTTTGATAAGTTGAGAGAATCCATAGATGTTAAAGATTTAATATAGGCTCAAAGGGCACCGCAAAATCATGACATGTTCTTAATCATAGAGGAACGTCAGGGAGACACCTCACCACCATACACATGCCGGACTTGGATGGACCTTCGATGAGTTCAACACCCTTTGTGACCTCACATGTGTAGTTAACAGACAAATACGTGAGTCCAACAGGGCCTTATCCTTTCATTAAGACCCCTTTTTATTTTCTGAATTCTTTTGAGCATCATGACATCCATTTCCTACAAATAAAAGGAATATTCTCCTTAAAAAGGTATGGTTACTCCCACCATTAAACATTCAATCTCCCATTTCATGAAGCTCCTTAACACTGTGAACCCGAATGAAAACTGAATCCTAATAGGGACTAAATCGTCTTGAAAGGACCATTCCCTTTTTCCAAAATTCATTAAACTATTTTTTGGATTACCTTTATGAAGGCCTACTCCCTTCATAGAGGATGGCCCTTAGTGGTACTTGAGTCTTTTTGGAACATTCCTCTTTCATGAAGAACTCCATTATCGTCTTATAACTTCATTCTAAGGTAGGTTCACTATTCTTTTTTAGTTTCCTTCCCTCATAAACCCCATTCTCTCTATGATGCACTCGAGCATCTCAACTCACCTCTCATCATTGAAATTTACTTCGTGATACCCTCTTCCATGTATCCCTTCAGGATTGTACATAGTGATTTCTTGATCCCTCATGAGGTATCCCCTATTTTGGTACCCAACCTCTTTCATTTAATTTTAGGCACGATAAAGGAATTTGATTTTCAGTATAGCCATTCTAACATTGAACTCAAGATTGACCACTCCTCCACACCCCCTCATTCCATCATTTCTGATGCCTTCCCTTCCCCAAGGGTTAATGGTGGCAGTTATGTAATTCCAAGGGGTGAAGAGAGAGTCTCACATGTCCATATTGCATGATGTAAACTAACTAGCACCAACATCCACAACAAATGAGGTTAAATTGTGAATAACCCATTTGTGGAAATCCTTGTATGTCCCCAATAATGAGTGATAGGAAATGATTTCCTCCTCGCAAAGAGTGATATCCCGCTCATGGGATCAGAGAGTTAATGGGAACTGGGGAACTCTCACTTCATAAAATCTCAATCCTCCCTCACTATCCGTTTGTGATTTTCCACAATGTGTGCCTCAGGCAGTCTCCCCATAATCCTCGACACCCCTTAGATGGTATTATCTATATAAAACCCATTTAGATTGTGATCTTCTAAACCTGGAATGTGATCCTCCTCATAGAGAACGACCCATTCAGTGTCTATTCGTAAGCTTCACATCATATCTTATTGCCAAATATTTTTTGAAATGACTATTATGTCTACTAAGTCCTCTTGTTTTTTAATGTGATCGTGAATCGTGTGGTCTTAGAGACTAGTAGAAACCATGAAACTCTGTCCCATTTCTAAACTATGTGGGTTATGATCCATGTCTTCTAAAAACTGTATGTAGAACACCTCCCTATGGTTCAACTCAAACCAATGGTAAACTCACTTTATCCCTTCTAGGGATGTATCCTCCTAATGTGACATCTTCTATTTATAGGATACATCTTCCAGATCTACCTCCTTGGGGTGTTCAGATCCATCTTCCATCTCATGTTTCATCCGTCATCCAACCCGATTTCGTCTTGGGTCACCATGTCCCGGTAAGATCGTGACATTTATCCACATTCATTTCATGGGCCTCCTCAATTTGTGTAAGCCCCAATTCCAAATTAATAACTACATGGGATTTGATTCTAAACTAACTTGAATATATAGGAAACCTCCCCAAGAATCATGCATAGTACAAAAACCATCTCATCCATTCCATCTATTTCACCCACAACAATTATGTCGAACATAATTTCTCTCAGACAACATATCCCAACGAGATCAAATCATCTATCCAGGAAACTCCTATGTGTAACCCCCCAAAATTTCTATAGAAATATGTGTGTTTTGATACCTATATTCTAAAAATTATATATAGGATACATTTTTAAAAATAAATCCCAACCAATGGTAAACCATTGTTTACCTATCCTAAGGTTTCACCCCTCTACTCCACGTCCATAGGTGTTCTGACCAGTCTTTATGACATGAAACCTTCCCTTTATGGGATGCACCTCCCAGGGTCCTCATTCCTATGGTGTTTCGAACCGCCCATCAGCAAAAATTCATAGTTCCCCCCTATTAGGGGATCACCCCTCTGGTCCACCTTCTTACGTTTTCTAACAAGAAATCATGGGGTGACAACTTATCTTTTTGGGACACACCACCCCAGGTCCTCTATCCAGGGGTGTTCTGACCCATAAACCTAGTAAACAATGGTACCTACCTCTATGGGATGTAGCTTTCCATATTGTTACACATTACCTTTATAGGAAACACCCCCAATGGTCCACTCTCATAGGGAACTTTGACCAATCCAAATTGTAAACCATGGTACCTACCTCCTAGGGATGTAACCCTTTACGATGTGACACCATCCCTTTATGGGACACAACACCCCAGGTCTATATTCACATGTGTTTTGACACATCCACTAGGTAAACTCTATTACCTCCCTCTTAGGGATGTACCCCTTCATTTAGTGACACGTTCCCTTTATGGGACACATCATCCCAGATTTTTCATCACATGTGTTATAACCCATCCATCTAGTAATTCCTGGTGCCCCATATTAGGGATGTACCCCTTCATGGGGTGAAACCATCTTTTTATGATACATACCATCATGGGTTCGACATCATGGTCATTTTGATACATCCCTCGATAAAAAATTTAGGTGTTCCATCCTATGGAGGAAACATCCTAATACTCCCTCAAAAGCATTATGATTAATACACCCCATCTCTCCAAGACGTTAAACTCATGACCATCCTCATTTAAAATATGGTATTCTTGTGGAAAACCTTGAATGACATTCCATTATCATAAAATAACCTATGATCGATGTGGGATGCCTCATGTTCCAAGCCCTTGGGATGTCATCTTAGGTGGAAGATTAAAATTGTTCCAATGTTCCGACATCCAAACATTCAAGTGATGTTTAACATGACTTCTCCTCCGACTAAAGTTTTTTACCTATCAATCCAACTTGGAATGTCTTAGATGAATTATTTTAATTAACCAATTTCTATAAACCGATGGTACTGAGAATAAGTTTTAAGAACCTTGTCTTACTCTTTGAGGGAGACCCGAACTAAGAGATGAATTCCAAGGATGAATCCACTGATTGAGGAACTGAAATCCCATCATCTCGTTTCGATTAGGGAATAGACATTACTGACGAAGTGATGAATGTTTCCCTCCTATGTAAAGAAGGAATTCCAGGAATCAAAAATCACTAGTGAAAAATAAAACATGAGATAGTGTATCCCTGTGAAATCATTAGAAATATAAATGGTGAACCAGTCATGAAACTCATCTCCTCAACCTAGGGAAGAGTAGTTTTTTTGGAATCAGTAGATGATCATGTCACCAATCCCACACAGTTGGTGCTAGGTCTTGCCATAAAAAATTTGTTCTATCATGGAACTCACATGAAACTAGTCCTATTAATCCTTGGGCATTCTAGTCTGCAACAATGTCAGCATGGATCTCTCTCTCTCTCTCCATCCATGGAATATTGGATGCCACTATGGAATTGGGCATTACATTCCCTGTATCTATAATAATAGCTGAATTTTCAATCTTTAGAAGAACCAAAATGTAAAAATTCATTTTCCCCTACCATTATATAGAATTATAGGAGATAAATCAATGCAACAATCCAATTCACCTCCACAATTACCATGACATTAATAGTCACCATGACAACCAAGTGCGTGTTCCCTATCTCACTATTAGATATCATCTAGATTATGGTAATAGGCAGCCTCGTACTATGATATTAGCAACAGGGGTAATAATCATAAGGAATTTGGCCCTCCTTGACCTAGATGCTTCTGCACCTTGCCATCACCACCACCCCAAGGTCCGCACAGGGAACCACCCCATCACACTCTACCCACCAACCACTTGGGGAACCTCTCCCCAAATAATTCCTATGACTCACCCCTCTATGTCGAGGAGGCAGGGTATGCCTAAGTCATCTAGGATATGACTACTTTCTAAGAGCCAATATAGAAGACTCCCACTAGGTGACATCATTTCCTCCTACAACCGTTCGATCAGGCCGAATAACAGTTGGTCTATGCCCCTTCTCTGCTTTCCATTGTCCAAATAACACAATTCCAATTCCAAGAATAAGATCAATAGGATTACCATTAGGGAGAATTAACATCCATGGAATTAGTGGCCCATTACACCCCTAGTTTATTCTTATAGATCCATGCTACTATAGAGTTGGGCTCATCAATGCCTAATCGGAATTGAGACCTCTGATACCTCACAGGTAGGCTGAGTTGACTCTATCATTCACCAGTGAAACCAGTAGCCATTATGGGTTTACCCATGATGATGATATCTAGTACAGATGGCCTCCCATAATGATCACTAGTAAGATTGGAGGTCATTCCCTCTCTCACACTTATCATGGAGTTCCTCCCCATGTTCTCAGTATTAGTCCAGACATAGGTACTCCCCAGATATTTGACATCATGCAAGGATGTATTCCCCATGACTATGTTTCAGTAAATGGAGTTTATCCCTATGTCTCAGACCATCAATGCTAAGGTCATCCTCATGCCATCCTCAGCTCCAGTTAAGTTCCTCCCCACTCCAGCATCAACTAAAGCAGAGGCCCTTCCCACTTCATTAGTGATTATTACAAAGGTCCTCCTCATGCTATCACTATTGACCAAAACAGAGGTCATCCCCATGTCATAGCCAGTCCGAGTGGAGGACCCCTCCACACTTTATACTACCTACATGAAGGTCCTTTCCATGTTCCATCAGCTCTAGTAGATGTCCTCCCCACTCCAGTACTCACAGCCATGGAGGTCCTCCATGAGTGTCCAATAACTTGTGTGGATATCATTTCCATACTAATCCTTCCCAACATGGAGGTCCTCCTTGTGTCTCATTTGATATTTTTGTTGGACATTCCCACACCACCACTCACCATCATAAAGGTCCTCCTCATGTCAAAGAACTTCTCTTCCCTGGATAGTCGTCTAGGGGAATAATTCATAATTTTCATTGCTAAAGGAAAAACTCTGAGAAGCACCCATCATTATAAATTATATTTTCTTCTAAGATTCTGAAGCCGGATCTAATTCCATGATAGAGCCTTCACCCAAGTTTTCTTTATTAGATCCTGGGGAAGGATCCTAGAAGGTGAGATTTACTATTCCATAAGGTGAATTGCACAATATTCATAAATCCATTAACTGATACATCATGGAGGAGGAAGACTTGTCTCCCTTTCAGGGTCTTATGATGCAGTCATCATTGTCATCACTAGTATCTTTCTCCACCTCAAACCAAAATCATTTGGAGTTACTCTGCAATTTGGTAGGTGATGAGAACATTCCAGGATTTCCACTAATATCCCTTTCCCTCTCCCTTGAGGTAGTGGTCAATATCCAATCCTTCAAGGACTTGATGAAGTAGTCGGTACCACCTCCACGAAACAAATTAGCGTATGATGATCAGGCAGCCTATACAGTGGATTTTCCACTGGCCATTCCACCGCCACATCGGTCTACAGTAGTTTATTCTCAAGATTCTTGGTTAGAACTGTTAGAAGCATGGGGTAATGAGGATTTAGACCCCACATCCAAATGGGGAAGCCTATGGGATACCCTGACTGTAGATCAGTTGTCTATGATGTTGTGGCCAATTTTGGCCCCCAACATCAACATTACGGAGGCCCTCACCCATGGAAAAGTTACGTGCTTTTACAAAACTATCCAGTGGACACAATTTATCCATTGTTGACATTAATTATTCTATCCAGAGAGACGAGATCATTTTTATGATATCAACTAGAAGTTCCTCTTGGTTGAGTTGGTAAGGATTCTAGTGTACTTGCACTATACATCACTCAGTTATCCATCGACCCTTCAATAAAGACTCTTCTAGAGCTTCACAATGACCTATATAATTATTGAAGAGACAACCCTATATGGTCATATCTAGGGATGGTGAAGTAAAATGCTCTCCAATCTAGTCTATTCCCGTGACATACTCTCTTTCTTGGAGATATTGACAATATTCCTTGGGTACAATCATAGTAAACATGGTTTTCCACAAGATACACCAAGAAGGGGAAACCAGTGTAAGATCCAACGAAGAAAACCCACCCCTTAGGGAATCATAGTATCATATGGAGTCTCTTATGAGTTTCACCACTCACCATCAATTGTAGGTACATGGTTTTGTCGATAATGGTATAGGACAGATCGGCCCCTCCAACCCCTCAGATCCACCTGATGTCATGAAGAAGATAGTGTTTGATACTACTATGACTACCATACTCCAACATATCATAGAAAAATGGAGACTCATTGGATAGATTCTTATAGAGTTACTTACAAAACATCGTCTAGGCTATGTTGATCCTTTCAAGAATCATATCCCTCATCCACTAGGGAAGTTGGGGTACCTGTAAGTCATCATTGGCTAGATTACCTAGAACAATAATTTCAATACGACTCATACAAATATATTTGAAACCAGATCCTATAGAAAACATCCATGGTACGGGTTTCAAGATCCACCCGAGGAACATAATAACCCTCCTTGAGACCCAAATTGAGATTCCACACAAGAATATCACTAAGATGTTCCATGAGCATCCAAACCCACATATAGAGTCGATGATCCCATTAATGAGTTGTTGGTTGAGAATCCTCACAAAAACATGAATCCCCAGCAAGAGAATTTGATATTCTCTCTCACTACTCACATCAAATACAAGGATATAGGATTAGTGGAAATCCCACCTGATGGAAAGATATATCCAGTGTGGGTAGATGATATGTAGGGACCCCCCATGTTTCAAGAATCCAACATTCATCTCTTTCAATGAGATGAGATATCCACTACAACAACTGGACCACTATATCACAGAGTGTAGACCCATGATGGGAGCTTTTGAGAAGTAGAAATCACATGGCTCTGATGTTTTGTTGAGACATTAGAGGGGCCTACATTCATCTGGTAAAACCAGTTACCCATTGGGTTTATTACTTGTTGGGAATATCCTCACTTGTTGTTTCTCTATTAACTCATCTCCACCACCCACAAGAATAGTTTTTTCAACCTCTTCAAGTGCATGAAATGGTCTTATGATCACATCACAGAATTTTTTTCCTGGTGGTATGGACTCTTGTATTCACTCTATATGTCACTAACTCAATAGAGGATGTTGGGGACGTGTTTGCGGGATGTTTAGACTTATTTTTTCCCTTCTCACATCACTCAGAACATTTCAGGTGGGTTCTGGGATTTCATTAACAATTCTCAGAGTCTTGGATAAGCCTTGTGGCATGCTAAGCAGACACAATAATTACCTCATCCAGCTCCTGCAAGAAGAGCCACCAATGTTGATATTTCTTTCTTCACATATATATTGGACCCCGGGCCACTTTAGTTTTTACCAAAATATACTCACCCGCATCCTCACCCATGGAAATTTCATCATCCTTAGCACTTCTCACAATAGAACTAGTTGGAACCACCCAATCAAGAATCACTACCTAGGCAAGTGAATCCGGCTCTTGCCGCTCATGATGGTTTGCATGCTTATGTTCCGTTACCAGAAAGGAGAAACTAGACCTAATATTTTAATGAGTCCAATTTTTACATCTATTTCCATAGTTCATTTTATCAAGGAGTTTTAAGCTACCAAAATACAAAATACCTCAAGAGGCTGAGCTCAGTAATCACCCTAACTCGTACTCCTACCATTTGATCCTTATGAAAACCATAATGAAATTATATGGGTTAATATATTTCCTCCATGACCATGTGGGAAAATCTGTACTGATATTGGGCCCCACCCTATAAAAAGTGACATGCTTATCTACTACGTTCAATATTGACAGAGAAGGTTCTAGTGAATGGCATCAAGTATCCAACTGTGGAACGTGGAATTATAAGAAATGTTGGATTGTAATGTAGTCACTCACACCCATAGTATCAGCCATGCCCACATACGGTATCTTAAACCTACTAAATTTGTCAAGACATATCCGGATGATGCCTCTACATCCTCACCACAACCTTCTTTATATCATAAGAGAAGGAACCAATGGAATCCAGGAAAATAAATTCCCAAAATTACACCAAATCTTTCACAGACTCTTGGTCACTTCATTCCTCCAGAACTGGGTATCTCTCTAATATTCCATCGAGTACAAGATAGTCCCCTAATTACATCTAGGAGTGTCCTTCCCTGAACAACACTGAGTTGGTGGATCATAACTTGGTTCCCAAATATGAAGAGTATCATGAAAACCCTACAAATATCTCCAATCAATGTTATTTTTTATGGATCCTTGTATATATGAATCTTCACAATGATCAGGTCAGCAACTCAAGCCATATTGTTTATGTTACTAAGACTAGAAAACCGATTATATGTAGATCTTAGTATCCACATTCCTAGTTGATAGTTTTGTTATATTCATTGCCACATATAGTTGTGATATATGACTCGGAAGAAAATCCATGACCACAACATGATTTTATACATTCATTTTTATTCGAGTCTCAACTAGCCGACATTCAACCATTGGTAGTTAAGAGTAAATTTTTTGACCAATGGAAGAACATTTCTAACACAATCCAAAACCCCAAGTTCTTCCAGATGCACCGATCGTGTTTCCTACCATGCATGTTATGCCTACTGGTAAAGAAACAATTCATGCTAGAAGAAACATGTGCCTAACATGGAAGTTGAATGTTCTTAAGAACCTATCCATAATTACTATAAATATCTCAATCCTTGATGTCCTTCACTTTTCAAAGGATATACAAGAAGCCCTTGCAAATGCTTTGATGAGACCACTCCAGTTTGATACATAGGGAGATGATTTTGAGATCTTATATGATGAGAAGGTTAAGGGAGAATAATTCTAGTGAATCATCTCATTTTCTTGAGATGATGAGGTCTCGTTTTTTAGGGTCAAATTTAACCACTGTAAGTCAGTATCCAATTCAATGGTGTAGAAGTTTGTTGTTGTATAGTTGACACAGTTTTCAGGGTCATTCGTACCCCAAACTGGATACTCTATAGGTTAGGAAGGAATATTTTTTGAATCCTCGTTAAATGTTTTTGTGAAAAACACTAAATTCATTTTCCTAATGAAGAACACCACCAACATTGCCTTAATGGAAATATCATTGCTCCATTTTCATGCAGCAGTCCCATCATTGTATCACTAATTACTCAAGGACTCCCTCAATGGTCATGTAAGAATAGTCTAGGGTGAGGCATCTTTCTTTGAATCTTGTGAATCCTACAATACAGATGTTTGCAATTAACATAGTAATGAAAAAAATGTTTATACATACAAGGCTATGAACACCGCAGTTTCAAAACACCCATGGGAGGAATTGGATGATAATTTCATCCTTTTGATTCATTGATTAGATTCAACGACGTCGTACATGGGACATCATTTTTTCATTACCAATTTGAAGGGAAGAATTTTCCCAAGGTACAAGGATTGCTAGAAGATTACATTATATTCATAAATAGGTCAGGATTGGGTGATACTAGAACCCCCATCCCCTGATAGGTATCGAGACATTTTCTCCATGGATACAAATACATTCTAGACCTGTTTGTTCTACAGATCTAGATTGAATGGACAAAAACCAACCTACCACCATTACATTGACATCCATAATGGACCATGGGGTCAAAGTCCAGATAGAATTGGTTCAATAACCTTTTTCACAATTATTTCTGTAGGGTAAGAATCTCTCAGTGATGACTCTGTGTTTGATGCCCAAGGAGGCACCATCATTCCTTGATTATAAGTCATCTTTGATGACCTATGTATTCCCATTGATCGCCCTACCTATGATGGTGAATAAGACTTGGAATATACGCATCCCTCATTTGAATAGGGTGTCTCCACCACCATTTATGAGTTGGTTCAGGTGAATATTGGTATAGATAGAGACCTAATTTCCACACATATAATTTAATCCATGATTTTGGAAGCATAGATAAGTATTTTGACTTCATAAAGAAATTTCATGAAATGTTTTCCTAGATCTATGATAGGATTCCAAGGCTATACCATCCGGTCTCCATTCATTTCCTTGGTGCCCAGTGAACCATAATTGTTTTAAGTAGCCTCACAAAAAAGTCACTCCTCTTATGGATCCATGGTGGTGGATGAAGTTGATAATCTCATCAAAGACAACTTCTTAAAGGAGGTTCAGTACCTAACATGTCTCACAAACAAAATCCTTAACAAGAGTTAAAATGGACCTATCATAGTTTGTATTGAATTATGGGACATCAACCTCCACAGTTTGAGGGTTGATTTTTCCCTCTCTATGATAGAGTTGTTAATGGATTCTATGACTAGATTCTTAGATCTCTCCTTAAGGGATGGAATCTAGGGATATAATCATATGTGGATGGCCTCTAAGGATGAATAGTCTACCACCTCTAGATCACTACAAGGGGCCTTATTCAATTAGGAAATTCCCTTCAGTCTGAAGAATGTATGACCAACTTATCAATGTTCAATGCATCACATCTTCAAACTGATCCTCAACATCCATGTGGAATTATACATGAATGAGTTTCCAGTCAAATCCCACAAGTGTTAGGATAATCTCAAAGAACATGAGAAGGTGTTCGACATTCTCTTTTACTAGAATCTTAATATAAACAACTTGATGTGTTCTTTAGGGGTTACATCTTGAATGTTTCACAGTTTTTTATCTGATACAGAGGAATTTTCATCATCCCAAATAAGACCAAGGTCATTAGATGATTCGTCCTCTATGTAATCTTTGAGAGAATTTAGGCCTTCAAGCCTACTTATCATATATACACATATCTATAGTGATTTTATCCAGAAAGTGTACTCCCTTCTCTAGGTTCATAAATATTGATATTGTATACCAATTGGATGAAGAGTGTTAGACCATGTCTGGGGAAATATATTAATATGTGCTACAGCCTCTAGTTTTGATGCCACCCATCTCCGGTAATATTTTGGCCTTTTTCTGACCACTGAGGAAAGATCTCGTGGTGCCTTTCTCACCCAAAACAAGAAATAGGGGACATATAATAGTTTATAATATTTCATTCATATGCTCCTCAACACAAATATTTGATACTCTACTATCGAGAAGAGTAGCCGCGCACTAGCTTTCGGAATGTTGAGAAGATGACACTATTTGAAACACCATGATATATAGTCGGTATCCTCTGTGGATCTACTAAAGTATGTTCTGAATTGTGCATTGTTTACTGGATATCTAGCATGGTGGGAAGTGATTCATTATTTGTTCGACACTAGTTTTTTTTGATGAATTTTTTCAAGGGTTAAGCATTACTATAATTTCATGACGCTCATCTAGCCCCCACCGAGTTGTCCATGGATCTTGACATCTAGTGTGAAGACATTCTATTAGTGTATTAGGTCACTCATTATTGGTAGATACGTTTAAAAGGTTCCTCCCCGGGAGAAAATGACTTATGGATCAATGATCCCAGACTCAATTTGGTAGGCCTGGGGATTGTCTTTATCATTTTATGATAGCCCTTCCTGCCCTACTCTTTTCCGCAATTAGATGACTACACCTATAATGATGCTGATTGTTAGGTTCTTGTTATCTGTCTTTATAAGGCTCTTGGGATTGATTTTTCCCTCTTTCCCATGAAGGGATACTCTATGTTATTCATCACGAATAGAAAAGGTGATTATATTTTCAATAAGAATGAACTCGTGTTGTTGTTGGAACTCACTCACCAGTTGATGGACCAGTTCCCTTCTTAATTAGAGGTGTCTTATGTTCCCTAGTCACGAAGTGGTCGATCTAATTCCTTTTCCTTGTTAGCCTCATCCCTTTGAGGTCGTTACCAAGACGGAATGTTAATCCATGTGATGAAATGTAGATTTATCGCTCCTATCACCCCATGTGATGATGAAATTTAGTAGGTAAACCGCCTAACTACTGGTGATTTTACATCCGAACCTCCAAGTCCCACTACTTCTAAATAAATAACCATTTAGACGTCTTTATTCATAAAGTATCTCCATAACATCATTCTACCACTAAAAAGATCCTTTAAATATTGAATTTTTCAGCATATAGTAAAGTTCACCCTCCATAGTACACCAAATTTTTAGTAGATTCTCTAAAAACATGGGTTTTTTGGAACTATCCTTTGTTGAATTCAGGGAGATGAGATGGTAAATTTATACAGGAACATCTTGTGAGGTCTTCTAATTCTCATCAGGGAAGTTTGAATCTCTCCCACCATATTTATAGGTTGGGCTACGTCTGGCCCATAATTTCCCACAAAAGTATCCATCTTTTTAAGAAGTTTCATGCATGTTAGATCCACGAAAATTTTTTATATCTACCACCAGATCTCCTCTACACTACC
Organism: Viscum album; assembly: GCA_963277665.1. Lineage (NCBI taxonomy): Eukaryota > Viridiplantae > Streptophyta > Magnoliopsida > Santalales > Viscaceae > Viscum > Viscum album. The sequence continues at coordinate 670,889,237 of OY728139.1, read as the reverse complement.
ATGTATTCTTTTATCATTATTTTATAGGGAATTGATGTTGTGGAACCGTATCCAAGAGAAAAAACCTTCCAGTGTAATTTTATTTTGACTATAATAGATTTCTTTTCCAACTGGGAAGAATTTATTCCTATCATGGACATCAGGTCCTTGCCATTTTTTGAACTATTGAACTCCAATATCATCCATCGATTCATTGTCCCTCATTCATTTCTCAACAAAAATGGCCCCAAATTCCATGTGGGTGAGTTGAATAAGTTTTATGATAAGTTGTTGGCATAAGAAAACTTGTCATTTTAATACAATGAACTTTTTCAAAAAGGATCCCTCTATGTAGACTATTTTATAGGCATTGATTTGACTATTCATGTAGTCCGAATAGAGTTACAAGTCAAAATTTATGGATGTTCTAAATCATTCTTCTGAAAATGGCCATCCCAGATGATTTTGGGGAAAAGTATGGGTTTTCTTGCAGGGATATCAGTTTTGTGTGCGTGAATGGATTCTCTTGTGAAACAAGGTAATCTATTGCGCAACCCATCACACAAAACTTTTACGCACCCAATGCAACGTCAAAGGACCATATTCCACCCTAGCCACCTGAAAATGGCTATGTTAGGTGTGCGTAAGTTTTCAGGTGCACACACAATATTGGCATTAGCTCACAATACTCTTACACGCCCAATGTGACATAAAATTGACCAATTTTCATGCACCTTCCATAGGTCATGCGGAATGCCTCTTTCATACCGAGAGACTTCTATGACACCGTCATGAAATTTTCCTATAATTTGAAGTGATCCCCCTCATCCATATGTGGAGGCCTCTAGAGGTCATTCATTGTTCTGCTTTGCGTAAGATCGGTCTTCCATTCTCATAATGAATAATACAACCCTACCTCTTGAGATATTGTATTACAGGTCCCCAATGGGACCTCCTTCGCATAGGCCAGTAGTGGTTTGATCCTCTCTAGAGCACTTTTCAGCCAAATCAAGTGTGCACAAGACCACATCTTGTGAATAAAATTATCCATTCATGGAAACCCAATATTGTGCGTAATAGTACAATGCTACCCATCTTTCACACAACCCACCCTGGGTGTTTCCAACCTTACGTGCAACAGTGCCATGTCCTATTCCCACTAGTCCATACCACAGGGCATGTACCCCCACACCACCACTCGATATCAGTGTCGAGTTTGGTCACATCCCTCCCGACCAATCCCATTACTACCATCACTAACCCACATCAATAATGGAGAGTCGCACCACACACTTCTCAGGATGAGTCAACCCCATTTTATGTTGCACTGATATTCAATCCCAACTATTATGGCATGAAAACCATGGTTCAAGGTACTATTCTGTACTCCATGAAACACCTTCTGTCAACCCAACTCCTTTTCTCCCTTTCACTTTTTGTGGGTTGAGATCCTCGTCTTGGATTCCCTGATTACATGAGTTAATAAATTCCTAAACTAACTCCTCAGACCTCATCACCTAGAACCTATGTCGTGTTATACCTGATAGGGAAGCTCTTGCATAGTCCCCACATCAGTTGTTTCCAGGAACCTTCTACTAATATTCCTCAATACATGACAATAAACAGATTCATAACCTATCTCACATGAATAGGATTCCATATAAATCAAGAATAATTTGATGATAGAACTCACTACATGATTATAAACTAAATTATACCCTATATGAAAAATATAGGATGCCACTTCATCAAAATTTGAGATGCCTTATGCACCAAGAATACAATGCCAATAGTCCTCACTATATGACTTTAAACTTTAGAATACCATATTATTCTATAATAGGATGCATCCTATGATAAACATAGTATTCCTTATGTGCCAAACATAAGACGCATCATCCAATTATCATGGGAAAACCACTAGACAACAACCATAAGACTATTCCATTTGTAACCCCAAATCGTATGCATCAATGCGCCAGTGAGTTTGGATTCCCTCATGACCTGACATGAGTAAGATAGATTTGGAATCTCATTGAATAATCCTAAAACAACAAGTCCATTCACATGGCGTTAAACGAAACTTTTACCCCTTTCAACTGACATGGGATTCTTTGAGGGCCTAACAAGGGGAATACATAATTCAAAGCTTCCACACAAAAGCCCCATCCAGCATTTCCACTCCGTAGTGGCACCTGGTTAGCTTCCATGCATAAACCCCATCCATCATTTCTTTTCCTTAGTGGCATCAGGGTAGCTAACAATGAATAATACCCACACTTCTCCATAGTCCTCTAACCAAAAGTTATCCTCTTCAGAAGGTATTTTAACCACACGTAATCTCGTACAACATCTATGGGTCATTTCCCATTTTGTGAGCATTGATTTAATACCTCCATCCTAAAATATGTGGAATTTGATCGCTACCATTCAAACAAGGTACATAGAAAGCCTCTCTGAGTTCTAATCCCATTACTCATTCCTATAGCGATCTTTCCCCTATGTATTTATGTCTTAGGGGCGATCATGCCTCAATATATAGGTTTTAGTTCCATTAGTTCCCCATCCATGTGTTCATTCTCATGAGCCACATCCTTAGTTATCTCATCACCCCACTTGCTGAACTATGTGGGCTTTTGATGCCTATATTCCAAATAGGGTATGTAGGAAGCCTTTCTGAGGATCAAAACCATAACATTCCGCATTCCATTACTTTCATCATCACTTCATCCATATCCATCTTGACTCTTACCATGGTCACGAGATCGAGTTGAGATCATGCCACCCACTTCCTCACTGCTTCTAGATGCACCCAAGCAGTTAACCTTAAATAATCCCCACATAATCCATATACATTCAACCAATAGTGATCCTCCTATGAAGGGTAGCTAACAAGGTGTTATCCCTAAATCACTCTTTCGAACTAAGGAGGTTTTATCCATATTGTCTACATAGGGTATATATGAAGCCTCTATAAGGTTCAATATCATACTATGGTAATCATTTATGTCCCTGTATTTGGGTTCCCCATCCCTGATCCACCCTTAGTGGAGTTCAGATATATCTTCCCAGTGTAAAACCTTCTCTTCATGAGATGCACCACCTTTAGTCTCCTATAATTTGGTATTCTTATCAATCAATCTAGTGTCCCCCTCTCTGGGGTCCACCACCCAGATCGACCTCAATGGTATTGATATCATGCTTCATGGTGTGAAAAATTCTTCTCATGAGACACATCACCTATGGTAAAGTATTATTGGTCATTCTGATCCTTCATTATAGTTTACCCCCTCTCTAGGGTCCACCTCCCTAATCAACCCTCAGTTGTGTTCAGATAATCCATCACTTTGTAAAACCATATCTTCATGAGATGCACCACCTTAGGTTCACTATAATTGGACATTTTGATCCATCAATATAGTTTCCCCATATTTGGGTTCCACCTCACTGATCCTCGCTATGTGGTGTTTATATCAACCTTTACAGTGTGAACCATTCTCTTCATGAGGCGCAGAACCTCATGTCCTCCCTTATTGGGAGTTTTGATACATCCCTCCAGTTTCCCGATATTTTGGGTCCACCTCCTTGATCATACCTCAGTGGTGTTCAGATCTACCTTTATGGTTTGGAATATTTCTCTTTGTGGGGCACATCACCTAGGTTCATCAATCAGAAGAATACTCACCCATTCAATGGTAAACCTTCCAGGTGTCCCCCATAGGGATCCACCTCTCTGTACATCTCTAAGGGATGTTCTGATCAGTCTCTTTCCATCTTGGAAATATGCTATACTCAGGACCTAACTCATGTTAAACATGATATGCCTTACATAACACTTATATGAAACACCTTTTGAAAAATCATCTCTACACAATGATAAACTCACAGCCTACCTCTTGTTAAACATGAGTAACATGAGGAAAACCTCATAAGTAAATACTTAAGGGTAACTATCTCCGCAATATGTTCAACTCTAATCCTAACTCATGTTAAACATGAGATGTCTAATGAAATCCTCATAAGGCACACCTTTAGAATAAGCCTCTCCATAAAAGGGAAAAATCAGGGCATACCCCATGTCAAACATAGGATGTGAGGAAAACCTAGAAGAAATTACTCTAGAATTAGATACCCCATGATCGATGTGGCATGCCTCATGTTTCCACGCCCTTGAGAATCCCTCTTATGAGGATGAATATAGGTGCTACAATTTTCACACATCCAGAGATGCCCCAACATATCTGATGTTACCATATACTTTGACAAAATGTTTTCGGCCTATCAAAACCCCTTGGAATGTCTATACAAAAGATGCATAATTAATCATTTTCCACAATGATATGGAACTTAGAACAAGTTTCACAAATAATGAATTAATCGGGGATGGAGACCCATAATATGTGAATAATTTTAAAGAGTAATCCACATAAGTAGAGAACAAAATCCCATTATCTTGCTTCGATCAAGTATCAAGAATCTTTGAAGAAGTGACAGATGTCTCTCAGCTTTTTAAAGTAGTAATACATGGTCATAGTCACATGTCACAACAATGATGCGTGTGTCGACTATGGGAAATATCATCAACCTTATATGATATTATTGGATGAAGACTCACAATTCTTCCTATGTGACTCCATATTTTCTAGTTTCTGGAGTAGAGGTATCCCTACCCATCAAAATATAGTTTCCATCATTCCTACCATCTTTTAATGACTAGTATACATTAGACACGATAGCTGAGGTCCATCTAGCTGGACTGGAATCCCTTGATGAGAATAGGCTCTGAGTATTAAACAATCTTGAGGGGCACCAGAACAATCTATCTAGGGAATTTAACATGAATGATAGCCTCTTCTCTTTTTTCCAAGGTGATATAGTATTGTATCTCCGAACACACATGATATAGGGTAGGAAACTTCCAAAGTTTTAACCTAAATGGGATGGTACTTATATCATCCATAAGCTCTATCTCGATGGTGAATAATGTTTAGTAACCTTGTGTGCGGAGAAAATTACCCCTCCAAGAAATTATATTTTTCACAAATAGTACATCAATTAAGGAGTGGCATGTCTTTCGAACAAGATGTTAAATTAGGAGCCTAGGTCAAGACATTATGACCCAAAACTAAGAACCACATGGTCCAAACTCTACGACTTTAGACTATGAGTTTATATCCAAGAATTATGACTCTAAATTGTATTCATGTCTCCTTAATAATATATGGTGTGGATATGGAGATTCCTAGCCATCATTCATGTTAGGGTTATCCTCTTGATAAGTACACATACAGATCTGAATTCTATAAACATAAATTAAAAACCATACAATCAAATAGGTATGAATGTAATCTTCACTACACCATTATGATGTTATATCTTAAGAGGAATTCACCTCCAGTATTGGTCATATACCATGTTGTGTTCAATAACTATGTTTGGCTTGATTACCATCCTTGTGGTATATATTGGAATGCCCAATCATGTTTTATTTTTTCTTAGTTTTACTATCAACATTTCATCCTTTAGTTTTGGGTTTTCCATTAGAGTATGTGGTTAGGTATAGGGGATATTTGGCCCTTATTCACATTGGTTTTATAATTTTTATGCCCCATACATCCCTATCAGAAGACCATTTCTACCCAATATCCTAGTTTCTTGATGATAAAAGGCATAGAAACTATTTTCCTTACAAAATGGAATTAAACTACATGGAACGGTCATATAACATGACCCTAACCTACATCCTCATTGTCTTGTTCACGTGATTTGAAATTGCATAGAATTGATGGTCCCTTCTATATGAACATAGAAGTAATGTATCAATGACCCAAGAACATGACGTTAAACTAGGTGTTGAAGTCTAGGAATCGTGAATTTGAACCATGCACAAGCCTTCCTTGGGAGAAAACGGTGTGATGGGCCTTCTTATCCCACTTTCATTTTCGGATATAGAATATATTTTCTATATATTCATCTTGAAGTACCCCAATCGTTATGCCCATACTACATGACTTTAAACTATATGTACTGGTCCCATCATGTATCCTTAAATTATGGAATAATATTTCTAGCTTCACAATGAAAAAAGACACTGCACTATGTTGTTATTTCCTGAGAAGATATCACCTTTAGAATTATTCATCTACCATTATACATTTTAAGAACTCTATATGGTTTGAATCCTATGCACACAATATGTTTAGTGAATCATGTATTGTACATCCTATCCAAGCCACAGAAAAAAATTTAAAAAAAGGCTCTTACAAAAAATAATTTATTCTCCCCCTGAGTATAGTTCAGACCTAAATAGATAGATACTCTTTCAAGAAATAAATGCGGATGTATTTTCTTTCTCATAGGATAATTAGTGATGCCTAAATCATCGAACTAGGGTCCAACTTTAACATTCACCCTTTTCATGTTGGGTCACCCACATCTTTATCACATGAAATTAAACTACAATGGATTTCAAGAACTACATGTAGCTTGATTTTCATCCATATAGGATATTTAGTGACTCCAAGACACATTTTCTTTGGTCCCATAAAAAATTGTTCTCCTCCCCTATGTCTAATATCTGTAACTTTAAACTGAGACATTATCATCCAAGCATGACGCCTTTAAAAAGTATGAATATATCATCCAAAATGTGCAATGTGTTGTTGAGACTTCTTGGCCTCAATATCATTAGTATTTTTATAAAACATCATGGAACATGTCAACTTGGGAGGTCATACCCTCTATGGTCCATTCTCTATCACCTTAATCTAAGAGTTAACATATTCAATGCATGATGTTAAACTACAACCATACCTTGATAATTTTTAAAATTTCTCATGATGATAAAGGTATGAATATAACAGACCATAATTTACATATTGATTTTACTTAAACATTTAATAATATGAATTACATGACATAACAAAACCAAACCAGGACCGTGTATGTGTGGTGTCATTAGAAAATGGGAAACATAAAAAACTAGTTCATAAAAAATGCAACATTATATCCTGCATATTTATTATTAACAAGACTCCATTTTGAAATATCATAATTAATACCCTTATATATAACTTTGGGAAAATAAACATTTGAATGGATGATCTCAAATGCTTAGTAAGGTTAAACAAGGGGAATATCAATCAAAAACATAACATTTGAAAATATTATCCTGCATATAAAAGATCATAATATCATGTCATAGGATAAATCATAAAAGTGAAATGTAATCCCAATAATCATAAAATAAGACATTAATTTTCTTCGAATACACACATAATCATATAAAATAATTACAAATTATTCAGGGCTCATTTTCAAGAACTTCATTGCCGAAAAAAGTCCATTAATAAATCGATTTCATTCCTCATTCCAGCCCTGTATTAATGAACCATATATACTAACCATTTTAGTAATGTATTTATCATGAGATATAAATATTTACCCAATTAAATTAAGGAATATATTTTTCCCACACTTCTCATAGTGAATCCAATCTTACATGTGCCACAAAAACATAAAAATATTCACCATAGTATAACCAATGAAATAAAATTGGTTTCTTAAACATCATTCCATCATAAATGATATAAAACAAATGAATTTCCGAAAATAAATTACATCATTAAGAAAATAAAATCATAGTTCAAATAGTGATAAAAATATAACCATATTTTAATATTTTAATCTTAGATGGAAAATAATTTTGAGAAAAGACATGAAATTTATTCCTGAGGAAAATAACCTTTATTCTTCAATTTTTCCCTTACTCAAAATGCCATAGGATTTTATAATATATAATTATATGTGAAAATAACCTCATAATATTGTAGGGGAATATTCAAGGATGTAAGGTCTTATGTAGTCTTAAACCTTGTTCATTCCATACAAGTTAAAAAACACCATTCTCATACTTTTTCAGAAAAGTCAAAAAGTACCTCATACCAAAAACCACAAAACATTCCATTCATACCAATAATTAAAAAATTTCTAATGGGTAGAATTGACTTTTAATATTTATAGATTTATATAAATAAAATTCTGAAATACTTTTTATGAATCATGGATATGGGTGATAATTATACCTCATTAAATACTTATGAATAAACAATCTAAGATAAAAATTAGATTTGAAATGTTATCCCTTAACCGTAGGTCTGATATGCCTCGTATATATCCGAAAATCCAATATAATGATTTAAACAATGTTAATAATTTATTCTAGAATCACAATAATTTTTATTATAACATTTATGATCATATTTTGATCGGTGTGTTAGTAACAATTCATTTTTACTTATTATTCAGGTATTAACTACTTTATGTTCTTATGCATTTTTGGTCAGATAAGTTCTTATTCCAATTTTTAGGTTACAATTATATCATTTATATAGTGGTATTAGTATAATGTATATCATATTTATTTATTCAATTCTTCTATATAATGATTCATTAATGAATAATATGTAGAAAAAATCACATCACACTATGGAGACAGTAAGCCATAAGTACGCACGAGAAACAATATTATTCCCATAATTGTAGAATGGTATAAAATTTGATGATGTATAGTATCTCAGAATCAAAATCATTTTATATAAATCATATATATATATATTTATCAATTCCATCATTATACTCATCCTTGTAAGGTGGTGGTGAAAAATGGATTACACCATTGCGTGGAGATGGTAAGCCGTACATACGCACACATGGTGATTTTATTTTTCATTATATTGGTAGAAGGTGGACTATGGTTGTTTCATGTATATAATAATAAATAATTATTTGAGGGATACATATTTTATTACTTTATAATGAATCAAAAAAAGAAGGGGAAGTAAAAGATGAATTTAGTATTAATGAATCGTTAAATCATATTACATATTCTTCAATGTGCCTCCTCAAGATATCCTCTTAGAGCACTAGATTTTGTCTTAGAAGATGACCATAAAACCTATAATGAAAATAGGGAATTTTATAAGGAAAATTAGAAGGGGATGGTCATGATTTAAGGCACAAAATTAATTTAATAAGTGAGGGAAGTCTTCCCTTTTATAATTGTGGTAAGGGGTACTTTTGGAAACAACATAAATAATAATTTATAATAAAATCATTACTTACCCAAAACCGTCCAAAAACGTACCTAATTAGAATTGGAGATGATATAGTATTGTAATTCTATAAACCATTAAATTTTAAATAAGTCTTTTTTCAATTTAAACCATATTTTTTTAGTTGACACCTATTTATTCTATTTAATTTTAATTGTTGTGATAACATTCTAAATATTAATGGTTAAAATATTTACTTATATGGTGTTCATTTATGATAAATGTATATTTTATGAAATTTTAGATCTTTTAATTATCACTTTTTAATTTTTGAATATTTATTTATTTTTAAATAATTTAATAAACTGTTATTTTCCTAAAATAACAATAGTATATATTTTGACACTCTTCATTCATTTGACTTTTAAAAAAACTCTACATAAAATATAAATTCTAGAAAAGCATTTTATAAATTTCTAAATTATCATAGTCACCACTAAAATTTGTGGAGCACATTAATTAGTTCATATGTTATTTATTTGTATATTTTTAAACCATTTATGGATATTTCTATTAATAAAATAATATTTACATCACTATTGGACATCATTAATGGTAACAATTTAATCTCTGAAGAATATAAATAAAATCCTATGATAGAGGTAATTAATTTATATTTCCAATGACTATCTATAGATAATTTTATCTCTTAGTTATCTGTATATTATAATTAATATATTTATATAAAATGAGTTTGTAAATTTTTTTTAGTCATTAGTTTTTATTAAATTCAAGTCATATTCATAGGTATGCGGAAATAAAGTGATTCCATTTTGAAACATAGATTATAAGGGTCGAATTTGGTCATTCAATAAAATTTTTATAGGTGTTTAGGTCATGTTATAAGATTATTTTTACCCATGATTAGCTGACTCACCTTTAATCATGGTGATAAAACTAATTACCAAAGTTACAATTCAAAATTTCTACAAATAAAAGTATCTTATTGACATAATTTGGACTTACTAATTCCAAATATAGAATCCATTTTTAAAAATTCAAAACACAAAAGTTTCAGTAATTAATTTAAAATTAATCTCATTGATGAAATGTGGGGATGCGTTTTAAAAGTTAAAACATTACAAAATATTGAAATATTTTTACCTACGAATTAAATGTAAAAAAATTCTATTAAAATACATTATATTGAATGATAATAATATATTCTACTTATACATTAAAACCGTTAAATATTAAAATTTAAGAATATAAATTCTCTCTATGAAAATGTTTTTTTTAATGAAAAGTTAGTTAATTTTATTATACATCAAATCATGAATGTTATTAGAAAAATATCAAAAAATTAACCAATGTAAATTTTGAAATACCTCTTCAAAATAAAATATTTATGTTTTCATATAATAATTATTAATGTGTCAAAACCTTAATTTAAAATGGGTTCTCAATTCAATTTTGTATCATTACACTTTTAAAAAATAGGATTTTTATACATCAATTAATGTTTTATTCATACCCTATGACTAAAAAATCTATTGAATACCAAAATTATTCCACTATGTATATAACACACATATATCTCATTAATTTGATTTCCAAAATTAATTCACCCAAAAATAAAAATATATAATTTAATTATATTTTTCATAAATAATTGATGTCCAATGAATTCATAATTTATTTTAATAAGTTAGTTATTATTATTCACGCAAACCTAACAGCTAAGATATAATGGTAATTTTTTAATAACGGAATCTCACAGTTTGTTTAAACTCACGATTGTGTGTAAATCATGCTACTGAAGAAAAAAAATTAATTAATGAAAATATTTTATAAAAACATCTGGGTGTTACATTATACCCCCATTAAACATAATTTCCTCCTCAAAATTTGTCACATGGAAACAAACTAATGGGGATACCTCTCCCTCATCATATCCTCAAGTTCCCATGTGTCCTCTTAATTTTTTTGGTTTTTCCATAAAACCTAAACCAAGCGAGTGGTCTTGTTATGTAGTACTTTTTCACTATGATACAGAATCTCTATCGATTGTTCATCATAAAAAAGATCTTTCTCCAGCAGTACAACTTTTGATCATAGTACATGTGAAGTATCAAGTAAGTACTTTCTTAGGAGAGATGCATGGAACACATGATGAACTTGAGAGATATTCGGTAGAAGATCAAATCGGTAAGCTACCTTCCCAACACGATCCATAATTTCAAAAGGACCAATATAACTAGGGATCAGCTTTCCCTACCTTCCAAATCTCATTACCCTCTTCTAGGGAGATATTAATAAGAACACCTTATCAACCCCTTCAAACTCTTAGTCATTTCTTTGGTTGTCAGCATAACTTTTTTGTTGACTATGAGATGCTCTTATGTGTTATTGAATAGATCTCACCTTTTCTGTCATTTCATCAACATGATCAGGTACTAGTAGATTTTTTTCTCCAACTTCATCTCAGCAAGTTGAAGTTTTGAACTACTTTCAATAGATGGATTCATAAATATCCATCCGATTACTAGAGTGAAAGATATTATTGTATGAAAATTACACCAATGGTAGGTGTTGATCCCAACCACCTTTGAAATTCATTGAGTAATCTCTCAAATTGTCTTCTAGAGTTTGAATTTTCTCTCAGACTAACCATCTGTCTGATGATGATATGTAGTGTTGAAACTTAACTCAATATCCAAAGCATGCTAAAGACTTCTTCAGATCATCAAGGTAATCCTTGTATTCTGATAGGATATAAGGAAATGTGGTACTCCATAAAATCTTACCACATCCTTTACATATATCATGGAATTATAATCAAGATACAAATCTACTCTAATAGAATAGAAGTGTGCTGACTTCGTAAGGCAATCAACTATAACCTAGATAGCATAATTGCCTTTACATGTTTTGGGGTGTCTGATGACAAACTCCATAGTGATTTTTTTCCAATTTCCATTCTGGTATGGGTAATGGTTGTAGCATTTCCTTATACTTCTATCTCTTGGCCTTAACATAATGAAGAAACAAGCATCGAGAGACATATTCGACGACATCCCTTTTATGCCATCCCACATGAAGTACTCTATTAGGACTTTATACATCTTTGTTCTTCTAGGGTGAACTGAGAATAAAGAACTATGAGCCTCATCCAATAGCTCATTCTTTAATTCTGGTATGGGAGGAATAAAATACCGGATCTTGAACCTTATTATTTTATACCAATCAATGTTGAATTCATGAACATTTCTCACTTTCTTTTAAAACTATTCATCTTCCTTATGTGCCTCTTTAATCGCCACTTGTATATATGTTTGAACATTAATTTGATAATGATATGATTTCTCCCCTTCCATTAAAATTTCATGATCCATCCTCTAAAAATCCATAAATATTTGATCTTTTGTGATCCTCATCATGGATATTCTATCATGGTCTTTTTGACTCAAATCATTTTACACCTTGATCGCTTTCCCAGGCTGGTAATGTATTGAGTAGTTTCAATCTTTAATCAAATCCAACCATATTATTTGGTTAATATTCCGATCCTTTTTTGTAAAAATATACATTAAAATTTTATGATCAATATAAATATCACACATTTCACCATAAATATAATGCCTCCATATCTTTACTGAAAAATTTACCACAGCTAACTCCAAATCATGAGTTGTGTAATTTTTCTCATGAAAGTTTAAATATAGTTAGGAAAAAGCTATCACAATGTCATTTTTCACGAGAACACATCCCATACCATTCTTGAATGCATCATTGCAAATCAAAAACCTTTCTCCACTACAGGGAAGTGTGAGCACGGGTGAACTGGCTAACCTTCTTTTTTAACTCTTTGAAATTCTTTTCACATTCCTCTATCCAAACGAACTTAACTCATTTCCAATTCAATATGGTGAGTGGATTAGATAATAGTTAAAAATCATTCACAATATATAGATAATATCCATCCAAGCAAAGAAAATTTTAGATCTCAGTTACTATTGTTCATCTCGAACAACATTCAATAACCTCTTTTTTTGATAGATCCATAGATATCCCCTCTCTTGAGGTTATGTGGCCAAAAAATAAAACTTTCTGACGCCAAAATTCACACTTGGTAAATTTTGATAAATCCTTTCATTTCTCAGTGTCTTTAGTAAAATTCTCTTGTGGACTTCATGTTCTTCTTTTCTCTTTGAATATATATGAATATCAACTGTAAATACTACCACATATTGTTCAATATAGACTCTAAAGACTCAATTCATTATATCCCTGATGTGATATGTGGAATTAGTAAGACCAAAATAAATGACTATAAATTCATAGTTTACATACCTTATACAAAATGTCGTCTTTGGTATTTCCTTCTTTTTGACCCTAAATTGATGATATCATGAACGAAGATCAATCTTGTAAATGTGTTGAGCTCCACGTAGTTGGTCAAATAAACATAAATTTGGGGAATTTGATAATTTTTATTGATATTCAGGTTGTTATATTCTCGGTAATCAATGATTAGTCTCATTGATCCATCTTTCCTATTAAAAATTAGAATAGGTGCTCCCCAAGGTTACACACTAGGGCTTATGAATCCCTTATCAATATTCACATGGAGTTTTTTCTTCAATTCCATAAAATCAATTGGGGAAATTATATAAGGTGTCTTTGAAATATGAATAGTACCTGGAATGCCCAAATGGCCCGAAGGACTTCATTTTTATTGATTTTTAAAAACCCCCCTTTCAAGGGATGAGGGGGAACCCTTACATGGCTCATAGGCTTAGAGATTACATGGACTATAGGCTAAGGACATTACATGACCTGAAGGTCATAGGGAATTCAACCATAATATCTACAAGGAATTGCCCCTCCCCAACATCTGCATCATGATAGTAGCTCACCGCCTTCACATGGTCGTCTGGCTAGGCTTGTCGTGCATACACAGTCTGGTCCCGGTGGAAAATCCATACCCACTAATTGATATAAATCCAATTGGCTCGACTCTGGTGAGTGCACCTTATCTTGAATCCTCTTCTAGGGCTGCCTTTTTTGTGTAGAGTCTGTCTGGGGAAACTGCATGTGGCCTGAAGGCCTTGAGGTGGCCTGAAGGCCTTAAAGGTGTCACAAAATCCCTACTGACCTGAAGTCATGGGTGACCCGAAATCCTTAAGGACTCTTATCCAAAACTGATGGCTATATGTGAATAGTTCCAATTGCTACAGTACCGAACAGTACCAGCTATAGTAACTTTTATGGTGCCTGCTATAGTACCCGCACAGTGTATAGTCCTAGTACATTACTGTCAAAGTGTACATTTATGCTAGAGTACCGCACAGTGTATAGTCTTCTATAGTGCTTGCAGCAGTGCCTACTACAGTACCCCCAAGAATATGATTCTACCCTGTTTTGAACCTCGGTCTCGTGGATGCACTTAAAGATACCACACCAACTGGGTTGAGGCTCATGTGCATAGAACCTGATATGAGTTCTATTAAAAATTCAACACAATGAATTGGCGGAAGACCTAGAAATTCTTCTGGAAATACATCATTGATCTTTTGTGAAATGAGATTATTCTTAATCATGAGTTTCTCCCCAACCATCTGAGATAAATAACCTTCATTTATTGGAATCAAGACACATTTGATAGACTAAATTTCTACAATAAGGTTACATCCATACTTCCATCTATAGATGGTCATATATTGATCTGTAATATGAAATCTTACTTCCCTTCATTGAAATTAATATGAGATCCATATTGAGAATACTAATCCATGCTAAGAATCAAGTAAAATTACATTATAGGAAGGATAACCAGATTTTTTGGAATCACATTCTCAAAAATATCATCTGGATAAAAAGTATTATCATTTAATGCAACTGTTATGTAATTAAAAGTGGTCACAAATTACTCAAAATCTAATTTTTGATGTAATATGATGATACCCATAGAAAATTCCTCAAAAAATAGCAGGTGGATCCAGAATCTAATAAAATATTATCTAATTTATAGTGGATGGTATATGTAACTTTCACCACTTCATTATCATATTCCACGTCACTGAAAGTGATTGTATGTGAAATTCCTTTGTCATTGGCCTTATTATTATTTTTTTGACATTGATCTTCATCAACAACCCTTGGATAAGTGTATTTATTGGCATAATAACCCATTTCCTTGAACTTGAAAATTTGAAGTGTTGGAGGTGCATTCTATGTACCCTTTTCTTTTCTCACCTCATTAGACATATTTTTTCCATCACTTGGGTATTCAACTAACTAGTGAATATCTTTTCCACACATAAAACATTTAATAGTCCCTTTAAGACAATTCTCTCCATGTTTCTTTCCACAATTTTGAGCATAAGGGAAAACTCGTCTTCTTTTCATTGTGGTCTTTAGATTTTTCTTTGAAACCCATTTTTCTATTCTTATCAAACCCATATCACTGATGGGTTACTCTAATATCCATCTCAACCTTGAGATCACATCGAACAATTTCCTCATAGCTATTATAGTCTCTTGTGGCTAATTCCATTCAGAAACATGTTTTTAGGCCACTAAACAATCGATTAATTTTACTCTCAGGTTGGATAATAATTACAAAATCATAACTTGAATGTCTTGGAAAAATTTCTTTGTAGGTTCCAACGGATTCATCATCCTTCTTTTTATATTCATGGAACTCCTTATCCATATTTGTACAAAGAATACAAGGAAGGTAATTATTGAAAAATTAGTTCTCCAACTCATCCCATTCCAAGGACTTAATTTCACCTCTTTACCATGTAATCTTGATAAGATTACACCAATGATCATCTTCTTCTTCTAAATGAAAGACTGTAAAGATGTCTTTATCATGTTTAGAATACCGTAGAACTAAAAATATCTTTTCTATGGTACTGAACCATTTTTCAGCCACTAATGGATCAGAAGAGTCGTTGAATGAAGGTGGACACTATCTCATGAAGACTCAATATAATGTTTCTCCCTTCTTTGCACATTTGGAAGCCCAAAATGATTCATATCTTTAGAATTTTTTGTGATCATGGATACAATATTATTATTATAGATACCATAAAATTTTGTTTCTTTGGGGAACAACCATTGAATTTCCCGTCATATTCAGCATTAATTTGGTTCGTTTATGTTATATCCATTGACTAACAATGAGAAGAATAGAGCGAGAAACACTTATCCTAACAGAAAAACCACATAATCAAGAATAAAATTTAAATTTTGGAAACATTAGGTTATATCCTAGGTTATTCATGAACATATCAAAAACACTAGTACAGTATTATAACCTATACTTAAACATATCTTTAGGGTTTTTACTATGGTTATCCCATCCTAGTTTCCAATGGTTAACTATACCTTTTCTCTGATACCAACTATAACAACCCATATATTACATAAATATATTACTTCAAAATTGAATAATATTTATTACATAACATAAAGAAACCATTACAAGACCGTATATGTTTAGCGTCCTTAGAAACTAGAAATCATAAACAACTTCTTCATAAAACATCCACATTTTATCCCTCTTATTTCTTCAAAACTAGACTCCCATTTGACATATTTTACTCAATACCCTTCTTCGTGACCTGGGGAAAATAAACATATGAAGGGGTGAGCTCAAATTCTCAATAAGGGTACATAAGGGTAATATCAATCATAAACATTACATTTGAAAATCTTATCCTCCATATAAAAGATCGTAATAATATATCAATGGATAAATCATAAAATTGAAATCTAATCCCAATAGTCATAAAAATAGACATGAAATTTCATGGAATACAAATATAATCACTGAACGAAATTTCATATTACTCAAGAATCATTTTTGAGACCATCATAGCATACAAAGTCTATTATTGAACCGAGTTCACTCCTCATTCCTTCCCTATATAACTAAACCAGATTTAATTATCATTCTATTCATGTCTATATCATGTGATATAAATCATTATCCAATGAATTGGAGGGAGATATAGGTCCCACCCATCTCTTTATGAGACCATTATTATGTGTTCCACAAAAACATTAAAACATTCACCAGAGCATAACCCATGAAATAAAATGGGTTTCATAAAAATTATTCCATCATAATTAATATAAAAAAATTAGACATCATAAATAAAATTCCATAACAAAAACAATAAAATCATCATAATAAAAGTGATAAAAACATAACCCTATTTAAAGTGTGTAATCTTAGGCAGAAAATAATTTTGAGAAAACATATGAAATTAATTCGTGAGAAAAAATATAATTTCTTCTTAAAGAATGTTTTCCTTCCCTAAAATGCCTCAAAATTTTAGATGAAAACATTTTATGTGAAAATAAACATGTAATATTATAGGGGAATATTAAATTAATAAAGGTCTTATTTAAGGAAAAAAATCCATTCATGCCACACAAGTTAAAAAAATTATTCTCTTACTTTTGTTAAAAAAGTAAAAAAAAGTACCTCGTACTAAAAATGAGAAAGTCATCCTTTTAGGGTAAATAGTAAAAATTTAACAATTGGAAAAATTGACTTTTAACAATTATATAAGGATATAAATAATATTTTTAAAAACACATTTAGGATAAATAGATGTGGATGATAATTATACCCAGTAAATACTTAAGAATATACAATCTCGTTTAAAATTGAGATATGAAAATTTATCCCTTAACATAAGTCTGATATGCATCGTATGTATCCAATCTACATATATAATGATTAAAATAATGTTATGGATTCATTCTAGAATAATAATCATTTTATTATTACATTTATGACCACATTTTCATCAATTTTTTAGTAATATTTCATTTCTATTCATTATTCGGGTATTAACAACATTATTTAGTAATTCATGGTTTGTTGGATATGTTCTTGTTCCCCTTTTCAGAATATAGTTATATCATTTAAAACATTTTATTAGTGTATTATATATAATATTTATGCATTAAATGCATTCATATACTTATTATCTAATGAATATTATGTAGAATGAATCACATCACACTGTGGAGACTGTATGTCCTACGTAGGCACGAACGATAATATCATTCCAATAATTACTTAAGGGTATTGAAGTGCGTGATGTATAATATTTCAGAATACAAATAATATTATATAAATAAAATATTTATTTATTAATTCCATCATTATACCCATCCATGTAAGGTTGTGGTGAAAAATTGATTACATCACAGCGTGGAGGGGATAAGCCATATGTACGCACAGGTGGTGATTTCATTTTTCATAGGATGGGTAGAAGATGAAATATGGTTGTTTCATTTTTATAATAACATATCAGTATATGATTGATTCTTATTTTGTTACTTTATAATGAAACAACTAATTAAGAGTATGTATAAGAAGATATAAGTTTGAAAGAATCGGTAAATGACATCACATGGTCTTTGATGTGCCTCCTCTAAATCTTCTATTAGAGCACTAGAGTTGGTCTTTATAGAAGACAAAAACCTATAGAATGAATTTAGTAAAGTTGAGAAGTAAAAAAGGGAAGGGGAAAACTGATCTTTAATGATAAAAATGAAGTTAATAGGTGAGGGAGGGTAGCCCCTTTTATAATTGAGGTGAGGGGAACTTTCAAAAACTCCATAAATAATAACTTATAATAAAATCAAACCCTACCCAAATACCTCCAAAAGGTCCCAAAATATATGATGAGATGATATATGGTTGTAATAAATTTTCTACATGTGATTTTTTCAATTTAAATTATATATTTTTAATTGAAACTTTGTTAATCTATTTAATTTTAATTATGGTAAAAACATTATAAACATTGAATGGGGTTAAATATTTACTTATATGTTGTCAATTTTTCATAAATGGATATTTTATCAAATTTTACATCTTATAATTATGACTTTTATATCTTAATATATTTTAATTATATTTAAAAATTTTAATAAAATTTTATTTTTATAAAATTTAAGTAGTGTCAATTTTGAAACTATTCACTTATTTGAATTGAATGAAAATACAAAAAAAAGATAAATTCAAAACAGAAATATTCAATACACTACTAATTTTGAATAATAACCTATAAATTTTGGGGAGAACATTAATTAGTTTAAATTTTATTTATTTTATTATTTTTGAAACCATTTATTTTATATTTATATTAATAAAATAATTGTTACATAGTATCATGAAATCTACAATAATTACCTAACTTTTACATCACTATTATGTTATCATTAATGGTAAAAATTATAAATAAATTTCTATGATTTAGGTAATTATTGTAGATTTAAAGATACTATAAATGGTCGATATAATTTCTTATGTATCCATATATTAAAATTAATATACTTATATAAAATAAGATTGTGATATTTTTTCACATTCATTAGTTTTAATCACATTCACGTCGTATTCATTGGTAAGTGTCAATAAAGTGATTCCATTTACAAAAATAGATTATAAGGGTATAATGTAGTCATCCCATGGGATTTTTACATGTGTAAACATAGTTTTATAATATTATTTTTACCCTTAATTACCCAACTTACATTTAACCATGGTAATAATAATAATTACTAATGATACTATTTGTAATGTTCAAAAAAAAGTAGCCTATTAACTTAATTTAGACCTAATGATTCCAAATATGGAATCCATTTTTCAAATTTCTAACCATATACGTTTCAATAATTCATTTAAAATTAATTTCGTTGTTGAAATGAGAAAAAGAGTTTTAAATGTTAAGACGATGCAAAAGATTGAATTGTTTTTACCCTATGAATTCTATGTAAAATTAATTATAATGACCTACATTATATTTAATGCTAAAAATATATTATATTTATACCTTTAAACCATTAAATATTATAATAATACCATATATATTATCTTGATGCAAAAAGTTGTTTTTAAATAAATTTTACCATATTTTTACTATTAATCAAAACATTAAAGTTATCAGAAAAATATCAAAAATTTATCAAAAGTGTATTTTTATATCTTGCTACAAAATATCATGTTTACTTTGTAATATAAAAATTATTAATATGTCAAAAAAATTATTTAAAATGGGGTCTCCATTAGAAGGTGTAAAATTAAACCTAAAAAATAGGTTTTATATACATCTAATAGGGTTTTATTCATAACCTATGACTAAAATATCCATTGAATATAGAAAAGATTTTATTAATTATATAACACATAAATATCTCATTAATTTCATTACCAAATGTAATTCACTCAAAAATAAAAATATCTAATTGATTTATATTTTTCATAAATAACTTTTAACCAATAAATTTATAATGAATTCTCAGAATTTTGTTATAATTATTGCCGCTAACATAATGGCTAGGATATAATGGTAATTTTATAATAAGGGAATTTTACAGATTGTTTCAAACTCATGATTTCATGGAATGAAAGCTACTAATGAATAGAAATTATTTAAATAAAATATTTCATAAAACATCTATGAGTTACAATGCACTAGTTCCCTTTCTACAGAGGGTTTCCCCTACCATTTTTAGTATTCTACCATGTTTTGTTCTAGAACAATGTGTGGATTGATTCTCATTAGTGTTGGATACGTAGTGATACCCATGAATATTTTCTAAAGGCCCAATAACAAGGTCAACTATCATTTAGTCCCCCTAGCCCTAGTTATGATCCAATAACTATGACGATAAGCTACATTCATTTATTTTCAGTCTGTCAGTGTGTAATTGGGGCACCTATACCCTCATTCATGTCAGGGTTTATCTCTTTTATTCCACTTGTAATACCTTGGAATTAACATTTTCGACCAAATTCCATGAAATATGGCATCAAACTATTTACCATCGTTCATGAAAGGATACATTAAACCCGTTTCCCTCGTAGTCATAGAAACGTGCTATTGAACTGTTTTTCAAACTGGGTTTGAATCTTCAAGGTGCATTTTTTCCACAAATCGAGTCATTTTTTATGGATATCCATCATCATTAAAATCTATATATACACCCTAACATTGATGGTCTCATTTCTCTTTGGCTCGCCTCCATTGTTGGGCCAACTCCCTAATGGATCTCTGTAGAAAATAGTGAATCCAATATTTCAAACATAGTTAATAGTCAACATTCCCATGATTTTGTGCCCCTTATTCAGATTATTATCCTCTTCCATATCTATTGGGACCCTTTAACTGCCTAGTCTCATGCCACATTTTCTTTCCTACCATCAAGGGGAACATTCCCAAATAACTAACACTACATTTCAAGGAAAGTCCCATGTTTCAAATTGGCTCTATAGTTGACCCTAATTTGTTTTCCCCACTTCATGCTAAGTAGTATGTATACTGTGTTTTGAATATTTTCATCATTTTTCATATACCGTGATTTCATTCCATTTATGCTTCTAATTTTGGGTATTTTGATATGCACATTCCATTCCCCTTTGTTCGGATAGATTCCAGTTCCCTTAGTGTTGTCTCATTCCTTCACTAGAGGACATTGGGAAAAGAAAATTGGATACTCCGAGAACCCTATTCTTTATCCAATAACTCTCTCAACCCGGACATTCCTCATGGTCAGTTGAGAATAGTAAACCCATGTATTTTTATAATTATATGACACTATCATATAAGCATAATAAATATGTGAATTTATTTTGTTTCTCACAATAGGAATTACCCACATGATATTAGGTATTAATCATTAACATTCTCAAAAATATAATTGAAGTGTGTAATTTAAGATAAGAAATTAATGTGTACTTCCGGAAGAAAGTATAAACATTGATCATATAATAGAGGATGTAATCATATGGGTCCACTTGTTTTTCCCCTATGGAAATGCTCCTATGATCAAGAACATCATATCTACTGGCTTTTATTGTGTGCTACTAGGACCTATTTTTCCTACCTAAGATCACATTAATATTTATTTTCCATAGGGAAAATCTCATCCATGCTGATCTGTTCCAACTCCTGCACAGCATTGAGATCAGCTACATGATGTGACGCCTTACATATCTTATCTTGAACCTTCACTAAATGGGCCCTCAATTGAATTACATTCTCTTATTGGGTGTCAATGAAGGTGTAATGCTCATCTATTTGTTCCAACATGAACTAGATCTCTTCGTTTACCTCATGAGTTTTTCAGATTCTATCAAAATTTTCTTATCACCAAGAGACATCATGTTCTTTGTTTCTTTACCATAAATTTCAATAATGGTATTTGCGGATCAATATATAGAGATTGTGAGTATACTCCCCTTTAGTGCATAGATAGTGCGTCAAATGGGGACATGACCCCATCTATTACACTCATTATGTCTCTATTGTCTGATCAATGAAGTTCTTGATGCACACCCATGCTCATTATCAGATAATGCAACATTCCTCAGGTGCATTAGAATTAGAACTATCCAGATCATCATGATTTTCAGGCTTGCAGTCAGGGAACACATCCATGAACTCTGTGACATGATCCTCTACTAAGATTATTTTAAATAGGTTGGGCTCCATGTTGTAATGTTAGTCATCATCACTTGACGCCACCTCAATAATATTTACACTATCATCCTCAGGTACATCCCCACTAGTGGGACCATTAGTAGATATAACTAAATTCCCACCATTGACCATGGAATGATCATATTGAAAAACAAGCTACATATGGAATGAGATCTATATCAAAAAATGTATTCTAGGTCCTCTAGATGCTTCTCGTAGTAGAGAACCCTCTACTCCTAGAATAGTATAGACAGTAGATCAGTAATTTAACATCATGAGGAAATAAAAATTTTGTCTTATAAGATAAGGATATTACAACATGCATGTGGTAGACACTCATTCTCATGAGTTTACATCATTAGGATACTAGGATGTGGCCTCCTATATTCAATTGAGGGCTCCGTGGATTTCAAGTCAGATGAATCATCATTTTTAACTCTGGCTGGCCCACTAGTTTCTTCAGCCCTTTGTACAGGCCCCATAACAAGCCTCTCAAAACAAGTTGATGTGCCTCCATCTCTACTTATAGGGGTAACTTGTACATGATTCTCCTACACTAAACATACATTAGGTGGGATGCATAGGTAATGTGTAAGATAAGTTACACCATGGGAATGAGTTGATATTACCTCGAGAAATTCGTCAAATTCATCTAAGTTTTCTATATTCTCACCACTCTTCATCGAACGCTTCTCTATGGGAAACCCTTTTTTGGTGTCTTTACCACAATTTTCATCTGATTCTTAGAGAAAGTGGAAATGGTCCACCATCTATGCAACTAGTAGTTTTAGAGTATAGGTCATTCCCAATTTCACCTTCACTTGACCAGTTAGTGGACATGTATTACCTTGAGAGTGCACTAGTTCCACCTGCTCCATGATGAATGGTTCCCTCTCTTCTGTGGATGTTAGGAAGATGACCTTCGTGTGACTGATCTTGGAGAAGTACATCCCATACTTGCTGAGGTGATGCCACATCGCTTGATGACCTTGGAACTATATTTTCCCAACCCGGTAGACCAAAGAAACGTGGAAAAAATGTCTCTAGGAATGTTAACTTGATTAAACCTCTTCCAGGGGGCCTGGACATATGACATGTGGAATCCCATATATGGATCCCATTCCTCTCGTGTTTCCCATATGGAAGCACTGGGACCTGTTTTGTTGTTCCTATTTCCATTTCTTCACCTCTGGCTAGTGTGGGCTCCTAAACCACCGACTCCATTAGGGCAGCTTCACCACCATGGTGTGCATCACCTCTTCCTCTATAATAGTCATTCATCACCATTCATCCAAAATATTAAAGTGGAGGGACCTATCCTAAATTGGACCCAGTGGTATATTGATTTAGTACTTCTCTTGAGTAAGCAACCTCATATCTCTTCATGTATGCATAGTCCCACGTGTACATGGATGTTGATGGTGTAATCTCATTCTGTGTCTTCCCATATTCACATGTGAACATGATCCAAATATCTCTAATCACAAAAATGAGGTCTTGATGATGAACTCCCAAGTATAACTTTGCATTCAGCCCCTCTAGACACTTTAACTAACTTGTTAATTGGTGCACGTTTTAGGGTTCATAGATCGGCTCATAGTCCACCAATTCTACCAACACCATTCCTCAAAAGTCCAGGAGATATGACTTCTTCTATTCTGTTCCCATGTCATATTTAGTTATTTCCCCCATCAAAAAAGGGAACGGGTTAAATGTAAATTGATCCTCATGTGCAACATTTCTCGTCACTTTCGTAAAACCAAACTTCACTAATAAACTTCCTATGATATAAATAATAACTAGAATTTTGTTCATCATAAAAGGGGAGATGGGAATTAGGTATTCATATCCTCCTATGTGCACAGCTACCCAGCTATACAAAAAGTGGTTTGGTCCACACATGTGCAGCATCATCTTTCCCACTGTAATATATCGGAGAAATTTTTATAGATTCACCAGCACCAGGATCACAAGATACACATGTTTCCCTATATTCAGTATTGTTTCCATGAGGAATGTGCTTAGTCATTCCCCCATGTACACATCTCTCACTAAAATAATCCACCCACAGATGAGTGCTGATATAAATTTGTACAACTTGACTATCATATGAGCCTATGTCTTGATGTTTTATCCCCACAACTTCCATTGACAATATTTCTAGATATGCTAGTAATATTTGTTCTTTCATGCCTCGGTTCCTCTTGAATAGGTGAGGGGCCTTGTAAGCATCTTCCTAACCACTATTTTCCACTCAACAGGTCCATCAACTAAACAATTCCAGTAATTACCAAACCATTTCCTGAAATGGACATCCCTCATCCCCTTCTTGACCTTTGGTCTTCCTAGAAAAATAACCCACATCACCTTCATTAGAGGTGGCAACTGTTCTTCATCCTCCCATGAATTCTATGTGGGGATTATTTCATCATACATGGACCTTAGAATTAGGATTCTATAAATGATATGGAGTTCTTAGAGTTTGATGACAATAATCCCGTTATGAAGATGAAATGTATAGGCCTCTAATAACCATCTACATAGTAGCTCGAGCATGATAGATCACAGGTGAATGACATGGAACTATAAATTCCACACTCTTTCATACATGCCGACTCGATTCAGTTATTCCCTAAACCCAACAAAAGATGTTCACCCTTAGTATAACCCATGCACATTCATCTATAAAGAATCCTCCGTAGGGTAGATCCTAATCACACCTTTTATCGAGGCCATGAATGACTTGACAATCCTTATTTTTACACTCCTATAGTGTGGTGGACATCTATCCTCAAAATCCACTATTTTGTGTGATTCCAAACATCTAAAATCCCTCTATACCATTCATTATTTCAATCACTGACCAGTTCTAACATGGCTTAGGAATTCTAGTGGGGTGTGTAAAAATGGGGTCAAGCCGCACCATATACGCCAGTCTTAGGAATCCTTCTTCCCATGGGTCTAAATTTCATAAATATAAGCTAAGAGCCCCTTTAGGGATGTGTGGTGAAAAATGGGTGCCAGAAACCTCATTCTCATTGACATCCATCTATTTCCTGACACGTTTATAGTATGAAGGCCTCTTTGATCCCCTTCAGGTTGAGATTCTTTCAATTATTCAACAATAATACTCCAGGAACAGGTATTTCCAAGTCCAGGATACAAGATATTAATATGTTGGCCAAGTTTATTACGTACGACATTAAAATTTTTGCAGCATCCTAGTTACATGATGCTAAACTCATAGACACATTCTTGACCACATGTTGTTAAACAATACATTTCATCATATTTGTCATATGATTTTAAAATATATGTTTATCATCCTCAGTTGCATGATGTAAAACTAAAATTCCTTTTAAGACCTAACCTGAAGGGTACTATCTGGAACTTGGACATCTATCACATTGTTCGAATATTCTTCTATCAGATGGCTTCAGAGATGATTTTCCATTGAGAGATGGATTTGAATTTTTTTGGACAAGTACTCTTACACTTGTGGGTTCTAAAGCACGGTTTCATAATTCCAAGAGTGTTAGAAGACATTAAATCATTCCATCACTCTAATACCATGATTTTGTGCCCCTTATTAAGATCATTATCATCTTCCATATCTGATGGGACCCCTTAACTTCCTAGTCTCATGCCACTATGGCTTTCCTACCATCTAGGGGAATGTTCCCAAATAATTAAAACTCTATTTCAAGAAACGTTCCATGTTTCAAATAGGGTCAATAGTTGACCCCATTTTTTTCCCACTTCAGGCTATGTAGTATGGATAAAGTGTTTTGAAAATTGTCATCATTTTTCAAATATAGTGATTTCATTCCCATTATGTTTTGAATTTTGGGTATTTTGATCTGCACATTCCATTCCCCTTTGTTCGGATAGATTCCAGTTCCCTTAGTGTTGTCTAATTATTTCACTATATAACATTGGGTAAAGGAAATTGGATGCTCTGAGGACCCTATTCTCTATCCACTAACTCTCTCAACCCGGACAATCCTCATGGTCAGTTGAGAATAATAAACCCTTAGTTTTTTATAATTATATTACACTATCATATAAGTACGACAAATATGTGTTTTTATTTTGTTTCTCACACTTGGAATGACCCACATGATATTAGGTGTTAATTTTTAACTTTCTCAAAAATATGAATGATGTGTGTTATTTAAGATAAGAAATTAATCTGTACTTGCGAACAAAAGTATATACATTGATCCTGTAATAGTGGATGTAATCATATGGTCCCTAAAGTTTTTCCCTTATGGATATGCTCCTATGATCAAGAACATCATCTCTACTAGCCTTTGTTGTGTACTAATAGGACCTATTGTTCCCACCTGAGATCACATTCATCATCATTTTCATTAGGGAAAATATCATCCTTGTTGATCTGTTCCAACTCATGAAAAACATTAAGATAAGCTACATGATGTGACACCTTCGATATCTTACCTATAACCTTCACTAACAGGGCCCTCAATTGTATGACATGCTCTTATTGTGTGTCAATGTAGGTGTAATTATCATCTGTTAGTTCCTATAGCAACTAGATCCTCTGGTTTACCTCTTGAGTTTTTCGGATTCGATCAAAATTTTCGTACCCAAAGCGACATCATGTTCTTGGTTTCTTTACCATATATTTCCAAAAAGGTAGTTGAGGATCAATATATAGATATTGTGATCATCCTCCCCTTATAGGCAAAGACAGTTCCACCAATGGGGACATGATCCCATCTAGTTCATTATTTGTGTCTCTAGTGTCTGATCAAAGTTCTTGATACACATCCATGCTCATTATCAGATAATGCAACATTCCTCAAGCGTATTAGAAATAGACCCGTCCAGATCATCATAATTTTCAGGCATGTACTTAGGGAACACATCCAGGAACTTTGTGGCATGATCCTCCTCTAAGATTCTATTAAATAGGTTGTGCTCCATGTCACAATGTTAGTCATCATCACTTGATGCCACCTTAATAATATTTCCACTATCATCCTCAGGTACAGCCCCACTAGTGGGACCATTAGTAGATATAACTAAATTCCTACCATTGGCCATGGAATGATCATATCGAAAAAATCTAAATATGGAATGAAATATCTTTCAAAAAATGGATTTTAGGTCCACTAGATGCTTCCTGTAGTATAGAACCCACTACTCCTAGAATAGTTTAGACATTATATCAGTCATTTAACATCATGGGAAAATAAAAAAAATTCATATAAGACAAGAATACTATAAAATACATGTGTTAGACACCCGTTCTCTCGATTTTCCATCGTTGGGATACTCAGATGTGGCCTCCACTATTCAATTAAGGGCTCTGGGGATTTTGAGTCAAATGAATCATTCTTTTTAGCTCTGGCCGGCCCACTGGTTTCTTGATCCCTTTTCATAGGCCACATAACAATCCTCTCCAATCTTATTGATGTGCCTCCATCTCCACTTATAGGGGTCACTTTTACATGATTCTCCTACAGTGAACGTACTTTAGGTGGGATGCATAGGTAAAGTGTAGGATAAGTTACACCATGGGAATGAGTTGATATTACCTAAATCAATTCGTCGAATTCATCCATGTTGTCTATATTCTCACCACTCTCCATCAAACTCTTCTCTGTGGGACTCCATTATTTGTTGTATTTACCCCAATTTTCATCTGATTCTTCGAGCAAGTGGAAATGGACTGCAAGCTAAGCTACTGGTAGTTGTAGAGTATAGGTCATTCCCAATTTCACCTTCACATGATCAGTTGGTGGACGTGTAGTACCTTGAGAGTGCACTAGTTCCACCAGCTCCATTATGAATTGTCCCTTCTCTTCTGTGGATGTTAGGAAGCTATCCTTGGCGTGACAGATCCTAGAGAAGTACATCCCATACCTGTTGAGGTGATGCCACCTCGCTTGAGTACCATGGAGCTGCATTTTCACATCCCAGTATTCCTAAGAAACATGGAAGAAAATGTCGATAGGAATGTTAACTTGATTAAACCTCTTCCAGGGGGCCTGGACATATTACATGTGGAATCCCATGGATGGATCCCATTCCTCTCAAGTTTCCCATATGGAAGCACCTGGCCCAGTGTTGTTGTTCCTATTTCTCTTCCTTCACCTCTGGATAGTGTGGGCTCCAAAAACACCGACTCCATTAGTCACGATTCACAACCATGTTGTGCATCACCACTTCCTCCATAATGATCATTTGTCACTGTTCATCCTCAATATTAAAGTGGTGGGATATCTCCTAAATTGGACCCAGTGGTCTATTGATTTAGTACTTATCTTGAGTAAGCAACCCCCTGTCTCTCTGTGTATGCATAGTCCCACCTTTACATGGATGTTTATGGTGGAATCTCATTCTGTGCCTTCCCATTTTCACACGTGAACATGATCCAAATCTCTCTAATCACAAAAATGTGGTCTTAATGATGTACTCCCAAGTATACATTTGGATTCTGCCTCTCTAGACACTTTAACTACCTTGTGAATTGGTGCATATTATAGGGTTCATATATCATCTCATATTCCACCAATTATACCTACACTTTTCCTCAAAATTCCATGAGATATGACTTCTTATATTCTATTCCCATGTCGTATTTAGTAATTTCCCCTATCAAAATAGGGAACGTGTTAAATGTAAATTGATCTACATGTGCAACATTGCTCATCAATTTCATAAATCCCAACTTCACTAAGAAACTTCCAATGATATAAAGAATAACTAGCATGATGTTCATCATAAAATGGCATATGGGATTCAGGTATTCATATCCACCTCTGTACACAGCTACCCAACTATTCAAAAAGTGGTTTGTTCCACACATGTCCAGCATCATCTTTCCCTATCTAATATATCGAAGAAATATTTATAGATTCACCAGCACCAGGATCTCAAGATAGACATGTTTCCATATATTCAATATTGTTTCCATGAGGAATGTTCTTAGTCATTCCCCCATGTACACATCCCTGACTAAGATAATCCAGCCACAGATGAGTGCTGACATGAATCTATCCAACCAGACTATCATTTGAGCCTCTGTCTTGATGTTGTATCCCCACAACTTCCATTGACTATCCTCCCGGATATGCCAGTATGAGTTTTCCATGCATGTCTCGGTTCCTCTTGAATAGGTGTGGGGCCTTGTCAGTATCTTCCTAACCACTATTTTCCACTCAACAAGTTCCTCAACTAAACAATTCCAGTAATAACCTAACCGTTTCTTCAAATGGACATCCCTCAACCCCTACTTGTCCTTTTTTCATTCTAGGAAAAGAACCCACATCACCATCATTTGAAGTTTCAACTATTATTCATCGTCCAATGAATTATATGTGGGGATTAATTCATCATACATGGACCCTAGAATCATGATTCTAGAACTGTGATGCAGTTCTCAGAGTTTGATTTTGACCATCTCGGTATGAAGATGAAGTGTATAGTACCCTAATGACCATCTACATAGCAGTTCGAGAATGATATCTCATAGGTGAATGACATGGAACTACAAAGGCCACACTCTTTCATACATGACGACTCGATTCAGTTATTCCCTAAACCCAACACAAGATGTTCACCCCTAGTATAACCCATGCACATTCATCTATGATGATTCCTCCCTATGGTAGATCCCAATCATCAGTCCAACCCATCTTTGGGTTTTCTAGGCCCACCTTGATGATTTTTTTTATATTGCAGTTGTGATGCCTTTGCCTCTATCTCTCTCCCACCAATCATGTTGGTGTGATTATAAATGAATTCAGCTATGATTTTCGTGTGGTCCTTCCAGATTTGGTCGTCAGTGGCTCTATGCCACTAGAATTGCCATTGTGGACCTAAAAACTAGTAATCTGGTTCATCTCTGGTCACCTATGGGATGAATAAATCATCTCTCAAACCAGTGATATACAAAGGAATCCTATTTCAAAAGGGGTAATACTTCGGAGAATCCAACATCTATGTGAGCAGTGATTCATGTTCATAATGGCTCCGAACGTACTCTATAATCATGATGTTGTTCTCCATTTCTTCCCTCTTTCTTAGCATCCGAAAGGACCCCTCGAATAATTTTCAAAAAGACCATGGGGTTAAAGACATGTGTTAATTTCAATTTATGTTAATAGAAATCTATTGTGAAGCTCATTCGGAGAGCTATGGTTTATGAAGCTATGGAATTCTTAGCGGGTTTCAGAATGAAACAACCCATTGTAATGTCCGTGTTCGCTACGAATAATTCATGGAGAAAAGGATCATGAAACCTGAATCACAGAGATTCGTTCACAAGGAATAAATCTTCACAAAATGAGAGATCATGCATTTTTATTCATGGGGAACGTGCTCAATTTACCAGTGTGGGGCTGACTGAGCTTTGTAGCAACCTTTGCACCTACTTGCTTCACATAGAACTTCATCACAAGATTTTTGACAAGCATCCAAGATTTTTTTGATTCACTCTTAGTATTAAAACATGCTTTTCCCATCGGCTCCCATTCTAAGGGAGTAATTTGTTTTTATTGAAATATGTGTCGTGGGATAAGTTAAGAATATCCGCATCTATTCCAGATGGAATCTATGATCAAAAGAACCCAAAATTCATGCAAGGGTATTCCTTGTGAATCGACATCCCAGAGACCCCTCACCACCATGAATGTGTAGGACATAGACAAAACTATTATGAGCCTAACACACTCCAAAATTGTGCAAGGGAAGTTTAATAATGGCTACGTGAGTATAACAGAGACCCATCCATTCAAAAAGCCCCATTTTTCTTTGTGTTACACTTTCAAGCATCGCAACCTCCATTTTCAATATATATCTGGCACATTCCCATTAAAATTCATGGTTACTCTAACCATTAGACTTCCATTCTCCCATTTCATTATGCTCGTGACCACCATGAACCCGGCTGAAAAAATGACTCATCCAAGGTATATGATCTTCATGAAATACACTTT
This sequence comes from Viscum album, assembly GCA_963277665.1. NCBI lineage: Eukaryota > Viridiplantae > Streptophyta > Magnoliopsida > Santalales > Viscaceae > Viscum > Viscum album. Next base: position 670,857,716 of record OY728139.1, on the reverse strand, counting down.
TCCTTATTTCTAAATGCTCCCAATTATGTTTGGGATTCACTTCATGAAGGAAAAAACCCTCCATAGAGGATGAAGGCCCCCCAGAGTAGTTGATTCTTTTTAGTGAATTCCTTCCTCATGAATCAATCCTTTTAAGCACCTAGCTTAATTCAAAAATTGTTTCACTATACTCCATGAAGACCCTTCCTTCACAAACCCCATGCCCTCTATGAAGAACCTAATATTCATGATGTACCTCTCATCAAGACTACTTCACGAGACCCTCTTCAATGTAGCCCTCAAGGATTGTACATAATTATTTCTTAGTCCCTCATTAGTTTTCCCCTATTTCTATACCATACCTATTGCTTTTTAGTATAGTAATGATAATGAATTTTACTATTCATTATAGCCACACTAATATAGACCTTTTGAGTGAACACTCCTCAAAACCCTCAACTTCCATCAATACTGATGCTTTCCCCTCACTAATGGTTAATGGGAAGTAGTTTTGTATGTCCATGGGGTGAGGAGTGAGTCCCACATGTCTGAGCTACAGGATGTAAAACTTATTTGCACCAATATCCTCGTCACATGATGTTAATATATAATCACCACTTATGGTGTGGAAAGCCTCAGATTTCTGTGTGTATGAGTGAAATAGATTGAGACCCTCCCCACATGGAGGGAAATCCCATACATAGTATTAGAGATGGGATGGTAATCAGGGAAATCTCACATTCTACACTCCCAATACACCATATATCTCCAATTCAGTTTTGTCTCTATGTCTTCCTTAGGCAGTCTCCATATAAGCCCAACAAAGCATTGATAGGTTTCTATTTGTATGAATCACTTGAAATGATATATTCCACACATGGAATTATATCCTCATTTTATAGAAAAAAATATCTTTTGGTAGTTTATTTTTGTAAGCCCCACAAAATCTCTTATTACCACATATTTTAGGACATGCCAATAAGGTCTACAACATCCTCTTGTTTCTCACACTAAGAACGCATTACATGGGATTATAGGTTGGTAGAGACCATGAAAATCTCTCACCATTTTGAACTATGTGGGTTCTGATCCATGAAATCTAAATAGGGTTTGTAGGATGACTCCCTGATGTTCAATCCAAACCACTATTAAAATCTGGTGGTCCCTCCTATGTATGTACCCTCACGATGAGACATATTACATCTATGGGACACAGCCCATGGATCCACCTCCATGGGGTGTTCTGATCTGTCCATCGTCTATCACATCATCCATCATCCATCCAATCTTTTCCATGGGCCGCCACATCCACGTAAGATCTTGAAATTCATTCACCTCCAACCCATGGGCCTCCACACTTGGTGTAAGCCCCAATGCCACATTCTAAAATATGTCGACTTTAATTATCAACTTACTAGGATATGTAGGAAACAACCCTAACATCCAAGCCCAATACATCCCCCATATCATCCATTCCATCTGTTTCACCCACTCCATTCGTATCTATCTTAGTTTCAGCTATACCTCGACATCCTGACGTGATCATGACATCGATTCGGGTAGATCTTATGTGTAAGCCTCACACCATCCGTGGAACTATATAGGTTTTGATCCATTTCTTATAAATAATGTATGTAGGATTCCACCCTGAGGTTCAATCCTAACCAATGGTAAACCTTGGTGCCCACAACGAGGGTTTTACCCCTCTCATCCACCTTCATAGGTGTTCTGACTGACCTTCATGGCGTGACACCTTCCCTTTATGGGACAAACCCCCTGGGTCCACTCCCCTAGACTATTCTGACCCATCAATCTGTAAAAATTCTTGGTTCCCCCTCATAGAGGTGAACCCCTTTGGCCAACCTCTAATGGTGTTCTAACCAGCCTTCACTTTGTGACACCATCCCCTTTTGGGACACATTTCCCATGGTATACTCTCATAGGTCATTCATACCCATCGACATGGTAAACCCACATACCTACCTCCTAGAGATGTACCCCATCACATTGTGAATCCTTCCATTTATGGGACACACCACACATGGTTGGCTCTAATAATACATTCTAACCCATCCACATAGTATACATTGGTACCTCCCTCCTAGGGATATACCCCATCATAATGTAACACCTTCACTTTGAGGGACACATCTTCCAGGGTCTATATTCACAATAATTCTAATCAGTCCACCAAGTAAACACTAGTACATCCCTCGTAGGGATATACCCATTCATGTTGTGGTACCATACCATTATGGTACACATCACCTTGAGTATGTCTTCATTGGAGTTCTAACCTAACCCTATTGTAATCCTTGGTGACTCTCTCTTAGAGACATACCGCTTCATGGCTTGAAACATTTTCTTTATGTGAAACACCTTTATAGATCCATCTTCATAGGTATTCTAAAACATCCATCAGTAATCCTTTTATGTGTTACCAGTTAAGGAGTAACCTTAGGGATCCACCCTTCAAAGCATTCGGATCAGCCAAATCTATCACCAAAATTCCTAAAACTCATGGCCTACCTTATTTTAATCATGGGATGCATGAGGAAAACCATAGAATATGTGCCTTTGGAAAAGGATAGCTCATGATCGAAGCGGTATTCCATGGGTTACACGCCCTTAATAAGCCCTATTATTAGGATGAATATAGGGTTTCATATGTTCTAACATCTAGACATACCAGTGATGCAAAATCTGACTACTCCTCTGACCAAAGGTTTCTACCCTATCAAGACCCCTTGGAGTGTCCAGATAGAAGAAAAATAATTAACCAATGTCGAAAAAGTGATGGTACTAAGAATTAGTTTCATGAACAACATCATAATCTATGTGGGAGTCCTAGACTAGGTTAAAAATTCCAATGATGAATACATGGAAGGGGGAACCGAGATTATGTAATCATATTTTAATCAATGAGAAAACATTACCGAATAAGTGATGGTTGTCTCCCACATTTGGAAAGAATGAACGTGGGGTCCAAAACACACGAAATCTAACAATAACACGCTAGGAACACTCCCCAATGAAATCATTGGAATAAATAAACATTATACAATTAAAATTATTCACAATATTCTTTACCCCTCAAACAATCTCAATGATGCAACACCATTGGCCAAGGCCAAGGTATAAATATGCATCTCTAAAGAAATATAATAACCATACCTTTACTATATATAAATGTATAACAACTGAAATAATACCAATGTTCCCAGTTAGAGGTGAGAATAATCTCAATTGGAATTCCCTAAGGACATCTCATCTCACACCACTGGGATAGAACAAATTATCATAATTTATATAAAACAATTTTAAAACATAAAATAATTTATATAACGTATCATGTAACGCTAAGTGATAGAAACTATAAATAAGAACATTACCATTTCACAGGTCTAACATAATCATTCTCATGTTCACCCACCCATACACACTTATCTGTATACCCAATGCCCTCATACATACTAAATCTTGACATTACTATTAAAAGGTGGACTTCATTTCCATAGTTCAACAATCTATGAATAGTGTCACTTCGTACCCACACTTTATTACCCTTGAAAACATGATAACCTACCCATTCCAATTTTCAAGAAAAAACATTTTACAAAATAAGTATTCCTTGAAAACATTTTATCAAATATTTTTCCTACTTCAATGCCATTTCATAATTTTAAAATGATCATTTTAATATTGTAATCAAATATTGTTTTTAAAAATGTAACCATGTTTTATAAAAATATTCCCAAACTCAAGAAAAAATTTGGATCTATAAAATATAAAACAATAATACCATAACAAAAGAAAAATATTTATGTGAAATCCAATCCTTCATATTTTAGAACTATATAGTGTGAGTAAATCCAACTAACTTGAATCAAATTTAATGGATAAATGGATTTCAAATGAAACAACTTGTCTCCATTATTCCTTATATCCCTCCTAAAAAACAATATGATATCATAATAACATATCCAAACACATAGATTAATTTATTCAAATAACGATATGTGGTTATGTTCAAGAAAAAACCTAGAGATTCGAATTGAGAAGGAAGAATGAGACACAAACCTTAATTTCCTCAATCATGTGCTTGAAGTTCCGTTGGAAATATAGTTCATACCTAAAAGGTCTCTGAAATATTCCTATGAGTTTATTAGATGTTAAATGGAGTCAATAATAAAATAAGATGAATTAAAACCTCTTTTTTGTATTTAAACTTGTTCGATCTTGACAAATTTATGGTGTAATTTGGGAATTTACATTATAAATCCATCAAGGGGTTTATTAAACTTATGAAAACATAAAAACGCTGACCAAATACTCAAATAACAATATAAAAAATAATAAATAATTCATACCTCAAACTGGGTGTTCTATAACTATACTATCCAGGATATAGAACTCTTAGGAAATATTCCCAAAAGGTCAAAGTGAAGCAAAACTCGTGACCATCGATTATTGTTATAATCACATCTCCATGATCTCCCACTTGAAAATATTTGATGAGATAAAAAAAATAGTAACACCCAAGCTTCCATGGTACGCTTCTTTATAATAATTCAATAGCGTGTGATGTACGCAACATCGAGTTCAAGCGCACCACGACCTACCACACTATCCATTTAAAAAGTGGTTATGAATAGTATTAATAACATTTTGAATTTTATATGTCCAATATATTTTAAAAATCCGTATTTTGTGTTTATTAGATATAATATAGGACAAATTCATTTTTTTAGATAAAAGATGTATTTTTCAAAAATGTAGTTTTTCTGTCTTTTAATGGAGAACCCTTTTTAAATCGAATGTTTTACACTTTTATATATTTAAATTGGTGATATTAAATTATTAATTAGTAATGGGACATAAAAATTTAGTTTGGATAATTTTTTTGTAATTTTCAATTAGATTTAATATTTTGATGAACATTGAATAATACTAAATTTTAATTGAAAATAAATTTTTCATTCAAAATCATTTATAGTGATCAATTATGCATTTGAATGGAATTAAATTATAATTAGATTGTATTTTTATAATTTAATATAATTTTGGTAATTAGAAATATTTTATCACTTAAATTGGATATAATCACATGTCCATATTTTGATAGTTTTTACTTCTTAAAAACCCGCTTTTTTGTTTTGAAAATGGGAATTAATTTTGAAATTAATTTATGCCAACTCTATGATTTGAATTTTGAAATTTGGATTCCATATTTAAAATTAAAATATCCAAATATTCTAAATTGGGGCCTTTTATTTTTTGACATAATGATTAGTAAGTTCAGTATTTATTTTTATTTTCCGTGGTTAAAGCTTAAAAAGGGTAATTAGGAGTAAAAAATAATATTATAAAAATATAAAACTACACTAAAAAAATTTCCAATTCCTATTTGATGAGATATGTCCAACAATGGGATTCCATCGGTCAATTTTGGGACTCCATGGATCAACTTGGGTGAAAAAATGAAATTCTACAAAAATCAAAATATAGTATAGAAAAATATAACAAAAAACATGTATCTTTAACTAAAAAAAATTTTATATGGGATTATTTAATTGATATAATCAACCAGATATAGTCATTATAAAGATAAAAATATTTCATAAATCGTGAAATTTTATTCAGAAATTTTAATAAATAAAATAAATAAATTTAATTATTACACAATGATGATTTAGTGATTGATTCTTTAATAAATGACCTAAATAAATGATATTATTAATGTTAAAATAAGTGGTATTTATTTATTTGTATGCCATCCACGAATTTTTTGGATGATGTTGAAATATTATCTATGATTTAATGCATTGTTTTAGAAGGAATCAAGTTGTTAATAATTTTTAAAATGTCATGTGTGTATAGTGACCAAAATTGAAATAATTAATAACTTAAAACATAAAAAAGTTTATTAAATGAAATTAAATTTATAAAAATATTTAATTTGGCCAAATGTCTTAGATAATGTTAAAAATGTCATTAATTTTCCACTTTAGATTCCCTTAAATTTTATAGTAACTAAATTAAACCTATAGTATAGAAATACAAGAATAAATTGTAAGAGTTAAATAATTTGACTAATGGTTAAATAAAAAGAAAAGGAAAAAAATTTGAAACACGTCTAAAAATTGTTGGATGATGGGTATTGAAAAAAAATTATCTTATATTCAAATTAAATGAATTTTTAACCATTTATAATTGAAATTTAATATATAATAAATTTATATTTTGATACATTCCAAAATCACCCCTCCTCCCTCTAATAAAAGGGCACCAAGTCTACCCACTTATTCACACCCCCAAATCGATTTGGCTTGAACAAACCCTACCCAAATATCCTCCCAACATTACCTACATAACCCTAGAGGAAATAATTTCCATTAAGGAAACATACTGAGTCGTTGTTTGAAAATCAAATGAAGACACCTGAAGAATAGGTATTCATTTTTCCCTTCATTCAAAGTTCATTTTTTCTTTTACTTCCTCTTACTAAGTTGTTACCATACGAAAATAATAACTTCAGAATATTATTTTTTTATTATGTTGTTATGATTATGGGACAACCATTTTCTTATCTTACCCATCCTAGGAAAAATAATATCACTATGCGTGTTTACGTACGTCTTACCATATCCAAGCCGTGGTGTAAACATTTTTTCATCTATAATTTTCTTAGATGGGTATAATAATGAATAAAAATGACCTCAATAATAAATATAAAATTATATTATTTCATTAAAATTAATATTCTATCCAAATCCATTCCATTGAACCATTAAAGAAATGATATCTTCGCTCATGTGTGCGTACAACTTTCCGTCTCCAAGACACGATGATATTTATTCTCCACTTTATCCATCCAAGAATGATTATGAAAAAATATATATTATTCATTATTATGAAATATATGACATAATAAGTCTAACGGAATGATATATATATATATATATATTTGTGTGTGTGTGTACATATATGTCATTCAAATTACTTCCAATCAATACGATAAGAAAACAGGTACAATGTTCATATGTACGTACGGCCTACCGTCGCTAATAATAGTGTTTTCCATTTTATATATGTATCTATTATATATATGTATATTACGAATATATTTGATATATAAATCATATTATACATTTTGGAAGTAAGTAAATCATCATCTATGTAACATGATCAAGAATAACAAGTCAAAACATGTACGATAAACAAAGCGATATTACCCGAATTGTTGCATTAACATGGAATTGTTAATAAATGGGTTATATGAAGTAATGAAAATTTGTATATGATATAACAAATATTTTTATGATTCCGAAATAAGAAAATAATATTTTAAAAAATATTATACAGGAGATTTGGACACGTACATAGAGTATCGGATATAAGGTAAGGGTTAATTCCCCATTCTCATTATTACCATAGATTGTTTTTGTTTAAGTATTTATTAGAACATATTTATAATCCATGTCCATGTTTCATAAAATAGTTTTCAAAAGGATTATTTTTAAGAGATTCTTTAACTAAAATATCATTTTAAATTTTTTTAATATTTATACTTCTAAATCATTATCATTAATGTCCTTGTTTTCAAAAAAGTTGTAAGGATTTATATATATGGAAATTAATGTTTTAAAATGTTAATTCTTTTCAAATGTTTTAAACTTGTATGGAAATATTTGATTCAAACCCCTATTTTAAATGACTTCCTTTACCAATTGTGTTACTTCTAAATGATTTCATGAAAAATGAATATTTCTCTCATAGTGATTTACTGATTATTTTCAACTATTTAAACATCCTTTATTGGATATTAATCTTGAATGAGGTTTATTTATAATTATACAATCTTATCTATTTTTTTGAATGGGTTATGATATTTTTTTCTGTGTATGTTCTATTTTTATAACATTCATGGTTTATGGTTAATGTATTGAAATTTGGTATGCTAGTTTTAATACGAATGTTTATGGTATGTTTCACCCTTTTCAAATGAGGAATGAATAGTACATAGTATGTAACGGGCAGGGAACCTATAGCCCCTCGATGCGTTGGCAGGAATCATGAGACAAATTTCTATCTTAGAAAAAGGTGTTGAGATAATATTTGTGAAAGGTCTTGGCACAAGGCGTCGACGTAATAGTTATTATGTTAACATTATCCATTCCATTGTAATAAAATTACATATTACATTTGATTATTTGACTAGTAGAATATTATTGTGCATGTTTATATGGTAATGTTTGATTTATTTTTTCTATAAAATGATGAAGATTATGTTTTAAAAGGAATTTTTTATTATTTATCTTGTCTTAATGTTTTATAGCTTTTGAATAATCATTTACCCTTACTTAGAATATTATATAACCCCTTTCTTATGTTTTATTTTCATATGATTCCAAGATGTTTTTTATGATTAATATTCAGGGTTAATCTAGTAGAATAATTGTGTTCTCAAAGGATTATTTATGATCTGTTTTATGTTAGAAATTAAAATGTATCATTCATGTATGTAATATACTTTTCAAGACTAACAAACTGATCGGTACTTCAGGATGTGATTCCTTGTAATCATGCCAATGTTTTAAAATAATTCACCAGCTTTAAGCTTTTGGGTTTGGGGCATTACAGTTGGTATTTGAGGAATTTTTGAAAAAACATTGGAAATAGATTTAAAAAAACTATGATTAGGGATCATAACCGTAATGTAGAATTTGAGGATAAGTATTTAAGTGAATCATAGAATTTTAAAATTGATATTATGTGGGTATTCTAAGAAAATATATCTCTACCTAGATACAACAAGGGAACATGGTTCTGACACAGATGTACCTAGGGGTGAAAACTATGATAAGGTGTTCGAAGCTTGACTCGGGGTAAACGAGTACATGACAGCGAGCCTTACTTTGCACCTAGTTTGAAACTCTCAATGGATATTCAAAGGGTAATTCATATTTTATTTACAAACCATTATGAAGGATTTATTAGTAAATATGTCCTCAAATGAACCATATTTATGATTATGAAATAGATATCAGAGAAATTTCAATTTATGTTAAGTATTATAATAGTTTAGAGTTATGAATTATGATTCATAACATAATATTGTGTATTCCATTATTTATAAGTGGAGCCTAATGATAGAAAAATAAATTGTTTCAACGCATGTAATCCATGTGGGTATTTCCCTCCTATGAAATATAATGATAGTGGATCTTGTGACACAACTAGTAATGAACAACTAATAACCAAAATGGGACATCTGACTTAGTTTATGAATAATAACTTTACTTGTATGGAGTATCCTAATCCACATCGTGGAGGATTAACGTTATATCGCTTCATGAAACAAAAACCTCCAACATTTAATGTGACTAAAAATCCTTTTGTTGTTGAGTAGTGGATAAGTTCCATAGAGATAATATTTCTTTCTTTGTAAAGAAAAGAAAGTGAAAAGGTTTTCATGGTTGTCTGTCGTCTCTCAAGAGACGTGGATCAATGGTGGTCAATAATTCAAAATAAAAAATAAGATGAAGAAGTGGGAAATATGGAATGTAGTGAGTTTAAATAACTCTTTATTTATATATACTTTCCTCATGAAAAAAGAGCTGATATGGAATTGTAATTTATGAGCCTGAGGAAAAAGGAGGATTAGAATGTTGAAAAGTATGAGGCTAACATCACAAGGTTAACAAGAAATTCTAAAGGCTACCTACGTAACCTAAGAAATAAGATTGATCAATTCTATGATGGGTTAAAAACATTCCTCCAATGGGAATTGGTCTCACAATCTTTCTCATCATATGAAGATGTTGTCTCATGTGCTATCGAGACAAAAAATGAATTCTTTAAGTCATATGGCATTAAAGTAAAGCCATATAAGGGAAGAACAATTTAGAAATAGATAGATAAAAGGAAAAATGGAATGAAGGTTTTTATATTATGTGATAATTTTGTGAAGAAACGCCCTGGTACATGCCTAAAAGGAATTGGAGTTTGTTAAAAATTTGGAGAAAAAGGTCACCAGGATCATGATTGTAAGGGAAATGAAGAATCATAGAAAGGTTATAATTGTAATGATATTGGACATTATGAAAAAATATATAAATCGTCAAGGAAATATAGCTCATAAAAATCAAATGGATCAAGGTCAAGCATCTGTTGTTACTACAGTTGGATCTGAATAATTAATGTATTTGTGTTTTTGGATTCCAGAATTATATTCTGGTTATAAGAAGAATGTGACATATATATAAAGAATATTCTATGGCACTTTTTGTTTTAATTAAGTTTTTAATATTATTAAGGTAATCATATATTCATTATGTGACAATTAGAGCAACATACGATTTTTGGGGAATTTGAAGTTATAATTGATTTTGGAAATTTAGATACCTTTTAGATAGCGATTGGATAGATGTATTTTGGATAACTCAAAAGGTTGGAATGGAATAAGATTAAAATTTTATAGTATTTTTTTAATTTATAAAACATTTATTAAGAATATTTTTGGAATTTTATAATACTATATATTTAGAAAATAGACAACCTGCGGGTCACTAAATAACTCGTTGCGTCAGACAAATATGCTGGAATTGAACGCACAGCCAAAGTGCAACAAGGATTTATCACCAAACAGTAGCCTATAGGAATTACCTAGTTATTATAAAATAGTTTTCTTCATTTCAATGGTAAATTATTATACTATAAACCTTACAGGATTGAGATAAATATAATATTTTTGACTTTTATATTTTGAAGAGAAAGATGAGTTGTTGTAGGAATTAGTTAAAGGATGAAACTCTACATGTAAATTAATTATTCTTCCTTGAATTCTTAGTATATGAATTAAATTAATTCTACAACATTAGGGAAAGTATCATAAAACCAAAAAAAAATTCTAGTACTTTTTTCTGAGATGAGTCCAATGGTCCCTTATATCATCATAGATTTATAGCTTTTTGGTTGATAACTTTTTCCTATTAATATTTTCTATCACTCTCCATCAGAACATGATGGTTTATTTCTCTTCCATATCCATTTTTTCATACATGGAACCCTATTCTATGTTATTTTTGGTAACCTTCATACTTTACTTTCTTTATTTTAAAATAGAGGCCTCATTAATCAATTTTACAATGTAGGATTTCAACTAAGATATTTTGAAATGTCAACCCCATAGTTTTTAATTTTGAGTTTAAATTGAGAAACATAATTTATTTAAGTAGGGGATAATGTAACACCCCAATATTCCACAGTAAGCTTCTTTTTAATAATTCAATAGTGTGTGATGTAAGCAACACCGAGTTTAAGCGCAGCACAACCTATCAAAATTGCAATTTAAAAATGGGTTATGAATAGTATTAACAGAATTTGGAATTTAATATATCCCATATAATTTTAAAATTCCTATTTTTTGTTTTTTAGTCATTATATAAGGGAAAATACAATTTTTCAGACAAAATAAGAATTCTTCAAAAATGCATTTTTTATGCCTTTAAATGGAGAACCCTTTTTAAATCTAATATTTTCCAGTTTTATATATTAAATTTTGATGAAATTAAATGTTTATTATAATAGGTACATAAGAATTTAGTTTGGATAAATTTTTGGTACTTTTTTAATAACTTTCATATTTTGATGAATAGTACAAAATACTAAATTTTAATTAAAAATAACATTTTTAATCAAAATTGTTTATATTGTTCAATTATGAATCTGAGTGTTCTTAAAGTATAAATAAATTATATGTTTATCATTTAATATAATTTAGGTTATTATAAGTATTTGTACACTGAAATTGGACATAAACATCTGACAATCCTTTGATAGTTTTACTTCTTAAAAAAACCTTTATTTGGTTTTGAAATTGGAATTAAATTTAAATTAACTCATGTCGACTCTGTGATTTGAATTTTGAAATATGGATTCCCTATTTGGAATTAGAAGTCCCAAATTCTGTAAATAGTTACCTTTTATTTTTTCACATTATGAATAGTAACGTCAGTAATTATTTTTATTTTCCATGGTTAAAAGGTAAATCAGGTAAATAATAGTAAAAAGTAATATTATAATAATATAAAACTAAAATAAAATATGTCATAATACTACTGAATATGATATTTCTAACCAAGGGTTTCCTTGGGTCTATTTTGGGACCCCATAGAGCCAATCGCTTGTGAAAAGGAACTTTTATAAAAATTAATTTAAATTATACAAAAATATAACAAAAACATGTAGATTTCATTAAAAAAATTATTATATGTTGTTATATAATTGATATCTTATAGTATAAATATTAATTATAAAGATAAAATTATTTCCTACATCATGATATTTTATTTATAATTTTTAGGAATAAAATAGATAAATTTAATTATGACATAATGATGATGTAGCAATTGCTTCATTAATAAGGGATTCAAAATGAATTTTATTATAAATGTCAAAATAAATGTACTTTATTTATATTTATGTAATAAAATAATTTTATGGATAATATTGACATATTATAATTGAGTTATTTCTTTTTTTAGAAAAAATCAGGTTGTTATTAATTTGTTAAAAAGTCATGTATGAATTGTGTCTATAATTAACCAAATTCATAACAAAAAACATAAAATAGTTTATTAAATGATATTAAATTCCTAAAAATCTAAGATTCGTCCAAATGAATAAAATAATGTTATATATGTCATTAATGATCCACTTGAGTTTCCTTTTCGGTTTTATAGTATCTAAATTAATCCTATTGTATAAAATTACTAGAAGACATGTTAAGAGTTAAACTGTTTAACTAAGGGTTAAACAAAAAAGATAAGGATAATAAACATAAAAAACTTGTCTAAAAGTTATTGTATGATTGTTATTTGAACCATAATCATATTATATTCAACTTAATTAAGTTTTGGACCATTTTTAATCAAATTTAAATTTATTATAAATTAATATTTATAGAATTTCCACAAGTTCCCCTCCTCCCTCTTATAAAAGGACTCCACCTATACCCTGTTATTCACACCTACAAAGCTCTTTAAATTAGACGATCCCTGACCAAATATCCTTCCAACTTCACTTACTTTCTCATAGAGGAAACATTTTTGGTATAAATCAATCTTAAAGAGTCCTTTTGTAAAAATCAAAAGGATACACCTGAAGAAGGGGTAATCATTTTATCCCTTCTTTCAATGTTCATTTATTCTTCTACTTACTCTTATAAAGATATTCCCCTAATAAAATAATAACTTCATAATATAATATATGATGATTTTTATGATTATGGGACAACCATATTCCTATTTTACCCATCATATGAAAACAACATCACTCTGTATGCGTACGTACGACTTACTGTCTTCGTGTCGTGGTGCAAATAGTTTTTCATCTATACTTTACTTAAATGGGTATTAAGATGAATAAAAATTACGTAAATAATAAATATAAAATTATGTTATTTCTTTAAAATTTATATTCAATCCAAATCCATACCATTGAACTATTAATTAATTGATATTGTCGCTCGTGTGTACGTACGACTTACCATCTCCACGAGGTGATGAGATTCATTATACACTTTAACAATCCAATAATGATTATAAAAAATATATATTATTCATAATTATGAAATATATGACATAATATGTCTACTGGAATTATATATATCTACGTACATTTCATTAACTTACTTCCATTCAGTATGATAAGAAAAAAAATAGCATTCATGTGTACGTATGTCATACCGTCTCCATGAACTGTGTATTCCATTTTATAAATCAATATATTATATATATTTATATTATGTATATATAAGATATATAAATCATATTATATATTCTATATGTAAGTAAATCATGATCTATGTAATATGATCTGGAATAATAAGTCAAAACACATACGATATAAAAATTGATATTACCAGAAATGTTGCATTAAAATGGAAATGTTAATAAATGGGAAATATGAACTCATAAAAGAATCATATATGATATAATAATTATTATTATTATTATTATGTATCTAAAAAATACATTTTAACCATTATACATATGTTTTGGATACGTATAGAGAGTATCAGATCTGGGGTAAGAGTTATTTCCTCAATCTCATTATAATCAAAGATTGTTTATGTTTATGTTTTTATTGGGATATATTTAACCTTCATCTCAATGTTTAATAAAAGTGTTTTCAAAAGGAATTGTTTTAAGGGACACTTTATCTGAATCATCATTTTAAATGTTTTAAATATTTATTCTCCTAAATCATTATCATTAATGTCCATGTTTTCAAAATGGTTTTAAGGATTTATTTATATTTACATTATTTATTTAAAATGTAAATTACATTAAAAATATTTATTGTGGTATGGGACACTTTTATTTAAAAACCTCTTATAAATGACCTCCTTTACAAATTGTGTGACTTATAAATTATTTCATGAGAAAGGGATATTTATTTCAAAGATATTTACTGATTATTATCAACTATGTCAACATCCATTATAAGATATTATTATTGATTGAGGTTTATTTATTATAATACAATCACCCATATTTTATTGAATGAATTATAATAAGTTTGACAATGGATGTTCTATTTTTATACCATTAATGGTTTATGGTTAAAGTCTTGACATTTAGTATTCATGTTTTAATACGAATTTTTATGTCATGTTTCAACATTTTTATATTAGAAATGCATTGGACTTAGTAAGTGACAGGTAGGGTCTGCTATTGCCACTCGATGCATCAGTAGGTCTAATGAGACAAACTAGTGTCCTAGAACAAGGCCTTGACAGAATATTTTTGAATAGTCTTGGCACAAAGCCTAAATATAATAGATATTTTGTCTGGAATGATGCATTCCCTTTTTATGAAATTAGTTATTACATGTGATTATTCGACTAGTAGAATAAACATTTTCATATTTATATGGAAATTGTTGATTTTTTTGCCATATTATTTTCATGTTTATATTTTAAAAGGCTTCTGTTTTTATTATACATATTTCTGTAAATGTTTATATCTTCTGGTGAATTATTTACCTTTACCGATATTCTGTTCTCACCCCTTTATTATGATTTATTTTCCCAGGATGCTAAGAAGTGTATTATGATATATATACAGGGTTAATATAGTAGAGTAAGAGTTTTCTAAATGTATTATTTATGTTGTGTTTTATGTTAGAAAGTGTAATTTATTGTTCGTATATGTAATCTATTTTCTAAGACTTCTTAACTGATAGGTCCTTCGAGACTTGATTCCTTATAATAATACCAAAGTATTAAAATAATGCACCGGCTCCAAGATTTTGGGGATGGGGCATTACAGCTGTATAAGAGGAACCTTAAAAACAACCTTGGAAATATATTTAAAAATCTAGGATTAAGGAACATATCCCTAATATGGAATTTGAGGATAATTATTAAATATAAACCTAGAATTTAGAAATAGATATTATGTGGGTTATATTAGAAAATATATCCATGTCTAGATACTACAAGTTAATGTGGTTGTGGTACAGATGTACCTAGGGGTGAAAATGCCAACATGGTGTTCCGAGCTTGACTAAGGGTAACTTGGTACTCAACAACAGGCCTTACTGCGCACCTGGTTTGACACAACTAGGGGATATTCTTAGGATAATTCATATTTTATTTAAAAACAATTATGATGGATATACGATTAAATATTTCCTCAAAGGAACCATACTTATGATTATGGATTAGATGTGCATAAAATTTTCAATTTATGTTAAGTATTTTACTAGTTTGTATTTTTTCAATATGATTCATAACCTAATCTAGTCTATTCCATTATTTAGAAATGGCACCTAGTATAAAAAATGGAAATTATAGCAACGCACATAATCCATGTGGGAATTTCCATCCTATGCAGGATAATTATAGTGGAGGTGGAGACACAACTAGTACTAAATAGCTTATAACCGTAATGCGACAGATGACTCACGTTATGTATAATAACCTCCCCCATATGAAGAATCCTGATCCAAAATGAGGAGGATCAATGTCAGATTTCTTCATGAGACAACAACCTCCAACATTAAATGGGACTATAAATCCTTTTGAAGCTGAGTAGTGGAAAAGTTCATCAGAGAGATTATTTCCTTCTATAAGAAGCAATAAAATTGAAAGGGGTTTCATGGAAGTTTATCTTATCTAAGGAGATGCGGATCAATGGTGGTCATTAATTCAAAACACAAAGGGGGATGAAGATGTGGTAAATATGGAATTAATGGAGTTAAAATAAGTTTATCTAGAGAAATAACTTCCTCATGAATAGTGATCTGATATGGAAATAAAATTTTTGAGCCTCAGGAAAATAGAGGATAAATTTTTTTTAATAATGAGGATATCATCACAAGGATAAAAAGGCATGCTACACACTATATATGTAACCCAATAAGTAAGATTTATTTATTCTTTGATGGGTTAAAACCTTTCTTTTTCCGGTGATTTGTCTCACAATTATTCTCATCATACGAAGATGCAGTCTCATGTGATATCATGATAGAAAATTAATTCTCTTTGTCTTAGGGCATTAAAGTAAACCAAGAGAATAAGAGAATGGTGAACCAAGATATATATAATGTTAAAAATGGAAAGAATGATTTTCCCTTTTGTGATAATTGTGGAAAGAAACACCCTTGTACTTTCCTAAAAGGAATGGTAGTTTTTTACTGATGTGGAGAAAAGGTCCACAGGCTCATGATTGTAAGGGGGAAAAGAGTCAGTGCAATGTTATAATTGTAAAGATATGAGAAATTATGAAAACAATTTTCCAAATCATCAAGGAAATATAGTATAGAAAAAGAAAATGGATCAAGGTCAAGCTTATGCTGTTACTAAAGTTGAAGTTGGATAATTAATGTATTTTTTAATTCAGGAATTATATTATAGTTATAAGAAGAATGTGATATATATAAGTATTGTACTACATTACATTTTTTCCTTAATGTTTTAATATAATTAATATAATCCTATATTCATTATGTGAAATTAAGAGAAACATTATGTTTTTGGGGAATCTGATGTTACAATTGATTATGGAAATTTAGAGACCCATTGGACATAGATTGGATAGAATTATTTTTGATAACTGTAAAGGTTGAAATGGATTAATTTGAAAAATGGATAGTATTGTTTATGATTAAAAAATTTATTAAGATTATTTTCGGATTGTTATAATACTATAGTTTTAGAAAAATGACAACCTATAGGTCTGGAGATAGCCTATAGTGTTGGACAAAGATGAGGGTATCAATCCCAAAGCCGATTTGAGACATGGATTTATGTCCAACCACTAGACTACAAGAATTATTTTGTTATTATAAAATATTTTTCTTCATTTCAATGGTATATGTTAATATTTGGAACCTTAGACGATTGAGATAAATTGAATATTTTTTAGCTTTATCTTTTGTTGCGAAAGATGTTTTTTGGTAGGAATTAGTTAAAGGATGAACCTCTACTTGTTAATTAAGTATTATTACATGTGTTTTTTGTCTATGAATTAAATTAATTCTATAACACTAGGGAATAGATCATAAAACCCAAAACAATTTCCTAGTAATTTCTTTTGAGATGAATCCAATAGTCCCTTAGATCATCATAGATTTATAAATTTTTGGTTGTTAACTGTCTCCTAATAATATTTTCTATCACTCTCCATCAGAGCATGACAGGTTTTTTCTCTTCATATCCATGTTTTCATACATGTAAGCCTATTATGTGTTATTTCTAAAAACCTTCATACTTACCTTTAGTTTCAAATAGACGCTTCGTTAATCCATTTTACAATGTTGGATTTCAACAAAGATATTTTGAAATGTAAAACCCCTAGTTTACAATTTTGAGTTTAAATTGTGAGGACGCAATTTATTGGAAGAGGGGATAATGTAAAACCCCAAGCATCAATGGTACGCTTGTTCTTAATAACTCAACAGTGTGTGATGTATGTAACATCGAGTTCAAGCGCACTATGAACTATCAAACTAGTCATTTAAAAAAGTTTTTATGAATAGTATTAACCCAATTTTGAATTTTTTATATCCCTTATTATTTTAAAATTCATATTTTCTGTTTCTAGGAAATAATATAAGGACAAATTCAATTTTCCAGATAAAACAAGTATTTTTAAAAAATGCATTTTTTCCGCCTCTTAATGGAGAACCCTTTTTAATTCCAATTTTCGGACTATTATATATTAAATTTAATGAAATTAGATTCTTATTTATAATCGGGACATAAAAATTGAATTTTGATAAATATTTGGTAATTTTCTAATAACTTTCATATTTTGATGAATAGAGAAAAATACTGAATTTTAATTAAAAACAACTTTTTAAATCAAAATAATTTATTGGGTTTAATTTTTGATATGAGTGATATTGAAGAATAATTAGATTATATTTTTATAATTTAATATAATTTATGTAATTAGAAGCATTTTTACACTGAAATTGCAAATAAACACACGTCAATCTTTTGATAGTTTTTTACTTCTTAAAAACCTGCTTTTTTAGTTTTGACAATGATAATTAATTTTAACATAATTTCTACAAACATTGTGATTTTGAATTTGGAAAAAAGGATTCCATATTTGGAATCAAAAGGTCCAAATTTTGTAAATATGTACCTTTTATTTTATGACATTATGAATAGTAACTACAATAATAATTTTTATTTATCATGGTTAAAGGATAAATCAGGTAAATAAGAGTAAAACATAATATTATAATAGTATAAAAATACCATTATATATGTCATAATCCTATTTTATGAGTTTTGTACGACCATGGGATTCCTTGGGTCTATTTTGGGACCCCATAGAGTCACTTGGGAGTGAAAATGACATTTTTTAAAAATTTATTTAAAGTATAGGTAAATATAACAAAAACATCTATCTTTTCCAAAAAAATTATATAGGGTTATATAGTTGATCTATTCAACTATAAATAGTCATTAGAAAGATAAAATTTTTTCATCCATCATTATGTATTATTTATAATTTTTTGACATAAAATAAATAAATTTAATTATGACCAAACGATGATGAAATGATTGCTTCATTAATAAACTATTGAAATAAATGATATTATAAATGTTAAAATATATGTAATTTAGTTATTTTGATATCATAAATAAATTTTTTGGATGATATTTAAATATTATATTTGATATAATTCCTTTTTTAAGGAATCGGTTTGTTATGAATTTGCTAAAATGACAAGTATGAATAGTGTCTAAAATTGACGTAATTCATAACATAAAACAAAATAAGTTTATTAAATGATATTAAATTACTAAAAATATTAGTTTATAAAATATAACGTATATAATGTTACAAATTTTATTAATGATCCACTTGAGTTTCCATTACCAATTTATAGTAACTAAATTAATCTTATATTATAAAAATACAAGAACACATGGTTAGAGTTAAACTGTTTAACTAATGGTTAAACCAAAAAGATAAGGATAAAAAAATATTAAATACACGTATAAAATTTTTTGTATTATGGGTATCAGAACCAAAATCATCTTATCTTCAAATTAAATAAGTTTTGGATAAAATTTAATTGAAATTTAATTTATTTTAAATTAATATTTCTAGACATTCCTAAAGTGCACCTCCTCCCTCTTATAAAAAGGAACCACCTCACCCCACTTATTCACACATCCACACCCATTTAACTCAGACAAAACCTGAAAAATTCTCCTCCCAACATCCCTAAATTCATCCTATAGGAAAATATTTTCGTAGAAGGCAAACATACGGAGTCATTGCTTTCAAATCAAAAGGACACACCAGAAGAAGATGTGAGCATTTTACCACTTTATTCAAAGATCTTTTCTTCTTATACTTCCTATTACTAAGTTTTTTACATACTAAAATAATAAATTCACCATCATGTATATTATGATATGTTTTTATGATTATGGTAAAACCATAGTCCTCTTTTACCCATCCTATGAAAAAAATATCACCATGCGTGCGTACGTACGACTTACTGTCTCCACGTCGTGGTGTAAACAGTTTTTCATCTATAATTAACATTGATGAGTATAACGATGAGTAAAAATGAAATAATAATAAATACAACATGATATTTTTTCATTAAAATTCATATTCCATCAAAATATATGCTATTGAACTATTAAATAAATGATATTGTTTCTCGTGTGTACATACAACTTACGGTCTCCACGACACGATGAGATTTGTTCTCCAATTAAACCATGTAGAATGATTATAAAATATATTTATATTATTCATAATTATGAAATATATTACCTCATAAGTCTACTAAAATTATATATATATATATATGTACATATATTTCATTCACTAACTTCTATTCAATATCTTAAGAAAACAGAAACAACATTCATGCGTACGTACAACCTACCATCTCCATGAATAGTGTATTCCATTTTATATATCTATATAATATATATATTTATATTATGAATATATATGATATATAAGTCATATTATACATTCTAGAAGTATATAAATCTTGATATAATTAATATGTTCAAGAATAACAAGTCAAAACATGTAAGACAAACAAACCGATATTACCTGAAATGTTGCATTAACATGGAATTATTAATAAATGTGTAATATGATGTCAAAAAAGAATCATATATGATATAATAAATATTCATATTATTATGATATAAGTTAATTATATGTTTAAAAACAATATACAGGAGTTTCGAACATGTATGGAGAGTATTTGATCTAAAGTAAGGGTTAATTCATCAATATCATTATTATCTAAGAATGTTTATGTGTAAATATTTATTTGGACGTATTTATCATCCATGTCCATGTTTCATAAAAGTGTTTTCAAAATGAAAATTTTTAAGGGACTCTTTAACTAATACATATTTTTAAATTTTTTAAATATATATTCTTCTAAATTTTCCCATTAATGTCCATGTTTTCCAAATGGGTTTAAGGATTTATTTATATAAACATGAATGTTTTTAAATGTTAATTACTCTAAAATTATTCAAAGTGGCATGGGACACTTTGATTGAAAAACATCATTTAAATCACTTCCTTTAAAAAAAATTCAACTTTTAAATGATTTCATGAAAAAAGGATATTTCTCTCCACGAGTTTTACCGATTATTTTCAACTATGTCAACATGATTTATTGGTGTCTTTAATTGATTGAGGTTGATTTATTATAATAAAAATATTCAATATCTTATTGATGTAGTTATGATATTTTTGACAGTGGATGTGCTATTTTTATACCATTCGTGGTTTATCTTTAATGTATTGACATTTTGTATGCTAGTTTTAATAAAAATGTTTATGTTATGTTTCATCATTTTCATATGAGAAATGAATTGGACTTAATAATTGATTGGTGGGACCTATATAGACCTTTGAAGAATCGGTAGGTCTGATGAGACAATATAGTGTCTTGGAACAATGCCTTGACAAATTATTTTTGAATGGTCTTGGCACAAGGCCTCGACGTAATAGTTATTATGTCCGGAATTATGAATTCCCTTGTTATAAAATTAGTTATTACATGTGATTATTTACCTAGTAGAATATCCATGTGCATGTTTATATGGTAATTTTTTATTTATTTTTTCCATATTCTGTTCATATTTTTTTAAAGGATGTTTTTTTATTATACACCTTTCCTTTAAATTTTATAGCTTTCGCTGAATTATTTACCCTAGCTGAGCATCTGATCTCACCCCTTTCTTGTGTTTTATTTTCCCAGGATGCCATGAAGTGTATTATAATTGATATCCAGGATTAATATAGTGTAATTGTATAATTTTAAAATTTTATTTTATGTTATGTTTTATGTTAGAAATTGTAACGTATCTTCCATGTTTGTAGTCTATTTTCCAAGACTGCTAAACGGATCAGTCCTTTAGGACTTGATTCCTTGTAATCATGCTAATGCATTAAGATAATGTGCTGTCTCTAGGAGTCTGGGGCCGGGGCATTAAAAAAATTAACTATGCATAAAAAAATTCATTATCTTCATCTCTGGATAAACTCATCAAGTTTTGACGAAGAACCAAATTCTATATTAAGGAATAACTCATCCAGAACAACATGGAATCTAATTTCTTTTCCGTCATGAATTATTTGGAAATTAGATTGTTATTCACAAACTTTATATATTTTCATTAAATTCATTTCTCTATTTTATATTATTTGACCCCATTTTCCATTAAAAAACTCTTCTGTTTTATAATTTGGTATAGAATCATAATTCCAGATGCTTGGAATTTAGCAAAAAAAGGGTTTAGAATATGTTTTAGTCTCTGTTTAATGGAGTGTGGTATTTTGGATTTTGATTTGACATATATTAATTACTTAGGTATTTTATAATACTAATGTATGTGAAATAATAATAAATTCTTAATTTTTTTATTAATTCATATGATATATTTGAAAACCAAATACTTAAAAGAATACTCGATAAAAGTAGAGAATATGATTTATTCATAAGAATATTAAATTTTATAGTTCTAAAACCATATCATAAAACATATAAACTACATTAATCATACATAATTCTCCTTTTATATTATTTAATCTCTCAAAATTAAATGTATTTGTAAAAATTTTAGAAACATTATGCAATGTGATAATGCATTCAAGGGTGAAAATCCATTTTTAAAATGATCTCTCAAAATATAATTCCTTATATCAATGTGTTATTTCATAAAATGAGATACAAGATATTTAGAATTGTTAATTGAAATTCTATTATCACATTTTTTAGGTACATGTTAAAATTTATACCTATTTTTTAGTAATGTGAATTTCAAAAACATAATAAGTGAACAAAAATAACCTATAGCTATGTATTCAACTTCAACAGTGAATAATTCAATATATTTCTATTTCTTACTACACCATGAAAAAAGACATGTTCCTAAAAAGTGACATGTTATAGATGTTATTTCTTCTCTCTAAATTATAGCCACCAAAGTCAATATCTGAATATCTAATTTGACAAAAATCATTTCCCAATGAATAAAAATAAACCGAAACATAATATCATTCGAACTAGATGTTAATTATGTTAAACATACAATCATACCTATATATGTTTTTATATTAATTGGTTTTCTTATTTTTACAATGATTAAGTTTACATGTGGTAATCAATGAATTTTCACTCATTTTTATAATGTCTATGGAAAAAAATTAAATGATATATATTGTTATTGATATTATTTAAATTCATTCCCACTTTATTTTTAAAGTACATTGAAAAAATATAATATTTTAGGTCACCCATTATACACAATTCAAATTAATTTTTCATTAGTTTTCATGATTCAGTAAATAAGGAATTACTTATGAACCCAAAAAAGTATCATTAAAAAATTGAACTTCTAAAACATTATTATAAATTATTCTGATAAATAAATGTAGAAAAACAACCCCTTTTTTAAAACCATTTGAAAAATATAAAAGTTTCCATACTATCATATTATGTTCTATGATATTATTTTAAACCACAAAGTTCTTTTGTTAATTTACAAACATGATTTGGAAGGTGTGGGTATTAAAATGTAAGGGGTTATTTTTTAAAAACATCCTCTATAATATAACCATTTAGTAAATAACTCTAAATATCCAATTCATATAGTTTCAAATTTATATTTTCTTCCTAATAATGTAGTTTACTCATCAAATCAAGTCTTAATAATGGTACAATGGGTTCTTCATCATCAATGAATTCATATTGATTGTATCCTTGCGAATATAGTCTCTCTTTATTTATAATTATTCTAAAAGACTCATTTACATTATTCTTAAAAACCCACCTAGTGTGAATGGTCAGGGAGTATATAAGTCGTTATACTTGTTTCAAAATATCATTCCTTTTAAACTCATTTATTTTTACATGTAAAAATAATCAAAAATATTGGTTCTCTTATTGAATCCCTTGTATGATTTACTATATTCAAAATAACTTACGAATATTACTTCATCACTTTTCAAAACAATATATAAACTCCCAATTTTGTTGGGAATAAAGGCTTTACATCAAAATACACTAATTTAGTTAATATTAGGATTTATTTGTTTAGTAATTCATATAGATTTTTCATTATAAGATGTTTAATAAGATCTATTTTGATAATATAAAAAGTGTTATTATCAAACCCCCGATTTCTGGTAATTAATCCATTATTTATTTATTTTATGTATACAAATAAATTGGGTTCTATTTTTGGATTTTTGGAATATTTTTCTAATGTATTTTGGGATTTTCAATATTTTCAAGTTTTTAGTATACTTAGTAGAAACCATGCAACACCTTCTAGTAAACTGTGAAAATAAATCAATTTGAACTAGGTAGGTGCACAGTTAGGAACATGGTTTTTCCAAACTATGGGGACACCTATAATAAACAATGTTATGATTGATATAGTGGTTTGGATTGGTTATTTCACATTTTATATAATCATGTGAGCCAACCATTAAATATGATTCTGGTGGAAGTTTCTAATGCACAGTTAGCACATAGATTTCTTAACCATGCACCCTAGCAATTGAATGTTAAAAATAATATCCATATTTTGTGGATATAATTCAAATTAACTACAAAATAGATTGTTTTTATATAATTCAACCCTAACTAGAATTATTATCCCTTACATGGTTTTGGAGACCCCTCCTCTTGATCAGGGAGCAATCCGTTGATGAATCTAAGTATGTTGGATGCCCGTATTACTTAGTATATGCATATTCGAGGTTTTTTCAATAGTTTGAATCTTATTCCCTCTTTCGGATTCATGACTATATTCTGTTGGGGATATATTATCATGATGATAGGTGTTTTTCTGTTTATGGAGAATATGATATATGTACGTTTTAAGCATTTTGAATATTTTTATTGAATAATTTGTGTTGTTCTATGTTTTTGCCTAATTTTGTGAGGTATGTGGCTTCAATCAAGAACCTTATTTTTTGAAAATGAGGAAATGATATCAAATTTAGTTAATTAATTGAAATTAGTTATGAAATTTATGTATAAATATTTAAGGAACCCCACTATAATGATGGTTTTTGAAATTCAATAACTTTTTGGTTTTGTTGATAGTTGTTTATTTCATGATTTTATATTTTTTTATTAAATTGTAGTTTTTTTGTATTAATAGAATTTATTTGGTAGGAATGTTTTCAATAAATGAAATTTTTTATTGAAATTTCTTGTCATGGATGGTTTTTCCTGTAATTTGGATTACATAAATGTGTGTGTTCATTTTTATTGACATGACCTCGTGGAAGGGGTGAGTGCCATTCGAGCACTTGTTATATAGATATCTTATTATAACATGGTAGAACAATTGGATACCACTCATTATTATTGAAATATCTCCTATGTATGATTGTGTGTTTTTGTGCATTTTATGGAACCATGTAATGTGTATTACAAAATGGAATTGAAGAGTTGGTTTTAAAGGATTCTTTAGTTTCTTTCCCTGAAAATTGCATGTTTTAGAAATTGTTTGGTTTGAATAATATTTTTTATTTGATATAAACTAATTTATATTATTCAAATATTATTTATATAACTTTTCTAAAATTTTCTATCATAGTTCATTGAGTACATATGTAATTGGGTAAATCCAACAATGTTTTATACTCACCCTCTCATTGGGAGGTTTGGTGTGTTTGTAGATTTTGTAAAAAGGAAATATGTAAATGAAATGTGTTTTGTATCCATATTTATTCGTCATGATACCTTGGGATGATAATTTGGTTTGGTGATTTGAGAATGTTGGGAGTTTATGTCTTAGATTATTTGGAGTTATTGGTGTTTTTTGGGTTTGGTTTCTTCTTGTACTCTAATATTGTTGATGCTTTAGTTTTTTAAAACTCTATTTTAGTTTGGATTGGTTTGATTCTCTTTCAATTTTATTATATTTTCCTCAAGCATAATTTGGTTTTTTTGTAATGGTTATCTTGGAATGGTTGGTTTATTTTCAAATGTAAAATAATCCCCCAATTATTAATAATTCCTCGGAATTTATTATGAGCCATTGGTGTCTTTGGAGAATTCATCTAATGCTATGTAATTTCCCACTACCTTCCCAAGACAATGGTGAGTAAGTTTATTTGGTAATGGAGTTGAACGTAATTTTGGATTGGTCCTTATGTTATATTAGTTTCAAGGATATGGTATCATTAGAACATGTAATGTAGGTCATAAATAATCATAGCTAACCTATTTGAGATGAACATCAGGTTACTACTGAGTTTTGCAACATGAATTTTCCTACAATTTTTTACTTAATTTTCATGGTTTTATACAATGATAAGAGAATGAAATACATTGATAGAAATAAAATACCACTAGTATTACAAAATTTATTTTGAGTAATGATTTATAATCTGGTGAAAAAGGGTAAATTTTTCAAAATAAGAAGAAAATGGTTGATTTTAAAAACTATGGTGTAATTTTGAAAAATGGGTTGGAATGGAAATTCATTTATTTTGGAAATTCTTATTATGATATTTGGTCTGTGATAAATTTTAAATTTCTAAGCCTTTATTTGTAAGAGAGTGTGACTAAATGGTTTTTTATTTTTTTTATAGAGAATGGAACTAGTTAGGCATAGAAGAAACCAACTTAATGAGGCTGTTGAGAATATGATTTCACTTTAGCCATATGTGAACCAAAATCATGTTCATAGTATTGTCCATGAATTTCAATATGTGGTTAGATGGAATAAAATCTATGAAACAATTCAAGTGGATCATTCCTTTTATTTCAATAAGTAGAATCCACCCACTATTTGGGGAGATTCAAAACCAGAAAAATAAGAAGTGTCACTGAATAGGATGAATCGAATCTTCAAATCCATAGGCATTCCAGTTGAGATTAATTTCAAGTGGGTAATATACATGCCAGTGGATCTAGCATTCTAGTGGTGTGATTTAACAATTCAGGATAAATTATACAATGTAACTTCACGGGGGGGTTAGGGGATT
The DNA here is from genome assembly GCA_963277665.1 of Viscum album. Lineage (NCBI taxonomy): Eukaryota > Viridiplantae > Streptophyta > Magnoliopsida > Santalales > Viscaceae > Viscum > Viscum album. The sequence goes on along the minus strand of OY728139.1, from coordinate 670,830,699 downwards.
TTCTCAACTAATAATTTTATCTTCACATGTTCAGGATTTCAAAAACAATGTAATTTTTCTACATGAATAAATATAACCTCACAATGATAGAGTACATTGAAAAATTCATGTATTTGGTCTACTTTTCTCCAGAAGTTGTTTCAAGGGCATCCTTGAAGTTATGATTTTTGTGAATTGGGGTTAAGGCCAAAGTCTCACTAAAAGATTGATGGGCTTTGCATAATGTATTATAAAGAGATGGTGAATAGAGTGATGGTGGTGGAAAAATACATATTAGGAAAAGTTTGTGGAGGAATCCTGATGGTACCTATGGGAAATGGTGGGAACTTTAATGATGGGAATAAGAAGAAGAGGGAAACCTATATTCAAGGTTGTGGTATGATTCAAAATCATATGGATGCTTCAGTGAGTCTTCTTGCATATCCAAGAGTAATAAGATATATTTTCAATGTTTTTATATTGACCACATGAAGCAAGATTACATAGAACCACCTAGATTATTCCACCACTGCATACAGTTGGGTAATCTTTAATGCAATTGTCTTAGTTCTCCAAGGTAAGATTCTAAGGACATTTATCATGTTTCATAGATCTTATATTCATAGACGGGTTGAGGGTATGGAAATATTTATTATCATTAGAGAAATGATGAATGTGGTGATTTCATAATATACCTTGAATCCTATAGAAGTGAAATATCATCATCAAAATTAAAAAAAAGTGCAGCAATTAAGAAATTGTACGGAGATGAGAATGTTATTTTGAATAATAAATATGAACCATCAATGGTGAGGGGTATAATTCATTTTAATTATACCACTATGAAATAATTATTTCAAACTTTTCCATCTCATTTGTTTATATCTTCCCATGTTGTTTATCTTCTAGTTTTCATGTTGAGATGATTCCTTCTATTTTCAAACTCCATATTAAGCATGGTCAACAATAATGTAGATAATTTGAGTTCAATGAATGTAATATAACAATAAATGGGAATGAATTTAAATATTATTTTATTGTGAATGAGTTATATTTATATGATATAATCCTAGGTATTAATTGGTTTACAATGTTTAAATCTCACATAGGCTATTATACAGAAAGGGTTACTTTTACAACAGATGATGGTGTCAAACATATCTTTAGAAGGGACTATAATGTAAAGGGAGTTTCTAAAGTGTTTTTAGAACTAGCAGTTGGAATGCTCTCATTGTATTTGGAAGCTTTAACATTGGAATCAATGGATGAGATCATTAATATAAATTTTATAGTAATTTTTTATTACTTTCAGGATTCATTTCTAAGGAATTTATCTGCGTTTCCACCCACAAGATGAGTGGAGTTTATGATTGATCTATTATCAAGGACTAGTCTTATATCACTTCTATAATATCAAAAGACATTTAAAAAATTAATAGAATATAATTTCCAATTGTAAGAGTTGTAATTTGAAGTGTTCAATTGAACTAGTACATCTCTGTGGGCAGCACGGGTGTTGCTTTTTGAAAGAGGTGGATGAAATATTTCAGCTATGTATGGACAATAATAAAAATAACCATGTTAAAATAAATAATATGTATCCAATTTAAAATAATTATGACATATTTTATCAATTTATGGGACCCTTATGGTTCAAAAAAATTAACTGGAAATGGAGATATCACCAACTACTTGTTTGAAAGGAGGATATTCCCATGGTAGATTTCAGGAGTAGATATAGACATTACAAGTATGTGTCTATTCTTTTCAATCATATGAATGAACCAAAAGTTTTTATGGAATTTATGAATTGGATATTTCAATGGAATATTGATTCTTTTTCGGTGGTGTTTGTGGATGATATATTGATATATTCAATGAAAAAAGATGAGCATGTGAGAAACACGGAGAATGTAGGACCTCAGACACCCTGAGAGGTGGTGGGGGTTGAATCAGGGTGTCAACATTTTATTTTAAACTGATGGATCTTGTTCCCATGATGATAGAACCCTGTTAAACCTGTTTGATGTGAATGTGAAAACTACAAACAATCATATGAAAATATATGACACAACAATTTTACTTGGTTCAACACTAAGGAATATTCCATGGAGAACATGGAGATAGAATTTTTTATCATAAAAAATTCCACTTATATATAAAAGTTGAGGATTCAAAGAGTTGAGACATTGACACTCTATGTGAGGAATACTTCATTTACAATTATTTTAGGGATAATAGACTACATCTTACAGAACACTTCTGTGGACTCCCCTGGCTCGCTGTTTAGGGTGAACTCTTAATCAGTTTGTTGAATTGATGGTCTATTTAATGTATTGTAATTAAATACATTTTATCTATCCATATTGAGAACCTAATTGCATCAATGTCATGAATTAATGCTCTTGAAAGCAGTGATCAAAGAAAACGGATATCAAAAAGCTGTTAGAAGCTCAATAATCCACCTGCGTGCAACACCGCCTCTTTCAAGAAAGATTAGGGATTATCACACAAAGATTAATTTCATGAAAACCATATTTTTTTAAAAACCCAATATTTCACGCAACAACACCACAAGTATCACTGGGTCTTTAAAGACTAAAACAATTCCTTGAATGCAATATTTACTTTATGAAATCTTCCACATGTGAATAATTTTCATGTTAGAGCAACTGGATCTTCGTTGGAAAATTAATAAATCTAGAGTGGGGGGATTTTCATATTTATCGGCATTAATAAAAAAGTGTTCATGTTTTCAATTCATCTTTATCATTGTGTGTAAGTAAAATTTTGAGTGTACAAAACCCCTTTTGATGTCTCATTGGGAATATAAGAATCATCCCTGCAACCCTATCTTTTGTGAACATTTGAATCTCATGCACATTTTTTCCATTATGGTATTTTGATGCACTAATCCAAAATTAAACCTTCTGTGCATGTTTCTAAATCTCCTTCAATATTTCATGCAACATAATTTTCCAAAATCACTCTTCTCCATTACAAAATTCTCAGACCCAAAAGATTTAAAAACACTAGGAAATGATGCCGCCTTCAAAACTATTTATGGATTGAACTGTAATATCGATTTCCTTCTAACCTATATATTCATCTCTGTAAGGATTTAAACATAACACAATCTAACATCCATTTCTATCATACAACAACCATGGTTCCAATGAAAATAATGTTTTTATCATGCCAGATCATTGTTTGCACGCTAAAATTTGCAAGTGTGATTTTTGGGTACAAGAGGAATGTTTTCATAGCCATTCAATCATTGTAAAATGTTATTTTATGGATTCATAAAATATATTGGTTATGATATCATGGAAATCAACCAATAATTTATCTAAAATATGAAATTTCCTTGGAATAGATTGTTGTTACCAATATATTGTTCATGAATTTAAATGAATATCTTATTTAATGAAATATTTGATAAGGATATGAGTTCAAATTCAACAGAGTAATTATTTTGAGAAGTATTTTCAAGAGATTAAAGTTCCATTTACATATTAATTGATCTTGATATTACTAGAATTAGTACAAGGCTATGTGGTGTGTTGTGATTATTTGTGATTTTTTTTGTGATGTGTTCTCATGAAGGGAGATTGTGTTGTTGCTTGTGGCTCACATCGGTTATAGTTTAAAGATAAGAAATACCTAACACTTGATTTGGAATTAGCTTTTGTAGTACATTAATTGATGACATGGTGGTATTATTTCTTTGGTGGAACATTTATGGTTTTTATGGATTATAATAGCTTGAAATTCATTTTTTCACAAAGTTATTTGAACTTAAGGCAAAGAAGATAGATAGAGTATCTCCAAATGTTTGACTTTGAATTAATTTATACAATGGGTAAAGGAAATTTGGTGGAAAATTAATTTAGAAAAAATTCAGATAGTTAGTTGGTGAAAGGGTATTCATATCAGTGGAATATGATTTAGTGATGGCCAATATACACATGGATTGTGAGGATAGAGGTCGTGTGTTATTTTTATTTCTGGTTTTTTTGTTCCAGATTTGGATGAGATGGTTAATGAGGCACATACATTCATTTTATAATGTTTTTATATGTGTTATAAACTCAATGGTTGGAAGACCATTGAGGTATAGAGTCTAGATGGGATATAAGTGTTGTGTTTTCGATAACAGATAGTTGTAACTTTGTCTTATCAATAATAACTTCCCCTTTCTTACCACCATTTGATATGAGATATTTATCCTAGAATTAAAAAGATATATAATTCATTAGAAGCATAATTTTTGTGGGTTTCTATGAAAAATAATGTGGTTGAGTTTCTTATGATATACCTCATCAATCAACTGGTTATGGTAGAGCACCGACAGCTAGTGGATATGTTGTAGTCTTTACCTATTCCTATCTTGAAATGGGAGTAGATAAGAATATATTTTATTTTAGGTCTCCCATATAAAATTTGGACACATGGTTCCATATGGGTGATAGTGGATTGGATCACAGTGTTTTCCCATTTCAGCCCCATTCATGAATCTCATATGCTAATAGACTTTTTCAAAATCTATATCCAAGAAGTGGAAAAGAGGAAGGAATGAAATTTTTGATAGTATCAGACTAATATATGAGGTTTATATCTCATTTTTTGGAAATAATTATAGAAACCCCTTAGAAATCAGTTAAATATGATCATGGTGTATCATCCTCTTAAAGATGCACAATCTAAGAGGATGGGACAAACATTGGAAGGAAATATTAGGGATTTTAAAATGGATTTTGGTGGATCATGGGAGAATCACATACCATTAATATTGTTCTTATAAAATACAGTTATCAATCCTTGATACATATGACTCCATTTAGAGCATTATATGGGTATCCTTGTCATAATATTCTTTGTTGGCTTGAAAAAAGTGTGACTTCAATAGTTGGAATAATCCTAGTGAAATGGACAATGGATAAGATTCAGTTGATCGTGAAAATGATGGACATGGCTTATAGTCATCATAAATCATATGTGGAACATCTTCAACAACCATTTTCATTTAGGTTGACTAATCATGTGTTCTAGAGAATCTCTCTGAGTCTTGGTCATTATCATTTTGGGAAGCAGTGAAAGTTATCTCCTTGACACATGGTCCCATTTAAGGTACAATAATGTTTGGTGAGGTAGTATATCAGTTGAAATTTACACTAATTGTTAGCTCAAAGCATAATTTGTTTCTTGTATCTCAGTTGAAAAAGTATCAACATGATCCTGACCATGTGATTTGGTGGGATAACATTGACCTATCGCTTAAAGCTATGTTGTTTCATGTGCCAATGCATATTATGGATCAAAAAGATAAAGTCTTATTAGGGAAAAAATCAGAATAGTCTAGGTTTTATGGAAACATGGTCTGATTTAGGAATAAATGTGGGGTCATGAGAAGTATATAGCTGAGTAGTGACGTAAACTATTTTAGGCTAATGGTTGTCTTCAACTTTCTTGGTACAAAAAGTCCAATGGAGTAGAGAATGTAATCACCATGATTTTATGTCATTAACCTTTTTATAGTATTTTATGTAAATAATGTAATCGGGTTGTTTATTTTGGTGTTTAAGAGATTTGAAATGTTTTTGGGATTTTCAGCACATCTAGGTTTTGAGAAATATTAGTGGAAACCATGAAACACCTACTTGGAAACCATGAAATTGAAATAGTGGGCATGGGTAGGCACATAGTTAGGTAGACAGTTTTTCCAAACCATACATCCCCATAAGATAAACTATGTGATTATGTACAAAGGTGTTTAACATTTTTGGTGCATCATTTTTGTAACTGTTTAAGACAATCATGAAAGGGTGGTATTGAGACAGTTGTTAATGCACGGTTAGTGAATTTATTTCCTAAGCATGCACCCTAACCATGCAATGTTAAGAACAAGATCAATATTTTGTTTGCCATATTCTGATTACCTCCTAAATGGATAATATTCTCCTTAATCTAACCTTAACACTAATTATTCTCCCCCTTAAGGCTTTATAGTCCATTCCTCATGATCTGAGAGTGATTTTTTGAAGAATCTATGTGCGCTGGAGGCCGAGATTCCTTGGTAAGTGCCGGGTCTTTGTTGTCTTCTTTAGTTTTCATCTTCACCCCTATTTAGTATTCATGATCCTAGTCTATTGGGTATAGATTCCTGTTTTTCAATTCAAATCATGTTTATTTTTGGTTTTTAGGAAAACATGATTGTAGATAATTTTAAGTAGTTTCAGTCATGTTTTTTCTAGTATTGGGTCGTACATCATTTTTGACAAAGTTTTCAAGATATGTGGACTCAATATTAACTCCTCTTGTTTGACCATGAACGATTTATTTCAAATTTCATGAATTTCAGGATTTTAATTATGGAAATGATGTGCCAAATTTGATGTAATCCCTCTTTAGTGATACTTTTTGAAATTGTGGATATTTGTTTTTTTTTTTAAGGTACTTTGTTTAATTATCCTAAATTAGTGATTTTAAAATATTTTTTTGTTTTGATTCATGGAAATTTTTGGTAGGAATATATTAAATAAAATAATTGATTTATCTAAATGTTATGTAATGGTTGGTTTGGCATGGGATTTGGCTTACTTGGTTGGTGTGTGATCATTTTCTTTATAATGACCTTGTGGAAGGGGCGTGTTTTATTAGGGAACATGGTATATGGTTATCAAGTGAAAATATGGTATATCAATGAGAGAACACTCATGATTATATAATTATAACCTGGGCATAAATGTGTGGTTTTTAGTATTTTTGGAACCATGTAAAGGGTATGCCAAATTGAATCTAAGAAAATGTTTTATAGATATTATTTGTTGATTTCCATGGAAAAATGTTTGGTTTGGATACTTTTTTCATAGAAAACAATTCTATATTTGATATAAATGGCTTTAAATTGTTTTCATCAATTTTATATGAATTTTCTAACATTTCATATCCTAGTGGTTTAAATGGGGAAATAATTCGAGAAATCATAATTAGATGTTACTCACTCTTTGCTTGGTCACTTTGGTGTGGTCACTGATTTTGAATACCAAGACACACTATAGTAAAGGTATCTCATTTATTTACTTATTAATCATGATGCCTTGGGATGGGAATGTGGTTTTGAGCTTGGAGCAGGTTGATATTTCTTAACATGGTATATTTGGTGTGTTTCTTTTTTTTGTCTCCACTTGTAATCTAATGTTGTTATTGGTTTTTGTTTTTTATGGTACACTATTGTAGTATGGTTTTGTTACTTTCTCTATCAGATGTATTAAATTTTCCTAATGCATAATTTTGTGTGTTTTTGTGATGGTTATCTTGGAATGGTTGATTTATTTTCAAATGGAAAATAATACACTAATTTTTATGAATCCCTTGGAATTTATTTCTAGCCATTCTTATCATTGGGATTTCACCTATGGCCAAGTAATGTCGCACCACCTTCCGAAGCTAATGATGAGGGGTGTAATGTTATAGTATTCGTATATTATACCTAGTAATAAATAGGTATTCAATACCAATTTAGCATAATATATGAAATATTTTTATGATTTTAATTTCATTCGTATATAACACCATTCATTTGTGGGTTCTTAAGAGTAGAGAAGTTGTGATTTTAACCAATTTGTAAGTATAAATATTCAATCTTTTGATTTCCAAATTTGATTCCATGATTAATTATGAAGGTTTAAATTTTAATCCCATTATTCTTTTCAATTAATTTTAAAAAAATTTAAAATGAAGAACAATAATAGAATCTTATTGCATTCAATTTAATGTGGAAAATCAAGACGTTCGAAAAAAAATGAAATGTGAACTAGCTATAGGGGTTGGGAATTTGATTTTTATTTCTTTATTTTTAAAGAAGACTTATAATGTTATCCCTTTTAATATGGGCTACAGACTTTTAATTTTAGGGATTCTAGTTTATGATGATTATTAACTAATCCTGTCATAAATATATTTCTATATGGTTTAAGACATCAGTGATAAATTTTACTATACCATAGGCATGATTCATTATGAATGGAACATTATCAAGACTAATTTTAGGAAGATAAATAATTTAATTCAATAGTATAAACAACATAATTAAACCAAGAACTATATAAGTTAAACATACTTAATATCATAAATTTTTTAAGAATTGATTTCAAAGATAACATTATTACCATCAAAATTTTTTTTCGTATTATAAGAATATTTTAATTTAATCTATTAATAAATAAAAAATTAAAAATTAAAATAGAGTAATAATTATGGATTTTACCGATTCTAATTATTTTCCCATTTGTATTTTCACTAAAAGTGACCTATCAACCATATACCATGATAATGTTCTTATATATTGATTAGTATCTTGTAAGGTGTCTAATAAATCCACTACATAGATATTATAAGTGATTATAGTTACTCTTCAATCATGGTTCATATAGAAAAATTAAACTATAAATGATTTTGGTACCCATACTTTATTAGGTCCATAAATGTTAGTAATAATCATTTAAGGAATCCAAAGACATTTAACATGATTATTATAAATAGAACATGTAAATTATTAATTAAAACTTTATTATGTTTACTTTAATAAAAAAAATATTTATAGATTTGTTATAGATGGTTCTAGGTACAAATTTATTCTTATAATTTATCCTATGTCCTCACTAGTAACCAATTCTAGCTATATGCATAATTGTGGTTTTTTTACCAAGAATATTTTTTATGGATTATCTACCATTTTCAAATATTTCTAGGTACTTCTCCAGTATCTCATTTGAAAATTACATTAATTTTTTCTAATAACTGGTAATAATTGAATTTTTCATAGAAAATTCATATTTTGAAATGAACAGAAAAATTATGTTGTTTATTTATACTTTTATATTTATCCATAAGTAAATTGAATTATACATCTAACATACTTAAATATTCAAATAAATGTTCACTAATCATTTATTTATCTTTATTTTAATTCTCATAAATATTCAAAATATGAACTGGATATGAAAAAATAATATTCAATACTTGAAACGTTTTTTTCATGAAAAACATGTAAGTTATTTCATTTTTGTCATATATTCTTTTTTCATAATCACTTTATATATCCTCATATTTACTCCAGGTGGATTTCATATCCCTACTTGGATATTTTTCTTTTATCCTCTTATAATTTCCAATACTTCAGTTATTAAAAATAGCCTTTATGTTTCGTTTACTTTTACATTCATTGTAGGTCACTTCCCCTGATTGATTTTCCTTTTTAAGATATCATTCTTAGTTATATTTGCCTCCATATTTTGCATTCTGGATGAATTAATTATTACAATATATCATTTTAAATTTAATATCAAGGTAAGAAATTTCATCATCACTTTCTAGAGGCGAGTCATCCTCACTCGAACTATCGGCTTTCATTATTTCTTTTAACATTGAGTTGGGTATCATTAAATCTATAGAATTTCTCTTTATATCATATTCTTATAATTTTCTCACATTTAGTTCCTCCTCATACATAATAATATTTACAATAATATCTTTTAATAATAGTTTACATATGACATCATTTTCCCTAATGGAAATAGAGATTCATCTCCACCAATCCAGTAGGAATCTTAGTTGTCGCATCACTTGATAATTATGCATTATTTTCTCCCCAAATGCATGAATTTAATTTATAATGAAATTAATCCTAAGATACTTATCAGAAATTTATTCATTACGTTTTATATTCAATTTATTATATTTAATAATTTATCTTTTAAAATTCATTTATCGATAATTTGATATTCCATCATGAAATATAATATGTGTCTTTGAGATTTCAAATGTATTGGAACAATAATATTTTACATTTTACTCTTAATCCCATAATGAGCAATATAATGTATTCATAGATTTAAATTTACAATCATAATTTATCTTAGTGTCATAACTCTAGTCAACTCTATCATCTTTGATATTTTCATATTTCTCTTCTATTACAGTCCAAACATAGAATCCCATGATCTCTATATGGATTTTCATCTTGATTTTACACTAAGAATTAATGATTCCATTAAATTAAGGTGGCTGGTCTTTGTTAGTGCCATATTTCCTATTATTATAAATACGAAAAAAATTTATAAATAATATAAATTTCTCATCATTTGGGTAAAACCTGATCACAGTTAAAAGTAAGATTCAGGAATTAAGTTTACCTATAATACCAGATCTTGTTTAGAGTGTATAACACAAGGGGGTTGATAATTTATATTCCAATTAAAATTTTATAAAAAAACATTAAAAAATGACCCACTTATTATATAAAATATATCATGGATATGTTAATTGGTAAATTTATATAATTTAATCATCCAAAAATAATCATAAAAGATCCATCACATCTCAATTAAAATAGGTTTTAAAGTTTTTAACATTGGAAACTGATTTATAAGAATGAAACAAAATATATAAAACAAAAATTAAATTTAACTATCAATGTAAATTTTTGAATTGAATTTTGCAATAAAAATTATATTTTACTTAAAAATAATTTTCCTAAAAATGAAAAACCCATCGAGGAAAAAAATTGGAGGATGAGTTTCAAGCCGAGACCTAGTCCTCTCAACTTATAAATCAGATGTTCACAGATATTTTATTAATAATATAAAATAAACCAAAACCTAGTTAATTTTTTACACACAATATTTCACAATGATTTCTAGGATATGAATATCCACTTACATAGTTCATTATGGGAGAATAAAGGATAAATACTACAAACAGGCAGTCGAGGACACACAAATTCCACTTCCATAGTTCTATATGGGATTACAAAAAAAATAAAGATAATTTCTAACACTCCCTAGTTATTTTTATAATCTATTTCTTAAAATATATACCATATAAATAACACACATATAAAAAAGTAAGGAAGAAGAGTATGTGTAGTCAAATAATTTGATATAGTAGGGATAATAGTTTTTCTTCTACTAATATTTCATCTTATATCAATGTATTCATTTTATTTTGATGTGATTCTCAAATATTATCATATATTTTATAATGTATCCTAGATTTTTAAGAAATAATATAGTGTCAGATATGATTGAAATGGAGAACTTGTTTGTCATTTTTTTATCAGAACAAAATCTTGTTATCTATGTGTCTGTCTATTTCATTCCATGTATCTATAATTTTTTTAAAAGGAGTAAGATTTCCTCCAAATATAAGTTTATACATCATTGTTTTTGATCCTTATACATCTATATATAATCTAGGATCATTAATTTCTTCAAACAGATATTTATTTGTACATTGAAAAGTAGTGTTGTTAATATATTTAGTAATATAATACTGACATTTAGGAAGGGTCGATTTCTGGTTTTTACATTAGTACTAATTGTAGATTTAGGGATCTATAAAAAATAATACATGATATCTTAAATACTTTGTGAAATATTTCTTGTTGGATTCCTTGACAGGTCATACAGTCGATCATTTTAAGTTATAGTTATCTAATTGAAATTACAATCGATCATATTATAATTATGGTTATTCTAATAGTTTATCCTATTGTGACTATTGATTATGGTGTCATAATATAGTATTATGTTTGATTCATTTTTTAAATTCCACATTTCACATATGGTTTATTCCTTCAATGTGCATTCTATCTATTAATATGTGATATTTCTAAAAAATGGGTGGTTACTTCCATTTTGTTTTATAATCATTAGGTTTCTTGTGTGGTCGATCCAAGAGTTTTCACAAAATCAATGATTTTTGGTCCATTAATTTTTTATGAACTAATCTTGGTTGTTATATTAGATTTAATGTGTGGCCTATTTGTGTTTCTTACATTCACTTCCTTACCTTTCTATATATCTTCCACGATTAATCTGATGAACGTTCAATCAAAACATCTTTTTTTGTGGTTTACTGACTATTTGGATAAGCTCTACAGTCGATTAAATCCATAATAAAGTTTCAACTACTTCTTAGAAATTAAATTATCTTTTATAAAACAATAGAATGGTTAAAAATAATATAATCCTGACTTATGATTATTGAAATAAGTTATTTTCGAATGACACCAACAATATCGTATTATGATCTCATGCGGATCTCTGTGATAGTGGGAGGAATTATAAGAAGGTATTAGGTAAAAATTTATGAATATAGAAGCCTCATGGGGTATGAGGAATAGACGAGAAGTGGTAGCCTTTTCCAATGGAGGGGGAGAAAACACATAGAATGTTTTGAAACTATTAGATTATAATAATTTCATACACAATAAAAATACTTCAAAATGTGTTATAATCAATTAAATGATGCGATAAGTTCCAAAGATGACCAAAAAATAGTGCTTAGAAAATAATATGTGGAAATATATCCCTTACAAATTATTTTAATCCCCCACCCCCAAACATAAATGTTTTAACCGTAATCATGGTTGAGAAAATTATTGAATTAACTATTCACTGTGAAAAATATGAAAGTGAACTCACTACCAAATATTCACTTTCTAATAAAAAATATGGATTAAATATTTTTAAATTAAATTCCTATATGTGGAATAATTTAATTTAAAATCAATCCCACAAAATGTTATGACAAATTTCTTTTTTGTAAAAATAATTTTTAAGTATAAATATGTATTTAAAGAAAAATTTATCCCCACGTCAAGTATAATGACATTAATTTGGATTATGTTTAACTAAAAGGAAAAAAAAGTTAAAAGAGATACCAAAAAACGTGATTTGTAAATATTTTAATAGAAAATAATGTTATTTATATAATTGGTATTATATTTACAAGTCAATATATAATAAATCATTTCAGTAAAATCTCAAATTTTCACCTTAATATAATTTTCAAATTATGATTACAAAAAAGATCACCATTTTTTTAAATTTAATTTCTAAAATTAGTGGAAATTATTTATAATATCTATGGACCAAATAAAAAAACTTTTTTTGGAGGTAACATATTTATGAGGAACAAGATAATTTTAATGAAATTTTAATATTCATTTTTTATATGTTAATCAAAAAACAATTCATTATATAATAACATAATAAATATATTTTTTCATATTTTGGATATTCATATTCATACCAACAATTCGACACTTATGTTATAATGATAAACTACATCATAGTTTATTTGGACTTGGTGTTTCATGTCAAACAAGCTATAAAATACTTCATTTTTATTTCAAAGGAGAATATATATATATATACATACATATATATAATCTTGGGTAGTTATAATTGTTCATATTATAATTCCAAATAAATCAAGAGATGTTATGAGGGTGTTAATAATGTATGAGACCTGTGTGCATCTTTAAAAAATCCAGACTTTGTTAATGATATTTGTTTCCTAATAAAATGTGTTCATTATTATATAATATTTTACCAATAAAAAACATAAAAAAATGATCCAAAAATATTTTAATAATAAAAATAGTAACATATTTCAATGATGAAACCCATAATTATACCTAAAATTATAATGTAACAAAAAAATAAAATATATAGAAAAAACAATTAGAAAATATTAATCATTCAAATCTTCCAGAATTATAGATCCCAGAAAAAAAATTGAAAAAGAAACATAAAATTAGTAATCCAAAAAAAAATTTGAACAACTATTTAGTTCCTTGAATGAAATTTTAAATTAATAATGTTTTAATAAATTCTAAGGTATTTATAGAAGGTAATCGGATCAATATAATAGTAATTTGACAATTGGAATTATTGTTAGGAATAGTAACCTATCAATTGGGAATTTTAACATAGCCATTAGAAAAATATTTGGAATCAAAATAATAAAATAAAATAAAAATAGTATTTATTTTAATTAATTTATGAAAAAAATATACACAATTTTACCATTAAATAGATATCATGTTTAAAAATTGAATGAAATTAAAAAAACTATTTATAATCATCTATATTTTAATGTAATTTATAAAATAATAATTTTTTAAATTAAAATTTAATATTACCTATGTCAGGATTATATATTGGGGAAATTCAACAAAAACTTTTATTCAAAAAGTCGATATTTTTTAAGGATGATATTTTTGCAAAAAAAGTTTAAATATCTAAAATTTTACATGAATAATATAACTATAGTTTTTACATAACTTGTATGTAATATATTACATCATTCATAATGACATACAACCCTAATAAAATAAATAAATTTTTTATAATCTAAAATAATTATTACTGAAATGGTTCATTTAAATAAACTAATTCATTTTTCAAAACAGAAAAATTATTTTTCAAAGTCTATAGTCTAACGCTTTTTTCTAAAATAAATTTTTTCCCATTTTACACGACTTTTTAAACTAAAATCATGAATTTAGTTTTTAAAAGATTTAGAATTCCAAAAATATTTTTATTATAATATGAAATTTAATTTCAAGAATATTAATATTTATAATTTTAACATGGAAATTATATTTTATTCCATGTTTTATCGGAAAAACACCCCACTTTTCAAGTATAAATACCCCTCCCAATCCACTTAGAAAACCACCTTACATCCACTGATGAAAGATAAAACCATTCTTTAATACTATCCTATAAGACCCATAGAATCCCAAGTGATATTCTAGACTAATTGGACTCTAATATTTAATGAATTTAACGGCTTTAGAAAATTAATTCCTTCATGAAATAGGTAACATCCTTTTATTTTTTACTTCATTTTCTATTTATAGATCCTTATCCATGATTATATTTCCAATGAAAACCATCTAATAAAATAAATAGTATAATAGAATGTTATTAATAATGTTAATATCCGTGAAACATGGTATTTATAATATAATAACATATTATGTATCTCATACACCCTCTTTAGAAAATGTCTCGTTAACGATGAGTTAACCACCAACGAGGAAGTTTCCAATTCATTTCATTTCACTAAACATATGAATGGTAATAATTAATTATCCAAGGTATATAAATGTATAAATACATTTATTATTATATTTCCTGATCTAATCCAACTTATCTATAAGTGATCATGAACAAAATATAGAAATCGAGACAAGTTGAAAATTTTTATAGAATGTTGTAATCAAAATAATTCTAAATTAACAATGGGAAATAAGGAATAAAAAATAATTATAATTGATCAATATATAAAAAAAATATTAAACTTATGAATCTATTTTTGAGAAAAACTGATATTTATTAATCAAGAGGTCTAAAACAGAAGAAATATATCTGGATTTCTATTAGGGGACACTTGAACCAAACTCCTTTTTTGGTTATCTGTTTTTTGAAATTATATTCAATCGGGACTTTCATCTCATATCCTTAAAATTTAATTATTTATTTATTCCACAGTTATTTTCAAGAGTTCACATCTTTCTACCCTACTAAAATGTTTTATGATCCTATTTTAAATCATTTTCAAAAATACATTAATTTTCCCAAAAAATCACATTGACTCTTCTTGAGTTGTTTTATTCACTCATGTATGATGATGTTTTTATAAAAAATGATGATTAAATATATTTATTTGGTATTTCATAATTTAATTCCTAAAAGTTTCCCTAATGAATCATTTTTGAATCTCATTCCTTTATTTGGGTTTATTTTATAACTATGATTATTATATTTTCTCTAATGTGGCATTCATGATTATGAGAACATTATGAGGTTACTGGTGGGACTGAAATTATTTAGAATTAAAATTAATTTGTTAATGTGATATATCTTATATGGATCTTTTTATTTTGAGTGGACATGATTCTATATTTATTCCCAATTATAATGATTTGATTTATGTAGATATGTTGTGAATGAACATGATGATAGCTTTTTCATAGCTTTCTATTGTATTTGAAAACTATGATATAATTTTTTATAATTATGTGTATTACACATTATATTATTTTTCAATTTTTTCCATCAAGATTATTATTATTATACTATTCTAATTATATAATGATGATGATTATGATCACTCAAGTACTATTGATTCGTATCTCTTATTCCTTCTATATTATCCCTCACATTTATGTGGTTTTATCTCACTTCTTTCTTGATTTATATCATTAGGTGAATACATATTGCATGGATAATTGGAATTATTTTATGAGGATCCAAAAGTATTATTTAAACGATTTTTATGTCTTATTATATATATGTTTTCTAAGAACGTAATTTTCCGATGATTATAAATATTTTGATCCTAGAATGTATAATTATTATGACAATTTTTTTATAATGATTTAATAGTAATGTACGAAGTTAGAGGGTTTATATAGATCGTATCAAAAATAGATTTTTTTTAATTTTTGAAATATGACTAGAAAAGTTTAGTAAAAACCCTAGAAGTAATTTTATATTTTAATGTAAATATCATGAATGTTTTTTTAAATTATAAGTTGGTGTGGTTTCTGGGATATTAAATCCATTTTAGATACAATAAGTAGACGTGGCTCCATATATCATTAGATAATGTTTATGAATGAATATATTTATAATAAACAGTTTTATATGAGATATGTACACTATGTATTCAAAGTTATTCCCTTCATACTTACTAATACTGTAGTAAAATTCAAGGATTTGATGAATAGAGTCACTAGATACATCATTGTAAAATATATGGTAGTCATTATTGATTGTATTTATGTTTTCTCCAACACAAAGTAATAACATGGAGGGAACATAAGGATTGTGATAGTGAAAATATCTGAAGTGAAAATGTATAAAATATTAAGATTGTTTGACTTTTAGATGTTGTAAGTCACATTCTTCTATAACGTGATAATATGTTAGGGAATTATAATAGACCCTTCAAGATAAAAAAATTGAGGAATGGTCCTGACCATTAAATTAAGTATAAATCCATATTTTTCTTAGATAATATGGGTACTCTATATGATTTTGTGGAATTTATTATGATTTTATATCCCATTGAATATATTAACACAAAAAAGATATTGATTATATTTTGATAGATGAATATGTGTAATGATTTAAGAAGCTTGATATGACACTAATAACTATGAAAATAATCACACATCTAAAAACTGTAGATGGGTTTTTGAAATGAAATTATGATTTAATGAATAGTTGTTTTTGGTAACTAATGTAAATTGATAAAGCGATAGCCTACACCTCATGATACTTGAAAATTCATGATTAAAAATAAAAAACACACGTTCTGGAGTTAGTTATTATTATCTTATCATTGAATATTAATTTTCACTACCACTATGGTGAGAAGTGTTACCAACATATATATATATATATATCAAAAGAGAATAATGTATAAAGTCACATAAAAAGAGATCATCATGCATCTGCGAAGATAGTTAGAGCTAATGAAAGATAAATAATTCACATGGTACTATTATCTATGATTGTTCAAAGGGTAGTTTATGATCATAGAAATAAAAAACATTATAATCTATCTATGATACGGATTTAGAAATAAAATACATTCATTAAAGTGAAATTTATAGATCTCTAAATCATAATAGTAGGGAATACATCATAACTTTTCCAAATTAGTACCCAACCATCTAACTAAGGAAATATCAAGGATTCCCAAATTTATAATCTAGATCTTACTGAAAAGGTGTAAGTAGTAATGGATTTGAATCTTCTTGAATTCCATATTAATTAAGAGAGTGTATTTGAATTTTGAACCACACTTTGTATTCCTTCGTCAACTGATATAAAGAATGAGATACTGGATAATGGACATAGGACATCCTTTACCATCTATCCTGGATGTACCAACATGTACTATGATCATTGATAGTTCTATTTTTTAGAAAATGAAGGAGGATTTTGTTGAGTACACCTCAATGTTTTTGATATGTAATCATGTTAAACCAGATAAATAATAGTCCAATGGGATGATGCATTCATTTCCCTTTCCCGCATTTAAATGGAAGAACATCACTATGGAATTTTTGACTGTTCGCCTAGAGGCATCCAAATGAAGAAATATAACATTGTTTGTGCTATATTCACTCACTAGTACTTCCCACTTCATAGTTATATGGTAAGATATCTGACAAGAAAAAATTTCTTATATTTCGGTAAAGTAAGTGGTGAGGTGGCATGGTTCACAACATTCGATCAACTTTGGTCATGCTCCAAGGATCAGTTGTAAATTATAGAAAATTATTGTACATTATTTCAATACATAATATAATTTTAGAATGGTATATCACCCTTAAACAGATATACAATCTTAAAGGACCATTAAAACTCATGGTAATATTCTTAGAGCTCACTGAATTTAATTTAATGTAGGATTATTATAACATCCCCTATTGGTTGGGTTATCATACAAAACAAAATATCCACTTGAGTATTCAAATTTCCCTGTATAAATCTCAATATGGGAAGTGATGAAAAAATCATATTTTCTATGATTAAATTGATGAGTGACAACTACCTGTACTTAATCTTTTGGAAGAGATGATATAGAAGGTTCAGTCCATTCAACAACATTTATTTGTTGTTAAAATATTGGAAAATATTTATTTTTATAACAATCAAAGGCACTAGTAGTTTTAAGATAGAGGAAATGTTTTCTATAGAATATCATTATGGATGATGTTTATGTTGTTTATAACAAAGTTAAATGATTATCTCTAGTAGTATTAGCCCCACAAATATCCTTGATTGCATAAGAGGAGTGGCCTATTGGATATAACATCTACTAATCATGGGTCTAGTACATGATGTGTTTCATGTGTCTCTCATATGTATGCATATACATGATCCCTCACATGTATTAAATTTGAAGGTGGTACACTTGAGCATGAACTTTCATATAAGGGGAATATGATGAAGATATTAGACCATAGTGACATATTCTTTCACAATATGACAAATGACCTTGTTAATATGCTATGTAATAACCATATATATGAATAGGAAACATGGGAAACATTGGAAATAATTATACAATTGTACTCTAATATATTCTTATCCAAGAATGAGAGTTGACTTTTGAAGAATGAAATTTCCGGGGGGTTGGGGTAAATGTAACAACATGTAAATTATTATTTATATTTATTACTTTAATAATTATTGATATATTATATTATATTATACATATATTAATCATAGAAAAAATTAACAATGACATTGAGTAATGAAAGTGATTATATTAGTCAACATCTAAACCCACAAAAATTCCAAATATTAAAATTAGAAAAAATAAAAAATAAAAAATCTGTAATTATATATTTTATATCATTCCAATCTTTTAGAAAAGAGAATTATAGAAAATTGGGGGGAATTTAAGTTAATAATGTATGAAGGAATGAATAGGTATTTTTAGGATGTAATGTGTCCATTAGAATTGTAATTTCACCACTAGAAAATTAATGTGACTTTTTTGAATAGTAACATGGACATTAAGAATAGAAACTGACTGATGAAATAGTATTTTGAGCTCAAATAGTATAATTTTATACAAATAATATTTATATTGAGTCATTAAAAATAGTGTATATTTTATAATATCATTATAAAATATCTATGTTAAATACTAAAAGAAATTATAATATTTTTTTAATAAAATGAATTTAAATGTATGTTGAAAAAATAATTTAACAATAATTAATTGTTCCTATTTAGCATATAATTTTCAAAAAATTAAATTAATTTTTATAATTATCACATTTATATTTTATTTTTTCTAATTATTTTTAAATTTCTAAAACATTTAATAATTTATGGGAGTATTTAAAATACAGTTTTTACATAACCAGTATATTTTAAATTACATCATTATTAATGCAATAACAACCTAGTCATTTCTATAAATGTTTTATGAGATAAAAACATCATTAATAAAATAAAGAGTCATTTAAATAAAATAAATTTTTTTTTTCCAATCATAAAAATTATTTCTCGAAGTCTAAAGTCTAATATATTTGATTAAAATAACAATTTTTTTTCGACATTAATTTTAAATAAATTAATGAATTGTATTATTGAAATATGTAAATTTCCACAAATAATTATATTTTATTATGAAATAATATATAAATAATATTAAAATTATATTATTTACCTTTGATATTATATTTTATTCAATATTTAATCTAAAAAACACCCTCTAAAAGTATAAGTAACCCCTCCCTCCCCATGGAAAACCACTTCACTTTCAAATAAAAAATTAACATATCTACCAAATTACTAAAAAATTACACTAACATCCTTATAGATTTTATGGAGTAATCAATCTTCCGTACTTCGAAAATTTAAGGTTCCTCAAAAAGGAATATCCCTAAGATAAAAGAATTGTCCTTTAATCAATTTATTTTCTTCTCTTTTTTCCAATGACCAATCCTTCTTTTATTTTATAATATAAGAATTATATAAAAAATAAAATATTTGTATGAAATGAAATTGGTAATTATAGTATCCAATAAAAATATTATAAATAATACAATCACATACTGTATATCTCACAACACCTCTTTGGAAAAATCCTTGTTTATAGTCCATTAACAACCAATGTGGACAATCCCAATTTCATTTTTGTCTTTTCCCTTAGCTATGGTTATAATAAATTATTTATGATATATAAATTTATAAATTACTATATTTTTAATATTTATTAATGAATTATACTAATTTATAAATTATCTTGAACGAAAATAAAAATATTAAGACAAGATGAATTTTTTGTGGAATATGTGAAATTAAGACATTTATCTTTTAACTCAGAAAACATTAGAATAAATTCCAATGATTATAATTTATTAATAGATAAAAATTGATGAAAATTAACTTATTTTTAAATGATATAATAAATAGATATTTATTACATATGAGTGATAGAAATGATGATATAAATCATTATTTAATGTAAGGGGAATCTCAAATTAAACTCCTCATATATGGTTTATCTCCTCTTTCAAATTATTTTATATATTTATTTTATAATTATGTCATTAAAATTTTATTCTAATATTATTTCCCATTTACTTTCAATAGTATAATGTTTTCTACTCAATATAAATGTTTCCTAAAATACTTACAATTCTTCTAGAAAATACTTTATATTTCTAAAATATTGTACTCACTAATGTTGAGTTTTTTCTTATCTAATAATTATTTGTGATGATTTATACCACAATATGTTTTTGTATATTCATTTTATAACCCAAATGTTTAGTTAAGATAGTATTATTTTTTATAAAATTATGAAATCTATTCCATTCAATGGGTTTATTTCATGATTTTATTATTATGAGTTCTATAATCATGAGGAATTCATTACTATGAGAAATATACAATGTAACAGCTAGTATAAAAGTTATATAGCCCTCCAATTAATTGAGTAATGTTTTATGTCTCCTGATATTATGTGTAAATAAGATTAAAACTTCTTCCATAATTATGATTTAATTATTTATACACATATATAATGTGTAAACATGATTCAGGATTTGTCTAAAACAATTAATGGTATTTGGCCAATATGTTTTTATGAATGATTATTGTGAAATTTTCAAATTCTAATACTTTTTTCTATTTTTAAATCATTATTTTTTTATTATACTTTTACTATTTTATAGTCATAATGATATGTCTCACTCATGTAACATTGATTCATGTCTATAATTACTTATATGTTATCCACCCCTTTAATTGGCTTCTAGATCTCCTTTTTCTCGATGTATTTCCTTTGGATAATACATGAACAAGGGATAATGAGAGATAGTATAAGGGAATAAATAATACTTATTTTAATAATTTTTATGGGTTTTTATATTTAAGTGAGGTATGATTCTAATTTCACATGGATACTAAACCTATTGATCCAGAAATGTATTAATATTTATTTATTTTTAAAATGATATAATAGACATGTATAAAAAATGAGGTCTCTCTATGACTCGTTAGGTATCATAAAACGGAAGATGAAAAATTGTAAATGTTTCCAATTATATTGACTACAAGAGGTCCATCTAGAAAAATAATAATTGAAAATTCACATGATCAGTGCTTTCAAGAAGTCATCATACTCGTATATAGCCTCTTAAAAATATATTTCATGTACATGATACCACATCATTTATGATTTCTTTTATTTTTATAGATATGGGAGTTTAATAAAAATGGATTATAATATAAAACACTGGAAATATACTAAATCATCATTGTTTATTTTATAAACATAGATATATTCATCAGGTGTCTCTTTAGAAAGCTAAAAAAAGGTGTGTCGATCATATAATTCTACTTATCCATGTGTTGTAAAATAAAAAGAACCAACACAACTTCTGGATTTTAATAATGGTAAAGTGGTTATCATTATAAATAAATTAATTCATTGAAAATATTTAGATCGCATTACTTTTCATTTTCTATAATAGAAAAAAATTAGTTTTTTGTACTTTATTGTGATATCCAATTTGAAATAATAAATTTTTTTCATTATCCTCAACCTATTTTATTAAATTCATATAACCATCACTACGAGATTCAAAATATCCTATGAGATGATTTTTTTATTGGAGAGGATCCAAATTTCCCATATCATAACCAATACTCTTTCAATTAAAATTAAATAATGTCAAAAGGATAGGGTACATTCCTTTTATATTAACTCAAAACTCATTGATCCATTGAGTGGAATCACCAATCTTGAAATCTCAGACATGGATTTTGGAAACACTTTCCTCCAAAAGATATTTAAAAAAATATATCCATTATAGTCAATAACATTTTGTTAAAGTAAACTGATTTTATTTTTATACATCCTAATAATTTAAAATAATCTATACAATGGTCTAACAAACAAATTAATTATGAGTGTATCATTATGAAATAATGGGAGAAGTTATAACATAAGATAAGTTTATCTAATTTTTATCATTATGCCTAGAAATTCATTATCATATCCTTCTACAATAATTCTAATATAATGTTTATTTTATATAGTTTATCGACCATGCCTTGATAAAATAAAAATAATAAATTTATTTTATTTCACATATCATCCCTGTTAATTCATTAATTTTTAATTATCCCAATAAAGAATCAATTGATAATAAATGACTAACCATGAATATGATAGAAATAAAATATACTGTTTTGGTAGGATCATTAGCATTTATAATGGATTTTTTAATAAGATGATGATAAAATAACCCTTTAAACTAATAGAAACAGTCCTTGAATGAATGTTTTGTTCAAGTTACAACATTCCACCTATTCATCTATGCATCCCCTTGTTTAGTACCACCGTGACTCTAAACCTCAAAAACTTCGATTTTATTGGGGTCTCTATCATTTACATATTCATTACATACATAGCTTATTGGATTCATGAGTATAAGGTTACATAAAATAAACGATATACATGAATGTCCATATATAATAAAGATACGGGGGTTATTCATAAATCATCATTTTAATTTATTAATAAATATTTTAAAAACCAATGAAATTATAATTAAACTATAATAAATAAAACATGTACATATAAAATTGAATCTAATTATCATCTATATGTAACATGTATATGCACAAAAAACTATTTATAATCTCTTTAAATTCCTTATTTTTTTAGATAAATCAATCAATTGAGAAATTTGTTATCATAATAATTCATTCATATTAAATTTTCATCCATGTTGTCAAAACCCAAAATAAAAAATATTTACTAAAATAAATAAAATATTTACATTTAAAATTAAATATGTGATTTTTTTATACTTGGTGGAAGTAAAACATGTACCACTCTGAACAATATAGTGTCTCATATGTTCTTTCTCGTGTGCTATTTTCTTACACGACATGTATCAGACATGTTGTATCACGTTATTACAAATTGTATAGTCTAGTGTGTTAAGAAATGTAGTCAATTCGATTTGTAAGACCCAAAACACATACTAATACATTCAGTGTGTACAAATTATATTACCTATTAAATGTAAATAACATGTATGGTAACTATTCGTGGAACATAGTTATAAATTTTACATGATGATTCATTAAGAATTTATTATTCTATAAAAAACTATACCATTATGTGTACATCAAAAAAAATTATAAAAGTATGGGTTTAGTGTCATAATTAATTTTCATTTTTTATAATAAATTTATGTGTGGTATACCATGAGACTTTGTCTATTTCATGTAAAAATGTATATGCAACATTGCATGTACAGCCTAATAAAATTTATATATCACTGCTTTGGTTGTATTTAGTAAATACGAAAGGACTTAGCATGTTTACTGTGTAAATATTTATATGTTTCACTATGTATATGATTATACACTCCATTGTTACAACTTTCCTATGTTTCATAACTATAATTCCCTATCCAGTATCGAATAAATTACGTGATGTTTAATTTTACCACCTGACTTATGATTTCCCCATGATTCTAAACCACTTGAGGATACATGGTGTCTATGTGGGATACCGTATATGTAACCCTAAAATGGTGTGTCATATTTCTAGAGAATACATGACATTCAATAACATCTTCTACTCTTCATCAACACAGTATGTAATGGTTTGGATCATTTATCTTAGAAAATTTAACAATGGTACATTGTGTGTACATTGTACATATATGTTATGTATTCCCATATTATTTGACGAGAATCAATGTAACCTCCAATTGTGATCCTTGAATGTACTTTATTTAATCTTGGAACTTCTCTTTTCATGTGATAGTGAATGATCATGATATCATGAAATATAGATTATAGAATGAATAAAATAGATATTCAAAATTAATTAACATCATAATTAATATTATAATTAAAAAAATTTATAAATTAAAATGGGACTACATTGATACCACTTCGAGGTTCTAGGATTTAGTGGAATATGGTTATATCATTCACTATAATGGGGATTCATTAGTTTCCTTAAATAAATCCATAGAACATAATGAATAGTAACCCAAGAATAATTTATGTTAAGATATTACAAAAATAATTTATAAATAATATATATATTTAAGAAATAACTCAACTGGTAAATATTTAATCTTTTATGATTCATTTGGGAAATCATTTCTTATCATCATTGTGGGAATGGATTCAAGAATAGAATATCTCTATTGGTATTCCACATGTAATCTAGGAATATTTTGATGTATTCATCGGATCATAATTTCCCTATATGAACGTTTATTATTTTCTCAGTAGATCATCATTGATTGAAAAAAGAATTACTTCTATGGAAAAAAGTATTTTTATCAACCTCTCTCAACGTATTTAAATGGATAAGAAGAATTAGGGGTCACCATTATTGAGAGATTTATATCTAGAGATTTAAAGAATTATCTTTAGATTATCTTTTTTGCAAAAAATTACTAATCCAACAAATAATAAAACTATGGTTAAGTATTGAGGTTTGAGAATTTGACATTTCAAATATGATATTATCCAATATTTTAGTCATTAAAACCCCAAGTGTAATAATAATATCAATATTATTATTTTCTTGACATGCACAATAAGTGCGAGTAATTATAGTTTAATATTATAAATAAAGAATTTATTTTATATTTCAATGATATTTAATATATCATTACCAATAGACTCTTCACTCACTCATTCAGTCAACTTATTCATTAAACTAACCCTGAATAAGGACTACTTATATAAATATATATATATAATTTCATTATTCAAAAAAATAAAAATATATTTAAAAAAACTGATGACTAAATATTTATATAATATTAAACTCATATAAATTATTTTCAATAACATCTGATGGAATATTAGAGATAATCATAACTAAAATAATTATTATCCCTCAAAAATAGATAATAATATTTATTCTAATATTAAATAAATACATAATTTTACTCAGGTTCTGGATACCCTAGGTCTATGAGATCTTCTAGACCTCTGTCTCCATGTCATTAGGATGACTTTTCTAATATCTAAGTGAATTATATAGAAACATTCCAAAGAACCAATAGTGAATGAAATTATGTTTTAATGGAATCAATATACTAGAAACAATCAATGTTTAATATATTTTATTTGTCTTGAGGTCACATCATGAATATAACGACCCGAAATTTTGAAAAATATTTTGTTTCATGAAAATGTATGTTTTACTATGTAACATTCATTAAAACTATATAAATATCTATTTAAATGTAGCTATCATGTTTTCAAACATTATGTGATCATTGGTCAATTATGACCAATGACTTATATGACTGATGGAAATGATAATACATTTAATGTTATAATAATTTTTTATAAATAGAAATAACAATAGAAAATTAATTCAGGATGAGGAGTCGATGGCCACTATCAGTGGAATTGTGTCATACGAATCCCATTTATCAGAGCTTGGGAATTATGTAGCATCACTAGACTTCACTCTGGGCCAATCCAAAGCAAAGCTTCATCATGTTAAGCTTGACCAAAATAGCCGACATGAGAAGTTCAAGTTGGTGGAAATTACCCCCAGGAGATGTTATCAAAGTTTCCCCAAGATTCAGTCACCATCGCACGCCTTACCCTTAGGTTGTATGCATGTTTTATTAAGGGTTATATAACAACATATTAGTTACTTATTATGTAACTAATTTTTATAAATAAAATTCATATTCCATCATTTCCATTCTGAGAATAGTATTTCATAAAAATATGCTAAAATTGATAAATTGATTTATTGGGTAAAATGGTACTTTCTAGAAATATATAAATTATTATATTAAACTATGGTTTTATTAACTATGTTATTATAATTAAATAATATTATATCTATTCCTTGTTTTTCTAGCTATATAAATGATTTGGTAGTCAGTTTGACAAGAAATATATGTTTCTCGGATGAAATAGAAATTTAATTTTTAATTTCAATTAAAAAAGTATTTTTATTAATTATTGATTTTTTAAAATAAATAATATTATAATCAAATATTAATATTAAATATGTTTTATTAAAAATAAATGATCATATAATTTTTATGAAGTCAAATGTAATTTATATTAAGGTTTGAAATCTATTTTTTCCTAAACTCGTCAATTTTCAATAAATGTCAATTTTTATTTTAAAATTTAAAATTCACCTATTTAGAAAATTACATAGATAAAATTAATATTATATTTGGAATTAGTTTGTTGAAATTTCCCAATGATGAATTTTTCATAATTTTCTGAGATAGTTGAATTTTTGTGTAAATATTTAAAATTGTTTAAATATACAGTGTGTTTATGACATCATAATAGACCAATAATGATGTAATAAATAATATAAATTGGTATTTGACCAAATATATTTTTTCCTTTAAATAATTTATTTTCACGTTTATTTGATTTAATTTATAAATCCTTAGCAATTCTCCAAAACATATAAAATATTTTAATATTTTAAAATAATTTCTCAGAAACTGTGACTCACCTCCATATAATTAGTGGTAATATTTTAATATCATAATATCTTATCCTTATAAAATAATGTATAAAAAACACTTTTCTCGAAACCAAGGTAAAAACCAAGGGATTGTTTTTGGTATTGAATATTTATTGTGTACTATGCAAAACCAAAATAATAAAGAATTCCCCCACCATTCCTATATAAACCCACCAAATATCCCAATTATCTTCACTAAATATATATTATGATCATGAAACCTATTCCCTCTACTCCCTATATCCCTTCTAAGGTTCCTCCATGCTCCAATTAATCCTCCCTAGTCCTTTGGGATCACTCTTCCAAGTCAGACATCATCACCTCCTCTCTTCCTTTCAATTCAAGAACCATGTTTGAAATTTTCCTTTTTAATTTTAATTGGTTGTATTTTAATCCTTCTATAGTATAATACCCACTGTAAATATTAAGTTATTTTAATGGGGGATCATTTATCCCACCACATTTGTTTCATTACCTAACCCGCTACGATGCCAAAAATTAGTAATAGATTTATCTCTTCACATTTCCATTCAAGTACTTCTTTTATATTATGCTTCTTAAATTCAATTTTTATATATTGGGTTATGAGAATTACATGATCCCATTTCTGAACATTTTTTTGGAAATAATTTTAGCTTTCATTAACTCTCATCAATCCCCCATGATCCTTTAATTACGCTCGTTACTATGCTGAAATTATTTAAGGGTTCATTCCCTTCCCCTTTTTATCCAAGTTTCCTTATATTATCACACCTTTTTATTTTCATTTAAAAATTATGGGGTATATTTTCACACCTCCCCCATACTAAACTTATTATTTTTAAATTATGAGGCTCCCATTTTTCTCTCATTAATCCCTCCCATGTACACCCATTACCATGCCAAAATTGAATTGGAGTTATTCTATTTCTCATCTTTCTTCATGTGTCTTTATCATTTTACACCTTCTATTTCAAAATTACTTATCTTAAGATATGTATTTTTATGAACCTATTACTGTCCATTTCATGTATAAATTATTCTTGATCCCTTTTTCTCTCATCAATATATTTTATGAATTTCACTTTGATTTCGTTATGTTGTCGAAATTACACCATAATTGTCTTGACAAAATCATAGGGTAGTGAATACCATAAACATTTCTCTACCAAGGTTATTCATCTATATGCATATATACATGTTTACTGAGGACATACATGAATTTAAGAAATAATCATTGATCATTTAATAAATTGTAATGTTGAATGAATCCATGTTATATGATTTGTGTGGCACCCTTAAGCATGAGATTGAAATGATTATGAATGGTGTGCCCTGATAGCACTCAAATGCATTGAGTAAGGTTTAGTATCATGATACATCATGTTGTTATAGGGTTTTTCCTAATTCGTTTTCAGGAATTTTTCCCACCATGTTGGTATTTGGGTTTACCTATATCCTTTATGTTAATGATGCGTTGTTTTATGTTTTTTCACATTTCCATGTTATGAATACAATGCAATATCATTCCTTTATGTTCATGTCTCTTTCCACTCCATTTATATACCTATCGACTAACATGTAATATCATCCTCATGTTATTTCATGTTTATTCCCTTATTGGTATTTATAGCTCCCCCTTTTCTTATATATGTCCTCAGGTTATCCCATTCAATAACAAGTACGAAGGAATTTTGTGCTCGTGTAAAAGAAGTTTTCAATAAAGATATACATTTCATGTATTAAGTTGTTATATAATGTTCTTAATCCCCAAATATGCTAAACCTCTCGATATTTTGATATTTATTAAGTGCATTTTTATTTAATAAATAATAATTAAATATGAAATTAACATTAGTTTTGTTATAGGTGGTATCAAAGGATATGTTTTTTATTTTTGGGATTAAGATTATACAAGTTTAGTGAAATTCTTAGGGATAATAATAAGTATAAGAAAAACATACCTAAAATTTGTTGAGTATAGAGTAAGTGGTCTATAAATAAAAGAAATCCATGTCTAGATATGAACAAGTAGAGATGGCCTTGCCATAGATGTATCTATGGGTAAAACTTGAAAACCCCAGTTTTTGCTAGACTCGAATAGGAACTGGTGCACGAAAACGGGCCTTGCAACACTCTTTGTTCAACACACCCAAGGAATATTCTTTGGTAAATTAATAATCATAGTATGAAACATTATTATGGGAACCCAAAAAATAATATAAGAATATATGTTAGGACATAGGTCATGAATAACCTATATTTCAACATTGGGTATCAAAATTTAGGATATACTATTCATATACAAGTTCATCCTTCTATGTTCAATGTTATTCATTTTTACATTATTATTAGATATAAATTCAAACCCCCAAATGGTATTTTCCATATATTTGTTAAAATATGGATGGAGGAAGATCGCGAACAACTCTTCTCTCTCTTCCAAAATAACTACATAGAAATATTATCCTAAATTCATTCATAGAAGACTTTGAAACCTTTTCAAATATCCAAGTTATATGCAAAAAAACATTATAAGATATCCAATATCATTGCATGATTCTTTAAAGGATCAAGTACCATCTATTGGATAATATTTGATTTTCAATATTCTTACCATGATAATCATGGGAGGTACCATCAGTGTCTTTTCAAAAAAAATTCATTATTTTAAAATGATGAAGCACTAATTTATTTTCTAGAAGCTAAAAAAAGAGGGACTCCTCTGAGTAGCCTATATGTATCATATTATTGTTTTCTTCCTTTGGGGAAATACCAAAACCAATATACAAAAACCCAATTTTTGAAATATTTGCAGATTAATCCATAAGAAGTTTTTATAAAAAATAATTTAAAGAAGATATTTCCAAATTAAATATACTAAATATATATTTAATGATCAATCAGTGCTTCCATCGATATAATCCAAACTACTTGAGTTGTTTTTGGGTAAAGGATAGTAGATGATTCTGAAAATATCCTAAGGTACCATTATGATTAATAAACTTCTTATACATAAAGAAAATGCTAATAGGATAGACTAAAGACCTTATTGAAAATATTTAGGAGAAATACCCTCACCTTTTTTCACCTTAGTAAGTAAAATGAATGTTCAGTGATAAAATTTCTAAACGGGAAAAATATAAGTACCTAAACATTTGAATAATATTTTGTTTCATTAAAATGTATGTTTTATAGTATCCGAAAAATTAAAACTATACAATTATAAATTTCAATGTAACTATCAAGTTGTTGATCATTATATGACCATTGGTGAAATATGGATGATGATCAATATGACCATTGTAAATGATAAAAAATTAACATTATAATTATTATTTATAAATAGAAATGAAAATGGAAAACTGATTTAGAGGGAAGATTTGACAGCCTCTAATAGTATACTTGTTCCATAAAAAACCTGTTTTCTGGAGATCGGGGAGGAGGTAATGTCAATGGGATTTGCTCTAGACCATGACCAAGACGACATTCAACATTTTAAGAATTAACAAAATCGCCTAAGGGAGAAGTTCAAGTTGGTGGAAATCACTACTCATGTGACGTTATCAGAGTTTCCCCAAGAGTCTATCACCATCGGACACCTTACCATTATGTCATATGCAGGTGTTACAAGGGGTAATGTAATATGTTATTATTTATTTATCATGTAATCCATTTTATTTAAAAAAAAATTTATCACATAAATTCCATTCTTAGAATATTCTTGCCTAAAAATCAGATGAATTTAATAAATTGATTTTTTGGGTAAAATAGAATTTTTAAAAATATATTAATTTAACCATTAAAATATGGTCTTATTAATAATTTTTTTATAATTAAATGTTATTATATATATTCTTTATTTTATTTTCTCTATAAATGATTATGTAATCAGCTTTATAAAAATTATATTTGTATACAATAAAATAGAAATTCTATTTTTAATTTCAATTAAATAATTTATTTTGATGAATTAATGGTTTTTTAGAATAAATTTTATTTTAAAAAAATAATTTTACTAAATAATTTTTATTCAATATAGATCATCGTATAATTCTTATTAAGTCAAAAGTAATTTTTATTATGTTTTGAAGACTACTTTTTCTAAAATCCATCAATTTTCAATAAATGTTGTTTTTTATTTTAAAAGTGAAAATTTACAAATTTAGAAAATTATTTCGATAAAATTAATATAATATTTTGAATATTTTTGTCAAAATTTTCCAGGGATTAATTTCTTAAAATAATCTGAGATAGTTAAATTTTTGTGTAAAAATTAAATACCATATAAATATACAGTGTTTTTATAACATCATAATGGCCCAATATTTATGTAATGAATACAGTAAAATGTATATTTTTCCAAATATTTGTTTTTACCTTCAAAATAATGTAATTTTAATTTTAGATTATTTATTTTATAAATTATTATTTAATCCTCTAAAACATATAAAATATTTTAAGATTTTAAAATCATTTCCTTTAATGTATGACTCACCTAAACATAAGAAAGGGAAGTATTGCAAATCATTATTCCCTGATCCTTATAAAATAATCTACACCACTCCCGTTTTCAATAATTCATGGGAAACAATTATGGGATTCTTTGAGGTTTTGAATATTTTAGTCAGTAGTGCCCAAAACCACAATAATAAAGAATTTCATCACCTTTCCTATATATACCCAACAATTCACCCAATTGTCTTCACACTAAAAATCTTTTAATCACGTCCACCATCTTCCCCATGATCCCTATATCCCTTTAAAGTCACCCCAAAACTCTCAAGAATCCTCCCTCATTCCTTTGAGATCACACATCCATGTAAGAGATCCTCACATCCTCTCTTCCATTCAATTCAAGAACCATGTTTGAAATTTGACATTTTAATTTCAATTGGTTATATCTTAATCCATTAATAATAAATTACCTACATTAAATTTATTTTATTTGAATTAGGGATCATTTATACCCCCTCATTGTTTCAATTACCTAAGTCCTTACCATGGCGAAATTCTGAGATAGATTTCTCTCTTCACATTTTCATTCAAGCACATATTTTCTATTATGCTTATTAAATTTCATTTTAATTTGTTTGGATATGATTATTCAATGATAGAAATTCAGTAAATTTGGTTTATTAATGTTGAGATCTTCTTTTCCCAATCGTTAATCAACCATGATCCTTTAAGTACACCCATTACTATGTCGAAATTTTGTAAGGGTTCCTTCCCTTTTCATTTTTATCCAAGATTTGTTATATTGTTACGTCCATTTATTTTTATTTAAAAATTATGGGGTATGTTTTATAAACTCCCCCATAAAACCATTATTATGTTTTAAGGATTATATACCCCATTATCTTTCATTAATCCCTCCCATTTACACATGTTACCATGCTGAAATTTCATAAGAGTTATTCCATTTCTCCTCTTTCTTCAAGTTTCATTATTATATTACACAATATATTTCAAAATTCCATATCTTGGGACATGTATTTATATAACCCTGTTACTATCTATTTAATGTATAAATTATTATATACCCATTTCCCTCTCATCAACCCATTTTACGAATTTCTATTTAACATTGTTATACTGCCGAAATTGCACCACGATTTTCCAAGACAAAATCATTGTGTAGTGAATACCATACACATTTCCCTATCAAGGTTATTCACGTTTATGAACATATAATTTTTTATTTGGGAGTTACATGTATGTATTCCATATTCCTATATTTTTGAATAAATACTTATGTTGAATGAATCTAGGTTATAGGATCTATGTGGATCACATAAGCACGAGATTGTAATTATTATGGAGGGTGCTCTAATGAATTTGGTAATGTTTAGAATCATTATATGTCATTTTGGGATAGGGGTTGATCTAATTCATTTATAAGAATTTTTCCACCATGTTTGGAAAGGGGTTTAAATGATTCTATTATGTTAATGATTTAGTATTTTATGTTGTTTCAACATTTCAATGTTTTGAATATCTTAATATATCATGTCTTTATGTTCATGTTTCTTTTTTCTCCAATGATATTCCTATTCACTAAAATTTATTGTTTTTTTCATTTTAGACCGTTTTTATTCCCTTACTAGGCTTTATAGCTCACCCTTTCCTGTTTTCTTTGCTCGGGTTATCTCATACGATGCTAGGTACAAACAAATTTTGTGGTGATGTAAAAGAACATTTCAATAAAGATGTATATTTCATGTTTTAAGTTGTTATGTAATGTTATTAATCCACAAATACACTAGACCTCTTTATCATCTAAGTTGTATTACGTTAAATTTTATGTAATAAATAATGTTTTAATATTATGTAAAAATAACGGTTTCTATAATTTAGGTTTGGTCATAGGTGTCATCAACATATATGTATGATATATTTTAATAGAATTTCATGAAACAGACTTATCGATAAAATGTCAATGTCCATGGACATAATGAGATAGTTATGTTCCAATATAAAATTATGTGATATCTTCCTCTATTAACATAGAATAGACACATCCTTTCATAAGTTATTACTCAATTACAAATTACTTCCTCAGACACACAACATAATCTATATCTCAATCAATATATGGAATCCTTATTTTTCACTATAAATCTAAGTGCACAATTCATGAGTTTCATTAATGATAATATCATGTATACAGACCAATAAATACACACAATAATAGTAATATGAAGTAAAAAAAATAACATGTGTAATTCTTATATGATGGTATATTCTCATTTCCTCGTGTATTTAATAGTTCCCATGGAAGGAATCATCAGAAGAAAAATCAATGTCTACTAGTCCCCCTATGACTGATAGTCTAAATAATCTTTGTTTTGTTAGATGATTTCATTAGATAATAGATAATATATTTAAAAATATCATCATAAAATTCAAGGATCACATCATAGCAGTGAACTACCATAACCTTTTGATTTGAAATTTACTCAAAGGATAATATCATGTTTAGGTTATATAAAAGAACACCAATTGTGTAATAATATATTTAATATTATTTAGAATCAGAAATATTCACGTAATATAATGTAAATTTTAGTTCATTAATTGACATAATCATTATTAATTTATAAATTTCTATGTTATAGTATCAACTCATTCAATATAAAATAAATTGAAATGCAACTTTCCCTATATAATTAAATGATCATTAAAATTTGAAAATGTTCATTTAATAAAAATGTATTAGAAAAATGTAACAATTCATTATCAATGATTATGTTTATCCATTTACATTGAATTATATTTTCCCTTATTATGATATCTCTATATTTTTTGAATCGTCTATATGTGTTTTCACTATTTAATTATAATGTCCCACTCTTACTCTGTGTAGGATGACCTCTGGTGGATTTTATAACTATTACTTTTAAATCTTATAGACTATTCAAAACAGGTTGTCAAACTATCAATGAATCATGAAACTCTTCATTATTATTAATCAATTAGACTCAAATCATAGAAGATCCTTAACAACATCTCAAATGATCATTGAACATCTACTCTCTTTCCAAAACATCCACTATGTTTGAAATAGTTATCATCCAAGGATAAAGTATTATCCCAGGAATCAATATAATTGATTCCTATTACCTTTTTAAAAAATGAGTAGTTTCCCAAAATATCATTGTGTATATCAGTATTAGTACACTCTAATTAATATTTTTTGAATGATCGACTAAAAACCTCCTTAATTCAGAGAATAAAAAATTTTCTTTATTATAACTATTATTAAAAATATAGGAGGGATAATTTTTATTATTATATTAGTTTTTTATATGATTGTTGTTTCTAAATTGGCCAGAACCCTTCTATAGTTTCTTTCAAAAAATGCACCAAAACGTTGAAACATTATAGTTAATTGATAAATTCCACAAGGGAAGAAAATTATGTAATCAATAAAAAAATTAGGTTTTGACCCATTGAAAATTTTAAAATAATATCATACATTTTTATTAGAATTGATTCAGATTAGTTGATAGCATAGGAAAATGTATAAAAATATTATTGAAAAATTAAATAAATTAAAATTCATGCACATGTATCTTTTAAGGATTAATAAAATTCAAATTAACTAAGATAATAGATGTTAAATGATGGGACCTCTATATGTTTTAGAATGTAAGGTTTCTCCTAGATGCAACATATTATTTTTTCAAATCATGTTTTTGGATAAAGCGTATTCACCAGCAGGATAAAAAAATTATATGATATAAATAATTTAATTCCATTAAATACTATTGTAACCTAATTACCCCAACATAAACCCAGCTATGGAAACTAATTATGTGAATGAAACATAACCCTGTGATATTTCCTAGAAAGAGGGAGTGATATCAATGGGAGGGCCATTGACAACAAATACGGGGATTTGAGAATCATTATACGAATTCCATAGGGATCATAAAAAATGAAATAATTCTTGTATATTTCTAGTGACCAAGTCTTAGACATGTAATTTAGTAATGAAAATTCCAATAAAAAAGATAGGGATACTTTTTATGGATTATTTCCTTATTAATTTTTGGTATCTATATTGGATTACAATTTCAGTATTTAATCCTAGATCGCTTTCTCTTAGCATGATACCATTTATTTTTTTCTTTTTTGTAACTAAAAATTATTATTCAAGGTATATATACTATTTTTATTTACCATTATATTATTTATGGCTTGTTTCATGAAGAAAATTTATGGATTCATAATTTTATTTATTTTTCACTCATCATACTTCTCATGTTTGTCGTTGTGTTGTGGTAGACTGGTAATTTGACTAATACTATTGTTCAAAGAGTGATATAACCAGGAAATCGCATTATATCCAACATTTGATGAGGGAGATGGTGATTTATAGAAGAGATTGAGGTCCATGTTGGATTCTTGGTGAACGAATATATTTGGAACCTCTAGATGATGATAAAGACGCAAAGGTTGTGAAATACATCATGTTGATTGATGAAAATTTGAATTTCCAGCTAAAGGAGGCTGTAAATTGAAAATTAAAGAGGTTTATTTAGATAATGTGGTGTTGGATTAAGATTAATGTGGGACTTATTGGAGATTTCTCAATTGTGTAAGGATTCTTCGTGAAGACTTACCCTTTTGGAAATTTATCTTAATACATTCCATCTATCCCGGAGGAACAAAAACCATAAGACTACGTTATTATAGTGGTTTGTGTCCTAGTTTGAGTTTTGTATGACTTGAAAATGTGGTGGGACAATATTACATGTGACTCTACCCATGTAGTCACATCAGTTATATAGAGTATATGCCTCGGTCCTTTAGTTGTCTTATACACAATGCACTCAAAGTGATCACAACATGGTATGATACATGGCTAAATGGTCTTCCTTTTATAATTACATGCATGATACCCCGGGAGGTCCCATATTCCTTGTGGATATCAAAATATGGAATGTACATTCCCTTTAAGCATTTCATATGGGGCAGCAGAGAATGAACAAGAATTAACAAGGGATTTTTCATTGTGTTCACCAAGGGAAACACTATATTATGTTTCATAGAATGTTATATTCCCTTTATAACTTCATAGAGATTCAGATCTAGGTAAGTGAGTATTTCATTCATATTATTTATTCATGAAGATCGTGATTGTTTTCTTTTGTTTCAAAAAATAGATATTTGGTATGAGGTACCATGACCATATTTATCCATCAATCATGATTGGATGTGGTTGAGTCTCGAGTGTGATTTTTAATGAAATAGTGGGGTTGGAAACCCCATAAAGGTGGGTGTAGGTTAGGGTGTACATCCACCTTTACCTATATAAGTATCATTATACACCTGTTGTACAAACCCATGGGTGTTGGTCTTTTATCTATAGAGTGGAACCCTACCATCATTATAGGATGAGTAGGCATCAATCCTCAACCATTATCGGGTAAGGACCTTCTTATTCATGGGTTCTCTATGGATCCAGTGAGGTTTATGTTTGAAAATTGGCATCATTTATGAACGAACTCTTAAAAATATGGTAAAACCCTTTCTCCATTCCAAGTTGTGAATGTTGAGAACTTCCTCTCTATCAATATATCTCTTCATTCATTTACTACTATGATAGTATATGTTTTTGGGTTTTCTTCTCCCTAACATATGAGTTGTGTTGAGTTTTTGTGTTTATTTATTCCCTCATACAATTTTTGGTAATCATTATGAATATGAATACACACACCCATGTATGGGATTATCATTAAAATTTCATGTCTTATTCAGATGATGGTAAATTAATTGAAACTCATTATGTTCTTGATATTCGAAGAGTTTATTAATATAGGGTGGAAGTCCTCATTGAAGATGGTTTGTTTCAGAGACTAAGAGAATAACTTTTCCACCTACTCAATAGCTAGGTTAGGACTCCATCTATTATGGTTGGTCATTTATTATTCACATTTAAACTTGATATATTTTATATTTCCTCACACTATTTATCTTGGGGTTTTATAAAATTCATTATATCATCATGTGTTAGTAATTATTATTTATCACTTACGGTTATGATTTACATGTGGGTGAGTGTGTACATATTCTTTTGGGGTTAGAATACCATATGTGTGATACCCCTACATATTGAAAATCACTAAAACCTGTCCAATCAATGGTAGTCTTTGGGTGTTAAATTTTTCTAATCACTAGTCCATATAATTCCCCAATGTGTCATGTTATCACATAGTGGGATCAATGGTAGGTATATCCTATAGACAGGTTTTTGTGTTTGATGTATTTTGAGAATTTGTTTGTGAACATAGGGAAACTATATTAATGTGATTCGTTTACGGATCTCATGTTAGGAAACCCAGATATGGTTCAGTTACTGACATATCAATAATATAAGAATCTAAATACCTCCAAATCAAATAATGTTACTCAGACACAAACTTCTAGGAAACCAATTGTACATGAATCACATAGGATAATGTCATCAATTTCTATTTCATTGCTAATTAATCACCCCGGATATGCTAATGTAAACATTTTATGTCTAGTTAAAATTATATATGCCTCCATGTAGATATCCAAAAAGGATTTCATTAAATTATTGTGATCACTACTGGAAAAGGGACCTTTCCCAACAGTTGTGTACCAACGGTTCAATGAACCGTTGGCATATCTTGTTTTTCCCAACGGTTTATAGAAACCGTTGGGAAAAACCCCTCAATGCATAGTTTTCCCAACGGTTTCATACAACCGTTGGGAAAGATAGGTTTTTCCCAACGGTTCCTAAGAACCGTTGGGAAAAGTGGTGAAAAATCTTGTTTTCCCAACGGTTCTATGGAACCGTTGGGAAATGTTGGTCATTCCCAACGGTTTTTAATAACCGTTGGGAAAAAAAGCCCCAAATACCAAATCGATCCAGCGGCCTCCCCACATTCCAGAAGCATTCAGTTCATGTCCTCCTGGAGCGATTCCTTGCAGAAGGACCTCCCAATCCCCACATCTTCCATCAGATCAGCACCTACCAGGTTAGACTCCTATATTTTATCAACGATATAGTTCCAGCTCTTATAAATCATAT
The DNA here is from genome assembly GCA_963277665.1 of Viscum album. NCBI lineage: Eukaryota > Viridiplantae > Streptophyta > Magnoliopsida > Santalales > Viscaceae > Viscum > Viscum album. The sequence goes on along the minus strand of OY728139.1, from coordinate 670,791,770 downwards.
ACTTCTATTCTTGATTTCGTTATTCCCAATTATTAGGGTTTTTGTAAAAATTTATGATTGTTTCATGGTGGTCATGTGCGCCACTATAGGTACATTGATTCACTAATTTATTTTGGTATTTCCATAAAATTCGAATACAATTTATTAATGAATCAATGTTGAGTGTTAACATGACATTCATGTTCTTTATTTAAAGTGTAAACAAATACTTATATAGAATTTCCTTGTAAAACCTGATGGTTTAACTCTAGTTAAATGGAATCATAATTTTGTATGTTATTAATATTTAGTAATTGGTGAGGTGAATCATATATGTATATGAAAAATGGATCAAGATCATTTAGTATTGGATAGAATTATTCCCTAGTAATGTGAGACCCTTATGTTGTGGGGTGAGTATGGAGTAGTGAGATATATTGCTTGTTACTTACCTTTTTTCAATTCTATGAGGTAATGATGGCATGCACTCATTTTTTGAGATCTGTCAATGTTTTTATGGTTTTGATAGTGATCCATGATGTGTATCCTAGTATGTAAGATCCTCACTACTGGAAACTGGAGTTTTCCCAACACTTACATACCAACGGTTTGGTATAACCGTTGGTATTTGAGAGGTTTTGCCAACGGTTCTTGGAGCCGTTGGGGATCAAGTGGGCAAGTCTGGTCAAGCTCTAACGGCTAGTTTGACTTTGCTTACCGGCTGACCGGTGCTTGCCCACCGGCTGGCCGGTGCCTTGGAAGGTGGAGAGAGCTTCTGCCCAGGAGCCACCGGCTGGCCGGTGGGAAGGCCACCGGCTGGCCGGTGGTGAGACAGTAGGTCTCACTATTCCAAAGAGTTCCACCGGCTGGCCGGTGAGGAGGCCACCGGCTGGCCGGTGGTCTGGACAGAAGACATCCCATTCTGTCTGGGCCCACCGGTTGGCCGGTGGCCAGACACCGGCTGACCGGTGGCACCTGGCAGAGGGCAAGCCCTTCTGCCTTGTCCACCGGCTGGCCGATGGGCTGGATCCGGCTGGCCGGTGCCCTTACCGGCTGGCCGGTGGTCCTACACCGGCTGGCCGGTGGACTTGAAAAAAGTCCACTTTTCCTTTTTTTTGCCACTTCTTGCTCCTGAAATCATACCTATTAACAAGAACACTTGAAACAACATTAGATCACTATGAGAGTGATTGTGATCATTAAAATCCAAGAGAGTGGGGTACAACATTCCCTACTCTTCCTTCAAAAGTGATTGACCATGTGTTTTTAGGCAAGATGCGATGTGATTGTCCATGTGTCTTCAGGTGAGATGTACTATGATTTCCCTAGTGTTTTTCGATGAGGTGTGATTTGATAAGGCTATAATAAGATGTGGCATGTGGTTGGGGTCATGTAGGGTAGGAGGATGGCACAAGGTTGATGTTATTCATGTTCATGATACCCTACTAATATGGTTATGGGATGAGTCATGCTGTTATGTGATATAACACATTAAGTTCTTGTTGGTTTTACATTTTTTCAATAACACATTTGTATGTTTTTTTGACATGTGTAGTTGATACCTTGATTATTTTCTTCCTTTATCGTTTACTTAAATGTATATTCTATTATAGTTAATGCCTATTGAATTGTTTATGGGTATTTCTCCTATAAATAAGAAACCATGGATGCCGGGAACATAATGGAATGATATTTTGTTTAAAATGGGCATAATTTTAAGTGAAAACAACTGACATATGCCAAACCAACCAAAATTCTTCTGATTCTGTTGAAACTTTAGAAAAATGATCCATGGGTCATATGTGACGTGTATGAGTCAACCCTGGCTCAATCCAAGACACGATGTGACTGAGACCATTGAAACTGTCTCCCTTTTGTTCAAAATGGACTAAATTGTAAGTGAAATCAACAACTATCATATGGGAAACCAACCAAACGCCTTAGGATTATATTGACACTTTAGGAAAACGATACATGGGTCATATGTGATGTGTACGAGTCAGACTTGACTCAATCCGAGGCGCGGTGTGGCCTACACCACCAAAACTATCTCTCTTATGTTAAAAATGAACAATATTTTACGTTCATAAGCCAAACCGATCAAACGGATTCTGATTGTGCTGAAACATTATGAAAACGATCCATGGATGATATGTGATGTGCACGAGTAAACCCTGCCTCAATCTGAGGCCCAGAGTGGCGGACACCACCCAAAGTGGCTATCTTTTGTTTAAAATGGACTTAATTTTAAGTGAAAACAACAACTGACATACGCCAAACCAACCAAACGCCTTTTGATTCTATTTAAACATTATGAAAACGATCCATGGGTCATATGTGACATGTACGAGTCAATCCCTCATAAATCCGAGCTGTGGTGTGGCCGAAACCACTCAAACTATCTCTCTTTTATTGAAAATGGACATAATTTTAAGTGAAAACAACAACTGACATACGCCAATCCAACCAAACAACTTATGATTCTATTGAAACGTTAGTAAAACGATCCATGGGTCATATGTGATGTGTACGAGTCAACCCCACCTCAATCCAAGCCATGGTGTGACCGGGACCACTCAAACTGTCTCTCTTTTGTTCAAAATGGACTAAATTGTAAGTGAAATCAACAACTGACATACGGGAAACTGACCAAACACCTTCGGATTCTGTTGACACTTTAGGAAAATGATCCATGGCTCATATGTGACATGTACGAGTCAACCCCACCGCAATCCGAGCCGCGGTATGGCTGGGACCACTAAAATTGTCTCTCTTTTGTTGAAAATGGACAAAATTGTAAGTGAAATCAATGACTGTCATACGGGAAACTGACCAAATGCCTTCATATTCTATTGAAACTTTAGGAAAACTATCCATGGGTCATATGTGATGTGTAAGAGTCAATACCACCTCAATCCGAGGTGTGGTGATGCCGACACCACCCAAACTGTCTCTCTTATGTTAAAAATGGACAATATTTTAAATACATACACCAAACTGATCAAACGGATTCTGATTGTGTTGAAACATTAGGAAAACGATCTATGGCTCATATGTGACGTGTACGAGTCAACCTTGCCTCAATCCGAGGCCCGGTGTGGCCGACACCACTCAAAGTGTCTCTCTTTTGTTTAAAATGAACTTAATTTTAAGTGAAAACAATAGTTGACATACGCCAAACTAACCAAACGACTTCAAATGATATTGAAACTTTAGGAAAACGATCCATGGGTCATATTTGACATGTAAGAGTCATTCCCGCCTCAATCCGAGCCACGGTGTGTCTAGGACCACTCAAACTATCTCTTTTTTCTTTAAAATGGACTAAATTATAAGTGATATCAACAACTGACATACGGGAAATAGACCAAATGCCTTCGGATTCTATTGAAACTTTATGAAAATGATTCATGGGTCATATGTGACATGTACGAGTCAACCCTGCCTCAATCCAATTCACCGTGGGGCGGGGAACACCCAAACTTCATCTCTTTTGTTCGAAATGGATAATATTTTATGTACATATGCCAAACAAATCAAACGGATTATGATTGTGTTGAAATTTAGGACAATGATCCATGGATCATAAGTGATGTGTACCAGTCAACCCAGCCTCAATTCGAGGCCCGGTGTGTCACTTATGGAGTCACAAGTGATGAGACTCCTATGAAAATACCTTTTCACCATATATTATTAAAGTGGTTGTCATGTGAAGATTGAAATGGGTGTAAATAATATTTGATTTATTGAAACCCTGATTCAACTATACTGGATGATTGTTGTCATATGAAAATTCAAATGGGGAATTATTCACCATGCCTCTAATCAAATAGGTGGTGTTCTTTTTAGTTGTTTTAATTCTGTTAGTGTTTTTAGTGGTGTGTTTTATGCAGGTCTATGCACTGGAGGGGCTACTGCAGGGGCATCTGTGCAACATTTCTGGAAATACACAATACCAACGGTTGTAAACCGTTGGTAAACTTTGAGAAAGAATTATACCAACGGTTCAATAAACCGTTGGTAAAAAACTGGTTTCAATGAAACCGTTGGGAAAATGATATACCAACGGTTGTAAACCGTTGGTATAACATCAAAATCATAGAATTCCCAACGGTTTCAATGAAACCGTTGGGGAAAAAACAATACCAACGGTTGGGAACCGTTGGTATAAGTTGAGAATTATAGAATTCCCAACGGTTCTAAACCGTTGGGTAAACCTATACCAATACATAGAGTGGGCTATCCCAACGGTTTACTTAAAACCGTTGGTATATATCTTTCCCCACGCCTTACTTCCCTACGGTTTGGAGAACCGTTGGTATAGAAAATACCAACGGTTTTCCAGCCTATACCAACGGTTGTAAACCGTTGGTATATACTCTATTTCCAGTAGTGGATGAAAACCATCCCAGTAATGAGGCTCTTATTTAGAGGATAATTCATGAGGAATTTTCACTAGATAGACCATGTGAATTTATTCTGTCCATCAGGTAATGAGTTGTAATGCCACCTATAGAATGGGTTGATGTTTCTTTCTTAGTCCAATAGATGATATATTTTTTAGTTCATGGAGATTATTCTTGTAGAAAAAAAATAATTTTTAAGAACATTGATTAGGGTCCACCTTCGTTTTTAAGAGAGAATGATCCTTAGAGTTAAAATGACTAGATTGTGTCCATAGTTTTAGTTTTCTAATTAAAATAGACACATTCCAATATATTGGTCATAGATATATCAAGGCTCTTCTATAGATCTATAATGATTTTGTTATGTCAGTTCACCCAAGCATTGATTGAGATTCCACTCTCCTAGGTGGATTTTGAGTGATTTTTTCACATGAAGATTATCTCTCTATCAGTCACTCATTTTAGGTTCTGCAACATCATGAGTATTCTTGGAAAGTAGGGATAATCCTTGTAATTGATAACCATGATGATTGAATATTCCATATACATTGTTTTATAGAGCTATTTTTTATGGATGGTGGAATTTTATCACCAAGGACTTGACATATAAAAAATTATCACATGGAAACATAGCTTTGAGTTTTCATAGAGAGAAGATCCCAGAGAATATTCGAATGAAACCTACATTGAAAATGATATTCCATAGATGAAAAAGGTTTTATTTCTACAGAATACCTAACCTATAATGTAGTAGTGGGAGGAAAAATAATATAGTATTCTGATTTAGATGGTTTTTATAGGGTTAGGGGAATTATTTTCATCTTTTATAATTTATAACTAGAACATATAGTCCCATGATGGATTTATTATTTCATTTACTCATCCATTCATTGAGAGATGGAGATTCCCATTGAGACATTATCCAGTTAGTTGTGGAGGGATATTTCTATGCAGATAGATTCCACTATTTCAAACAAACATCAAAAGTGTGCATGGATTCTCAATGTAGATAGATTAATTTTGAAATACAAGGTAGTTTCAATAATGTTATATGAATAAATCTAGAATGGATTAGTAATCCATGGATTATTCAAAGTTTTTTTCTCTATATCATATTTTGTTCCCTATGAGCAGAAGAGATGATATTCTCCATAAATGGGGGGAATGTTGGAGAAGTGAAAAAATACTAGTGACCAGGAATCAATGACTTCTCTCCAAAAAGTTGGAATGTTTTACCTTGGTTAATTGGGATCTACAAACATATTAATTCAAATGAATGTTGATTTTTTAATATACATCTTCCTTGGGGATGTTATAGAACTACCTCCATGTTGAGTCATCAACTTCTGAATTTATATGCACCTTAATAATAGTGTATGATCTTATAAGTAATATTTTATTCCCTTTTTTGAGTAAAATGAGTTGTAAGAATAGTTATTGGACCTTTTAGAGATTAATTCCATAATACCTAGTGTTCCCCCTAGAAAGCAACAGTGTTGTTATATAAGAATGATAATTGGATCTCAATATTGGGCATTGATTATTGTAATGTGAATCAATTTATGATCAAGAAAAAGTATAGTATTCCATGTATCAATTAACACTATGAAAAACTGAATTGTTTGTGGTAGTTATTAAATTCTGAAACTACATTGGCCACCCACAATTTTTAGTTCATGAGGTGGTTATTCCATATATGAATTTTTTCTATTATTATGGGAATTGAGAGTTCATTGTGATTTCATTTGGTATGATGAATTCCTTGGATAGATTCTTGGGTTAAATGAACTACATAATTCATCCCTTCATGTATCTATTCATTGTTTTCTTGAATAATGAAATTCACATTAACCCTATGTTAAAATAGGAGCACATGGAGAATTTGAGGGTGGATTTTGTCATAATATAGGAGAACTAATTATAAGGTATTCTTTTGAGGTTTCATTTTCTAAATTTGGGATTTTAAAATTCAATGGAATGATATATTTGAACAAGGTGTATCTATGGATTCATTAATGATAGAGTAAGTTTCATCTTAGGATGAACCGCAGAGCATATCTTTTTTATACAGTATTCATGATCTAACCATATACAGTCTAAAGATTATAGGGGAATTTTCCATGAATTACAACCCACTAACAACCATCAGTTGAAAGGTAAATGCGTTGACCTTGACTCAGTAACATCATAAATCCATTGAGTGGTTGAGGAAGTGGTTTTCTATTGATGATATTCATAGACTTTCACATGAATTTGTTGAGTATGTGGGATTATGTGAGGCATACTGACTAGGATCAGGTTCTTGTTGATATAGATACATGTTGTTATTTCTTATGAGTTTTGGATTTTTAGACCACATGAGATGAACTATGTGACACATGACTTATAGTAAGAATAAAAATTCTTCATTGTGATGATATAAAGGATTTTCCTTTAGATTTGGAGTTTTATAGTTTACATAGACCACAATATTATTTCATATATTGTTTTCTAGAGATACCACACCCCAACATAGTGACATTTTACAGGGATCTTAATGGAAATTGAATTCATGATTTTATATAAAATAGGGAGTTAAAATATCAATAAAGATTTCATTTATAGTATATCCAATTCTCTCTTGGGGGTGGAGAATTCAGAGCAGTGTTACAATTTGAAGCTGACCATAGTATAGAAGATGGGAGGAAGCATAAGCCCAGTTGATAGTATTGACTCAAAAAATTATCTATGATGTGAAATGGTATTAGTTTTGGGATATATATTATGAAGTTATGGGTGAATAGACATCCTCTACATAAACACAGTATATGTATAATGATGTTTGGGTGCATTCTATCCATTTCTAAGGATTGATATTGGTTCTAGAAACATTATGTGAGGAGGTAGTGGGGTGTTTCATACAACACCCATGATAATATATCTTTAGTGGAGAATATGTACCCGGACCATCTATGGATGTATTGGGGGAAAAATGAAGCATAGTATCGTTAAGTTTTCTTATCTATGCCTCAACTTTCAACATGTGAAGGTAGTGAACCAAATTCCAGTGGGCTTGAATCAGCAACTTTATATCCCATAGTGAAATTTGGATAGCCTAATGACATATTCAATGATGGAAGTTTATTGTAAATATTGTTTCCACAACACTATTATAAATATTATTAACCAAAGGAAGTTGTAATATCATTTCATAACTATCATAAAATAGAACCCAGTTTAGTGTTACGGGTTCTTATACAAGCAAAAGATTGTATGGATTAATGGGGTACCCTATATTATTGATTCTGACTAGGATGATATGTTTAAATCAATTGTTGGATGTGTTTTTATGAATGTTTTAGTACACATTTATATATGAGAAAGAAGTTATGTCCCCAGACATATGTACAGAATGAATGAACCATCCATGTTTTGAGGATATGTATGGATCCTATATGATGTAATTAATTGAGGTTTAGAGTATTTCTTACCATTAATGGAGATATCTCACAATAATATCCACTACACCTCTATTATTGTAACATTATACTAGTATATGTTTGGGAGAACCCATAGGTCACCTTTTATGGATGTGAATCGGTGATTTATCACATATGGGACTGAATATAATTTTGTAAATGATGAAGATAGTTTACTTTAATGATGAGTGAATGAAGACTACTTAATGATGAAAGAAAGCATATATAGGGTAATATAATAGTCCCTCGGAATTGGAGCATGGAGACTATGAATTCACATGTGTCTCTCTACAGGGAGGTTTGTGAAGGTCTCTTCACAGTAGCATGATATACCAAAGGTTGATTGGGATATTCCATGTATTGTTCCACGTTATAGATGTTTCTTTACCATCGAATTTTCTCATAATGTTGTATCAAGTTAAAGACATCATCCATTTGTCACTGATGTGGAGATATGTGTTTGACCAATCACACATTACTAACATTTGCGAGAAGGATGTTGAGGACAAAACCACCCATTTCCAAGTACAACTAGGACATCAAGGCTCATAAGGAAATTATCATTCATGGGTGAACCAACCCTCTAGTTTTAGTTAATTAGTAGTATGGAAACATCCTAAAGATACCATGGTAGTGGGACATCCTGATGTGATCTATGTGCCATCACATTTTTTACAAGGATTTTATTTTCAGGTTGAACAACCATGATGGAGGGGATAATTTAATAACATTAATTTTCAAGTTTACACCCTTTTAATATTTTAAAATAATATCACAGGTATATCTTCATAGTTTTCATGAAATTATAGTTGTGGTTGGAACTCAATATCTGTATATTAAAAAGATATTAAATATATTAAAATAAATGAAGACACATATTTTTAGGAATAAAGGAACACCCATTTATCGATGTCCGGGAAGGGAAATATAATACTATCATTGGGTTTTGAGTTTTTTCTTTACTATTGTTGATAAATTAATTTTATTAAAATTGTGTATTGAGATGATACGAAGTCTCCAACTCATTAAATAGATAAATTAAGTAAATAATTTAATTCAATTAATTAATGGTTTCATGTAATCTCCCCTATATAAAATACATTATGGAAAATAATTAGTGTTTCGGCACATTACCCCATGATATTTCTGGAAGAGAGTGAGTGATCTCAAAGGTAGGATAATTGGAGATGAATATTGGGATTCAAAAATCATCAAATTTTTTATGTAGGGATCATAATAGAAGAAATAAGTCTTGTAGATCACCAATGAAAATATCACATATCCATTCTTTAACTTATAAAATTACATCAAAATGGTATAGATCATTATTTATGGATACATTACCTGTTATATTTGGGTTTTCTAGAATGGATGATGATTAATAATTTTCATTCATAGTCTCTTTCCCTTACCATGATATCATTGATTATTTCTCATTCTCCTCTATTATAGTCATTGTGATAGATATTTATTTTATTTTTATATCTACATTATTGAATGATGTATGGGTTTCTAATGACCAATAGTGGATTGAAATTCGTTTTTATAACTTTATCTAATCATTTTTCATGTGTCATTCTTTGTTCTATGTTTGGTTGATGAATTGACTACCTATGTATTTTAATGTTTGATCAATAATAAATCCAACAATTATTTTCCTGATTGGTGAAAATGAATATGGTTTTCAAAAATGGTTATGATTCATGGTCGTTCATGGATGATCATGTGAAGGCTAAAACATTAAATGCCGATATTTATGTTACAGTATGATTAACATCACACAGATTGAGGAAAATATCATTTCCCATCAACTTTAAGTTATTAATAAGTGGTTATATATATTTCTTATAATATCAGTTGATTGGATATATATTCAAGTTATATTAGAGGTGGATTTGATGGGAGTATAATACTTTTAGGGGAATACATACCCTTTTGTGAAAAAACCTAACTACATGATATGTATCTCATAGGTACATAAATTGTTTTGCTGATATGGTATTAGTGGAAGGGTATTACCCAAAGTAAAGTTTCAAATGGGTATTTATATTTTCCACACATCATGTGACTTTACCTGGGTTGTTGAACTATATATAATAAGTATATGTCTGGGATGAAAAGTGATCGTACATGTCATGTAATCCTATTGGAAACACAATGTTATGATTTTTTGTTGGTTCCTATGTGTTTGATATGTATACACCCGAGACCCTGGGCGGTCTGACACACCATGTGGATGATACCAAACAGTATGTACAATCCATTTCCATATTCAATGTTTCCATACATGGAACTATGTTGTGTGGACTTGAGAGTACTCCCCCATGTTGACTAAGGGAAACACCATGAAATGTTTCTATAAATACACTCCCATTAGTATGACTTTATTTAGAACTCATAAATGTTCCTCAAAGTGTCTGATTCAGGGTTATTTTTCATATAGAGCATGATGATGTGTTTTGTTTAAGAATAAAATATTTTTCATGACCTGACGTGATCAGTTTTCTCCTTCCAAAATTAACATATGATGTTGACTCTCAAGTTTCATCATTACAGTAATAGCGGGTATGGAAACCATAGTGATAGAACATGTAAGTATTATAGTGGGTTTGAATGATATAGGAAATATTGATATATATATATATATATATGTGTGTGTGTGTGTGTCTGTGTATGTGTGTGATGTAACCATAATGGTTGCAGATCTATTTTTGTTAAATAGAAATGAGATCCTCCCAAGAGAAAACCAAGTGTGAACCATCATCATATCATTATTAGATCAAATTTACATAACAAATATGTTCTATTTTATGTGTAAATGTCTTCTTCTACCAATGGTTGGGAATATATAGTGCACATAATGATCACTGGGACACCATTCTTCTAGCTCCTCGGTCGAGGGAAAATATTGCAAACAAAAATGTTAATCCTCAAGTTGGAAGTGGATACACAAAGGCACATTACCCAAAAATATCCCCCTAGACCTGACACTAGGAAACAAGAAACAATAAAATTTAATTTATAATTACATGGGTTCAACACAGGATTGATCCCCTATGATCTCCCTTATGTTAATTACTCTTGACCCAAAGTATTAAAAATCGCAGTGGAGAAGAACATAGTTGAATGAGAAATAATGAGAAGGAAATAAAATAAAAAAAGGAAGGGGTGTGTGTGGAATAAGACACAGAAAAAATCAATACAAGAACTAGATTTTAAATAAAATAAAATAAAACATATGTGAAAGTAATAAAAAGAAAAATAAAATAATAAAAGAAACATGTGCAGCAGCTTCGCCTCCAGATTCTTTACACCAAAAGTTAGATCCTATTTTTTCTTCCATTTCTTCATTCCCTCCTTATATGTTATTTCTAATTTAATTCCATGTATCCCCTCCAAAGTTCATCGTAATGGGAATTTTTTATAGGTAATTATGGTATTATTATTGAGTGAGACTTTTTCTGGACAAGATTTCTAGGAATATTCCTTCAATTTATATCACTCAAATGAAAATTAATGATTCCATACAGCCATTAAATTTATTGGTAAAATATAATTAATCATAAAATTTTATATTATCTAATATGTTCAACTTAATTTTTTTTCATAATGAATATTAAAAATAGTATAAATAATTTATCACGATTAAGGAAAAAATGATTTTGCAGGGGTGTTATCTAATACGGTGAGGGAAAAATGACCTAAATACTTGTGTAAAATATGTTTTATAGCTATATTTAGACTGCATCCTTTCCCTTTACTGATAATGGTACATTTTTTTATCCTTGTGGAATGTAAAAAATTTCGGTACACCTTTTTCTTTTAAACCAATTACCAGTGTGCCACTCACCTCACTTATAAAACGACACCCAATATCTTCTCTTATTCACACCATTAAATCCATTTGGATTAGAATAAATATAAAAAAATTAATTAATTAATTCCCTTAAAACATCCTAGAATAATATTTTTTATCATAATGATATCCTAACAAGGCTTCCGATGATAACCTGTGGTGGTTGTCTGAATAAGATGTACCATTCCTAACCAAAATATTAATTTTTATTATTATTCAATCTTGACTAAATATTATTAAATTATGATTATAAAATAACACCAGTTTATCTCATATAAATTTTATTATTATTTTAATGTAATAACCAAATTAATATATACTTCCATCATATGGTAAATGAAATCATCATTTAGGTGTGTGGCGCCCTACCTCCTCGTTAATTGATTTCTTTTGTCTTCATCATTGCCTCCCATGACTTGTTATAATTATGGATTTAAAGTATATATATTAAATTTTCAACATAATTTAAGATATGTAATTATTATATATCATATTTATTCTTTTTTTCATTCTATTTTGGATATGATAATGTCGCTCATGTGTGCGATGGACGACCACCTTATAAAGTGATATGATTAATTTTACACAATTGCTGTTTAGATTTGTTAGTAAGAATAAATTTAATGAACATTTGTGATATAAATATGGTATTTATGATATATTTATCATTATATAAGGATAATATATCCTCTCATTTCATACCATTCCACTCATTGAAAAATGATAATGTCGTTCATCTGTATGTGTGGAGTATCGCCTCCACGATGTGATGTGATTATTTTCTCACCACCACATAAATTTGATGATATATATATATATATATATCTGTGAGTGTAATTAATGAAATAATTTATTATTTATGTCATTATTATAATTCTTGAAATATTAAATATTACTTACCTCATTTCGATAATGATCATTTATAAATGGAAATGTTACTCATTCGTATGTATGACCTTCCATATGTATTATCATAACCTGGTTATTTTTTCATAAAATTAATTTATGATTAGTTTTAAAATTATACTTTATGTATAAAAATACTAATTTTTCTTTCATTAATAATTTTTATATGTTTAAATAATGACCTCTTTGACCATAGTCAACATACTAATGTCATTTTTTAAAAATAATTTGAACATCATAAAAACATACAATGTAAACACAATCTATTGAGTAATCATATATAACATGGTAATAATTGAAATAAAAGTAATAATAAAATTGAAAAAAATTTAACAAATTTAAAAATTAAATATAATCATTATTCAGTAATACAAATAATACACATGATGAGTTAGACTCATGGTAAAGGAATTTGGATAAATTTTCTTTCATTGAGTCATATTTTGATGTCATTCACTTTTATTATTTATGAAGTTTATGTATATCCCATTTGACATTTTATATAATTAATTTTTATATTCTCATGATATTTAATATTTTATTTAATATTATTGTTTCATGGGTCTTACGATTCAAATAATACCACAGTGTTTAGGAGATTTTATTTAAAATGTAAATTAATTTTTTTCTTGTAATTGTTATTTTCTTCTAATCCCTTATTTTTTAAATGATTTTATAAGTGTAATTAAATAGAAGTTATATTTTTACAAGTTAATTTTTTTTATTTATTTAAATAATTTTCAAAAAAATGTTTGCTTGGAATATTTCACTTTATTTCCCAAGGATAATAGAAATGTTTTTCATTGTATACAATGACAATGAATCCCACCTTCATCCCCACATCCATAAACATTATTTGATGTTTGGATTTAATTACAGGATTTCTAGTTTTATATAAATAAAACCCATATTTCAGTTTCTTTTTGTATTCAGGTATTGAAATTATATTTTTAATAGAAAATTGTATTCTAGTATTGAAAATGGGATTTTAAATAAAAATATTATTTTAATATCCGAATGTAATTTTTGTATGAGTTTAGAAGATTTTTCAAATGATTTACAATTAAAATGGTTTGGTAAAAAAAATTTAATCGAGATATGGTATATGATCATAAAATGAGAAATGATTGCACTTGATATTGATTAAATGATTTGTATTCCAGGATTGTGTCCCATGAGCCTAATATGGATTATACGATTGGTGCCCCTACCAGATAGTGATGATTGATCCCAATATATCTTATAATATGGGTAACTATATATATCTCCCTATTGAATTTTTTAATGTTACTTGTCTTAATATGAATTAAGGAGTAAATTACTATATGGTTTCTTCTATAGATTTAATTGGGATCTAGTTATTTATAACACATGTTTAAAATGGGTTATTAATTTGATACTCTAAATTTACAAAAAGTGTTTTGATTTTATTTCTATGGGATTTAATTATTTTCATTGAGAGAAAAGTTGTTTGTTTCTCATGTAGAAATAATTTATTTTATTCAATTAAAGAACATCTGGATAAATATAATCATTAAATTTTTTTTCTTGTTTTTAACTTGAGTAACAGTTTTATTTCATTTTAAAACCCCTTACTTGGAAACTTTATCCACACTATATGTTTTAACAAAATCCATGTATTTATGGATAGGTAATGGAATAGAAAAAGTCATGTTGAACGTTCTGATGATTTTATATAAAATAAAATCAGGTTTTATCTAAAAAATTTATGTCGTGTGGAATGGATATGGATCAGCAGTGTGTAATTTTTATCATTTGGTTTTATTATTTATGTGTTATGAATAAATCAATATATATACTAAAGTAGGTATTTCTCCTGTATAAGTGTCACCACCTTATCCCTCCACGTTTCCCTCACCCTTCTATTTATTCATTCCCACCATCCAAACCATCCCACTCCTAGGATTTTCCTCCATAATGATTAGGGTTCGAGGAAACTTTCATCCGCCGCTTCATCTGCAATCGCCCTTAACATTATATGTTTATGGCTCCTCCAATTTGTTTCCTAGGGTTCAAGGTCACGATACCCCTCTACTCATCTTACAATACCCACATAACACCTACACCGTCCTCCACTAGATTTCAATTCTCTTCAACATAGGTTCCTCATATCGATTCTCATCATCCTATGCTATAGTTCCCATGGAGAAACATCAGTGTTGGGCTTCAGCTAACTCCTTAGATCGAACCCTTCCTCCAATTCATGTAACCTCCTTCCATGGCATCAAACTCCTTATAACTCACAATTTGCACCCGGTCTTTCTATGGTACACACTATATTTTTTCAGTTGTATCCTCCACGTCGTACACCCCGGTCAGGAATTTCTTTGCAATCGACCTACTCTCACGTCTATAACAGTTGTCTCATTCTGCCAATGACTTCTGGCCGATGTGCTACTCTCTCTACAACTATTACCAGATTGTCTTTATCTTCTTTGGCACATCCACTATTCGTTAACATAAAACGCATCTATTCTTTCGATT
Source organism: Viscum album (assembly GCA_963277665.1). Taxonomy (NCBI): domain Eukaryota; kingdom Viridiplantae; phylum Streptophyta; class Magnoliopsida; order Santalales; family Viscaceae; genus Viscum; species Viscum album. Next base: position 670,776,660 of record OY728139.1, on the reverse strand, counting down.
AAATATCAATGGGTTGCTCCACATAGAGTAATTTTTTCTTCCATACATGTATATACTTTAAACATTATGAATTTTATACAAATATCTGCACAATTATTTAGCTGTATCCAGTAGTTTATTCATCAATTCAATATGAACTATATTTTGAAGTAGTTATTTTTTGAATGTGTCTCAGAGATGAAATGTTTGATGCTTTTATTATATTTTAATAAATTGTGATGGGTTATTCCAAATAGAGTAGTTTTTTCTTCCATAAATTTCGATACATTACATTTTATAAATTCTATACATTTTTCTGCAATATTTATTATCTGTCATCAGTAAATTATTCTTCTATTCAGCAGAAATTATATTTTGAAGTAGTTATTTATGGTCTGTGTCTCAGAAATGAATTTTCTGATGCTTTTATTGTTATTGATGAAATAAAAAGTTGTGGAATACCCCCCCCCCCATGAGTTTATTACTACACTATTTTGATTTAAGGGAATTTGAAAACTAGGAATCTTGAGAATGTTTTGTTCTTAATTTCGTATAATAGTTTGGAGTAGTTGTTCATTTTATTTTGATGCATGTTCTACCAAATTCGATGTTCTCCATGATTTGTACATTGTTTGTATGTGGATGATAAATGTAATTGTGCCCAATGTTCTTACATGTCTTCTTTAATTTAGGTTTATTTTTCACCATATCCATTTGTGAATGAAATGGTAACACATATTCAATGTAATTTTCTTGATATCTTTTTCTATTAATTCAATTTTATATTTTTTGTCACATATGCTACTTACTCAGGTATGTGACATGCATTTATTATGTTTTTAAGGAGGTACGACATCGTCAATGAGTAAATATTGTGGATAAATGATTTGACATATTCTTCAAGGTATGGAAAAGGTTTGATTGGAAATCATTCATTAAGTTTTTCATTTCTTTGATTGATTTCTTTTATAAGGATATGGATGATCATGTATTCTATAATTCTTTTTATTTTCTAAAACCATTTTGAAAGTGTTGTGAGCATGTTTTGAATCTTTTTTTAAATATACTATAAACATCATATATTTTCATCCATCATTGTCTGATGAAATTTATCCTTATATAATGTAATTTTTTACATTATATTTTCCATACTTTTGGTTTTTAGAAGTAGTTCATTTGTTTGATCTGTTTTTTTCAAATCCCTCAATTACTTATTTTGTTTGTGTTAGAATATAGAAAACGGTGATTCATGATTCTTAATTTTCTATATCCTTGTCCTATTATTTATATTTTTATTCCCATGAAGCATGAGATAGATACTTTAATTTCATGCTTTATGATCAAGGAACCTGGACTAACTAGACCAACCAACTCTTCAGTTCTATGTAATCAGGTTGGTGTACTCTATTTATTTTAGAGTCATATCACACTACTAAAGTAGAGTTTATTAAATAGGTGTAGTGGAAATCATATATACCAACTATTACTATATCTATAAATCTAAAAGTGGTATCAATTGATTTTTACACAGGGATTCCCAAGAAGCAGATAACATAGAAAAATGAGGGGAGGATCTTTTGGGCTTGATCTTTTCCACAAGAAGTAGCTAGAGAAGTCTCTTAACAGCAGATTGAGTGTTGTGATTGAGAATAAGGTTGACACATTTTCCGCTACCTATCCATTTCCATTTCATTATTCATTTTCATTTTCCATCGTATTGTTAAATGATGATTTATTTTTTTATTAGATTATTTTTCTGAATCAAATTTTAATCTATTATGTATGCTCACCCAAATTTTAATACCATCCTTCTTCCTTCACCACAATCACAACATAGTACAAGTATGCTGTAAATTATAGTCAACTGCTTTAGTTTTATGTTGTATGTGGATTATCAATTTGGTATGTATATTAATGTTTTAGTTAAAATGGTTTACTTCGTAAATTTCATGTTTTTTATTCTTTCAATTATTTTACATTTTTCATTTTATAACATATTTTTTACTGTATTTTTAGTTATTTTTTCATCATTAATGCACGTGGTTGGGACACCAGCTATAACGATGCATAGCCTCCAAGATTCATCATTTTCTAGTGTTATGTATATTAAATTTTTATTTAAAATTGTTTAATTTTTAAATTTCATGTTTTTTATTCATTCCATTATTCTATATTTTTCATTTTTTAACATATGGTTTATTTTATTTTTAGGTATTTTTGGATCATTGGTGCACACGGTTAGGCCACCATCTATAACAATGCATAGCCTCCTAGATTCATCATTTTACAATTGTATTCTCCTGAATTTATTTTTCACTCAAGACACTATCTATAGATTTCCATGTTAGGTTTTGTCCTTCATATTGTTTCGTTCTCATATTGTCTTCATCCGATGTGTGTCCATTATGTGGTTCTTGGTCATTTTGTTATCGGAGTTTTCTTAAAGGGGTCTTCATTTCCCCATTGTAGAAGTTATTTATTTATTTATTTTAAAAGGAGATGATGTATTGGCCTACTCACATTTTATGTAATATGGGTAAGTATCTCTTTCACAATTACATTATCATGTCTATTGGGTTCTTCTGATTTCGATGGTTTGACTTGGCTTCTGTCGTCATTGCAGCCTCCTTTTAATAAATCCAGCTTCATTCAAGATGGGGGACTTCTGAACCCTGACACTAATGATTGATCCATTCAAGAACATTTTACAGAATTATAAAAGGAATTTTTTATTCAATTCTCATTATTATAAAATTTGATCTTCATTACATTTTTTGTTATCATATTGATACTTTTAAATTTGGAATATTGTTTCTGGTGTTCTTTTAGTTCTTAATGTTTGTTGTTGTATTGATAGAATGGGTTATCACTAGTTGATGATGCAACCACTCAATATATAAAGGTTTTAAATGAAAGAAAACACATTCTATTGGTATATTTATCTAGATTTAGAAATGATATGGTATGCCCCTGTTATAACGAACATTGTTTTTCAGCTGAAAGATGCTTGTTTACATTCACACGATGCTAAATTGTAACCTTTCATATAAACTATTTGAAATGGTGATTTCTCTATAAGCAATAATAAGTAGAGAACTACTGGTTTGATTTCATCCCATGCATATGTAAGAAATTATCCAAGGTAAATACAATCATTATTAATCTGTCAAAGTACCCTGGTTAAGAAGACTTGTATGAATCATTTTTCTCAATTTGAAAAAATACAAATACCGTTCAACCTTTTATGATTTTCTATTTTCTTTATTTTCAAGTGTTTCCCAATTAATCATACATAGATATTTCTAGAATTCTTATTGAATTGTTAGCCAATTGTTTAGAAATAGAGTTTTTAAAGAATTATTATATATATTTTTTCATTTCTTTTTGATGTGTTTCCATATTATTGAAACAAAGTGTGTATTATTAATTTTAAACATTATAGTATGTACAGGTAAACATATTGGATGAATGTCTAAGTGCACATCTCCTTGATTAATATCTCTTATTCCACTACTATAACACCTAACAACTAAAAAACATGTACTATAACTTTATTTTCATGAAATCCTTTGTCATCATGCACATCACAGCCAAATCATATTAGTTACAATTAATTATACTAAATCTGAATTGACATGTTTTAGAGAAGTGGATCATTTTTATAGTAGTGGATCTTTTTTTATATTAGTGGACCCTGTATTTTCATTGATTAGTAGATCATGTATTTTATTTATGTAAAGAATCATTTTTTAGAGTAGTGGAATAAGTTTTTTTGGGCATGTGGGTCATGCATTTTGTTTGGGTAGTCGATCATGTAATTTATTATAGTATTAGACCATGTTTTTTATTAGATCAGTGGACCATGTGTTTTATTAGGTCAATTGATCGTTTTTAAAAGAAGTGGATCATGTTTTTTAGAGCAGCAGATCATGTACTCTCTTTGAGAAGTTTATCATGTATCTAATTTGAGAAATGTATTTTTTTAAGATCACTAAAACATTTATTTTATTTGAGTATTGGATCATGAATTTTTTATTGTAACTTGATTTTGGAGATATACAACTTCTTGGAATGGATAGGCTTTTATGGAATGCATGATATATGGAAAATTTTCTATTGTCTGTGTGAATACATTATTCTACCTCTACTACATTTCAATTGTCAACCATGTTTTTCAAAAAAAGACCATGTACTTTTACAAAACTTATCAACCATCTAATAATATGGATTTATATTTCATGCTTCTCATTTGTTATATTTCACTTTTAAATGTTCAGTCGATCATTCCAAAATATTCATATTATCTAAATATTATTATATTAGGGATGTTTGAAATTAAATACATAATTATGTACACAATATATGGATCCTAATTTCCCCACCACTATGTTAATTATTATCACTAAGGTAGTAGTGTGGATGAACCTCTATTAGAAAGATATCATTGTAGTTTGTGGACCATATAATCTATAGTTGGATAATGTTTCATAGCAATCACATCACCAGGTCTAGGTGTCCTATTACAAACTCATGGGTCCATCTTTTGGGACCATATGATGATGCATACCAGGAAATGAAATATTCAGGTAATGGTGTAGATATTTTGAGGTACGATATGTGTATTCTTTATATTATCAATTTTACATATTAATAGAGTTTTGAGTTGTCCTTTTCTTATTGAATATTTCATTTAAGTGTTAGAGGTACCTATATATTTCCTTGCATGTCTCTATTTATTAAAGATTCATATTGGGGGTGATCATCTTCTCAATTTCATCTTCTTTGTTGATGATTTTAATCTAGTAAAATACTATTTCTCTATATGTTCAACAAGACATAATGTCTTTCTACCTCTTTTCATGTAGGGATTTAAAGGTTTTGAAGCATGTTTCAGTTGAACTGTGTCTTACTGCCTCTATATGTGTTCAACTACATTATTTTCTTCCTATATCAATATGTGTTCAACTACATTTTGATGATTTTTTATGATTTAGTAAACAAGCACCATGTGAAATGTGATGATTCTGTAAACATTCACCCTAGGGATGGAACAAAAATCAACATATATATAAACAAAGGAGTTTTACTTAACGATTGGTATACCAAACATTTGGTATATATATTAATATATTGGTTTTGTTTTGCAGGGAAATTGGTGGTGCAGATAATTTGAGGTATCATATGTGTATTGTTTATATTATCAATTGAACATTTGAATATAGTTATGGGACATACTTTTCATATTTTATCAGTCATTTGGGAGTTAGAGGTACCAGTACATTACCTTTCCTATCTCCATCTATTAAATAATCATATTGGGGTTGATTATCTACTCTACAGCATTTTGTTGTTCTATGATTTCACTATAGGGAAATACAAGTTCTATATGTGTTCGACCAGAATTAATGACTTCCTACCTCTTTTCATACAGCGATCAGGAGGTTTTGGAGAAGATTATAGTTGCACCCATTCTTACAGCCTCTATATGTGTTAAACTACAATATTAATTTCCTATCTCTATATGTGTTCAACTTAATTATCATGATTTTTGATGATTCTGTAAACATACAACCTATGAAATATGATGATTCTATAAACATGTACCATGAGGATAGCATTATCAATAACATGTATATGGACATATGAGTTTTAAATAATTATTGTTATACCTTACAATTGGAATATATATTAATTTTTTTTGTCTCACAGTAAATCTGGTGATGCTTCTATTTTGACCATAGGAAATGCCATCCTTTTTAGAATAAAAACACACACCAATCTTTAGGTATTCTGCAACTATTTATATTCTGTAAACACAATTCTTTTTGAACAGAGGAAATGCCATCCTTTTAGGAAGTGGGATAAGGGGGTTTTGCTTTAATATTTCGTTACATTTATGGATTTATTTGGGTTTTATTATTATTCTTATGTGTTATATGTTCCCTTCACTGAAACGCTTAATATGGATTTCTTTTGAATCATCTCCACGGTCTCTCGATGACGGTGGCTTTCCTCGCATATTTTTCATATTTCCCCCCATGCAGTTTCAACTATTCTGTTTTTCTGATCTGATATAAAAACTGAGAGTTATGGTTAATCGATTTTTTTATCTGGTACATATAGATTCTCTAACTCAGTAACAATATACCATGGGTACAGACACTTTTACAGTGGGGACTCTGTAAGAATCAATGACGTAGATCTGATTAAGGATTCTTTGTTTTGGGTTATCTAGTTCTCCATTTTAGTGGTTCTTCAATGTCCTTTTTGTTCTTTGCAGCTATTTTTTGGTATGTTTTTCTACAGGGTTATTCTTGACGAGTTTTGTCTGCAAAATTCTCGATCCTATGCTTTTACTGTTCTAATATGAGCATCTTTTTGAGACTGGACATGATTATCTCATCAGACACCTTGCTATCCCAACATCGGGGGCCTGATAGCTTCCAATTTACCTTCTTTGGTGACCCATGTGGATTTCCCCTTTCGGTTTAAGCTGTATATTATGTTCTCTATATCTCCCTTGATAATATTTTACCCATTTTTAGTTAAGTGTATATTTTTTTAAAAATAGAGTTAGAATCATTTTTTCTGATGTTAATCATATTCTCATAACTTTAATTAATATCATTGTAATATAATATTCTATTATTTCAAATAATCATTGATTTTATTTAATAGTGTGAATGCACGGTGTTGTACCTCTCGAACCCCTCAAGGTTTTATTTTCATGATCACAATCACCCTCATATTTATCTAATCCTCTTTCAAGTGTTTTTGGATGATAGGAATCAATTCAGGTGGCCAAGGAATTGGGCCAAGAAAGAAAGGAGGCAAAGTGGACTGAAATTCAGTCCACCGGCCAACCGATGGAAGTGCACCGGCCAACCGATAGGAGCCTGGACAGAAGGCATCCTTCTGTCCAGACCACCGGCCAACCGGTGGCACACCAGCGGCCAGCTGGTGGCACCTGCACTCAAAGGGAAGCTACTGCCTCCCCACCGGCCAACCGGTGGCCTCAGCACCGGCCAGCCGGTGGAACCCTCTCCCAACAGTGCCAGCTTCTGTCTTGCCACCGGCCAGCCGGTGGCTCCTGGGCAGAACAAGTTTCCATTCTTCAAGGCACCGGCCAGCCGGTGGCCCTGCACCGGCCAGCCGGTAGCCCAGTCAAACTAGCCGTTGGGTTTGACCAGTCAACCTTCTTTTGGCCTCCAACGGCTCCGAAGACTTCTCCAACGGCTCCTAAGCCTCCCCAAGGGTTCCATGCCTATAAATAAAGGCCAAGGAAGCCCCGGACATCTACCGGAACACTTGTGAAGCCAACGTACACAAATCTCATCATTTGGCCAACCTCCGGCGACTTCCTTCAAAGGAACCTCAAGCGCTCCAACAACTTCCACATCCAAGGAGCTCCACCCAAGAAGCTTGGAAGCAGCCTTCAACATCTCCAATCAATCAAAGGCGCCCAAGACTTCCTCAAATACGGTTTTCCTTGTTTTATTTATTTTGAGCATAAAATTGGGTTTGTGCCTACAAACCCCAAACTTTTATCATTCCCCCTTTCTTTTGGGTTTCACACCACCATTAAGGTGTGAAGAAGTTTCTTCAAGCCTTTCCTTTTAAAAGGCTTGTGTTTCGGTGAGCTAGCCTTCACCCGTTAAAAAGGCTAGTGGGTTCTTGCTAAACCATTAAAAGCAAGTGGGTTCTTGCTCAACCAATAAAAGCAAGCTATAATAGGTCCTAGTGCTACCTCAAAGCCTAGTGGGTTTCTTGCTAAAACCATTGAAAAGCAAGCGGTAGGAATCTCTCAACGGTTGAGTTGGGAGCGGAGACGTAGGCCGGGTTTTGTCCGAACTCCGTTATCAATTTTGTGTGTTTTGCCTCCTTTATTTCCGCTGCATTTCAACTTTGATTTTTAATTTGTTAGTCTTTTTTTAAAAGGCAATTCACCCCCCCCTCTTGCCATCTTCCCCGTTTGTTCCGACCCAACAATTGGTATCAAAGGGGTAATTTGAGTAATACCTTAAAAGGTTTCAAATTCAAAGATTCTATTTTTTGATGGCTTCTACCGCTTCTTCCTCTCAATCCCTCGAAGGTCATTCTTTGGATCGTGCTCCATTCTTTGATGGAGCCGATTATTCTTTTTGGAAAACCCGCATGACCACATTTCTTAAAAGTATTGGCTATCCTATTTTTAGAATTGTCATGCATGGTTTTACTCTCTCTAGTAAAGATGAATCTCAATGGACCCCCGTAGACATTGCAAATTTCGAGCTTGATGGCAAAGCCATGAATGCTCTACATTGTGGGTTAGATCGTAATGTTTTTGATTGTATTTCTTCTTGCACATCTTCTCATGATATTTGGAAATTTTTAGAACTAACCTATGAAGGTACTAAGAAGGCTCAAAAGCAAGAACCCGACAACAAGCAAGAACCCGACGAAAAGATCAAGCCCGTTTGCCCACTTCACAAGAAAAGGGCCAAGAAGAAGAAAAAGAAGAAGGCTTCAAAGGCAACATGGAGTGATAGCTCCTCCTTCTCCTCCTTCTCCTCGAGCGACCAAGGTACAAAATGCCTAATGGCAAAACATGAGGTATCTTCCTCCTCTTCCTCCTCTTCCTCTTCTAGTTCTTCAAATTCTTTCAATCATTTGTCATATGAAGAACTTCAACATGCTAGAGACCAATTAGAAAATGGTTTTCATAAACTCTCGTCAAAATTCGTTGCTTTGAAAAAGAATTTCAAAAAACTCTCTTCCGAAAAAGAACAACTTCTCAAAGAGAAGGAAGAGTTGTCCCTTAAAATCCAAAATTTCCCAAATGTTGATTCCATGGAATCAACCATCAAAGACCTAAGGGAGACCCTAGCTAAGTTCACCCAAGGGGAACAAAATTTAAACAATCTACTAGGTTCTCAACGAGTATCTAGAACCACCAATGGACTTGGCTACACCAACCAAGCTTCCTCCTCCCATGCACCCACTGTTTTTGTAAGGGGGAGCTCTTGTTTTAAATTTTGTAACTATTGTAAAAAACCCGAGCACCTCATTTATGAGTGTAATTGCAAAAATGCCCGGTACGGCCAACCCAAATCTATTTTATATTCCGACGAATTTTATAGGAGAAGACCCGCCATGAGACAAGTATGGATTGAAAAATCCCTTCTAGCGAGTCTCTCCGGGCCAAAATTTGTCTCTTTTCAAAATCCCTCTCCCCAGTGACTTTTTGTTTTTATTTAGGGGGAGTTAGGTTTGTTTAAGCTTTTTTCAATTCAAACTTTCAATTTCAAATTAAGCCCTTTTGATTTCAATTTCAAAATTTTCAATTCAAACCTTCAATTTCAACTTCAAAATTTTCAATTCAAACCTTCAATTTCAACTCTTGGTATCAAATTTTCGATTCATTTTTCAATTTAAATTTTCAATTCATTTTTGATTCAAAACTCTCAATTTCAACAAATTTCATTTGGTTTCAAATTTCAAAATTCAATTGGTTTTTGATTCAAAACTTTCAATTCAAACTGTTATTCAATTTTCATTTCAAAATTTTCAACAATTGATATCATTTTCAATTGATTTAAAATCTCGTTTTTCATTGTTTCCCTCAATCAAGTTGTATGCCCCATTCTATTTTGATAATCACAAAGGGGGAGAAATTTCTTGATTGATTGGGGGAGAATCTTTTCTCTCATGCTTAGTATTTATTTTCAATTTATCATTTAAGAGCATGCCTTTCATTTATGTTTTTACTTTAATTGTTTTGGTGATTGTGATCATCAAAATAGGGGGAGATTGTTGTACCTCTCGAACCCCTCAAGGTTTTATTTTCATGATCACAATCACCCTCATATTTATATAATCCTCTTTCAAGTGTTTTTGGATGATAGGAATCAATTCAGGTGGCCAAGGAATTGGGCCAAGAAAGAAAGGAGGCAAAGTGGACTGAAATTCAGTCCACCAGCCAACCGATGGAAGTGCACCGGCCAACCGATAGGAGCCTGGACAGAAGGCATCCTTCTGTCCAGACCACCGGCCAACCGGTGGCACACCAGCGGCCAGCCGGTGGCACCTGCACTCAAAGGGAAGCTACTGCCTCCCCACCGGCCAACCGGTGGCCTCAGCACCGGCCAGCCGGTGGAACCCTCTCCCAACAGTGCCAGCTTCTGTCTTGCCACCGGCCAGCCGGTGGCTCTGGCACCGGCCAGCCGGTGGCTTCTGGGCAGAACAAGTTTCCATTCTCCAAGGCACCGGCCAGCCGGTGGCCCTGCACCGGCAAGCCGGTAGCCCAGTCAAACTAGCCGTTGGGTTTGACCAGTCAACCTTCTTTTGGCCTCCAACGGCTCCGAAGACTTCTCCAACGGCTCCGAAGCCTCCCCAAGGGTTCCATGCCTATAAATAAAGGCCAAGGAAGCCCCGGACATCTACCGGAACACTTGTGAAGCCAACGTACACAAATCTCATCATTTGGCCAACCTCCGGCGACTTCCTTCAAAGGAACCTCAAGCGCTCCAACAACTTCCACATCCAAGGAGCTCCACCCAAGAAGCTTGGAAGCGGCCTTCAACATCTCCAATCAATCAAAGGCGCCCAAGACTTCCTCAAATACGGTTTTCCTTGTTTTATTTATTTTGAGCATAAAATTGGGTTTGTGCCTACAAACCCCAAACTTTTCTCATTCCCCCTTTCTTTTGGGTTTCACACCACCATTAAGGTGTGAAGAAGTTTCTTCAAGCCTTTCCTTTTAAAAGGCTTGTGTTTCGGTGAGCTAGCCTTCACCCGTTAAAAAGGCTAGTGGGTTCTTGCTAAACCATTAAAAGCAAGTGGGTTCTTGCTCAACCAATAAAAGCAAGCTGTAATAGGTCCTAGTGCTACCTCAAAGCCTAGTGGGTTTCTTGCTAAAACCATTGAAAAGCAAGCGGTAGTAATCTCTCAACGGTTGAGTTGGGAGCGGAGACGTAGGCCGGGTTTTGGCCGAACTCCGTTATCAATTTTGTGTGTCTTGCCTCCTTTATTTCCGCTGCATTTCAACTTTGATTTTTAATTTGTTAATCTTTTTTTAAAAGGCAATTCACCCCCCCCCCCCCTCTTGCCATCTTCCCCGTTTGTTCCGACCCAACACACGGGAGAGTACCAGTTCTCTAAAAGATTAAACATGAAAAGGTCCTAAATGTAGAGAATTTATTCTTGACATAAAACCCAAAATTATGTAATATTTAAGGTCAAGTCCAACAACTTTTTAATTGGGAATGCGTTTATAAAAATTTAGATGTTCGATTAATTTTAATATCATGAACATGAATGATTTTAATTTATTTATAAGTTAATATGAGGTAGAGTTTGAATAATATAATGTTGTTAAATCTAAACTATTTTTTCTGAAAAAGTAAATAAGGAATCTATCGTAAGAAGGCACCAAGGGGAAAATATCCTTCCAAGTCAATATCCCATGATGGTTAGAATTGGAATTGATCATTTTCTCTTCTATGATAGATCAGTTGACACAAAACCTAGCTGGTGGTGGTATGAATGATAGAGTGTATCCAGATCATCCAAATATGACCATAATGATAGTGAAGCATTTCATGAGATAATATACCCCATTATTGAGTGAATAATCTAACCATGTGGTAGCAGAAGGATGGATCAGTTCACCTAATAAATTTTTTTATGTCATGGGATGTATAAAACAATAAAATGTAGCTCTTGTTGTTTATCATTTTGAAGGTTAATATAATTTGTTATGGGATTTTATTAAGAATAATATAGATAAATATGTTTTTTATTCCTTGGAATATGAATCACTCAACAAAAAATTTCATGATAATTATATACCAATGTTTGTTTAGCAATGGATTGAGAAAAATTATTATTTTAGGAAAAACAATAAATATTCCATAGATGCATAAGAATAAAACATCCCACAATGGAAATATATGTGCCATATTTTTTCATTGGACGCTAATAATAAAATAATATAATTTACTTACTATTAAAACAATGTTTACGAAGAGATTTGGAAAGAAACGAATTTGAAATTGATGAGAATGTGGGTTATTGATTTTTTGAAAATTGATATGGGTTTTTTCAGACACTTTTTTCCCATGAGATGAAAATATTATGAAAAGGTAATGGGGGTAGAAAAAAAGAAACTAGTTAAGTATTAATTAGGTAATCCCCCAAAATATTCCATGTGTGGTCAATAAAATATCATGAAATGTTTCACATGATATAGAGTGTGTTTCTAGTGTGGTATGTTTAGTCATAGAGGTCATGACTGTAATGAAAAGAGTTCTAAACAATTATATAATTTGGATTCCAATAGACATAAAATTTTGTTGTGTTTTAGTTTCAATGAGTCAGCCCATAATTCTACCTAGTGTTTGAAGTAAATTTCACGTGATTGAAATCATCATTATTGGCATAGAATAGTGAAGTAATGTCATTATCCTCTTCTATAGTTGATGTTGGACTATTAAATTATGTTTTCAAAGGTATAATACTTATCTATTTGAATTATAAAAATATCATATTTTACTCTTTACCTTTATTTCCTTTAATTTTGTTGAAAATTTCATGCAAATGGGAATATACCTACATGAAAAGTATATATACCTTTTGGTGAAAACTCCAAGTTGAAATATTAAAGCAACCAAGATTTATAGGAATCTACATGCTTTTATTAGTGGGTTGTTATTTATTGAATATATTATTAAACCACCCATATTAGTGTTTGATATCATTTTTGTATGGATTTTCGTTCAATTTTTCATGATAAGATATATTAAAGAGCTAGTACTTTTTTATTAATTTATTTCATACATTTGAAAGCATACCATGAACCTGAGAAATTTATTAGAGATAACATTTATTTTTTCATAGATCATGTTTTTAAAAATAAAAAAAATATTCAAATTAGTGATGTTTCGGTAGTGAATGATTAAATGAATGGATTTCCTTATAATTTCCCCACTGTAATTCATGATGAATAGTTTCATTTTTCTATCAACATAGTGTCTAATAAAAAGACTATTTTAAAACCCATTTATCTAATATCATATGTATAACTTTTATAATTAAAATATAAAATTAATGAGTTATTAGATAATGGTTTCATTTATCCCATAACAACACCAAAGGGTGATCCTATTTTTTATTAATAAGAAAGATAGTTCAATGAGACTTTTCATTTATTATAGATCCTTGAATTATATAACTATTAATACAAAGTATCTCATATCTCATATTGATGATTTTTTTTATTATCTCCACGAAGAACAACATTTTTCAAAGGTTGATCTATGGTTTGAGAACCATAAGATGAAGTTGAAGGAGGATGATTGTCTGAAGATGGGTTTTTGAGTTGATAGAGGCATTGTGAGTTTGTTGTTATGCCTTTTGGGTTTTCCAATGAACTTGATATATTTATTGAGTTTGTGAATAAAGTTTTCTTCGAGTTACTCGATAATTTTTTGGTTGACTTTATTGATAATATTTTTGTATACTCAATAGGGACATGAAAGAGAATAATGGGTGGTTTCTCCATTCACTAGAGAAAATAAACTATACAGAAAATTTAGTATGTATGAATTTTGGTTGTGAAAAATTATTTTTCATTTTCATATTGTTTATAAAGATGGAATAAATATAGAACATACTATAAAAGGTTTTTGATGAAATTCAAATACAGAAAAATAACATGTAGATTTACAAATTTTATTTATTAGGGGGATACTACATAAGGTTTGTTGAAATATTTGTTTGGACATCTAGTCCACTGACTAAGTTAACTAAAAAAAGCTAAATTCATCTAGAAAAATGTATGTAATGTTTACTTTGATGAAATAAAAATAATATTGAAAAAAGATTCAGTTTTGGGAATGCCTTACTGACATGGAAAATTATTCATCAATAGCGATGCTTCATTGAACTTACATAGTTGTGCCCTAATGCAGAATGATCAGGTAATTTCTTATTATTCATGTTAGTTATAACCTCAAGAGTTATATTACCTAACACATGATTAGGAATTGGATTCCATATTTTTTAATTAAAAATATAGATGCATCATTTATATGTGTTAAATTTTTATATATATTTTGATCACAATTTATTGAAGTATATTTTTACTCAGAAAGAGTTAAACCTGAGGTATAGAAGATGAATAGAATAGTTAATGGAATATGATTTCAAAAATCAATAACATCCTGGAGAAAAAAATAAAGTGTTTGATTCTTTAATTTTGAAAATGAATTCCACATTAATGATATTAGAAAATGACCCTTCATTTATTTATATTATAAAAAATTCTTATAAGTTTTTCATATAGGGATATCCTCTATTTTGTTTCAGGTTTACTGTATAGTCAAATTTGTCAGAGTGAATTATTCCAACTCAGGATGACGATCTAATTATGTATTAAAATATAGATTATGTTAAGAAGTGTATGTTTCTTGAGAATGATGATGATGAATAAGGTGTAATCAAATTTAGAAAGACATTGTGTGTGATGTGTGCTTCGCAGTTTAAGAAAGAATTGTTGAGTTAAACTCATAGTTCCCCATTTTTTATTCATCCTAGAAGCACTAAGATGTACCAAGATCATTGGGAGTATTATTTGTGGGATGGAATAAAAATATAAATTGTTTCATTTACCATGAAATGCTTTAATCATTAATAGGATAAAACAAAATGACAATTAATAAAGGGATTGATTCAACATTTTCCACTTCAAGAGTGGAAATGGAAAAATATATCAATGGATTTTGTGGTGGGATTACCAGAGGCATCATAGGGAAAAAATGTGCCTTATTTGATTTTTTATCAATCCACTAAATTTGAGCATTTCCATCCCATTTCAGATATTATTTTTTAGATTATATTTATTGAATATATCTAATGGAGATCATAAAATTATATTTAGTTCTTATATAATTTTTATCAAACAATTATGGCAGGTTCACATTTATTGTTGTGAAATAACTTTATAACTCATTAGTAACTAAATTAAATTTCAGTACAAAATTTCATCCTCAAAATTATGAATATTATAAGAAAATCATACAGAACTTGAAAAATATGATTCATTCTTATTCAATGTATTACTAGGGAATTTAGGATCGTCATATTTCATTGGTAGATTTTTTTATAATAAAATTATTCATTCCAGTATAATGAAGTCCCTATTTGAGGCATTATATGGAAAGAGCAGTTGGACACCTTCTTTTTCGGTTATATTAGGGGAAAGTAAGTTGGTGAGAATATAGCTTGTAGAAGAAATGGTTGATAAATTGGACTTAATTGAAAAACATATGGGTAAAACTCAAATAAGGGAGAAAAGTTATGTGGAACACTGGAACAAAGATGTTTTTTATATAGGTGATCATGTATTTAAAAAATTATCTTAATAGAAAAGTGTTATATATTTTTTAAAAATTGGATGTCAAATCTAAGGATTAATAAACAATATAAAGTTTTTAATAAATATTGATTAGTTACATACCAAGTTTCATTACTAATGATTTTATCCAAGGTTTAAAAATTATTTCATGTTTCAATGTTATGGGAATTTATGTCAGATTCATATCAGGTTTTGATCCCGTAAGTAGTTCATTTGGAATGAAAAATTTCTTATGAGGAATATTCTATTAAGATTCATGAACAAAGAGATAATCCATTTCATAAAAAGTTGATTCACTATGTTAGGGTTTTATGAAAACCCATATGGTGATTAGGAAACATGGGAATCTGAGAATTCTTTCTGTTAATAATATTTTCACCTATTTAATAAGTGAATATAATTTTAAGAAAACAATTTACAAATGTGGGGAAGAATTTTTCAACCAAATTAATGATAGAATATATCACTTTTATAAGGAATCAACCCTAAACATTTCATAATATTGAGTTTTAATAGATAATTTACATTCATTCACATGATCTAGATATTTGTAACATAACTCAAATATAAAAACAGGAAATACAGAGTGGACAATTCATATTAGTATCCATTTTTTAAAAATAATATAAAATGATTAAAATAATGTATGATTTAATTTCATGGAAAATATCCATGACATTAAACATAACTTCTTATTTTCCATTACCCATACATGAATCATATGAAAGTCAATTAAAATGTTGGATGTTCACAAAAACCTATGTAACTAATACAGAAGAAGTAAAATCCTTAGTCTAGTGAACACAATAAATCATAACATTTACCTTGAACTTCAAGAAAAACATTTTTAAATCAATAAAAACACCCAAAAAAAATATTAAATGCCATACAATGAAATTAATACAATTTTAGGTGACTTAGACAATCATATACATTATACCTTTTCAAAACCCTTTAAAAAACTTTTAGTTGTAATAACCATATAGATTAATTCCAACATTATCATTATTCAATGCATTAGAGATATGTAATAGGGATCACCATTTGTAAAATCTTTATCAAGAGATGAAACCGTAGGGTTTATGGTTCCCCTCCCCCACCCACTCGAGAAACAGTAATGGTCGATCCACCTGACCCCTCTTTCTCCTCCCAATCATCCTTCTCTCCATTCACAAATCTATCTTCCCTCTCTGGTTTCCTCGTATTTTCCTATTCTCGAAAGTCCCCAAAATCCACTGAGGGGCTCATTAGGTTTTGCATTATCTATAGTGGTTCACAGAGGAAACATCTCTTTAAGGGTTATCCTTTTTTCCCTTTTTGTTCATCCATAACCATCGCTTGATAGTTTCAGATGATTTGTTAACTTCATCTGGCCCCTACACGAACGAGTCAAACTTGATCATCTGGATTCGTATAAATTTCTCTTGAGATTTTCTTGTGATGAAGATATTTATTTAGCATGGTCCAATAGGATTCAATCCTACAATGGTTTCTATTTTTTATATCTAAGATGGAGCTATGAGTTTTACTGGAAATGTGATCTTCCATTTAAAGTGATTTTTGTAAGTTTCTCAGGCCTTCCCCTTCCATTCTAGAACCCCTCTATTCTCCATATGTTAGGTAATATAATTAGAATATTCCTAGACATTGATGGGATTTTGAGAACATTATACTACCAAATTTAGCCTCTTATATGTATTGAAGTCTACATCTCAAAACCTCTGATTGAAGCTATATGGATTAAGGAAAGTGATGTATTTTGATTCCTTCAATTTGTGGTTTTTGAAAACTTGTTTGACTTTTGTTCATCGTGTAATCGTGTCAGACATCTAAATATGAATTTATGTGCTTCTCTTAGCTCATACCCTAATGATAGATAGTCTATAATTTTACTTGTCCAAAAATCTCTGTTGAGCCTCCTCAGTTGGAGGCATGGTCGTTTCTTCCTGCATCAATAGATGAGGTTCCCCCATTCTTTTATTTTATTGGTGACCAACTATCATTTCAAAGGGATGGTTGGATTGTAATACACCTTCCTTCTATCAAATTTTTCAGGTTGGGTGTGTGGACAACAAGATTCTTTAGCTATTTGGCCTTCCCCCATTGCACCAGTGGAGAAAGTGGCGGATTAGATGGTTGACATAAAGAAATCAACAAGGATGGAGTTCTTGAATCCAGAGGTATAGTATATGCCTGAGAGGGGTGAAGGGGAAATTCATATAGGTAAAGGAGAGGTATTTTATGTGGATTCTTCAGAACAGTAAGGTTCTTATGCTAGAAGGGCCTATGGAAATTATGAGGGCTGGGTGAAGGTATCAGGCATGGTGTCTCATAATATTTATTCATCGTCCATCACCCTTTCCACCCACATTGGTGACTTGGAGGCATCATGCCTAGTTATTGAACAACATGATGAATGGGGCAAGACAAAAAATTATAATTGGATAATGATGAGCATTCCAGTCAATTATCTGTGGAAAACATTGATGGAACGTGAGTTAGAGGACTTCACATTCCAAGGAATAATAAAGGGTGGGGAACCGTGATGTGGGGCTACATTATTGTTAAAGTGATGAAAGCCAATGGTAGAAAATACTAATTCCCTCTTCCTAAGATTATGGAAGGAATATCAGAAAAAATGGTAAAGGAGAAGGAAAGAGTAATAATAGTTCATGTTAATAATAAAAAGAAGAGATAATACCTAAACAGTAGAAGGGAAATTCCAGGATTAGACCTGCTGAGGTCTATGGTAAGGGTGATGTGGCGTGGAAGGATGACAGGGTAAATAGAAATATCTGTAACTAATTCTTCATTATAAGGTAGAAGTTCCCAAATGGGTATTCATGATCAATGTTTTGAGGAGGATTTAAATATAATATTATAAAGATAGGTTTGAAAGGATGTTAACAACAAAAAGACTTCTGAATTGACCAACAAGATTGAATTTTGGCATGGGAATTCAATAAAAGTTTGATATATGCAAAATAGTATATCCAGACTTGGTATAAGTTGGTTTACCATTTTTATGGTTTAATCAAGGAGGATCTTCATATATAGGTTATGTCACTTCAATGGGAGATATATCAGGTATGTGAATCCGACAACCATATCCTCGTTTTTAATGGTTTTGGGATTTCCTATTATTCTCATTGAATTTGGATGTTCAAAATGTGTGGTTTCCAACATTTTCAATAAAAGTGATTTTGAAATAAAAATGTAATTTTTAGTTAGTAAAAGATATATCTTTCTTGGTAATGAACTATAATGGGGATCATTTCTTCGTATAAGCTATATTAGGCTCACTAGTGATCTATTATAGGGACCATCCTTTTGTATAAGTTGTATCAAGATCATCTATTTCATAAAACAATCAATAACATATTAAGAATAGAATACATTCATCATAAAACTCACCGAAATAATTATCATTCATTTTATAACTTCATAAACACAAGGAAATGAAATTTATTTAATGACAATACCATTGAAACAAGATTAACGTGTGGAAAAGAAAAGGGCTCCATAAAAATATCATTGTAAATTAATTAACCCATTTAAATTAAATGGGTTCCAAAATTTTCCTCTTTGAAACATGACTAACCCGTAGAAAATAAATGAGTTCCATAATAATCTCTTGGAAAGAAGATTAACTCGTGCAAAACAAAAAATTTCATTAACAATATATTTAAAATAATCATTATCATTCTAAGGAAATAATGAGGATGGTATCAATACAAAATATCCCCAATGGAGGATAGGTAACAAAAAGTATTTTTTGACATTGATGAATAGAAATTCCCATAAATGTTCATTAAAAACATTCTTTAGGAAAATAATCATAAAAAATTCAATGTTTCCCATACCACTTAGAAATAGTTGAATCATAAACCCCATGAACGAATATAATTCCAACAAATATTAAATAAAATAATAATAAATGAAATGAAATATATAACATTTCATCGAGAATTATATCCTTCATGTTAAAAAAATGTAGTGGATATTATATATCTCTCACAAATGTAAAATATCAGAAGAAAATCCCTTACAAATATTGTATCATTGGATTAAGAATAAATCAATGAAATAATTATATGTTAAAATATTAAATCCCCATAATAAAATTTGAAATACAATATAAAACAATAAAATATAATTTCACACAAACTCTTGGAATAATATAACTGATGATATAGAAGTTTAAACAAGTGAATGGAAACTGAATTTTGAAATCTCTTACCTAAAGTCTGACTTGACACGTGCAACTTTATCTTCAAAAAAAAATAAACATATGTTAATTATTTAATTTATTCATAAAAATTTTCATGATTATCATTACATTTATTTAAATTATTTTAATGTTTTATACAACTACATAAATAATTAAATTTATGTCAGGTGTTTTGAACATATTCGGTTTATGTCGGGAGTTTTGAACATATTCGGTTTAGGTCGGGTGTTTTGAACATATTCGGTTTATATGTCAAAAAAGACATTGGTAGGTAATATGAGTTCAAAGGGTTAATTATTAAAACATATAAAGAATAATAATATTAAAACATTTATCATATTTATACATCTATTCTACTTTGAAAACCAATCATGAAATATTGTTATGAAAAATGAACTAGTGGTACAATCATAGTGAAGATAGGTCGTACGTACACATGAGTGATTTTCCAATTTTTAAATGATCATTATGGAATGATGGTAAGTAAAATTTATATTAAAATAGTTATTATTATATCATAAATATCATATTATTTAATCATATATACTTATATATATAATTATTAAGATGTAAAAGGAACCACGTCGCTTTGAGGATGTGGTAGTCCAAACGTCCACGAACGACATTACCACATTTTCAGTGTGTGAAAAGGTAATAAAAAAAATGATAAATTATATTTCAATAAAGTTAATTATGTAATTAATATCATGTGTATTTCATTTATATTATTTATTCTTATTAAAAATATCCTTAATAAATTTCATATAATGTATGAATGTATCGTATCGCATTGAGAAGGTGGTGGTCTAGACATCCACAAACAACGTAATTATATTCCCCAAAAATTGAAATCATGAAGGTTTTTATTTTATGAAAATTAAATGTGTATTAATAAATCATATATAATATATAAAAATAATAATTTATTTCATAATTCCAATCAATGATAAGTGGTAATGTAAAAACAAATTTCATCATTTCATGAGGCGGTACTCTGTCGTACACAAGAATGGTGATTTCACAGACCATTTGATGGAAGTGTGTATAGGTTTAGGTATCAAATATAACATAAAAAATATTATAATGTTTATTATAATTATTTTTCTATATCATAATTTATTAATAGGTGTTTAATGAGTGGTTAATGAAATAAAACAAATGTTTTCATTGAATAGTGTTACCTCCTCTTTGGGTAACTCCTTTTGGTTTTCAACAAGGGAATTCCTTGGTTTGCATTCTCTCAAAAGTAAGACATATAAGATGAGATAAGTGATGTTGAGTTCTAAATTTGGTATTGGTTTAATGATCCAAAAAAATTAGATGTGTTAATAAGTAAGGAGATTTAGTTTCTTTTTATATTGGAGGGGAGTGTCATTTTTGTAAATACAAAAAGGTAAACACTATTAGGAGGCATACCTTAAATCATGTGCCTACAATAATGAACACTATTCTACCCTAGTAGGGATATGTTATAAAAATTTCTATATAATGGATTTTTTACATGTTTCTGGGTAATTTTTACCCTTATTATTAAATTTTAACTACAAAGTAAGCACATTTTTACATTAATTGTTGTAATTAATTACAATTGATTTCACAAATAATTTTTTTCAAAAACTATCTTTAATATTATATAAATTATAAATTATTCTTATTCAAAATATAGATTATATTTTTCCAATTTATATTGACATAAGTGGCTGAATTGAATATAAAAATAATCTCGTATATGGAACATGAAAGCTGGGTTTTAAAGTAAAGAAAATCAAATGTTTAAAATGTTTCTATATCCAATTTTAAAGTGAAATTTACACTAATGAAATAAATAAGATTAAATGATATAAAATATATGTAAAAATAATTTGAAACAAATTAAATATATAATCAAAAACAATAAATTTTTTAGATGAAAAATCACTTTACTATTAAAATTCAGTAATATTTAATATTCATCAAAATATTATTTCTCTAAGAATAATACTAAAAATTAACGTAAAATAAATTTTGATATTATGCTTTTAAAAAATTAGTTCCATTATTTCCACTAAAATTTATAATAGTTTCAAAATTTAGTTTTAAAAAAATTGTTCCATTAAAAGGTTATTAAATTACCCTTTACAAATATACAATTTTTTATGCTTAAAATTGGATTTATTCTTATCCAATGTCAATAACAAATATTGGAAGAATTTAAAAAAAATAAAGAATATATAACATATAAATTTGTTTAATATATTTCACTAATAGTTATTAATTTAATTTATTATCTTAAAATGTTATTTTGATCATAAAATATTTTATTATAAAAACACATAATTTATATTCCATTGGTATTTATTTTCATTTCCAATTAACTAGTAACAAATTAATTTAGACAATAAACATGTGTAAAATATTATTTTAAAATTTAGTTAATCTCAATCATTCCCACCATTCAAACAAATAGGCGATAACTATCCTAAAAATATTAATAGTATAATTGTTCTTGTAAGACTCGAGCTTTTTTGTATCATAAATCAACAAAAGAAGTTGATGTTGCAGAAAACTCAAGATAAAAATGATGTTTTGAGATATTAATATGAAAATTTTATTTCATGTCATAAATATATTATATACTTTAAATTAATTTAATAGAATATATTTCATAAATTCTCAAGATGTCACATCCTATCCCACTTAATATTAATTTCACTCTCGATATTCGTCTTAGTTATCAAATGATTATAATTTCAATAATCCTATTATTTAAACCCATATCGTAAGAAGGTTTAATAAAATATACTCTTAAAACGGGAAGGTGAGAAAATTTAAGGCCACTAGAAGTTCCACATAGCTAGGATTACACATTGGGAGAACATTTGGGTGAATTAAAATATAGATTTAGAAGGAAAAACTATTTCTCATTCACTAATAGAGAGTGATGGAGAACATGGTAAATAGTATGTCAATGATGAAAAAACCATAAGTTGAATAGGTGTGGAAAATTTCATGGATATTATCAGAAAATATGGTAACAAGAAAAAATTTTATATCAAGATCACTTTCCTTGAGTAGAATGGTTCTTTCTCCATCTATAATAAGAACATAATGAAATATACTTACATGATGAGTATAGAATAAAAAATTAATCAATTTCCACTACAGGATCATCTATTTATTCAAATATTGAGTATCCAAGATGACTTTTCATGCCTAAAGCATAAAAATCATCTCTTAACATATCACATAATCCTCATAATGATAACACGATATTCCTCCAATCTTTAGATTTTAACCAAAAAAAATGTTTATCACAAAGTAAGATAATTAAAACATTCATTTGATGTGATAATACATTAAAATATAATGTTTAATAGTATACCCGGTGTTATAACTAAATCATTCCATAGATATATAACTATAATGGTCCACAATACAATTAAAAATAAGTCCACACAATTTGTTGTATTCTTCCACATATAAGCTTTAAAAATATGCCTCATAAATCTATTGAAACTCAATAAATCTCTCCCAATGTATTTCAGTTATTTAAATCATTAATATAAGGGTACCTAATACATTGGGATTATGATTATCCTTCCAAAAATACCGAGATCCCTTGAGCTGTCACCACTTTACTACATAGACCAACATCAAATGTAGAAGTAGAAAATGATTTATTTATCGCTTTTTTCTTATGATCATGATGATTTCCACCTAGAGTAAGTTTCATTGAGAACATTTCATCATAATGTCCCTAGACATTATAGCTAAAAAATATTACATTGGGCTATCTATTTTTATCTCGTTATTGGACTATTTAGTACTGTATTCCTTCCTTTCACGAACCTTTTCACCATAGTCTCCAAACTAATAATGTAAGGTCTTGACCCAGGTCCCAGACAATGGTGTCCCTAGCCAAACTGCTACATGACCTTAGGTATGCATCCTCGTATTCTAGTGGCTTTCAACAAAAAGTAATGGTCTAATATTGATCATGGGGATACTATAACCACTTTATCAGAGTAATACACTAGTGAAAGTAATCAAAAATAATATAATTATATAACCATAACCCGATCAATACCACTAGTGCATGAAAACAAGAACTGGAAATACAATATCAAAACTGAATAGTAGATATGCCATGCTAAGTACATATTGTGTCTCCAAATGAAAACCCAAAAGTGAAGATACTAAAAACTACTAAGTGGGTCCCGAACCACATCTAGATCCCTCAACCATGCTCCATCCCAAATAATCCATCTAGCGTAGGGCATTTTCCCTTAACCAATCTTGCAAACATGTAATCTCTTCGGATACCGGTCAGTCAACCCATGTAGGGTTTGAGGAAAACATAGTAGGGCAGCACCAACGACGTCTAAAACAATAACCAGTCAACATAAGTGTGTGTAGTTTTATAAATAAATGAATATAATGCATAAGTAAATAATTATCACATTATCAATTATTATTTATTTAACCACATAACCCCTTAGGATCCTGAGGATAACTGCACCTCAATACCTATGATGACTAGTTATAGAATCTAATCTATCCCCAGGAGATGTCATATGTATGAATATCTTTCTTACTATTCATCATCACAATTAATATTTGAATTTACATGTTACCCTTCATCATCACAATTCATATTTAGATATCCCTGTTACCCTTCAGAATTTTGTTTGTATATGACAATGTTACCATTCGGAATTTTGTATGTAAATGAAAATGTTACCATTCACCAGCACATTTCACATTTTAATGTCTAAGTTCCCATTCATAATTTTATAATTGAATGATCGTGTTACTATTCACCATCACATTTTTCTTTTGAATGTGCTTGTTACCATTCATAATTTTATAAGATAATGACAATGTTATCATTCACCATCACCTTTCTCATTTGAATTTTAATGTAACCTTTCAAAATTTTATAAGTGAATGACCACATTACGATTCACCAATTCATAATTTAATGGCCATGTTACCCTTCATAATCTCATAAGTGAATAACCATGTTACCATTCACCATTTTATAATTTAATGACTATTTTATAATTCATAATATCATAAGTGAATAATCATGTTACCATTCACCATATCATGTTTAATTCAAAAGTTAATTAAGAACGTAATTCCTATAACTAATTCAATATTTAGTTAATCTCATCAAACTCATAAATTAATTCAATAATTAATTAATCGCAAAAAATCAATTACTTATTTCAATAATTAATTAACCTTTTAAATGTCATTAATTAATTTAATAATTAATTAATCGCAAAAATTAAATTAATTATTTCAATAATTAATTAATCTTTTCAATGTCATTAATTAATTCAATAATTAATTAATCATAACAATTTCACTAATTAATTTAACAATTAATTGAACACATAAATCTCATTAATTAATTAATTACAATAATATCATTAGTTAATTCACAAATTAATTAATCAACTCAATATTTTAAATTATTTCAAAAAATTATTTAATCAAAAAAATCAATAATTAATTGTACAATTAATTGTTCACCTTATAATATCAATAGTAAAATAATTTGTTCAATAATTAATTATCTCAATTCCATAGACACAATCTCTTAATAATTAATTTCTCAATTTATTATATCAATTCCACAATCATAATATTTCATTTAATAATTGAATAATTAGTTATTCCAATTTCACAAAAATAATATCTTTATTAATTAATACCTCAATTAATTATTCACATAAAATCCATTTAATTAATTCACCAATGAATTGCTCACAACAACTCCATTCGTTAATTCCCTAATTAATTAATCACTTTCAACCTGTTCAATTAATTATTCATCTTAATTCTATTAATTAATTATACAATTACTTAACCAAATTCAATCCATTCAATTAATTCACCAATTATTTTTTAATATCAATTCCATTATTTAATTCAAAAATAAAATATTAACATTACTATCATTAATCAATTCATTAATTAATTAGTCTCATTTATACCATTATTTAATTCAATAATTAAATAATCACATTACTCCAATTAATTAATTCTCTAACTAATTAATCCCATCAACACAATTTTTTAACTCAACCATTAAATAATAACACTACTTCAATTAATTAATTCAAAATTTAATTAATTGCATTAATTTAATTATTTAATTCAATGATTAAATAATAACATTACTTCCCTTAATTATTTATTTAATAAATTAATCTCATTAATCTTGTAATTTAATTCGATAATTAAATAATCTCTTTAATTTAATTATTCAATTCATCAATTAATTAGTCTCATCAATCCAAATATATAATACATTAATTAAATAATATTATTATTTTCATTAGTTAAATTATCAATTAATGAGTCCATTCAATCCCCTTATTTAACTCAATAATTAAATAATCACATTACTTCCCTTAATTAATTCATCAATTAATTAATCACATCGATATCATTATTTAATTCAGAAATTAAATAATCACAATACTTCCATTAATTAATTCATCAATTAATCAACCCCATTATTTAATTCAACAATTAAATAATCACATTAATTCCATTAATTAATTCCTTAATTAAATAATCTCATCAATTCCATTATTTTATTCAACAATAAAATAATCGCATTACTTGCATTAATTAATTCATCAATTAAATAATCCCATCAATCTTGTTATTTAATTCAATGATTAAATAATCACATTAATTCCATTAATTAATTCATTATTTAATTAATCCCATCAATCCCATTATTTAATTAAAAAATTAAATAATCACATTATATTCATTAATTAATTCATCAAATTCAATCATTTTCATAAACAAATTATTCTCCCTTAATTAATTCAACAATTAATTAATCAAAAATTTAAAATTCCAATATCTTATATTTAATTTCAAAATTATTTATTCAATTTCATAATTACCCAATTTTAAAAATACCTTAATTAATTAATCTACCCAATTATTTTATTCAATGCAGTTAAACATAATTACTAATCAACTAATATAAATTCTATAATTATATACATGTAATGAAATCATGGCATTGGGATTTTAATTATAGACCACCTAACTCAATTTGATTAAGAGTCACCCCCAAAAAAATCCTCATATTTGTTTGAAATGGTGATTTTGATTAGGATCCAGATCTAAAACCTAAATCCATGTTTGAAAAAAAAAATCAAGATCCCATAAATCTATATCTAGATCCACAATCCTATATTGAGATCCGTAAAACATGATCTAGATCTGACCAAACAAAAAAGAACAATCCCTAAAGTATGGAAGAAGAATGAGAAAGAGAAATGAAACCACATGGAATGAGATCTTCTTATCAAGAGGGGTTCATATCGTCAATACACTTATCTATCTACCATGAACAGAGGTTTTGAGCCCTGTGAATGTGTTTGGGAGCCTCCAAAACTGAGATGATTTGATTATGTCTTAGTGGGGGTTGATTTTTTTAAAATAGGTGGTTTGTGTATTTTAAAATCTAAATTTTAGGTTAATTTAATTCCCTGACACGGTTTTCTGGGAAGGACAACATAGTTTTCTATAATCATTTACCTTAATTGTGTGTATTCATAGGGGGCGGGCTGGATGGTTTCTCCTTCTAGGGCGCACGTCTTAAAAATTGTCTTCCAAATGTGCATTATCTCTCCTTCTTCTGAAAAGCCAAAATCTCTACCAAAAAACTCCCCCTAAATTGACCCACTAAAAGAAATCAAAACTACATAAATCTCATGTCATCTTTATAAATGGTTGGGTTCTTATAATATCCCAACCCTATAAAAAATAATCCTCAAGCTTCACTCCCAAGAATCTCTAGGATTCCGAGTCAAAAATATTGGCCCACTATGCCCTTATATCTGCTTCTATCACCCTTTTCTCCTCTATCACATGCCCATGTTTCCACAAAACATGAACTATCGGTAGGTTCATTCCCTACAACACATTCCTATTGAGATCCAACACATGTATCAGATACTACTCAAAGGAATAATCTATCTAAATCTAAACTTTCAATAACATACCTGACATGTTTCTCCACCGTGACGAACAACCACAAGAACACTATCTAGCATTGGCACTGAGCATTTCCATCAAAACCACCTAGGAATGACATATATCCAACACCTTTAAGTCACACGTATCCTTTCCCCGATGTATTTAAACATGCACATTATAGGTTCCTCATTTTAATTCCAATGCCACCACTTCAAACCCATGGTCTTTCCTAACACACCTACTAATGACACATATCCCCCACATTGGGATCATTGTTAACACCGCTCTATCAAGAAACTCAACCACAATGGACAACACTTAAATCAAAATTTAAACCCTAAAACCAGCACATGGACTTATAGCATTCCATGGGGCACCCAAACAACATCAACCCCTACCCATTCCCAGATTCTAAGTGTGTAAAAACGGTATTCATCGACCTTCAATCCACCCATAGCACATCACACATAAATTTCTGATAGCGTACCTCCCACCATCGGGTTATCTATATACTACTTCATAAGTGCAAATTCTAAGGGGCCTAGTATCCCATAAAAACATATTCAGGTAGCTAGGAATAAAGATAGATCTTTCTTAGCGTCTTCAAGATAATGTCAACGTATGATCTTCACAAATTACAAGTACACTAATAATTCATCAATGAATACCCCCAAAAATCCACTATCATCAATTTCATCTCCTAGTATAGAGACAACTTATTCTATAATAAATATTAGGTGTCCCTTACCACTAATGTCTTACCAATCCAATCCAGAACCAGATGGTCCCTCACACAACCTACAACTGAGTTCTCAAACTAGGTCATTCTCACAACCCAATCCACCGACATCATAGACAAATAAATAACACAAATGATTCTAATTTCACACCATTAACAAAGTTAACAAAAATGATTTACATAAAACTATAATAATTGATTACCCATTTTCCCTCTACATGGCCAAAACTAAGGCACTATCACTACTCATAACCATCCTACCTCTAGGGCAGGGTTAATGATGGGTAAACTCATTCTTATTATTCTAGTTTCTCATTAGACACACATGTATTCTCTTATTGAATTATTTTTCCATCCATTTCATGTTAGGAACATTTTTTGTTGTCACGAACCCCTCCCCACAAAGTGTACCCCTCTTGGGCTGGCAATTTGAAAAGGGTGATAATGACCCCCGAGTCCCGCCTCTAGTAGGCCCTGGGTTGGAGACTAGCACCGAGGGTATATTAAACACACAAACAGAAGGTTTTACCCTCTAATAGAACACATGCCGAAGAGAGAGATAAGACAGACACCAACCAACTCCAACTCAGAACTGAAATATAAAAGAAATCCATGTACATATATGAAATTACATGCAAAAGTACTACAAATGAAAGGGGAAAACTGCAAGTACCCAAAAGATAGTAAAAATAGCAGTGACCACAAGCCCGAACAGCTCCTGCAACCAGAGCCTAGTAGTAACCAGCCTGATCTCCCAACTGCTCCAAGTGACCTAATAAAATAGTTTATATATTCATAGGTTGAGTATAACAGTATACTCAGTAGGATCCTCCCCGAAGCCCCTCGTGCAAAAGTAAAGAATGCATGCTAAAGCACAATGAACAACAAGTGAAACCAACACATCACCTAAATAGGTATACTATATTCTCAACCTCACCATGGCTACTCTCACGAAGTAACGCATACCAGAATATATCATATAGAAAAGAATATCAAGGGTACCCCACTAATAATTCCCTACTGGTTTGCTGCTTTTCCCCAACGACATATGTCATGTGCATCTCTCTCCAAAGGCTTTCCCATATACAGTTTGCCTAAGCTCCACAATCTGCACCACATGCCCCACGAAGGCTTGCCCCCAGACACCTCTGTAAAGCACCACACCATCCTCACACCAAAAGTAACCAGGTAGTTTCTGGGAGCCACCATAGCACTCATAACGTGTATCATACGTCGGGTATTATACCTCAAGCCATTACAGCCCATACACCAAGTAAGGATCCTCAAGCCATCATAGCCTATACATTTTACACCTATAGTAGTCCATAGGATAATATATCCAAAATATATGTGTGGAAATAAACACAAGACATTACAACCCTCTACACACATATATGGGGAAAACTCTCCGCTGTTCCAATGGAACGAGTATCTACCAAGAGAATATTGCGGGGCTAAAGGGGGTAGTTATCCATTCAACCTCCAATTAGAATTGTGGGGGAAAACACCCCCCCCCCCCCAGGTCTCAGAATCCTCGGGGTGTCAGTTTCCCTTTCTGACATGGTGGAGTAGTGTATAGAAACACATAAAGTACAGAATATATATAACTCACAACCACACTATGGGAATAACCTAGTCTTAGTCTCAATTGCAGCTAACGTCTCTCGGACTCTGGGCTGTTATTCATAAGACTAGGTATCCTATAAGCACACAACCAATTAAAGAACATCATTATGTCACTTTATTCCATTTCTCATCAATTCATCTTTATGTTAATTAATTATTAGAACATTAATTAACCATGACCAAAACCAAATTAAACTTCATTGGCATCGCATTCAAAATCAACTATTTCTTTAAAAGTTACAACATCACAATTAAATTCGAGCATCTCCATCCATGTGGATTATAGACATTTAATCAATATTTCATTACATAATTACATTCTCGTATTCCCAGGCATTCTAGGAATGAATCCTATGCTACTAAAAACAAGGGGGCTCAACACGGTGATTAAATATACTTCCTGTCGAGTATTTACCGCCTATATAAAGATATTATAATTATTCTCCCTTGAGAGGCTAAACACGGAAATCACGTGGCATACCTTGTGTGTCTTCGCCCCTTTTGGAAGAAGTGTAAGCAAGACCAGTTGCCTTGTGTCATGGGGAAAAGTAAGGTAGATAAACATCCAATCAAAACCACCAAACATCCAGCCATCACAACCATCCCATACCATCATCCCTGGTGTCCTCCTTGACACCAACATGCATAAACCAATGCATCTCGCCACCCTAGGCATCATCTTCTTCCACAACCAAAAGCCATCCCTACCTCCACATATCACAACACCCCTCCAGGGACGTATCACATCACAAGCAGTAGGAAAAACAAACACCATATCAATTGGGCGCTTTTCCCTATTTCACAATAAGAGTGTAACTCAGAACCCTTCAGGGAATTCAATCAATCAAGTTCTTTAATCCATCTTGAAATAAAAAATTCAATTTTTCGGTTCCAACATCATGAACAAAATCAGTAAGCTATCACAAGTATTAAATATGCTTACTATTCCAATTTAATCAACATCAAATTACAATAAGAACCTAATTATTTTTCACGCCTCTTTATATATAGCCAATTAATTATCAATTTATTCCGAATTTACGTTATTTATCAATTTCATCAAGAACAACATGCTTTCAAGAAAAGCATAGATATCACACTATCTAGCAGAAAAATGAGGCAACAACATACGTTCGATGAAACTTATTAATCCGGTTCAAATATATTTGTTAAGTCAATTCCAAAGTCATATAGTGGGATTAGACATGATAAAAATACAATTGCTCATAAAAGAGAGAGAAGCACGAATCCCTTACCTGAACAGTTTTGACGGAAACCTCCACGGTCGTAGAACGACCCTGAAACTGGGTCGATTCTCCACGAATCCACCTTAGATATCTTCTCCTATCACAACCAAGACCAAATATCATCATAAACGACATCCACACACCTATATCTAACCATAACGGGTGTAGATCTAAGATATCAAGCGAACAGGAGGAGTAGATCTAGGTATATCTAAGAAACTAACTGAAAAGGATCACATACCTCAAGAACCGACTTCGATTTCCAAGAAAATCCTCCAGATCGCCTCCAAAATTCTTGTGAGACCTTCTTCTACCTCCAAGGAAGTGTAATCCCATGTTATGGCCGCTTAGGGTCTTAAACGAGGTGATTAAAGGAAAAACGAGTTAGATCCACAATTTTAGGATCTAATTTATGTGCTTGCATGGTTAGTTCGCATGGTTTAACAAACCATGCGATAACCATGTGTTAGCTTCATCCTCCCCAAACAATCCTCGCACGGTTAGTCCGCATGGTTAGACAAACCGTGGATTAGCCACTGCCTCCAAGACCAACCTTGCATGGTTTGGCCACATGGTTTGACAAATTGTGCCCCTCCCGTGCGAAGGCCATAACCCTTTAGATATCCTTAAAATTCCACCCAAATGCACTCCAAAACACTTTGACCTACCGAAACACCTCCAACACCAAAGTTTCACAATGGAATGGACCGGAAAGGTCCGAGACATTACATCAGATACCTCTCAAAAAATTCTCATCCTCGAGAATCCAAAACCCACCTAAAGTGAAAATGAAACAGGGTCTGAACAACCACCCATTGGGATACCTCTCAAAAGAGAGCAAGCCACCAAAGCAAAAAAGGGTTCCATCTTAGAAACATGAAAGTTCCACAACTACAAAAGGGAAAATCAAACCTAAAAAGAGTTAAAAATCAAAAAAAAAATTGGGTAATGAGAATGTATCTGTGACTCACATTACCAAGTACTCTCTTCCAAGCCGCAGTGTCGCCACAAGACACGAACTAAAGGAATGGATCACCTGCGCAACACTGTCTCCTTGCTGTCTTGGTTCTCCACAGGTCGCTCCACAAAGGTGGAATCATCAACAACATTTATCTATCCCCAATCTATGGTGTGAGAGTCGTCATAAAGATAATGACGTAGCTGCGATTCATGAAAAAAATCATGTATTCGACCCATCTGTGGGGGAAGTGCTACTCGATACGCCACAGCTCCAACATGAGCTAACACCTCGAAAGTCCCAACAAACCGGGGACAAAACATACTTCCACGACAAAACCTCTGCTTCCCATGATGGGGATTCACCTTCAAAAACACATGATCCCCAACATTAAACTCCAAGGATCTCCTCCTTTGATCATCATATTATTTTTGACGATCTTGTGCTACCTTTATCTTCTCAAAAATCACCTGAACCATCTCTGTTGTATTCTGCACCAGTTCCGGTTCGAGAATTGATGACTCTCTGACCCCAGTCCAGCTCAACGGAGAACGAAAAGGTCGGCCATACAATGCTTCAAATGGCGCCATAATGATGGTGGAGTGAAAACTATTATTATAAGTGAACTCTACCAAGGGTAAGTGCCTCATCCATGACACTCCAAAATCAAGAACACAAGAGCGCAACATTCCTTCTATAGACTGGATAGTTCGCTCTGTCTGACCATATGTTTGAGTATGAAAAGAAGTGTTAAGGCATAGCTCTGAACCAAAAGCATGTTGGAGACCTCTCCACACCCTGGAGGTAAAATGAGAATCTCAATCATAAATGATCATCCAAGGGTCTCCATGAAGTCTCACCACCTTCTCTAGATACTTCCTCGACGAAACATCCACTGAGCATGACTCCTTGATCGTTATGAAGAGGGACGATTTTGTTAAACGATCCACTACCACCCAAGTAGCATCATAACCTCCTATAGATCGAGGTAAACTAGTAACAAAGTCTATCAAGATGTCCTCCCACTTCCACTGAGGAATCTCTAATGGCTAAAGAATACCACTTGGAACACGTTGTTTTCCCTTCACCTTCTGGCAGACTAAACAACGAGACACAAACTCTAAAACCGCAGGATTCATCCCAGGCCTCCAAAACTGACTCCTCAAGGATCGGTACATCTTTTTTACACTAGGATGTACCACTAAGGGAGAACTATGGAACCCTCTGAGAACCACCTCATCCATTTCCAAGGAAACAAATCCTTCCACGATACAACACTCGGTGTTGTTCATCCTCCAACCAACCATCAGGGGCCTCACCGCAAACAACTTTGTCTCTCCAAACATCCACCACTAGATCCCCCAACTGGGACACTTCCACCTTCTACATTAGGGATAATTGTAGCGTCATCTAAAAAAGACAACTTTTATCCCCAACTTCTCCCATATCAAGATGTAATGTTGACAGTTCTTCCATTACTCTCCAAGAATCACCTGATTCACATACATCATCACTACGTGACTTTCGGCTCAGCGCATCAGCTATAACATTTCCTTTTCTAGGTGTATACGATATTTCAATGTCGTATTCCTGTATGAAATCCATCCATCGACACTGTCATAATTTCAAGTCACACAGGGAGAAAACATACCTCAAACTCTTATGATCAGTGAAAACCACAAAGCACTCACCAATGAGGTAATGTCTCCAAAACGTTAAATAAAACACCACGGATGCCAACTCAAGATCATGGGTGGAATAGTTGCATTCATGGGGATGAAACTACCGAGACCCATAAGAAACAACTGACCTCTGCTACATGAGAACACAGCCTAACCCCAGATGTGAAGCATCGCAGAAGACATCAAACTAAACTCCTTCAGCAGGAAAAAAAGAACTGGAGCACTCACTAACTTCTCCTTTAGATACTCAAAGGGTGTCTGACACTGATAAATCCATATTAAAGCCTGGTGTTTCATGCTCAAAGATGTCAGAGGATTTTCAACTCATGAGAAATTGGCTATGAACCTTTTGTAGTAGCCTACGAGACCAAAAAAACTTCGCACCTCTGAAACTATCTTCGGGGCTTCCCAAGACAAAACTGCTTCTACCTTCGATGGATCCACAGCTACACCCTATTGGGACACAACATGCCCCCAAGATATGGACTTCTCGAGCACAAAACATACACTTTGACAACTTTCGAAAAACTAATGTCAACGAAGAACTCCCAAAACAGCTCGTAGATTCTCAATATTCTCTACTTCAAATGTGGAGTACATAAGGATTTCATCGATGAAAACCACCACGAACTTGTCCAGGAACTCACGGAACGAAGAATTCATCAATCCCATGAATACAGCTGGAGCATTCGTCATGCCAAATGGCATTACATTGAACTCATAATTCCCATGACGACAACGGAAAGAGGTCTTTGAAATATCCTCATCCTTCACCTGCTTCTGATGAAATCCTGACCACAAGTCGATCTTTGAGAACCAACTTCCTCCCTTTGGTTGATCGAATAAATCGTCAATCCGCGGAAGAGGATAGTGGTTCTTTATTGTCACTTTTTTTAAGCGATGATAATCTACACACAACCGCAAACTGT
This sequence comes from Viscum album, assembly GCA_963277665.1. Classification (NCBI taxonomy): domain Eukaryota; kingdom Viridiplantae; phylum Streptophyta; class Magnoliopsida; order Santalales; family Viscaceae; genus Viscum; species Viscum album. Next base: position 670,741,877 of record OY728139.1, on the reverse strand, counting down.
CATCGGCCTTTTTCACAAAAAAACTGGTGCACCCCACAGTGGCACACTTGGCCGAACAGAACTGCACTACAACAGACCATAAAGCTGTATACGTAGCTCTCGTAACTCAGAAGCGGCCATCCTATACGGAGACATAGAGATAGAAGACGCTCCAGGCTGTAGCTCAATCCCAAACTCGATCTCTCGTCGAGGGGGTAATGCTACAAACTCTTCTGGAAAGACATCAGGGTACTCCTTCACGACCCAAGGAAACGCCAACCACTGAACTTTTGAAGCACTCAGCATCATCCCAGCCACTATGGACGATAAGCACGGAACCCATCTACGACCCATTCGAGGATCTCACTCACCAACAAACACCACTTTTTCTCTATCTGCATCAAAGAAAATGACCTTCTTCCTATATAAATCCATGATATCTTTCACTGAATACAACCAATCCATGCCGAGAATGACATTATATGGTAGTATCCGTAAACTTTGGAAATATCCCCAAGAGCGGTGTTGCCCCAAAACTAGCTCATAGTCTCTACATACTTCAAACAAGTCAGATCGACCTCTAGCTGGTGTAGTCAACGCCATAGGCACTGAAAGATTCTCTACCTCAATTCCCAAAGCATGGAAAAGGGTAGGTGATATGAAGGAGTGTGTCGCTCTTGAATCAAAAAAGGCATACAACAAGGTAGAAAACAAGAAAAGGTTACCCTGAACGACGTCTGGCTCATCTGGCGCTAGCAATGCTAGAGATTAAGGCTGACCACGACCTCCTTCATAGGCTCTCTGACCCTTATGACAACCACCACCATGGCCACACACTGCACTCTGAGGATGGGGAGAATGATGGGGTTTTCCCCTACCGGCCCCATCTCCCCTCGGTTGATTGAAAGCTAGTGAAACCCTCTGATGCTTCCGCGGCAGGAACTGCCTCGACGGAGGAACCTGGAGCGGAGCGCCCGGTGCACGATGAATGCTCTGAAAGGTCAGGCACTCCTGCTGCTGATGACCACAACCATCAGAAGAAAAATAAGCACCTGATCCCTTGGCATAGGGTTGAGAGTTTCAACCTCTGGGAAAACGAGATGTGAAGGGTTGGGACCTACCCCCGGATGAACAGAAACTCTTCTTCCCTGAAAAATGGGAACCCTATACCACAACTCTACTTCATGAGGAATAATACTGATTCCCCTCTCATGATGATCCGGTCCTGGCCAAAGTCCTCTCGACAACCTCTGCCCTCGCCAGCACCTCAAGATATGTCTTCAGCATAAATGGGGAGACATGACGCTGGATCTCTGGATGCAAGGCCTCCTCGAAATGCCTTGCCCTGTCCTCCTCATCTGGTAACAAGTCTGGAGCATATCATAAAAGGTTCCTAAAATGGATTCCAAACTCTCAAACAGTGGAGATCCCCCATCAATGGGTAAGAAGCTCCTGGCGATTAGACGCCTTCGCAATCGAGGAAAGGAACTCGACTCTAAACTTGTCTCGGAACACATCCCATGAGACTGCTGACTCCTCACGACCCCCGAGGAATAAGAACAACCACTACCTTGTTGCTCCACGCAGCATCGTCACAGCTAAGGACACCCAATGCTCCTTCCAAGAACAGATCGAACTGAAGCCTATCTCGACCTCCTCCAACCAGTCTTCGGTGACTGCATCTGAAACAGAGCCCTCGTACTTCTGCGGACTCTAGCACTGAAACTCTCAGAGTGTCTTCATCCAGGTGTTGTCATCGTCAACCTCTACCCTATGGCGACCTGCGGGAATAGTCTACTGGACATCTTCTACGTAAACCGGACGAGGACGTCGACATGGAGCCATACCTGCAAAATAACAAACACTTCGAGCTCCTAATCCTGTAATGTGGAAGACTTAGCATTTATTAATTAATTGTTTTCTTTTATTTATTTTAGGTAAACCTATCCCAAGGTTTACCCATTAAAACACAGGCACAAAGAAGAATTATGCATGATCCTTCCTAAGGCCTCTACCCTGCAACCAGTATCACCTTGTTTAGTAGCCATTGTAATCATGAAGGTCCATACATCAGATCATAGGGGGACCTAAATGCCTATGTCTCAGCCGATTTCCAGTATTTATCGAACTTTATAAACATGAATGACAGTATTTCCCTACCAACGCACGCAACCTCAAATGTGCCTAACTCCAAACTCCATCCTATCCCTCAACCAGACCTCTGATACCACTCTGTCCTGACCCCCTCCCCACAAAGTGTACCCCTCCTAGGATGGCAATGTGAAAAAGGAGACAATGACACCCGGGTCCCACCTCCAGTAGGCCCCGGGTTGGTGACTAGCACGGAGGGTGTAATAAACACACAAATTGGAGGCATTAACCTCTAAGAAAACACATGCATAAGAGATAGATAAGAAAAACACCAATGAACTCCAACTCAGAATTGAAATATAAAAGAAACCCATGTAAATATTTGAAATTTCATGAAAAAGTACTACAACTGAAAGGGGAAAAAAGAAAGTACCCAAAAGAGAGTAAAAATAGTAGCGACCACAAGCCCGAACAGCTCGTGCAACCACAGGCTGGTAGTAACCAGCCTGATCTCCAACCTTCTCTTAGTGACCTGAAAAAATAGTTTATATATACGTAGGGTGAGTATAACAGTATACTCAGTAGGATCCTCCCCGAATCCTCTCACGCAAAAGTAAAGAAAGCATGCTAAAGCACAGTGAACAACAAGTGAAACCAGCACATCACCTAAATAGGTAAACTATATTCTCAACCTCACTATGGCTACTCTCACTAAGTAACACATACATGAATATAACATATAGAAAAAAATATCACGGGTACCCCGCTACTACGTACCCAGTGTTTTTCCACTTTCCCCAACGACATACATCCTGTGCATCTCTATCCAAAGGCCTGCTCGTATACACTTGGGTTAAGCTCCACAATCATCACCACGTGCACAACAAAGGCTTTCTCGCAGACACCTAGGCGAAGCACCACACCATCCTCAAAACCAAGAGTAACCAGATAGTTTCCGGGAGCCACCACATCTCACATAACGTATATCATACGTCGGGTATTATACCTCAAGCCATTACAGCCCATACACCGAGTAAGGATCCTCACGCCATCACATCCTATACACGTTACACCTATAACAGTCCATAGGATAATATATCCAGAATATATGTGTGGAAATAACCACAAGCCATTACAACCCTCTACACACATATATGGTGAAAAATCACCGTTGTTCCAATGGCGTGAGTATCTACCAAGTGAAGAGAGCGGGGCTAAAGGGGGTAGTCAGCCATTCAACCTCCCATCATAATGATGGGGGAAAACACCCCCCCCCCCCCCGAGGGCTCAGAAACCCCAGGGTGTCAGTTTCCCTTACCGAAAGGGTGGACTAGAGTATAGAAACACAAAAAGTACAGAATATATATAACTCAAAACCACACTACGGGCATAACCTAGTCTTAGTCTCAACTATAGCTAACGTCTCTCGGACTCTGGGCAGCTATTTTTAAGACTAGGTATCATATAACCACACAACCAATTAATGAACATAATTTTGTCTCTTTATTCCCTTTTTCATCAATTCCTCTTTACGTTAATTAATTATTAGCACATTAATTAACCACGAACAAAAGCACATTATACTTCATTGGCATCACATTCAAAATCGACTATTTCATTAAAAGTTACAACATCACCATTAAAATCCAGCATCCCCATCCCCGTGGATTGTCACCATTTAATCAATCTTTCATTACAGAATTACTTTCCTATATTCCTAGGCATTCTAGAAAAGCATCCTATTCTACTAAACACAAGGGGGATCAACAAGGTGAGTAGATATACTACCCTTCGAGTCTTTTCCACCTATAGAAAGAGCGTAGACCCATTCTCCCTAGGGAGGCTAAACACGGAAAGAACATGGCATAACGAGTGTGTCTTCTCCCCTTTTGGAAGAAGGGTAAGCAATACCAGCTTCCTTGAGCAGTGGGGAAAAGTAAGGTAGATAAACAACCAATAAAAACCACCAAACATCCAGCCATCACAACCATCCAATACCATCATCCCTAGTGTCCTCCTTGACACCCACATGTATAAACCGATGCATCTCTCCACCCTAGGCGTCATCCACTGCCACACCCACAAGGCGTCCCTGCCTCCACATATCACAACACCCCTCCAGGGTCACATCACATCAAAAGCAGTAGGAAGAACAAACACCACATCAATTGGGATCTTTTCCCTATTTCACCATAAGAGGGTAACTCTGAACCCTTCAGGGAATTCAATCAATCAAGTTCTTTAATCCATCTTGAATTAACATATTCAATTCGTTGGTTCCAACATCATAAACCAAATCAGTAATCTATCACAAAGATTAAACATGCTTACTATTCCAATTTAATCAACATCAAATTACAAAAAGAACCAGATTATTTTTCATGCCTCTTTATATTTATCCAATTAATTATCAATTAATTCCTAATTTACGTTCTTTATCAATTTCATAAAGAACAACATGCTCTCAAGAAAGGCATAGATATCACACTATCATGCAGAAAATGAGGCAACAACATACGTTCGATGCAATTTCTTAATCCGGTTCAAATATATTTATTAAGTCAATTCCAATTTCATCCATCGGGATTAGACATGCTAATAATACAATTGCACATAAAAGAGAGATAAGACCAAATCCCCTACCTCAACAGTTTTGACATAAACCTCAACGGTCGAAGAACGCCCAAGAAACCGGGTCGATTCTCCACAAATCCTCTTTAGATCTCTTATTCTAACACAACCAAGACCAAATCTCATCATAGATGACATCCACACACTTAGATCTACCCATAACGAGCATATATCTACGATCCCAAGAGAATAGGAGGAGTATATCTAGCTAGATCTAAGAAACAAACCAAAAAGGATCACATACCTCGAGAACCGGCTTTGATTCGCCAAGAAAAGCATCTGTATCACCTCCAAAACGATTGGGAGAGGTTCTTCTACCTCCAAGGAAGGGTAATCCTGAGTTATGGCCACTTAGGGGCTTAAATGAGGGGATTAATGGGAAAACGAGTTAGATCCAAAATTTTAGGATCTAACATTAAGTGCCTGCATTGTTAGTACGCATAGTTAGAAAAACCCTGCGCTAACCGTGCGTTAGATTATGCCTCACCAAACACTCCTTGCACGGTTAGTCCGCGCAGTTAGAAAAAATGTGCACTATCCTTGTGTAAGACACTTCCTCCAATACCAACGATGCATGGTTTGGACGCACTGTTTGACAAACTGTGCGCCTCCCGTGCGAAGGCCATAAACCTTTATATTTCCTTAAAAGTCCACCCAAACGCACTCCAAAACACATTGACCTCCTAGAAAAACTCTAGCATCAAATTTTCACAATGGAATTGATCGGAGTAGTCTGGTCCATTACATCTATTAAATTGCACATGTATGGAAAAAGTGTTTAAGTTAAACAACTAATCCAAACCCCATTTTTTCATGCGTGCCTAAAATGATTCATTTCAAAAACATTAATCCTAATTTCCTAAAATGATTCATGAAAACTCACTCTAGTTCTATACTGGGACTTGATTCAAGCCTAAAAATATATTAGAAACCTATATCTAATCACACCAAAAGTGCATCACCCAAGGTGATATAATGTCAACTATAATAAAAAACATCAACCAAAACAATCCCACCCAAGGTACTTTATTTCTCCACCATTCTTGGGTTATCTACACTCATACATGAGCTCATAACTGATGAATGATTCTTCCTAGTCTCATGTATACCTTTCAAAAATAATAAGGCAAAATAATATAAAATAAAATTGATCTTTGATATAACATTGTAACATCCCGACCTGGGTTCCACAAACTGGGGCCCTGAGCCATACAGCCACTTGACCTTAGGCATTTCTCCTCGTGCACAAGAGGTTGCCGACTAGCATTAAAGGTCTAATATCGATCATGAGGAGACTACATCCTATTTATTAGAGTAATACACTAATAGAAAATAAAAATTAATAACAAAGTGATATAACCATAACCCTAAAAAAACAAGTATCACAAGATAACCAAAAACTGGAAATGAAATATCAAAACTAAATATTAGATATTCCATTCTAAGTAAAAGATAAGTTTTAAAATTAAAACACAGAAGAAAATACCCCGAAATTTCCCATGTGGTTTTCGAACCACATCTAGTTCCCTCATCCATTATCTATTCTAATTGATCTATATAATATACAGCCTTTTAACCTTAACCATTCCTACAAACATCTAATAAATTTGAGTACCAGTCTCGCTGCATGAGTAGGGTGTGATTACAACTCAGTAGGTCACCACCAACAGATTCTAAAACAATATCCTCTCATTAACAGTGTGTGTCGTTGTATAAAGAAATGAGTAAAAATCATAAGTAAATAATCATTACAATATCAATTATTCTTTACATAATGACATAAACACCCAAGTTCCCGAGGTCACCTAAACCTCAATACCTACTTTGGCCCATTCCAGAGTATGAACTATCCAGAAGATATATCACATGTATGAATGTACATGATACCATTCATTATCACAACTCATATTGAATTTCCATGTTATCATTCATCATCACAATTCATATTTGAATTTCCATGTCTCCATTCGTAATTTTATAAGTGAATGACAATGTTACCATTCACAATCACATTTCACATTTCAATGTTCATGTTACCATTCATAATTTTATAAGTGAATGTCTATTTTACTATTCACTATCACATTTCACATTTGAATGTCCATATTACCATTCATAATTTTATACGTGAATTCCCATGTAACCATTCACCATCACCATTCACATTGGAATGTCCATGTTACCATTCATAAATTTATATGTGAATGAGTGTGTTACAATACAAAATTTCATAATTTTATAATCATTTTACCATTCATAATCTCATAAGTAAATGACTCTATTATCACTAACCATTTCATAATTGAATGACCAATTTACCATTTATAGTCTTATAATTGAATGAAGGTGTTTCCATTCACCATCTCATAATTAATTCGACAATTAATTAACCACAAAATTTACATTACTAATTTAACAGTTATTTATCAAGTCAAACACATCAATTAATCCAAAAAATGATTGATGAAAACAATTCTATTAATCAGTTCAATAAATAATTAATAACATCAATCTAATTAATTAATCCCAAAACAAATAAATCACAATAATTTCATTAATTAGTTTTACAATTAATTAATCAAGTCAATCACATTAATTAATTCAATAATTAATTATTAATAAAAATTACATTAATTAATCAAACAATTAATTAGTCATGTAAATATCATTAATTATTTGAACAATTTACTAATCCCAATAATTTTATAAATAAATTAAACAATTAATTAATCACATCACAATCTCAATATTACAATAATTATTTCAAAAATTAATTAACCAAGGTCCAAAAACAAAATATCTCAATAATTATTTCTACAATTAATTATGTGCATTCCATAATCACAATATTTTAATAATTAAATAAAAAATAAAATATCCCAAATTCTCAGTCACTATATTTTCATTAATTAATTCCTTATTTAATTAATCATATTCAATCCCTTTTAATAATTCACTAATTAATTTTTCACAGAAACTCCATTAATTAATTATAAAATTATTAATCACATTGAATTCATTCAAATTATTCACAAATTAATATTTCACATCAATTCCATTAATTAATTCCACAATTAATTAATCACATTGAATCCCTTTAATTAATTCACTAATTAATTTTTCACATCTACTCCATTATTTATTTCAAAAATTAAATAATCACATTGCTCTATGTAATTAATTAGTAAATTCATTGATCCCTTCAAACACATTATTTAATTAAACCATTAAATAATTACATTACTCCCATTAATTAATTCACCAATTAATGTATCCAATTAATCCCATTATTTAATTCAACATTTAATTAATCACATTACTTTAATTAATTGAATCAATAATTAATTAATCCCATAAATCCCATTATTTAATTCAAAAATTAAATAATATCATTACGTCCCTTAATTAATTCATCAATTAATTAAACCCACCAATATCATCGTTTAATTCGACAATTAAAAAATAAAATTACATCAATTAATTAATTCATCAATTAATTAGTCCCATAAATCACATTATTTAACTTAGAAATTAAATAATCACATTACTTACAATATTTAATGCATCAATTATTTAATCCCATCAATCATATTATTTAATTCAATAATTAAATAATATCATTACTTCACTTATTAATCAATTACATAATCTTATAAATCTCCCCCATTTAATTCAATAATTAAATAATCACATTAATTCCATTAATTAATTCAACAATTAATTAATCACATCAATCCCATTATTAAATTTAACAATTTAAAATTTATATAACATCAGTTAGTTAATCCCAAAAATCTCATTATTTAATTCTAAAATTAAATAATTAAATTACAACCATTAATTAATCCATCTATTAGTTAATCACATAAATACCATTATTTAATTCTAAAATTAAATAATCACATTACATAGATTAATTAATTCATCAAATGATTAATCAATTCGATTCCATTAATTAATTCAAAAATTAAATAATCACATTACTTCCATTAATTAATTCATCAGTTAATTAATCTCAAAAAATATTATTATTTAATTAAACAATTATAAAATAAAATTACTTCCATTAATTAATTCATCATGTAATTAATCCCATAAATAACATTATTTAATACCACCATTAAATAATCAAATTAATTCCACTAATTTATTCATCCAGATTTATCAATTTTTTAAACAAAAAATTCTCTCATTATTAGTTCTAAAAATTAATTAATCAAGAATCTCTAATTATTATATTCCATAATTTATTCATCAATTAATTATATTATTTCACAATTCCCAAATTTCACACATCCTTTAATTAATTAGTCTATGTAATTAATTAATTTAATGTAGGTAAACCGAATTTCTAATCAACCAATAGAAATTATACAATTACATACACATAATGAAATCCAGACTTTTGGAATTAAATTATGGAACACCTACATAAATTTCTTGATGAGCGATCACCCATTGGAAATCCCCAAATTGGAATGGAATAACAATTTAGTGTGTGATCCGGATCTGAAACCTCAATCCATAATAAATAAAATCAATATCCGTTAAATCTAGATCTAGATCCACATTCCTATATCTAGATTGTGACACCCTAAGACGTTAAAATATTTTACATTATGAATAAATATATTTTTTTGTTGGAATTATTTAAACATAATGATAAACATATGATACATATGACACTAAATTAACTTACGTTACACACAAGACAAGGTTTTATAACTTTGTAATAGAGAAACAATTTTAAAACTAAATTTTTACAGTTTTATTAATTTTTTTTTAAAAAAATTAGAATAATTTTTGAATTCGTAATGTTGAAATTGACTTACAGAAATGTTTTGAGATTTTTTAGGGAAAATTCACTTTTTATGAATAGTGAAACTTATTGCAATTTAGTTAAAAAGAACGTTTTTGATTAAATAATTGTTAATGGTAATTTATAGTTTAGTTGTTTTAGAATGATATTAGACCACTTATACCTCTATTTATACAAATATGTTAATGAGAATCAATTTTACTTTTAAATTCAATGTAAAAACATAGTAAACATTTGAACGTTTTTCTATAATAAAAACTCGTTATTTCACCTCATCTACGGGATTAGCGTTAATATTAATTTCCCCAATTTTGTGATTTTCATTTTGAAAATCCAATATATAAGGATGTGACTTATATGGTATTTTGTTTCAAATAATATCAAATTAAATATTGTCCAAAATTATTAGGGAATGTGATTAAAATTGATTATGGTGTTTAAGGTATAATTAAAGTTAATAAGGGACTCAATCTTAATATTAAGTTCCAAAATGAATTTTACACTTGTACAAAACCAATTGGTGGATAGAAAATTGGCCATTTTCAAAATTGGTTAAAAATTTATAGGTTATTTGGATATTATAAAATGGAATTTCCATATATAAAAGTTTAAGTATGAAAAATGAGAAAAGGGAACTTTCCTTACCTTTTACATTTAAAAATTTTGATATATGTAAAAAACATATTATTTTCAGTTATAAATTATTTTTAAGATAAATTTTTTATTTTATTAATAATAATTTATCGATATTTTTTATAAATGGTTTAGTTAGTTAAAACTTTCAAGATACATTAATATGTTCATAATTTAGTTAATAATTAACTAAAATAAATGATTCAATTAATATTAAAATTGAAGTTAATTGATTGATTTTTTTTATTTATTTATTTTTTTAGATTAATATATCATGTTACACACCTTTAAATCCAATATATTTTAATTCTGATATAATAATGATTATTTAAAATTAACATCAAAAAATTAATGTCTATATTGACATTATTGTAATTTTACAATAAATGAATCCTCTTAAATGAATTAAAAATAATAAAAATAATATATTCTGTCAAGTTATTTTAAGTGTTAATAAATATTAAATATGGTCTATTAATGGACCAATTAATCTATTATACTTAACATATTAACCCATATACAGTAAAAGTGTTGTTAACATGGTCCGGGTACAAGCATCGTTTTAGTGTGACACATGCGCTTGTTTTAAAAATAATTTCCAAAGTAAATGTGAAATTTATTTTATAAATTAGATAGAATATTAATAATTTTGTGGATATATATTATCTAATTTATCTCCCATTAATGTAGTCTTAACAGTAAAATTAATTATATTTTAAAATTATATGCTTTAGAAAAAAAAATGATAAAATTATGGAATCCTACTCGTTAAGGAACAAAATTATTACTATGAAAATATTTTTTCCGTATGATGTTTTCATAGACCATTATTCTCAATTAATGTATTTTTTCCAATTTTTTGTAAATTTAGGTAAGATAGACCACCCATAATTGGATACCTTTTGGTATTTATAAAAGCGCCACTCCCCCTTCACTATAAAATGGAATGCACTATAACCCTTCCTCAAACCACTAAAAATTATTAGGTTCGGACAATACCTACCCAAATAGTCTCTAAACATACCTACCCTCGATATAGAATCCCCCCTATGGAAGAGAACAATCCAAGATAGCTTTCAGTACAAATCAATAGAAGTTATCTGATTAAGAGGTAACGACTTCTCTCATGCTTTCTAGTTTCATTTCCATTGTCCAATCCATATAATATTATTATTATATGATTATATAACAAATCATGTATCCTCAATATACTAGTATGTTTTTATGATAATATTTTGACCTACACTGACACACAACTCCATCTAAGGGGTAATAGACAGGTTATTTCTCTGTACAATGAGCTATTGCCTCACGAAACACTGACTATTCAATTTTCCCCTACCACCTATCATGGTGGCCATTATGATGGAATATATATTTATTAGAATATATATGTTTTTTAAAACTTCTTATGATTCTGTAATTTTTCTTTATAACATAGCATTATTCTTTTCAAGTTATTTAAATAAAATAATTTCGTCTGAGGATGTGTGGACTACCACCCACTCCAAATGATATGATTCATTCATGCAATACATGGAATGTATAAAGGATTGTTTTAATTAATATATTTTAAATATATAAATTATATATTATACATTAATTATATTATAAATTTAAATCATTTAGTTTTAATTCTTTTAATACATGAAAAAATTGAAAATAATGTTCATATATATGTACGGCCTACCCTCTCCATGAACGGTGCACTTCATTTCTAATATCAAAATACTATGACCTTTTATAAAAACATATATAGGGAATATACAAGATAATTTATTCATGGATGAAATTTTGGAGATGATTAAACCATTAAAGATTTAATAGGAACACCAAATAACAAGTCAAAACGTATTTGAGAAAACTGGGAAATTAACACTCAAATTAGATAAAATAATGAATGAGTTTTGAAAAATAGGTAATAAAATATTAGAAGAAGTTAATATATGGTATTATAAAAATGATTTTGGTTCTGGAATTAGTTTTAACAAATTTTAAACCACTATACAAGAGGATAAATACCACAAATCAAAAAGGAAGGATAAGGTAATGGATTTCATCTAAATTTACATTATATTGTGGAAAAATTTTATTATGCACTAATTCAATTTTATTTAATGCATATATTTACATTTTACACATTTTATCACGAAACTCCTTAGACTCATGATGTTATATGATTCATTTAATTCATGTAGAATTATTATTTAAAGGATTCAATGTGGTATGAGACACATTAGAATGTTTAAAAGTTATTTTCCCTCTACAATGATTTAATGTCCAGAACCCTTATTATTACTTATCCTTTTATATGTAATTATAGATAAATCCATATTATTTACTCAATATTGATATTTGGTAAGGAATATTATTTATTTTATTTTTCAATATGAGGAATGCTTTGGATTGGTAGACATGGGTTGTGGACCATTTAAGGAAATATCTATGAGTGAGGGACTGGTGAATGAAAGACCCTCAATGCATCCATTGTTTCATGAGATAAAATAATTGGATAGCCTCATTAGATTGGTTTTTACCCTATAGCAATACCTTTGAGTGAAATTCCTTGACAGTACTGGTTTTATGTACCTAAGAAACATGGAATCCAATAATTAATCATTTTCATCATTTAAACTTAGTTATTATTTATCCAAGAGATTTTTCGTCAACATATATTTGGATTTATATTATTTTATGTGTATTTATTAATGGCATGTGATTTAGTTTCTTATAATTCTATAATATTTATTCCATGTCTAGTTGTCTGAATGGAATGTTTATTCTGTTGCATATATTTCAATTTTAATTGATTCATTGATTCTTCAGTTGTATTTACCCTTACAGATCATTTGAAATCACCCTTACTATGTTTATTTCTATATGTTATGAAGAAAAGGATTTTGATTAAGCTTTTAAGGATGCAGATTATTTCCTTTTATACATGTATCATATTTGTATTTATTATTTCCTATTTTATTATGGGTATCATGTATGTACTCTGTCATTCTAAGACTGCTAAAATGAATGGTCCTTTGGGATTTTCTTCCTTATAATAATGAAAATTTAATGTAATGATGCACTGGATCTGGAATTCTGTGTTCGGGGAATTACTATTTGTATTAAAGGAAGTTTAAAAAAACTTAGAAAATAGTTTTATAAAACCAAGATTAGGGAGAACAAACCTATGACAGAACTTTAGAATAAGTGTATTAAAAAATCCTAAAATTTTGGGAGAGTAAATATTATGTGGTAATTCCTAGAAATAAATCACTATCTAGATACTACAACTGAACGTGGATCTGTCACAGATGTACCTAGGAGTAACAACGTTAACAAGGCATTCCGGGCCTGAATTGGGGTAACCTGGTACATACAAATGGGCCATACGGCATACCTGGTTTGACACTCTAGGGGGGTGGTTGCTTTGGCTAATTTCCATTTTATTTACCTATCATTATGAATGATTTATGCCCTAAATTAACCATGGTTTAAGATTTTGGGATTTACGATGCATAAATTTATGTTATGTGATATACCATTTCTATATTTATAGAATGTTCATGATTATATAAGCTAATATACATTTTTTCATTATATAGAAATAAAAAATAGTAGAATGAATGTGAAACTCATCGATTCATATGATCCTAATAGTAAGAAGTTTGAAATCATTTATAGTCTTAGGCCAAAATTCCAAAGGGAAATAGTCTCGGAAAATATTCTCATCGTTTCAGGACATAGAATCATGTGACGATGAGATGGGTAATGAATTATCAAACTCATATATCTTCTATGGAATCCAAGATAAGAAGAATCCATCTGAGTACCATGGAAAAGGGAATTATTAAAATATAGTGAAGGGAAAGAAAGATTTTCTGATATGTGATAATTATATAAAGAAGCACTCCATCGCATGCTTGAAGAGAATGGGGGTTTGTTACAAGTGTGCAGAAAAAGGACACCAAGTTTGTTTCTTTTTTTAAGGGTATGAAAATGGATTCCAATGTAAAAAGATATAACTATAAGGAATTGTGAAAATATTCAAATCAATGTCCGAAGAAACAAAGGAATATACCCCTAATGATGGTATTGGATAGTGATGATGTTATGATAATACTACAAATTAAGTGGAATGATTAATATAATTGGTCAATAATTATGTCATTTGAGTATTTTATCATCAAAGTAATGGTTTTTAGAATTGTGTTATATATGAGGATTGTACTACAGTAAATATTTGTTAAGGATTTGAGACCATTTACGGAATGGTACTAAGATAATTTGTTTAGTATGAAGTCACAATTTTCAGAAAACAATTGATTATGGGAAAGAAAAACATTAATATTTTCCTAATGTTAATATAATGATGAAGAAATTATTTATTTGGATAAGTGTGGACTACATTGCCAATGAATAATGAATTATCAAAAAGTGGTTTATTCTATCCCTAATGGAGTTTACAACACTTTTCGATTTAAGGAATATATCCAATAACATGTGTTTTACTTAAAGAATAAGGAAGAATTCGTGTTTCCAATAAGTTTTTAGGGTAATTAAAGTTACTACCAAATTACAAGAGGATACATGATGAAGTAATTCACATTCATAGAATGTGAAAATTTAGAGATGATTATTTTTTATTAAAGGATAATAATAAGTTCACTTTGTATATTCAATGACATTCATTATGTTTTGATTAGGTAATTATTTTTTAGAAAAGATATATATTAATAAAATTATTTAATATTATTATTAGATAATAATTTAGTGGGTAATGTATTACATAACAACATGTTGCATCGTGTGATATGATATAAAGTAAAAATAGTTCATGGTGTAATAAAATAAAAAGTTTTTATTTATGTATCTTTACTTATATTAATATATAGTGGAAGAATTCCTTAAATATAATAAATTCGGTTTGAAACAAAACATTTTGTCCTCTTATCATCATTTTTATGATATCAGTGACCTTTGGTCATACCTATGGTTTATGGTCTTGTGGTCTACCTCTTTCATCTGAACATGTTCTCTTTCACTCTTCATAACAACTTGATTGTAGGATTTTTCTTCTATATACATGGTTCCATTTTCCACCTATGTTCTCCTACAAGTGGACCCAGTTGTGTGACCATTGTTCTTTATTTTATCTCTTATTAATAATTTGAGGAATTAAACCTTTTTATATTGTGGGTCATTCAATTATTGTTTATTTTTTATCCCTTGATTACTAAGATCAAGTTTAAATTATGAGGAGGAATTTTATTTAATGTTGGGATAATGTGACACCCCAAGAATTTTAAATAGTTTCTTCTTATAATAAATATAATTAGGATGTTGGAATTATTTATATGTAATGTTATATATATGCTACATATGACACTAAATTAATTTACATTACATGAAAGATTGTGTTTTACCACCTTTTAATAGGGAAAATATTTTAAATCTATATTTTAACATTTCTAACGATTTTATTTTAAAAATAAACTTAATTTTTTAATTCAAAATTCTTAAATTATCTTACGGTACATTTTTTTATTTTTTTGAGAAACTTAATTTTTGTTGATGAATAATTAAAATTACAACAATTAAGTTAAAAAAATAATTTTAGATTAAATAATTATTTATGATAAATTATAATTTATATTTTTTTAGAGTCACATTAGAAAAATTATACCTCTATTTATACAATTAAGTTCATGATAATCAATTTAACATTCAAATTTAATATAAAATGATACAAAACTTTTGAACTTTTTTCAACTATAAACAATTGTTATTCTGCCTCGTTTTTGGGATTAGGGTTAATCTTAATTTTACTTCATCTGTGATTTTATTTTTCAAATTCCAGAAAACATGAATGAAATTATTATTATATTTTTTGTCTAAAAATATCATCTTAATTTTGACGAAAATTATTAATGAATGAGATAAAAATTAATTACTTTGATTAAGGTGTGATTAAGCTTAATAAGGGACTAAAAATTAATATTAAGGAAAACAATGGCTTGTACACTTTTCCAAAAGTCCTTGGTGGAAAAATTATTGATCATGTTCCCACTTACTTCAAAATATATGGGTTATTAGTATATTATTAAATGGATGTTCCCTATATAAAAGGTTAAGTAAGAAAAATGACAAAAAAAAGAACTTTCCTTACCTTTAACATTTATAAAATTTTGGGATATGTGAAAAATATCATTTTAGGTTATAAATATCCTTTTGTAAGACCTAAGGGTCATTTATCATAATAATTTATCAATAATTTTTATATATTGTTTATGTACTTAAAATTCGTAAGAAATATCAATATAGTGATTATTTAGTTAGTAATTAAATAAAATAAAAGGTACAATTAAAATTAAAAGTGAAGTTACTTAATTGAATTGCAGTATTTATTTATTTTTTAGAAGAATATATTATTTTACCCACCTTTAAAATTAATAAATTTTATTTCTGAAATAATATTGATATTTTAAATTTAACATTAAATAAATAATGTAAAAATTTTCTTTATCATTATATTAAAATAAAATAATCTTATTAAATGAATTGAAATTAATAAAAATCCTATGTTATGTTAATTGATTTTTAAGTGTCAATAAATATTATATATGTTCTATTAATGTACCATTAAATATTTTATAATTAACATATTGATACATATAATGTAAAAATGTTGTTAACACGGTCTGGGTTCAAGCATCGTTTGAGCATGTCACATACGCTTGTTTTAAAATTACATTCCAAAAACATGGAAGCTTTTATTTAATAAATTAGATATAATATTAATAATTCCTTGTATCAGTATTTTTTAATAATTATCTTTTTTGTTTATTCTTAATGGTTAAATAAATTAGATTAGAAAACTATGTGCATCAAATTAACCAAAATGATAAAATTGAGGAATATTAGATGTTATGGAACCAAATTGTTAAAATGAAAATATTTTTAGGTGGATCAGGTATATCTCGACCATTATTATACTTTAATACAATCTTTATACATTTTGGGGGATCTTTAGGTAAGAAAGACCACCCATTACTCAATACCTTTTGGTATTTACAAATGTGCCACTCCCCCTCCACCATAAAACGGAAGGCACTCCACCCCTTCCGTACATGTCTCAATCCGCATAGTGTGGGCCAAGACCTACCCAAATAGTCTCCCAATATTCCTCCAATACACCTATAATACTCCCCTTAAAATTAAAATAATCAATGAAATATTTTGGTACAAACCTATATAAGTTACCCAATTAAGAGGTAACGCCTTCTCTCATGATATTTTGTACCATTTCAATTATACACTCCCTATAATATTACTAATATATTATTACATAAATAAAAAATTTTAATGAATATAATAGGATTTTATTATGGTTATTTTTTGATCAAAACATAAACACACCTTCGTATAATGGGTAACGAACATATTGTTTCTATGTATGACGAACTACTGCCTCAAGAAAATATGATTTTTCACATTTCCCCTACCACCTCTCATGGTCTCCATTCTGATGAAAAATTTATTTATATATTTTATATATGTTATTTATAATGTCTTATTATTATGTAATTTTAATTTATATCATACCATTAAATTTTTCGTGTTGTGTAAATACGATAATTTTGTTTGAGGAAGTGTGGATTAACGCTCCCTCAATGTGATATTATTTATTCATTACATACATGAAACATATAAACGAAGGTTTTAACAAACCTATGTAACATATATAAAATATATATTGAAATTTAATTATAATGTACAAATATATCATTTGGTTTTATTTCTATTAATTCAACAAACAAATGAAAGTAATGTTCATGCATAAGTATGGCCTACCGTCTCCAAGAATGGTGCCATTTATTTCTAATATCCAAATATTATGGGATATATTAAACAAATAAGTAATTAATATATAAGATAATTTAGTCATGTTTTAAATTATGTAGATGATCAAACCATGATATATTTAACAAGATCACCAAATAAAAAGTCATAACGTACTTGGGAGACTAGGCAATTAAGACACAAAATAGTTAAAATAATGAAAGAGTATTGACAAATGGGTAACAACATATTGTAAGAAGTTAATATATGGTATTATAAAAATGATTTTTTTATTAGTTAGTATCATATTTTATACCACTATAGAGGAGTCTAAATACAACACATTACAATGTAAAGATAAGGTAAGTGATTTTGTCTCAATTTATGTTCCATTGAGACATAAATTTTTTATGCACCAATAAAATTTATTGGGTGTATATATTTCCATTTTACATGTTTTATAATTAATATCCTTAATATTTTGTTGTTATATGTTCTTTTAATTCATTTTTAATTATTATTTAAAGGTTTTAATGTGGTATGGGACACATCGAAATGTTTAAATATTAATTTTCATCAAGAATGATTTAATGTCGACAACCTTTATTATTACTATCCTCATATATGTTATTATTGATGAATACATAATATTTATTCAATATGGAAATTTGTCACGTAATATTATTTATTTTATTATTCGATATGATGAATGCTTTGGACTGGTAAAAACAGGTTGGGGACCATTTATAGAAATTCCTATGGGTTGGGGACTGGTGAATGCAACGATGCATTGGTAGTCTCAAGAGACAAAATAGTTAGATATCCGCCGTTGATGGGTTTTTACCCTATAGATAAGCCATATTTTGAAAGGTATTTACATTTTTTGTTCCATGTTCCAAGGAAAAATGGTATCAAATAATTAAGTATTTCCATCATTTAGACTCATTTATTATTAGTCCATGATATTTTGCGTCGATATATCTATGGATTTATTACATTTTCAATTCAGTGATTAAGGGAATTTGTTTCATTTTCCCACATTTCCATAATTTTTATTTAGTTTCTAGTTTTATGAATGGAAATTTCATTCAATTTTACACCTTTACATATCGATTGATTCAGTATAGATTTTGTTGTATTTACCCTTACGATGAATTTCAGCACACCTTTATTAGGTTTCTTTTCCCAGGTTATGAATAAGAGAATTTTGATTATGCTTTGAAGGATTCAGTTTACTTTACTTTTACATGTATTGTGTTTTTATTTCTTATTTCATAATGTTTTATGGGTATCATGTATGTATTCTGTATTTGAAAGACTACTAAAATGAATTGTCCTTCATGATTTTCTTCCGTGTAATAATGCTAAGGTAATGTAATAATGCACTAGCTCTGGGATTTTGGGGTGGGGGAATTAAAGTCAGTATCAAAGGAAATTTATCAAAAACCTGGGAAACTACATTTATAAAACCTAGATTATAGATAACAAACCTAAGATATAAAATGAGAATAAGTATAGAAGAAAATCCTAGAAATCTTGTATAAAAAATATTATGTGGTAATTCCTAGTAATACATCCATGTATGGATACTACAAGTGGACGTGGTTCTTTCATAGATGTACATAGCAGTAACAACTCTAAAAAGTTGTTCCGTTCTAGAATCAGGGTAACCTGGTAATGACAATGGGCCTTACTACGTACTTGGTTTGAGACTCCTGGGGGATAGTCTTATGATACATGAAATTTTATTTACCTAATTATGAAGTCTTTGTTATCCAATGTAACAAAAATTATTATTTAGGGATTTATGATACATAAATTTATGTTATGTGATAAACCATGACTAGAGTTATAGAAATTTCATAATTTTATGAGCTAATCTACTTTATGTCGTTTTTAGAAATGATAACTCGTATATGGAATTTGAACCTCACCGATGCACATGATCAGAATAGTAAGAATGATGAAATATTTCATATTATGCCATAATTTCAAATCGAAACAGTCTCCCAAAACATTTTCATCATATCAGAACATAGTATCCTGTGGTGATGATGTGGGTAAATAATTCTCCAATTCTTATGTATTTGATTGAAACCCATATTAGATGAAGCTATCTGAGTACCATAAAAACTGGAATGAGTCAAATAAGTATAATAGAAGGAAGGATTTTCTGGCATGTAATAATTATTGAAACAAACACACTTATACATGAATGAAGAGAATAATTGTTTTTTATAAGTGTCGTGAAAAAGGACACAACATTTATTTATTTTGTAAAGGGTTTGAAAAGGGATTCCAAATTACAATTATTCAACTACAAGGGGATGGGACAATATATGAATCATTGTCCCATGCTTGAAAGTAATATACCCCAAATTATGTTATTGGATAGTGATGATGTTATGATACTGTTATGGATAAAGATGATTTATTAATATACTTTTTAAATAATTGTGCCATTTATGTATTTTATCAGCAATGTACTGGTTATAAGAATTATGATATATGTGAGGATAGTACTGCAGTATATTTTCATTAAGTATTTGACACTATTTTATTAATGGTACCAAGAAAATATATTCATTAGAAATTTATAATTTTCATAAAACACGTGATTAAGGGAAAAACCCCTTAATAGTTTCTAGGTAATAGTATAATGATGGTGAAATGATTTATTTGGATAAGTTCTGACTACCTTGGAAATAAATAATGAATTTTCTACAAGTGCTATATTCTATCACTGATGGAGTTTAAAAAACTTTTGTATTTTATTAATATATCCAATAACATGTTTCTTACTAATGGAATAAAGAATAATTCATGTTTCCAATAAGTTTTTATGGTAATTAAATTTTTTTCAAAATTACTAGAGGATACATGATTAAGTTATTCACATGTTTGGAATGCAAAAATTTAGAGCTGGTTCAAATTGATTAAATGCTAATAATAAGTTCACTTTGTATGTTCGAAGACTTTCATTCAGAAGTGACTGAATAAATATATATTAGAAAATCCATCTATTTATAAAATGGTTTAAGATGATCATTGGATGAGATTTTATAGGGTAATATGCTACTTCACTACATTTTACATCATGTACTAAGAGATGAAGTATATTTAGTTCAAGTAATAATAAAAAAGATTGTGTTCATGAATATTTACTCATATTCTTATTCGGTGAAATAATTTCTTAACTATAGAAAAAAATTCTTTTGAAATAAATTTTTTTTCTTATTATAATCATTTTATATGATATTAATGACCTTAACTCATGTCTATGTTTTATGGGCTTCTGGACTCTAACTTTCATATGAACATGTTCTCTTGCACTCTCTATTAGAATATAATTGTTGGATTTTCTTCCATATCCATGATTCCATTTTCCAACATTCTTCTCCTATAAGAGAACCTATTTACATTAAAATTTTATTTCTATTAAATCTTATTATGAATATGTGGTATTAATGCTTTTTACGATGTGGGCTTTCAAAAATAGTTTATTTTAAATCCCTTGATTACTGAGGTCAAGTTTAAAATGCAAGGTCACAATTTAATTAAGGTGGGGAGAATGTGACATCAGAAGAATTTACAATATTTTCCTTTTTGAATAAATATAATTTATTTGAAATCATTATACACAATGATAAACTTAAGATACAAACGACACTGAATTAACAAGAATTGCACTCAAGACTGAGGATTTCCCCTCTATAATGGAGAACCTTTTGTAAAACTAAATTCTGACACTTTTATGAATTTTGTTTTTCAAATAAATTTATGTTGAAATTATCTTAGGGTAATTTTTTTATATTTTTTTGTGAAAATTTATTTTTTAACGAATAGGAAAAATACTTCAATTTAGTTAAAAATATCCTTTTAGTTTAAATAATTATTAATACTAAATTATATTTTAGATTTTTTAGTGTAAAATTATATAAATTATTCCACTATTTATATAATTAAGTTCACGAGAATCAATTTTACTTTGAAATTAAATATAAAAACATGAAAAACTTTTAAACATTTTAAAACTATAAAAGCCTGTTATTTTGACATGTCTGTAGGATTATCGTTAATATTAATTTTTTATATTTTGGGATTTGAATTTTAATAATTCAACATAGACTGATGTAATTAGTATGATATTTTCTGTCTAAAAAGATAAACATAATTTTTGATCAAAATTATTAGTGAATGTGATTATAATTAATTACAGTGATTATGGAACAATTAATCTTAATATGGGAATAAACATTAATATTAGGTTCCAAAATGACTGGTAAACATTTTCAAAGTCCATTGGTGGCCAAAAGCTTTACCATTTCCCCACGTGGTTTTAAATATATGGTTTATTTGGATATTGTTAAATGGAAGTTCCATATATAAAAGTTTAGGTAATAAATAGGTCAAAAAAGGAACTTTCCTTACCTTTAACATTTATAAGATTTGGAGATATGTACAAAACATCATATTATAGGTTATACCTATATTTCTATAATATTTATGGATTATATCTTTTATAAAAATTTATCATAAATTTTTATATATGGTTTATGTTCTTATAATTCTTAAGAAATGACAATAGAGTGATTATTTAGTTCATAATTAACTAAAATAAATTATACTATCAACATTAAAAGTGATGTTAATTGATTTAATTATTGTATTTATTTATTTTTTTAAGATGAATATATCATGTTAAACCAATTTAAAACTAACATTTTTGAATTCTTTCATAAGATTGATAATTTAAATTTAAAAATAAATAAATAATGTCAAAATTAAAAATATTTTTATTTTACAATAAATGAATGTTATTAATGAATTAAAATTAATAAAAATCATATATTCTGAAAATTAATTATTGAGTGTTAATAAATATTAAATGTGGTCTATTAATGGACCAGTTAATATTTTATAATTAACATATTGACCCATATACTATAAAAATTTTATTAACAAGGTCTGTGTTGAAAATGTGTTTTATCACGTCACGTGCGCTTGTTTTAAAATTAATTTCCAAAATGCATAGAAAATTTTAATTTATAAATTATATAAAATATTAATAATTCACTGGATCTATATTTTCCATTAAATATTACTTTAAATTAGTTTTAATGTTTGAATTATTTTTATTAGAAAACTATATTCTTTAAAACACAAATGATAAAATTTGGTAATATTAGAAGTTAAGGGGGAAAATTTTTAAAATGCACATATTTTTATGTAGATGAGGTTTTTATCTATCATAGTTCTCCTTTAAACAAATATTTTTCCATTTTTAGGATCTTTTGGTATGATATGTAACTCCCCAACCCCAGTTACCTAGATTCGGTGCATTATTTTAATACATTGACATGATTACAAGGAATCAAGTCCCGAAAGACCGATCAATCTATCAGTCTTGGAAAATATATTACATACCTGAACGTTACATTGCACATTAAAAAATAAAACACAACAAAAGTTATCCATTTATAACTCAATTAATCCCCTAGCTTAAACTCTTTTATCAATCATAAAACACTTCTTGGAATCATCAGAAAAATAAAACATAGAAAGGGGTGACCTCAGATGCTCAGTAAGGATAACAATATAGTAGAAACATTCATAAATAAGCATAAAATTTTAAAGAAATGTATAAGAATAAAACAAAACCCTTTTTAAACAGACACTTCATCATAATATGGAAAATATAAATAAAAATAATTCCATTTACTTATTCATATGGATATTCAACTAGTCTAATAACCACATGAACCGTCATAAATATTTTCATAATGAGGGAATGTATAATTCTGGACATTCTAAAACATCTTGTCAAAGCCTCGACAAAGATGTCTAAAAATGATTTAGGCCTCATCCAAGACCATATATCAAATTTGGAAAGGCCTCAGTAAATTCCATGTCTAATTGTCTCAGGATAACAACCGACGCATCGAGGAGATATAGTAGGCTCCACCCATCACTTACTAAGTCCAATGCATTCTTCATATGAAAAGGTTTATACATAACATAAACATTCATATTAAAACTAGCATAGGAAATGTCAATACATTATCCATAAACCATGAACAGAATAAAAATAACACATCCACAGTCAAACATATCTTAACTCATTAAATACAATATTGAATATTTTAATTATAATAAATCAACCTCAATC
Source organism: Viscum album (assembly GCA_963277665.1). Lineage (NCBI taxonomy): Eukaryota > Viridiplantae > Streptophyta > Magnoliopsida > Santalales > Viscaceae > Viscum > Viscum album. Next base: position 670,717,719 of record OY728139.1, on the reverse strand, counting down.
AAGAATAATATTCAAAAATGATGTTTACATAGTTGAAAATGACTTTTAAAACACTTTGAGAGAAATATAAATTTTTCATGAAAAAATTTAAAATCCACACCATTTAGAAAGGAAGACATTTAACAACATTTTTGAATAAAAGTGTCCCATACCACTATGAAAATTTTTAATAGAATTTACATTTGAAAGACATTCATGTCCATATAAATAAATCCTTAAAACCATTTTGAAAACATAGACATAAATTAAATGTATTTAGAAATTTAAATCATTAAAACATTTAGAATGATGATCTAGTTAAATATACCCTCACATAAAACCTTAAAAGATTAATTTTGAAAAAATATTTAGGAAATATGGGTATCTATGATAAATATGTCCCAGTAAATACTTACACATAAACAATCTCGGATAATAATGAGATTGAGGAAATAACGCCTACCTTGTACTTATCATTGGTCGAGGGTACTTTAACCTTATATATAATATTTAAATAATTGTTATTATATTAAAAAAGAACCATATACATAAATTTGATATCATATATGATCTTCTAATATTTCTTTGTTAATAATATTTTAGTATTATCGTCGTTTTGGGTGTTAACAAATTCGTTTTCCTTTCTTTGTGTTATTACATAAGTCATGATTGTTATGGATAGGATGTATTTGATTCATATCCATAATGATATTATGTTTTTAAACATTAATTTTAGTCATCAAATGAAAATTATTCTTGAATATATATAATGGGGAAATGAATCTCATCGTGTCCGTGGAGACAGTAATCTGTATGTACGCATGAGCGACAATATCATTCTTTTGATATTAAAATCATATATAAATAGATGGTATATCATATATACAAAATAATTAAAATGTTTTATTTATTATTTACATCAATTATACATCATTATTATACCCATCCAAATAATAATGTATTGAATTACAACTATACCACGATGTGGATATGGTAAGCCATACGTACGCATGTATGCTGACATTGTCATTCATATGTTGAATAGAATAATGAATATGGTCGTACCATATTTATAATAACATCATATTATGTATAAGTTACCAGATTTATTATTTTGGTATGGAAATAACAAATAAGGAGAAATTGGAAGAGGAAAAGAACTTGAAAGAGGGTGGTGAAATTATTACCTCTTCTTCGGATGTTTCCTTTTGAGTTTACCAAAAGGGGTCCTTAGGTTGGATTTATGACCAAAGTAAGGACTATAAGATGAATTTAGGATAGTTGAAGGGATATTTGGGAATGTTCTGGCCGAGCCAAATGGTTTTGGAGATGTGAATTTGAGAGAAGTAAAAGTTCTCTTTTATAAGAAAGGTGAGGGGCACCTTAGTAAAATATTGATATATTATTTTATAATAAAATAATTTTTGGTTTCAAATGTATCCAAAATGATTTATTTCACGAATATGGTAGGTATGGGTCTAAAAACACTCAACCACTTGGTTTAAACAGGTTTGGGTAACCATATGAAACTTATCTTTTAGATTTAACTCTTAGTTAATTTGTTTTACATTTACCATGTCTCTTTATATTTTTATATTATATGGTTAATAAATATCCAATAAACATCAAAGAGAACCCAAAATGGTTATTTAATGATACAACTATCATTATATAAGACTTTTGGCCGAACCATATATTTTTAGGACTATTATATTATTTAATAATATAGTATTTGTTTTAAAAACTCATTTATGTCTATTTTGGAACTGTTTGGTATTTTGTTTTTTTGAAAGTCATAAAAACATGATTACTAAAAAATATATTCATTTAATAAATACTAAAATGTCATATTCACCTATAAAAGTCTTGTATGGAATCCAAACTTTCAAATTATATTTATTTTAATATTTATAATATCATTTATTTGATTCCTTCAAAAATAAGGAAAATATTTTATCACTATTGTGTCATATACAAATATATTTATTTTAGGTATAAAAATTATAAATAAAATATCATAGTGTAGGAAATATTTTTATATTTTTAATTAATATTTATAGTCGAATATATAAATAATATAAACTCATATTAAATTTTTTTTACTAAAAGATATATGCTTTTGTTATTTTTGTCTTCACTTTAGATTATTTAATATAAAATGTCATTATCTTTTCCAAGTGGCTTCATTGGGTCCCAAAATCAACCCATGGATTTCCACGGTCGTACATGTATCAACCAATAGAAATAGGACACCTTTTAGGGTAATTTAGTATTATTATAATATTATTTCTTACCTTTATTTACCAGATTTACCCTTTAACCATGGTAAATAAAATATTAACTGAAATAATTATTCATAATGTCTAAAAAATGGTTACATATTTACAAAATTTGGACCTCCTGATTTCAAATATGTTATACATTTTTCCAAATTGAAAACACATAAGTGGTATAAATCAATTTAAAATTAATTCTCGTTGTCAAAACAAAAAGCATGTTTTTATGAAATAATAACTATTAAAAGATTGTCACTTGTTTACGTGCAGTTTAAATGTAAAATTACATCCAATGAACTAAATTATATTAAATGATAATAATATAATCTAATGACATATTAAATCCAATAAAATGTATAATTTTAGACTATAATTATTTCTATTAAAGAAGTTGTTTTTAATTAAAATTTAATATTCTTCATTATTCATCAAATTATGAAAGTTATTAGAAAAGTACCAAAAAATTGTCAAAAATAAATTTTTATGTCCCTATTATGAAGAAGAATTTAATTTCACTAAATTGAGTATATAAAAGTGTCAAATATTGGATTTAAATAGTGTTCTCTATTAAAAGGTGAAAAAACTTCATTTTCTGAAAAATACCTATTTTATCTTAAAATTTGAATTTTCCTTATATTATGAATAAGAAACACAAAATATTAATTCTAAAATTAGATAGGATATATATAAAATCCAAAATTTGGTTAATACTATTCATAACTGCTTTTGGAACGGTTAGTTTGGTAAGTCGTTGTGCACTCGATCTCAGTTTTGTGTGTAGTGCACGTTATTGAATTACATTGAAGAGATAACATACTATAAAATCTTGGGATATTACATTCTCCCCTCATTCAATAAATTTTTTCCTTTCAATTTTAAATTGTTCTTTGAAAATAAAATGTTGAAAATAGAAAATACCTTTGTGGAAAACCCACATCGAAAATAGGGTTAATAATATTTAGTCTTAATAAGAGGGAAAGGGAAATGAAAAAGTCACCACCAAATTAGGGTGTTGAATAGGATAACATTGGTGGAAATTAAATACACATAATTCGAGGGGAAATGAAAATATTTATATGGAATTATTGAGGTCATCAACCACAAACAAGTGATAAATTGAGGGCCTCAAAGTCATAAATCTATGACAATTTAAATACCATCGGTTCAAAAAAAACAAGGTATTAGGATGACACATTTTTGGTTTTAATATCACTTCCATAAATATTAAGAACAATTTTCTTCATTGAATAATAGAAAAAAATTATACTTGATAAGTAGAGTTATATCCTTCAACTAATTTCTACCACAAACTCATCTTTCACTCCAAAAGATAATAGAACTCTAAAATATTCTTTTTATACTAATCATTTAAGAATCAAAATATTAACAAATACCATTAAAATGATGAAAAATATATTTTAATAACTAATTACTTCATGTAGTCTAGTGGTAGGTGATGCACCCTTTTCGCCCTTCGGTTGCGGGTTCAAGTCTTGCGTCCTTACTGGATGCAACGAGTTGTCGCCCGAACTCCATATTTTCCTTTTTATAACAAACCAAAAATAATCCTAAGAAATGATTTATCCTTAATAATAGTATTCAATGTCACACTTAATCCATTATAACCTTTAGACTTATCTAAAATACTTCTATCCAAAATCATAGTCCAAAATTTATCGGGAAGGTAAACACAATGATGATCTCTTTTTTCCACATAACAATATTTGAATACCTACATATTGTATTTTCTTAAAACATGGTAACACCCTAAATTACCATAAAACATTTTAGATTTCATTCATGATCCCTTATTTCATATAAAATAATGGATATACTTCTTATATCCAAAAAGGTTGTAAACTCCAAAAGTAATGGAATAAACAAACAATTAATTAGTTTCATAGTAGTCGAGAATAGAGAATATAATTTATCCAAACCGATAATATATTATTAAAAAATCACTAACTCCGTATTAGATCCATATTAAGGTTTATATTTCCTTCAACCATATATTTTCCAAAATAAAATTAACCTGCTATTGAGTTCATTTTCTTGGTTCCACACAATCTCAAGTCTTTAAAAAATAGTATTGCAGTACAATCCTTATTTATGTCCATATTTCATATAATCAGTACATCGTTGATACAACACTCAAATGACATAATTCATTAATAACAACATAATAACACTAGTGATTCCGCTTCATCTATGGTCGTATCATAACTTGAATATTATCCAACAGCATCATTTTAGGCATACTCTAATGATTTGGACATTGATTGGAATAGTGTTCCAAATCCTTACAGATGAATCATTGTACATTTGAAAACTTTTTCTTACCCTTGAAATCATGTATGTGGTGTCCTTTTTCTCCACACTTATAACAAACTCCCATTCCTTTCAATAATTAACCAAGGTCATTCTTTACATAGTTATCACATATAAAAAAATCCTTCTTTCCACTCATACCTTTATCAATCTTTCTCTCTACCATCCATTTTTCCCTTACTTCTCTTAAAATACATATGACTCAGATAATTATTCACTAATCTTATTAACACATGATACTATTTATTCATATTATTAGAATACATGGGAGAATATTTCACTTTTAATTCTTGGCTTAATAACATGAAAGATATGATCCTTCTTAATTTTTGGATCATGTATATTACAAGAGCTATCATTCATTCTACTAGGCGCCATTTCTATACAATTTCATGCACTAGGTTAGTTTATGAATCACAATGCATAATTCAAAACATGTAAAATACCTACTGTAAATTGAAAAGATTATTAATTATATCTAAAATAATAAAAAAATTCTTTGAGGATGTATTTGCTCCAAAATTCTTCATAATGGATTATAATGATATTTTCAATTAGCCTAAGCATATCCCCTAGGATGGTTGTAACCGAGAGTGAAATAAGGCCCGTTTTTGTGTATCATGATACCCCAGGTCAAGCCCAAAACTCCATGTTGGGGTTTTCACTCATAGGTACATCTGTGCTGGAGTCACCTCTACCTTCTCCTTTCCAGACAAGGATGTATTACTTGGAAAATACACAAAATCTCTACATTAAAAAAATTCTAGGATGTTCTTCTATTCTAATCCTCAAAGTCTATCTTAGGGTAATGTTCTCTAATCAGATATTATCTAAATCTATTACCAAGGTTGTTTCTAAACTTCCTCTAATACCAACTGTAATGCCCAAACCCTAGTTACCCAGAGTCGGTGGATTATTTTATTAAATTGGCATGATTACAAGGAATCAAGTCCCGAATGACCGATCAGTTCAGCAGTCTCCAAAAATAGATTACATACATGAACGTTACATTACACATTATAAAATAAAACACAACATAAATTATCCTTTGATAACACCATTAATCCCCTATCATAACACTGCTTATCAATCATAAAACACTTCTTGGAATCCTAGGAAAAATAAAACATAGAAAGGGTTGAGCTCAGATCCTCTGTAAGGATAAAAATATAGGATAAACATTCATAAAAAAGCATAAAAATTTAAGGCAACGTTTAAGACTAAAACAAAATCCTTTTTAAACTTACACTTCATCATAATATGAAAATGTTAAATAGAAATAATGCAATTTACATATTCAAATGGATATCCTACTAGTTTAATAACCACATAAACCATCACAATTATTTTCATAATGAGGGAATGTATAATGCCAGAAATTATGAAACATCTTGTCTAGGCCTCGACCAAGATGTCAAAAAATGAGTTAGGCCTCTCCCAAAACCATATATCAAATTAAGAAATGCCTTGGAAAATTCTATGTCTAATTGTCTCGTGAGACCTACTGATGCATCGAGAAGCTATATCAGGCTCATCTTTTCACTCACTAACTCTAATTCATTCCTCATTTGAAATGGTTTAAACATAACATAATCATTCATATTAAAAATAAAATAGGAAATTCCAATACTTTATCCATAAAACATGAACATTATAAAAATAACACATCCACATTCAAACATATCATAACTAATTCAATACAATATTGAAGATTTTATTTATAATAAATGAACCTTAATCATGAATAATATTCAAAAAGGATGCTGAAATAGTTGAAAATGATTTGTAAAACTCTTTGAGAGAAAAATCCCTTTTTCATGAAAACATTTAAAAGTCACAAAATTTATAAAGGAAGACATTTAAAGAAATTTTTTAATAAAATTGTCCCATACCACTTTAAAACATTTAAAAGGAATTAAAATTTTCAAAACATTCATGTCCATATAAATAAATCCTTAAAACAATTTAGAAAACATTGACATTAATTAAAAGGATTTAGGAATATAAATCTTTAAAACATTTAAAACGATGATCTAGTTAAATATAGCCTCCCATAAAACCTTAAAATATTCCTTTTGAAAAAAAAATTATGAAATATTTTTATTGATGATAAGTATGCCCAAGTAAATACTTACACATAAAAAATCTCGGATAATAATGAGATTGAGGAAATAACCCTTACCTTGTACTTTTCCTTGGTCTAGGGTACCTTAACCTTTGGTATAATTGTTAAATTATTGTTTGTAAATTATAAAATAACTACATTCATAAATACGATATCATATATGATCTTCTAATATTTCATTGTTAATAATATTTTAGTATTATCGTTGTTTCGGGAGTTAACTGATTCGTTTTCCTTTATATGTTTTGTAATATAAGACATGTTTTTTATGGATGGGATGTATTTGATTCAAATCCATAATGATATTAAGTTCTTAAAAATTATTTTTAATCATCATATAAAAATTATTCTTGAATGGATACAGTGGGGAAATGAATCTCATCTTGTTCGTGGAGATGGTAATCTGTATGTACGCATGAGAGACAATATCATTCTTTTGATATTAAAATTGTATGTAAATAGATGATATATAATATATAAAAAATAATTAACATGTTTTATTTATTATTTACATCAATTATACATCATTATTATACCCATCCAAATAATAATGTATTTAATTACAACTACACCACGATATAGAGACGGTAGGCCATACGTACGCACATATGGTGACTTTGTCATTAATATGGTGGATAGAATAATGAATATTGTTGTACCATATTTATAATAACATAAAAGTATGTATAATATAGTGGATTTATTATTTTGGTATGTAAAAAACATAGAAAGGGAAAGTGGAAGAAGACAAAACTTGGAAGAGGGTGGAGAAATTATAACCCCTTCTTCGAGTGTTTGTGTTTGGGGTGATCAAAAGGGATCCTTAGATTGGATTTATGACCAAATTAAGGCCTCTAAGATGAAGGGAGGATATTTGAGAGTATATTTGGGAATTTTTTGGCTGAGACAAATAGTTTTCGAGGTGTGAATTTGAGAGAAGTGGAAGTTCCCTTTTATAAGAGGGGTGAGGTCCATAAGAAAAGATTGAAATATTATTTTATAATAAAATAGTTTTTCTTTTAAAGGCTCCAAAATCATTTATTTCAAGTATAAAATGGATATGGGTCTAAAACCACTCAACCAATATGTTTTAGAGATGTTTGGGTAACCATATTAACCTTATCTTATAGATTTAACTCTTAGTTAATTAGTTTTCCATTTACTGTGTCTCTTTGTATTTTTATATTATATCATTAATAAAATTCCTTTAAACATCCAAGAGAACCCCAAGTTGTTCTTCAATGAAAATCCTATAATTATATATTCTTTTGGCTGATCCTTTTATTTTTAGGACTATTATATCCTTTAATAATATAGTATTTATTTTAAAAACTCATTTATGACTATTTTGAGACAGTTTGGTATTTTGATTTTGTGAAAGTCATATCAGCATGATTACAGAGAACTAAATTCATGGAATAAACCCTAATATGTAATATTCACCTATAAAATTCTTTTAGGGAATCGAATCTTTCAAATTATAATTATTTTATTATTATAATATCATTTATTTGATTCATTCATTAATAAGGAAAATACTGCATCATTATTCTATCATATATAAATATATATTTTTTAGGTATAAAAATTATAAATAAAATATAATTATGTAGGAAAAATTTTTATCATTATAATGAATATTTATAGTCGAATATATCAATTTTATAACCTCATATAATAATGGTTTTACTAAAAGATATATGCTTTTGTTATTTTTGGCTTTACCTTAGATTATTTAATATAAAATGTCATTATCACTTCCATGTGGATCCATGTGGTGCCAAAGTCTACCCAAGGATTCCCATGGTCAGACATGTATCAAAAATAGTAATATAACTCATCTTTTGGTAACTTATTAATATTATAATATTATTATTTACCCTTATTTACCAGATTTACCCTTTAACCATGGTAAATAAAATATTTTCTGAAATAATTATTCATAATGTCTAAAAATAAAAGTTATAATTTTACACAATTTGGACCTCCTGATTCCAAATATGGAGTATATTTTTCCAAATTCAAAACTTAGAAGTGGCAGAAATTAATTTAAAATTAATTCCCACTAGAAAAACAACAGCGTGTGTTTAGAAAATAATAACTATCAAAAGAATGACACTTATTAATGTCCAGTTTAAATGTGAAATTGCATAAAATGACCAATATTATATTAAATGATAAAAATATAATCTATTGAAATATGGAAACCACTCAAATATATAATTTAACACTATAAATACTTTCTACTAAAAAAGTTATTTTTAATTAAAATTTAGTATTTTTCACTATTCATATAAATATGAAAGTTATCAGAAAAGTACCGAAAAATTATTCAAACTAAATTTTTATATCACTATTCTAAAGAATAATTTAATTTCACTAAATTGAATATATATAATTTTCAAATATGGGATTTAAAAAGGGTTCTCCATTAAAAGTCGGAAAAAAGGTTTTTTCTAAAAATTCCTCCTTTATCATAAAATTTGAATTTTCCTTATATTATGAATAAGAAACACAAATATGAATGTTAAAATTATATAGGATGTATATCAAATTCAAAATGTGGTCAACACTGTTCATAACTGCTTTTTTAACGGTTAGTTTGGTAAGTCGTGGTGCGCTCGATCTTGGTGTTGTGTGTAGCGTATGTTATTAAATTACAATAAAGAGATAACGTACTATGAAATCTTAGGGTGTTACATGATATATCACCCATTATTGAATACCTTTTGGTATTTAAAAAAGTTCCACTTCCCCTCAACTATAAAATCCCCACAATCTACCACTTAGTCACACCATTCAAACCTCTTATGTTTGGCCAATACCTACCCAAATAGTCTCCCAACATTCCTGCCAAATAAAAAAGTTCCTCCCCTTTGGTAGAAAATTGTCACGACCCATCCTTGGGGCCCGTGTCGTGACTACCCCAGGCCCGCCATCCATAGGCCAGGGGCTGGCGACTAGCACCAAGGCGTAATTCCCGGTAAAAAGGGAAGCCATTGCCTTTGTAAAGTAAATAAACCCACAGAGCAAGCAAGCAGAAGTAAACACTAAGTAAAAACTGGGTACAATAGTAAGTGCAGAAAAGTAAGTGGGCCAGAATACAAGCCCAAACTAAAAGTAAAGTACAACTGAAAAGAGAGTACAACAACTGAAGGTAAAGCCATAGCGTCGAGCCGTCCATTGGAAGTCCCACCTAAAGGGTGGGTACAGATAGCCTCCTCAGCTCCTCGGGTCCAGCTGTCCGCTCCGAGTACGTCCCGCCCAGTGGTCCACCTCCAAGTACTGACCTGCTCTGCACGCCTCAACCACGATCAGTGTTGTTCGTCGTCTACAACCAACACAACGTAGTGTGGGCATAGCCCATATAGGGGTGAGTACAAGCTATTCAGTAGAGACCCCGAGACCCCCGAAGGTCTCCCAGAATCCACAAAGGATAATCCACAAAGGAAAGATACAAACACGAAGTAACATCCGGAACTTCTTAGGTATATGCCCATACATATACCTAAGTCATCAATTCTCATTCGGCTCCAACATCCGAGCCCATGTACAACCCATTCCACATAGGAAAACACAACCCATTCCACACAAGAAAGAAAAACATAATCCACACCGGATATCAAGTCAATCTTATCGAAGGTAAGGATTGAAAGCCAAGATTCAGCTCACACAGGTATACTTCTTCGTAAGACGATAGAGATGATCAGATATTGCCACTAATTCATCTAAGTCGTCAGACCGACATAGGATCGATAGGTACTAACCCTCGCAATGATCCACAAAGGATCGATATATAACTAACCCCCGCAATGACCCACAAAGGATAGATAGGTAACTAACCCACGAAATGACCCCCATAGGATCGGTCCCACACAGGATCTGTAGGCGCTTGCCCACACAGGACTGCTGAGCGCTGACCCACACAAGATCTGAACTACACATGATAGGTAGCACTGATCCGCGTAGGATCGCTGAGTGCTGTAGTCGTCGTCATCGAATCCACGAAGGTTTTCTGTACAGTCGTCATCGTCGTCGCAGTCACAGCCAGCTCTAGGGTTCCCGCACACAGCAAGCTCGTTCGGGAGGGTCCGCTCCACGAGCCGAAGGGCTGATACATCAACTAACACATAGTCCAGATTTGATGTATCCAAAAGTTCTGTATCGTCAACAGGAACTCAACGTGACAGACGGCGCGTCGATCGGACGCCCGGTCTGAGACTTATTGGCTTTTTCGTTCCAGGGGCCCAGTTGATTTTTATGTCAAAACCAACCTGACCATACTCCAACTATGTCCAAACCTCGATCGGAGTAAGACAAAAGGTCTGTCTCACTTAGAGGAATCCAACAAAGTCGATGGTACGTCAATCGGACGTCTGGAACTCAAGTTATAAGCGTTTCTGCTCCGAGGGCCCGGTTGGTTTCGTGTATGAACCAACCCGGACGAACCCAAAGTACACTGAAACCTTGAGTACAATATACCAAAATGATTGTCTCGATCTAAGTATCGCATCACAGCAGACGGTGCGTAGATCGGAGGTCTGCAGCCCATGTTATCGGCAAAAGACCGTGAGAGGTCCGGTATTAGGGGGTTCGGGCCCGGTCCGACCCAGCCCGATACCCTCTAGGTCGGCCCAAACCGGGGCAACCCATCCCGGGTCCGGGACAGGCCCGCTTGGGCGCGGCCCGGCCCGGCTGGCGCGGCCCGGCCTGGCGGACCGGCCTGGGCAGCCGGCACGGCGCGCTGGCGCCAGCTAGGTGGCTCGGTCGTTTCGGCCGAGCAGACAAGGGTGCGGGGGGGCGCGCTGCCCCCCCCCCCCCCCAGTTTGTAATCTGCAGCCCCCATGTGGGGGGCCGCTCGTGTCTGGCCAGCCGGGGGTTACGAACCCTCGGCTCTTCCTCTGGTCGGCTGGCCCGCTCTGGTCGGCCGGTTGTTTCCGCCACGAGACCGGCAAGGGCGTGTCCCCCTGCTCCAACGCCGGAAGCCCGGAACCGGCCACCGGTTCCCCTTCTCCGCCACGGCCTCAGACACGGCATTGGACCGTCCAGCGCGGCGCGACGGCCCCGCACCCCTCCGTCGTGGCCCCGCTCCTACTGCGGTGTTTTTGTGATCCTCCGGCACGGTGGAACGGCGTTGCGACCTTATTCAACTTCATCGGCACAGCGCGACGGCACCACACATCTTTTCCGCACGATCCCACACGGTGCGTCGGCACCTCATCATTTTCCTTCGAATAGCAACAATACAAGAATAAGGGAGGAGGGTTGGCCGTGTTTGTGCGGTCCGGCCCCATCCCGTTAATCGATAGCAAGCGGCAAAGTTTCACGAAGAACGGCTATAGAAGTAACCAGGAACAACAATTTAAATAAACCCCGACCTCGAGCGTAGCATGAATGGAGGTTTGTCACGGAAATAACCACTGCGGAAGGAGGAATCGTGAAAGGAGAATCGTCACAGAAGAAGGCGTCGTTGGCGTCGCGGTACACGGCATCGCATAGTCGATCTCCGCGGATTCGGCGTTCTTCGTCAAAGATCAGTGCGTTCTTCGCGTTCTTCGCATTTTTCGTGTTCTTCGATGAAGAAGATGAAGATCTTCAAGCCTCCCTTAGCTTTTTTCCCAAACCTCTCAAGAAATAAGTCCCAACCAAAATTAAATAAGTACCACACTTATTTTATTAACATAACTTAAGTTTGAAATTCAAAAGTTGAATTAATCCACTCAATTAATTAACTCAAGTTGTCAAATTAAATGAAGGGTTATGGAAGGTTAGGGAAGATGAAGGGGTGGGGTTCGGGTGGGCCCCACCAACCTCATATCCTCCCATGGGATGTTGGGTGGTTTCCCCCAACTTCCACCCAAAGCTTTAAACCACTTAGTAAAAAATAAAATGGATGCTCAATTTTATTTTACCTTCCACAAATTTTTAACAACTTCTCTCGTATAAACGCAACTCCGGAAAAGATGTTTCTAAGCAATTACCAGCGCTGCGAATCCATCGGTGCCCTCGGAATTTGATTCCGAGCACCGGTTCAAAAGTTAGAAAAACCATCTCGTTCGTTCATTGAACGTACCCGAGCGAAACTTCGGATAGAAATTCCAGGCACACCGGGCCCCCGAAATCAAGTGCCGTCAGAAACCGCGTTCTTGTAAAATTTCAAAGAAAATTAAGAAAAAATTTCCCTTGAATTTTACGGGTCTTTACATTACTCCCACCTCAGGGCTTTACATCCTCATAAAGATACATCAAAAACTAGGGAAACAAATGTGGGTACTGAGCATACATCTGAGCCTCCCGCTCCCAAGTGCTCTCCTGGAGATTCTCGTGCTGTCATCTGATACGCACTAGAGGAATCCACCGTACACGTAGGACCCGCTCCTTTCGATCCTCAATCTCCACCGGGACCTCCGCTAAAGTCGCCACATCATCTATGTCTAGCTCCCCATGGTCGATGAAATGCGTCAGGTCATGCACGTATCTCCTCAGCTGGGATACGTGGAAGACGTCGTGCACCCGGTGCAACTGAGGTGGTAGAGCCAGGTGATAAGCCACCTCTCAAATCCTGCTGAGGACCTAGAATGGTCCGATGAAGCATGGAGACAACTTGCCGCCTTCGACAAATCTCCGTAAACCACGTCGAGGTGAGACCCGTAATAAGATGTGGTCGTCATCCTCGAACTCTAGTGGCCTCCGCCTCTTGTCAGCATAAGACATCTGCCAGCTCTGAGCTGTCCTTATCCGCTCCTGGATGACCTGGACCTTCTCTGTCGTGGCCTAGACCATCTCTGGTCCCACAAGTGCTGACTCCCCAGGGTTTGTCCAACACAGAGGAGATCTTCAAGGTCGGTCATACAATGCCTCTTATGGTGCCATCCTGATGGTGGAGTGGTAGCTGTTGTTGTATGCGAACTCCACTAAGGGTAGGTGGTCCTCCCAGTTGTGACCAAAGTCGAGGACACATGCGCGAAGCATATCCTTGAGAGTCTGAATCGTCATCTCAGTCTGACCATCTGTCTGAGGTTGAAAGGCAGTACTTCGACGTAGCTGTGTCTCGAACGCCTCCTACAACCCCTTCCAAAGCTGGGAAGTAAAACGATAATCTCGATCGGAGACGATGGATGATGGTACACCATGAAGCCGTACAATCTTCTTAATGTAGAGACGTCCCAAGCTCTCCACTGAGCCATGCTCTCTGATGGGTAAGAAGTGAGCCGACTTGGTGAGTCGGTCGACAATCACCCAAATGGAGTCGTGACCTCTGGAAGTGCGTGGAAGCCCAGACATGAAGTCCATAGACATCCCATCCCACTTCAACTCCGGGACCTCCAACTGTTGTACCAAGCATGCTGGTACCTGGTGCTCTGCCTTCACCTGCTGGCAGGTGAGGCATCGAGAATCGAACTCTTCCACAACCTTCTTCATTCCCGGCCACCAGTGATGTCGTTTGAGATCATGGTACATATTTTCCACTCCAGTATGTACCGTCAAAGGGGAAGTTTGAAACTCTCTCAGCACCTCCTCCCGTAAAGCAACTGGTACCAAGGTACGTCCTTTGAAAAGGAAATCATGCTCTCCTCTTAAAGAGAAACCATCAGGTGTCTGTCCTGAGGATATATGTGCATGTCACGTCTCACAATCAGCGTCCCCACGTTGTGACTCTCTGACCCACTACAGTAGTGGAGAAGTGACTTTGAGTGACTGAAGAAAGGTTGCTCCATCTCTATCCACGAAGGATATCAACAAAGCGGCAAGCTGCTCTGTCGCCTCCCCAAGCAGTTTAATGCCCATCCTTCTGCTGAGAGCATCAGCTACTACATTTCCCTTTCCAGGTGTATAGAATATCTCAAAGTCATAGTCCTAGAGGAACTTGAGCCATCACTGCTGTCTCAGATTCAGATCCCTCTGCGAGAAGATGTACCTGAGAATCTTGTGGTAATAATAGACTGTAAAGTGCTCTCCCATCAGATAGTGTCGCCACATCTTCAAAGCGGAGACCACTTCTACTAACTCCAGGTCATGGGTAGAATAGTTCTGCTCATGCTACCACAACTGAAGTGATCCATAGGCGATCATGGCCCACTCCTGCATCAGGACATATCTGAGTCCGGTCCCTGATGCATTGCAGAAAACTACGTACCCTACTCCCTCCTCCGACAACCTCAAGATAGGCACGCTGGTCAATCTGTGTCTCAACTCCTGCAAGCTCTGCTGACATCTGTCTGACCACACAAAGGGTTTCACATTCATTTTCAATGCTTAGAGTGGTGCCGAAACTCTGGAGAAGTCTGGAACAAATCTCTGATAGTACCCAGCTAGTCCCAAGAAACTCCGCACCTCTGTCACGCTCCTGGGTGGCTCCCAAGCTAGCACTGCCTCAATATTCACAGGATCCACCGCAACTCCCGCCTCAGAGATGACGTGTCCCAAGAAGTGGACCTCGCGTATCCAGAACTGACACTTCGAGAGATTTCCATAAATCTGGTGCTCTCGGAGTGTGTCTAGTACAACCCGTAAGTGGTAGGCGTGCTCCTCCTCAATCGTCGAGTAAATCAAAATGTCGTCGATGAAGACCACGAAAAATCGATCGAGAAATGGCTGAAAGATCCAGTCATGAGGGCCATGAACACTGCTAGAGCATTGGTTACGCCGAATGGCATAACCATGAACTCATAGTGGTCATACCGACATCTGAAGGCCGTCTTCTGCACGTCCTCATCCCGAACACTGAGCTGATAATAGCGTGATCTAAGGTCTATCTTTGAGAACAACCATGCTCCCTTGAGCTGATCGAAGAGGTAATCCATACTTGGTAGCAGATACTTTTTCCTCACTTTATCCTAGTTCAGACGACGATAGTCGACACAAATTCGCAAGCTCCCGTCCGCCTTCTTGGCGAACAATATCGGGGAAGCACAGGGTGAAACATTGGGTCGGTTGAATCCCTTTCCCTACAAGTCCTCCAACTCTACCCATAGCTCTCGAAGCTCAGTGGGGGCCATCGGATATGATGGGGTGGATATCGGGGTTGTCCTGGGGTACAGGTCAAAATAAAAGTCTACCTCTCTTCAAGGAGGTAGTCCTAGAACGTCATCGGGAAAACTTTATGCACACTGATCCACCACTGCAGGAAAACCCCGACTCTACACGTCAACTTCTCCTAGGATGAGGCTAGCCAACTGATGAGTGATGGTTTGTCCTCTCCTCTATGAGAGTCCATCTTGTGCTGTGAAGGCTCCCTTCTCGCCGATGAAGGTGAACCTTCTTCCGTCGGTGCGTACACACCACACCTTGCGCCTAATACAGTCAATCCGAGAATAGACTGTAGATAACCAATCCATGCCCAAGATGACGTCGTAAGGCCTCGACGCCGATACAAGAACATCCCAGCCGAAACTCTCGCCTCCTAGAGTAAGCTCACACTGCCGGCTCCAGTGCGTAATCGTCGAGTCTTCTCCCATAGGAGTCTCTAGCCGTAAGGATCGAGTCAACGGCTCTGTCGGAATCTCCGAGCTCCGAACAAGGGCAGCGGCTATGAAAGAATGACTCACTCCTATGTCTATATGAACTGCAGAAAGGGTGAAATAGACACAGATAGTACCTTGAATCATCTTGGGCGCGCCGTGGTCATAGGTCTCTGCTGCCTGAAGTTGTGCCTGTCTCTGGCCGCCAACTCCATGTGGTCGGGGTGGACCTCCTGGCAGTGGTGGTGGTAGAGCATCAAAGCGTCACCCACCACCTGCTGCTCGTCCAACTCCTCTGCCTTTTCCGCCTGCTCCCTGCGGACCGCCACGGTCGACCCTCTTCCTCTACCTAGGTGGTCCCTCAACTGTCGGTTGCTCCTCTGCACAGCAGTTCGGGCAGTCACGAGCCATCTGGCCTTGCCCGCCGCATCCATAGCACTGTCTGCCTCTCGAAAGACTGGCTCCGCGTTGTGTGCCCCGCACCACTGAGCCAGTGTACTGAGTTCATCTGCCTGAGGGTCTGGTCTACCTAGACCCATTAGTCATCTGTCGACTGCATGCGGCAGAAGACTCTGTTACGTGCCACCGTGCGGTAGGTCTCGCTGCTGATTTAGGCTCAGCAAAAAACTATCGATCAGAAGGGATCACCCCAGTACCCCTTCCTGTGTCGGAATGCTGAGGGAGATCAGCGACGCCCTTATCTCCTGCCTCATTCCCTGCTCGAAGGTCCGGGCCGGGAAGAATGGGTCCCATACCATGTTTATCGAGTAGCGCGAGAGATCGGTAAATCTCACCGAGTACTGGGCGACCAACAAGCTGCCATGCCGCAGCTATAGAAGCTCCTAGATGCACACCGCACGGAGGTTGGTTGGGACGAACTCCGAGCGAAAGAGGCTCTAAAAATCCGTCTAGAGAAGAGATGCCTCGTCGTGCACCTGGAGCATCAATATCCACCATCTGCCTACCACCGCGTGCAGTAGGCTCGCTTCGAGGATCACTATGAGGTCTGTTGGTTTCCTCACTAACCTGTAAACCCGTACAATAGCCTCCATCGAATCCTCGGCTCCCTGAGGGTCCGTCTCCCCACGGAACCTGGGCGGTCACTGACATTGAAACTCATGCAGTGCACTAAGGTGATGTGCATCGTCAGCGGCTGGGGCTGGTAGCATCGGTGGCTCGGTGGGTAGCGGTACCGTCGGTGCCTCTACTGTCAAAGGGCCATGTACCGAGGCCTCGTCGCTCGGTGGGCTGTCGTCACGCACAACCCTTGGAACCCTAGCTGGCTACAGTCGTGGGGCCATCCTGAAAAGAAACAGGTGCGTCAAGGTCAAACAATATACCTGGTGAGTTGACATAAAGTAATCACAAAGAAAACTTGAAACACACATGCAATCAATGTTTTCGTGTACTAAGTCAGAAATCAGAAGTCAGGGTCCTGGTGTACGGATACGTCGGCCACCGCACCATCACTGGACTCCCTGTACAGATAACCACACTGAATACTCTAAACAATATTTCTTCACATAGAAAAAGATTAGAGTCCTGAGTTCTGACGTAGAACCAAACTCCTCTAATACCAATTTTTCATGACCCGTCCTCGGGGCCCGTGTCGTGACTACCCCAAGCCCGCCTTCCATAGGCCAGGGGATGGCGACTATCACCAAGGAGTAATTCCTGGTAAAATGGGAAGGCATTGCCTTTGTAATGTAAACAACCCCATAGAGCAAACAAGCAGAAGTAAACACTAAGTAAAAACTTGGTACAACAGTAAGTGCGGAAAAGTAAGTGGGCCAAAATACAAACCCAAACTGAAAGTAAAGTACAACTGAAAAGAGAGTACAACAACTGAAAGTAAAGCCGCAGCGTCGAGCCTTCCACTGTAAGTCCCACCTGAAGGGTGGTTATAGATAGCCTCCTCAGCTCCATGGGACCAGCCGTCCACTCTGAGTACATCCCGCCCAGTGGTCCACCTCCAGGTATCTACCTGCTCCGCAAGCCTCAACCACGATAAGCGTTGTTCGTCGTCTACAACCAACACAACGTTTTGCAGGCATAACCCGTGTAGGGGTGAGTATAAGCTACTCAGTAGGGACCCCGAGACCCCCAAATGTCTCCCAGAATCCTCAAAGGAAAGATACAAACACGAAGTAACATCTGACACTTCTTAGGTATAATCCCATACATATACCAAAGTCATCAATTCTTGTTCGGCTCCAACATCTGAGCCCAAGTACAACCCAGTCCACACAAGAAAACACAACCCATTCCACACAGGAAAGCAAAACGTAATACACACAGGATGTCAACTCAATCTTATCGAAGGTAAAGATTGAAAGTCAAGATTCATCTCACACAGGTATACTTCTTCGTTAGACGATAGAGATAATCAGATATTACCACTGATTCATCTAAGTCGTCAGACCCACACAGGATCGATAGGTACTAACCCTCGCAATGACCCACAAAGGATCGATATGTAACTAACCCCCGTAATGACCCACAAAGGATCGATAGGTAACTAACCCCCGTAATGACCCACACAAGATCAGACCCACACAGGATCTGTAGGCGCTGGCCCACACAGGACCGCTGAGCACTGACCCACATAGGATCTGACCCACACAGTATAGGTACCATTGATCCACGTAGGATAGCTGAGTGTTGTAGTCGTCACCGTCGAATCCACGGAGGATTTCTGTACAGTCGTCATCGTCGTCACAGTCGCGACAAGCTCTAGGGTTCACGCACACCGCAAGCTCGTTCGAAAGGGTCCGCTCCACGAGCCGAAGGGCTGATACATCAACTGACACATAGTCCGGAGTTGATGTATCCAAAAGTTCTGTATCGTCAACAGGAACTCAACGCGACAGACGGCGCGTCGATCGGACGCCCGGTCTGAGAGTTATTGGATTTTTCGTTCCAGGGGCCCGGTTGATTTTTAAGTCAAAACCAACCCTACCATACTCCAACTGTGTCCAAAACTGAAGTGGAGTAAGCCAAAAGGTCCATCTCACTTAGTGGAATCCAACAAAGTCGACGGTACGTCAATCAGACGTCCGGAACTCAAGTTATAAGCGTTTCCGCTCTGAGTGCCTGGTTGGTTTCGTGTACGATCCAACCCGACCGAACACAAAGTACTCCAAAACCTTGAGTTCAATATACCGAAAGGACCATCTCGATCTAAGGATTTCATCGTAGCTGACGGTGCGTCGATCGGAGGTATGCATCCCATGTAATGGGAAAAAGACCGTGAGAGGTCCGATGTTAGGTGGTTCGGGCCCGGTCCGACCTGGCCCGTTACCCTCTGGGTCGGCCCGAACCGGGTCGACCCGTCCCGGGTCTGGGTCCGGCCTGCTTGGGTAAGGCCTGTCCCTGCTGGTGCGGCCCGACCCGGCCTGGGCATGGCCCGGCCTGGTGGACCAGCCTGGGCAGACGGCCCGGCGCGCTGGCACCAGCCAGGTGGCTCCATCGTTTCGAGCGAGCGGACAGGGTTGCGGGGGGACGCGCTGCCCATCATGTCCAGCCAGCCAGGGGTTACAAACCCATGTCTCTTCCTCTGGCCGGCCGGCCCACTCCGGTCGCCAGGTTTTTGCCGCCACGGGACCGGCAAGGGCCGGTCCCCCTACTCCGACACCGACGGCCCGGAACCGGACGCCGGTTCCCCTGCTCCGTCGTGGCCTGAGCCGCGGCCTTGGACGGTCTGGCGCAACGCGAAGGCGCTGCGCCCCTCCGCCGTGGCCCCGCTCTGGCCGCGGTGTTTTCGTGATCCTCCGGCGCGGCGGAACGGCACTGCAACCTTATTCAACTTCATCGGCGCAACGCGACGGCGCCGCGCATCCTTTCCGCACGATCCCGTGCAGTGCGTCGACACCGCATCATTTTCCTTCGAACAGCAACAATACAAGAATATGGGAGGATGGTCGGACGTGTTTGTGCGGTCCGGCCCCCTCCCTGTTAATCGATAGCAAGAGGAAATGTTTCACGAAGAACAGCTATAGAAGTAACGGGGAACAACAATTTAAATAAACCCCTACCTCGAGCGTAGCATGAACAGAGGTATGTCGCGGAAATAACAGTCGTGGATGGAGGCGTCGCGAAATGAGAATCGTCGCAGAAGAAGGCATCATTGGCGTCGCGGTTCTTCGCATTCTTCGTGTTCTTCGACGAAGAAGATGAAGATTTTCAAGCCTCCCTTAGCTTTTCTCCCAATCCTCTCAAGCAACAAGTCTGAACCAAAATAAAATAAGTTCCACATTTATTTTGTTAACAAAACATAAGTTTGAAATTCAAAAGTTGAATTGATCCACTCAATTAATTAACTCAAGTTGTCAAATTAAATGAAGGGTTATGGAAGGTTAGGGAAGATGAAGGGGTGGGGTTCGTGTGGGCCCCACCACCCTCATAACCTCCCATGGGAAGTTGGGTGGTTTCCCCCAACATCCACCCAATTCTTTAAACCACTTAGTTAAAAATAAAATTGATGCTCAATTTTATTTTACCTTCCACAAATTTTTAACAACTTCTCTCGTGTAAACGCAACTCCAGAAAAGGTGTTCCTAATCAATTACCGACACTGTGAATCCATCAGTGCCCTCAGAATTCGATTCTGAGCACTGGTTCAAAAGTTAGAAAACCCAGCTCATTTATTCACTGAACGTACCCATGCTAAACATCGGATAGAAATTCCGGGCACACCGGGCCTCAGAATCAAGTGCCGCCAGAAACCGCGTTCTTGTAAAATTTCAATGAAAATTAAGAAAATATTTCCCTTGAATTTTACAGGTCATTACATTACTTAGTCTAGAAATCATTTGGTATAAATCAAAATATTTTACCTGATTTAGAGGTAACGCCTTCTCTCATGCTTTCTAGTTTCATTTCAGTTCTCCACTCCCTATACTTGTATTATTCTATGATTACATAAAATAAACGGTATACTAAATAAAATAGTATATTTTTATGATATTGGTTTTACCTATAATTATACACACCTCAATCAAATGGGTAACGAACATTCTGCTTCTGTGTGTGACAAACTACTACCTCACAAAATGATGATTGTTCAATTTTCCCCTAACACCTCTCATGGTGGTAATTATAATAGAAACTATATTTATATATGATATAATTTTATTTTATATTGTCTTATTATTCTTTAATATTTACTTATAATATACCATTCTTATTTCTAAGTTGTGTAAATATGATAATTTCATTTAAGGAAGTCCGGACAACTACCACCTTAAAGAGATATGACTCGTTCATTCCATACACGAAACATATAAAGGATGGTTTTAATAAAATAAATTAACATTTATAAAATATATATTATAATTTAATTATAATATACATATTTATCATTTAGTTTTAATTCTTTTAATACAATAAACAAATGATCATATCGTTCATGCGTAAGTACGACATACCATCTCTATGAACGGTGCACTTTATTTTTAATCACCATATATTATGGACTATTAAAAATAAATTTTTACTGAATATATAAGATAATTTTTTTTGGTTTTAATTTAGGAGATTATGAAACATTGAATTATTTAAAGATAATTCCAAATAACATGTCAAAACATACTTGATAAAACTGTGCAATTAACACCCAAAATAATTAAAATAATGAATTATTTTGGACAAACAGGTAATAAAATATTGTAAGAAGATGATATATGGTATTATTAACATGAGTTTGGTTCTCGTATTAGTTATTAATATATTTTAAACCAATATACAGTAGGCTAAATACCACACATCAAAAAATAAGGATAATGTAAGGGATTTCGTCTCAATTTACTTTCCATTGAGACATAATTTTTATTATGCACCAATTCATTTTTATTTGGTGTATATATTACCATTTTACATGTTTTATCATGAATTTATATAATCACCTGATATTATAAGTTTCATTTAATACTTGTGGAATTGTGATTTAAAGGTTTCAATGTGGTATGAGACACATTATAATGATTAAATATTATCTTTTTTCAAGAATTATTTAATGTCAACAACCCTTATTTTTACATATCATCCAATAAGGTATTATTGATAAATAAATATTATTTATTCAATATGTATATTTGGTAAGTAATATTATTTACATTATTATTATATATGAGGAATGATATGGACTAGTAGACATGTTTTGGGGACCATTTAGTGAAAGTCCTATGGGTTGGGGACTCGTGAATGAAAGCACATCGATGCGTCAGTAGTCTCATGAGACGAAATAGATAGATTTCCACCATAGATGTGTTTTACCCTATAGATAAATCATCTTGTGAAATCACATGTTGGTATGAGTTCTATATACCTAGGAAACATGGAGTCCAATAATTAAGCATTTCCCTAATTTAGACTTAGTTATTATTTATCCATGAGATTTTTCGTCGAAAAATCTATGGATTTATATCACACTTTATTTATAAATTTATGGAATGTGTTTCAGTTTCATACCTTTGAATAATTTTTATTACTTATCTAGTTGTATTAAGGGAATGTTTATTTCAGTTAATTACCTTTTCATATTGAGTGATTCATTATTTCTTCTATTTTATTCACCCTTACTGAGCATTAGAGATCACCCTTATTATGTTTCATTCCCCATGTTATGAAGATGGTAATTTTGATTATGATTTCAAGGATATAGTTTATTTTATTTTTACATGTATAATGTTTTTATTTCTTATTTCCCAATGTATTTGGGTATCATTTATGTAATATGGATTTTCTAGGCTACTTAACGAAATGGTCCATCGGGATTTTCTTCCTTTTAATAATGCCAATATAATGTAATAATGCATCAACTCTAGGATTCTAGGGTTAGGGAGTTACATAGATACACAAGAATTTATCTAGATTTATCAAAATAGGAAATAAAAATTTGTCCAGGATAGTAGAAGAATAGGAAATAAAATGTAAACCACACGGGATGAAAATCTCTTACCAGGACGGTTGATAATCTTCAATTCGACATTTTATTGGCTATGAGTGGAGGTCAGGATCCCTAGGAATGTGTTCGGGAGCCTCCAAAAAACAATATGATTTGATTATGTCTAGTTAGGGGTCGATATGGGTTAAAATAAGGGGTTATGGTATTTCAAAATATAATTTTCAGGTTAATTTAACACTCTTCCACAGTTTCATGGGCAAGTCCGCATAGTTTTCCCTAACCATGCACCTTAACTGTGTGCCTTATTTAGAGTGCATGAATTTAAAAACCATAAAACAACCATTAATTGTCTCTGACTCTTTTAAAAAAATCCAAAATTTCACCCAAAAAATCCTCATAAAATAACTAAACAAATGTACTGAAATCTAGACCTCACCCAAGACATCTCTATAAAAGTTCAGGTACTTATAGGTAACACATTCCAAATCCTATCATTCATTCTCGAAAATGAGTTTTACCACATCAAGAAAAACTTTTGAACTTACCTCTAGAATTATTAATTGGTTTCTATTCTATTTCAGGATATGTTGACTCTTTCATACTCATTTCATATCATGTTATATAAGTGTTGGAAAAATACATCTCCAATTTCTCAACACAATGAACAACTTTTTCAAAAATTCTAAATTCTCGAGAGTCTCAATATTTTCATATACATGGTATCAATCCTGAGAAAAATATGTTAATTTTAATTTCATTGTCTCTAATAAAATCCGGAACACACCTAAACATTATTTTGATGTTTTATTTGTATGCGGAAACTGAATCATTATCCTTTTTATTTATTTCCAAGAATGGTTTCTACATCTTAATCTGAACAACCATATGGTAGTATTTCTCAAGGAAATTTTCCTTAAATATTTCCCATTCTATGGAATCAATATCATCATTCTCTCTATAATTATTAACCAAATACCTCAATCGATCAGCTTCACATTCAAAATGATGTAGGGAATGAGTTACCTTTTGATATTCCAAATATCTTATAACCTCAAATATATTATCTAGATAATTTATCCTTCATTCGGCTACCACTAGGTCAGATGATCCATTGAATAATGGGGGATGTTTCCTCATGATATTATCCAATATATACATGTTACTTTTGGGTAGATTAGGTTCCTCTCTATCATGGATACCACCCCCATTTATAGCTTGTGTCAATTGATACATCACTAGAAAAATATATTTCATCCCAATTCTAACCATATTGTAATAATGATTTGGAAGTATATTTCCCTCTCAATTCCTTCCTACTATATCTTTCATGGATCCTATGTGGAAACTTATTGTGAACAAACAGGCTAATATAGAGAAACATGGAAATCATAAAATTCTATATCATTTAATCTTATATAAAAAGTAAAATAATCTAATGTAATGATATTAGCACTATCCTAACCTCTAAAGCTGTATAAAAATTTATTTGACACCAAAAATAAGGACCCAGAATTAAAAAATACATAATACTTTGTTTTATTCAAAAATATACTTTCTTTCACATGGAGGATCATTTAATGTTTAGAGTTTTTGAGAATTAAGCCATAACACATACATAACAAAAACCATAAAATACAAACTGTAAACTTCCAATCTATATCCATTTTAACCAAAATAAATTACTTTTATAATAAATCAGGATCTATTTTCATGGAAAATATCCATGACCAAAAACATGACTTATTCCTTTCCTATACCCACCATTGAATCCAATGAAATTCAATTAAAATATGGGATGACCACCAAAAGCTAAATAATTGATTCAAAAGAAGAAAAACAATCACTCTAGTGAACGCATGAAAAATCATATAATGTTAACTTTTATCTTCATGTAAAACATTTTCACATTCATAAAAATAAACAAATAAAATAATTAAAACCCATTGAAATAAATTAAAACTCATTTAGACAACATAGATAATTATATGTGAAATCATATGAAAACATTTTCAAAACCCTTCTAAAACATTTTCAAAACCATTTCAAAACCCTATTAATTGGAATGAACACAATAAGTACTTCCAAATTTATCATTACCCAATACATTATAGATCTATAATTGGGATCATCATTCCTAGAAGCTATATCGATTTCACTATTATGATATACTAGGGCTCATCCCTTTGTATAAGTTATTTATTTTAACAGCTCGATCTTCCATGGTACGCTTTTCTTTGAAAAATATAGTAGCGTGTGTTGTACGCAACTTCGAGTTCTAACACACACCACGACCAATCAAAGTATCTGTTATGAATAGTAATACCTACTTTTTAAAATTTTAGAAATTTTATCTCTCAAAATGGACTTCATTTTTGGATTCTAAGTATTGAATTTAGTGTAAGGTGAAATTTTGGTATTTCTCGGATAACTTTAATATTTTGATGAATAGTGAAAATTACTAAATTTTAATTAAAAACAACTTTTTTAATCAAAATAATTATTAGTGATAAATTATGAATTTCAGTGGTTTTTAAGTATATTTAGAATATATTTTTACCATTTAATACCATGTTGGTCATTGGACATAATTTCACAATTAAACCAGACATAAACAAGTATCAAGCTTTTGATAGTTATTATATCTTAAAAACACGCTCTTTGTTTTGACAGCAGGAATTAATTTTAAATTAATTTCTTCCACTTATTTGTTTTGAATTTAGAAAAATGGATTCCATATTTGTAATCAGGATGTCCAAATTGTGTAAATAGTTAACTTTTAGTTTTTGACATTTTGAATAATTACTTCGGTAAATAATTTATTTACCATGGTTAAAGGGTAAATCTGTTAAATAAGGGTTAAAAAATAATATTATAATAATAATAAATTACCCTAAAATGTGTCCTAACCTTATTGGTGGATACATTTCCGACCATGGTCATCTTTGGGTCGATTTTGGGACCCCATGGAGCCACTTGTAGGTGATAGGGACACTTTATTTTAATTAAGTTAAAATAAATACAAAAATGAAAAAAGCATATATCCTTTACAAAAACAATTTTTATATAGGGTTATATATGTTGGATTGTAGACTATAAATATTAATTAGAAATCTAACAACATTTACTACATAATTATGTTTTATTTATAATTTTTATAAATTAAATAAGTTAATTTATTCATGACACAATGATGATGCAGTAATTACCATAATAGTGACCAATTAAAATAATTGATATTATTAATATCCAAAAAAAATATAATTTGAGACTTCTAATGAATTACACTAATTTTATAGGATAATATGACATATTAGTATTTGTTTAATTAATTTTTTTCTAAGTATTCATTCTTTTATGAATTTTACAAAAGTCAATTATTGAATAGTGTCAAAATTGACATAAAAGGGTTTTTAAAACAAAATATTATATTATTAATTGATATTAAATTCCAAAAAATCTAATGTTCGGCCAAGATACTTATATCATGATAGTTGTATCATTAATGGACCACCTGGGGGTCTCTTGGATGTATATAGTAAGTTTATTAAACATATAATATAAAAATAAAAAGTAACATGGTAAGTGTCAAACTAATTAACTAAGAGTTAAAAATAAAAGATAAGGTTAATATAATGATCCAAACCTGTCTAAATTATATTGGTTGAGTGATTTTAGACCCCTTACCACCTTAAACTTTAAATAATTCACTTTGGAGTCATTAGAAGCTGAATATGAATTTATTATAAAATAATATTTCCATCTTTTCCAAATGTGCCCCTCACCCCTCTTATAAAAGGACACCCCCCCTTCTCATTAATTCACACCTTAAAACCCTTTTGGTTCAGCCAACCCCTGCCCAAATACTCTCTAAACTTACCTCAATTCATCCTAGAGACATTCCTTTAGTCATAAATCCATCCTAAGGAGCCATTTTGGTCAAATCAAAAGGAAGAACCCGAAGAAGAGGTATTGATTTCACCACCCTTTTTCAAGTTCCTTTCTTCTTCCACTTCTAATTTCATTGTTATTACCATTATAAAATAATGAATCCAGTATCTCCTATATACTGTAATATTATTATAAATATGGTACAACCATATTCAGTATTCTATCCATCCTTTGAATGACATGTCACCATACGTGCGTACGTACCGCTTACCGTCTCCACGTCGTGGTGTAATTGTTATTCAATATATTATTATTTGGATGGGTATAATAATGATTTTTTATTCATGTAAATAATAAATATAAAATTATATTGATTCTGTATATATGATATACCATCAAATAATATGTTATTTTAATATCAAAAGAATGATATTTTTGCTCGTGCGTACGTACGGATTACAATCTCCACGACGCGATGAGATTCATTTCCAAGTTCACCATTCATCGACGATTATAAAAATATATATTACTAATAAGTATGTAATATATGACATAATAATTCTACTGGATATATATATATATAAGGATTTATGTACTTACATATATCTTATTCACTTACTTCTGTTCAATACTATATGAAAACAGAAACAACGTTTATGCGTACGTACGGACTACCGTCTCCATAAACGGTGTTTTCCATTTCATATATATTTCTATTATTCAAATTTATATTCTAAATATATATGATATATTTATCATGTTTTATATTCTGGAAGTATTTAAATCATGATCTATGTGATTCAACCAAGAGTGACAAGTTAAAACACGTACGATAAAGAAAGTGATTATTACCCGAAATGTTAACTTAACATGGAAATAATTACTAAATGGGTAATATAAAGTAATAAATAAATAATGTATGATATCATAAATATTAATATGGTTCTGGTATAATTTAATAACATACTACTATCTTCATACAGGAGGTTAAACATACCCTCGACTAAAGGAAAATGAAAGGTAAGGGGTTTTCATCTCACTCCTTATTCCCGTGAGATTCATGCCATATTGCCACTATTACCTTTCGTGTGGTGTATGTACTGCCTATAATTGTATTCTATGTATAATACACATTAATTTATGTGTATTTACATATTCATTGTATGATACCTCTTTCATGGGGTGTATGTTTCGCAAGTTACCAAATTGGTAAGGGTTTATTTCACAATCTCTTCATTATCTGAGGTTGTTTATATGTAATTATCTTCTGGGACCTCTTTATCATCCACATCCATGTTTCTTAAAAATTTCTTTCAAATTTTTTTTACTATTTAATATACAATGGGTTAAAGTCATTTATACCATTATTTGACTTTTTATGTTTTTAAAGGAATCTTTCCAACGTTTTCGAAACTAGTTATTTTTTAACCTTTTCGACAAAATTAAGGTAAGAATGTCTTTTTTAACTTATAAGGTGGGTGCGGTTATTCTCCGCCATTATTACACCTTTGAAGCTTCCTTCACAAGCTTATAAAGATATATTAAAAATAAATTTTTTCTCTATAATTATGCTACTTTTAAATGATTTCAAAAACAGAGATATTTCTCTCAAATAGTATTGATTTCATCTATGTCAACATCCATTGATAAATTTTACACCTATATCAAGTTGATTTATTATGATACAAATCATCTGTATTGTATTTAAGGTTTTGTGATATTTTTGACTATGTATGAGTTATTTTTATTCCATTTATGGTTTATGATTAAAGTTTTGACATTTTGTATGTTTGTTTTAATACGAATGTTTATCCTCTTCTTAAGATGAATGTGTTGGACTAGTATGTTCCGGGTTGGGGACCAGTAAAAGTAAGTCCTCAAGGTTGTGGTCCGGTTACCGTAGACCATCTGGGTTGGTGTCCGGTTATTAGAGGCACTCCGGGTTGGGGTCCGGTTATTAGAGGCACTCCGGGTTGGCATCCAGTTATTAGAGGAACTCTGGGTTCGTGTCCAGTTATTAGAGGCACTCCGGTATGGAGTGCGGTTATAGAGGCTCTTCGGGTTGGGTTCTGGTTACAGTTATCCCTTAGGTCTTGGCACGAGGCCTTGACACCGAAATTAAAGATCGGCATCATGCATTCCATCATTATGAAAGTGGTAAGTGATATTGCATGTGATTATTCAATTAGTATAATTTCCCTATGAATAAGTAAATGACATTATTTCATTTTCTTTATGCCATATTATGATGAAATTCATGTTTAAAAGGCTTTTGTTTTAGTTTTATACATTGCCTTAAATGTTTATGCTTATTTTTGAAAGTTTCCACTTTATTTCTTACCCTTACTGAGCATTTGAGCTCACCCCTTTCTATGTTTTATTTTTCCCAGGATTCCAAGAAGTGTAATGTGATTAATATGCAGGGTTAAGCCAAGGGAATAATGGCGTTCATAAAGATTATTTATGTTGTTTTGTACGTCTTAAAGTGAAAATGTAACAATCATGTATGTGATCTATTTTTCCAAAACTTCTAAACTGATCGGTCCTTCGGGACCTGATTCCTTGTAATCATGCTAATGTATTAAAATAATGCATCGACTCTGGGAAACTGGGGTCAGGGCGTTAAAGTTGGTATCAGAGGAAGTTTAGCAAAAACCTTGGAAACTAGATTTAGATAAAATCTGATTAGAGCACATAGCCCTAAGATAGACTTTGAGGATTGGTATAGAAGAACTTCCTATAATTTTGGAACTGTAGAGATTTTGTGAGTTTTCTGAGCAATACATCCCTGTCTAGATACAAGCAGGTAGAGGCGGCTCTGGCACAGATTTACCTAGGGGTAAAACCCGAAAACACCGCTTTGAGCTAGACTCGAACGAGAACTGGTGCACGACAACGGGCCTTGCTGCACTCTTGGTTACGACACTCCCGGGGGATATTCTTAGGATAATTCTCATTTTCTTTACAAACCATTATTAAGGGATTATGATTATATAATTAGTCAATGAAAACATTTTTATGATTATGGATTATATCCATAAACTGTTTAATTTGTGTTAGGTATTTTACAGGTTTGGTAATTATTCATTGCAATTCATAAACTGAACTAGTTTATGTTATTGTATAGAAATGGTGCCCAGTAGAAGGAATGTGAACTCCCGTAATATGTATGATCCAAAGAGTAAGAAGAATCATATATCTCGTGGTCCTAAGCCAGAATTTAGTAGGGAAATAGTTTCCCACGTATTATCATCATTTGAAAAAATAGTATCATGTGTTGATAAGATGAGTTTGTGGTGGAAATTTATTAATAGATAAAACTCTAATTATAAAGTAAGTATATCTCCTTATGATCTTAGCCAATCTCATAAATAAATTCCTCAACATTAAGAAAAGGAACTTAGAACAAAATTGTTTTCCTAGATGGTACCTTAGATCATCACTAATTTATGGATTTGGGATTGTTTGCCTCTTCATAGCCATGTTCTTTACCACTCTCCATCAGATAATTGATGGTTATATTTCTCTTTTATATCCATATTTTTCTACATGGAACCCTAGTATGTGTTATTTTCGGTAATCTTCATACTTTCCACTCTTTATTTTAAATAGAGGCCTCATTAATTCATTTTTCGATGTGGGATTTCAACTAAGATATTTTGAACCCTCGACAATGTGTTATCCTAGTACCTTATGTTTTGTTGAACCGATGGTATTTTAAATCATCATAGATTGATAAATTTAAGGACCTCAATTTTAAACTTGTTTGTGATTGATGAAATCAATCACTACCTATAAATATTTACATTTTTCCTTCAGTTATATGTCTATAATTTCCACCAATTTCCTCCTAATCGAGATCATAATTTTTTGGTGACCCTTTCATTTCTCTTTTCATCTTGTTAAGACTCAATTTTATTAATCAAATTTCTGATGTGGGTTTTTTCCACAAAGATATTTACTATTTTCAACCATTATTTTTAATGAACAATATCAAATTTAGAGGATGCAAATTATTGAAGGAGGGGAGAATGTAACACCCCGAGCATCCACGGTACGCTTCACTTTGAATAATACAGTAGCGTCTGTTGTACGCAACTTCGAGTTCTAACACACACCACGACCAATCAAAGTATCCTTTATGAATAGTAATACCTACTTTTTAAAATTTTAAAAAATTTATCACTCAAAATGGAAATCATTTTTGGATTCGGAGTATCGAATTTAGCCTAAAGTGAAATTTTGGTACTTTTCGGATAACTGTAATATTTTGATGAATAGTGAAAATTACTAAATTTTAATTAAAAGCAACGTTTTTAATAAAAATAATTATTAGTGATAAATTATGAATTTGATTGGTTGTAAATTATATTTAGAATATATTTTTACCATTTAATACAATGTTTGTCATTGGACATAATTTCACAATTAAACTAGACATAAACAAGTATCAATCTTTTGATAGTTATTATATCTTAAAAACACGCTTTTTGTTTTGACAGCCGGAATTAATTTTAAATTAATTTCTTCCACTTTTGTGTTTTGAATTTGGAAAAATGGATTCCATATTTGGAATCAGGATGTCCAAATTTTATAAATATGTAACTTTTATTTTTAGTCATTTTGAATAATTATTTCGGTAAATATTTTATTCACCATGGTTAAAGGCTAAGTCTGGTAAATAAGGTTTAAACATTAATATTATAATAATACTAAATTACACTAAGACATGTCCTAACCTTATTGGTGGATAAATTTCCGACCATGGTCATATTTGGGTCGATTTTGGGACCCCATGGATCCACT
This sequence comes from Viscum album, assembly GCA_963277665.1. Lineage (NCBI taxonomy): Eukaryota > Viridiplantae > Streptophyta > Magnoliopsida > Santalales > Viscaceae > Viscum > Viscum album. The sequence continues at coordinate 670,685,952 of OY728139.1, read as the reverse complement.
TGTAGGTGATATGGACACTTTATTTTAATTAAGTTAAAATAAATACAAAAATGACATAAGCATATATCTTTTAGAAAAACAATTTTTACATAGGGTTATATATGTTGGAGTTTTGACTATAAATATTCATTAGAAATCTAAAAAACTTTCCTACATAGTACTTTTTTATTTATAATTTTTAGACATTAAATAATTTAATTTAATTATGACACAATGATGATGCAGTAATTACCATAATAGTGAAAAATTAAAATAATTGATATTAAAAATACCCAAATAAATATAATTTGAGACTTTTAATGAATTAAAATACTTTTTTAGGATACTATGACCTATTAGGATTGGTTTAATTATTTTTTTTCGAAGTAATCATTCTTTTATGAATTTTACAAAAGTCAATTATTGAATAGTGTCAAAATTGACATAAAAGGGTTTTTAAAACAAATATTATATTATTAATTGATATTAAATTCCTAAAAATCTAAAGTTCGGCCAAGAGACTTATATCATGATATTTGTATCATTAATGGACCACATGGGGGTCTCTTGGGTGTATATAGTTAGTTTATTAACCATACAATATAAAAATACAAAGTGACATGGTAAGTGTCAAACTAATTAACTAAGAGTTAAAAATAAAATATAAGGTTAATATAATGACCCAAACCTTTATAAATTCTATTGGTTGAGTAGTTTGCGACCCATCCCCACCTTAACCTTTAAATAATACACTTTGGAGCCATTAGAAACCTAATATGAATTTATTATAAAATAATATTTCTACCTTTTCGAAAGGTGCCCCTCACCCCTCTTAGAAAAGGACACCCCCCCCCCTTCTCATTAATTCACACCTTCAAAGCCTTTTGGTTCAGCCAACCCCTGCCCAAATACTCTTTCAACTTCCTTCGCATCATCCTAGAGGCATTAGTTTAGTCATAAATCCATCCTAAGGATCCCTTTTGATCAGATCAAAAGGAAGAACCCGAAGAAGAGCTATTGATTTCACCAACCTTTTTTAAGTTCCTTTCTTCTTCCACTTCTTATTTCGTTGTTATTACCATTCTAAAATAATGAATCCAGTATCTCCTAGATACTGTAATATTATTATATATATGGTACAACCATATTTAGTATTCTATCCATCCTTTTAATGACATGTCACCATACGTGCGTACGTACGGCTTACCGTCTCCACACCGTGGTGTAATTGTTATTCTATATATTATTATTTGGATGGGTATAATAATGATTTTTAATTCATGTAAATAATAAATATAACATTATAATTATTTTGTATATATGATATACCATTGAATAATAAATTATTTTAATATCAAATGAATGATATTTTCGCTCATGCGTATGTACGGATTACCGTCTCCACGACACGATGAGATTCATTTCAAAGTTCACCATTCATCAATGATTATAAAAATATATATTACTAATAAGTATGTAATATATGAAATAATAATGCTACTAGATATATATATATATATAAGGATTTATGTACTTACATATATCTTATTAACTTACTTCCGTTCAATACTATATGAAAACAGAAACAACGTTTATGCGTACGTACGGACTACCGTCTCCATAAACGGTGTTTTCCATTTCATATATATTTCTATTATACATATTTATATTCTAAATATATATGATATATGTATAATGTTTTATATTCTAGAATTATTTAAATCATGATCTAAGTGATACAACCAAGAGTGACGAGTTAAAACATGTACGATAAAGAAAGTGATTATTATCCGAAATGTTAAACTAACATGGAAATTATTACTAAATGGGTAATATGAAGTCATAAATGAATCATCTATGATATCCTAAATATTAATATGGTTCTGGTATAATTTAATAACATACTATGGTCTTCGTACAGGAGGTTAAACGTACCATCAACTAAAGAAATGTGCAAGGTAAGGGGTTTTCATCTCACTCCATATTCCCGTGAGATTCATGTCATATTGCCACTATTATATTTTGTGTGGTGTATGTACTGCATATAATTTTATTATTTGGGTAATACACTTTAATTTATGTGTATTTACATATTCATTGTATGATACCTCTTTCATGGGGTGTATGCTTCGTAAGTTACCAAATTGGTAAGGGTTTATTTCACAATCTCTTCATTATCCGAGGTTGTTTATACGTAATTATCTTCTGGATCCTCTTTATCATCCACATCCATGTTTCTTAAAAATGTATTTCAAAACTTTTTTACTATTTAATACACAATGGTTTAAAGTCATTTATTCCCTTATTTGACTTTATATGTTTTTAAAGGAATCTTTCCAACATTTTTGAAACAAATTACCTTTTAACCTTTTCGATAAAATTAAGGTAATAATGACTTTTTTAACTTATATGGCGGGTGCGGTTATTCTCCTCCGTTATTACACCTTTGAAGATTCCTTCATAAGATTATAAATATATTTTCAAAATTAAGGTTTTCTCTATAATTATGCGACTTTTAAATGATTTCAAAAACAGAGATATTTCTCTCAAATAGTGTTGATTTCATCTATGTCAACATCCTTTGATAAATTTTACACTTGTTTCAAGTTGATTTATTATGATACAAATCATCCATATTGTATTTAAGGTTTTGTGATATTTTTGACTATGGATGAGTTATTTTTATGCCATTAATGGTTTATGATTAATGTTTTGACATTTTGTATGTTAGTTTTAATACGAATGTTTATCCTCTTCTTAAGATGAATGTGTTGGACTAGTATGTTCTGGGTTGGGGACCGGTAAAATTAAGCCCTCTGGGTTGGGGTTCGGTTACAGTAGACCATCCGGGTTGGTGTCCAGTTATTAGAGGCACTCCGGGTTGGGGTCCGGTTATTAGAGTCACTCCGGGTTGGCGTCCGGTTATTAGAGGCACTCCGGGTTCGTGTCGGGTTATTAGAGGCACTTCGGGAGGGAGTTCGGTTACAGAGGCTCTTCGGGTTGGGTTATGGTTACAGTTATCCCTTAGGTCTTGGAACGAGGCCTTGACATAGAAATTAAAGATCGGCATCATGCATTCCATCACTATGAAAGTGGTTAGTGATATTGCATGTGATTATTCGATTAGTAGAATATCCATTTGAATAAGTAAATGGCATTATGTCATTTTATTTCTACCATATTATGCTGAAGTTTAATTTTAAAAGGCTTTTGTTTTAGTTTTATACATTTCGTAAAATGTTTATGCTTATTTTTGAAAGTTTCCTCTGTATTGCTTACCCTTACTGAGCATTTGAGGTCACCCCTTTCTATGTTTTATTTTTCCCAGGATTCTAAGAAGTGTAATGTGATTGATATGTAGGGTTAAGACAAGGGAACAATGGCATTCATAAATATTATTTATGTTGTTTTATAAATCTTAAAGTGCAAATGTAACATTCATGTATGCGATCTATTTTTCCAAGACTGTTAAACTGATTGGTTCTTCAGGACATGATTCCTTGTAATCATGCCAATGTATTAAAATAATGCACCGACTCTGGATAACTGGGGTCGGGGCGTTACAGTTCGTATCAAAAAAAGTTTAGCAATAACCTTGGAAATTAGATTTAGATAAACTCTGATTAGAGAAAATATCACTAAGATAGAATTTGAGGATTAGTATAGAAGAACTTCCTAGAATTTTGGTATTGTAGAGATTTTGTGAGTTTTCCGAGAAACGCATCCATGTCTGGATACAAGCCGGTAGAGGCGGCTCTGGAACAGATGTACCTAGGGGTAAAACCCGAAAACACCACTTTGAGCTAGACTCGAATGAGAACTGGTGCATGACAACAGGCCTTGCTGCACTCTTGGATACGACACTGCTGGGGGATATACATAGGATAACTCTCATTTTCATTACAAACCATTATTAAGAGCTTATGAGTATATACTTAGTCAACGAAAACATTTTTATGATTATGGATTATATCCATAAACTGTTCCATTTGTGTTAGGTATTTTACAAGTTTGGTAATTATTCATTGCAATTCATAAACTGAACTAGTTTATGTTATTGTATTGAAATGGTGCCCAGTAGAAGGAATGTGAACTCCCGTAGTATGTATGATCCAAAGAGCAAGAAGGATCATATCTTTCGTGGTCCTAAGCCATAATTTAGTAGGGAAATAGTTTCCCATGTATTATCATCATATGAAGAAATAGTATCATGTGGTGATAAGATGAGTTTGTGGTAGAAATTTATTAATGGATAAAACTCTAATTATAAAGTAATTATATCTCCTTATGATCTTAGCCAATCTTATAAATAAATTCCTCATCATTAAGGAAAGGAACATAGAACAAAAATGTTGTCCTAGATGGTACCTTAGATCATCACTAATTTATGGCTTTGGGATTATTTTCCTTTTCATAGCCATGTTCTCTACCACTCTCCATCAGATAATTGATGGTTACATTTCTCTTCCATATCCATATTTTCCTACATGGAACCCTAGTATGTGTTATTTTCGGTAATATTCATACTTTCCACTCTTTATTTTAAATATAGGCCTCATTAATTCATTTTTTGATGTGGGATTTCAATTAAGATATTTTGAAATGACAAAAATGTGTTAGCCTAATACCTTATGTTTTGTTGAACCGATGGTATTTTAAATCATCATAGATTGATCAATTTAAGTACCTCAATTTTAAACTTGTTTGTGATTGATGACCCCAATCACTACCTATAAATATTTACGTTTCTCCTCCCATTATATGTCTATAATTTCTACCAATGTCCTCCTAATCGACATCATAATTTTGTGGTGACCCTTTCATTTCTCTTTTCATCTTATTAAGACTAAATTTTATTAACCAAATTCCCGATGTGGGTTTTTTCCACAAAGATATTTTCTATTTTCAACATTTATTTTCAAATAAGAATATCAAATTGCGAGGACGCAATTTGTTGAAGGAGGGGAGAATGTGACACCCCAAGCTTCCACGGTACACTTCTCTTTGAATAATACAGTAGCGTGTGTTGTACGCAACTTCGAGTTCTAACACACACCACGACCAATCAAAGTAGCTGTTATGAATAGTAATACCTACTTTTTAAAATTTGAGAAATTTTATCTCTAAAAATGGACTTTATTTTTGGATTCGGAGTATCGAATTTAGCCTAAGGTTAAATTTTGGTACTTTTCGGATAACTTTAATATTTTTGATGAATAGTGAAAATTACTAAATTTTAATTAAAAAAAACTTCTTTAATAAAAATAATTATTAGAGATAAATTATGCTTTTGAGTGGTTTTAAAGTATATTTAGAATATAGTTTTACCATTTAATACAATTTTGGTCATTGGACATAATTTCACAATTAAACCGGACATAAACAAGTATCAATCTTTTGATAGTTATTATATCTTAAAAACTCGCTTTTTGTTTTGACCGCAGGAATTAATTTTAAATTAATTTCTTCCACTTCTGTGTTTAGAATTTAGAAAAATGGATTCCATATTTGGAATCAAGATTTACAAATTGTGTTAATAGATAACTTTTATTTTTAGACATTTTGAATAATTACTTCGGTAAATATTTTATTTACCATGGTTAGAGGGTAAATCTGGTAAATAAGGGTTAAAAAATAATATTATAATAATACAAAATTACCCTAAAACGTGTCCTAACCTTATTTATGGATACATGTACGACCTTGGGAATATTCGTCTCGATTTTGTGACCCCATGGAGCCACTTTTAGGTGATAGTGACACTTTATTTTAATTATGTTTAAATAAATACAAAAATGACATAAGCATATATCTTTTAGAAAAATAATTTTTACACAGGGTTATATATGTTGTATGTTCGACTATAAATATTCATTAGAAAGATAAAACGATTTCCTACATAATTATATTTTATTTATAATTTTTAGACCTTAAATAAATTAATTTATGTATGACAGAATGATGATGCAGTAATTATCATAATAGTGAACAATTAAAATAATTGATATTATAAATACCCAAATAAATATAATTTGAGACTTTTAATGAATTACACTAATTTTCTAGTATAATATTACATATTAGGATTGATTTAATTAACATTTTTCGAAGTAACCATTCTGTTATGATTTTTACAAAAGTAAATTATTGAATAGTGTCAAAATTAACATAAAAGGGTTTTTAAAACAAATATTATATTATTAATTGGTATCAAATTCCTAAAATTCTATGGTTCGGCCAAGATACTTTTATCATGATAGTTTTATCATTAATGGATCACATGGGGGTCTCTTGGATGTATATAGTACGTTTATTAACCATATAATACAAAAATACAAAGTGACATGGTAAGTGTCAAACTAATTAACTAGGAGTTAAAAATAAAAGATAAGGATAATATAATTACCCAAACCTCTGTAAATTATATTGGTTGAGTGTTTTTCAACCCATCCCCACCTTTACCTTTAAATAATCCACTTTTTATCCATTATATACCGAATATGAATTTATTATAAAATAATATTTCTAGCTTTTCCAAAGGTGCCCCTCACCCCTCTTATAAAAGGACACCCCCCTTCTCATTAATTCACACCTTCAATGCCTTTTGTTTCGGCCAACCCCTGCCCAAATGCTCTCTCAACTTCCCTCACTTCATCTTAGAGGAATTTCTTTAGTCACGAGTCCATCCTAAGAAGACCTTTTGATCAAATCAAAAGGAACAACCCGAAGAAGAGGTAATGATTTCACCACCCTTTTTCAAGTTCCTTTCTTCTTCCACTTCTTATTTCTTTTTTATTACCCTTATAAAATAATGAATCCAGTATCTCCTATATACTGTAATATTATTATAAATATGGTACAACCATATTCAGTATTCTATCCATCCTTTGAATGACATGTCACCATACGTGTGTACGTACGGCTTACCGTCTCCACGTCGTGGTGTAATTGTTATTCAATATATTTTTATTTGGATGGGTATAGTAATTATTTTTAATTCATGTAAATAATAAATATAACATTATAATGATTCTGTATATATGATATACTATCCAATTACATATTATTCTAATATCAAAAGAATGATATTTTCGCTCATGCGTACGTACGGATTACCGTCTCCACGACGCGATGAGATTCACTTCCAAGTTCACCATTCATCGACGTTTATAAAAATATATATTAATAATAATTATTATGTAATATATGAAATAATATTTCTACTGGAGATATATATATATATATTTATATAAGAATTTATTTACTTACATATATCTTATTCACTTACTTCCGTTCAATACTATATGAAAACAGAAATAGCGTTTATGCGTACGTACGGACTACCGTCTCCATAAACGGTGTTTTACATTTCATATATATTTCTATTATACATATTTATATTCTAAATATATATGATATATTTATCATGTTTTATATTCTAGAAGTATTTAAATCATGATCTAAGTGATACAACCAATAGTGACAAGTTAAAACACGTAGGATAAAGAAAGTGATTATTACCCAAAATGTTAACTTAACATGGAAATTATTTTTAAGTGGGTAATATAAAGTCATAAATGAATCATGTATTATATCAAAAATATTAATATGGTTATGGTATAATTTAATAACATACTAGTATCTTCTTACAGGAGGTTAAACGTACCCTCAACTAATGGAAAGTGCAAGGTAAGGGGTTTTCATCTCACTCTTTATTCCTGTGAGATTCATGCCTCATTGCCACTATTACCTTTTGTGTGGTGTATGTACTGCCTATAATTGTATTCTTTGTGTAATAAACTTTAATTTATGTGTATTTAAATATTCATTGTATGATACCTCTTTCATGGGGTGTATGTTTCATAAGTTACAAAATTGGTAAGTGTTTATTTCACAATCTCTTCATTATCCGAGGTTGTCTATATGTAATTATCTGTCGGGACCTCTTTATCATCCACATCCATGTTTCTTAAAAATGTATTTCAAAACACTTTTAATATTTAATAGACAATGGGTTAAAGTCATTTATACCCTTATTTGACTTTATATGTTTTTAAAGGAATCTTTCCAACGTTTTCGAAACAAGTTACTTTTTAACCTTTTCGAAAAAATTATGGTAAGAATGTCTTTTTTAACTTATACAGCGGGTGCAGTTATTCTCTACCGTTATTACACCTATGAATATTCCTTCACAAGCTTATAAAGTTATTTTCAAAATAATGTTTTTCTCTATAATTATGAGACTTTTAAATGATTTCAAAGAAAGAGATATTTCTCTCAAATAGTATTGATCTCATCTATGTCAACATCCTTTGATAAATTTTACACTTTTTTCAAGTTGATTTATTATGATAAAAATCATCCATATTGTATTTAAGGTTTTGTGATATTTTTGACTATGGATGTGTTATTTTTATGCCATTAATGGTTTATAGTTAAAGTTTTGACATTTTGTATGTTAGTTTTAATACGAATGTTTATCCTCTTCTTAAGATGAATGTGTTGGAATAGTATGTTCTGGGATGGGGACCGGTAAAAGTAAGCCCTCTGGGTTGGATTTCTGTTATAGAAGACCCTCCGGGTTGGTGTCTAGTTATTAGAGGCACTCCTAGTTGGTGTCCGGTTATTAGAGGCACTCCGGGTTGGTGTTCTGTTATTAGAGGCACTCCGGGTTAGTGTCCAGTTATTAGAGGCACTCCGGGATGGAGTCCGGTTACAGAGGATCTCCGAGTTGGGTTCCGGTTATAGTTATCCCTTAGTTCTTGGCACGAGTCCTTGACACAGAAATTAATGATCGGTATCATGCATTCCATCATTATGAAATTGGTTAGTGATATCGCATGTGATTATTCGACTAGTAGAATATCCATGTGAATATGTAAATGGCACTATTACATTTTATTTATGCCATATTATACTGAAATTCATGTTTAAAAGTATTTTGTTATCATTTTATTCATCGCCTTAAATGTTTATGCTTATTTTTAAAAGATTCTGATGTATTGCTTACCCTTACTGAGCATTTGAGCTCACTGCTTTCAATGTTTTATTTTTCGCAGGAATCCAAGAAGTGTAATGTGATTGATATGAATGGTTAAGGCAAGAGAATAATGGCGTTCATAATGATTATTTATGTTGTTTTGTACATCTTAAAGTGCAAATGTAACATTCATGTATGTGATCTATTTTTCCAAGACTGCTAAACTGATCGGTCTTTCGGGACTTGATTCCTTGTAATCATGCCAATGTATTAAAATAATGCACGGACTCTGGGTAACTGGGGTCGGGGCGTTACATTTTTGGATCACCTTTGATCTATAATGGGTATCAAACCATTGTGTAAGATATATCTAGCTCACCAGTTTTATATAATTCTAATGTATGATATCATGAATAAAACATTTACATCATTAAACTCATAAAATAATCATCATTCTTTTATAAACTAATAAACCGAGGAAAAAGAAATGAGTTTAAGGTAAATCCCATTAAAAAAAGATTAACACTTGGAAACGAAATAGGATCCATAACAATCTCATTGAAATGGTATTATACTAGGGAAATGAAATAGGTTCTATACCAAATGTCTTTGTCAGCAACCCATAAAAAAGAAATGGGTTCTTTAACAGTATTCTTAATAAAAGATTATTTCATGGGAATGAAATAGGTTTTGTAAAAATATATTTTATATAATCATAATCCATCCAAAAAAATAATGAGGATAATATCATTAAAAATATCCCTAATGTAGGATAAGTATCAATAAGGGTTTTTTATGTTCATGAATGAAAATTCCTTTAGAATATCATTAAAATCATTCTTATAGAAAATAATAGTTAAACATTGCATCCCATATAACTTTGAAAAGTTCATATCATAAACCACATGAAGGAATAAAATTTAACAAAAAGTGAGATGGAAAAAGGGAGATGGCAGTATATACACCATACAAAAGAAACAAGTGGTGAATATGACATTTATCTCAAAGAAGTAAAAAGTCAGAAGGAAATCCATTATAATGTTTGTATCATTAGAGTGAGAATAAATCAATGAAATATTTATGTATGAAAAATTTAAAAACCAACATAATAAAAGAGTAAATAAAATATAAATAAATAAGAGGACATTTAACACATATTCAGGTTATAACAAAACTAGTGACATAGAAGTTTAACCCAATGAATAGAAATTGGGTAAAAAAATCCCTTACCATAAGTCTGAATTATCTGGTGTATATTTATCTTCATAAATAATTAACTTATATTAATTATTTAATTTATTCATATCCTTTTTCAATTTTATCATTACATTCATTTCACTTATAAAAATTTTTTATGCATCAACTTAAACGGTTAAGTTTATATCAAGCGTTTCGAACATATTTAGTTTATATGTCAAAAACTACCTTGGTAGGTCGAATAAGGTCAATGGAGTCATTATTAAAACATATATAGAATTGTAATACTGAATTAATAATTATAGTTATAAATAAATTATAATTTTAAAACCAACTCGGAAATATGGTTATTAAAAATGAATCAATGTTATAATCATTGAGATTGTAGGCTATACGTACGTATGAGTAACATTCCCATATTTCAATCATCGTTTTGAAAAAAAAGGTAAGTAACATTTATGTTTATATAATTATTATTATATCCAAAATACCATATTATTTAGTCATATATACTTATATATATATATTATTCTTGAAAAGTAAAATGAATCACGTAGCTTTGAGGATATTGTAGTCCACACATCCGCGAACAATATTAGAACTTTTTTAGTGTTTGAAAAGTTAATAAATAAAAAGATATATTATATTTCCAAAAAGGTAATTATGTCATGAACAACATATTGATTTAATTTATATCACATATTTTCCTAAACTCAACCTTAATACATTTTACAAAATCTTTGATGTATCAATTCACATTTAGGAGGTGGTAGTCCACAAGTCCACAAACAATGTTATCATATTCAAAAAAAATAAAAATAATGAAGGAATGTTTAATATAAAAATTAAAAAAGAAACAACAAATAATAAATATCATAAATATCATTTACAAATAGTATTTCTATCACAATTACGAAACATGAGAGGTGTCAATTAAAAAAATGAACAACATCGTTTAGCGAGGGAATAGGCCGTCATTCACATGATCAGTGATTTCATTACCCATTTGATGGATGTGTGTGTCATTGTAGGTAGAACCCATGACATAAAAAAATATAAATATATTTTGGATACCGAATTTTATATATACTAATTTCAAAATAATAATTTAAGGGATGGAGAAAGAAAGAAAACAAAAATTCTCGTTGAACAATGTTACCTCTACTTCATGAAATTCTTTTGGGTTTTCACCGAAGTCCTTCGTTGATTTTATTTTTATCAATGTGATGATTCTAGGTTAAGAGGAGTTATGTTCATAAATTATTTGGGTAGGGTTTTAAAAGACATATTTCTTGACATTTTTTAATAAGTGGGGAGAGTGGGTGTATTTTTATAGTGGAGGGGGGTTTTATTTTTTAAAAAACAAAAAGAGAAACACTATTTCAAGGTACTCCATACATAATGTTCCTCCAATAAAGAACAACATTCTACCCAAGATGGTATATTATTTGAATATTTTCCTAAATTAGGTTTTGTAATGGTTTATGGGTCATTATTTCAACTACGGTTAATGTTTAACCACTGGGTAAACTCGTTTTTACCTTAATCAATGTAATTAATTTTAATTTACTTCACTAATATTTATGGCAAAATAACTATATTTAGATAAATATAAATTATAAATTATTATTAATAAAAATATGGATTCCATTTTTTCATATTACAATAACAAAAATTGATTAATTTAATATAAATTTAATCCTGCAGATGGAATGAGAAAATAGGTTTTTAAAGTAAAACATTCAAAATTTTAAAAGGTTTCTAAATCAAATTTCAATATGAAATTAATTAAAATTACCTAAAATGGATTAAATTAAATAAAATTTATATAATTATACATTAAAAACAATTAAAAATATAATTTAATAGTATAAATTATTTATATGAAAAAACGGTTTTCATTTAAAATTTTTATTATTTATTATTCATCAAAATATGAATGTTCTCAGAAAAATACCAAATGTTCACCCAATGTAAATTTTGATATTATAATTTCAATAATGATTTTTATTTTTTCAAATAAATATTATAAAATTTTGAATATTTATTTTAAAACAAGTATTCCATTAAAATGTGGTAAATTGACTTTAAAAATATACACCTTTTATACATAAAGTTGGATTTATTTTTACCCTAATCGAGTAAAATGTATTGTATGAATTTAAAATTAATTTAATAAATATATAAAATATAAATTTCATTAATATATTCCACTTATAGTGATGAATTAATTTTATTAATAAAAAACAACATTGTGTTCATGAAATATTTTTTTATAATAACAAATCCCTTATATTCAGTTGGTCTTTATTTTCATTTAAAATTAATTGGTAGCCAGTGAATTTATTTTAAAAACATGTGTAAACAATAATTTCATAATTTATTTATTATTATTCATTCCTGTCATTCTAATGGATGTGTTACAACTTTCATTATAATATTAATAGTATATTGTTTTCAGGTAAGAATCGGTCTTGCATGTCATAATTTACCAAAGGAACTTGATATTCGTGCAGCACAAGAAAAACATTCTGTTGCGTGTAATTAAAAATAAATAATGTACTATTTGTAATGTAATATATTAAAGAATTAAAATTATTTTTATATAAAATATTTCATAAAATATTGGGATATTACTATTTTCAGGATTATTAATATGAATTAGATAGTTATATTAATTATAAAAATCTTCTGAAATTTTTTCAATTCATCATCTCAATATTTTATTAGGGTGATTTTTTTTAGAAAATGTGGATTTTTCTATGAATTGTAATAATTATCAATTTTAGTAAATATATTATTTCTTAAAAACAATTATTATTTTAAATGTACTAATTTTTCATTATGATTTTAGGTAATATAATTATTTTTTATTTATATTTAATCCAATTAATTTATTTTGAATGAACTTCAGAATGGATATTAATATGTATTTATTTTTTGATTTAATTAGCGGTTCTTTTGAAAAAAGTATTAAACTATTTAATATTTCTTAATTTTAATTATTCAGAAAAAACTCTAATCTATATTGATTTAAATGAAATTTATAGTTTATTAATAAATAAATATTAAATGAAATTCATACATTAGTAAATACTATTCATAGAGTTAGTATAAAAGAATCATCTTTTCAAAAGTACACTTTTTGAAAAAATGATTTTTTTACCTCTATGTATTTAATTTTAAAATTAAATTCTTACAATTTTACAAAATTAATTTAGTAAAATGGATTACATATTTTTATTTATAATAATTCATATTATCTAAAAAGTAAAACATATTTATTGGTCATGATGAATTGTGAAAATTGTAAAAATATTTTTTTGCGGTTAAGGTACAAACAATTTTACTGGGGGTTAAACAAAAAGAATAATGGTTAGAATGACCTAAAAACTAGTATAAAATTTATTTAATGGATTTATTTAGACAATAACATGTCTAATTATAGATAATGGTTCATTTTAAAGGCTTTAAAGATGTGAAAATTGTTATTTCACCCTTTCAATTTTATCAAATACAAGTGTTAAATTCACCTCGATTATAAAAGTCCACCCACTCGACTCTCCATGTGACACCTTAAAATCCCTCTGGCTAGGCCACTAAATTCCCAAATACCTTCCTTTATTACCTCATTATATTATATAATCCTTGGTATGATCATAAATCTATCCTAGGATTGAATTTGGTTCAAACCTAATGAGGTTTTACAAAAAAGAGTTATTGTGCTTAACCGTGCATATTTATTTTATTGCATCTTCCACTAAATTAAAATATTATTAAATTGTAGTTATATAAAAACAATAGTTTCCTCAATAAAATTATAATTTATTATTTAAATTTAATATTTTAAATCCATCTCAAATTTTGTTAAATGGTAAATGAAATCATTATTCGTGTGTATGGGGGTATACCACCTCGTGAACTAGTGTCATTAGTTTTCATCATTTCCACCCAAATAATGATATAATTATGTATTTAAATAATTTATATGATATTTTTTATATAATTATACTTATTTAGTTGGTAAATCATATATATTTTCTTAATCTCAATTCTGTAAGGGATTCGATAACATTCCTCGTCTGCACGGCGGACTACCGTGGCGCGAAGCGATGTGATTCGTTTTACACTAATTCTTTTCATGTAAAATAATAAATATAAAGTTAATAAATAGATTTGAAAAAATTTTAATATAAATGAAATATTTAAAATTCTAAAAATATAATATATAATTTTATTTCTTACTTTTCCACTCACTAAAAATGATAATTTCTTTCGTGTATACGTGTGGACTACCTCCTCCACAAAGTAATGTGATTATTTTTTATCCATGAAATTAGACTAATAATATATATATATATATAATGTATTTATATGGTATTTATTATATTTTGATAATTCTCGAAAGATAATATATTTCTTACCTTCTATCCATAATGATCATTGAAAAATGGAAATGTTACTCATGCGTATGTACGCACTGCCATATCTATGATCATAACATAGTTCATTTTTTATATATATCATTCATTATTAGTAATAAAATTATACTTTTCATATAAAATTGATATTTATTTAATGATTATTATCCTATATATTTTGAAATAATTACCTCTTTTACCATAGCCAACCTAGAAAATTCATTTTTGAAAAATAAGTCAAATATCATCATAACATCTAATGAAATCATAATATATTAAGAAATAATATATAACATGGTAACATGTGAAATAAAAGGAATAATAATCTTAATTAAGTTTCTTATGAAACAAAATCATTAACATAAGTTCATTATTCAATAATATAATTAATTTATGTGATGAGTTATACTGAATGTAAGGGACTTCATCTCAATTTCATTTTATTGAGCCATATTTTTAGGTTATTATTCTGTATTATTTTATATGGTTTATATACAAACCCTTTGAAATGTTATATCATGAAATTTTCTATTATAATTATGTTTAATGTTTTTAATAATTTTATTATTTCTTGGGTCTTATGATTCAAATGTTTCCAAAGTGGAAAGAGACATTTCAATAAAAAATCCCCTTTCATTTTTTCCTTATAACTCTCTTTTTCTTCAATGTACATGTTTTAAAAATGATTTTATCAATGAAATTATATGGGAATGATAGTTTTATAAAGGTTATATTTTTTATTTATTTATGTTTTTTTAAGTAATCTTGGTATGGAATGCTTTACTTTCTTTACAAATGACAAAATGAATGTTCAATTTTAACATATATAGTGTCACCAACATTTCCCACCACTGTAACCATTATTTTATGATTTTATACCATTATATGAATTGAGTTTTTATAAAATAAAAACCAATCCTCCATTTTTCTTAGTATTTTGATCTAGAAAATATTATATTAATAAAATATTTCTCTATTAAAAATTGATATTTAAAAGAAAAGTCAATTTTTATAATAGAAATTTATTTACATATGAGTTTTTATAATTTATCAAATGGATTATAATGAAAAAGTGCAATAATAATTTTTTTTCATTTATGGTATTGTAATTGGGAATTATATGATAAATGGGTGAGTCTGATATATCTTATATTATTGGCATACCTTGATTGTAATTGGTGCGGACGATATTGCTTATAAGATGGGTGCACCTAGATAGCGTTGGGTAAGACCTATATAGATCAAATGTAGGGTGCACCTGAATAGTGCTCCATTTCATTGAGTAATGTTCCTTATATTAATTGGAAATAAGTCAGGAGTTACCTATGTTTTTCTCCTATTGATTTAGGTGGGATCCTATTATATTATAACATGTTTAAAATGGGTTTTGAATTTGGTTCTCTATCATTCAAAAAGGTGTTGTGATTTTCATGCTATGAGTTTAAATGGTATTTTTTAGAAACAGAAAATGTTAGGTTTTATTGTGGAAATGATTACTTTCATTTACTCAGAAAAATTATATAAAGGAAAACATGTTATGGATTTTCATATTTTTTGTGGGATAAATAGTTTTCTTTCACTATAAAACAACATACTATGAAATTTTATGCTCACCATATATTTTAATCTTTTTTAGTAAGATTTATGGTTGGCTAACAGAATGGAAGAAGTTAAGTTTAATTCGATGAATATTGTTCATGAATAGATTTCATGTATTTTCTAAAAATATATATTATATTGAAAAAATGGATACTGATAGGTAGTGAACATATTTTATTAAATTTTATTTGTTATGTATGAGTTATGATAAAATTATCTAAATTACTAAACCTAAAATGATAATAACAAATGGATAATGATTTCTTGAAATAGAACACGAGATTATGTATTTTTTAATGTTGGGTCCTTATAACTATAGAAAAATATTTTCATCGAAACTATGATTTTTCTTCATGAACAAATTTTTACATAAAATACATCATATCGGGGATATTAAATAGTGATTTTGGATTTAATTATAATAGTATGGATTTTATAAAGTATCAAGATATAGGTATTAATTTATTTTTTTAATTGTTGACCAAGGTGGCCAAAGGGGTGTGTACAAGAATCAAACTTAAAATAGATGAATGCTTTACATTTTCATGTATTCTTATGATAGGAAATATTCTTAAAAATAAAATTATTTGGGAATGGTGTTTTAAAAAAAATGGGATTATTTTTGGGAAATGGAATTGGAAGAATTTTTTTAGTAAATAAAAATATCCTCGATATGCTATCTGATTTTTTTATAGAATAATATATTGTGGAACATTAGTTAACATAAAATGTGGGTGTTTATCTTCTACATTATTCAACTATGATATTTTATTTTTTAAATCTTATGAATGTGGAGTTATTCTAACTCTATTTGATAAATATTGGAATTATTTTCCTTTGGTGTGGTGAGATACACACATGATATTATTTGGATATGGTTTTTAATAGATTTTTTGAGTATTTTAGGTTATTGGAATGAGATGTATAAATAAATATTTTTTCCTTCTAGTTAGGTTTTACTGGAAGTATTTCATAAATTCAAATTATAATTATATGACCTTATGAGAAATAAATTTTTTAGGTTTTTCTATTTGCATGAGTTTGGGTCTAGTAGCATGTAATATGGAATAGAATTCAGTGGTGCAGTTTTAGGAGTTTTTTATTAGTGGGTTGGTTCTTTTTAAAATTCCATTAGGGAACAAGAATGAGGGTATTTCTATACACAGGGTGGAAATGACTGAATGTCCTGATATTACTTATGTTTAGGTATATTCTTAATGATTTAGAGTGATGCATAATTTATGAATCATTGGGGAGTTTAGTCTCATTGTCATATTGTCTCAAGTTCTATCAAAATGTGCATGGGTAGTACTTTACGTGGAATGTGAGTGACATTATATGCATGAAATTTCGTATGGTTAGAAGTTATATCCTATGATCAATTATATATAAATCCTATATAAATGATGTGGGGGATACAACCTAGGAGTATGGTAAATTACAACTACACTTGGTTATAAATTATTTATGATGAATAATGGATTAGAATAATTAAGTAGGTTATTGGAATTTACATTGGTAATTAGACTAAAGAGTGAGTGAATTAGATAATTTTACCATAAATCCTCAAGGGTCAGTAATATGTAATTCTAGATATATGTTATGATTCATTGGAAATAGGGTTATTACAATGTTTTCATGGATTGACCATTTGAGAAGTAAAGGGGTTTTTGGAACTCGAGTGATGCTCAATGATTTCAATAGAACCCAAAAAAACATAAGTTCACAAAACCATAGAGAGATGTTAGGGGAATATAGTTTGAATTTCTTATTGGGATATGAATAGTGGTTGGGTATTTTTTGAACATAGTTATTGGGTGATCAAATTGGTAGCATATGGAGATTAAATACTATTTCGATATGGAGAAATGGGCCATCAAGGAAGTTTTAGGTCTTCACATGAAATGGTTTGGAGTATTTTGGGGAAAAATAATATAAGTCATGGGGATATTGGGATGAACCAACCATACAATATACACATATTATAAATTTATACAAGTTTACCCATTTTATACCATAATAATTCTCATTTCTATATCATATTGTTTTAATGTATTTATTGATTTTATTCATTAAAATCATAATCAATTATATTATTAATATATATAAAAAATTATACCCTCTAAGGCCCCATTTTAGATATATAATATGTTATACTATTATATAAAAGTTGTGAAATGGAATCATTAGAAATAGGTGAGATCGAATGGTTAGTAAAGGTAAACATAAGCGATATCAATTTTCAAAACATATGATAACATCATAAATATAAAAAGTTGGAATAATATAAACATGTTGGTTGGAGAATTTAATATAGGCATATGATCATGAGATAGTGAAATCATACCCAATAAAAAATATATCAAAAAAATAAATCATGGAAAAATTAATTTAGTATCCCATATGAATTGAGAATATAAATACGGAAACATGGGATAATAATCATTTTACATGAAATATAACATAGGAATGAGGTATAAAATATAATTTTGGAACAAATATAAGAGTAGAAAATCATTTTTATTTTAATTATCACTGCAAAAATAATCATCACTTAGTATAAATAGACCCATAAAAATGTGGATAGAGTAAACTCCCCAGTACCTCGCATTCAATCTCATGGACTAATAATATCTACCCAATACATTATCGGGATATATAATTATGTAATGAACTACTAGATAATGAAAAAACTATATATATATATATATATGGAACTTGAAAATGATCACATCAATAAGACAACTATAAGAGAAATAACCCCTAATAAATAAATGGGTCTCATAAAAATTTCTACAAGAAATAAATAAATTATCTAGAGAAAGAAATAGTATAATTTTATTCACATACAAACATAGTGAAACATCATGAAAATTTAACAGATATTAACATAAATTAAGTCACATTAAAAGAACATTACAATTTTTTGTAAAAAAAATTATGATATATTCATTATATTATGATAATATTTGTTTAGATGAAATATTTTAAAAATATATATTTTTATAAAAATATTCTGAAAATATATAGAAATTACTTTTGAATAATTATGAATACCTGAAAAATAATATTTGTAAGGAAAACTAGGGAAACTTTTTAAGGAATATGAATGTGTAGAATATTTTTAAAAAACAATGTTCGCACACTTTTGTGAATAATAGTCAGATTCAACAGAAGATAAAATTAATAAATAATAGGAATAGGGATAAGGAAAAACATAAAAAAATAAGATAGATGTGTAAATGGAAAAAATTATTACTAACCCCAGTGAAGAGATAAGGTGAGTTCCTATAACATGAATAATTTTTTGTGGATAATAAAAAAATTAAAGGGGAAATTATGAGAATATATGTAAAATCAATAAAAATAGTGAATAATGTAGTTTGTGTTTTTAGTGAAATTTCATATTGTTTACACTATTTGAAATTTTAATATAAATAATCATATTTTCAATGTCATATTGAAAAGGAAACCCTTTCCTTTAATTGTTACTTCCAGTAAAGTAAATTATTATTGAGTATTATAAACATAATTATTGTAATGACCCACCAATTCTCATTGGATTGAGAGTACAATGTGCCATTACTAGGCCTTAAGCGACATCCCCAAGACGCCAAAGGCTAGAAATAAATTCTGAAGGGTTTCAAAAATAAGTTGGGGGATGATTTACCCTTCAAGAACTAAACCCATAAACCAACCATAACCAAAGATTCACTATATGATGCATGAAAAAATGAAACAACCAACTCATGCATTACCAAAAAATAACTACATTGATCCACAAATCAAAACATAACCAACACAAAATAAGAGTACCTAGCGAAAGACTAAAAAAAGACCCAAAAAAGCCAAGACATGCTCCATGGTTCCACACCTAGCTTCATGCACCAAGCGCCACAACATCTCCCAAGAATCACCACAAACCACTACTAATGAGATCCCTTACCTTTACCTGTGTCTCCGAATACAACATCTGCAAAAGCACCAACATGCCCAAGCCGGGGTGAGTATACAACTCAATAGTTTTTCCCCCAATGACATCCCTACTCACGCCACAAGGGTAGAAGAATTTGAAACAATAATATAAAAATATTTTATGTGAAATATTTTCTCAAAAGCAATTTATAACTAAATATAAACAAGTTTCCAAAACCATTCGTAACCAAAAGCATCCATAAGAAATTGAAACCAATTTTCCAACAAGTTATTTCACCAGAAAAATAACCAATCAAGCTTTAGAACCATTTCACAAAATCCATTTTTGGCATACCAACCCATTTCACAACCCGTGAAATCAACCATGCATGATTCGTTATGACAGTTCCATACTCATGAGTGGTTTCTAACCGATCTACCAAGTCGTCAAAAGGTAATTGTTTCCCAAGTGCCATTACACCTTTGGCACTGATCACAAGGTCATATTTCAACCAATCCTCATACTTAAAAGTCACATGTTCCATTAAATGTTTGGCACTGAGCACAAGGTCCTATTTCATCCAAGCCTCATATATGCAACATGAACACACACCACACATTCACAACAATCATGCCAAAACCATCCTTTCAATAAAACACCCTTTATTGAAAACCACATCCATCAAAACCATGTGTGTTCAAACAATTCAAACCATTTCAATAAAACTGTACTTTTATTGAAAACCAATCTTTCTTCAAACCATTTACCCTTCCAGCAAATCCATTATTTAAAATCAAAAATTTAAATTCAAGAAGCCAAACAACTTTGCAAAATAGTCCACCAAGATTTCACAATTTCATCAAAACCAAAAATCATCACTAAATAAGAGTTACTCCATGATTTTCATAATTAATTTCATTCAAATAACCCAATTTGAAACTAAGACAATAAATTCTATAAGAGAAGCCGAGAGTGAATCCTCCTACCCTTAGGGTTTTGACGAAAACCACAACAAATGAAGAGCGCACAATAAAATCAGGTCGATTCACCATGGTTCCTCCTTAGATCTCTTCTGCTAACACAACAAAGACCAAATATCTTCATATTTGGAATCCAAACACATAGATCTACCCATAAAGGGTGTAAATCTATGAAACGAAGAGAAGAGGAGAAGTAGATCTAAGTAGATCTATGAAACCAAACAAGAACGATCACATACCTCAAGAATCCAGCTTTGATTCACCAAGAGAAACCTATTGATTGCCTCCGGAACGATGGGAGAACCCTCCATGACCTTAGGGAAACCAAAATCCCAAGTTAGGGATGCTTAAGAGGAGAAACGTGCTTCATAGAGGCAAAAACGCATGAGATCCACCTTTATAGGATCTCGTTTAAGTGGCCGCACGGTTAGGTCACACGGTTTGACAAACCATGCGCTAACCATGTGTTAGCTACAAACCCGACCACCCTTCTCACAGGGTTTGGCCGCAAGGTTAGACAAAACATGTGTCGTCCGTGCGGAAGCTACTGCCTCCATGGCCCACTGCGCACGGTTTGGCTGCACGGTTTAGGCAAACCTTGCACCGCCCGTGAGACTTCCCCTCTGCCTCAAAACATCACTCCAAGTTCTCTCGACTCTCCTGTTCAACACCCTTAACATTCAAACCATGAAAATCATTCGGTAATGGTTATATACCAGAAACCTAGGGTACTACATTCTCCCCACCATTGGTCTTTCCGTCCACGGAAAGTAGAAAACCTTCAGTCAACTGAAAGTGTTTCGGGCACTGCTCTTTCATCTCCTTTTAATGTTCCCAAGTCTCTTTCCGAATCTGACCATGTTTCCATAAATCCCACACTAGACCGATGTTTTTTCCACGTAAGACGTTGTCTTGCCTATCCACAATCCATTCTGGGATATGTATCAATGAAGCATCCGACACTAGGTCAACATAATTCCATCTGATCACATGGTCAGGATCAGGCAGATACTTTTTCAACTAAGATACATGGAACACATTTTGCACTAAAATAAACCATGGTGGTAATGCCAACCTATTTCCACCTCTCACACCCATTCCAGTATCTCAAAAGGTCCAATGTATCTAGGAGATAACTTTCCCTCTTTTCCGAAATGACGATGTCCAAGCCTTGGAGAGATCCTCAAGAAGACATGATCACCCACAACGTACGACAACACTCTTCGACGGTGATCTGCATAAGATTTATGATGACTCTGAGCTGTCTCCATCCTATTTCTAACCAACAGAATCTTCTCCATTTTTTCTTGTAAAAGGCTTGGCCCAACTAGTGAAGTTTCACCAGTTTCCACCCAGCATAGTGGAGAACGACAAGGACGCCTATACAATGCTTCAAAAGGATATATGTGCATCAAGGCTTGATAGCTGTTATTGTGTGAGAACTCTACTAAGGTTATATTATCCTCTCATGACCCACCAAAATCTATTACACAATCCCTCAACATGTTTTCCAATGTCTGTATCATCCGCTCGGATTGCCCATCCATCTGGGGATGATACACCATGCTCATAGTCAACTGAGTCCCAAGGGATTACTGTAATGATTTCCAGAAATGAGAGGTGAACCTAGGATCTCTATCTGAGACTATAGAAACTGGTACATCATGCCTCTTTACCACTTCTCGGATATATATTTTTGAAAGATCTTCCATCGTATGGGTTTCAAGAATAGGGATGAAATGGGCTGACTTGGTTAGATGGTCCACTCTCACCCAAATGGAATCGTGTTTCCGGACCATTCTTGGATGTCCTATAACAAAATTCATTGCTATCTGATTCCATTTCCACACTAGGATAGGTAATGGTTGTAAAATACCAGCTAATCTCTGATTCTCTGCTTTAATTGGCTGACAAGTTAAACACCGTGAGACGAACTCGACCACCTTTCATTTCATGTCGCTCCACCAAAACTGCGCCTTCAATGCCTTATACATCTTCTGTGTACCTGGGTGTACAACACATCCTAAATTGTGATAATCTTAACGGATTTGTTCCTAAAAAACCATAGTTTTAACCATACGATCTCTGAAACACAAAACTTCACCCCCATCAAGTTTTCATCCATCAATGGTCTCCCCACCATTGAGTTTTCAACATACAACCAGAAATTATGAATCATATATTTGTGCTTCTATGATCATCATTACTAAATTAGGAACAAGTTTAGCTGAAAAGGAAATAGAAACATTACCTCGGTCTTCACATTCCACATGCATGTCGGCTAAGACCAATGTCAACTTCCATTCGTCTGAAGCTTCTTTTTCCAACTGAGCATATGACTTTCTACTCAATGAATCCGTCGAAGAAATTCTATTTCCGGTTGTGTATATCAAGTCAAAGTCAAACATTTGGAGATACTCCATCCATCTCATTTTCCTGATATTCGAATCTCACTGTGAGAAAATGTGTTTTATTGATTTTTCGATCCGTAGACACAGTAAATTTCTCACCAAAGAGATAATGTCTCCATGTTTTCAATGCATGGGCGACTACAGCTAGCTCCAGATCATGTGTTGGGTAATTCTTCACATGAAACCTCAACTTCCTTGAGCCATAAGCAACCAAATTATCTCTTTCCATTAGAACAGAACCCAACCCTAATCTTGAAGCATCACAATACACCACATAACCCTATCCTGATTCAGGCAAGATCAAGATAGGTGTTGATGTAAGGTGAACTTTCAGTTCCCGGAAACACTTCTGACATTCTTTTATCCATTGGAATGGATCATTCTTCTTTGGAAGAGATGTCATTGGTGATTCAAGTCCGGAAAAATCATTCACAAAGCGTTGATAGTAACCAGCTAGACCAAGAAAACATCGAATCTCGAATACATTCTTAGGTGGTTACTAAGAGATAACGGCTTCTATCTTTTCAAGATCAACAGAAATGTCTTTCTCAGAAATGACAAGGCCAAGGAAATGTACATCCTGTATCCAAAAATCACACGTTGATAATTTGGCATACAAAAGATGATCTCTCAATAGTTTTAACACTGTTTCCAGGTGCTCCTCATGATCAGCCCTTGTCTTTGAATACACAAAGATATCATCCACAAACAACACAACAATAGAATCCAGATATCGCTGAAATATCCAATTAATCAAATCCATGAAGACTGCTAGTACATTTGTTATACCAAAAGGCATGACTAAATATTTGTAGAGGCCATATCTCCTTTTGAATGTTGTCTTTGGAATATCCTCCTTCCGAACTCGCAATTGGTGATATCCTGATCACAAGTCAATATTGGAGAACCACTGATCTCCCCTTAATTGATTGAACAGATCATCAATGCATGGAAGTGGATATCTATTCTTTATCGTAACTTGGTTAAGCTTACAATAATAAACACACAACTGAAGAGTTCCATCTTCCTTCTTCACAAACAACACCGGTGATGCCCATGGAGAAGAACTTGGTCGAATGAAACCCTTGCTTTACTACTCCTCTAACTACACGTTCAGTTATAGTAACTCTGTTGGTGTCATCCTATAATATGGATGGGAAATTTTTCTGGTCCCCAGAAGGATATCAATCATAAACTCCACTTCCCTTAGAGGTGGTAACCCTGAGAAGTTATTGGGAAAAACATCTGGAAATTGATCCAAGACAGCTGGAAAACTATTTTCCCCAATCTATTCCATTGATTCGAAAGTCAATGCTGCTAGTTGGTAAGAGATCGTTCCCTCCATTGGTGTCAACAATCTCTTTACACTTTTCTTTTCCATATTCTCTCCTTTGTAGATATGGTTGATGTCGTCCTCAGTCGTGAAACTAAACGTTCTCCTATAACAGTTGATGTCAGCCTTAAACATTTTCAACCAATCCATACCCAGGATTATATCATAGGTATCCATGTCCAACATCGAGAAGTCCCATTTTAACACATCTCCATCAATGGTTATAGCACATTATCTACACACAAAGGCTTGATGGTCTCTTTCACTGAGAGGAGTTTTCAGTTTCAAAACCGAATCTCCCACTATTTTCCATGGGTACCACCATGATTCCTCTTCCTGAAACTCCCTACAGATCTCGTGGAGCCACTGATGCTCGATTCACCATCTCTGTGTGATCACTGATATAGAGAACTTCTATTTTGGAGAAGATCTCTTTCCCTAACCCCGCTTTGAAGACCCTTTCCTTCAACAATGTGCTTCATGTCACCTCTAGTGAAAACCGCACAAAGCTCATAAACATAGCATCATACTCCGTCACAGACATATGCTCTTGCTTCATACTGAAGAAATCAGTTGTGCACTGAATTCTGAACGTATGTGGGTAGAATTGTTTATTAAACAATTCCTCAAATACTTCCCACATCATACCCAGGTCCATTCCCAATTGGACTACCAACTCCCACCACTAAAGAGAAAGACCCTCTGGATTATACGTTTCTAGATTTACTTTCAACTCTACCTGTGTCCCCAAGAATTCATAAATTATGTTCATTCTGGACAGTCATGCCTCTTCCCTTTTCGGGTCTGAATCACCCCTAAAGACGTGCGGATCCTACTTTTAAAACAGATCCACATAAGCCACATGTTTTGGCTCATCCACTCTATTCACACTTCTCATAGCTTGTAAATCTTCCACTATGCTCTGGACTAACTTCTGGTTCACTTGGGGCTCAAGTGCAACAATGTTCTCATCGGCCACCTCCAGTTGGTCTCTACGATGCCTACCCAGTTCCATTTTCTAAACCAATAACAAAATCTGTCAATATCACTCTCTAGAAACTGATGGCTTAGAATTAAAATTATATTACATCATCAATCATAATATTGTTTTTCCAAAAACAAATTTTTCCATGTTAAACCATTTTTGAAAACATTCAACATTCTTTTTGAAAATCAACCCATTTTCAAAATAAACCAAATACTGTTTTTTCAAAATTGTTCACTTGAAAACAATTTCTATGTTTTTCAAAAATTCACACCGCGCACAAAATCCTTACTCATTCCTCACAATGAGAAATTAAATCCTAGTGGGAAGTTATTCCTCTACAATGCATGTCATGCTCCTCTCATTGGATAAACCCGTGACAATGAGATTTCCAACATTTTAGAAGTGTATCCAAAACACTTATGTACCCAACACCCTGGTAACTTGAAGTTCAGCATAAATGGGTTTTCTACGTCATTTTATGATATAAATTTCGTGTTCTGACAATCCAAATCCTTTCTATGATTTTTACCCAAGGAATAGACAAGAATGAGTTTCAACTCCAAGACTAAGAACATATATGACCACTTGTTACGAAAGGACTGAATAAGCTGATACCGTTTTTAATGACCCACCAATTCTCATTGGCTTTAGAGTACAACGTGCCATTACTAGGCCTTAAGCGACATCCCCATGATTCTAAAGGCTTCAAATAAATGCCGAAGGGTTTCAAATATAAGTTGGTGGACGATTTACCCTTTAATAAATAAATACATAAATAAACCATAACCAAACATTCACTATATGAAGCATGAACAAATGAAACAACCAACTCATGCATTACCAAAAGATAACTACACTATTCCACATATCAAAATATAACCAACACAAAATCAGAGTACCAAGAGGAAGACTAAACCAAAGACCAAAAACAAGCCAAGACATGCTCCACGGTTCCACACCGAGCTCCATGAACCAAGCACCACCAAATCTCTCAAGAATCACCATGAACCACAAGTAATGAGATGACTTACCTTTACTTATGCCCTGGAATACGACATCAGCAAAATCACCAACGTGCCAAAGTATGGGTGAGTATAAAACTCTGTAGGTTTTCCCCAATGACTTCCTTACTCACACCACTAGGATAGAAGAGTTAGAAACAGTTATATAAAAATAGTTTTTGTATAACATTTTCTCAAAAGAATTTTATAACTAAATATAAACAAGTTTCCAAAACCATTAGTAACCAAAAGCATCCAAGAGCAATTGAAACCAATTTTCCAATAATTTATTTTTCTATAAAAATAACCAATCAAGCTTTATAACCATTTTACAAAATCCCTTTTTGGCATACCCACCCATTTCACAACCCGTGAAATCAACCACGCATGCTTCGTTTTGACAGTGCCATACTCATGAGTGGTTTCTCATAGATCTACCAAGTTGTCACAAGGTATTGTTTCCCATGTGCCATTACACCTTTGGCACTGAGCGCAAGGTCATATTTCAACCAAGCCTCGTACTTAAAAGTCCCATGTGCCATTAAACATTTGGCACCGACCACAAGGTCCTATTTCAACCAAGCCTCGTATATGCAACATGAACACACACCACAAATTCACAACAATCATTCCAAGACCATCATTTCAATAAGACACCCTTTATTGAAAACCATTTCCGTCAAAACAATGTGTGTTAAACAAATTCAATCCATTTCCATAAAACCGTAATTTTATTGAAACCCAATATTTCTTCAAACCATTTACCATTCCAGAAAATCCATAATTTAAAATCAACATTTTAAATTCAAGAATCCAAATCACTTTGCACAATAATCGACCAATATTTCACAATTTCATCAAAACCATAATTAATCACTAAAGATGAGTTACTCCATGCTTTTCAAGCTCAATTTCATTAAAATAACCAAATTTGAAACTAAGACAATCAATTTCAACAAGAGGGCTCGATAGTGAATCCTCCTACTTTTAGGGTTTTGATGAAAACCTCAACAAATGAAGAATGCACAAGAAAACCGGGCCGATTCACCCAGGATCCTCCTTAGATATCTTCTCCTAACACAAAAAAAGACTAAATCTCATCATATTTGGCATCCACACACTTAGATCTACTCATAATGGGTGTAGATATAAGAATACGAGAGAATAGGAGAAGTAGATCTAAGTATATCTGAGAAACCAAAAAAGAACGATCACATACCTCAAGAATCCGGCTTCGATTCGCCAAGAGAAGCCTTCTGATCGCCTCTGGAACGATGATAGAAGCCTCCTTTACCTTAGGAAAACCAAAATCTCTAGGTAGGGCTTATTATGAGGAAAAACGAGCTTCATAGGCGAAAATATGAGTGAGATCCACCTTTATAGGATCTCGTTTAAGTGGTTTCACGGTTTGTTCGCACGGTTTGACAAAACATGCGCTAATCATGTGTTAGCTAAAGCCTCAACCACCCTTCTCGCATGGTTTGGCCACACGGTTAGACAAACTATGCACCAACTGTGCGGAAGCTACTACCTCCAAGACCCACAGTGCATGGTTTGGCTACACGATTTAGACAAATTGTGTGATGCCCGTGTGACATCCCCTTTGCCTCAAAACAACACTCCAAGTTCTCCCGACATTCCTATTCAACAACCTTAACTTTAAAACCATCAAAAGAATCATGTAAGGGTTACATACCAGAAACCGGGGGTACTAAAATTATCTTATTAAATTATTTCATAACCTTATTCACATATATTACCTTTTAAAAATTTAAATTATAATAATTTATAGGAATTAATTTTTTTGTAATTGTTTATTTTTGTTTTTAAATTTTTTTATTTTAATTGTTTTGTAAATTTTTTTATATAGTGAGATCCTTCCTATTTTTTTGATAAAAATTACATCAACACAAGATTATAAATTATTTTTAAATGATTATTTTAATGTGGCTTAGGCATACTCATGTTCATTTTGTTAAATTTAAGGGTATTTTTTTGAAGAAAAAATTCACAACTGTCAAGTTTCAGGTAATTTTCCAAAAACATGAAGTTATATAATAATGAATTTTAAATTTATATTCATCCTTCCAGAATCATATTCATAGTATAAATTATTCTTTAATATAAAATATTTCAAATATTAATTTTCTGATACTCATTCATGTTGAAAATAATGGTGTTGGTATAGCATAGTGTGATTAAGTGGCTGAATTGACTATGTTAAGAGCATGTTATACTGATGAATGAGTAAAGCCTTAGAGATATATAATAGTAATATAATTTCATATAATTTTAATGTTTTTATAATAATATAATTTGAGAATGTAATGAATGTTTTTAATATTTTATATGATATTTTATTTCAAAAATTTTGAGAAGCACTCAATACACACATTGATGAATTCACTCTTTCTCAAAATGTTTTCCTATATAATGAATGATTTAAGCCCCAAAATCAAGAACTTAAGATACAAAAATTTTAAAAATGACTAATAGAGGGAAATAAAGTAGTCTTTTTAGTAAAAATTCACGGTAGTGTGTGGTTTTATTTTGGTATAGGAGGGGTCTGTTTATAAGTGTGTTTGGGAGGTTTTTCCACAAATAATTATTCCCTATTGTTTAATGGAAATTATATTTCCGGGAAAGTAATTTTAATGAGGAATAATAATTTATATGGATCATGAATCCCCCCAGAAATATAATTTTTACATATGTTTATTGATATTTAATACATTTATCCCCTTGTTGAACTATGCTTTATCGCATTTTACCTTTATCCTAGTAGCTGGATTTTTACCTAGATAACATACTTTTTGGCCCAAAATTTAAATTATCCCACTCATATAATATTAATTTCAATATACAGAAAACATATATATTAATTTCTATATTCAGAATACATATATATTAATTTATTCGTGATCATAAAATCATTAATTTAACTCTTAGATGAATATATAAAATATATTTGAAAAATGTTTTATTAACAAATTACTTATTAAACATTATGTGTTATTATTTTTATGTCATATCATTTACTAATTATTGCATCAGTGATGACATATTTTTTTATACTAAAAAAATTATATTTAAATTAAATCATCCTTAAAAAATTATATATTTAAATAAAAATGTATAATTTAATAAAAACAAATAAACAAAAAATATCCTTCCATGTATAAATTGTTTTTATTTTTATTTTTATCAAATTACTAAATAATTTATGAATGTTAAAAAATAATTTATTAAATAACATGATCCAATTATTTTAAATTTATAATTTACAAAAAAAATAAAATATATTTTAAAATAAATGTTTTAATTTAAATATATTTTCATTGTTGTTAATCATAAAAATTTTATTACTATTAATTCTATTATTATTTATTTAATGTTATATAATTATTTTAAAACTCATTCCATGAATATATTTTTAATAATAAAAATTAAATAAATACCATAAATTAATAAAAATATATAAAAATATTTTATTATAGAAAATACTTTTTTAAAAAGAATTATTTTATTTTAATTTCAATTAATTTTTTTTATTTATGCAAATTATTTTAAAAACTAAAATTCAATGGTTTCAAATTTTAATGTGGAATTTGAATGTTAGACATGTAGGAGGAGACAGTTATTAAATTGATATTTTTATTTGTAATTTTAGCATTGATAAGTATTTGAAATATTTTTTGAATTTATAATGAGGTCAAGTTATTGGTTTGGGTTCTTAGGTGATAGTCGGAGAAGGGTGATGGTGGACCTTAACTAAAATTTCAACTTATTTGGAGGAAAAGTGGTATAATGAGGTGTGATATGTTGTGGTTTCATATGACTGTGAAAGAAATGGTGTAATGGTGAAGGGATATACTATGTTAGTGATGTATAGAAAATCCCCACATTGCAGCCTAGAGGCTGCACTATGTACTACTCGCATGGGTGGATGACTTATGGTCCAAAAAAATGGGCCACACCATATTATAGTAGGTGGTTATGAATTTAACCATTCTTCCTTATGGATACTAGTTATACAACATACGTGGGGTTTGATTGATAGTTTGTCATTTTAGAAAATCCCCAATTCATTTCTAATTGAATGCGTCGTGGAGGGTGACTCGAATATAAGGCATCAAGTTTCCAACCATTGTGGGCTATGCAGTTGATCTATGCTCCATTACATAGCCATAGTCTTTGTACGGGGCCAACCCCATGTTACCATTAGACAAACTATAACGAGTCCCAACCCACATTTTTTATTAGCAAGTAAACTCATAATTTCTTCATTGACACCCATTCATATTTTAGGGTAAGGGGTGCACTAGGTGCACCCTTTTTGGTTGAATTCCTACCCTTTTTTCATCCCTATGTTGACCATTTAGATGGTTGGGTTCATGTTTTTTACTATTATTATTCATGTTGTAATATTCTATTCTCCTTCTCTTTTATTTTTTCCCTCCATAGTCCCTGATTTTTGTATTGTCTCAAATGTGGTTTTAGTGAAAATTTCACTAGAGCATGATGTAATTTTCTATGCATGATGTGGATTTTTATTGGTGTTGATGGTGGATGAATAAAGATTATTAACACATGAAATTTCACACCAATTATATTATAGTTTTTATATTGTTGAATATTTATATATTATTTATATAAATTACCTGAAATTTGGAAATTTTTCATGTAATTAAATTAGGTGTTTTGTGTTGATTAGGTTTGGGTGAATATGAAAAGTGGACCACATCACATTGATTAACGTGACTATAAGAGGATATTTCTTGGATAGTTCTTGGTGAG
Organism: Viscum album; assembly: GCA_963277665.1. NCBI lineage: Eukaryota > Viridiplantae > Streptophyta > Magnoliopsida > Santalales > Viscaceae > Viscum > Viscum album. Next base: position 670,654,350 of record OY728139.1, on the reverse strand, counting down.
AGTCATTTTTTTACTCTTAAAGTATATAAAATATTATGTATTAGGTGGTCCCAATGATGTTTTCATAGGTTTATTCATTTTTTTATGTATCATGTGATATTTGGACTCACTGCTGTTGGGTAATCAAATATAAGTAATAAAATAAATTTTATTTAAACATTTATTTAATTGAATAATGTTTTAAGGGAAAATAAATACCCTTAGAAATATGTATATGTATCATATGTGGTTGGTTGAGTTATTATTCATAAATATGGTTCATGAAATAATGAAGACATATAGTGGTGTGAATTAAATATATTTAATGACCATAGTGGCCCGTTGTATAGGTGACTTTGAAACCTGCTTCTATATGGGTGATTTATGGATAGGGTATAGATATTTGAGATAGCCATGATGGGACATGAGATTCCATATAACCTTGGTCTGGGAAATTAGATATTTGGGACGACTTTTTGTCCATTATTGATATGTGAATACATGGGTGGCTATACCAGGGTAATATTATTAATATTTTGGGTGAGTGGGAAGGTGATGGATGTCTCAAGAAGTGATATGAGAATTACTATATATTTATATAGTGACTCTAGGGTGATATTTCATACAATTTTAATGGGTTCATGATATGTTTATGGTAATTATGGGTGACTCCATGACATTTGAGTATTCGGATTGACCAGAGAGATTGGTATGGGATTGAGGAGCCCATGTAGGGTTTTTAGAAAAATATGTGACCTAGATAACATCTAGGGTGTGGGGGATATATTTTACTATATATGGGGGTATTATAGAGTATTTGGTACTCTTAATTTTTATTTTCACCATAGAACATGTTGATTGAATGTTATGGTAAAGTTTGTGTGCTTGAGAGGCCAAACTAGGGGATGGGTCATAGGCATCATACATGACTATCCCCTACAATGATAACCTTACATCCTATTACCTAGAGTATGTAGGGTTAACAACCTGATATTTAGAGTTCGTAGGATAACTACTTGGATGTAAATTTTTCACATTTTTATATTTTTCAATCATGAAATACTTGTTATGATTCGATGAGGAGATTAATAAAACTACATGAAATTTCTAGTATTTCTAGGATATATATTTTGTTAATGTAGATTGTTGATTCCCATTATGGATAGAGTTTTGTGATGATATAATATTTTGATATTTTAAAATTAAATTCTATATCATAAAATATCTGCATCACTGAGATTAAAAAAACAACACAATAATTTTTTTTAAATGTGACCATTATAACCAAGACATTAAATTGACGGTATAAATAGAATTAATGGATTTAGAAAATAAGTATAAATTTCTAACTCAATATAAATTTATTGATAATTTTTTAGAAAATAATCACACATATTTTAATAAAGTCATTTTATTCTTAAAAAATATGGATTCTTCAAAAAAGTTTTTTTCCATTATTTGAGGGAATAATGTAATTAATTTCTATTTTATTGATTTTTTTATATAATTACTTTTATTATTTAATTAAACTTATCCAAAATATATTAAAATCATTTTTTGATATTTTTTTTGAAAAAGATTAATTTTTCAATGAATAGTGATAATAATGATTTTTATTAAAAACAATATTTTTATTTTAAAATTATTTAGAAATAAATTATTTTTTATATTGTTTTTATATTTTCATCCATTGAATTTTACTTATAATAATTCAATTTTTTATTTTAAATGATTTTTATACTTTAATTTAGCATAAAAACATTTTATATTTTAGAAGGGTATTTCTCTGAAATATTGTTTTTCTTCACATTTTGGCAGTTTGATATTAAATTAAATTCTTCCACTTATGTATTCTAAATTTCTAAAAATGGATTCTGTATTTGTAATCATGACATAAATATTTATTAAATAGTTCTGTTTTATTTTCATTCAATAAGAATTGTAACCATAGTAATACTTATCACCTCTATATAGGGTAAATCGTGTTAAACTAAGATAAAACAAAGTGATAAGGGAAAAACTAATCATTATAATTATTGATGGATGAATTAATTTACACCCTTTATAGATAAGGTTCAAAATTTATTTTTCTAATAGACACTTTTTAATGAAAATGTCTTATATATTAATTAAACCAGAGGAAGTGACAAAATGTCTCTCGGTTAGTTTCAAATATAATTTATGTGGTCCCATGAGGAATGAAATTAGTTATGAATGAATTTTAATAATAATTTTCTATTTAATGAAATTATATTCCTAATGGTAATTTATTTATAATTTTTAGGAATTAAATAATTTTCTTTAATACTTACACGCGATTGATGTATTAATTATTCAATTAATTCAAAAATAAAATAAATGATATTAAAAATATTAAAAGTATTATAATTTGAGATAATTAAAGAAATACATCAATTTTCTAGATAAAAATAAATTTTTAAGTATATATTAAAATATTTTTTTTCAAATTCTATGTGTTATAATGATGTTATTAGTTCAAATTAATGAATTGTTTCAAAATTTATAAGAACTAAATTTTATGACAATAATATTTTATTAAATTATTTTACAATCATAAAAATTTAAATAAGGAAAAGGGGTATAATATATGGTAGTAAATTTCATAATTTATATATTTATGAGTCAATAATTACCATATATGAAGAATTATAATATTTTAAGTGTGAATAAAATGTTTCCACGTTTAATGATAAAATAGGTTAATTATGGGGTTAAACCAAAATATAAGGATACAAATAGCACATAAAATTTTTAATATTTTATTGGTTTACATTATTTAAACCATATACTACCCTAGGTTCGAATATATACCCATTTAGAGGTATTTGGATCTAGAATAGTCCTATTAGTTAGTAAATTCCAAAAGTTCCCCTCACTTGAATTATAAATGGAAACCTCTGCCATCACTTATATACACAACATAATCCTTGTTTTTTGACCATCTTATAAACATTTATGATATCCAATTATGTATACCTATTTTATAGGTTTTGGTATCAACAAAATACATACCCTAGATCCATTTATTAAATATATAAAGGATTCATTTTGAAAAACATGAGGTTTGAATGTAAAAAACGAATGGTGCGACATAAGATAAGGGTTTAGTTCAAAATTTCATCATTATTCAATATTTTTATGTATAAGTATCCTATGTGGAATATTTATATTCAATTTTAATTTTTTATAAAAATGTATTTTTTACTATTCTACAACAATTGTTTAAAATCATTTTTACACATTTTTGAATTATTATAAATTGGATTGAGATAAATCTTTTGTAGTATTATAAAGGAGGTTCTTTTTTACTTTTCTTGAAGTAATATGGTAGGAATTATTTTTTATCTTATATAGATTGAGTGGTTTTCCCCTCTAACATGATGCATCAATGTTTTTATGCTTCCTTTATAATTTTACATGTTTATTTTCAATAAAAATGTTCTCATTTATAAGTATTCATTTCTTAAAAGAGAATTGGTTTTAAAATAGAAAAGTTGTTTTCCCCAATAATTATTCCAAGTGATATTTCAAAATAATTTACATTCTATTATGAAATTTTTTGATGTTACTTATTTTTCACTAGGGATTATATTCAATGATTCCATCCTTATTATTTCCCTGGATGTTTATATTTATGATGAAAACATGAAATTTTTATTAAATCCATTTCTTTTTATGGGTTTTAATATCCTGAATGTTTTATGGTCATGTGGAAAAAATATGTATAGTTTTAATTTTGTGATTAGTTAAACTAATTAATACCTCTAGTTAATTTGGTAATATATTATATATAATGGTGTAATTAGGGAAACAAGACAATTAGATCGATCCATTGTAGGAAAAAAGTATATGTGTATGAACCATTATGGAAAACAAGTCTATATGCTTGATCAGTTATGGGAAATAGGTGTTTATTCCAGATCTAATGGTATTTTTAATTAACCCTGACATGTGAAATGTAATTTATACATATGATGATTCCACACATATTAATTACATGAACTTATAGTTAATGATTTAGTTATAATGAATTCTAATTCTTGTGATTCATGTCTTTTGAAATGCTAATGTTTTATACCCTAACTCATGTTTATGAACTTTTTCAAATTGGGTCCGAAAATTTTATGTTGTGGTCCTGATATTTTACCCTTATCATATGATTTCTTATAATCATCGATTGATATCTCAGATGAATAAAATTATAGAGAATCTGATCTCACCCTTTATTATGCTTGATTTTCATTATTTATGAGGAATAAAGCTAAATGATTTGTGTTTATAAAGGTTTTAAATGTGGTAAATTTTATTTTCGATGAAGAAGACTTAACATGGAATATGAAAATATATGAATATTGGTAGATAATATTGATCTTTTTGAAACATTTGATTATGAATCCATTTTTCTAATAGATTTTTAAAATTCTCCAAAAATCTCGACTAAATTGGTCATTGGTTATGTATGTGACCCAATATTTCCATTTGAATTTGTTTTATTTTAATAAAAAATATTGTCTCACATTTACTTCTATTAATGCCAAAAATTTAACAAACTAAAATTTTAGGACTAGATCTAAAAGTGAGGGTTTCGGTCTCTTTGGAATAAGATATTAGGATATTTTCTTGAGATGTTATTTTAATAATTATGGACACCATCATGGGTATATATGTTTGAGGATGACCATAAGTTCAGAATCTTAGACTCCCCATTTGAGGTTTTATGTGATATAAATTTAAGGAGGAAAATGATATTTTGGGGTAGGTATATGAAACAAGTATATTTAACATGAATTATTATTTATGAAATAATGAATTTTCATTATATAGAAATACGTATTAATGTTATTTAAAAATTTTTGGGTTTATGTGATCTTTGACATTGAGATAATTATCGATATTCATGTTTTTAGATGAAAAATGAATGGTATGAGAAAAATGTTGAGGTTAAAAATTTTATTTAATGTGGAATATAATTTGGTTATTTTTATGATGTTTTTATATTTCTAGGAATATTATAAGGATTATGTCATTATAGACTTAGTAAATTCATAACCCATAGTCTTGGTAAAAACCAATCATATTTAGTAGGAGAATAGGTTTTGAACCCATATCTAAAGGGTGGAAATGGTGCATCACCTACCACAAGCCTACGTGATGTTCTAGATTGTGTGACAATGATTTATTTTATTTAAATAGACTGATTGATAAATGTATCATTAGTTTTTTGAATATATTTTTTATCTAATTGATTAACATGTGATTGTAAATTAATTTGGGTAAGAACATTATTTCAGAAGAAAATCATTATACTTTTGGGGATCATTATAGGATTAAGGTAAATAGGGAACAATGGGATTGTATTTTAAGAATAATGGTTGAATTTATTTTAGATGAATATATTATTTTATTTTGTATTTATAGTGATTCAAGTAATTTATATATATTATTTTCATATTTTGGTGTTTATGTGATTTGAAAGTTAATATTTTATGAGAGCTAAAGAGAGTTTTATAATATTTAGAGATAAATATTAAATTTATCTTCAAAGACTATGTGATCAGATCATTATGTCATTGGTTTTTCAATATTTTTCTATAAAAGTATTATGGAATTTTAAGGTTATTTTTTTCAATGATCTATGTTGAAGTTTAGGTATTACAGTTGAAGTTTAGAGGTTAATTTATTTTTTCTTAGTATGAAGGTTTACTGATTTTTGGGAATTATCTTATCATGTTCTAAAAAATTTATTTTTTTTAATTTATAAATATAGGAGTAATATCTTCTAATAATTTTTCAGAATTATGTGAACCATTAAAAGTTGATTTTAGTAATTCAAGGATGAATAATTCACATAGAATACTCATCATTTGAAATAAGATATTGTTTTGTGGTGTAAATTTTTAAAGGGTGAAACTTTACTTTTCAAGTAAGTATATTTACTTTTGTTCTTAGTATATGTAATATAATAATTCCTCAGCTTTAGAATAATAATTTTGAAACAAAAAAAGTAATTTTTTTTATTTTCGTACCATGAAATTAATGTACATTGTTAATTTTCAGATAACCATATTCTACATCACTCTCTATCAGTATGTAAGAGTTAGTTATATCTCCCTAATAATTGTTTTTCTACATGTGAACCTAGTTTCTTTAACTCCATAAGACCTTAATACTTCCCTTTTTTTTAGTGGATGTTTTATGGACCCTTTTTACAATGTGGAATTTCAACAGAGGTATTTTCAATAATCAGACCCTCATTACCAAAACCAATTTGAAATTGTGAGGATTTAATTTATTAGTGGGGGATATAATTATACTAATATTTTAAAATGAAATTATATAATATATATGATATACATCATCAATATTAAACAAACAATTACAAGTTATTAATTAAATGTGATCGTTATAACTAGCCCGTTTAATTAGTGGGTATGAATAGGATTAACTGATTTATGAAATAAATATAAATTTTCAACTTAATATAAATGTATTTTAAAAATTTGAAAATAATGACACAATTTTTAATAATGTAATTTCATTCTACAAAATAGTTTTCCATTACAAATGAGTTTTCCTCTTAATTATGAATGAATTGTATGTACCAAATTCTTTCAGAACGTACATATCCTTTTCATTCCATCAATTCTCAGTTTAAATTTTTTCATGTGATCTAATTTGAATTCCATTTGATGTTATGGAGATGTCAGGGGTGTGTGGGGCTTGTTTGGAGCCTAGAATCCATGTTTTGGGGTGAGATAAGTCTAGAGCTTGGTTAGTTCAACCCATGGGGGAAGGCCGCATGATTAGATAAATCATGAAAGGATAAATATAAGGGAGTTATATGGCATGGTTTTAGATCAAACCATGTTATTTGGGGCCCATGGTCGTTCGATTTGGCCAAAATATGAGGCGAAACCATTAAACCCTATAAATTGTGTGAATTTATAAAACTACACCTAATTAAATCATTAAAACAATCCTAGATTTCATATCTCCCACCACACAACAACCATTAATTTTGGAGCTCCCTCTTTGATCCTAATCTAGGATTTTTCCCTAAGTCTATGTTCAATCTATGATTTAAGAAATGTTCATCTAATTGGCTCCACATCAATGAGAAAATGAATCCATTTTATTTTTTATTCATTTTCCTTTGTGTTGATAATGGTATTTAGTTGAAAGATGATTTTCTCTAATTTCAGGTTCTTCATAGATTCATCAATTTTCTTCTAATATGATTAGAATAAAGAGTTAATATTGGACAATAACTCTTCTAAAAATCTATGGTAGGTGTTTCATACATTCCCAATTTTGATTGATACTTTATTAGTCTTGATATCATTATGTTGCTCATTGAACTTTCTGGTGCATCCCCAAAATTGAAATGTTAAATTGAATTAATAGACTTAGTCCTATTTAAGATTCCCTTAGGTTATTTTATGACGTGTTTGTGGTAGTTTTCCAAACCAATTCCACTCGTGGTAGTGTACCATATGAGACCACTATGATTATTCCTAGTTGAACCACCAAAGGGGTCTGATTTGAGCTTTCTAGATTAGCGGAATATGATTATTAATTAAATGGAATTGAATTGATTGACTATGATTTTTATTTCCTCCTTGAATTTTATTGACATTTTATTCCACGCATGAATCTATTAAATGGAATAAATGGAATTAGTTGAATAAGTGGGTATAATAATTGGTTACCCTTGAATGTGAGTTTTGGTTACTGAGTGAATATACACAATGTACAAAATTTAATGTAATTGATTGATAAATGAATTGATATATTTCTTAAATGGTAGTGAATGCCTTTGTTTTTATACCAAGGGTCTGGATTCATTTTTGATTCATTGTATGTTACTCCTTGGAATATTATGTGGTAGAGGAAGCCTTTGATAGAGTATTTTTCTTGGGTATTGATTTTGTGTGATTCCTTGGGCCTTGATACCCCTTGGATTCAGTTTATATTAGGAACATAATAAACATGGTCAACAGACATGTTCCTTGGACCACATCTCATGCCTAACCGAGTTTCCACCAAGATGCTCCTACGACTCAAAAAGGATACCTTGGTCTTCTCTAAAATTGATCTGGACCTTCATGGTCTTACAATTTGATTATTATGGAATAGCTGTGGGAAATATGACTTGCTTGGTTATACGGATCACCAATGGCGTTCTTGACTCCTCAGGTTATAAATTATGGACATGGTGATTATATATGTGTTGATGTATGGAGAGAAAGTGTTGGTTATTTTAATTTTGTCTAAACCAACCTTGTTATATGAGTTGAAACTTGTTTTTTAGTGGGCGTTTTGAGGATATACATTATCACTTTCATAATAGTACATATTCAACGCTCACTTTACTTTTATTTACTCATTACCTACTTTACATTCACACATATTATCCTGTTATATTAAATATCCTGGAACTGTATTGATCTTTGGGTGGTTACCTACTAGGATTGTTTCTCCCACCCTATTCTGGACACCATTGGGTACTCAAAAAGATATTATGGATACATGTACGGTCTGGGGAAAGATAATATAGTTCTATTCTTGATTTTGTACCATGCATAAGAAAAGGGGATCATAGGAGAAAGATGAGGCTCATGATGCTATCAAGAGATATTTCTCTTAATATTTTTTTATTTTGATCCTTGTACAGTAATTTAATTTTGTGTACCTTTTTGGAAATATTTTTAGAGACATGTACCATCATCCAAATATATCTGAGATTCCTCTATGCATTATTTTACAATTGTGTCATTATTATTTTATTTTTTATGATTTTAAAATATTGATTATGCTATTGTGATTATGTTCTGTTACAATATGTTAATGAGGTAATAGTATCTCCATAGACCCACCCTAGTCCCTCTAAACTAGTTGGAAGCCTCTAGCATTTGGGGAGATGCTCTTGAAGCCATGTGTCTAATTTTTCACGGGGCACTTTTTGTGGCTTCTAGGATGGTGATGTTACAATGTGGTATCAGAGCCTTTCTTTTTATGGATTATTATTTGGTGAAAATATACTGGGATTGAAAGGAAATTGAATTTTTTTAATGAGTTGTGTTCAGGTGTAGCTAAACCACGTACAAGAAAAATTCAAATTTCCCCAAATAAAATTATTTTTTTGGATTTTTACTGTTACAGATGATTTCATTTCACTTCTGGGTGATGCACTTGATTAATAATGTTAGTATTGATATTTTTGTGGGTTTTATTGTAACACCCCGAGCTTCCATGGTACGCTTCTCTTTGAATAATATAGTAGCATGTGTTATACACAACTTCGAGTTCTAACACAGACCACGACCAATCAAAGTAGCCGTTATGAATAGTAATACCTAATTTTTAAAATTTTAGGAATTTTATCTCTCAATATGGACTTCATTTTTGGATTCGGAGTATCTAATTTAACCTAAGGTAAAATTTTGGTACTTTTCGGATAACTTTAATATTTTGATGAATAGTGAAAATTACTAAATTTTAATTAAAAACAACTTTTTTAATCAAAATAATTATTATTGATAAATTTTAATTTTTAGTTGTTTTAAAGTATATTTAGAATATATTTTTACCATTTAATATAATTTTTTTCATTGGACATAATTTCACAATTAAACCGGACATAAACAAGTATCAATCTTTTGATAATTATTATATCTTAAAAACACGCGTTTGGTTTTGACAGCGGGAATTAATTTTAAATTAATTTCTACCACTTCTGTGTTTTGAATTTGGAAAAATGAATTTCATATTTGGAATCAGGATTTCCAAATTGTGTAAATAAGTAACTTTTATTTTTAGACATTTTAAATAATTATTTCGGTAAATATTTTATTTACCATGGTTAAAGGGTAAATCTTGTAAATAAGGGTGAAAAATTAATATTATAATAATACTAAATTACCCTAAAACGTGTCCTAGCCTTATTGGTGGATACATTTCCGACCATGGGCATCTTTCGGTCGATTGTGGGACCCCATGGAGCCACTTGTAGGTGATAGGGCACTTTATTTTAATTAAGTTAAAATAAATACAAAAATGACATAAGCATATATCTTTTAGCAAAACAATTTTTACATAGGGTTATATATGTTGGATTTTTGACTATAAATATTCACTAGAAAGATAAAAATATTTCCTACATAATTATACATTATTTAAAATTTTTATACATTAAATAAGTTAATTTATTTATGACACAATGATGATGCAGTAATTACCATAATAGTGAAAAATTAAAATAATTGATATTATAAATACCCAAATAAATATAATTTGATACTTTTAATGATTTACACTAATTTTCTAGGATAATATGACATATTAGGATTGATTTAATTAACTTTTTTTGAAGTAATCATTCTGTTATGTTTTTTACAAAAGTCAATTATTGAATAGTGTCAAAATTGACATAAAAGAGTTTTTAAAACAAATATTATATTATTAATTGATATTAAATTCCTAAAAAACTATGGTTCGGCAAAGAGACTTATATCATGAAATTTGTATCATTAATGGACCAATTTTGGGTCGCTTGGATGTATATAGTATGTTTATTAACCATATAATATAAAAATACAAAGTGACATGGTAAGTGTCAAACTAATTAACTAAGAGTTAAAAATAAAATATAAGGTTAATATAATGACCCAAACCTGTCTAAATTCTATTGGTAGAGTGGTTTTCAACCCATCCACAACTTAACATTTAAAAAATCCAATTTTGAGCCATTATAACCCGAATATAAATTTATTATAAAATAATATTTCTAGCTTTTCCAGAGGTGCCCCTCACCCCTCTTATAAAAGGACACCCCCCCTTCTCATTAATTCACACCTTTAAAGCCTTTTGGTTCAGCCAAAAAATACCCAAATACTCTCTCAACTTCTCTCACTTCATCCTAGAGGCATTCCTTTAGTCAGAAATCCATCCTAGGGAGCCCTTTTGATCAAATCAAAAGGAAGAACCTGAAGAAGAGGAGGTTTAACGTACCCTTGACTAAAGGAAAGTGCAAGGTAAGGGGTTTTCATCTCACTCCTTATTCCCGTGAGATTCATGCCATATTTCCACTATTACATTTTTTGTGGTGTATGTACTGCCTATAACTGTATTATTTGTGTAATACACTTTAATTTATGTGTATTTACATATTCATGGTATGATACCTCTTTCACGGGGTGTATGTTTCATAAGTTACCAAATTGGTAAGGGTTTATTTCACAATCTATTCATTATCCAAGGTTGTTGATACATAATTATCTTCTGGTACCTCTTTATCATCCACATCCATGTTTCTTAAAAATGTATTTCAAAACATTTTTACTATTTAATAGACAATGGGTTAAAGTCATTTATACCCTTATTTGACTTTATATGTTTTTAAAGGAATCCTTCCAACATTTTCGAAACAAGTTACTTTTTAACCTTTTCGACAAAATTAAGGTAAGAATGTCTTATTTAACTTATAAAACGGGTGCGGTTATTCTCCGCCGTTATAATACCTTTGAATCTTCCTTCACAAGCTTATAAAGATAGTTTCAAAATAATGACTTTCTCTATAATTATGAGACTTTTAAATGATTTCAAAAAAAGAGATTTTTCTATCAAATAGTATTGATTTCATCTATGTCAAAATCCTTTAATAAATTTCACACTTGTTTCAAGTTGATTTATTATGATACAAATCATCCATATTGTATTTAAGGTTTTGTGATATTGTTGACTATGGATGAGTTATTTTTATTCCATTAATGGTTTATGATTAAAGTTGTGACATTTTGTATGTTAGTTTTAATATGAATGATTATGTTATATTTCATCCGCTTCTTAAGATGAATGTGTTGGACTAGTATGTTCCGGGTTGCAGACCGGTAAAAGTAAGCCCTTCGGGTGGGGGTCCGGTTACAGCAGACCCTCCAGGTTGGTGTCTGGTTATTAGAGGCACTCCGGGTTGGTGTCCAGTTATTAGAGGCACTCCGGGTTGGTGTCCGGTTATTAGAGGCACTCCAGGTTCGTGTCCGGTTATTAGAGGCACTCCGGGATGGAGTCCGGTTACAGAGGCTCTCCGGGTTGGGTTCCGATTACAGTTATCCCTTAGGTCTTGGCACGAGGCCTTGACACAGAAATTAAAGTTCGGCATCATGCATTCCAGCATTGTAAAAGTGGTTAGTGATATTGCATGTGATTATTCGATTAGTATAATATCCATGTGAATAATTATATGGAATTATTTCATTTTTTTCTGCCATATTATGCTGAATTTCAAGTTTAAAAGGCTTTTTTTAGTTTTATACATTGCCTTAAATGTTTATGCTTATTTTTGAAAGTTTCCTTTGTATTACTTACCCTTACTGAGCATTTGATCTCACCCCTTTCTATGTTTTATTTTTCCCAGGATTCCATGAAGTGTAATGTAATTGATATGCAGGGTTAAAAAATGGGAATAATGGCGTTCATAAAGATTATTTATATTGTTTTGTACATCTTAAAGTGAAAATGTAACATTCATGTATGTGATCTATTTTTCCAAAACTGCTAAACTGATCGGTCCTTTGGGACTTGATTCCCTGTAATCATGCAAATGTATTAAAATAATGCACCGACTCGGGGTAACTGGGGTCGGGGCATTACAGTTGGTATCAGAGGATGTTTAGCAGTAACCATGGAAACTAGATTTAGATAAACTCTGATTAGAGAACATAGCCCAAAGATATACTTTGAAAATTAGTATAGAAGAACTTCCTAGAATTTTGGTATTGTAGAGATTTTGTGAGTTTTCCAAGCAATACATCCCTATCTGGATACGAGAAGGTAGAGGCGGCTCTACCACAGATGTACCTAGGGGTAAAACACGAAAACACTGCTTTGAGCTAGACTAGAACGAGAACTGGTGCACGACAACGGGCCTTGCTGCACTCTTGGTTACGACACTCCCAGGAGATATTCTTAGGATAATTCTCATTTTCTTTACAAACCATTATGAAGGTCTTATGAGTATATACTTAGTCGAAGAAAACATTTTTATGATTATGCATTATATCCATAAACTGTTCAATTTGTGTTAGGTATTTTACAAGTTTGGTAATTATTCATTGAAATTCATAAACTGAACTAGTTTATGTTATTGTATAGAAATGGTACCCAGTAGAAGGAATGTGAACTCCCGTAATACGTATGATCTAAAGAGTAAGAAGGATCATATCTTTCGTGGTCCTATGCCAGAATTAAGTAGGGAAATAGTTTCCCACGTATAATCATCATATGAAGAAATAGTATCATGTGTTGATAAGATGAGTTTGTGGTAGAAATTTATTAATGGATAAAACTCTAATTATAAAGTATATCTCTTTATGATCTTAGCCAATCTCATAAATAAATTCCTCAACATTAATAAAAGGAACTTAGAAAAAGAATGTTGTCCTAGATGGTACCTTAGATCATCATTAATTGATGGCTTTGGGATTGTTGGCCTTTTCATAGCCATGTTCTCTACCACTCTCCATCAGATAATTGATGGTTATATTTCTCTTCCATATCCATATTTTCCTACATGGAACCCTAGTATGTGTTATTTTCGGTAATCTTCATACATTCCACTCTTTATTTTAAATAGAGGCCTCATTAATTCATTTATCGATGTGGTATTTCAACTAAGATATTTTGAAACATCAAAAATGTGTTATCCTAATACCTTATGTTTTGTTGAACCGATGGTATTTTAAATCATCATATATTGATGAATTTAAGGACCTCAATTTTAAACTTGTTTGTGATTGATGACCTCAATCACTACCTTTAAATATTTACGTTTTTCCTCCAGTTATATGTCTATAATTTCCACCAATTTCCTCCTTATCAAGATCATAATTTTGTGGTGACCCTTTTATTTATCTTTTCATCTTGGTAAGACTAAATATTATTAACCAAATTTTTGATGTGGGTTTTTTCCACAAAGATATTTTCTATTTTCAACATTTATTTTCAAAGAACAATATCAAATTGCGAGGACGTAATTTGTTGAAGGAGGGGAGAATGTAACCACCCGAGCTTCCATGGTACGCTTCTCGTTGAATAATACAGTAGTGTGTGTTGTACACAACTTCGAGTTCTAACACACACCACGACCAATCAAAGTAGCTGTTATGAATAGTAATACCTACTTTTTAAAATTTTAGAATTTTTTTCTCTCAAAATGGACTTCATTTTTCGATTCGGAGTATCAAATTTAGCTTAAGGTAATATTTTGGTACTTTTTGGATAACTTTAATATTTTGATGAATAGTGAAAATTACGAAATTTTAATTAAAAACAACTTTTTTAATCAAAATATATATTAGTGATAAATTATGAATTTGAGTGGTTTTAAAGTATTTAGAGAATATATTTTTACCATTTAATACAATTTTTGTCATTGGAAATAATTTTACAATTAAACCAGACATAAACAAGTATCAATCTTTTGATAATTATTATATCTTAAAAATACGCTTTTTGTTTTGACAGTGGGAATTATTTTTAAATTAATTTCTGCCACTTCTGTGTTTTGAATTTGAAAAAATGAATTCCATATTTGGAATCAGGATGTCAAAATTTTGTAAATAGGTAACTTTTATTTTTAGACATTTTGAATAATTATTACGGTAAATATTTTATTTACCATGGTTAAAGGGTAAATCTGGTAAATAAGGGTTAAAAAATAATATTATAATAATACTATATTACCCTAAAATGTGTCCTAACCTTATTGGTGGATACATTTCCGACCATGGGAATCTTTGGGTCTATTTTGGGACCCCATGGAGCCACTTGTAGGTGATACAGGCACTTTATTTTAATTAAGTTAAAATAAATACAAAAATGACATAAGCATATATCTTTTAGAAAAACAATTTTTGCATACGGTTATATATGTTTTATTTTCAACTATAAATATTCATTAGAAAGCTAACAAAAATTACTACATAATTATGTATTATTTATAATTTTTAGACACAAAATAATTTAATTTATTTATGACACAATGATGATGCAGTAATTACCATAATAGTAAAAAATTAAAATAATTCTTATTATAAATACAAAAATAAATATAATTTGAGACTTTTAATGAATTAAACTAATTTTCATGGATAATATGACATATTAGGATTGATTTAATTAACTTTGTTCTATGTAATAATTCTGTTATGATTTTTATAAAAGTCAATTATTTAATAGTGTCAAAATTGACATAAAAGAGTTTTTAAAAACAATATTATATTATTAATTGATATTAAATTCCTAAAAATATATGGTTCAGCCAAGATACTTATATCATGATAGGTGTATCATTAATGGACCAATTGGGGGTCTCTTGGATGTATATAGTAAGTTTATTAACCACATAATATAAAAATACAAAGTGTCATGGTAAGTGTCAAACTAATTAACTAAGAGTTAAAAATAGAAGATAAGGTTAATATATTGACCCAAACCTGTCTAAATTCTATTGGTTGAGTGGTTTGAGACCCATACCCACCTTAACCTTTAAATAATCCACTTTGGAGGCATTAGAAACCGAATGTGAATTTATTATAAAATAATATTTCTATCTTTTCCAAAGGTGCCCCTCACCCCTCTTATAAAAGGACACCCCCCACCTTCTCATTAATTCACACCTTCAAAGCCTTTTGGTTTGGCCCAACCCTACCCAAATACTCTCTCAAGTTCCCCCACTTCATCCTAGAGGCATTCCATTAGTCAGAAATCCATCCTATGGATCCCTTTTGATGAAATCAAAAGGAAGAACCCAAAGAAGAGGAGGTTAAACGTACCTTCAACTAAAGGAAAGTGCAAGGTAAGGGATTTTCATCTCACTCCATATTCTCGTGAGATTCATGACATATTTCCACTATTACATTTTGTGTGGTGTATGTACTGCCTATAATTGTATTCTTTTTGTAATACACTTTAATTTATGTGTATTTACATATTCATTGTATGATAACTCTTTCATGGGGTGTATGTTTCGTAAGTTACAAAATTGGTAAGGGTTTATTTCACAATCTCTTCATTATCCAAGGTTGTTTATGCGTAATTATCTTCTGGGACATCTTTATCATCTACATCCATGTTTCTTAAAAATTTATTTCAAAACATTTTTACGATTTAATAGACAATGGGTTAAAGTCATTTACACCCTTATTTGACATTATATGTTTTTAAGGAATCTTTCCAACGTTTTCGAAACAAGTTACTTTTTAACCTTTTCGAAAAAATTAAGGTAAGAATGCCTTTTTTAACTTATACGGTGGGTGCAGTAATTCTCCGTCGTTATTACACCTTTGATGCTTACTTCCCAAGCTTATAAAGATATTTTCAAAATAAATTATTTCTCTATAATTATACGAATTTTAAATGATTTAAAAAAAAGGGATATTTCTCTCAAATAGTATTGATTTCATCTGTGTGAACATCCATTGATAGATTTTACACTTGTTTAAAGTTGATTTATTATGATACAAATCATCCATATTGTATTTAAGGTTTTGTGATATTTTTTACTATGGATGAGATATTTTTATGCCATTAATGTTTTATGATTAAAGTTTTGACATTTTGTATGTTAGTGTTAATACAAATTTTTATGGTATATTTCATCCTCTTCGTAAGATGAATGTGTTAGACTAGTTTGTTTCGGGTTGGAGACCGGTAAAAGTAAGCCCTTCGGGTTGGGGTTCGGTTACAGCAGACCCTCTGGGTTGGTGTCCGGTTATTAGAGGCACTCAGGGTTGGTGTCCGGTTATTAGAGGCACTCCGAGTTGGTTTCCGGTTATTAGAGGCACTCCGGGTTAGTGTCTGGTTGTTAGAGGCACTCCAGGATGGAGTCCAGTTACAGAGGCTCTCTGGGTTGGGTTCCAGTTACAGTTATCCTTTAGGTCTTGGCACGAGGCCTTGACACAGAAATTAATGTTCGACATCATGCATTCCATTATTATAAAAGTGGTTAGTGGTATTGCATGTGATTATTCGATTAGTAGAATATCCATGTGAATTAGTAAATGTAATTATTTCATTTTATTTCTTCCATATTATGTTGAAGTTTAAGATTAAAAGGCTTTTGTTTTAGTTTTATACTTTGCCTTAAATATTTATGCTTATTTTTGAAAGTTTCCATTGTATTGTTTACCCTTACTGAGAATTTGAGCTCACCCCTTTCTATGTTTTATTTTTCCTAGGATTCCAAGAAGTGTAATGTGATTGATATGTAGGGTTAATCCAAGGGAATAATGGCGTTTATAAAGATTATTTATGTTGTTTTGTACGTCTTAATGTGCAAATGTAACATTCATGTATGTGATCTATTTTTCCAAGACTCCTAAACTGATCGGTCCTTCGGGACTTGATTCCCTGTAATCATGCCAATGTATTAAAATAATGCACCATCTCTGGGTAACTGGGGTTAGGGCGTTACATTTATTCTATTCAAAACTAATGAGATGAGGGTACGACATCTCATGCTTCATTTTAGGCACTTTTGAGAAATCACATAACATTCATTATTCTATTCTATTTGTGATGTATTACATGTTACGTTTTTTTGATAGTTTCTTGATAGATATACCTTCTATTATGAAGGTTATTTTGGAATTTGTTATGGTGTGAATTATATGGGCACAAAATTTCCCTTCATGATGTGTATAGGCCCTCATGGATCTTAATTTTGTGTACCATTAGTTCAAGAATTCAAAATGAATTGTGATATATAATTAAATGAGTACGAATTTTAATGAAATGTGAAATGAATATGACTGGAAACAGAAAGAAAAGTTAAAAAATAACCATAGAATCAACCAAGATACAACTTTTTTGTGGCTAAGAGGCAATTTATCTAGTGACATTTTTTACTATTTCCCTTTACAGTCTTAGATTTTGAATTAGGATGTGTGGTATGACCCAGTTTTAGGAGGGTTTTGACCTATCCTACACTTTTGAACCGTGAAATTTGATATAATTATTTTTTTGAGGTGTGTGTTTGGAATTTTAGAGACATACTACCATGAAGACCTCTAATAATACTCCAAGAAAAAGGTGATGAACATGCTCTATAGGAGGTAGTCTATAGGCTATAGAGGGATCCTTCTTTAGTTCCATCTATGGCACCAGTTACTGTTCTGAATACATATTTTGAGGAACAGTCCCGGGATGGGTTTTATCACTTCATGTATACTTTTTATAGAACACCATAGATAGCATTGTCAATGATGATTTTACACATGTGTTCCAGTAGAAACATCCTCCCATAGTTTTTGGGGATATTAGTCCATAAGTTTTTGATCTGTGGTTAGAGACTGTGTTGACAATCCTCGAGAATCTAGAGAAACCTCCTAAGATGGGAGTGAAGCTAACAAATTATATGCTACATGGGGAAGAAAAGAACCGGTGTGATGTACTGAAAAAGGATGATAGGATATGATACATGGTTGGGATGATATCCCAACCATGTTTTATGAATAATTTTAACCTAAGACTCTGTAGGTAGAGTGGGATGTGAGTTCATGCATCTATGGTAGGGAACTATGACTATTATGGTGTACTCGACATGATTTATAGAGTTGCAACATTTTTCATTAACATATTTTATTGATGCGTTATTGAGAGTGAGATGCTTATATGAAGTTATCTGACATCATATTAGATCATAGTTGAACATGTTCATATCAACCTCTATTAGTGAAATTTTTAATCAGGCACTGATTAAATAGAGGATCCTAAGGGAATATGGGGGCATCGAGCATAGTGGTATCATCTCTTGAACCGGTGTCCGACTTCCAGCAGTGCGAAGAAATATTTAGAGGCTTCCAATGATATGAGTATCAGTTAGGTTGTGGTTACTAGTTTCCCTATTTTATATCATCATTATGGAAGATATGACCACATAATGAATTAGTGTGATCGGGACCCAGTCGAGTGACGATCATGTGGAAGGATGGGAAACTTACAACATTTTTTTAAGACATTACCTTTAGCTATGAATGTCAGGGTTTATCTCCAACACCATGTTCAGAGAAGGCTTATAATCTCCATGTGAGTCATTGTGATGGAGAAGTTCTGGTCAGTCTGGCCGAGAGAGGTTCAATAGTTATTGATGCATCGAGACACCAGTTACACCGAGACATCAGAGTGGGCCTACTCCGTGCAATGAGGTTGTGTCACAAGGTCATTGTTCTGGATAGACCTATTTTTTATATCCCACCCCAAGAATAATGTAACTAGACTATCTACAGTTTCTTGTATTGTCTTAGTGGCCTCTATAATTGCATCTTCTCTTTTTGGTACAGGTGAATCACATAGTTTCATATCTCCACCCATGGTTAAAACAATTGGGAGATCATTATCATTTCTTCTGAGAGTTTTATAATGATAGAAATTCCACTAGAAATCATAACAGATAAGGTATACCAGTGTTGGGATTTGACACTTGAGATTAGTGGGTGTCACTTTTTCTAGAATATTTATGACCTTAATAAGATAGGTTTTGATGTCACAATCTAGATGGACTAGCTAGTATCTTATCAAGATTCCATTAAGTACTATAATCGATGGGTTGCATTCACATCACTAGAAAATTTGTTTTTTACTCAAAAGGGTGAATGGGATATCTAGGAGAGCCTAGCTAGTCCCAAATGTAGTGGGTTTGGTGGGATGACAACCCAAATTGCTAGTTTATATCTGGATGATCATGGAGCATGTCAAGTGGACATCCCACTAGTGGTTTATCATTTCATGGATGTTTTCCTAGATGACTTTTATCATTTACCTCAATAGATACAGGTTGAGTTATATATCAATATAGTTCCTAGAGCTAAATCGATATCCATTCATATTTACAAGATGGGCAATAAGGAGTTAAGCATCTGAAGTGGTTGCTAGAGGATTTGGAGGAAAATGGGTGTGTTCGACCTAGTAATTATCCATGGGGTTTTCCAGTCCTTTGGAAAAACAACCATATGAGACTCTCATGTTATGTGTGTGTTACTGAAAATTGAACCAGTTGATGGTAAAGAATCAGTATCTTCATTTATGGATAGATGATCTCTTTTACCAGCTCTGAGGAGATCGGGTATTCCCAGAAATTGATTTTAGATCCAGTTGTCCTCATGTAAATTTCAGATCATAATACATACCTCACACAACCTTTTATAGTAGGTATGGTCTATATGAGTATTTGGTTATTTCATTTGGTCTATAGAGAACATCAGCGGTCTTCGTGGAACTAATGAACTGAGTTTTTAATACTTATCTAGATTCATTTATGGTGGTTATCATGGATGATAACATGGTTTATTCTCACAATCAGCACAACCATTACAAACATCTTGACATTGTTTTAATACATTTTGAGGGTATCATTTATATATTAAGCTCACAAAGTGCCACATTTGGATGGATCATATTCACATCATGGGTCACATAATCTCATATATAGGTGTATCAGTTGACCTATAGAAGGTGATAGTAGTATTTTATAAGAAGAACACCAAGAATGGATTTTATTTATGAGGCACATGAGCCTCATCCCAGTTGGTGAGGTATCCATAAGTGCATCCACAAGTCCCAGGTTCAAAACCAGGTAGAGGCATATTTCTGGGGGGTATTGTAGCAGTACTGTAGAAGACCATGTAGAAGTACTATACACCATGCAAGGACTGTAGCAGGAACTGTAGGAGTTACTATAGAGGGTAATGTTCGGTATCGTAGTAGCTAGTACTATTCACTTTGGGCCATTGGTTTTGGCTTGGAGTCCTTAAGGCTTTCGGGCCACCCATACCTTTAGGTCAGTAGGGCTTTCGGGCCACCTTTAAGGCCTTCGAGCTACCTCAAGGCCTTAGGGCCACATGCAGTTGCCCTAGACACACTACAAAAAAAGGAGCATCCCCAGAAGAGGATTAAGAGTAGGTGCACTCACCAGAGAAGAGCCAAATGGATTTTCAAGAATTAGACGGTATGACTCTGCCATCAGGACCAGTATGTGCTTGCACGGGAAGCCTATCCATACATCCATACGAAGGAGGAGAGAAACTATCATGATGCAGTTGCTAGGGAGGGGCAATTCCTTGTAGATAGTCTGGTTGAATTTCCTATGAACTTCGGGTCATGTAATCTCCTAAACTTATGGGTCATGTAATCTCTAATCCTATAGGCCTTGTAAGGGTTCCCCCTTATCCCTCAAAAGGGGGGTTATAAAAAATCAATAAAAATAAAGGCCTTCGGGCCATTCGGGCTTTGAGTTATGAGGTTTCTTGGTGTGACATGGTTATAATATGAGTTTTATATATGACTTATCATGCCTAGAAATTCCTCTTACAAGACTGAATATGGAGGGTGTAAATATTGTATTGTAAAATTCCTGTGAGACAGCCTTTCAGGAGATGAATGGGAGATTTAATTCAACCCGATTATTGATTTTTACATAGTCGAGCATGATTTACACTAGTTACTATGATGCATTAGGTATCAGGCTAGGATTAATTATTATGAAATAATATAGGGTAGTGGTATATGGGCCTCAATAGTTAAGGGGACATGCGAGGAATTACCGGACACATGATCTCAAGTTAGCGATGGTTTTTCATGCGTTGTGTTTTTAAGGACAATACTTTCTGGGAGAGAATTTTGAGGTGAACACGGACAAAAAAACACTCAAGTATATATTTATATAGAGTAATCCAAACATGAGGTGGTGAAGGTTCATTAAGTACCTAAAATATTTTGACTTCGAGATTCACTATAAACCTAGTAAAATAAATTTAGTGGTCGATGCATTGAGTAGGAGGACTCATATACAAATAGTGCAGCTGGCCATTAGAGAGTGTTAGCTTATGTATCTATTATTTGACATGCACATGGAGGAGAATGAAAGTCAGGGGAATATATTTATATTAACTTCAATTGTTACCTCATCCCTATGAGATAGAGTGATTATGAGGCATCTATCAAACTCTGAGGTACTAGTTCTATATGAGAGAGTGGAATGTGAGGACCCTCCTCTTTGTTGGACTATATAAAAGGATGAAATTCTATGTTTACATGGTGGTTTATGGGTTTTAGTGGAAAAGAATGTGGAGCTCATGCGATAATTTCTTTCTTCATATTAGGAAAAGCACCTGGGAGTCACCATGATGTATCAAGATTTACATCATCAATATTTGTGGCGGGGTATGAAATGACATGTGGTGAGTTTTTTCATAAGATATTCCACCTATTATTATGTGAAAGTGGAACAAAAAAAACCAATCAGGCTCTTACAGAAGCTGCTCATTCCCAAATAGAAATGGAATGATGTCATGATGTATTTTATGAAAATTTTACTGAGGTCCCCTCAAGGTAATCATTTTATTTGGGTTTTTTTTACAAGATCACAAATTTTCTTTATTTCCTACCCATAAATGATAAATTTCAGTACATGGTCATGGGAGGTTATATATATATGAAATAGAATGAATTCATAAGGTATCACATACTATCATTTCAGATATGGATGCCCAATTCATGTCTCGATTCTGGAAGAGTTTGTAGGGGGGACTGGGTACATAGGTTCTTTTGAGAACAACATACTACCCATAGACTGATGTCCAGTTATAGCATATGATACATGTTCCTGGGGAAGTGCTGTGAGCATTTTTGCTAGATGTTGGGTATATTAGAAGAGGCATATACCCCTAGTAGAATTTTCCAAAATCATTATCTTTAAGGCTACTGTTAATATGGTTCCATATTAGGCTTTGTATGATGGGTCATTCTAATAACCATTGTGATTGTTAGATGTAGGAGAGGTATCTATATTTCAAACTAGTCTTGTTTGAGATATCATAATGTAGGTACAATTGTTCCAGAACTGTATTTCTATTGCATAGTCTTGATAAAAATCATATGCTGATCATTATAGATGACCTCTAGAGTTTTGGGTCGGGGTCATGTTTTTTTTTGTGTTTCGCTGAGGCTATGATATGAGAGGATTAGTTGAGAGGGTAGAATTTCACCACTGCATGTTGGTCCATTCGAGATTATGGATAGATTGAGGATGGTAGCCTATCGTTTACAGTAACCTCAGAGGTACTCAGACATTCATGAAGTCTTCCACATTTCTCAGTTGTGATGTCACTATTAAGAATATTCTCATGCCTTTCATCATGAGGAGGTTAATTTAAAGTTAGATTCATCTTTTGAGGAACATTCAATACGTATTTTGGATCATAGCACAACGGTT
Organism: Viscum album; assembly: GCA_963277665.1. Classification (NCBI taxonomy): domain Eukaryota; kingdom Viridiplantae; phylum Streptophyta; class Magnoliopsida; order Santalales; family Viscaceae; genus Viscum; species Viscum album. The sequence goes on along the minus strand of OY728139.1, from coordinate 670,631,084 downwards.
CTCCTATGATGGTCAATTTATTTTGTATGTGTGCTATAGAAATATGACCAAGTATAGAATGAGATGTGGTAGTGGGATACTGATGTACAATTGTAGTGGCCAGAGTTATTCTCAGATTCAGCTTCACAACCCTTGTAAGGGTGATTCAGTGATGAATTTATTTAAGGAGGTATGTTTGTAGGAACTTGGTTCTTTCTTAAGGTATGGATCCTTCAATTTCTATAAATTATTTTTTAAAATGATTTATTGTGGCCTAATGTGAATGTTCATTGAGTGATGGAGGTATCATGGGTATTTGTGGCTAGTTTAGAGCCTGAAAACTATGTTTTCGAGTAAGATTAACCTCATGCATGGTTAGTTGAAATCGTATAGGGAAGGACACATTGTTATATAAAACTACGCAAGGATGAGAAGAGGGGATCTACATGCCACATTTTTAATTAAAATATGTGATTTCAGGCACACAACCATGTGTCTACATATACAATTTTGATAGTGGAGTTTTCATGGTATTTGCATGGTCAATCAAACCCTATGGAAAAACTGTGTGATGTTCCCTTCTGTACAGCTAAGCGTGCACAGCTGGTGTAATGTTTGGCCAAACCGAGCAGACAAATAGTGAAACCCTATAAATTGAATGAAATTATGAAACTACCCTTAATTAAATAATTAAAACAATCAAAATTATCCTATAAACTCCAACACAGAAACCATGCATGTTGGAGATCCCTCTTTGATTCTATTCTAGTATTTATCATCGAGTCACTGGCTGATCTCTTATTTAAGAATCAGTCATTTCATTGGATATAAATCGGTGAGTACATGATTCCTTTTTAGATATTCCTCATTTTAATTCCTATCAATGATTCTATTTATGTTCTAGTATATTTCCATTAATTTTAGGTCCTTTGTATATTATTTTATTTTATTCTAATATAAGTCAAATCAATAGTTGATAAAATATGAGAACTCTACTATCTAGACGTGGTATGTGGTCTATAATATATTATTTGGTTTGGTGATTTATTAGGATATATTCCACTTTTCTAACAGTCATACATTGTAATGTGACCCCGAAATTGAAATTTTAAATTAAAATAATGGAATTTGACCTCTTAGGGATGTCCTTAGGTTTCTTTGTGATGGGAAGGTGGTCATTGTCAAAACCAAGGCCACCCATGGAAGTGTTCTATATGAAACCATACTTATGCCTAGTTGAACCACCCAAGTGGTGTGATTTGAGAATACCTATTTAGAGGAAGGCCATAATTAATTAAATATAATTGAATTTCTTGACTGAGAGATGTACTAATTCATTGCTTTATGGTAACAGGTTATGCCATCCTTGAATCTATTAAATGGATTAAATGGAATTTTTTGAATTAGTTGTCAAACTCATTGGTTTCCTTTGAAAACAAATTATTGTTAACCGGTGTGTATACTTGTGGTAAGAAATGGTAACGGAATGGATTTGTGTATGAAATTTGATATATTTGAAATGGTAGTGGATTACTTTGTTGGTATAGCAAGGGTCTTGATTACATTTAGATGTCAGGGATGTTACTCCTTGGATCTTGACACGTTAGTGGATTCCATGGATAGAGTATGATTCTTGAGTCTTGATTCAATGGGACTCCTTGGCCCTTTCTACCTCTTGATTCCGGTTTCTCTTGGGATCGCAATAGACATAGTTGGTATACATCTTCCGTGTACCCCATATCAATCTTAACCAATTTCCACCGAGATGCTCCTAGGAATCAACAAGGATAAATTTGTCCTATACACCTTGGATCTATCCCTTAATAGTCTTCCACTTTGATTATTAATTCATGGCCATGGGAAATATGATATTCTTAGTAGTACGGATTAGTTGTGGTTGTTCTGACTCCTTAGATTATACATCATGGTCATTGTGGTTTGATAAGTGTGGATGTATGGTGAGGTTATGTGGGTTATTTCTTTTTTCTCAATATCTACCTTATTATTGGAGTTTAAACTTGTTTTGCTGGGAGCCTATTGAGGATATAAAATATCACTTTCTTAGTTTTATATATTCTAGGGTCACTTTATATTTATTTATTTCTCTCCTGCATTACTTGCACACTGATTAGCTTGTTATATTGCATAGCCTAGAATTACATATATATTTTGGTGGTTACCTACTGGGACTATATATCATACACTATTTGGGTCACTGTTGGGTACCTGGATAGACATTAGGGATGCAGGTAGGTACTAGAGAAAGCGCCTATAGTCCAATGTTGGATTTTGTGTCATTCTTATAAGTAGGGGAGGACAGGACTGAGTTGAGGCTTGTGATTCTATTGAGACATAATACTTTTGTTCTTTTTTTTATTTGGATACTTGTATTTTATTTTAATATTACGTACCTATTTTGGATTATTTGTGGAGGAATGTATCACCATCCTTATTTATATGATATTTCTTTGAGCAGTGTTTTACATTCATGACTTGATTACTCATCTATTGTCTAATTGTTATATATTTCTTCTGCTATTGACTTCTATTGCTATTCTATTATGTTACACTGTAGTAATGAGGGTATAGTCTCCCTATATCCACACCCTAGGACCTCATTACAATACGATAGCCTCTGGAATTTGGGGAGATATTCTTAAGTCCATGTGTCTAACTTGGATCAAGGAACTTTCAGTGAATCAGAATATTGGACGTTACATGAATATTGTAATTAATTTCATGATTTTATAGAATTTTTTTTTCAAATAATGTATCAATTTTTTTAAATAATCATTTTATAATTATCTTAAAATTATTTATTGAGAATTTTTTAAAAAGATTGATTTTTCCGTGAATTGTGACAAATACTGATTTATTTTGAAATCCATATTATTATTTTAAAGTATTTATAAATAAAATATATTTTGGATTATTATTAAAATAAAATTTCTTTAATTTTTCTTAAAATAATTCAATTATGGTCTTCTAAATGGATATTATACTTAAATTTAGTATAAAAACAATTTATATTTTAGAAAGGCCATTTTTCTGAAAAACTATTTTTCATCGCATTTTGGTGGTTTAATTTTAAATTAAATTCCAAAAAATATGGATTATTAATATTTAAAATTGGATTATAAATTTTCAATCAATATGACTAAATTTATTAAATATTTCCCTTTTTCGTCAATACAAGTTGTTTCCATAGTAAAATTTACCACCTCAATTAAGGGAAAATAGGAATAATCTATGATAAAATTACAAGATAAGACCATCATTTGTCTCCAAATTCTTACTGGACGATGAAATTATACCCATAAAACCTAAGGTTATAAAATTAGATATTCAATTTAAATGTTTCCACAATAATGACTTATATGTTATCTAAAACAAAGGATGTGACAAAATGTCACTCTCTTAGTTTGAAATATAATTTATGTGTTCTTATAGGGACAAAAATAGTTAGGAATGAATATTCACAATAATTTTATACTTCATGAATTAATTTTCATAATGGTTATTATATATTATGTTTAAGAATTAAATAATTAATTTAATGACATAAAAATAATTTTTTATGTAATTATTCTACTAATGAATAAAAAAATTGTTATTAAAAGTATTAAAAGAATTATTATTTGAGATAATTCATGTTATTGATGATTTTTATAGATTAAAATGTCATTTGGAGATATTTTAAAATAATTAGTTTGATTTATAGATGTTTTAGGTTATTAAATATAAAGTAATGAATAATGTCAAAATTTAAAATAATGATCTTTTATGAAAATAATATTTTATTAAATGATTTAAAAATATAAATATAATATAAAAGGCAAATGGGATGATATATGGTCTAAAATATGATCCCTTATCTATTTATCAATCAATATTTACATTATAAGTATAATTATAACCATTTTAGAGTGAAAAATGTGTTACCATGATTAATGTGAAAATTGGTTAATCAAGGGGCTAAACTAAAAGATAGTGTTTAAAAAAGAACATTAACCTATCGAAATTTTATTGGATGATGATATTCTGACCATATCCTACCCTAGGTTTGAATTTTTTCCCATTTAGAATTATTTGGATCTATAATAGTACAATTATATATATGTTTCATGAAATTACAATTCCACCCCCTCCTTGTTTATAAAAGGACACCCCCTACCTAACTTATTTACACCACATAGAGCATTCTATGTCAACCATCCTATACCAATTTCTCTTATCTACTTACCAAGACATATTTTATATATTATGTTTCTCCCAAATGACTAAATCTAGATCCAGTTAGAGGAGACTTAAAGGATTTATTTTAAAGAAGAGGAGATTTGAAAATGAACAAGGGTAAGTGAGACTTTAGGTAATAGTTTCTTTCAAAATCTCACCATTATTCAAGATTGTTTATGTATAATTCCATACTCATTAATATTTATCTTCTATTTTAATGTTTAAAAAAATTTCAATTTTTTTCTGATATTCTTCGACAATTTTTTAAAATCAATTTTACCCATGATTTATTTTTTTTAAAATGGTTTGAAAATAATTTTTTCTTATATTCTAAACAAGGTTCTTTGATACTTTTCTAATAAAAAAATGTAAGAAATGTTTTTTAACATTTACTGTATGAGTGAATTTTCCCACCATCATTATGCCTCTATGTTTTTAATATTCTTTTATAAGTTTACAATTTTATTTTCAAAGAAAATGTTTTTATCTATATGTGATTAGTTTTTTTTTTAAATAGAAAAGTTATTTTCCTCTATAATTAGTCTAAGTGATATTTCAAAATTATTTTCTATCTTACATGACATCATTTTATGTTACTTATACTTTATCAAGGATAGGATTCAAGGAAACCTTCTGTATTCATTCCATGAATGGTTTATATTTATGATGAAAATATAAAATGTTGATGAAACCCATATCTATTCATGGATTATGAAATGATGAATTTTTTATTGTCTTGTGGAACACATATGTATTTTTTTTATTATGAGATGGGTGGAACATATATCTCACTCCAATAAATTATGTAAAGTATTATATCTCACGAGATAATAATGGAAAACAGGTCAATGTGCTTGATCCTCTATGGGAAACAAGTCGATGTACTTGATCCATTTTGGGAAACATGTAGATGTGCTTGATCCATTTTGGAGAACATGTTTTGATTATTTATAATGTGGCCTTGGTAGTTACCCTTAATATATTAAATGGTTTCTATACTTTTGATTATTCCACACAAATTTATAAAATGAACTTGTAGTTCGTGATTGAGTTATGATGAATTAACGTTATTATGATTCATATATATTGAAATGATAATTTTTAATACCATAACTCACATTTGTGTTTTTTTTAAGATTGGGGTTTAACTATGTATGATAAGGTGATGATCTTGTACCCTTATCATGTTATGTTATACGATCATAGATTGTAATCTCTCATGCTTAACTTTACTGGGCATATAAGCTCACCCTTTAGTATGTATCTTTTTCCCTGGTTATGAAGAGTGACTCTAAATGTCATGGGTTTAGAAAGGTTTCATATATGTGGAATTTTATTGGATATAATATAGAATATGAAAGGTTTTAAATTGTGTAATATTATGTGGATATTTTTTAACCCATGTTTTTAACAGTTTTTTTTAATTATCTAAAGCTCTGAAAAAAATTCCTTGCGTATGTTAGAGTTCTAACATTTACTTTTTACATTTTAATATTTTTCAAGAAAAAATTGTGTCACATTTATTAGTATAAAACACAGAAATGTAAAGATTAAATTTTGATCCAATAGTGCAGTTTTTAATATTTTCATTACATTTCTAATGACGTGGATAAATAGATTGATTATAGAATCCTTTTCTTTAACCCGATTTTATTATATTCATGTTATTTTGATCGGATTCGGATGATAATTTGAGATGCCTATGATTACCTCCTACTATTTGGAAGTTATACCAAATAATTCATGAAATGATACAGATACTCCAAGGGATATGGATATTCAGATTTAAATAAGGAGATCCCTAGTGTACATTCAAGGATATAAATTTTATCTTTCCACTAGCTTTAATGTCAATTATATAAGAACATGGCCTTAAACATTACTTACTCCGGTGTCTTTAGACTATATTTCATTTTCGTTCATTCCCAATGATCTTTTATGTTTAGAGTTTGAGATAGTTAGGTAATAAGTCTTACATAAAACCACACATATATAAAAATTGTACTCTTCTAATCAGTATCCATTTTTTCAGTATTATAAATAATTTAAAATAAAAGAGAATTTGTTTTCATGGAATATCTTAGTGACTATAATCTTGAATTCATCCTTATTATTACTCATCCATGAACCCTATAAAAACATTATAAAATTGTTATGAGTACAAAAAAATTAGTAATGGTAATAAGAATAAGAAAAACCTTAATCTAGTGAAAAACATGAAAGCCTTAAGAAAGTTAAACATTAACTTAATGATCTATGGGAAGATGAATTAAATCATTTCCACATGAAGATCCCAAAAAAAAATTTCACTATGAAAAACATTAAAACTCAATGAATGGAAATAAAAACCCTCTTTAGAAAATAAGAGAATTACATTTATCACCCATGATAGAAATAATTAGAGCCTAGTGAAATCCATTGGATAAAACTTTCGGTAACTCCCTTCTTTTTAACTGAGAAGACAAGGTATACCTAATGCATTGGAGTGCTATCTTGATGAACCCATTATAAAAGTTGTATCGGGATCACGTGACACTATTTGGTTAAAGCTAATGTATAATATATCTTATCCTCATCTAGAACTCTTTGGTAACACCCAATGTATATGATATATTAGGCTCACCTATGAGCTATAATGGGGCTTAACATATCATATAATTTTTATCATCCTCAACTGTTTCACATATAATTTTCATGTACATGTAAATCAATTTATGCTTGAAAATTATCATCGAAAAAACAATTGAAAAAATCATTTAACCTCATATGAAAATCACTGTTGGATATCAAAATACCCTTTATTTTTTTTAAACAATTTTTCAATTCCAAAATACCCCTAAAAAGGGAAATAATTTTATTTTCTTTGAAGAAAACATGAAAGCCTATAAAGGAAACCGAACATGAAATAATGATTATGGTGGACGGAAGAGTCTCTGTATCTTTATACATTAAAATTGAAAATTACATTATATTTTTTTACATAAAGTCAAACTTTTTTTAAAATGATTCCTTTTGATAACATTTAAATTAAAGTAATTGAAAATCATTTATTAAAATATAAAAACTACACAAAAAATAAAGAAACCGTTTTCTTTAAAAATAACTTTAAGAACATATAGAGTAAATATATATTTATTGAGATTACTTAATGGTTTGAAATTTTATTCATTAAATATATGAAAAAATATACATTCCTTTTGAACTTTGTAGAAAGAGTTGAAAGAAGAACTTCAAAAGAGGATTGTTGAACGAAAGTCACTTAACTGAGTCTGAATCACCACTTATGTTATTTATATCACAGAATAATAAATGTAGATAAATTATTTACTTTCTTGAGAACCTTTTTCCAATTTTTTACTCATTTTATATCTCTTATTACAATGTTATATACAGCTATATAGTCATTTTAGTTCATGTTGGATGTTTCTGATGATATTAAGATCATATGTCTAAAATTACTTCCATAGGTCAGGATAAAATGGTCATTATTCCATCATATGTAGAATAATAATCATAAAAAATTATGGATTTTATAAATACATAATTATTTTAAATCAATCCACTAAATATGTTTATGAGAAATGAACAATTCTATAATCATGGAGACTGAAGGTCGTACATACGCATGTGTAAAATTTTAATTGTTCAATGATCATTATAGAAATTGAGTTAGTATTATTTTATATTTATATCATGATAATATTATCATAAATATTATATTACTACTTTAATGATACTTAAATATAGAATCCATGTGATGTGGTGATGTTAAATTAATAACATCACTTCGTGGAATTGGTAGTCCACACATACGCACAAATGACATTGTCATTTTTTAGTGAATGGATGGGTATGAAGGTAAATTATTTATTATATATTCATAATGATAAATATTTAATTATTATCATTTATAAATATTAATATAATAATTATAATCCACCCATGATAGATGGTGATTGAAAAATAATTGTATCCGTTCAAAAGGCGATAGTCTGTCGTACACACGATCGGTGGGTTGGTTTCATATTTAAGTGAAGAGGAGAAGGAAATAGGTTATGATATTAACATAATAACATATTTGTATATATAAGATATTGATATTTTTATTTTATCTTTGTTGATTAATATTTAAGTGACGTGTTGGAAGAATAAAATAGAAATGCCTCAGTAAAAATGATACCTCTTATTCAAAGAACCTCCATTGTTTAACATCTTAAGACCACTATGGTTGGTTTTCCTCCAAAAAGAAGACCCCTATAATGATGGGAAAGATTCTTGTAATATATTTTTGATGGTAATGGATAAACCAAATTGGATATTAAGTGTGAATAAATGATAATAATTTGTGTCCATTTATAAGATAGGGGATGTGAATTCTTGGAATTCCTAAAAATATTAAATTAATAGAAATTATTTTCTATTATAAATGGTTCCAAAATGGTTATTTTTTAAAATAAGATTATTATGGTTTATAATACTATCATAAAATAGTTTTTTTCATGTTTGGGTCACATTTTTACCCTTATATTTTTCTTTTAAACCCTTTCACCCTTATGGTGAAAACAAGGATTTTTACTTTTTAAGTATAAAGATAATTACATTAAATGAATAAATTGACCATAAATTGACCATTTTTCATATTATCAACCATATAATAATCAATTTTCCAACTATATTATTGTTCTCAATTTTATATAATTTAATAAATTATTATTTATTATAATATAATATTAATGTCAATTTTTACATTTATTCATCACATTGATTTTTATAGCATCTAAAAACATAAAATTTGAACCAAATATTTTAATACATCCCTAGAATTTGAATTTAATATATAAAATTCCCGTATCACATTATTTATCTCAATTTATTTTTCTTTTAATATTATTATATTCATTTATTCAAATTTCCAATTAATTAAATAATTATTGCATCAGCGTTTTCAAATTATTAATGGTATTTTTTCGTCACTAAACATTAAACATATATTACCATGATGAAGATAAATATTTTATCATTAAATGGAATATTTTTAATCTAAAATATCGTTTGGTAATATCAATATTAAACATATTATATTTAATAAAATAGTTGTGTGAAAATTATGATGTCCCATTAAATAAAATATTAAAAAGATTATAATCTCATAAAAATGTCTAATAAAATGTTGTATAACTGAATATTGGAATATTATGGATTAAATAGACTCATAAAATAAAATTAAGGGAATTGTTATGCCCATTTTATAGTCCTTGTAATTTTATTTTTATCATTAATTACTAGATATACCATTTACTGTGGTAACAGAAATTATTAAATTATAATTCATACTAACCAAGAAAAGGGAAATATTTCAAAAATTTGGAACCCATATTTTCAAATTAGGAATCCATTTTTTTAACTAAAAACAAATAGGTGCCCAAATTTAAATTTAAATTAATCCAGAAAATGTGATAAAAATCGGTTTTTAGAAGAATACCCTTTTAAAATATAAAAAGTCTTCATGATAAATTGAATTATAAAATCCAGTTAAAAAACCATAGTTATAATATTTTATATTAAATATAAATAATGAAATTTTAAAATTAAACCAAAATCTTTTTTTTCATTTTAAATAAATTAAAAGAAAATTACATTTTACAATAAAAATAAATAATATTCACTATTTACTAGAAAATCATTATTTTCATATAAGTCTCAAAAATATATCCTATGAAAATTTTGATAAGTCAAATTCGAAAAACAAATTTTTTAAAAATATAAATTTTAACTTTTAACTTTTAACTTTTAAATAAACATTTAGAAAAAATGATTTTAATAATAATATTTCCCTTTTTTATTTTCAAAATTACGCAATATATTTATAATGATTATAACTATTTTTTAAAAGAATAATAATAAACATTATAATGATTTATTTTATCTTTAATAGTGTGATTAACCCCCCCCCCCCACCCACCCCCACCACCACCATTGGTAACTACATCCTCGCAATTTTTATTCATTTATTTAATTATTTGTGATGCCTTTCCATATAGTATTTTCATATTCCCATATTTCTTCTTCAACCATACCTTTCTTCTAAAAAACCTTAACATAGTTAATTATATTATCACTCAATAAATTCTATATATGGTCAAAAAACTGAATAGGCTATTCCACATAAAAAGTTTTTCTTCCAAATAAACTATTTTAGGGAAAAAATATCATATGAATCTAGCTCATAATTCCATAACATCAAAACATGAAATAATTAGTTCAAATTGGATTAACTCAGAGGAAATTCCACTCAATAGTCAAATAGTCCAAAATTATCTTGTATTAAATATTATACAATGAATCATTTCTTTAAACCCCCCCTTTTACTAAAAGTAATAACACTTTTCAGTGGAGATACTTTAGGAAAAACATGATCACTTGCCTTAAATGAAAGTAATTTCCTCTTATAGACCATATAACCTTTCTAAATATTATAATATTCCATCATATATTGATGAATAATTTTCCCCTTCTCATCCACTTCCATTATGAATTCTACTCACTTCAATATCATTGGTCCAAATTCATCCCCAAAAAGTAGGATTCCAACATTGATTTCCATATATTTCTTCAAAATGTTCCATCTCTGTACTAGAATGAAAACTGTTATTATAAAAAAAACTCAATCCAAAAAAAAAGATGATCCCAAATTACCTAGTAATCCATTAAAAAATAATTTATTATAATGATTTAATTGTCTATCTGGATTATCCATCATAACGAGCATAAAAATATATACTGATATTTTATTCAGAACACACTGACTTCTGAAGCCTTTTATAGAAACCTATTAAATATAAAAAAGATGAGTTTTTTTTCTACATGTGTCACCCTTATATGACTCCATGTCACTCCTCCCCATTCATCATTTTCCCCTCCCCCATACTCTCCACCGCTTGAGATTTACCTTGGTTTCTCCTATGGTTCCCACTCAAGATTCCCCTCCCCTCCTATTGTAGTTCTTTCAAACCAATGTCACCATCCTTCTTGTGATTACTCTATTATCGTCCTTCAGTTATTAATCTTGATTCCTTTTATCTCCTCCTATTGTTCCCACATTAATCTATAGGTGGTATACTCCTACTGCTTATCCACATACATCACCTTTGTCTCCTCCAAGTACACCTACTCGGCCTCCACCTATTCTGCCTCAGTCTCCCTCTGCTTGCTCCACCTTAAACACCCCCACCTCACCCCTTTATATCTTCCATATCTTATATAATAAAATCTATTCCCAATACTACATATATTGTTTCCATACCTCCACATCAGTATCCAATTTACTCGAATTTTTCATCACCCTAAAATGAATCCATCCACTCTCGTAAAATCTCTGATACCTACCCTAAATCCCCTGTAATCAAAACCCGTGTCTCTTTATTTAAAACCCATGATCAGTGAGTCAATAAAATTACTCCATCACACCAATCCTCTCACTTTGGAAACTATTCATATCATGATAGTAAAGATCAACCACTATACTTATCCATCCCCACACCCTGCATATGGTAATTTTTTCGTCAAAAATTATCTATAACATTTTTATTAACTTTTCACATTTTCATCTCACTATATTAATAATAAATTTCAATAATTTATTACAATATATCATCTGTCCCTATTTCTGAATTACGGATCCACTTTTTTTATTTTCCATCACCAATAAGGGAATCTAAATCATTCAGTGGCCTAGTATTTTTTACCTCTCTATGGCTTCACTGACCATAAAATTATACTACATTTTATAAGGTGTGTTCTTCATGTATTCTGAAATAATTTTATCACTTCTCTAGAATATTTAGTATTCATTTTTTCTTATTTTTGTTTTATAATTTATTACAATACATCTTCTTTTCTGATTCAAAAATTATTAATTGTTTACATTCTTACTCCAAATCTAGAATAATGTTTATTCTTTTAAAATTATATATATACTATATTCTCTAATCCCTGTATTTTTCTTTTCAGTTTTAGTAATATTTTATCATTATTTAGATAATTTTTTCATAATATTCACTTTTCTCTTTTATAATTTTTATAATCCATCATATCTGAATTGTTTTTTATATTTTATTATTTTTTAGGTTTCTATAATACTTTATATTTGAGAGTTTTGTTTTCAAAAAACCTGTTACCTTTGTGTTTAATGATCTTAATTAATTTTTCAACAATTTCATACCATTTTATTTTAAATTTCTTAATTTATTGAAAAAAACAATTCTATGATTATGTTCCACTTTGGAATGATAATTAATTATGTATTAGATGCCTTGTCTATAATTTTATAACCCTAATTTTCATTTCCTTCTTATAGTTTTCTATATATGTAACCCTTTTCCTCTATTATTAGTTGGTTTCCATTTTTTCATTCACAATACAAGAACCCTTGAGTTTGAACAAATAAATCCAATCCACTTCAAAAATTTGAACTACTAAATCATTCTAAAACATTATGCATTTTACAGGTTTTTCCAATTCTTTCACTTATATACCACTATTATATTTCTTCTTTTCCATATTCTTTAAAAAAATATTATCAATATAGCATCATTGGACATAACTATGTACTATCGATCTCAATTTATGAAATTTAATTTATAAAAAAATAACAACCATTTTTTTACAATATTCCTTTTATCCTTATTTTATAGGAGTATCAGAATACTGGGTCATTAGAACATAGTTTTAACACTGATTCTCTGTTAGTTAAATAAACCATGAATATTTCATCCACTTAGGTATATATTTATTCTCTTGGTTGAATATTATTTTAATTAGGACTTTATAATCGAAAAATATTAATTTTTTTAGGCTTATTTCCATTCATTCTTTGTTTGACTCATAAAGTACATTTATTTTTTTCAATTGTCTTTTATTAATATTTTCATTTCCAAATATTTAATTTGTGTTCTAACTAATATATTCTATTTAGTTTTATTACTCCATTCCATATGTAGAAAAACCTTTCCCTAGATTTTTATGTTGAGGATGTGGTGAATCAATATTTTGTAATATGAAGAGACTATATGGCTATAGAAAGCCATGACAATGAATTACATCAATCTAAAAAAGAGACCATAAAAAAGAATACTAAAAAAATGACTGACATTTGGTGATTCTATAACAAGGTAATTTTGAATTTAGATTTCTTATTTTATCATTGATTTCATATTTTAATTTTTTATTTTGGTAACCAGGGTTTAAAATTTCATTTTACAAATATTTATTTCAATATATATTTTCCAATGTTTTTTAGTTTACCATATTTATTTTATATACATTTCACAATTTACGATCTGTATTTTATAGTGTATTATTTTCAATTTCCATTAAATAGTTCACCATAGTACTAATAAATAGTAATATACTAAAATATTCATCATACACTGCATTTTCAACTACTATTCAGTTAAACATTGAAATGTAAATTATAAATTGTTAATGGATATATCAAAAAATTAGTATTCTCTTATTCAAAATAGTCATTGATCTATATCATTGTGAAAATGAAAAGGTGGTTACAAGTTATAAGTAAAATTGGGACCATGTTTAGAGGCAATTGGGAGTGCAACACCATGTAACCTAACTAGCACGTTGAGATATTGTTGAGATATATGATCCAAATACACTGTATCTTGAAAGGGAAAGAAATGTGTGGAGTTATTTTATCAATCAAAATTTACAAAAAATCATTTTTCTTATAATGTATTTTGAAATTCAACCATGAAATCCAATGAAATATGTTTCCCATTTCCACTCCCAAAGTGACATAATATTAATCAATAACATAAATAATGGAAATTCATCCTTAAAATTTTGAAATGTCAGACATATCGAGGTAAATTCAACAATATCTCTTTTCTTTACATCCCACCATTAATCCTATTTATGGTCTCTACACTCTTGTTCATTTGAGATGAACTAAAAATGGGGAACTATGGGCTTCACTAAATAACTATATCTTTAAATGGGAATCACAATGAAAACATAATGTCATTCCATATCTCAAAACACCTTGTTTTTTAACATTAAATTTCAGAAACATACCCTTTTTAACCCAGTCTATATTCTTTTTTTAAAACATGATCCTCCTTTTTGAGATTTCTTAATTATTTCAAATAGAGATAACTATACTTATATCTAAAATAAAACACTTGTTGTTCCTACATCCACAAAATCTAGGTAAATTCATAAAATAATTGACATAATGGTAATATTATAAATGTAACATGGTTAATGATGAATGATTTTTTCAAATTAAAGCATCAACTATTTTCTCCTAGGATGGAAATGAATCGTATAGTCATAATCCATGATCAGTTCCAACTATCCTATTTTCCCAATGTTCAACTCTTAATTATTTAATATATAATTCAATTCTTTATGATCAGAGTTTATTTCAACCTTTTATCAATATTAATGTTGCCTCTAAATTTTCAAATAAAAACCACAACAATTAATTCCAAATCTTGTATAGGATAATTTTTCTCATGCTGTTTTAATTGATGTGAAGCATAAGAAATTTTCTAATCATTCTGCTTTATGAAACATCCAAGTCGTTTCAAAGAATAAAAATTACATATATTGCATTCACCACTCATGGAAGGAAGGATTATAACTGTATCATTTATCAATATTCATTTTAGTTTCTAAAAATAATCATCATATTCTATTATCTAGATTAATTTAACTCCCTTTTAAGGTAACATAGTATGATTAACAACCAAGTAAGGTTTTCTAAAAACCATCATTTTAAACCTTATAATATATGAAATATATGAATATCTATGATATTTTTATTATTTTTAATTCTTCAAAAACATTAGTTTCTGTATAGAAAACTATAATTCCAAATATATATATAATATATATCTTTGGCAACGAATTGTTGGCAATCAAAATTCAAATTTTCATATTTTTAAAAATAATTTCATTTCTTTTAGGGTTTTAAAAAAACATTAGATGTCTTTTAAACATTAAATGAATTTTCAAATATATGAGTATATCATAAAAAAAAAGTAGTAAATTATCCAAAAACTCATGGAAAATCGATTTAGTAGATCCATATATATAGCTGGTGCATTAGAAAACTCAAATGGAATAACTAAAAACACATAATGTCTCTATTGAATCTAATATGTACTCTTTAAAATGTATTCCTCTTTCATTTTCAAATGATGGTACCCCAACCTGAGATCAATATTTTAATAATACTATTCTCCCTAGGGAAGATAAAAAATCATTGATATGACAAAAGGTGTAATTATAATTAATAGTGATGTTATTCTAAGCTATATAATCAATAAAAATACTAATATAATGATATTTATTTTTAAAAAATAATATAGTTCCCCCAAAGTTGAGATATTGGATCAATAAAACCTTTATCTTGAAACTAATTCAATTTGTTTTTCAACTCAAAAAGTTTTACTTAAGCCATTTAATAAGGGTGTTTTGGAATTAGCTTAACATCAAGAACTATGTCAAGAGTAAAATAAACCTCTCGATCTGGAATAACAATAGTAAATCCATCCTGAAAAATATCCAATTATTCATTAACTATAATAAATTCTGTACATTGAACATTATATTTCTTTTAAAAAACATGAGATTGGTAGCATAAACTGTCATCTCTAATCAATTTCTCAGCTTCATGGTAGGTTATAAAATGTATGACATCATTGAACTAATCGTTCCTAAATTATAAATATATCTTAGAATAATAAACTATAATCCAATCCATACCCAAAATAATCTCAAACTATACCATAGTATGATTGATAAGAATTATAGGAAAGACTCCCTCACTAATTGAAATTGTAAGATTCCAATAAATATTGGTTGCGTTAATATTTCTACCATGATATTTCACCAAAAGTTATATCTTGCCTTCATATATTGATATTCCCAATTGACATGAATATTTCTCTGAAATGAAAGAATACAAATATGTAGAGTTGAACAGGGTATTGTAATAATTAAAATAATCAAAAAACATTCCTTTCACCGCATTATTTGATGGCCCAACATTAACCGTTGTATTAGAAAAAGATTCTTTCACACCCTTCTTATTTTCAGTCATGATGATTTCCACCCTATCTAACTAATTTTGGATACACAATTTCAAAACTCATTATAATTAAATCACATAACCATTGGGAAGATATCTATTAACCCTTTCCAGGATTGTTTAATATTATTTTATTTTCATTCCAGTCCCCTATAACCCCAAT
The DNA here is from genome assembly GCA_963277665.1 of Viscum album. Taxonomy (NCBI): domain Eukaryota; kingdom Viridiplantae; phylum Streptophyta; class Magnoliopsida; order Santalales; family Viscaceae; genus Viscum; species Viscum album. Next base: position 670,614,594 of record OY728139.1, on the reverse strand, counting down.
TAGTACTTATGTAATGCAATAAAAAACCTATTGAACATTCATTGAAATGTCTATTACCATAGATGGAACCTTTTGGGAGAATTATTCAAGACTTATTCACTAGTTTCTACTCCAATTCGTTCCACATTAACCATTTTTTACTCTTATCATCTCAAGGAACATATTTATCAGAAAAACTCATCCCAACTTCATCAACACAAATTACATATTTTTCATAACATTCAAATTACATGATTCTAAATCGATTCATAAGAATTTATTCAAATATGACTAGTATATTTTTATTTTACTATTAATTTCATGAAAAAAATTTGGTACACACATGGCTTATCCTATAAAAATATCTTCTTACACAGCCACAAAATCTCACCTTTCTACCTCAGTTCTAGGAATATTGTCTCCAATCCAAGTCAATAAAAATTGGGAATTATTTTCCTAGAAAAACATTCTTAAATTTTTTCCTTTCCATAGCATCAAGATCATATTTATCTCAATTATTATTAGCCATATACAAGTGTCAATTAGCTTCACCTTCAAAACTATAAACCAAAAGGGTTATCTTTTGATGTTATTAAAATCTTATTACTTAAAATATATTATCCAATGAATTAATACATACTTCATTTTCCAATGGGTCAGAAGATCCACTAAATGATGGAGGATGATTCCCCGAAAAATTATATACGATCATCTTGTTCCTTTTTAAAGATATGGCTTATCTCGATTACGGATTCCACCACCATTTGTAGCTTGTGTCGACTGATCCATCAATATAAAAAGTATCTATATTCCCAAACCATCCATTCTAGGTTGCTGATTCAGGAGGATATCATCCTCTTGGATTCTTCCTAATAAAACTTCCATGTTTCCTATCTTGAAAACAAACTCTGAAAAAAAATAGTTTTGGAAACGAAACACGAAAATATTCAAATTCTATCTCATTTAAACCATTAAGTAAAATAATTTAAGGGTATTCTATTATCATTATCCTAACCCCCAAATTTATCTAAACCTTTCTATGATACCTACTATAACAACCTGACAATAATCAAAACTTAATCTTGTGAAATTAGACTAGATTTCATTTTCTTTCATTCCCAATGATCCTCTAGGTTTATATATGTAGAGAGTTGGGTAATAACACTAAAATAATAACCAATATATATATATAGTTGACACATATAATGAATAACAATTTTTCCATTGTGTAAAATTTTTAAAATAAAATCTTATTTTTTTCATGATATATATTCATGAAATTTGACTATATTTATTCCTAATTATTAACCATGCTTAGAATATATGAAAATCATATTAAAAAGTGTGATGAGTTCAAAAATCTTGTTAAGGGACATGAAAATAATAAAACCATTAGTCCACTGGAAGACATCAATTCCCATTAAACTTTTATCATTATCTCAATGGTTATTAATCATATGAAATAAATCATTTCCACATGAAAATTACACACACTTTTTTCTCAAATAAAAACACTAAAACTCATTGCATGAAAATAAAAATCCCTTTTGGAAACATTGAAAATTACATTCATCACAAGTTTCAAAAGTAAATAGAGACCATTTAATTTTATATGAGAAACCCTTCAGTAAATTGATCATTCCTTCCTATAAATAAATTGTACATTATACAATGAATTGGATCACAATCTAGGAATAACCATTGTATACGCTATATGGGGCTCACCCAATGCCATCTCTTTTCACCCAATGTGTCACAAACCAACTTAGGTTGACCCTGAACCGATCAACCGATCAAGTTCGTTATAAGACATGAGAGGAGTTCCCAATCCTCCTGGGCATGAGATATGTGACGTAGTTATCAAATAGAGACAATGGGAATGATTTATTGCAATAAATAAACAAACTCAAGTAGGGAAATAATATAATATCATCCCAATATAAATAAAATAAGAAAACTGAACATCCATATAAAACTATAAATAAATCAAAACCTGAACATGACGAATAACATATCTCTATGTAACCCCATGTGTAACCGTAAAAAATCAAAAACCCACATCACCTATAGTAATTGAGACCAATCTGGAACCAGCCCCTTAGAGTAAAAAAATAATGAAGTATATGTGTGAGTATTAAAACTCAGTAGGTGTTTCCAAGTAATCTATTCAAAATGAATTTCCTTTAAATTAATGGGTCATCAATTATACGATTTAAATACAATACATAAAATTGTGTTTCCCAAACATTCCCTCTTTAAATAAAAGCACAGTCTATTTCCCTTTTATTTGAAATTAGTTTCTTTTCAAAGTAGAAGGCCTTATCATTTAATGGAACAAAGGTTATGTTAACAATGTGATGTTTTTATTTAAAAAGTGAAGGAGGGTGTAAAACATTCTTAAACCTTTGAAAAAAATATTTAAAAATTCATTTTCCACATTATTCATTCATTACACCATACAATAGGGTAGTAACAATAATCACACACAAGGGAAATAGAAGATATCATGTAAGAGTGACCAAATCGAACAAGGCACCTAAGTTTTCCATCACAGATGAGTGATTTATAAGATAACATGGGATAATATACTATCTCATTGAATAATATAGAACATGATGAAACAAAATTAAACCTATAGGCATTCCTCACCCTATGAAATCAATCCACCCACATGCTTGATCTTACCATCTCTGGCCTAACTGAGGGGTATAATCCCAAAGTAGGAAAAGTTCCAAACTTAGGGCCACTAGCCTGTGGATAATATAAACTAGTGCAAAAACTTATCTTCGAAAAATAAACTATCTATTCTAGGTTCCCATGTTATGTCCAAATAGGTGGTGTGCTAAAAAACCAAACCAACAACCAACCCTGTACATATATGTATAGAACAAATACACTCACAAACACCAACCCCCGAATATACCCATGGAATAATACTTTTTTCTTTCAACAATTAGTTCGCAAGGGAGTACTATTCTAAGGACCTATCATACCATTCATCACAACCAAGGGAACAATTTCATCCAAGGAGATATATCCCAATAATACCACCCAATAAAAGTTCCAAATGAGCCTCAAGATATTTTTGAGTAAGCAACCACTTCCAATGAACCAAGTGTACCTTTTAATAATACGAAAATAATTAGAGATCCACTTATGCAATTGATACACATTTATAAACCAAAACCATACTTCATAAATCATATATCTCATCTAAAATCCAGCTGGGAGATTTATCAAAAACAAGGTGCCAGAGATTTAGTAAAACAATTTCTTACACTTCATAAAAAGAAGGAAATCACATAATTTCATAACAACCCTTTATTATAAGAATTTAATATCACTAATTAATATCCATGTAATGTGTGTAAAGAAATAAATCAATTATTATTAAATTTAATACTCAATTACAAAGGAAACCCTACATCTTACTCATGAAACTTCAATAACAGCGGCCCAAAACAACACCAAGAGGGTTGAATGAAGTTAGAAAACCCAAGATGATCCTTAAAAACACAAACCCACTAATTTTAACTAAAAATAAACAAAAAACATTGAACCAAGTGACCAAGTAAGAAAGGAACTCAATTTATATTATAGGAACAATGAATAGAAAGAATAAACTAGTAGAATACCTTTTTAAATCACCATAAATACTTAAATAATCCACTTAAAATCACCATGGATTGAGGGGAATACTGAGGATGAACCATGTATCTCCCATAAGGACTCTCAAACCAAATGAGGGGAAGGTAGGGTGTTTGGGATTAAATTTAGAGAACTATAGAAAGCTAAAATCACATTTTTAATAAACTATGAATTGTGTATGGGTAGTCGGCACAATTTTCTAAATGGTGTGCTAACTGTGAAATCCCTTACTAGACACACTAGGAACCCACATGGTTTAGACACACTATTCGAGAAACCATGTGCCAACTACATGAAGTGGTTTTTTCAAAAAAAGTTCATAACCATGTTCACACCTTCTGCACAGTTTGGATAACCATGCTCAGGCCGTGCTCCATGGACCATAGATGACCAAGGACCCATATGATTTCTCCTAGGATATGCACGGTTTGAACCAAACTATGCATATCCTGTGAAACACAATCCATGTGAGTTTAAAATAAATTGAGAATGATCTAATCCTCAAGAGGTTGCATAGTTACCCCTTAAATTGTGCACCTAAACCAATAAATAGAAGAAAAAATCCAAAAACATCAAATTTAAATATGAATCACCAAAAACTCAATAGAAAAGCTGGTGAAAAAGACATACCGAAATAAAATATGAAAATAAAAACATGGGTGTAATGATTCTCCCCACCATCATTATTTCTTCCCCCCAAAATTTCCAAAGCCTTTAGTTTATTGAGTTAAAAATGAATATTTTCTCACCTACATGATTAGATTCCCCCAAAAAAACACTTTTACAACCACTGAGATGGAAGCATTAATTTCTACCCAATACAAACAATCACATTATCATTACTCCTTGAAGGATAATTAAGAAAACCCAAGATTGTATCCAAACATTTTAACATGATGAAAAATAGTGGGTCTACTCTAAGGGACCAATTATTACCAAATGAGAAGAGAAAATCTAAAACTAGAAATCATTGAAATACATATGAAACTTGCCTAAAAAACAGTGAACCTCCAGAATGGAATAGCCATAGCAAAACTCAATAAGGGTTAAACACCATGAATGTTACATATAATTACAAACTCTTTAATCCAAAATGATATGATTTGAAATTTCTAAAAATACACTTCCATTATAATAGAGATTCTCAAAGATATAATTCATTATTTTTAACCCCCTCAAAAAATACAACACCACCTGACACCACCACTATAAAAAAATATTCATTTACATAAAAAAATATTCTTTAAACCAAACCCCAATTAGAACCTTACTCCAACAAATAGTTTTGGCTCTCTTTTGATGGAGTGGATCTGGCATCATGTCTATTACTAGAAACAACCTAGAAAAAGTGTTGCATGTTATCGAATCATCCACATGTATAGTAGGAATTTTTGACATCTAGAAACAATGGATTACTATTATGTGACCTACAAAATTAATAATATGCTAGAGTCTTATTCCTAGAATAAGTTTATGAAACAAAAATAAGTATTTTAATTCTTCTACTATCATCACTCGTGCCAGGATATCTTTTTATCTATGATCTGGAATTCCATTCACCACTTCTACATACTAATCTAAAATTGGATACCTTGATAACTACATCTAATATAGATTCAACCCACATAGCCTACCTCATAATTTTAGAAAAGGATGATAGAATAAACTCAGACACATTCAACTACTATTTAAGATTAATCTCATTCTAAAAATGTCAAGCCTTTAGGGAATCATCTTGGCCCCACTCTGGAAGATAAGGAACTAAATCCAAAAAATGAACAATGAACTCCAACACTGATCTATAACCTTGATGAATTAAACACACCTTATCACCCTCTCCACCTTCAAAAACATAAAAAATACTATCGGATGAAAGAGGCCTTGAATAATTCATGGGAGAGGTCTTCTCAAGGCCTGGTTTTGTTGACCATGTTCATCCACATCCATCTGGGACCTTTGAGAATAACAGTCCAGAACATCGCCTTTTGAGAATTAGGAAACTCAAGGAAACTGAAGATCCTCTCAATTCATCACGTCCACTATTAATCTTCAAAAGGTTACACTTAACCATAAAAGATGGGATTGTTCATCTTCTGAAACTCAGGAATTAATTCCTTTGATTGATCAACCAGAGGTTCTGCAAATGGTGAACTACCCAAACCTGCACCTCACATATCTTTTGAATAATTTTTTGTGAGAATAAACTTAAAAAAAATAATAACAATAATTCAATAAAAAAATACCTCATCAAGGATAAATAACTACAATTAAACACCAAAGAAAAAATAAACAAGCTCACAAATTTTCTCTAAAAACGTTTTTGAAGACTCGATAACTACCACCTAAAAATCCACTTTCAAAAATCACACTCTGATCTATTCGATTTCATGAAAATCCCTTGGATTAACTTAATAAATCTGACCACTTTCCAACAAAAACCCCCTTTTCAATTAAAAATAACCCCCATTTTACCATAAATCATTAAATTAAAACCCATTTTAACCAAAAATAAACTTATTTAAAAGTAAATTTCAAAAAATTTACTTAAAATGTTTTAAAAGCCCCTCTATTATTTAGAAAATCCAAAACATTACCACTTGAAATCCAGTTTTTCCCAATTTAAAACAAGGATTTAAAAATTGGATTAAATTTTATGAATAAACCAAACTATCCCATGATGGATAAGTAGTTCCAATTGGTTACTTGGTCACATGGTTGGTATCCATATTCCAATCACACCATATTCACATATAGTTTTTTAAGACCTTGTCCCTAGATCCACATTGGTTTCAATACCCTTCAAGCTCACTTAGTCTTCTAGTCTATGTCCCACATCGTTTCCAAAAACCAAATTATGAATATTAACCAGATAAACAAAATGAAATCTAACATCCCATTGGTAACTCAAGGTTCAACACAGAATGTGTTCGGAAAGCACTTCCTTCTACCTACACCCCAAGTTATGATATTCTTACTCTATAAACCATGACATCCCAAATAACAATGGGTACTCTAAAAGCTAGTTCCTATAAAGAAGATATTCTTTGAGAACATTTTTTCAAAAAACAACTCGGGTTTTCCCCGAACCTGTCACCGCTGCAGACCCACAATAAGATACGAGAGGTGTTCCCGATCCCCACATGCTGGTGACAGGAACCAAGGGAATCGATGAGAGACAATCCGAATAGAATCACCCCACATATAAATAATCACACGTAGTTGAATAAAAAAATAACAACCAAATATAAATAAAATAACTAAACTGAACATCCATACAAAATTGGAAATAAATCCAAACCAAAATCTAATGACCAACATCTATCCATGTGACCCTGTGGGTTACCCTCTAAACCAAAAGCCCAAAATCAACCTTTGTGATCAATAACAATCTTTAATCTACACATGATACTAAAAGTAATAAGGAAGAATATGCATGAGTATCAAAATATAGTATGTGTTACCAACTAATTTGTTATCAATTAATTTCCATTAAACAAAAGTCTCTTAAATTTTAGGTTTAAAAAGAAAATATATAAAATTAGGTTTTACACACATTCTCTCTTTAAGAAAAATCATAGTCCATTTAACTTTATATTTAAGTTTTGCTACTTTTTCAAGGAGGAGGCCATGTAATTTAAAAGAAAGGAATGTAAGTGAAAGGTGTGATGTTTTTATTTAAAAAGAGAAGGAGGGTGGAAAAAATTATTAAAAAATTTATTGAAAAACATTCAAAAATGTTTTTTTACTTTTATCAATGAATAACACCATATAATAAATAAGCAAAAATAATCACACAATAAGGTAAACAAAAGATCGATTATAAGAGTGACCAAATCAAACATTGATCCTAAGTTTTCCACCACAAATGGGTGAGTGCCATGACAACATGGGAGAAACTAGGAGCATAGGGGATAATCTATAGCATACTGAAATGGGATTCATTCCATAGGCATGCCTCACCTGATGACATCAGTCCACCCACATGCTTGGTCTTACCCTACATTGCCTAATCGAGGGGCATAATTCCAAATCATGGAATGGTCCATAATTAGGTCCACTTGCAATCACATAATATAAAATAGTATAGCAACCATTCCTTGAAAATATTCTAGCTCTAACAAGTTCCCATTTAATGTCTATAGTGGGGGTATCCTAACAAAACCAAACAACCAACAATGTACATATATGTATAGCACAAACACACACTCAAGCACCAACTACCAAATCACCCTAAGGATCCATCCTTTACCTTTCAACCATTATTTTACAAAATATTACCATGTTGGGGACCTCCCATACCATTTGACACAACCAAGGAAACGGTGTCATATAAGGATGGTTTTCAAAAGAAGACCAATCTGTGAAAGTTCCAAACAGGACTCTAGCATCCTTTGAGTAAATAAACATTTCCAAACAACCAAACATACCTTTTATAAATCCAAAACCATTTAGATATCAACTTATGTGATTGGAAAAAAATTGTAAACCAACCCATACAATAGAAACCATAAATCACCTACGAAGGCGAACTAAGAAATTTATCAAACACTTTGTGTGAAAGGGTTAGTAATACAGTATCAAACACTTAATAACAAGAAGGAAATCACATTATTTTAAAACATCCGTTTTTAATGTTTTTTATGCCACAAATTAAAATCCATATAAGGTGAAAAAAATCAATATTCTTAAATTTAAAGGCCAAATGAAAAGGGAAACCAACTAAAAACTCATTGCTATTTGATGATAGCAACCTAAAACAAAACCAAGAGTGTTATGAGAAAAATGAACATTCAATATGAACCATAACAACACAAAACTCCTAAAATAAACCCAACAAAACAAGAATAATGCAAACAATGGACAAAGGGAGAAAATGAACTCAATAGAAATTAGAAAATGAAGGTAGAGGAAGATGTAAGGAAGATAATACTATGATAAATATCCCCAAAACCGTGATGAATACACTAAGAATCACCATGGAAGAAGGATAGGAAGCTCAAAGAAGAAGGGAGGAGATACCCTAAGGTTGAAAGAACCAAATGATGGTAAGAGAGGGTATTTTGGGTAAAATTAAAAGATGGGTATAAATATAAAATAAATTTTTTAATGAACTAGGAACTGTGCATGTTTAGGCCAAATAGTTTCACAAATCATGTGCCAACTATACTATTACTTATTGGAAACTTTGGGCACCCATGCAGTTTGGACACTTTGTTTTGGAAATCTTATTCCAACCATGTGAAATTGTTCTATGAAAAAATTTATAATTGTAAGCATTGATTCAGCATGGGTTGGATAACCATGCTCAGATAGTGCTCCTTTAACTAGAGACACCAAAGGACCCACACAGTTTCTCTTAGGAGAAATGTGTTTTGAACCAAACCATGCACATCACATTCAACACAAACCATGTGAGTTTAATATGAAATGAAATAGAGATCATCCTCAAGAGGTCTTGTGGATACCCCTTAAACCGTGAACCAAAACTGTGAAACAGAGGAAAAATAGCCTAAAAGGCAAAACATAATTCCTAATCAAATGAAGCTAAAGATAAAATCTGAAGATAAAAGGATAAACAAAAAGAAAATAATAAAATATAAAAGGTGGTGTGACATAATGTATAATCTAATTGAGGCTAACTTAGTACGTTATGGGTTCCTCGAACATATAAGCTATTTCGGGCTCACTAGTGAGTTATAATGAGGCTCAACCCATTTTATAAGTAGTATCAAGCTCTCTTATTTCACATATAATGCTCAAATACCATATAGAAAAAATTATTATTTAACTTTTTTCTAATAAAACCTTTTAAAAGTAATTTCAAAGCCATTGGAAAAACACATTTTGATATTAAAATATAGATTCTTCTTAAAAACCAATTATCAATGCCAAAATACCTAGAAAAATTGATTGGGGGGGTTTTCATTGGGAATAACATAAATGATTTTATAGGAATAAAAAAATGAAATAATTGTTATGATGGAGTGAAAAGTAACTATTATAGTATATGTTAAAATATAAAATTCCTTTTTTTATTTTTAAATATTTTCAAAAAATTAATAAAAATATTCCCTTGGAAAAATATTGGAACAAATTTAAAGAAAAACAATTGTTGAATTCTAAAAAATGTTCACATAATAAATAAGCAATTTTATTTGAAAAGAACTATGAAAACTTATAAAGAAAAAATAAATGTATTAAGGTGTCATGATTGAGATAAATTCCAATTAATTCATATATTTAAAAATATACATTACTTTTTACCTCTGTAAAAGGGGTTGAAATATGAACATTAACATAGTGTTTTTAAAATAATGTCCCTTACCTTGAGTTTAACTCGCAATATACATTTTTTATTAAACTGAATAATAAACATAAGTTAATTATTTACTTTCTTCAGAACCCATTTCAATTTTAGTATTCCGTTTATATAACTTATTACCATGTTATATATAATTACTTAATCATTTATGTTCATGTTAGATGATTCGGATGATATTCAGCACATATATTAGAAGAGAATTTGCTAGGTTTAAAATAGTTAAATAATTCATTATTAGATCATCTATAAAATAATAATAATAATTAAATAATTATCACTTTTATAAATAAATTATAATTTTAAATCCAACCATTAAATATGCTAATTGAAAAGGAACTATATTACAATCATGGAGATGGAAGGACGTATGTACGTATGAATAATGTGTACATTTTTCCATGATCATTATAGAAATAAGGTATGTATTATTTTATATATTAATAGATATAAAAATATAAGATATATCATACAACTTATTTAAATATACATATATATATCATTCATGGTATGTGCTTATGAAAAACAAATCACAATGCTTTGTGGAGGTGGTAGTCTATAGGCACACACGAACATCGTTATCATTATTCGGTGAATTGAGAAGTAAGAAGATAAATGAAATATTATATTTCTATAATGATAAATAGGTCATAAATACCATATATAAATATTAATTACATAAATATAATTCATCAAGGAGAGATGGTGATGGAAAATGAATTATATTGGTTGTCAAGGAGGAAGTCCACCGTACACATGAACGATGGATTTTTGTCCCATTTAATGGAATCTAAGATGAATATAGGTCCTGATATTTACATAATAATATCTCAGTATATGGATGTTATATTTGTTACTCTTTAATCATGTTTGAATATGATTTTAAGGAGGTGGAAGAATAAATAATACGTAAATTCTTGATTAAAAATGGTACCGCTTCTTCGAACAACCTCCTTTTCTTAACTCCATATACCATTAAGGTTGGTGTTATGAAAAAACCAATAATTATATAATGATCTTAAGGATTATAATGTATATAGTTGGGTTATTTGTGGCTGAAATAATGGTTTTTTAAGCCTTAATAAATGAGGTGACGTGGTGGAATATAATAAGGGAGGGGAGGGGCACTCATCAAATTCATCAAAATGTAAAATTAATATAAATTAATTTTCAACGAGAAAAATGGTTAAAATTAGTTAATTTTTAATATAGTATAATTATGGGTCATTCTATGCTCGTAAAATATTTTTTGGAAATGTTTAGGTAACATTTGTACTCATTTCATTTTGTTTTAACCCCTCATTAACCTCTTTCACCATTATTAGGGCATGAAATTTTACTCATTATGGGTTAATATAGTTACAATAAATGGAAAAAAAAATTCTGGTATATAGACCTTGGAATATATTAAGAACCATTTCATAGTATGTTTTTGGACACTAAGAGTCCTATAAATTTTATATCACTTAATAAAATATTATTTATTATAATATATTATTAATTTGAACTTCTAGAGTTATTCATTACTTTGATTTTTAGGACATCCATACAACAAAGTAAATTAAAACCAAATATTTTATTAATTCCTATAAATTTCATGTGTATCTATAAATATTTTTGACCACATTATGTTTCTAATATTATATTACTTTTAATATTTTTTATGTCATTTATTTGATTTTTCCATTAATTGATTAATTACTATGTCATCATTGTGTAATTATTTTTGTGTATATTTATTCACTAACAATTAAAAATAAATTACCATTATGAATATAATTATGTTATATTTTAATATAATATTTATAAACAAACATATCCTCTTGTAATCTCAATGTTAAAAATATTACACTTAATAAAAACAAGAGTGTTACATTTTTTACTTTTCTTTAAAAAATTATCATATTGTTCATAATCTCATCCAAATTGAAAAAATTATATTATAACCAAATAATAGATAATTATGGACAATATGGACTCATAAAATAAAATTATGGAAAGTTTTTGGGTCACATTATAATCATTATCACTTTTTAACATTAATTACTAAATTTACCCTTTACTGTACTAACGTAAATTATTATGGTAACTATTCATTTTGACCAAAAATAAAAGAAATGTATTTATCAAATTTGGAACCACTGATTTCAAATATTAAACACTATATTCAAAATTCAAAAAACCTAATGGGTTGAGTTTAAATAAAAATTAAATGAGAAAAACATAATGAAAAACAGTTTTTTCCAAAAAAAAATCCCCTTTATAATATTAAATGTCTTTATTCTAAATTAAAATATAAAATTCATTTAAAAACCAATAATTGGATTATTTTAAATCAAATATAACTAATGAAAATTAAAAACTAATCAAAAATATAATTTTACATTGAAAATTATTTAAAACAAGGGTTGATTTTTCAATGAAAATCAATATTTTTTATTATTCATTATCAAATAAATATTTTCATAATATTATCAAAAATATATCCAAGATTATTTTTACAAGATTATTTCAAAAAAATATATATATTGTAGAATTAAAATTTATTAATTTTAAAAATAAAATTTTAGTTAAACCCCTATAATAAAAGAAGTTTTATAAATTTATTTCCTTTTTTTATTTTCAAAATTAAACATTATATTTATAATGAATAAAACTATCTTATTTGATAAAACTAATAAACAAGAAAATGATTTTTTATATTGTTACCTATTTTTTTACATAGGATATCTTTTAGTATCTTGTTTTTATACTTCATGAAGGATCATTCAAGTGACATCAATATAGTATTATTATTCTATTAGGAATGTGTATCGTGACCAAAGGCATCTATCACTACTTGAAGAAATTATGATCAATACCTAATGTAACCTTAAAACCTGAGGATTCGTGGGTATTATTTTATTACTCTTCCTAATAAAGTTATTCATTTATTCTGATAAAATCACTTTTTCAAATAATTTATTTATTAATTATGTTACGGACCTCATTGGTGGTTCCATATAATGTTATACTCACACCCTTATCAGGTAGTCATCGAAGTTTGAACCCGTGTTGATGCAATTTTCATAGGTTAATGTAGCGTAGTGGTCCAATATTTCATGATCAAGTGGGATTTATCCTGTGAAGTCTAGATATTATAAATTTGGTGAGGCTCGAAGATGGTAGTTGATACTCTTATTTATTTTTTCCCTGTTATCATATTATATATTTGTTCATACTAGTGGATGATTGGTTAAGATGTATGACTTTATACATCCACATTTCATTTTTACAACATTTTTATATTTATTTATTCTTATACTTAATGTGATTGTTCTTATTAATGATATTTGGCCAATTCTCTACTATGATTTACTCAATATACGAGTATAGTCTCCCCATGGTAATAACCTAGACCCATGTTTCTCCCAAATAGCCTATGGAATTCGAGGATACAGACTAGAGGTCCCATAGAGATCGATGATCCCCAAACTATTGAGTGGACTGGGGTTGAAAGGTCAAACAAGGCAGTATCATAATATTTTTCATTCTATTATTAATTTAGGATTTGTCATAAAGTTAATATGAACATTTCATCTCTTATTATGGATCTTAGAATTGTGATTATTGAACATATTTCTTAAAGGTAAGTCTATATAATCATGAATATGATATTATTTTGAACTTTTTTTTAATTTACTATTGGGATATTTATCTAAAATGACATGTGTATTATAGTTGCTAATTTTTTTAGCAATTATCATGATTGCACGAGACCAATAAACATACATTATTCTAAAAATGTATGACTCACATGAAATAAATGTTCTTGAATGTGATTGATATCACTGCCAATGATATTTTATTTGTCCAATTAGTCAACATATAATTATATGGAGTTTTCAAATATAAAAATCTTTGATATTTCTACTCAGTAGAAAAAATAGAAAAAAAAATCATATCATATACAATGTGGATACTATGGGTAGGATCCTTTGTGATTACCATACGTAACCCCTATTTATGGGATATATAGTGACTTATAATGTACTGGTAAATCCATTGAATTCTTTGACTATTAACCCCATATGGTTAAATACCATACTGGTATAGATAAGTAAATAGTCTTCTCATACATAATGTTTCAACAAAAAACTATTTGGTGTATTCCTATATATAATATTTTTGTTTTTGTACATAAACACACTATATTATTGTGGTTTTACTTGGAATAGATCATCTTAAATTGATGTTTTAATATAACCATGTTTGAGTTTGTAATCCCATATGTGGTAGTCATGAATGTAGATTCTTATTGAGGATTAGTTCATTAGGTAGATTTAGATTTTCATGTCATTTATTAGTTGTATATATTTATATGAGAACCCAATAGTGGGTTCATTAGAACACGACATACCACTTGATATTTAATATTGTATTAGATATGTTTCCTCTTGAGAAGTTACCTATTCGAGACTTATTTTATGGGCTATATGTGGGATTATAGTTCCTTTCTGTGTAGATCAAGGTATTGGAGAGCCTAGTGATATATATGAGGGTAACATGAGCGAGGGTATACCCCAAAATTTTGATTCACCTTATATATATTTGGTATGGGTATATTAACTATGTTTGAGATTGAATCATAGTATGTGATAGAAAAAATTTGATATAGGAAGGTATGGTGTCATAATTATTAACAATGTAAGTACATGTGGTGATTTAGTATTACCTTTTTTTAGGGTAGGATCAGTATGATACCTCACCCTATTGATTCTGAATATTCTTTTAGTGAACTAGTAGTGTGTGTTTAGATAAATACAATTTATGTAGGATGTCTATGTGGTGGGTTATCTTATTTTAGGACTCAACAAGACTGAAAAGCCTCAGGTCAATTAATTTTTCAGAACCCCGTTGAGTTTTTTATTAGTGTGAGAAAACATTAATATAATATGTTTTAGGATGAGTTTGGATTGTTTTATTTAGTGGAAATAATTTTTAAGAGGCTATCAAATTCTAATGATTCTAGTTCTAGTTTGTATGTATTTCTATACCATGGAGTAAAGCTTCATGATTCTATGATGTGTTATTGATATGGGATAGAGATTAGTTGAAGTGGAATTGATGTATTTTGAATGAATAACTGAATTTATAATATTCTCATAGTCAAATTTTGAAAATTAATTTCTGTTATACATGCTGTAGACGCCGGAAAAGTCCGTTGTTCCCAAACGAAGCTCCGGATGTGGGAAGCGAGGTCATATTTGGAGTCGGAAGCATGTTTCGGAGGGTCCGGAGGCCTTGCGCGGAATTTTGGAGACCTGCGCGCAAAGTTGATGAGCCGCGCGCAAACCTCCCGGGATGCGCACAATGCGCCGGGCCGGCGCGCAATTTTGCGCGCCAGTGGCCCGCGCGACTCCCTTGCGCGCCGGGCCCGATTCCGCGCCCGCGAAGGGAATTCCGCGCCCGCGAACCGGATTCCGCACCCAGGGTTGCCTATAAATATAAGGTGACCCCCGACGTTTTGGAGGTTGCCAGAATTAGAAAGGTCTCTCGTGCGCGCAATCCAACCCCTTCCGCGCGCAATGCCGATCTTCTGGTAACCTCTTTTCTTTCGCGCAAGAAAGCCTTGGGGTTCGCCTTCGCACGCAATCCCTTTGGTTCCTTTCCTTTTGAATAACCCTTCACTCAAAGGCATTTGCGCGCAAAAGAAGCCTCTTGCGCGCAATTCCCCCCGGGTGCGCGCAATCCAACCCGATTGCGCGCACCCCCCATTTTCAAAGTGGCCATTCGATTAAAGAATGAGATGTTGCCCCCGCGCGCTATCCGAAGCCCGGTGCGCACAATCTCTATCATCCGCGCGCAAAGTTCTGGCCCAAGATCTTCTTTTGCGCGCCGACCCGCGGTATTGCGCGCAAATCTCCTCTTTTGCGCGCAAGCCGCCAGGGTCGCCCCCATTGACCCCCTGAGGGTACCCGCCTGCGTGGCGCCCGATGACCTTCATCCCGGGTGCCCGCAACGTGCGTTGTCTTCCCGTGCGGCCCTCCAGGCCAGCGCGAAGTGACACGGACCCATTAGGCAGCAGCATACGTCCAACATGACGTTAAACTGTGCCACATCTGCGCTGCAAGACGTTAAACTGCCAGGCGTTTACGTCCAACATGACGTTAAACTGTGCCACATCCGCGCTGCAAGACGTTAAACTGCCAGGCGTTTACGTCCAACATGACGTTAAACTGTGCCACGTCTGCGCTGCAAGACGTTAAACTGCCAGGCGTTTACGTCCAACATGACGTTAAACTGTGCCACGTCCGCGCTGCAAGACGTTAAACTGCCAGGCGTTTACGTCCAACTTGACGTTAAACTGTGCCACGTCCGCGCTGCAACACGTTAAACTGCCAGGCGTTTACGTCCCGCACGACGTTAAACTGCACCATCGTCTGCGCTGCAAGACGTTAAACTGCCAAGCATCTTCGTCCTCAACACACGACGTTAAACTGTACTTCGTCCGACGAGACGTTAAACCGTCCGCTTCGTCCTCAACACACGACGTTAAACTGTACTTCGTCCGGCAAGACGTTAAACCGTCCGCATCACCTGATCCCGTGTCTCGCACGCAGGGTCCCCCGGTTTGGATGTGACCCCCACCCGCTCGTTTCTGCAGGGATGTCGGGATTGGAGTGGCCTTCGCCCACGGGGGTAGAGTGTTGCAAACAGAAAGAACTACGTGGACTTTGATCCCCATCTTCTAAACAGGGTACGTAGGAAGCCTCTCCGAGGTTCAAGCCCACCACCTGGTCGTCCTGGTCGTATTTACGTCGGTTCGTCCATCAGTGGACCCCTCCCGGGTTCACACTTGCGTTGATTCACCTATGAATCCGCCTCTGTGGGGGACTGCACGTGTGTATCTCCATTGTGCTTCCCCACCGCCTCGATCTCTTCGTGAGTCGGCTTGCCAACGTCCAGCATGACGTAAAACTGTGATCCACCCGGTCGTTCCATCCCCCTCTGTGCGAGGTGGTTCAGTTCAATCCTTCTCCAGGCAGCCTCGATCTCTTCGTGAGTCGGCTTGCCAACGTCTAGCATGACATAAAACTGTGATCCACCCGGCCGTTCCATCCCCCTCTGTGCGAGGTGGTTCGGTTCAATCCTCCACCCGGCGGCCTCGATCTCTTCGTGAGTCGGCTTGCCGATGTCCAGCATGACGTTAAACTGTATGTCCGAACTACGCTGACTTTGATCCGCGCTAACGCGTGCTACGTAGGAAGCCCCTACGGGGTCCAAGCTCCTCACTCCATCATCCACCCTGATCCTTACCTGGGCCGCCACATCCCGGTGGGGTCATTCCATTCCATTCCACTCCACTCCACTCGGGAAGCCGCCCATGTGCTGGCCCCAGCGTCGGAGGTTCCCCGCAAGGGGTTCTGTCATCTGGTCCACTCCTCGTGTTGATCAGTCCGATGCCGTCCCCGCTGGACGTTAAACTCGCGGCATACCCCGTGTTAAACATGGTAAGCTGAGGAAAACCTCAGGCAACGCAGTTCCCCGTACCCAGTGCGGGATGCCTCAGGCCATCACGCCTTCGAGAAGCCCTATTAGGGACGGAAGGCAGACATGGAGAGGCGCAGTGTTAAGACACGCCCCCGACACCCAGAGCCACCCGGTCTCCTCACCGCAGGTTGCTGCCCCGACAAGACTCCTTGGAGCGTCCGGGCGGAAGCAGCGTAATTAACCGGTGTCCATGGAGACATGGCGTCGGGAACGAGATTCACGAACATTCTTAAATCTATGAGGGAGACCCGGATTAGGAGACGAGTTCCGAGGAGACGTCCACGGAAGGAGGAGCCGACATCCCATCATCCCGGTTTCGATCAAGGAGAAGACACCCCTGAACAAGGGATGGATGTTGCCCGCCTTTGGAAAGCGGGACTGCGGGGCCACAAGCCGCGCGCCCATCCCCTCGGGTTGACGGGTGCACGCGCGAACGCGTCCTGGCGGAACAGCGTAACCCGACGCACATCCGCCCCGAAACAGAAAAATGGTGAACCCGACGTGAATCTCTTCTCCTCAATACGAAGATCGATGACTTTCAGAGGTGTTGGAAGACCAGCATGCTTCTCGACCGAGCATTCAGTTTTACCCGCCAGGGGCTGAGGAAGGGAACTCGGGCACTCCGTCTCGTGACGTCGAGGGCCTGAGTCCCCCCCACGGAAGGCGTCGTGGCACTAATGGTTGGTTGTCGATTCCTTTTCCTGTCAGTGTTAATGGGTTCTTCTCCCTGCTTTCAGAAATCAGGTCGCCCAATCCAGTGCCCGATCGCCACCCGCCCACTGGCGCAGGGGTAGAGGAAACACCGATGCGGCTACTCCGCGTGGTCCCGCCCGTTCCACAGCCGTGCCAGCAGCCGCAGCTGCGGGGCAACCACGCCCCCTCTCCCCCTCGGAGGTCATCCAAAGAAGGGTGATCAACAACTTGGTGCGGAGATATGAGGAAGAGGGAGTCATCCCCACCTAGGACATGGCTCGCCTAGACCTCGAGGGAGCTGCACCTCGCCACCAACGCCACCCCCGAGGGCCGCGCAGGGAGGCACCGCTGCCTACCTCGACGTCCAACCGCTTCGGGAGTTTATCCCCGGAGCGCTCCGACAACTCCTTCCCCTATGCGGATGAGGTCGAAGATGCCCAGGACCACCCTATCCGGGATTCGCCCCAGGGATCCGCGATGAGGGCTCCTGTCAGGCCACGGCGACATCGCCGCCAGGCCTCTCAAGTCGAAGAACGGGCTCTCCACCTGCCCGCGCCGCTCATCCCGACTCGTCTGTCCCGACGCCAACGTCGGGCGCGAGCGGAAGAGGATGCCCACCTTGGGGCCCTATAAACAGCGGCCGCGTTGGCTCAAGCCACCGCTGGCTCCAGTCGCCAGGCCCCTGCGCATCCTGAGCAGGGGCACTTCTATGCCCGACCCGGATCGAGGCCCCGACCGCCCCAAAGGTAGGTTGGGTTGACTATCCCGGTTGCTGGTACAGACAATAGCCACCGCGGACCACCTCGCTGTAGTGCTATTCACCAACAGGGTCTACTCCGTGTGGCCGATCCAGGAGGCATGGTTCATCCCACCTTCCGATCCCGGCCCGGAGGCCTGCCCGGAATCATCTCTCCCCGCGTCTCCTTTGATATCTGTCCCGGTGCCCCTCGCACCTTGGTTTCCAGTCCTCTTGGCCCCAGCACCAGTGCGGCCGGAGGACGCCAGGACAGAGATCAGCCATGCCCCGAAGAACCACCCAGGGGCAGGAAGGCAAGGCGTCGACGCCGAGGGAAGAATGTTGCGGAATTCCGGACAGAGATCCGACCGGTTCGCTTCTCTGATTCAGAGGCGGAGTATGATTCGGCGATAGAGCCCTTCCCCCAATCCCGCCAGTCAGGGGCAGGGGTAGGAATGCGGCACGTCAGCCTCGTACTCCCCGAGAGCGAGATCGATATGATCCCCGCTTCTCTCCGAAGGTATATCCGGAGTAGCGAGGGCCTGGTAGACCCCCAAGGATCAAGCTTGCGGTTGGTACCGGCCCCTCTGGAAGCGCCTTCTGCCTCGATCGGGGAAGTCGGAGACCTTTTCTGGGGACCGACGGTCGAACCACGATCTAGTGCACCCTCGGCGAGCACCGACGCTACGGCAGGATGTTCGCTCGCCGGCCCATCCTATCGTGATGTGGTAGCCAGGGCACCGCCACCCTCAGAGGGCGGCCCGGGATATGGAGGCCAATCGGCCTGCTCGCCGTATTCACCGCCGGCCAGCCTGTCGGCCCGGTGGCCCGCCTCGGCACCACTGCCGGTTCCCCGTCCATTCCCAGTCGTTGAAGAGGACCAAAGAGACTTGGGTCCCGAGTTTGAGTCGTGGAGCTTCTGGACCATCCTTGCAGAGGGCCACTTCCCTGAGAAGTTTTGGCCAGTCGCAGGACCGGACTTTGATGCACCCGAATCGCTCACCCCGGATGAGTTCGAATGCTTCCGCCGAACTCTCCGGGAGACTCACTCCCGTCTTCACCGCTTACAAATGCCATATCCCGGGAGTCAAGTGCACCTGGAGGATATTGGTGAGCAGTGCCGTCAAATTGACCTGGCCACGCTCCCCGCGGTTCGGCACCCCGGGTCATTTGGGCACCACGAGGCCCTCCAACAACGATGTGTTGAGTGTTTTCAAGTACTCCGCAAGGTTATCGAGGAAGCCACTCCCCACGTGTATATCCGTGGATGGGGGCAGTACGCTGCCCTACGCTTCAGTGCGATTCGCCGAAAGCCCGATTCACTGGGTGGCCCTGAGGGTACATCCCCAGGGACGGAAACAGTCAATATGGCTGACCTGTCGAGGGAGGGGAACGGTCTGGAACTTCTCGACGGGGGCTCTCACCCTGAAGACAAGCCGTTGTTGGATCCATCGGCGAGAGTTACTCGTCACCAGAGGAGCCTCCTGGGTCTCCCCGCACCCACTGAAGCACTGACGTTGAGCCGAAACGTCAGAAAAGGTAAAGAGCACGGCGAGGCTATAAAGCCCGCCGACCCATCTGCCTCCACGCAGAGGGCGGATGAGGATCCCGAGAAGGCTATGCTACGTCAACAGCTCGCCGAGCAGAAGAAGCTGGTTGACCAGCTCCTCGCCGAGCGCGCTGCAGAGCAGCGGCCTGACTATGGTGATCCTAGGCCAGGACAGAAAGGACAGGAACAACCATCCCTCGATGAGGCTCTCCCGGGCAACCGTGATTATGCCGTGTTCGCCGACAGGAGAGAGGCCATCGCCTATGGCAAGAGGGCGTGGTATGTTTCACCACACCCTCCCGAGCGGCGTGACTACCTGAGAGACCCCGCTCGGATTCCTCCCGCTACCCCAAGGGCCGCTCCGCCCGCCATCCCACGAGCTGCTGAGTTCGACGACCCGGTCGACGACCCGATTGAAGGGCCATGCAATGCGCTCGTGGTTAGAGATCCTCGCCAGGACTGGAACCCATGTCCGGACGATCCGATGGCGGCACTCATCGCCCGCTTGGAAGCCTTGGAGACTCAGAAAGTGGCAATCCCACCGGACGGCAAGCCATACCCAGCATGGGTGGATGACATGCCAGCGCCTCTGGGATTCGGGAATCCCACTTTTTCCCCCTTCAACGGGACTGGAGATCCACCACAGCATTTGGCCCATTTCAACTCGAGGTGCAGGCCTATGTTGGGGACTCCGGCGCAGCAAGAGGCCGCTAAGCTTCGCTGCTTTGTCCAGACACTGGAAGGGCCAGCATTTGTCTGGTACAGCCAGCTCCCCGTCGGGTCGATAACTAGCTGGGAGGACCTTCGTAGACAATTCCTCTACCAGTTCAGTTCCACGACCCGGAAGACGAGTATCGCAGACCTCTTCAAGTGCAAGCAGAGGCCTGATGAGCGAGTCGCGGACTTCGTCGCCCGATGGAAGGGTCTCACGTATTCCCTTGACATGCCATTGACTCAGAAGCAGTTGCTAACAATGTGCATCGGGAACATCAAGACCGAGCTGGTCCCTTCCTTGATCACTCAGAATTACCCCGGAGGGTTCAGGGACTTCTCAGACAAAGCTCAACGTCTTGAGGAAGCCCTGCAACAGGCCAGCCAGGCACACCCGCTGCCTCCTATGATTCCTGCAAGGAGAGCCAGCAGGGCTGTGCCCGCTGCTGTCGCCCAGATAGAGGCTCCCAGGCCGTTGGAGCTGCTGCCGGTGAGACCAGCTCCACAGCCTCACAGGAATCCGCCTCCACGGGCTCAGTTCCCGGCCCAGCAGCGGCAGCCTCAGAACCGGCCGGCCCCTCCGCGTAATGTACCGCCGCAACCCAGGCGAGATAATCAGGGTCCACCTCCTCGGCAGTCCCCTCCAGCCCCTCGTCAATACCACGCTCCCAGGGGCCCGCGATACCTGACCTACTCATTTCACGAGGATCAGGTCCCCGGTTATTTCCGGAGCGCCCTGGAGCAGAGGATTGTGCGGCTTCCTGAGTGTTGGAGGCCGGAGGAGGCACATCTCACGGATAACCCCCGCTACTGCCCCTACAATCGGGCCCTGGGGCACACCATCCAGCGGTGCTATGTGTTTAAGGATTGGCTCCAAGACCAGACTAACAACAATGTAATCAGGTTGGGCCCAGCTCCGGCACAAGTGGCGGGCGTGTTCGTGGGATCAGATGACGATAGCGGCAACGAGGACGAATGGCAGCTGGTCTCCGACCGCGGATCCCAGAAGTATAAAAACTGGATGGCCCGTAAGACGATCATTCGCGCCCATGGAATCATCCGTGCGCGCTTGAATCAGCCTGAGCCCCCAAAATCTGCGGGTGCTGCTTCGGCATCGTCGTCCCAGCCTGCCTCTTCCAAGAAGAGCAAACGGCGGCGGCGCAAGAAGGAAGAGCGCGCCCCGCCAGTTCCGCCACTATCCCGCACTCTCGGCGATTTCATGCCCCCGGAGATGGGGATCCCTCCTCGGATCCGCCCAGTGGTGAATGATTCGTCCGATGACAGTACTGGGTACGCTTCAGTTAATACCGTCGAGCTGGAAAATCCTTTTTCGGTTCCCGACGTTGAAGAACACCAGGTGGACCTCCCTAGTGTCCCCGGTCGTCGCCACCGTCGGAGGAGCCGCAACAACAGGAGTCGCCGGGGCACAGCAGTTGGTACCTCCAGCCAGGCCGTGCACGCCACTAAGACCAGGCAGCAGGCCCAAAACCGAGCTCAGCGTGCGCAGCCCCCCCATCCGGGGATGACGGATTCGCCTCCGCCACTGTTTGTGGTATGGGATCAGGCAGAACCGCCTCAGCCGCGTCGCGATCAGCTCCGCCCTGCCACGAGTCCATCCCGGCCTCCTGACCCCAGTACGGTGACCATTTCCCGGGCTTCAACCAATGAACAGCGAGATGCGCCAAGCACCAGTCGGCCGCCGACCCAACCGGCAAGGCCCATCATGCTTCCAACCGCAGAGCAACCTCCTGCAACCAGGGGCTCGCGCTTGGCCAAAAGGTATGATGTCCTGAAGCACTTGGCCGACATCCCAGTGAGACTCTCCATCCTTGAGGCTCTGCGCATGTCATCTGAGATGCGCGAGGCACTCGCTGAAGCCCTGAAGAGCCCCCTCCAGTTTGAGACAGAGGTTGCGGCTGCAGAGGCCTTTCACGCCGAAACGATTGAGGACGCCGAATGCCAGGCAGTTATCTCGTTCTCTGGTAAGGATGAAGACCCTCCTATACAGGGGCACATTCGTCCGCTGTATGTTACTGGCCAGTTCAATGGCCTTGAAGTCTGGCGCTGTCTTGTCGACATGGGGTCCGGGATTAACCTGATTCCCACTCGGACGCTATGGAGATTGGGGTTGTCTGAGGATGACTTGATTCCCTCCGACCTCAGGATCCAGGGGTACGACCGCACCGAGAAAACCCCGGTCGGCAAGATACGTTTGAAGACCCAGTTCGGTGACTTGGTTGCCAACACCGAATTCATGGTAGTCTCTCAAGACACTGCATACAACGCATTGATGGGCAGGCCCTGGCTCCACCTTCATGCGGCGGTTCCCTCATCATACCACCAATGCCTCAAATACTCCCTTAATGGTCGAGTGGGCGTGCTTCAGGGAGATGCCTCTCCTTTTGCCTCATGTGAAGCCCGCTATCTGGACGCGGACTATTACAAGAGCAAGGATAAGCAGATCCTGGAAGGTGAGGTCGAGCCTGTCGCTGTTGCAAGTGATCCCTGGGCAAGTTTGGATGACGCTTATGTCCTCCCGATTTAACGGTTGGATGTAGCCATGGTCTCGACGGCTTGTGAGTCTCCTGATGAGATGACCGCGACCGCCCATGCCAGCACCAGCGGCCCAGAAGGATCTGGTAGCCCCAATGCAGTTGCCAACACAGGCTCTCCCGTGGACGATCCCTCCCCGAGTGGAGAGGACGTGGAAGATGCACCCCCAGCCTTTGAGGAGGGCGTCTCCGCCACGGTCGATGAGTTAGTACAAGTGAACCTTGGAACCGAAGCAGATCCGAGACCCACATTGGTCAGTGCCGCCATGCCCTCTGAGGAGCGGTAGCAGTACGTGGACTTTCTCAGGCAGCACCGTGATGTGTTCGCTTGGGGCTATGACGAGATGCCGGGGCTAGATCCTCAGGTAGCCGTCCACCGCCTTGGTCTCCCGGCGAACCATCGCGGGTTCAAGCAGCCTCCCAGGAAGATGCACCCATTCCATGGTGCCATGGTTGAGGCCGAAGTTGACAAGCTTATCAAAGCCAACTTCGTGAGGGAAGTCCAGTACCCCAAATGGCTGGCCAACATTGTGCCGGTCAGGAAGAAGAACGGGTAGATCAGAGTCTGCATCGACTTCCGCGATCTCAACCGCCACTGTCCGAAGGATGATTTTCCCCTTCCAGTGACAGAGCTGTTGATTGACGCCACGGCAGGGTTCCAAGCCCTCTCCTTCATGGATGGATACTCCGGATACAACCAAATTCGGATGGCCCCTGAGGATGAGGAGTTCACTGCCTTCAGGGCCCCCCAAGGTACCTTCTGTTACCGGGTCATGCCTTTCGGCCTGAAGAATGCAGGTGCCACCTATCAACGGGCGATGCACCGCATATTCAAGCCAATCCTCGGCACACTGGTGGAATGCTACGTCGAAGACTTGGTAGTCAAATCATGCCAGCGTCAGGACCATCTCAAAGATCTTGAGAAAGTGTTCAGCTTCCTCCGGTCTCGCTTCCTGAAGATGAACCCGTTGAAGTGCGCCTTCGGGGTCACCTCCGGAAAGTTCCTTGGATTTGTGGTAAGATACCGGGGTATTGAGATCGGCCCAGAGAAGATCAGGGCGATTAGCCAGTTGCCTCCCCCAGGTAACATCCGGGAACTGCAAGGGTTCCAAGGCCACTTAGCCTATATACGCCGATTCATCGCGAATCTGGCCGGCAAGTGTAAGCCCTTTTCTCGGCTCATGAAGAAAGGTGCCACCTATGTATGGGATAAAGAGTGTCAGACCGCTTTCGAGGAAATCAAGCAGTACCTGCTGCAACCTCCGGTTCTGATGCCGCCTGTATCCGGGAAGCCGCTGGTCCTCTATGTGACCGCCCTGGAACGGTCCCTGGGTGCCCTTCTCGCCCAGAAGAACAATGAGGGAACAGAGAATAGCCTCTATTACCTCAGTCGCATGCTCCTCGATGCGGAAGTTAGGTATTCCCCCATCGAGAAGAGCTGTCTGGCGCTCGTATTTGCCGTACAGAAATTACGGCACTACTTGCAGCACCATGAGGTGCAGTTGGTTTCTCGGGTAGACCCGTTGAAATATATCCTGAGCCGGCCTATGTTAACTGGCCGTCTAGCGCGGTGGGCTGTGATTATCCAGCAGTTCGACATCAGGTATGTGTCTCAGAAGGCCATCAAAGGGCAAGCATTGGCAGACTTTCTGGCTGCTCACCCAACCTCCGCGGATCAGCCGCTGGATCTAGGCTTTCCTGATGAGGCCATTCTCTCAGTCGATCATGCCGGTCCATGCTGGCAGATGCACTTTGACGGTGCCTCCCGGAGCCCCACCGGTAGAAGACTTGATAATCCTAAGCTCAACAGAGTGGGTTTGGGTATCGTCTTCATTACCCCGGAGCAAGCCGTGCTGCCATACTCTTTCCTGTTGTCAGAGGGCTGTACCAACAATGAGGCGGAATACCATGCCCTCATCACCGGCCTCGAGTTAGCTCTCGAGATCGACGTGCCCCATCTGTGCGTGAAAGGGGACTCCGAGCTGGTTGTTAAGCAGATCAATGGCGACTATGTTGTCAGGAAGTCGGAACTTCTGCCATTACTGGAGTGCACCCTCCTTCTGATGGCCCGGTTCCCTTCTCGGCCAGAAATTGTCCATATTCCCCAGTCGCAGAACGTTCGAGCAGATTCCTTGGCCAGCCTTGCTGCGTCACTTGTAGAGCCTGAACAGGATAACCTGACCGTCCGCATGACGCACCGCAGGCTCATCGCTCCCGTTATCTCGGAGGGAGATCGCGGCCCGTCGGTAAGTAATCTCACCGCGGTTGCCCCTACGCCCGGAGCCCCGATTACCCCAGATATGGCAGTCGAACCAGCCCCTGATTGGAGGACGCCTTTGGTTGAGTACCTCCAACATGGTATTCTCCCGTCGGATCGGGCTGAGCGCGAGCGAGTTCGATGCCGCGCATCGCAGTTTGTCCTCCAGTGCAGTCCCGGCCTGGAGCAGATCCTCTATAGACGCGGATTTGATGGTGTTCTCCTCCGTTGCCTTCAGGGAGTTGAGATCCCGCGAGTCATGCAAGAGGTTCATGCTGGTTCATGCGGCGCCCATCAGACTGGGCCGAAGCTGTCCCACCAGATTCGGAGGTTGGGATACTTCTGGCCCTCCATGATCCATGACTGCATCGAGTATGCCAGGAGGTGCCACGCGTGCCAGGTTCATGCGAACATTGTGCATCGGCCGCCGGAGCCTCTCCATACCACCAGGTATTCTTGGCCCTTTGGAGTCTGGGGGATGGACGTTGTGGGACCTTACCCGCCGGCGACGGCTCGCCAGTGTCGGTTCATTCTGACCGCCACGGACTTCTTCTCCAAGTGGGCAGAGGCGATTCCGCTCAGAGAGGTCAAATCCTGTTCGATCGCTGACTTCGTGACCTCCAACATCATTCATCGATTTGGAGTGCCTCATGCTATCCTCACGGATAACGGAGCCAATTTCCGAGCAGCCGAGTTGAAGAAGTTGTACGCCAAATACAACATTCGCTCGAACCATACATCTCGCTATCATGCGCAGGCGAATGGACAGATCGAGGCGTTTAACAAAACCATCTCTAACATTCTGCAAAAAATGGTTGGTCAGAACAAGAAGAGTTGGCCGGACAAGCTCCCCAACGCCGTCTGGGCTTATCGGACGACGACTCGCAATTCCACCCAGATGACCCCTTATTCCCTGGTGTATGGAGCTGAGGTCGTCCTGCCCATCGAGATCCAGTTACCGTCCTTGCGCACTGCGGTCTACGACCAGCAAGCGTCGGACAGAGCTGCTGAAGCCCGCCTAGTCGAGTTGGAAGCACTGGATGAGAATAGACTTCGCGCTTTGCACAACTTGGAGAGGCATCAAAGCAGAATGGCTCGAGCTTTCAATAAGAAGGTTCGCCTCCGCTCCTTCCTGCAGGGTGACCTAGTGCTAGCCCTAAGAGCGCCAATGATCCCCGGCAGGAAGCCACCCAAGTTGGAGCCCAAGTGGGAGGGACCTCTTGTAGTCCACAAAGTTTATCCCAATGGCGCGTACTCTCTAGAGACTATGGATGGTGAGCGTGTCACTCCTCCCACCAACGCTAGGTTCCTCAATCAGTACTTTGTCTGAGTGTGCCAACGTCCTGCACGACGTTAAACTGCATACGTCCAAGCTGCACGACGTTAAACTGCCTAGCATATCGTCTGCGCTGCAAGACGTTAAACTGCCAAGTGTTTCGTCCAACATGACGTTAAACTGTACCTCGTCCAAGCTACAAGACGTTAAACTGTTTAGCATTCGTCCAACACGACGTTAAACTATACTACGTCCGAGCTACAAGACGTTAAACTGTTCAGTATTCGTCCTGCATGATGTTAAACTGCCTCTCGAGAACTACGTGCGGCTTGATTCCCATCCTTATGGGATACGTAGGACCGCATGAACACTCATGTTTCAGGCCCAGCCCCATCCTTCGGGAATTTCCATCCCATCTCGGGCCCTTGGCCCAGTTGTCTCGGGGTATGTGGCGTATGGTGTGAACGTGGGGCTATGCCCTCATTCACGTCGGTTTGCTCGCCACGCTGTAAGCCCCCCACGTTTGGGGATGCCTTCTGCTCCCCCATTTTTCTCTCTCATCGTCCTGAACGACGTTAAACTGCACTTCAAGAACTACGTGCGGCTTGATTCCCATCCTTATGGGATACATAGGACCGCCTGAACATTCATGTTTCAGGCCCAGCCCCATTTCTCGGG
Organism: Viscum album; assembly: GCA_963277665.1. Lineage (NCBI taxonomy): Eukaryota > Viridiplantae > Streptophyta > Magnoliopsida > Santalales > Viscaceae > Viscum > Viscum album. The sequence continues at coordinate 670,586,663 of OY728139.1, read as the reverse complement.
AATCTCTATCCCGCGTTGGGCCTCTGGCCCCAGTTCCCCTCCTTTTTGTGCGAGGCGTGTGGCATGAGCGGGGATTATGTCCTCATTTAAGTTGGTCTACTGGCTGCGTCGTACGCCTCCCCCGTGTGTGCAACTACCTCACACCCCTCATCGTCCTGCATGACGTTAAACTGCCTCTCAAGAACTATGTACGGCTTGATTCCCATCCTTATGGGATACGTAGGACCGCCTGGACGCTTGTGTCTCAGGTCCAGCCCCGTCTCTTGGTTGATCACGGGGATCTACCGTCTTTTGGTTGCTCTCAGGGTGAGTCCTCCGACCCTTTCCGGTGATCTGTTAACATGTTTTGGGTACTTTGGTCTATGACCCGTAGTGTCGGATGCAATCCCGGCAAGTCCCGTGTTGCTTGTCGGGCCGCGCGCTTCCTCTTGTTCGAGCCTTCACTCAAAGGGATCCTCGTTAGTGGTTTGGACACAATGCCTCAGTGCTCTCCTACCGCTCCGGGTCGATTTACCGGCGGGTCCTGGGCCGCAAATCGATATGAATCCTGCGATTGAGCGGTTGATGCTCGTTTGCTTCCCAGTTCTGGGATGACGCGATCGGATGTTGTGTTGCGAATATGGTCAGCGACATCCTTGATCGCCATGTCAGCTCTTTTAGGCTCCGAACATTGGTCGCACGGTCCTCATCACACTCCGCCTTTGTGCGTTGTAGTGGAATCTCGACACTCTCTTCATACTGACCTTCAGTACACCTTTACACGTTAGGCAGGCCAACCAGGATAATGGTGTCTGTCGAGGCTCCCACGATCTGAGCACCAAGGGTGTATGCTGATGTCCTCCCTAAGGGCCATGTATAGCTGGACCCTCGTCCCCATAAGGAGGAAGGAGTCGCCCGAACAATCGCGTTTTGGGCCCAGTATATCTGGAGGCTAGCATCTCTGCCCCTCGGGTGATGGACATACGCAGGCCCCTATCCCAGGATCGTTCTCCTGGAATCGTGCGTGACCGCAGGGCTGGGTATGTTCCCACCTCCGCTGAGTCCGCCGTATCGCGATAAGCGGATTCCTCCATGGTCCGAACCACACGACCTTAAACTGTGTTGTCTGGTCCTACCACACGACCGTAAACTGTGATCGTCTTGGCCGCCCGACGAGAAACGGCACTGCATCGTGATGTTCTCCTCAGGGGAAACTCACGTTGGGCACTGGTTAATAACCACGCCATTCATCATTGCCTTTCATGGCTTGATTATTGTGGCAACGCCAGGGATTCCTTAATCACAGGCATGTCGCTGCACGAAAAACCATCCATCTTTAAGGACAAACAAGAAATATCAAATACCGCTTCTTCTGTGTGCGAGGGTCAGACCCGCACCCTTCCCCGCGCTGGTGCCCGATTGTGTTGCGCCGCGCTTCAAGAACTACGTGTGGATTGATTCCCATCCTCATGGGATACGTAGGAACGCCCGGATGTTTGAAACTTCGGGTCCAGCCCCCACATCTTAAAGATTCCCCCCTTCTCTGGGGAATCTGCCGCCTTCGGGTCACCCTCAAGGCGTGTCCCTCGACCCCTTGCAGTGGTCCACCGGTGTCAAGAGTACTCTGGTTTATTTCCAGGAGGGTCAGGTTCAGCTTGGTCAGGTTCCTTCCTTTTCAGGCTTCGTGCTCCCTTTCATTCGGACCCATCGCCTACGCCCTGGGTGGAGCCCTCGTGAACGGTTTGGACACAATGCCTCAGTGCTCTCCCACCGACTCGGGCTGGTGCCCCCAATGGCCTCAGGCAGCAAATCGATATGAATCCTGCGATTGAGCGGTCGATGCTCGTTTGCTGCCTCATTCCATCAACGGTTAGTGCGATATTGATGCTGCTTTTCTGCCACGGTCGGCAGTACTCCCATATCGTCACGCCGGTGCCCCCAGTCCTTGAGTGAATGGCCGCATGATTCACATTACGTTTTCCACCTCCCATTCTGACCAGGCAAAATCTCGACACTCTTGACACTATCCCTCGGTGCATCTTCACATATCCAGGGGATAGGACCACGATGCGGCGTACTTTGAGGTTCTTATGGTCCGAGCTCTAAGACCTTAAACTAAGATCTACCCCCATGGTCCGAGCTCTAAGACCTTAAACTAAGATCTACCCCTATGGTCCGAGCTCTAAGACCTTAAACTAAGATCTACCCCTATGGTCCGAGCTCTATGACCTTAAACTAAGATCTACCCCTATGGTTCGAGCTCTACGACCCTAAACTAAGATCTCCCCAAACGGGATTCTACGTCCTGCATGACGTTAAACTGCACTCGCAGAACTACGTATGGCTTGATCTCCAGCCTGATGGAGTACGTAGGAACGCCCGGGAATTTCGACTCGGGTCCAGCCTCAGGGATCGCTAAGTCCTGCCCCTCCTCGTCGCCGGCCGTCTAGCCTGACTTCGGGTAGAGTGGTGCAGTTGTGATATTCTCCCCGATTCAGCTCGGGATGCCCCATCGCAATGATGGGAAGCGACGGTTTCCTCGTCAAAGAGGTTCTGTCTGAGAATTGGGGTGATTCACGGCCAGATTAGTGCATCTGCCTAATACGCTTTCCCCACAGTGGCGCACTTTTGAGAGCGTTGGATTCTATCCGAACAAATCGTCACTTCGCCCCACGCTTCGCATGCCCTGTTGATCTGGATTTCCACCCTTGTGCCTGAAGGAACCTCCAAAGCGGCATTGATGATGACATGTGATCCGCCTCCTGCAATATGGATGATGACCTTCGTTCCGTCTATCGCAGTAGTATGGTCGATTGATCCATTGTCCTCTTGCCGTCTTGGGCATTTCCTGGAAGGCCAACCGTTGTGGATTTCTGAATTCGGGACGCGCGATTCACCCTTTCTCATTTCCCTATGTTCGGATAAAATCTCAACGCCCCTATCATTGTCCCGCTCGTGTGTCGGAACAAGTTGGGGGGATGATACATTGATTAGGCTTGAGGTCTCCTTTCCTAGGAATGACCTCCCTCTTTTCTCTAGAAATCCAGGCCCAATTGCGGATGCCTGAAGCTTGGTTAACGCTCCCGCAAGACAATGAATTGTGGTCGAGCATGTTAAGCCAAAAGATGCAGATAAATATATTGGTTCATACAAAAATGGATCGAAATATTGAGTAGCGGAAGCAAAATATTCTGGGAATGGAAAAAAACAAAGCCCCTAGGGATTAGCATGCTAGATAAGTCTTTCTAACGCCGTTACCCTTTGGCTGGCGGCCTCCAGGGCTCCTTCTCGCTCTCTGCGTGCCCTCTCCTCGTCGGTAGTCGCAGCACGCAGTTCGTCGATCCTGGCCTGTGCATGCTCCCGCTCGACTTGGAGTGTGACCATCTGTTGGCCCTCCTCCGTCAGCTGTACCTGGGCGTCGATCAGTTGGGCCGATAGTTGCTCCACAAGCTCAGTACACGCTGCGACGAAGGCCCCCTTCTCTGCCGCCTACCCTTCGAGACGCCGGACTTCCTGCTCCGCCGCGAGGAGCGCCCGCGTGCTCTCCGACATGTCCCGACTTTGTGCGACGTCGGCACGCCGGCAGCTCTCGCGCATCTTTTCGGCCATGAAATCATGGACCGTCAGATGGAGGCGTTGAGCATCAGCTCCCCCGGCACATAGGAAGCGCAGCCAGGTTTGGAGTGATCCCATGCGCCCCAGCCACTCCGATGGGTCTCGCTTGAGGAAGCGCTGGATGCACTTCCACCCCCTTCGGCGCGCTATCCGGCTCTCCTCGACCGCCTACGCGTCCGAGTCGTCCATCTCCTCGGGGTCGGCAGGCCGGTAGGTAGGGAAGGCAGCCAGCAGGTCTGCTACAGGGTCCGCCCCTGGGATGTCCTCATGGGGGATAGGTTCCCCAACATCTGGGCGACCTTCTTCTCTCTCCTCAGCGGCGTTGACACCCTCGTCAGCCCCCGAACTCTCTCCGATGTCAGCACCGCCGACGTCCGTAGCCCCTTGATCAGCAGTTGGTGGGGCCGGCTCGGTGTGGGAAGTCTGTTGCGGAGCAGGCGGCATGTCTGCCGCCAGTCCACTCGTGGATGGCCCGGGTTCGGCAACCCGACGAGCCTCCAGCGTTGAGATCACTGCGCAGGGCATGCCGTGGTTAGTCACGGATCGTCAACGGCAAGCACCAGCAGTAAAGTAAGGAGACTTACGGGAGTTCAGAGCGTCATCTTCCGCTATCCCGGCCGCCGCAGGAACAGTTGCAGCAGGGGACCCTTCAGCGCTTGTCAATTCAATGATGGGTGTCTGGCCCCCGCCTTGTCCTGCTGGCGCCTCTCCTACTCCCGCTGAGGACGCCTGACCAACATCTGTGCACTCCTGAGAAAGGTGGATAAATGGGTTAGAAGCTGCATAAGAGAATGGATGAAGCAGGTTGAGTAGGGATAGAACCATACCTCGAGGAGCTCAGTGACATCAACATTGTCAGAGCCGGCCACCTCGCCGCTCTCCCGCGGGCTCCCCTGATGGGATCTTCCCTCGGAGCCTTCATCCTCCCCCATCTCCTCCTCTTCCTCGGAGTCGTTGCTACTGTTATCTTCCGCCGGCGGCATCTGTTCTGGAGCGGGTTCTAGACCAAGCATCACCTTCACCAGAAGGGATGGCTCCGCACGCTGACCATGTTGGCGCGCGTACTCGTCCATGGCCGTCAGATACGCATACTGCCGGTTGAAGTCCACCCTGTCGGCGATATGGAGGCGCCCGACCTCTGGCAGATGGATTCCTTCTCTGAGTATCTTTCGCCAGATGGCGTCGGTCCCCAGTGACTGTTGTATGGTCATCCAGGCCGACCACAGCGCCGGGAAGACTGCATCGTGGGAGGGTTCGAGCAGACGCCTTACCTGCTTCTCGGGCCGCTCTTCGACCACCGCACGTGCTCCCTCTCTGGGCGCCGAGGTCGTAGCGGCAGCCTGCGATGTGCCCGCCGCCGAAGTTCCTTCTCGCGTCGGCTCCGCTGCTTGGCGCGCCTCCGTTCTCCCCCGTGTAACGGCGCCTCGCCTCCTTCCTTGACGCCCGGTCTCCGCACGGGTGACCTCGAGCCGCCGAACTGGCTTCCGTAGAAGCCCCTCGGGGTACGCGATGGCCCAGTGTTCGGCGTACTCGGTTTCCAGGCCTGCGTCGACCCCAGTAGGAGGGAGAGTGATGACGTCGCCAGAGCCAAAGGCGACGAACATCATCCACATCTGGATAAGGACGCCGGGGTTCGTCTCCTCCCGGACAGCAGTGAATACCCTCTTCGGCATCCGTTGAAGGCACCTGAACTGCCTGGCGAACCGGGTTGGCACGTAAGGCTCGCAGATCACCTTCCCGTCGATCCGAGCCACGAGCACCCCGCCCCGCATGTTCAGGAAGTATTCATGCTGCTCCAGCGGACCCTTCCCATTGTCGATCATCTGGACGACGGGAGTGGGGAACGGGCTGAAATTGAAATTGGCGTGATTTCCAATCCGAATCCTCACGCCCTCTTCACTTAGGGTCATTGGAGCGACCCCCGCAATGTTCAGCAGGGAGGGTCGCAGGCCGTTGCCCGGAGGAATGATGGCGTTCGGAAACGTGTACCCACCAAGGTGAGCAGCCACCCAGCCGTGGAAGAATTGGAAGGGCCCACATATCCTTCGTGGCGACCCCCCTCGTGAGATGCGTCCCAGGATGGCATACAGCTTCGCCAGTACTGGGACCCCGAGGTTGTATATTTTGTTGGCGGCTATAGCGCCCGCCATCGCCAGTGTTGCCGGGCGGACGCCCATTCTCGCGTCCCGCACTGGCAGGAGCCACCCACTCAGAAAGGCGGCCAGGAACGCCGCGTACCGGACATTTGGGTCCTCGGCCTCGATGACGCGGTACCCCCATGAGCAGTAGTCGCCCGTCTCCAGGACCCGCCAGTACGACCCGTTCCGGCTCCTCTGATCCGCGGTCGGGCACCGCTTCCCCCTGCCTGGCATCTTGACCGCCGGGTCATGCTCCAAGAACTGGCCGAACCACTCCTTGTAGGCTATGTCTTTCTGGAAGTCCTTGATCCTGAGCCGCTGCGTAGCCAGGTCAAGCAGATGCCAGGTTAGAATGGGAGTCCGTAACCTGTCTTCCCAGGTGTTCTTCGGAGGCAGGAACTCATCGTACTGGTAACCCTCCAGCGGGATACCTCCGATGCAATGGATGTCCCAGAGACCGATGCCGACCTCCCCATGGTGAAGATGGAAGGTGTTGGTATCCGGGGACCAGCGAGTGAACAGCTCCGGCCCGAGCTCGGACTGCTGGTAGAAGTGGAACTGCGACGTCCACACCACCTCAAACAGGCCGATGTACCGCAGCTCCTCCGCGAAGTGATCGCAAGTGTGGCGTACCCAGAACGCCCAAGCCCACTCACTGGTGAAATTTCCCCCAGATCGCAAGTCCCAGTCCTTCAGCCAGCCCTTGGTGTCGTCGGTGACACTCTGGCGATATATGATCGAGTAGAGGGCTGGAGAGTTCTCCGCAGTAGGCTCACTTCCGACGATGGTTCGCGTCCTCGGGTTCAGGACATAGACATCCAAGTGTCTGGTCTCCCTGGCAGGATGCCCATTGTTGGTGATGTTATAGCGGGGAAGCTCGTCCTCCCGAGTCACCCAGGTCCGTGGCGCATCAACCTCGAACCCTGGTACCGGAACCTCATCTAGGATGCCGAAGTTCCAGAGCGGCAGGTTGTCCGACAGTGGATATGTCTTCTGGACCGGCGTCATCAAGTCGAACAAGGATTGATTGTTGGAAACAATCTCCTTGGCTCCGTAGACCTCCTCGTTCGTCGCCATCTCAGCTCTGCGAGTGACGGCATCCCCCTCATTTCCTTGATTCGCGGCCATCTCAGAAGCTTCGGGAGTCGTGCGGGTAAAGGGATGAAGCGTGTGGGAGCAGATGAGGCTGGTAGAGAAGTTTGAGAGTTGGCGCGCAATCCTAGTGGACGGCGCGCAATCAGGAAGTCCGTCGCGTAAAACCCCGGGTGTTCGCGCAAAAGCAGGCAGAATTCCGGACAGGTTTGCGCGACGAGCGGGCGAATTCCGCGCCGGAAAAGGCAATTTCGCGCACGAGAGCTCGAATGCTTATCGCGCGGAAGGCCAGTGTACGGTGCGGGGGACCCAGGGCCCCTATTTATAGGCAAGGCCGGGAGTCCGCGCCGCGCGGAAAGCGCTCTGCGCGACCGCACCGGCGAATTTCGCGCCCGACGCCCCTTTTTGCAGGCCACAGTCCCGTGCCACCCAGGACTTCGGCATTCCGGCGTCTCCCTCGGAACCCGATCGTTGCGACCTCTCACCAATCAGATTCCAAGGGGGGGCTTTTGTAGACGCCGGAAAAGTCCGTTGTTCCCAAACGAAGCTCCGGATGCGGGAAGCGAGGTCATATTTGGAGTCGGAAGCATGTTTCGGAGGGTCCGGAGGCCTTGCGCGGAATTTTGGAGACCTGCGCGCAAAGTTGATGAGCCGCGCACGAACCTCCCGGGATGCGCGCAATGCGCTGGGCCGGCGCGCAATTTTGCGCGCCAGTGGCCCGCGCGACTCCCTTGCGCACCGGGCCCGATTCCGCGCCCGCGAAGGGAATTCCGCGCCCGCGAACCGGATTCCGCGCCCGGGGTTGCCTATAAATATAAGGTGACCCCCGACGTTTTGGAGGTTTCCAGAATTAGAAAGGTCTCTCGTGCGTGCAATCCAACCCCTTCCGCGCGCAATGCCGATCTTCAAGTAACCTATTTTCTTTCGCGCAAGAAAGCCTTGGGGTTCGCCTTCGCGCGCAATCCCTTTGGCTCCTTTCCTTTTGAATAACCCTTCACTCAAAGGCATTTGCGCGCAAAAGAAGCCTCTTGCGCGCAATTCCCCCCGGGTGCGCGCAATCCAACCCGATTGCGCGCACCCCCCATTTTCAAAGTGGCCATTCGATTAAAGAATGAGCCGTTGCCCCCGCGCGCTATCCGAAGCCCGGTGCGCGCAATCTCTATCATCCGCGCGCAAAGTTCTGGCCCAAGCTCCTCTTTTGCGCGCCGACCCGCGGTATTGCGTGCAAAGCTCCTCTTTTGCGCGCAAGCCGCCAGGGTCGCCCCCTTTGACCCCCTGAGGGTACCCGCCTGCGTGGCGCCCGATGACCTTCATCCCGGGTGCCCGCAACGTGCGTTGTCTTCCCGTGCGGCCCTCCAGGCCTGCGCGAAGTGACACAGACCCATTAGGCAGCAGCATACGTCCAATATGACGTTAAACTGTGCCACGTCCGCGCTGCAAGACGTTAAACTGCCAGGCGTTTACGTCCAACATGACGTTAAACTGTGCCACGTCCGCGCTGCAAGACGTTAAACTGCCAGGCGTTTACGTCCAACATGACGTTAAACTGTGCCACGTCCGCGCTGCAAGACGTTAAACTGCCAGGCGTTTACGTCCAACATGACGTTAAACTGTGCCACGTCCGCGCTGCAAGACGTTAAACTGCCAGGCATTTACGTCCAACATGACGTTAAACTGTGCCACGTCCGCGCTGCAAGACGTTAAACTGCCAGGCGTTTACGTCCCGCACGATGTTAAACTGCACCATCGTCCGCGCTGCAAGACGTTAAACTGCCAAGCATCTTCGTCCTCAACACACGACGTTAAACTGTACTTCGTCCGGCGAGACGTTAAACCGTCCGCTTCGTCCTCAACACACGACGTTAAACTGTACTTCGTCCGGCAAGACGTTAAACCGTCCGCATCACCTGATCCCGTGTCTCGCACGCAGGGTCCCCCCGGTTTGGATGTGACCCCCACCCGCTCGTTTCTGCAGGGATGTCGGGATTGGAGTGGCCTTCGCCCACGGGGGTAGAGTGTTGCAAACAGAACGAACTACGTGGAATTTGATCCCCGTCTTCTAAACAGGGTACGTAGGAAGCCTCTCCGAGGTTCAAGCCCACCACCTGGTCGTCCCGGTCGTATTTACGTCGGTTCGTCCATCAGTGGACCCCTCCCGGGTTCACACTTGCGTTGATTCACCTATGAATCTGCCCCTGTGGGGGACTGCACGTGTGTATCTCCATTGTGCTTCCCCACCGCCTCGATCTCTTCGTGAGTCGGCTTGCCAACGTCCAGCATGACGTAAAACTGTGATCCACCCGGCCGTTCCATCCCCCTCTGTGCGAGGTGGTTCGGTTCAATCCTTCTCCAGGCAGCCTCGATCTCTTCGTGAGTCGGCTTGCCAACGTCCAGCATGACGTAAAACTGTGATCCACCCGGCCGTTCCATCCCCCTCTGTGCGAGGTGGTTCGGTTCAATCCTCTGCCCGGCGGCCTCGATCTCTTCGTGAGTCGGCTTGCCGATGTCCAGCATGACGTTAAACTGTATGTCCGAACTACGCTGACTTTGATCCGCGCTAACGCGCGGTACGTAGGAAGCCCCTACGGGGTCCAAGCTCCTCACTCCATCATCCACCCTGATCCTTACCCGGGCCGCCACATCCCGGTGGGGTCATGCCATTCCATTCCACTCCACTCCACTCGGGAAGCCGCCCATGTGCTGGCCCCAGCGTCGGAGGTTCCCCGCAAGGGGTTCTGTCATCTGGTCCACTCCTCGTGTTGATCAGTCCGATGCCGTCCCCGCTGGACGTTAAACTCGCGGCATACCCCGTGTTAAACATGGGAAGCTGAGGAAAACCTCAGGCAACGCAGTTCCCCGTACCCAGTGCGGGATGCCTCAGGCCATCACGCCTTCGAGAAGCCCTATTAGGGACGGAAGGCAGACATGCAGAGGCGCAGTGTTAAGACACGCCCCCGACACCCAGAGCCACCCGGTCTCCTCACCGCAGGTTGCTGCCCCGACCAGACTCCTTGGAGCGTCCGGGCGGAAGCAGCGTAATTAACCGGTGTCCATGGAGACATGGCGCCGGGAACGAGATTCACGAACATTCTTAAATCTATGAGGGAGACCCGTATTAGGCGACGAGTTCCGAGGAGACGTCCACGGAAGGAGGAGCCGACATCCCATCATCCCGATTTCGATCAAGGAGCAGACGCCCCTGAACAAGGGACGGATACCGCCCGCCTTTGGAAAGCGGGACTGCGGGGCCACGAGCCGCGCGCCCATCCCCTCGGGTTGACGGGTGCACGCCCGAACGCATCCTGGCGGAACAGCGTAACCCGACGCACATCCGCACCGAAACACATGCAAAAAAATGAAAAATCAGTTATGTTGTAGTATAATTGTTTTATAAATACCTATTGAATGAGTTCATTTTTATAAAATTAATTAATCATACACATTCCTCATAAGTAATTTCATTTACTCTGTATTATTATGTTTTATGTATATTATGGGTAGTTCTTTAAAATTTAGAAAAGGCCTTTATCTTATGTTTGTAATTTATTTTGGGTATCATACTATATATATTTAGTTCTAGTAAGATAATTTCATCTACATTTCTAAATGATGAATGAAATTATCTTACAAGAATTTTCATAAGATAATTATTCAGAACAATAATAAATTATCAAGGAATCTATGAAGTAAGTATCATATAGGAGGATACGAAAAAAAATTAAAGAGCCTCGTATAATATCAATAATTTTCTCTATATAACGGATTCGTTTTTAGAAAGTCTCCTTATTACGATATTCTATGGGAAAATAATTTTTTCGATTCTTGCACGGCTCTAAACTATTCTGTTATCTTAGGATCAACTTTCTAAGTCCTGATTCTTTTATTTTTAATGTATCAAAAAGCATATTTTTGATATTTAGTTATGATTTACTTGTTTACTATAAAATAAGAAGTCATCATTCTTTTATTTTTAATGTATCAAGAAGAATCTTTTTGATATTTAGTTATGATTTACTTGTTTACTATAAAATAAGAGGTGGAAGAAGATTTGGGCCATGATAATGTTATTATTTTTTTACTGGTTATGAATATTGTTGGGAGTTTTGAATATGTTTCCACATTATTTATATATATAAAAGATAGAATTTGTATAGTAGGGATATAAAAATGATATTTTCATGATTTATAAAGTGTAGATAAAAAATACAATTGAAGAAGAGGAATCCATTGAAGGAGTTTAGTATTTAGTGATCAACATCTGATGAGTCTCTTGCTCTCAAATGAACTTATTTGAGTTTGAGAATGATTTTTCAAAATAATTTATTATTACACAACATGAATAAATTATAGTATATTAACTGCTCTCAAGGAAAAGTATATTTTTCTTTGGTTACCGATGAAATATGGTTCTTGTAGGGATCTTCTTCATTTTCTCATCATTGATATTGTAGTGTGAACCTATGATTTTTTGATATAATTCTATCATGTGTGGTGTCATTCCCCACAATTTCTTGTAATAGGAACAAAATTTTGGTTTTAATGAATAATATTTAGGGTTTGTGAATCAACCACCCATGAAAAGGAGTAGGCTTCCACATTTGATATGAACCTTATAGAAATTTTGGGTTATGTTTTCTTTAATTTTATGCATTATCATGTGAATTTGTGTTGTTTCTTTTTCAATTATACCATAAATGAAAAATTCATAGATGCTTATTCTATTAAAATGAAATGTTAAAAATAAACCTCCACAAATTCGACTCCCCCTTCATAGTATAGGCAACCAATCCTGAAAGTAAATATATTAAGTATTATAGAAGATGTTTCCTCTTTATGGTCAATGAAATTCTCCTCTGGGATTATATAATATTAATTCCTTCGATAACATGGGTCCACCCATATTCGATTGAAAAAAAAAATTTGTACCAGGAATAATCAAATATTTTCATTACATTAATCTCATGTATTAGAAGTTCACAATGAGGTAACATTATAATTTCAACCATTTTAAAATGAGGGTAAGATGATATTTTCTAAGAATATAAATTTAAAATATTATTCAAAAGAAAAAAATTATATTCTCACTTCATTACCAATAATTAACATAATAAGGTTATGGAATACACACTTTATAAGAAAATTAGTATAAGTTTGGGTGTATTCATGAAGTAAATTTTATTGTATTGTATAAAACGTATCAAATCTATAAAATAAAATTTAAATACATTAAAATGGAAAAACATGAATGTGCTAATAATTTTGTAATCATGTTAATGAAATTTTGAGTAATATTTGAGGATTTGTTGAGCAAATTGATGTCTTCACAATTTTTCATAAACAAATGATAAATTTATAGGATATATTTGATCCCAAAATCTAAAAAAATAAATATAGAGAAGATATTTGTGTTGATTAGTGAAATTATATTTTCATTTATTATGCAATGAGAATGATTCCCGTATTCAAAAATATAGTGTAAAATGACAAGGATTTTGAATCCATGAGGAATATGAAATTTTTTAATTATGGGGATGTTAATGACACTAGAAATTTTGAGAATGAATAATAATATCAAAGATTTATTCCATTCATTACTAAAATAATTCAAAATGGAAAAAAGAAATATCAATGGTACATTATAGAGTAGATTTTATAAATGTAATGGGCTTGGAAAATATGAAATTAATTATCCAAAGAATAATATAGTGGGTTATAAATAATAAAATTATAAAAAGACTCAAGGAAAGAACTAAACGAAAAAATAGAAAGAATATTCAATGGTATTTAGATGAAAGAAGAAGTTTCAAATCACTAATAGAATAAATATGATGAGGATAAAAGGATAAGTTAATGTTATATCATCCAAAAAATTGATGATAAGACACATGATGTTTTCTAAAATTTTATGTCTCATTGATTTATCTTGATGTGATGAAGATGACATAGAAATTATTGATTATGACTAATTTCTCAAAGATTAACTTGAGTAATTTATTTAGTAAAAAACCAATTTATTTAAATATAATAATATTTTGGAAAAGATTATTGAAATTTGGTTTTGAAAAGGGTGTGAAATCTAAAAGGGGGAAATATATTGTAAAAGAAAGTAAAAAAATAGATTCAATGTTTTAACATATGAGAAGGTGGTGAAAGATCAACAATAAAAACCCTCTTTGAAATATGTAGAATTGTCAAAAACATAATCAATATGATGTAAGGATGAGAAATATTTGAAAAAGATCAATAAGGACATAAAAATATCTATCGATATCATTGAAGAATCCTTTATAGGGGATATTTTTTGTTAATATCTTCATCTAAAAAATATCTATCCAAAACATTTGACACTAACAATTCATGTTCAAATCCTAATTCTAGTCATATATTAATGAATAAAAATAGAGAAAATTTCCATGAAGTGTAAGTTTTGAAATAAAACAATTAAATAAAACTTCTATTCTAAATATAATTTGAAATCAAACCCAAATAGTTCAATGGATATGGAAATTTTATAAGAAAATCATTAGAAATAACTTCAGGTACTCATTAAATTTCATATATTATGGTTATTTATGGTTATGTAGTTTATTAATAAATTCATAGTATATGTTTTGGAAGAAGAAGTACTTACCTTGGAAAATTAAGAAAGTCATGGTGATAATATATAATGAGAAGGAAGTAGTTTCTTGAATAAATCATGCTGATATAGAAAATGGACACAAGTTCAAAACATAAAATAGAATCAATTTACTTAGTGAGTTATGTTAATGGCATGATCAAAATGAATAAATATCTTAGAAATACCAAAAACTATTACCTAAACATTCCATCTAAAATATAAATGGAATGTAGTCCATGTTCAAAATGAAGAAAATTTAGGCATTGAAGAAGTTTCTTTTAAAAAATACTAATGGAAAAAGACATGGTTTCTTTATTCTCGGTATTCCTACCACATAAAAGGTGATGGAAAAATTCATTGTAAAATTAATAAACTTGAAGGATATTAAGAAACATTTGGTTATGAATCATTCTTGAATATTAAAGGTATTAGATCAGTTAAAATTTTGAATGATAGTATGGAATCAGATAATGATATTTACATTGATGTGATCAAACATAACTTGTTCAATGTTAGAAAAAAAATTGAACGGAATGAGGTGAAATTAAATATAAATAAATGAATAATTAAAATAAAAAGTTATGGAAGAAACTTTTTCTCATATAAGTAGAAAAAATGAAAATTTATTAATGTTTGGTTATCCTTACAATACATGTTACTTGAGCATGAAAGATAACAACAAGTTAAGGAATAATTGACTTGGGAATCTTGGAAAATGAAAACTGAGCAATATTTTGAATCATGAATTTGTAATATATTTAGTAAATCTAGAAAGATATAACGATTAAATATATGGAACATGTTATAATGTAATTATAACTCATAAGACTCCTTGAAAAAAGGATATTATTTCTACAATACCTTGGGAATTAGTTCACAAAGATGTTTCTTGGACAAAGAGGTAGAATTACACCCTAGGTGATCATAATTCCATTAATCTCATAGATTTCATCCCTCATATGACTAATGTTAATTTTATCAAGAACAATTCTGAGGCCTTTTGGGGGTTTAAAATATAAATAAGGAAGTTTGAAAAATATATTGGTATGGGTATCCGAAAACTAATATCTAATAATGGTAAATAATGAAAAACTGATGCATTTGAAATGAATATTAGTAATCATTGAATCAATAATCATTTAAACACAACCTATACCTAATAAAAATGTTTTATATATATATAAATAATAAGATCTTTGTGGAAATGGGTAGAGCAATGCTTGATGGGAATGATGTTTAAAATTATTCCAGAGATCGAAAGTGTGTAAAATGGTGCATGTTCAAAATATATGTACTTCGAGACTCAAGAAATATTTTGTACTCTATGATAATTTTTATCAAAATAAGAATAAAATGAAATAATTTATGGTTTTTAGATGCATTTTTATATTACAATCAATGGAAGTATGCTAGGAAATTTTTACAAAAAGGATAATGATAGAGTCTATATGGGTTATTTATCTAATTTGAATAAATAAATATGTTAAAATAAGATATTTCATAGTATTTTTAAGTTAATTAAGTGATGATTGATGAATTTTTTAAAATAATTAGTTATCATATTCAACTATATTTTCAATTTATGGTAGATAAATGTGTGTAGATTGTAGAAAATATAGCTGAAAACTTTCCAATATTAGTTTGAGAATAGTTGGTACTTATATATATAGCTCAAGAACTGATGAAAAATGTTTTTGTGGTGAAATAAATTTGTTTCAAAGGTAATAGAAACATGTTGATATTAATAAAATCCTTTGGAATCAAAATTCCCTAATTCTGACTAGAAGAAGGATAATATTTTAAAAACATGAAGCAATTGTGTTGAATGTTGAACCTCGAATAGTGGTTGATTCTATTGATCAAGATGAATGGTAAGAAGAAATTAATGAATAGATCATTCAAATTAAGAATAAAACTACATGGGAAGATCTTCCAAGACCAAAAAACATAAATTATAACAGTATACATTAGGTTTTTGTGAAATAAAACAATGATAAAGGTCATGTTACATGGAAATAATCGAAATAGTTTTTTAAAGACTATTTTAAAATTAAATGCATATAATTTTAATGGACTTTATCTCTAGTTATATGATCATCTATTTCATTATGAGTTTTGTATCCTTTAAATACAATTAATCCTATATTATTCTTATAAATGTGAAAAATCACTTAGGGGAGAAATAAAGAGTTTAAGGGTCTTGTTCAGAGCCTATAAGTCTAAGATATATAGAAAAAATACCTGGTGAATAGTTTGACCAAACCATGCACTAGAGACCACATAGTTTGGACAAACATGAAGGTTTGTTTCATATGTATTTAGAGGTTGTTCATGGGATGTGTGTGGTTTTTCTAATTGTGTTCCTAGCCCGTGTTAGGGATGAGTCACCCAGACAGTTCCAAGTATACTGTTTGAAAGACTGTGTGCGTAACAAATGAGGCAGTCTATCCTTGGATTTTTCCAGCCACACAATTGGTGTATGGTTAGGAAAATAGTTCATCCAAACTCTGCTACTCATATGTGGTGCATGTTGATTTAGTATTTATCAACTGTTGAAACTTTATATTTATTGTAGACACAATGAAATGTTTTCCATTCACCTTTTCACAAAATGTCATCAACCATGATCAAAATGTTCATAATGCGACTCTGAATTTTTCATGGGGTTAGTGATGGTAGTGAAGGCACTAACCCAATGGGCTGGGACATCATCCCAACACTGATCCAATGTAGGGGTGTGGGGGCATATCCTCCATGGTATGGAGAATCTATTTCTCCTGTGTACCTTTTGAAACTCTACTCAATTACATCAATGAAAAGTTGGAAAAGGTCAATGCCTCATAAAAAAGGATAAAATACATGGATAATTTCAATATTTTAAAAGGGTCAAGTTTGAAATCTCCCCAGTTGATCCAAGTCACCATCGGCGTGTAGCCACTTGTGTGCGACAATATTGGTGTGCAATCCACATGTGCGCCCAATCACAATTCCCTTAGGGTCACTTATTTTCCTATAAATAGACCCTTGGGGTCTTCATTTGGATGGAAACATTTCACTATTGCATAATTACTACTTTGGTCTCCCAACTGCTTCTCCAAAGTCTTATTAAGCCTTCATGGTAAATCATTGACACCTAGGGTGTAGGAATTGAATGACGATCACTGGACTTAAGTCCCTTTAGTGTTAGAAATACATAACACTTGAGATCCTAAAGATCTTATCCTATATAAATCATAAACTCTTGTGCTCTACCCATTCCTCTTAAATGAACATGAGCGCCCCACTTCTGGGAATACTGGTGAATACTCATGGAGGCTTGAGTTAAGTATCACACATGTTTTATAATCGAGGTTATTCATCACTTCAGTTAACATCAGGTTGCACGAGCCTACCTGCATGCCCATACCTATGCATCAGATAGCTACATGGTCTCTCCTCATTGATTCACCTTATCTATTCATTCTATACAAGCCTTTTATCAATCCCTCTTCAAATTCATTCATGGAAAGTATTCCTCTTCATAAGCTCTTTTTCTGAAAGGGATTATGTAGAAACCTCCATCAAAACCTCATGACTAGACGAACCCTTGGGAAAGGAACATCAACATGTCTTCCATTTGGGTTAGGGATTTAGATTCTAAGCTTGATCGATGATGTTGTGCCACTTGGATTTTAGGGATTTCTATTGGGATAAAATCTATCAATAATCTGAGGTAGGTGGTCTCAATTGGACTCCTGTAGTCCAAATTTTGATATTTTTATCTATGTTTTTGATTTATTTAGATTCTATTGATGATTTATTTCTTAACATGGTGTAATTAGGAATGTGCGATTGAATTTTGATTTCCATGGTGATTAATTGAAAAATTAATCATGGAACAAATAAAGGGGGTTGACCAAATAGATATTTTGGAGATTTTTTATAGATATGATATTGTAATTGAGATATAGAATTAATTTTACTGAGATAATTAATTAGGGGTAATTAATTATGATATGATTTTTGTCTATGTAAGATAATTAATTGTGAGAAGTAATTAGGTGCCATGATGTCGACCAAAGATAATTAATTATGAGAATTAATTGTGAGACATGATGTTGATCTAAGATGATTAATTGTCATAATTACTTATGAAATGTTTAGATTTAATATGGATAATTAACTGTGATGAATTAATTATTGAATTAGAATCGTGTTGATTGATTAATTAATTGATGAATTCATTAATTAGTTATGTTCTTAGTTAATTGTTGATTTAACTAATGGCCTTTGAAATGTTTAACTATTATTTTAATTAGTAATAGAATGAGGTGGATTATTCTTGGGAATTAGTGGTGATAAATATGGAGTTCTAGACCGATTAGAAGTTGAGACATGGACATGGAGTTCCTCCCAAATAGTTATCCAAGATTGATATTATGGGGTGTTTGGAATAACAACCTACACTGAATGAGATATAGAGTAATAGGCATGAAAACCTATAGTTAATGAGATTTGGGGTGATAGGCATAGCAACCGACACCTAATGAGATTTGGTGTGATGGGAATAATGACCTACACCAAATGATTAATAATAATGAATGATGATTCAAATTGGAATCATGAATTGAAACTAGACCAATTGTGATGATTTAAGATTAAATTACAATGTGATAACCATTTAATTATACATTGTATTTATTTATTCAAAGAAATGCATGAACTATCTTTTTACTAGACTTGTTTTAGACACTGTTGGTGGTGGCATACTGAGTTGTACTCACACCCTATTCAGGCCGCCTGATCGGCACCCAAGTAGACTTTGTTGTTGCAATACAGGATATGGTCAAGGCTCTACGATAGGTTGCTATTCGGTATTTGATCATATGAGAGGGAACTGACATTGTTAGGGACCCTCTTGAGAGTTTTTGTATATTTATTTTTGTTTCATTGTAGACACTAAACACTGCATTGTCATAGAATGGTTTACCTTTAAGGTGAGTATTGTGTTTTCTAGTTTTGACTATCATATGACATGGTATTGTTCTTCTTATTTATATTCTTCTGCACTTGGTTATTGTTATTTTCTTCTATTTGTGTTTTGATTCTGATAAATGATGGTATAGTCTCCCCAAGACTGACTTATCAAACCCTCACTTCTAGTCACACCCTATGGCATATGGGGAGGCACCCTTAAGGGTAGGTTGCTAACCGGCTCGCGCCACCATTTAGTGGAACCCGGGTCAGGGCATCACAGAAAGTGATTTTAAAATATTAATTTCTACACAGACTCTAGAAATAGAGGGTTTATAGAGCCTTCTAGAAGTGTTATTTAATTTAAGGATTTCATAATATGGCTACTAATTTAAAAAATGGGTTCTTTCTTAAATTAATGTTGTAGAAAACTAAGAAAACCAAACCAAATAGGGGAAATTGTGGGATCAAAACCAGTTTATAGATCTTGGTACCATTTCAAAACCTTCATGGAATAACCCCTAAAAGACGATGAACCTCTATTGTAATGCTGATAATACTCTTTTTTAGAAGAAAAATCAAACAATCACAAGAAATGAATGTAGAAAGTCAAAATGAAAGTTTTCAATACCTAGAGCTTCCGAAATAAGTTCTTAGGAACAATAATAAAGGCTTATTCTTGATGAACATTACAAAAAGAATGAAGCATAAATCGAAATCCAAGATCCTTACCTATTTCTTTTAAAATGATATCTCGGAAAGTCCAGTGTTTCAAAATTTCTTCGGTTTGATGTGGATCAAGTGATTTGAATCTCTGTGAACATTCAATAATTTCTTACACCTATGTCTGCAAAGGATCTATGATCTAAGTTAGTGCTTTACGATTTCTTTCTTAGAGGCATTCTCTCCTGCAGTTCCATCTACCAATATCCTTCATTTGATATTATTCATATTAATTCGGTTATACCATTAAAATTCTATAGGTATATTAACTCATAACTTTAATTATCGTAATTTGAATTACAATTGAAAACTCATAATGATATGATGATCACCTCTTGAGTTTATGAATCTTATCTAATTGAACTTTGTGGGAATGTGCTTGGTGCAAATATCATAATTCTTTCTTGAGTTGAATTTTATTTTATTTTGTGCATGTATTAACATTCATTATATAAATCCCATATCAACTTCTATGAAAGAGAAGTAATATTTTATATTATGATCCAACCAATGATGGCCTATCACTGTGATGATAAATATGAACTTTTAATGGAAATAAGAACCATTTTATTGGTATTAATTCCAAATAACAGGGGGTGTTTCTTTTATATGGAAATGAATAATTTCAACATTGATGATATGCTTATTATAAGAGAGTTTTTTATGTATTTATAGATGAATTCCCTAATATTCCATAAAAACATGAAGTTTAGTTTTCAATAGAATCCATACCTGGTGGAACACTTATTTTAAATAATCAATATAGAATGGACCTGATTGACTTACAATAAATGTAGTAGAAACTCTAGGAGAGTCTTGATATGGGACTCATACATCCCAGTGCATCACTATGGGGTGTATATATTATTTTTTGAATCATGGAATATGAGTCAATGCATATTTACATTGATTATCATGAACTTAACAAGATCACTGTCATGGAAAAATACCCTTACCCTATATATATGAATTGTTTGGTCAACTTCATGGAGCCCAATACTTTTAAAAGATTGGCCTTAATTATGGAAATCAAAAATTGAGGGGAAATAAAGAGGATATATCTATTAAATCCTTCCATATTAGGTATAAACACTCTAGATTTCTTTTAATTCCATTTGGTCTTACAAATTACCCCTCTATATTTATGGATTTAATGAATAGATACTTTTGAATTTACCATTATTAGTTTGTGGTAGTATTTTTATGGAATATTTATATATATTACACGTGTAGCAAAGAGATTTATGATAACATGAGAATTTTAAGTAAAACACTGAGGAACAAGAATCTATATGAAAAAATTTAAACATTTCGATTTTAGGT
The DNA here is from genome assembly GCA_963277665.1 of Viscum album. Lineage (NCBI taxonomy): Eukaryota > Viridiplantae > Streptophyta > Magnoliopsida > Santalales > Viscaceae > Viscum > Viscum album. Next base: position 670,566,221 of record OY728139.1, on the reverse strand, counting down.
ATATGATGTCTCTATTTTTTTGAAAAAATAATCTAATGCAAGGATATATGAGTGGATCCACCAAAGGAATAAGAAATTAAATGTTTTCTTAGACCAACCACTATGACTGAGATGCATAGTTTTCTTAGTTTGGATTGATAATATCAAGTATTTTTAATAAATTTTCCATCACTATCTAATCCACTAGACAAGAAAACATTGAAGGGAGGTATATTCCTTTGGACAGATGAATTAGAATAAAATTTTTGGAAACTAAATAGTAGGTTGGTTTGTGAACCTATAAACAAATTACTATGTAGTAGAGATGGTGTGTGATTTATTGTGATACCTCAATGATGGTATTGTGATGCTTCCTTAAGAAGAATTATATGGAGTAAACTTAAGTCTCATTATAATTAAAGGTTCATGTCAAAAAATGTTTGACTCGTGATTGGGAGAATGTTGTGGTAATTTTTGCATTAAAGATAAATAGGAATTATCATCATGTATAATGGTTTGATATATATTTATCATAAATTTCTAAAGTATATACTTACTGAAAAGTGTTGAATATGCTACATATATATTGGTTTGAGTTTATTATGGATTTTTAATGATCAACACATTAGCACCCTGGGAAAGTAAAATGGTGGCTAATGCTCAAATTTGAAAGAATCATGCAAGATTATATATGAAGAGGATCACAAAAGAGACAATATTTTTGGATTATCAAAGGATGGATGTAGAAACCATTAAGTAATGAAAGAAATATTTTCTCTCTCAAATGAGTGTTCTACTACCTATCTATGTGAAGATTAAAGAAGTGTATAAAGAATATATAGAGCTATAAAAGATGCTGACAAATGTTCATGAGTTCAACCTCGATAATGATACAATAAGAGGTTAAAGAATCTAGTATTCCTCCTTTAAATGGTATATTTGAATATGGATATATTTTATTATGATCATGGTTTGCCATTTTCTATTTATCCAGGATGTATGAAGATATATAGAGATCTGAAAGACTATTTTTGTTTAGAAAACATAAAGAGATATATTATAGAGTACGAATATTAGAGATTGGTATGTAATCAAGACAAAGATGAAATATATATGTTTAATAGGGTTTTTATAAAAATTATCCAAACTAAATTATAAATGAGAAAAAAATAAATATGGATTTTTTTATTTGACTACCCAAGATATAAAAATTAGATAATCTTATTTCTTTTATAGTTACCCTCTTTATGAAAATAGAAAACCTCATTACTATTAGTGAATATTTATATCTTGATAAATGTTTTATAATATACATTAAATAAGTGGTAAGGATTCATGAAGTAACAAACTTTATTTTATCTGATTGGGATATGAGGTATACATCAATGATCAGTAAAATTATTCCATAGGATCTTGATTAAAAGATGTGTTTCATTACTCCTTATCATCTCATGGGGATGGTTAGTCTTAGAGAGCCATTAAAACCCTACATGATATATGGCGGTACTTTTCCCAGAATTTCTAAGGTAGTTGGGATCAACACTATCTCATTGTCATGTATTCTTACCATAATGGCTTTCAATCAATAGTAGAAAATTTTGATTTCACATGAAAAATAAAAAAAAATATTTTTCTACAAATATGACATCACAATGGAAGTAAATAAATTTTTAACGTTGGTTTATTTAAAAACAATGTTAAATATATTTTTTATTGACCCTTTGAATGATTTTTATTTAAAACTGGTGGTAAATTAATTTTTTAGATAATTGACATCAGTTCTGATGTATGTTTTTTTAAACATTCATCCTAAAATTTTATAGAACCCAATTTAGAAACTTTTTTATTATAAAATATGAAATTTGGTTTAATAAAAACAACACCAAAATCATTTTAAATATATACACTCATGGGTTTCCCTCATTCATATGTTGTTCTTATTTAAGAAACACAAATACCCACAATACATAACTCTCAACCACAATTCATATATCTAGATATTCCTAATTTGATCTATATTTTTTATTTTCATTTTTATTCTTCTCTATTTCATCCTCTTAACTCAGTAATTTCTTCAATTTGACCCTAAATCATCATTTTGTTTGTCGTATTCATTTTTCACCATCATTCGATTTTGATATATATTGTGATCTCGTTTTTCATTATTCGCAATATGATGTTCATCAATCTCTATTTTAGATCACTCCCTCATTGATTTCTAGCTTGGATATATATATGCTGTATGTTGAATAATTATTATTTATTCTTACAATATTTCAATATTTTTTATGTTGGATTCATTTATATATATATATATATAAATATTTATAAATTATAAATATCTTGGGTTATAATTACTTTCATAGTATAAATATCATTTTAATTATAAATTTTTTATTAATATGGAATAAATTATGGGTAATTATCTTTTTTGAATTAATAATTTTTAATATTTATAAATTTTTAATTTTTAATTTTTTTCAGTTAACCATATTTATTAATTGATGACATTTGTGAGATATTTTAATACTGATTGGAATGGTTTTATATTACAACACATCTTGTAACACCCTAAGATTTTGTGAAATACTTTTTAGAATTAATTTAATCTTTTTGAAATTTTTCATTTCACACAAAACTGAATACATATTTTTTATACAAAAAACTTTCTTCTGGGATTGTTCTATAAACAACACAGAGACCTATTGATATCTTTCATTATAAAGAATACATAATTTTATGAAATAATACTAAATTATGAAAATACTATTGTTTGAAATAATAAAATATAACCTAGATGTTAAATTAGAGATTATGAATTGTATTAACAAACTTATGAAAATATATGGTTTATAATATAAATTACTTTTTTCAAATTATTTAGAGATTAAAATATTAATCAATTGATTTTAATGGAAATATATTTATTTTTATGCTCCTATATTCATTTTTTCTTGATAAATTAAATTAATTACAATTAGTGTAAGATATTAATGAAATATATATGTTATATATTTTGGAAAATATTTTTTATATAAATCAAATATATTTGGAAGTCATAATAGAAGAACGAAACCAATTTTTTACGTAAAATACTATAGTTTTAGAAAAAAAAGTACTTTTATCACCATGATATGGAGAAACCATTTTAAATTCGTTTTTTTTAAATAATATATTATATATGAAAAAAATTAACTTATTATTTTATAGAGGAATATAAAAATATACCTGTTAATTAAATAAGGTTTCCTTATAACTTTTCTAGCCCTTCATGTTTGAGGATATTTTTGAGTCAATAAGGTTTCATTATGACTATACCATTTCTTTATGTTTTTAAAATCACAAACACTTCATCTTAAGGCAAATTTCATTTACCCTAGGTTTTACTTTGATAAGGAAAATTTTCCTTCCCCATGGAAATTTATCCTTAACAGGTTTTTCATTATTCATTTTGTCTCTAAGTATAAATTTCGGTTTCGTATCCAAAACCTCGGAATCATATATATACTTAGATATAAAAAATTCTATTTTCAGGATCCGAATTAAGACTCTGAACTCTTCTGAGTTTTGACTCTGAGTTCTTAGAATTCAGACTCTGTACTCATATGAGTTCTGACTCTGAGTTCTCTGAATTCAGACTCTAACATCTTCTGAGTTCTGAATCCGAGTTCTCTGAATTTAGACTCCGAACTCTTCTGAGTTCTGACTCCGAGTTCTCTGAAATCATACTCCAAACTTTATAAGTTCAGACTCCAAACTCTTATGAATTCAATCTCCGAACTGTTGTAAGTTCAGACTCCGAACTCTTATGAATTCAGACTCTAAATTCTACTGAATTCAAGACTCTAATTTTCCTTGAAATTCCGACTCTGTAATTCTATAGAATTCCAACTATGAATTATTCTGATAAACAGAATCTAAATATCCATGTATTACAGACTCTGAATAGTTTTTGGGTAAACTCCAAACATTCATTTTTTTCTTACACTGCGAAAAATGATTTTGGTTATGTAACCATATTCTTTCTTACGCTTGTTTTGGTTGTAAGTTTATTTCATTCATTTAGTTACTAACTAACCATTTTTTAAGTGACACGTGTACAGGTCCCTCCAAAATTCAAGGAAACATATGACCGTTGGAGGTGGGAGCAGATCGTTGAAGTTGTTCCTATAAATAGGAGCTCATTTTAAAGATCTTACAATGTTAACTTTTGAGAATGGTTCTATGAATCTAGATATTACATGCTGTTAAAGTGATTTCTTGAGAGAGACATTCATGATTTGTGCATACTGAACATCCTATTCATATTTGCTTCATGTAACTCCGAATGTTGTTAAGTACATTCGAGGGCTTCAGGGGATAGGAAGACAGAGGTGTCGACTACCTTGAAGTTGAGGGCATGTGAGGATAACAAGATAGACTATGATCTTTTTATTGAGGGCTTACCCTAGTGTGGGTAAGATATACTTTCATGAAATTATAAATCGAGGGACTTTTATCCATGTTTGTTGGATACCCTTCTGTTTGGGATAAAAGATTTATTACTTGTTACTTGTTTGTTTCAATTTTTTACCCTGCATTTTGTATGTTAAGGAAAGTATAACTATCTTACACTTCCTTAAATTTGTACACTTCAATATAGTGATATTCTATAGGCTTTAAGGTAGAATCTTTATCTTTGTAAAATTTAGTTAAGATTCAATTCCGGAAAAATATTCCTGGAATTATATACTCGGAATCACATTTCCGGAAACAGGAAAGTTTGTAGAACTAAGAGGTTTTCTGAATTACCTTGTTTTACCTTTTGAAACAGTATATAGTTTTCTAGCCAACATTAAAATTTCTAAAGAACTTTTAAAGTATAAAATTCACCCCCCTCTTGTATATTGAGCATCATCATTAGATACTACATACAATATCTTCAATCATTATTTTGGTCCTACAATTGGTATCAGAGGTGGTGAACTTGTACCTTGAACCAATCCTACAATTGGTATCAGAGCAGGTCTCTGAATTATTTATATTCACATATATGTTTTCCATGATCATGTTTTTTATTGTTCTATATTTTCTTTGATGAGGAATATTTTCCTTGTTTACAAACTTTTATTACTAACACAATTGTGTGGAAATATTTTCTTTAAGATGGAAGGAATCAATGTTGGTTCCATAGACAACTTAAATCAGACTAGACCACCTATTTTTTATGGTAATGATTATGAATATTGGATAGATCATATGAAGACATTCATTATCAATACTAGAGTAGATAATTTTGTTATGCTTACTGGATGATATAAAATCCCTGAAAAGGAAGTTAGTACTTTCACCAATCAAGAAAAGTATGAATATCAACTAAATTATAAGGAATGCAATACATTACATTGTTCCATGAATAGAAATATATATAACCAAATTTCATCTTGTGAAGCAGAAAATTGTATATGGAAGAAGCTTAAAGTTACTCACATTAGAACTTCCAAAGTTATTGAAACTAGAAGAGCCATGCTCAGACCTGAGTGTCATTGTTTTTTATTTCCTTATGGATAACCCAAATGTAAGGTTAAAAAAATATTCATGAATATTGTTAATAGTTTACAATATATGAGTGAGAAAGGAATAGATGATGATGCTCTTGTTTACAAGATCATAGACATCATTCCCAATGAGTGGGAATCCAAGAGAACTGCTATTGATGAGAATATAAAGGTTACTCAGATTTCTCTTGAGGAACTTTTTGGAAGTCTTCTTCAACATGAGACTAGAATGAAGAGAGATGTTGAAAACATTAAGAAGAAGAATGGGAATGGGAATGTTTCTTTTACGAATACTTTAAATCATATGAAATCCAAGACTCCTAAGAGATTTACTAGATCTAAATCTAAGAAGGTTGTTATCCAATCTGAATCTAGAGGAAGTGAATCTTTAGAAAATGAGTTAGCAAATCTTTCTCGAAGGATGAAAAAAAATTCTGGATATAAGAACTTTCAAACTAGATACAAGAAGAAGGATAGGAAAGATAAGAAATATTCATAAGTCACATGTTATGAATGAAAAAGAACTAGACATTTAAGACCTGATTTTCCTGTGATTAAAATAAAGGAAAGAAATGAAAATCATTCTAAGAGAAACAAAAAGAAGTACTACAAAGATAAAGCTAAGAATGTTCTGAAAGCTAATGACACATGTAGTGACAATGGTAGAGACTCATCAGATGAATCATCTGAGTACAAATATTCTAGATAGAAGAATCTTGTTTTAGTAGCCAGACTACCTATTGAAAAACCTTTCTTAATGGCTATGGTACATAATGCAGAATCCTTGACCAATATATCATTAAATGCAAACTATAGTGATATTAAATATTATAACTCTTCTGATGAAGAATCTTCTTCTGATGAGGATTATACTTTACCTACCTATGAAGATGTTTCTAGGTTTTCTATGATCCTTGAAAATGAGAATTAAAAACTCAAAAAAAAATATTGAGAATGCAAATTCTAAAAATACTATTCTTACTAAGGAAATATCATATCTTTCTAAAGATCTTGATAAGAATTTTTTTTATTTTTAACGTATTTCAAAAAACCTTGAGGAAGTAAATTCTGAGAAGGATAAACTTTCTAAGGATCTAGAAAAAGTAATTTCTTTGAAAAATGTTTTCGAGCATAACTATATTTCAAAAACAAATGTCTTGGAAGATAAGAAGTTTGTTATCAAACTAAAATCTGAAATATTTTTCTTTGAGGAAGTGCTTTTCAAACATTACCTTAGATAAGGAAAATTTTGATAAGATGTATTCTCAAATCTGACCTCTAATGAATAGTTCTGGTGTTGGCTATACAATTTCAAAACCGATTTTTAGTCACAACTATTTTATTCCACAAAGTGCTTCATTCTGCACTAAATGTCAGCGTGGTGGGCATTGGGAAAAAATTATTCCCTAAACAAAACTCAGTCTTTGGGATTTCATAAAGCCTATTTTTGTAAGAAACTGTGCGTACCTATGATTTTTCATTCTGAAATTTCTAGATCCAAGAATGTTTGGATTCTGAAAGTCTAAAATTCTTATTTTCAGGAAAATAAAGGAAGTACCAACAGCAAAACTTGGTACATGGATAGTGAATTTTCCCGTCATGTTTCTGGTAACAAAACCTACTTTGAAAATATTATCAAGACAAAAGGAGGAAAAGTAACTTTCAGAGATAATGCGAAGGGATAAATTATTTGTATATGTAACATATTTCATTATGGAAAAACATTGATTTCAAATGTTTTATTTTTTAAGGGTCTTAAGCACAACCTCATTATCAAAATTCAATTATGTGATGAAGGTTACCTTGTGAATTTTTGGAATGAAAAGTTCTTAGTACACAATTCCAAGGAAGAGTTTATTCTTTCTTCCAATAGGCAATAGAATGTTTACACACTGAACATAGAAGACCTTATGAGCCAAGACATACATTGCCTTAGTGAAATGGAAGATAATTATTCGTTATGGCATAGAAGGCTAGGACACTGTCACCCTAGGAACCTATTCATGCTCTCTAAGAAAAGACTAGTTAAGGATCTACCGGAGCATAGATTTGATTCTTCAAAAGTTTTCCATCCTTGTCAATATGGAAAGAAACATAAATCAAGTTTTAAATCAGTTGGTGAAGCCTCAACCACGGATGCATTACAGTTAGTGCATATGGATCTTTTTGGACCAATACAAATTGGAAGCATTGGAGTAAAATATTATGTATTGGTTTTAGTTGATTATTACACTATATTTACCTCGATCTATTTTCTAGCAAAGAAATCTAAAGATTTTTCTTATATTAAAACTTTTAGAGCCCAAGTTAAAAATGATAAAAACCTTCTTTTGATTCTATTCATAGTGATCATGGAGGAGAATTTATAAATTCTGATTTTGATTCTTTTTTTAGTAGAAAATGAATTACTCATAACTTCTTAACACCCAGAACACCTCAAAAAATGGTGTTGTTGAATGAAGAAATAAAATTATTGCAGAGATAAAAAGAACCATGTTGAGTGAATATTCTATAGCCAAACATTTTTTGGCTAAAGCTGTAAGTACTTCTTATTATATAATAAATCATGTTTTGATTAGACCTTTTCTGAATAAAACTCTTTATGACTTATGGAATGGTAGAAAACATAGACTTTCCTACTTCAAGGTTTTCAGTTGCAAGGTATTAATTCTGAATAATAAAGATAATCTTTAAAAATTCACACCAAAATATGATGAATGATTTTTCTTAGGCTACTCCACAATATCTGAGGCTTATAGAGTTTTCAATAAAAACCCGTGTACTGTTGAAGAAACAGAGCTTGTAAAATTTGATGAAACAGATCCCTTTTTTTAAAACAAACCCAACCTAAATATTCATATGTGTTTTCAAAAATCGATTATCAATATTTGTCAGCCAATCCTTTTGATAAGGGAAATTTCCAAAAAGATAATTCTGAAACATTTGACCCGGACTATTTTCTACCCTATGTTGATGAATAGGTTTTACAAAACCCAAATCAGTTGTTTATTAAGAATCATCCCAATGATAGTATCATTGGTGATATAAATCAACCTGTAAGGACTACAAGTTCCTTAAGAAATGAAATAGAACATCTATCATTAATTTCCCAATTGGAACCAAAAATCACTGATGAGGCTTTAGGAGATGATAATTGGATAAAATCTATGCAAGATGAGATAAATAAATTCGAAGGGAATAAATTCTGGACCTTGGTTGAAATACCAAATGAAACTTCGTTTATTGGAGTAAAATGGGTCTTCATAAATAAATTTGATGAAAATGGAATCATAGAAATAAATAAATCTATATTAGTTACTAAAGGATATAATCAACAAGAAGGAATATACTATATATAAACCTATGCTCTAGTAGATAGACTTGATTCTATTAGTATTCTACTTGCCTTTGCTGCATTCTTTAACATCAAACTTTTTTAAATGGATGTGAAATGTGCTTTCCTTGATGTTTTTATACTAGAGGAAGTTTTTTTTGAACAACCACCTAGTTTTGAAGATACAAAATATCCTGACCATGTTTATAAACTTACCAAAGCATTGTATAGACTTAAGAAAGACCCTCAAGCTTGGTATCATAGGCTTAAAAGATTTGTGCTTCAAAATAATTATGTTAAGGGATATGCAGATCCAAAAATTTTTATAAAGAATGATATGAAAGATTTTATGATTGTTCAAATTTATGTTGATGACATTATATTTGGTTCAACTTATCAATCTTTAATTGATTCCTTTGCGGATCTAATGAAATCTGAGTTTGAAATGAGTATGATGGGTGAGTTAACATGTTTCCTTGGTTTCCAAATTTCTCAAAAAACAGCAAAAATCTATATATACCAATATAAATATATTAATGAGATTCTTAAAAAGTATGAATATGACAGCAGTAAGAGTATTAGTACTCCCATTGGTACCTCAAACACACTTCATCTTGATGAAGCTGGGAAACCAGTAGATCAAACATATTTTAGAGGTATGATAAGAAGTTTACTTTACTTGATAGCTAGTCGTCCAGAATTAATGTTTTCAGTATGCTTATTTACTAGATATCAATCCAATACTAAGGACTCTCATTTAAAGGTAGTGAATAAATTTTTTTGCTACATAAAAGGAACCATGGATTTAGGACTCTTTTACACTTCTATAAATTATTTTGTTCTAAAAAGTTTTTCAGATGCTGAATTTGGTGGATTTATAATGGATAGAAAACGTACATCTAGAACATGTCATTTCCTATTCGATTCATTAGCATCTTGGTCATCAAAAAAGCAACATTTAGTATCTCTTTCCACTACTGAAGCTGAATATGTAGCAGCTGGAAGTAGTTCTTCTCAAGTGTTGTGGATGAAACTATATTTTGTGTGATAATACTAGTGCCATTGCATTAATTAAAAACCTGGAACATCACTCTCGTGAAAAAAACATAGATATTAGGCATCACTTTCTTAGGGATCACACAAAAAAAGGTGATATCATTCTTCTATTTATCAGAACACAATATCAACTTGCTGATATTTTCACAAAATCGTTTCCCTTCTAAAGATTTGAATATATTAAACAGATGTTAGGAATGATAACCATAACGTAATATTCCTTGTTAAATTTTTGTTGAAACCAATATTCTTACAGTAATAAACTCTTTTTCAAAGGGGGAGTACATTTTCTTGTTAGTTAGTTAAAAATCTTTCGTAATAGAAATTTTTGTAGTCAGTTTTTTTTCAAATCATTTGTAATGAAACTTTTCGAAGTCGGATTTTTCAAAAACATTCATAATGGAAATTTTCGTAGTTATCTTTTTCAAATCCTTCATAATGGAAATTTTTATAGCCAGATTATTTCAAATCTTTCGTAATGGAAATTTTCGTGGTCTAAATTTTATTTTGTAGTCTAAAACCTTTCGTAGTCTAAAAATTTTTGGTAGTATTAATATTTTTGTAATGATGATTTTTGTACATAAATTTTTTGTAATGGAGATTTTCAAATTTTTTTGTAATCATAGTTTTTGGAAACTAATGTTCTTTAAGAAATTTTTTTTCCTCACTACGAATAATCTTCCTAGAAATCTGAAAGGGATGTTTCCTTTCCTGAGATTTCATAATAATACTTTACTTGTTGGTAGTTTCTTTTGTTTTAATTTTTTTTGGATTCTATTTTCCTTAAATCAAAATTTTTTTATTAAAAAAACCTCAAAACATCATATCCAAGATTTCCTTGCAGCTATCATATCAACTGTTAGATCTGATCAGAAGGATTTTCATCCATTCGATTGAGTTTGGAAGATGAATCGTCACATCAAACGCCTATATAAAGGAACCCGTGATCTTTGTCCCCCATCGAATCTCAAACTCTTGTGTGATGAATTTATTCCCTTATACATAATCTCAATACAGATTTTCTTGGGTTTCTCAATTCCAAATTTCTATCGAAGAATCCTCTCAGAAAGATATGTCTACTGTAAAACCAATCACAGAGTGGCGGGTCTATATAAAAAGGTTAGTGCATCCAATCTTCTTAACCAAAGTATGATTCGATCATCTCAAAGAACATTATGCTGAATAAATGAGATAGTTTTTATGTATCGAAGCCAGGGGCTCAAGATTCAGTATATCGAGACTTTCTAGTTGAATTTTATGAATCAGTCAGTTTCTTCAAGGAAGAAGGCAGAGATAATTTTTTATTCAAGAGCTATGGAATGATTTATGCTCTTTTATATACTAAGGCAGCTATTTTGGTTGTTATTTCATATGAAGGGGTAGCTGAGTTCTATTCTCATAAGGTTCCAGATATCAAAGGAAGTTTTATTAAGGAGAATGATATGGAATTTATTGGACTCTCTAATGTAAATACTCCTAAGATCTCCCACTTGTCAATAAATCATCGGATTCTTGAATTATGGGTTCAAGGATTTGTAATTCCAAGAAAAGGGGACAAGGACACATTGAAGAACAATGACATGTATATCATAGATTTCATGGTAAATATAAGGAATATCAACTTGGTTAAGAATATTCTCATTATGATTGATAATATTAATATTGGAAACTTTAAGGATCAGATAATCATGTATCCATCCATTCTCTCCAAGTTAATTTTTCAGTGCTTATAATCTTTTAAAATTCCTTGCAGCTCAAAGCCAAGGAATTTCAATGTCTTGTTAGTCGGTGATGATACCCTGAAGAGGATAAACATTGGTTTCTCTACAGACTCTAGAGAATTTTAGGACTTACTTGAGGATGAAGCTGAAGTTGTTTCGAAAAAACAAGAAGTGGTTTAACCATCAAAAAAGGGAGGAAGGAAGAGAAAGTTTAAGTAAGTAGTAGTGGAAGTAAAAACTCCATAGCCCAAGGAAGTCCAATCCGAACCTCCAAAACCTAAGAAGAAAAAAGCCTATCCAAATTTGGTAGTAGCTAAATAGAGGGAAGATAAGAAGAACATGAACGAAGGGGAGCCTAGGTTTGGACTATACCATACTGAATCAAAATAACTGAAGGAGAAGACAGTTGAGTATCTAGAAAGGGAAGAAGAATAAAAGAAACAAAATAAGAAAATGGCTGAAGTAGAGATTGTGCAATCCCTTCTGAGGGATACTGATAATGATTCTGAAAATATTTCAGTATCCTAATCCTTCCTTATAAAAGCATTACCTAAAACTCCAGGGACAAATTTGTGACTCCAGAAAAATTTAAAGAAGTAAAAGATGTAGATGAAGTTTAAGAAGAGGTAGAAAGCAGTGGTGACACCGCAGAGTTGATTTATCAAGTAGAAGATTTCAATGAGAAAGATATCCCAACCGAGAATCTCTTAATCTGAACTTATATAGTAGAATATTCAAAACTGGCTCCACATGGGAATGATAAGAAAGGAGAAGTTGAAAAGGTTGAAGAATAAGTGAATAATTTGTATGAAGAAGAAAGTTATAATCGTAATTTCATACACCAAGAAGATGTTGAGGCAAAATCTCGGAAAGAAGATATAGATGAAGATAAAATTGTTCAGCTTTCTAACAGTGAATATAAATCTCTGGATGAGGAAGCCATTATGAAAACCGATAAGGGTAAAAGGGTGGTTGTTGATACACCCACTAAAGTTGTTGTAAAGAATAATGAAGATGGTGGATCTTCAAATAGAAAACTTGCAGGGCTAGAAAAAGATCCCTCACAAAGAAAAGATTTAGATTCGGAATCATCATCCCTTGGAAATGATTTCATTGTTCAATCTTTGAAGAATCTTGTTGGGACCTTTCCCATCTTTCCAAGCATTGAATCGTGATGTCAGATTCTTTAACACACCTTGAACCAAAAATTAGATTCAGTATCCATGGTGATGGATAAGTGTGTCAAGATTGAAGCTGATTTCAATAAATTTTTCATTAACTACGATTCCCACAAAAGGTCTTATAAGAAAATGTTAAGCTGGTCAAAGAATACAGTTGATGATATGAGAGGTCTTGATGAGTTCCAAGATAGTGTCAAGGAGGCATTTGACATTTGAAGATGGTAAGAACAAGGATCTCAAAAGCAGTTTTGAAGTAAAGTTGACTCTAGAATAGAATTATCATATTCAAGACGTAAAATATCTGAATGAGAAGCTATATTCAGTTGCTCAAAGATGGAAGAGAGAAATACATCTCATGAATGAGATAGAAGAAAATCTTGTCAAGCCGGAAGAAGCCCTGAAGGTTCAGGCAGAGGATATTAAGGCTCATGATGATAGAATCAAAGCTTTAGAGAAGAAAACGGAGGATCAGGATCAGATTCTTAAGCAAGAAGATGAATAACACAAGGTTATTAAGAAGCTAAAAACAATAGTGAAGAAGCTGATTCCCAAGGAAAAGGAAGGATAACTTTGTTCAAATCTGTTCTTTTGTTTAATTTTCCTTGTTGTAAAATTTTTTCCAATCCTAATGAAATGTTTGGTTACTTTTCTTTTGGTCATTTAGTACTGATATTTTAAGTACCATATTATATTTCTCATTCCCTGTATTTCTTTTTGAAAATCACAATGGGGGAAAAGGAAAAATATTTCTAAGAAAAGAAGAAATTCCCCTAAGGGGGAGTGTCCATCTAATGGTATGTTCTTATACAAGAAGACTTTCGTATGCAATAAAATGATAAGTCTCATTCCAAAAATCTAGAATATGATCCTTAGTGTTCCAAATCCTAAGGGGGAGTTAGCTGTATTCATCCATGCCCATGTGTTAAGGGAGATAAGTTTAATTTTCAAAGTCTAGAGAAATATTTTCTAAGTCCATATATTCTTTTTTGGAAGGATGTTTGTGATTTCCAAAATAGGGGAGATTGTTGATTCAATAAGGTTTCCTAATGACTTTTCCATTCCTTCATGTTTGGGGAGATTTTTGAGTCAATAAGGTTTCCTTATGACTTTATCAATTCATCATGTTTTGAAAATCACAAACACCTTATCTTAAGGAAAATTACATTTACCCTATGTTTTACTTTCATAAGGAAAATTTTCCTTCCCCAAAGAAATTTATCCTTACCATGTTTTTAATTGTTCATTTTGTCTCTAAGTATAAAATTAGGTTTCATATCCAAATCCTCGGAATCAAATATAAACTTAGATATAGAGAATACTGTTTTTAGGATCCGAATTCAGACTCTGAACTCTTCTGAGTTCTGACTCCGAGTTCTCTGAATTCATACTCCTAACTCTACTGAGTTCTGACTCCGAGTTCTCGGAATTTAGACTCTGAACTCTTCTGAGTTCCGACTCTGAATTCACTAAATTCATACTCTAAACTCTTCTGAGTTTGCACTCTGAGTTATCTTAATTCAGACTCTGAACTCTTCTGAGTTATGACTCTGAGTTATCTGAAATCAGACTCCAAACATTGTAAATTCTGACTCTGAACTCTTATGAATTCAGAATCCAATCTTTTGCAAGTTCTGGCTCTGAACTCTTATGAATTCAGACTCTTAATTCTAATAAATTCAAGATTCCGAATTTCCTTTAAATTGAGACTCTGAATTCTATATAAGTCCAACTCTGAATTCTTCTGATAAACAGAATCCGAATATCCTTGTATTACAAACTCCAAATAGTTTTTGGATAGACTCCGAAAATTCATTTTTTCTTACTCTCTGAAAAATGCTTTTGGTTATGTAATCATATTCTTACTTACACTTGTTTTGGTAATAAAATGATGTCAGGAATTTAGTTACTAACTAACTGTTGTTTGAGTGACACATGTACATGTCCCTATGAAATTGAAGGAAAAATATGACCATTGGAGGAGGGAGTAAACTGTTGAAGTTGTGCCTATAAATAGGAGCTCATTTGAAAGAGCACACAATGTTAACTTTTGAGAATGGTTCTATGATTCTAGAGATTACATGTTGTTAAAGTGGTTTCTAGAGAGAGACTTTTCATGCTTTGTGCGTACTAAACATCTTGATCATATTTTCTTCATGAGTCTCTGAATGTTTCGGAGTACATTCGACAGCTTTTGAGGATAGGAAGACAGAGGTGTTGACTACCTTGAATTTGAGGGCTTGCGGGATAGAAAGTCAGACTCTAATCTTCATATCGAGGGTTTACCTTGGTGTGGGTAAGACATGATTTCTTGAAAGTATAAATCAATGGACCTTTATCTAAGGTTTGTGGATACCCTTCTCATTGGGATAACAGATTTACTACTTGTTACTTGTTTGTTTCATGTTTTTCCTCTACATTTTTTTTGTTAAGGAAAGTATAACTATCTTATACTTCCTTACATTTGTACACACTGATATAGTAAGATTCTACACACTTTAAGGTAGAATATTTATCTTTGTATACTTTTGTTAAGTTTCATTTCTAGAACCTTCTTTCCAGAATTACATTCTCGGAATCACATTTCTGAAATCAAGCATGTGTGTAGAACTAAAAGGTTTTCTGAATTACCTTGTTTAACCTTGTTAGACAATAGAAAGTTTTCTAACCAACTTTAATAGTTCTAAAGAATTATTAAAGTATACAATTCACCCCCCCCCCCCTCTTATATATTGAGCATCATCATTAGATACTACATACAGTATCTTCATTCATTATTTCAATCCTAAAATACATTGGATATATTTTAATTATTTTTTTATAAGCGTCATGTTTTGATGAATAGTGAAAAAAAGTAATTTTAAATTAAAACAACATTTTCATCGATATAATTTATAGTGTTAATTATACTTTTTATTGGTTTTAAAGTATAACAAGATTATTTTTTCAATTGGTCCAGTATAGGTTATTGAAATCAATTTTATGTTTTATTTATATATAAAAATGGATAAATTATTTGCATGTTTAAACATTAATAACTCATTTTCTCACCCCATCAATGGGATTAATTTTCAATTAAATAAAAAAATCTATGTTCTGAATTTTCAAAAATGGATTCAATATTTTTTAAAAGTGGTTAAAAATTATGTAAATAGGTTTCTTTTATATTTTGGAATATGAATAGTTAATTTAGTAATATTTTAATTACCATGTTTAAGGGTAAATCATGTAATTATGGGTAAAAATAATATTATAAAGACAATGAAATTATTATAAAACTTGTCTTAGATGTATTGTATGGGTGGATTTCAGATAAAATCTTCATGTGGAAGAAATTATATCCTTTTTTATGCAACTTGGGTGAGAGTATGACATTTATTATTTTTTATTTAAAGATGAGTTACATATGTCAAACTCATTTTTATTAACTATACCATTTTTAATATACATTTATACCGAAGATAAATTAGACTAAAAATATTAATTTTAAGTATAAAATGTTTTTTATATACCATGTTAATTTATCTTTTATTTTTAAGAAATAAATAACGACTTTAAATTGTTATAAAATCATGCTTCAATAATTTTTTAATTAATAGAAATATCAAATAAGTGATATTAACAATATTAAAATAAATATAATTTGAGAGAATTAATTTCTTAAAAGAATTATACATAATTCAAAGACATATTATATATGTATTAAAGCTTTTAGTTCGAAGTTATCTTATGAATTGATATTTTTTAATAAGGAAACAAATGAATAGTATAAAAATTAACATTAATGATTCTTTGAAAAATATTTTATTAAATGATTTATACTTCTTAAAAACCTAAATTTGGAAAAATGATTTGGAAAGTTTAAATATGTCATAAATTATACATTTATGGATCTTTATTCATTATATAGTCACTACATTAACCCTTAAAGAGAAAAAATCCTAGTTATCACGGTAATAGTTAAAGGGTTTAACTGAGGGTTAAATCCAAAAGATAAGGTTAATATTGTGACCTAAACGTCTATATAAATTATTTTTTCAAAAATTTTAAACCCATATTCATCTTATATTATAAATAAATCACTTTTTAGATATTTTAAATTGAAAAATAATTTATATATATTTAATATTTTGAGATCCCCAAAAGGTGTCAATCCCCTCAGTTATAAAAGGGAACCCCCCCCCCACTTATTCAAACCAATTTGAGACTTATTGATCATCAAAACCCTGAAATATTTTTATTAGAACATACATATCCTTGTTATGGTGGTTATGGTCTTTCAAAAATTCCAATTCTTGATCACATTAAAATAGATCTAAAAGAAGTCCACCGAAGAAAAGGTAATTGTTTTACCAACTAATTCAAAGTCATTTATTATTCAGCTTACTCTTTATTATTTGATTCAATAATATATTAATAAATCATGTATAATATATATGATGAGATGTTGTTATGATTATTTCAAAACCATATTATTCCTTTTATCCATCTTACAAAAAACAAAAGCATCGCGAGTGCGTACGTACGGCTTACTGTCTCCATGTCATAGGAAAATTTGGTTTCATCACCACCTTATTTGGATGAGTATAATGATGGATATAATGGATATAAATAATAAATATGAAATAATATTTATTCTTTATAATGGATATATTTTCCAATTCATAATCATTTTACCATTAAGGGAATGGTATCGTCTCTTGTGCGTACGTACGGCTTACCATCTCCACATAGTGATAGAATTCATTTTATGTCACTGTCTTTGATGAAAGGGAATTATGATGGGTTTAATATTTATATATGATAATTATTATATAATTATACATATTTAATGAGAATATCATGTCTACATTTTTACCATCTAATATTTTAGGAAAATGATATCATCGCTCGTACATATGTATGGCTTACCATCTCCACGATGCGATGTGATTCGTTATTCCCTGATATTTCGTATGGATGGTATTTAGGATGAATTTTACTAATATATATGTAATATATGACATTAAAATTATTCTATAATGATAATATACAATATTATTTTCTTCTTTTAATCGTACAATAAATTGAAAATAGTGTTCATGTGTACGTATGGATTATTGTCTCTATAAACAGTGAATTTTATTTTCTCTCTCCAATAATTATGAATAAACATTAATAAATATATAATTAATATATATATATATATATATATATAATATTTATATAATTATTATCATTTTATATATGATGAAATCATGATCTGTTTAAGAGGACCAAGGATAACAAGTCAAGACAGGAATGAAAAACAAAGTGGTTATTACCTGAGACATAACATTAACAAAGAGTTGTTAATAAGAGAGTAATATAAAGTAATACGTCAATAATATATTTTATTAAATACATTAATATATTTTTCTTGTATATTTATAATAAACTTATATTTATTATATATGAGGTTTTATTTTTTTTGAAGGAATTCTAGACTTAAGGTAAGGAAATTTCATCTCACTTTTTATTTCAGTGAGACGCATGCCATATTCACCACTCACCTATTTTCTGTGGTATATATACTAACCTATGATTTTTTATATCATTAATTTCATTTATTTAATTATATTCAAATAATTAATTTATGTATTGTTTCATGGGGTAAAAAATTATAAAGTTATGAAAGTAGTAATGGATTTGTATCTCACTTTTATTTATGTGGGACACATTCTTTATACACTACTCATTTATTTTCTATAGTGTCTATTTATCCAGCTTATCCATTAGATTGTGTAATTTTTATATCCATATAATTTTCTTTCTTTCCTGGCGCATAAAATTATACTGATTTTAAAGTGATGTGTATTTATTTCACAATTTCATCAATATTTGGGATTGTTTCGCACTAGGTTTCCATTGGGGAATTTTATCTTCCACATCTATGTTTTCTAAAAATGTTTTCAAAAATATTTTTACTATTCTACTATATATTTTTAAAATCATTTTTACCAATTCATGAATTTTTAGTAAGTGTTTTGAAAGGAATCTTTTTTCATTTTCCAAACAAGCTAATTTTTAACTTTTCCATAAAAAAGTACAAAAGGGATGTTAAAAAACATATATGGAATGAATATAAATTTCCATCATCATGACTCCTTAATGATTTGAATATTTCACTAAATTAATAAAAGATATTTTAAATGAAAAAAAATTATTTTAAAATTCATGGAATCATAATAAATGAAAACATTTTCAAAGAAGAAAAAATATATTCCTCAATAATTGTATTCAAGTGATCTCTCAATTTTTTTCCCTATAAGATAACATTATTTTATGTTGATAATGTTTTAATGGGAATATTCTTCAATAATAACATATTTATTATTTATAAAAATGGTTTATGTTTATGATGGAATGATATTTAAAAAACCAATTTCGTTTTCATGGGTTTTGTTATGATTGAATGATGTTTATGAAACCCATTTAATTCCATGAGTTTAAATATGATGAATAATTTATTTTCATGTGGAACACATATATATTATTTCATTATGATTTGGATGAGACTTGTATTTCCCTCCAATGAATTGGGTAACGATTTATATCTCTTGAGATAGACATGGATAGAATGGGGAGTGAACTCGGTCTAGTAAAGGAATTTGTCTAATATGATGGTCTTATAGGTAAACCTTGACTATTAATGTGGTCATTGGAGTAAAACATGACTACCAATATTGGATGGGTAGTGAACCCACACTAATAATATGTCCTTGGTAGTTTTAACTTGACTAATATGGAAATCATTTTATATTTTTATGTGTTTTCCACAAATTCCGCGTTTTATTCCAATTTTATGATTTTATGGATTATGTTCTTTATTTTATTATGATTCATATCTTATGAACTTCCTATATTAATGACATGATTACTATGATAATTGATATGCATGGTATGCTCTTCTATTTTTGTGATCAAGATCTCATACCCATATTATCATGATTATCTTTACATGTGTCTCTTGTTTACCCTTACTAAGCATCTGACCTTTAGGTAGGGATACTAAAGTAGATGATCTATGTTGGAAATAATGAAGATATTGTTTCAAACTAGAATTTTGTGTTCCAAGATTCCAAAGGTACTAAACTAATAATGTATTTAGGAATGTGTTTGTTTAATGTATGAAATGATATGACAAAATAATTTAATATCCATGTATGAAAAATAATGGGTTTTTTTAGTTGGTATAAGAGCTAATTTCTAATCAAAATTTAGAAAATTGTATGAGAAAACATTAGTATGATCTATAGGGATATTTATAAGGATATTTATAGGGGTGTCTCTAAGGATAAGTCTAAGGATTAGTTAATGATTAGGAAAATGTACTTGAATATTGGTAAAGGGTGGAGTGAGTGGTTTACTAGAATTAAATCCATCTCTATATACTACAATTGGATATGGATCTGGCACAGATGTACCTAGGGGTAACAAATCCGACAAGGTGAATCTGGCCAAACTCAAGCATAACCTGGTACATGACCATGAGTCATGTTGCACACTTGTTTTGACACTCTAGAAGGTATGCTTTGGAAATTAACAAACTATTTATGACCCATCATGATGGATTGAAATTGAATTTGTCTATGAATAACCTAGGATAAACCTATGGTATCATAGAATAAGGAATTTGTTATAATTTAGACATCTGATAATTAGTCTTTCATGATTATGTTGTTCTTCACTATGATAGTTTTTTCTTACTCAATGATTTCAGGTTTTAGTAAATGGTGGGAACCAAAAGTAAATGGGGTAAAACTGAATGTGATAGACAATTTATTAGTGATAATTCAATTGGAATGGTTATTGGAGTGAAGGATGCTTTGATCATGCCTAGTTAGTTTTCACAGAACATGATTAACAATGTGTACCTTAACTAACTCTCAGAGACACCAAGGAAGAGAATGAAGGAGTTCATAAAGAGTTAGGGTAATGTAGACCATAGAGAAAAGAATATTTATTTTATGTTCTTTCACGAATGTTTATAGAATCAACTAAGTGAATTATTTATAAGAATAAGAAGATGTTTTTGCTATGGAAAAGTGGGACACAAAGTAAGTAACTGCAAAGTAAAAACAAAGTGTTCGATTAATGAAATGGATGGTAATATTGGACTACCTAAGACATCATCAAAGGTTTAATTATTTATGTGTGGAATGAATTCTCATTATGGACGCCCCTCCCTCCCCTCGCCTCCTGCTGGCCTTCACCCCTTTCACCTCCCCAGCCTCCATTCCTGATTTCCCTCATATCTGTGTCTCCCCTAATTTCCCTTCTCTCTTCCAGGATTCTCCATTGCTCCCTCTTTCTCTCCATGAATTCTAGGAGACTTCATCTCTCCTCGAGTTGTCCCTCGTCACCCGATTTGGACGTCGAAGACCATCCCTTGACAGCTTTGATATGTTTGTTAACAACACCTGTCCCCTGAAGTCTCGCATCATGGTTTTGATGTTGGATTCATGTCACTTTCTTCTCTGCTTCGACATCGCTGATGATTTGGCCTTCGCATGGTCCAAAGGATTGCGCGCCTATGCTGGATCCTGTTTCTTTCTATTCAGATGGGGCTACAAGTTCCACTGAAATCGGGACACGCCGACTGATGCAATCTGGGTTAGTTTCCCAAATCTCTTCCTTCCTTTCCAAAATCAAGCTATTCTAGTTATGTTGGGTAACCTCCTCAGGAGGTTCCTTGCTTTCGATGAACTTTATCGGTCCTTCGAGTACCTGATTTCTCCTTGGATCTGCGTGGAAGTTGTTGTCTCAAAGGATCTTGGGGACTCCTTCTGGATTGAGGTTGGTGTTGAATTCAAATACATACAAACAGTGTTTTTTGAAAGCTGGACAAACTTTTCTAGTTCCTGTTCTCATCTGGGACACCTTCATCATGTCGGTCATTAAACATATTTTTCTTCTGAGGTGGGACATTTTACGGGTAGTTTCCCCTCTAGTAGTGGTGTTCCTCTTCGTTTGGAGGCTCAGCCATATTTCCCTGAATAAAAGGCAGATGGTAAAGAGGTGAGAGAAGGGGAAGCCTTCATGTCCCCTGCTATTACAGTCACTATTTCAATTAATTCTGGAGTTTCTCATGTGAATAGCCAAATCAAGGATCCCCCCACTGCCAAGTCAAAGTCTGTTCACTCTGATCCAATGGGTGAAGACATATTTGTTAGATTAAGATGCGATTTGGATCCACTCAAACCCATCCAGGTACAGGGATAATACTACTCTTCGGTGCCTCCCTCCTTTGCTGAAATTGTCAACGATGGGGGTGTGCAGAATTGAAAGGCACCAGAGATTAGTGCTCATGATCCAGGCGGTTATAAAGTTTGTGGATGGGAGGACAATTCCAAGCAATTGAAGTTCATGGGTTGTGTATTTGATCATCTTGATAGTGTTGACACGGTTCAAGGGAAGTCCTCCTTGGAGGTGGCACATCATTGCGGTCTGGAGAAAATGGATGGTATGGGGATGCCCTCAAGTGCCCACATTACCCGCAAGGAAGGATCAGAGGTCAAGATGGGGAATCGTTTTTATGTTTTAAAGGATGCTGAATTTGTACTATCACAAGGGGAGGTATATTTAGGTGATGACAGGATTTTTCATTCTTAAATGGATAGCATGGACCGCTATCAAAGGGAAAGGACCTCATAACATTAGGAGGAAGAAAGGGAAACAAGGAATTCGAGACCTAGGAGAATGTATTGCGGTGCAGGGGAAGAAATCTAAGATTTGGAAATATTTATCTCATCTTCCAAAACCCATGGATACCAGGTTAGCCATGAAGGGTAGGAAAAAGGAAAGCACAATAAAACTGAAAGGGGAAAGAGAAGCAACATTAAGGACTACTGGAGATACGGATGGAGAGGATGGGCAGTGATTGAGGCTTATCTTGCACTACAAGGAAGAAATTATTGATCAACAGGTATGACCAAAAGTCTCAGAATAGGTTCCTAGTAGAATTGATGAAAGGATGATACAATTGGAGACCAATTAGGAGAAAATAGTGTGGCTAGATAAACAAGACCATATTGTTTCCAGAGGATTAAATAAGAATAAAATCAACACAAGGTAATTTTTTCAGACAATGGAATGGATGATCTATCACCTGGAATAGCTTATTAAAAAGGATCCAGACACACAGGTTAGTTCACTACACTAGGAACTATATCGAGTAGCCGAGTCATGTAATCTTATATTGGTGTTTAATGATTTTGTGAGCTCTTTTAGAACGTAGTGGTGTATGGCTTTGAACCTTGGTTGCTATTTTACCTAAAAATGGCCTTATCTTAAACAAATTTAAATTTGGTGGAAACCTGAAAACAACCTTTAAAAAGTTAATCTAGATCAATAAAATAAGGAATTTCCTATCCCTAGTGAATACATCATTATGTCAAGCATCCACCTCATATGACAGCTCAGCAAGCTGTCCCGCACAGATGCACGGGCCTGGTACTGATAGAAATACCATACCCTCTCATTCATCCAAATCTGAATGGCCACGTCCGATGAATGTTTCATACTCTTTATCCTAATGTATAGATGAACCTTGTAGAGTTCTGGTCGGTTCCACTATCAAAATTAAACAGAAAACACTAAAATCCAAAAACTGCCTCAAATCCTACCCATTTCAGATTTCAAAAATTACCACTAGTAAACAAAATTTCAAATCAAAAGGTTTGAAAACTGATAACCACTTACAATATCCCTGAACTTTACACTTGTAATCGCATGCTAAAGAATCAAGAGGACCACCACGCAGCTCCACCTCAAAGATAATGGGGGAATACTGACTCAAGAGCAGAGAACCAAGCAAATAGAAGTAAGGTGAATCGACTACGATACCATGTCATGACCCAAAGGTATATCCTTCTCCATCATCACCATAACTCCAGCATCACCAACATGTGAAAACATCATCTAACCAACACAAGACATCGATCATAAAAACATGACCAACACAAACCACACAATCATCCCAGCAGCTATGAAGGTCATCAGGTATCAAAAGGATCAAAAAATGCAGTCAAATTGAAAGGAAATGTAAATGGAAAGTTTTAAATCTAGGAACATCATGAACATAGATTTCCTCAACCCAGAACTCACCTTTTTAGGACAAAACCAAAACTTGAACTGAAGGAGGCAACACGAAGACTAGAATCTTCACATCTGCCATAGTCATGCATGATGATCCGATGATGCCCAAATAACCCAATCCGCAAAAAATATACAGAACCCCCATAGAAGCACGGAGATATGAGAAGAGATAAATCCCTAATGGAATGGAACCAAAGACATAGAAGAAGAACAATCTGTAATCCACATGATTCAAAGTGTCCAGACCAAACATTCCACCGTGAATGAAAACAAAACTAAATGCCTAAAGAACAGAGCCACAACAAAGGTCGTCATGACAGATAAAAGATCCCCATAGGACATAAACTAAAGCTGATAAAGAGACGCATGATCCTGAAACCCCCACCCCCATATTTAAAGTTGGCCACCATCCAAAACAATATAACTGAATCCCAATCAGAGAGACGCCACAACAACGGAAACCAGATCTAAGACTCCATAAAGAAGTCAGTCACTGTCTAAACTGAATGCCTGAAGTTGGAAGATGCCACCGCTATAGGAACAAGATATGAGCCTCCACAAAGAATTTTGACGATGTCTGAACTGAATGCCCGATAAAGTAAGGCATCTCCACTACAAGAAATAGATTTGAGCCACAGTAAAGAATCTGATCACTGTCCAAACTGAATTCCCGAAACAAGAAGACGCCATCACTATAGAAACCCCCACAGAAAAAAATTTGGCATTGTATACACTACAAAGCTCGAAACCCTAGTACAAAGGCACCACATCCATGGAGAAAATCGAGAGATGTGGTTCAGACCATGGCCGAATCCCCCCCTGATTAATGAATTCTCCTTATGATAATTGAGGAACTAAGTGGGAAGCTCATGAAGAGAATCAGCATGGTGGTATGAGTAATGGTTATATTGAATATGATGATGAGACTACATATGAAATGTTAAAGGAGAAGGTATTCAGTAATACGATGATTTATCCTTATTAATGGTTTAAGGATGAATTAAAATAATTGAAGTGTATATATATTTGGATTCAAGAATTATGTTATATGAATGGAAATATATACAAGGATTGCTCAGTTTATTTTTTCACTTAGGATTTACAAGTTTGTTATAAATATTTATGAGGGACTGGAAAAATGATTTAATAGCAATGTGATATTTTGACTATGGGAAGATAACCCTTAATATATCCCTTATGTTATGATAATGTTTTTCGGATAAATATTTGTTGGATATGAAAAAGTAAATTGGATTTTATTGATTAACTTTGAATTAATTAAGGACTTGTTTACATGTGGTTATACTGTCATTGAATAAGTTTATTGCATTTTTGGATTTAAGGGATATATCCAATATACTTGGGAATAAAGAAACATGAATTTTTTCAATAAGGAATTATTATAATTTAGGTTATGACCATGTTTCAATGGAATACATGATATAGGTATTTAAATGTTTTTTTATATGAAAACCAATAACTACTTTAAGATATATGGGGGATCAATGTTAATATTTTTTTGATAAATTTTTGACATTATTTCTAGAGTCATGTACTTTCCTATTTTAGAAGGGTTATAAGGTTAACCATTTATGGAATGGTTTATTTTAGAACATCGAATGATGTTTTAGAGATTAAATTATTATCTCACCATATGAGGGCGTATGAATATTGGATAACTTATACTAATATTTTTGTTATGATAAAGACATATGGAATGATATATCATTCTATTTTTGGATCTATTGATATTATAACACTTTAGGAATGAAAAATTAACCTTCATTTATGGGAAAAGTGATGAAGTGGATATTGATCAAGGAATAATAACATCTGATATTGTGCTAAAATCATGTAATTATATATTCTCTTTAAAATTCATAAACTCTAGAGAAAGGATCCTGAAAACAAAAATGTTATCCTGATAGAAAGTTAAATTTTTTATTAATAAAACACTTTTACGGAAATGTGTGAAACCCCAAGTTCACTCATGTACAACACTAAAGTAAACCTTATACTTGTTGAAAAATAACTTAATCCTATCAGAGGAATTCTCCATACATAATTCCCAGGAAAGGAATGGTATATGTATTCTTGGGTCTTCTGTTATTATATATTCAAAGTGTGTTGCCTGATGATCCCAAAAATGGTATCCTAGTTTTATCAATGTGTTGAATTAAATTGTAATTTATATAATCATATATTTAAATCTTTATGATTTTTAACTTTCTCTTAACCATGTTCTCTATCACTCTCTATCAAAACATGATAGTTTTATTTCTCTTCTATGTTCATGATTCACTTTCCACCTATGTTCTCTTATGTGCAAACAAATTTTTGAGTTACTCAACGAAACCGTTAGGATTTAAAATTTCCCTTTTTAAAAGGAAATTTTATTATTAATTTTTATAATGTGAAATTCTATAAAATGATCTGTCAGGTATTAAATATTTGATAACCAAGATAAATTTTGAAGGAGAAATCCATTTTAAGAGGGGTAGAATATAACACGCTGAGATTTTTTGAAATATTATTTTTTAATTGATTTAATATTTTTGATATTTTCCATTTCACACATTACTGAATATATCTCTAATTATATGAAAAATGGTACAATTGACTTGTTTCATACATAAAAATATTTCCTTTTTATAGCTTTCATTAAATGATATACCTAATTTTAATGAACAATAATACATTATTAAAATATTATTATTTAATATAATAATATATTACTTCAGCGTTAAATTATTGGTTATGATTATTATGAACATACTTATTAAAATATATGATTTATAAGATGAATTAATTGGTTACCCATTAATTAAAAATTAAAATATATAACAATGTATTATAATGGAAATATTTTTATTTTTATGATCCTACAATCATTTTGTCTTGATAAATTAAATTAATTACAATTAGTAAATTGAATTAATGATATATATATGTTTTATATTGAATAAAATATTTTATATATTCATCCAATACATTTTATAGGCTTATGATAAGAACTATCCCAATTATGTTCATCAAAACCTATATTTTTTAAACGGGTAATTTTATCACATTTTTTTGGAAAACCCAAATTAAATCCAACTTTTGAAAATTTATATATTCTATTTGAATAAAATAAACTTCTTATTTTGAATAAGAATATAAAAATTTACATTGGTTAAATTTTTGGTATTTTTCAAATAAATTTATTATTTTTATGAATATTGAAAATTTCTACTTTTTAATTGAACATAATTTTTTCATCAAAAAAATATAGTGATAAATTAAATTTTTGATTATTTTAAATGTGTATGTATATTTAATTTTATGAAATAATCAAATTTATGTAATTTTCATCAATTTTACATTTACTTTTTCTATAAAAACAATCAATCATTTGCATGTTTAATTTTTAATAACATTTTTTCTCACCTCTTTAATGGGTTTAATTTTAAATTAAATATTGTAACATCTATTTTATAATTTTTTAAAAATAGATTCAATATTTTTAATCAGTGTGTAAATATTATCTAAATAGGTTTCTTTTATTTTTGGGTATATGAATAGTAAATTTAGCAATATTTTAATTACCATGATTAAGGGTAAATCGGGTAATTATGAGAAAAAATAGTATTATAAAGACTATAAAATCACCCTAAAATTTGTCATAATTTCAATTTATGGGTGTTTTTAGACCAAAATAATCCATGGTCTAAAATTATAACTTTTTTTAAGCCACCTGGGTGAGAGTTTGACATTTATTATATTTTATTTAAAGAAGAGTTAAAGATGTCCATACTCATATTTTAATAACTATACCATTTTTAATATAGGGTTATACAAGATAAATATTTTACTATAAATATTCATTATAAATATAAAATATTTTCATTTATCATGGTAATTTATATTTAATTTTTAAGAAATAAATAAAAACCTTAAATGCTTATACAATGAGAATGCTGTAATTGTTTAATTAATAGAAATGTCAAATATATGATATTACTAATATTAAAATTAATATAACATGAGATAATTGATTTACTAAAATAATTTTATTGAAATATATAGATATTGTTAATGTAATAATGTTTTTTAAGTTATCTTGTCTATTGATATTTTTTAAAAGTTCCATTAATGAATAGTATCAAAATTAAAATTAATGATTCTTTAAAATAAATAATATTTTATTAAATGATATAAAATTAATAAAAATATATAATTTGCCCAAAATATTATGATATAGTTAAAAATTTCATAAATTCTCTATTTAAGGTTCTTTTGACATTTTATAGTAACTATATTAACCCTTAAGAAGTATAAAAGTCTAGTTGTCATTGTAAGAGTTAAAAGGATGAACTAAGGGTTAAAGACAAAATGTTACACCCCGACATTAGTTACCTAGAGTTGATGCATTATTACATAACATTGGCATGATCACAAGGAAATCATCTCTCAAAAGACCGATCAGTTTAGTATTATTAGAAACAAGATTCATACATAAGTTCAACTTTACAGCTTGAAAAGAAATACAACATGAATATATTCCATTAGAAACATCCAAGACTCATAGATTGTGCTTGAAAGTCGATCATAAATAATTTCCTAATATCCTAGGAAAATGAAACATAATAATGGGGTGAGCTCAAACACTCACTAAGTGAAAGCAATACAGTGGAAGATAACATAAATATTATGCATGGTAAATAATTGAAACCACGCACCTTTACCAATAATAAACATGAATACTTTTATGGTATGAATATGAGATGAGTAAATAATGCCATAATAAAACATAATCATGGTTATTCTACTAGTTGAATGACCACATGAACCATCAATATTATTTTCATAATGAGGGAATATATAATGCCAGACATTCTGAAACATTTTTTCAAGGCCTCGGCCAGGACATCTAAAAATGATTAAGGTCTCGGCTGAAACCATATATCAAATTGGGAAAAGCCTAAGACAATTCCACGTCTAGTTGTCTCATGAGATCTACCGATGCATCAAGGCACTATAGGGGGTCCACCCGTCACTTACTATGTCAAATACATTCCTCATATGAAAAGGATGAAATATAACATAAATATTTGTATTAAAACAAGGATACGAAATGTCAATAATTTAACCATAAACCATTAATGGTATACAAATAGCACATACACAGTCAAAAATATCACAAAACCTTCAATACAATATGGAAGTTTTGTATCATAATAAATCAACTTCAAATAAACTTAAAAGCTATAAAAGGATGTTGACATAGATGAAATCAAAACCTTTTTAGAGAAATATATCCTTATATTTTGAAATCATTTAAAAGTTACTTAATTATAAAAGATAAATTTATTTTCAAAATGTTCTTATAAGCTTGTAAGGGAAGCTTTGATGATGTTATAAAGACGTAATATAGCCCCACCCACTGTACAAGTTAAAAAAAAGACATTCTTGCCTTAATTTTGTCGAAATGGTTATAAAGGACGTTGTTTAGAAAACGATTGAAAGATTCCATTATAAACATCTTATAAAAGTCAAACTAGGGTCTAAATGCATTTAACCCATAGTTTATAAAATAGTATAAATGTTTTGAAATACATTATTAAGAAACATGGATGTGGATGATAAAGAGATCCTAGTTGATAATTACATATAAACTACATCGAATAATGAAGATACTGTGAAATTAACCATTACCTTGTACTTTTCCTTGGTCGAGGGTAGGTTAACCTCCGGTATAATGGTGAAATGATTTTCATTAAACTATAAAAGAATAATATTCATTACTATGATATCATATATGATTATTTAATATTGCTTTGTTAATAATATCTTAATATTATCGTCGTTTTGAGTGTCAACTGATTCATTTTCCTTTATATGATTTGTAACGTAAGTAATGCTTTTTATGGATAGGATGTATATTATTAATATTCATAAATATATTAAGTCTTTAAACATTATTTTTAGTCATCTAATGAAAATTAGTCTCGACTGAATATGATGGGGAATGAATCTCATCACGTTCATGGAGACGGTAATCCGTACGTATGCACGAGAGACAATATCATTCTTTTAATATTAAAATAATATATAATTGGATGTTATATAATATATAAATAATATTTATCATGTTATATTTATTATTTACATCAATTACACATCATTATTATACCCATACAAATAATAATGTATTGAATAAAAATTACACCATGACGTGGAGACGGTAAGCCGTACGTACGCACGTATGGTGACATGTCATTAAATGGATGGATAAAATAATGCATTTGGTAGTACCATATTTATAATAACATCATATTATATAGATTATCCTGTAGTTATTATTTTAGAATGGAAACAAAAAAAGAAAAGGGAAGTGGAATAATAAAGGAACTTGAAAGGGGTGGTGAGATATTTACCTCTTCTTCGGGTTCTTCCTTTTGAATTGATTAAAAAGGTCTATTTAGGATGGATTTATTACTAAAGGAAGGCCTCTAGTATATATATAGGACATTTTAGAGGGTATTTGGGCAGGTTTTGTCCATCCAAATTTATTTGAATGTGTGAATTAAAGAGAAGGGAGAGTTCCCTTTTATAACAAGGGTGAGGGGAACCTTAGGAAAAGTTAGAAATATTATTTTATAATAAAATAATTTTCAGTTTATAATGGCTAAAAAATGGATTATTTAGAGTCTAAGGTGGGGATGGGTATAAAACCACTCAAACAATAGGTTTTATACTGGTTTGGGTCATTATATTAACTTTATCTTTAAGATTTAACTCTTAGTTAAATAGTTTTACATTTACCATGTCTCTTTGTATTTTTATAATATATGGTTAGAAAACTTACTATATACTTCCAAGAGAACCTCTAGTGGTTAATTAATGATACACCTATCATTATATAAGTCCTTTTTCAGAACCTTATATTTTAAGGAATATAATATCAATTAATAATATCATATTTGTTTTAAAAACTCTTTTATGTCCATTTTGACACTATTTGGTATTTTGTTTTCTTATAAATTCATAAAAGCATTATTACTTCGAAAACAATTAATCTAACCAACCCTAACTTATCATATTAACCTATAAAAAAATTTTAGTTCATTAAAAGTATGAAATTACATTTATTTGGATATTTATAATATCGATTATTTTAATATCTCATTAATTAGATAATTACTGCATCATCATTGTGTCATAAATAAATTAAATTATTTAACGTCTAAAAAATATAAATAAAATACCATTATGTTTGAAATATTTTTAGATTTATAATGAATATTTATAGTCGAATTTATATTAGGTGTAACACTATGTTAAAAATGTTTTAGTTATTAAATATTGATTTTAACTCTTTTAACTCTTATTTAAATAAAATAATAATAAGTTCCCAAATCTAATACAAGTGGACCAAATAGGTTCATATTTTTTTCCTAAGGTTCTTTTGGTCGAATTATACTTATCCAATAGAGTTAGGACATGTGTTAGGGTAATAATAATATCATTTTTACCCGTAATTACCCTATTTACTTTTAACTGTGGTAAATAAAAGTAAAAAGTTACGATTCACCAAAAATTATTTTCATCTTATTGAACCACATTTTACTTATTGATATCAACTGTTTCTCTAAGATTTTTGAATTTCCACTCACATAAGCAGTAAATTTAACTTTTATGTGAATTTTCAAACTCACCTAGGAGGTGGGTAAAAGACGGTGAAAAGTTCAATAAAATTTTTATATATCTAAAATTATTATAAATTGACTCCAATGAATTACATTGAACTTATATAGGTATTATGTATCTCTTTTGACCTAAAATAATTTTAAATAAAACAAATAATTATTTAAATAAAAATTCGGTTTTAAACTATAACTCAGTGTTTTTCACTATTCCTCAAAAATTGAAAGTTTTTATAAAAATACGAAAAATTCACCCTAGGCTAATTTCGATATTCTGAATCCAAAATTGTAGTCCATTTTGATAGATAAAATTTATAAAATTTCAAAAAGTGGGAATTACTATTCATTATAGCTAGTTTGATTGGTTGTCGTGTGTTAGGACTTGAAGTTGCGCACAACACACGCTACTTTATTATTCAAAGAGAATCATACCGTGGAAGCTTGGGGTGTTACATTCTACCCTCCTTCAAATAATTGCATCCTAGAAATTTATATAATATTACTGCATAAAAATACTCGGGTGGTTCTTCATCATAAGTTCCTCATGTTCCCATGTTTCTTCTTCCATATTATGGTTTCTCCATAGAAATTTTACCAGACGAGTCATCCGGTTTCTCCGCACTTGTTCTCTTGTATCAAGAAACTTGACGGGCTCTTCCCAATAAGACAGATTGGGCTCCAGTTCTAATTCCTCATAGGTGAGTACATGCGTTGGGTCAGGCATGTATTTTCTCAACAGTGATAAGTGGAACACATCGTGAACTTTGGAGAGACATTGTGGCATTTCCAAACGGTAAGCTACAACCCCAAATAATTCTAGAATTTTGATTGTTCTGATGTACCAGGGACTCAATTTTCCCTTATTAACAAATTGTATACCACCATTATATGGAGATACCTTCAAGAAAATATGATCTCCAACCTTAAAT
Source organism: Viscum album (assembly GCA_963277665.1). Classification (NCBI taxonomy): domain Eukaryota; kingdom Viridiplantae; phylum Streptophyta; class Magnoliopsida; order Santalales; family Viscaceae; genus Viscum; species Viscum album. The sequence continues at coordinate 670,533,681 of OY728139.1, read as the reverse complement.
TCCATATCCTTCCTTCGGTTATCATCATATCTCTTCTACCTACTTTGAGCTTCTTTAATGTGGTTTTGGATTACCTTTACCTTTTCCATCATTTCCTCCACAAGTTCTGGGCCTACGAGTTTTCATTCACCAACATCATCCCAACAGGTGGGTGTGCGACATCTCCTTCCGTATAACGCTTCATATGGTGCCATCTGAATACTTTAGTGGAAGCGATATATATAAGAGAATTATACCAGAGGTAAATATTGATCCCACATACCTTGAAAGTCAAGTGATGAAGATCTCAACTTGTCTACTTAGGTTTGAATAGTTCGTTCTGATTGTCCATTAGTTTGGGGGTGGTAGGCAGTGCTCAAAACAAAGCTCAGTATCCAGGTATTTCTGAAGACTTTTCCAGAATCTAGATGTAAAATGGGTATCACGATCAGAAACAATCGGTAGGGGTACTCCATGATGTCTTACAACTTCATTAATATATAGTCTTGCTAATCATTCAAGTGGTAAATCTTATCTTATAGAAAGAAAAGGTGTTGACTTGGTAAGATGATCAACAATGACCCATATTTCATCATTCCTTATAGGATTCTTTGGTAGTCCCATGAAAAGTACAATGTAATATTATCCCATTTCCACTCAGGTATGGGAAGAGGTTGCAAGACCCCTCCAGGCTATTTCCTTCCATCCTTCACTTGTTGACAAACCATACATCTTGACATAAAATCAGCAATATCCCTCTTTATGTTGTCCCACTAAAAATTTTTCTTCAAATCTCTATACATTTTGTTGCTACCAGGGTGTATAGAGAAATTGGAACTATGAGCATCATCCAACAATTCCCTTTTTAGATCACGTATATCGGGAACACAAAGTCTTTTCCCATATTTCAAAATTCTATCTTCATACACAAAGTCACTCAATCTCCCATCATTCACAGGTTTAATCTTCTTTTGAAACTCTTCATCATTGGACTGAGAACTCGTTATCCTTTCTAGTAAAGATGGTTTGGAAACCATTTGAAAAAGTATTGATGTTTCACCTTCCATGTTGATTTCCATATCCATCTTTACTAGATCCATGTATATAGGATCCTTTTCAACTCTCATCTTGTTCAAAACTCCATGATCCTTTCTACTCAAATCATATTTCACCTTATTTTCCTTCCCCAGGTGGTAGTGTATCGTGCAATAATAATCCTTGAGTAGTTCAAACCATCTCCTTTTCCTCATGTTGAGTTCTTTCTGTGAGAAAATATACTTCAGACACTTGTGATCAGTATAAATCTCAAATTTTTTACCAAAGAGATAGTGTCTCCAAATCATAAAAGAAAACATTACAGCTGTTAACTCAAGATCATGAATTGTATAGTTTTTTTCATAAATTTTCAGCTGTCCTGATGCATAGGAAATAACTCTATCATTCTGTATAAGGACACAACCAATTCCTTTCTTTGATGCATCGCTATAGATAACAAACCCATCATTACCTAATGGTAGAGTCAAGATAGGATCATTGACTAATATTCTCTTTATTTATCCAAAACATTATTCACACTCTTTTTTCCAAACAAATTTCACCCCTTTTCGTGTGAGATTTGTTAATGGGTTATTCAACCGGGAAAAATTGTGGATGAAACGTCGCTAATAACCTGCTAAACCAATAAAACTACATACCTCAATTATACTTGGAAGTGCTGGGAAATTATTAGATTGCCCTGGTCTTAGAGGGATCAACATAGATTCTATACTTGGAGACAATATAGCCAAGAAAAGAAATCTCCTGAAGCCAGAATTCACACTTGCTAAACATCCCATATAATTCATGTCTTCCCAGATTCTTTAGGATAATGCGCAAGTGATTTTCATGATCTTCATAGATTTTTTGTTATACCAAGATATCATCAATAAATACCACTAAAAATTCCTCAAGATATTCCTTGAAAACTCTATTCATTAGATCCATGAATACATAGGGTTCATTTGTCATCCCAAAAGGCATTACTGTAAACTTTTAATTCATGTACCTGGTTCAAAATGTTGTTTTCGTAATTTCTTCCTTCTTTACACACAATTTATGATATCCAATTTGAAGGTCAATCTTTGAAAAGTATTGAGCTCCATGAAGTTGGTTGAATAAATCATCAATGCGAGGTGGAGGATATTTGTTCTTTATTTTTATAGCATTGATCTCCCTGTAATCAATGCACATCCTCATAGATACATATTTCTTCTTAACAAAAAGAACAGGGGATCCCCATGGATAAAAAATAGGGAGAATAAATCCCTTATTACTTCATTCTTCTAGTTGTTTCTTTAGTTCCACTAATTCCACAGTGTCCATTCTATAAGGGGTCTTCGATATGGGCCTTGAACCAGGAATTAAATAAATGGAAAACTCAATATCTCATTCTGGAGAATGTGTAGGTAAATCTTCTGGAAACACATCAACATATTATTTCACAATTTGTATATCCTCTATTTTGAACATTTCTTTCCTCACCCACATTTATTTCATTCTCTTCCTACCTAATAATTAAATTCAATTATGCTATTGGGGGTGGATCAAAATAATAATTAGGTGGTAATGATTATGCTCTAAATATAAGGTGTTCTTTATCATCGTCATCAAAAATAGTATCCTCCTTCTTATTACAATAAAAGTTTTCATCATGGTCTGAAATCTAATCCATACCGAGGCTTATATCAAATTCAATCATGGTTATGATGATGATATTTGCAGATAGAGAACATTTATATGCCCTAATGGGGACTAGTTCACAAAACATTGTAGCAATGATACAACCCTTAAAAGTTTTGACTGACAACTCCCTTGTTAAATCAAATTGGAAATATCTAATTTTCAAACAAAACTGGGAAGATTTAAAACAATGCGATGATCTATAATCAAATAAATCATTTGATAAACTTCATGAAACCATTAAATTACCTGCCACCATGTCTTTCAGGGCTTCAACCTCAGTAGTAGTGATCTCATTAGCTTGTCCTTGATCACATGGCCTTTTCTGAGGTATGTTTCCCTGATGCTTAGAACATTCATTTTCATAATGTCTCATATCTATGCAATTGTAGCATTGAACATTGGTAGCGTCTTTCTTTCCCTTACAATCACCAGCAAGATGGCCTTTCTGTCCACATTTGTAGCATACTCCTTTTCCTTTTAGACAGGCACCAGGGTGCTTCCATCCGCAATTATTATAGGGTGGAAATTAAATTCATCCTTTATTCCATGTTTCCTTATTTCCTTTCCTATACTGTTCAACATATCTCTTCTTCTCTTGATTTTCATTAAATTCATAAGTCATAGAGAATTCAATTTTTTTTCTTGAAAACACACGAGACAATATCTTCGTATGATGAGAAGGATTGTGATACTAATTATTGAAAGAGAAATTGATTTCAACCATCAAAGATATGGTCAATATTACTTATTGGGTTAGGTATATAGTCTACTGCATGCCTCGCTAACCATGTAAATTTATCTTCATACTTTTCAATATTCTCATCTTCTTTTGGCCTCAGACACTGATATTGACTTTCCATATCTGCTCAATGGTCATCAGGAAAGTATTTTTCTATGAAAATTTCTTTAAACTCCCTCCATTCCAAATTTTATACATCATCATCTTCCTTTGTGTTTTGAATCAATGACCACCATTGATCAGCACATCCAGTGAGGCAGTAAACTGCCCTGACAACGTTTTCCCTTTCACTACTCCCCACGGCATGGAATATTTTCTCAAAGGAATTTATCCATTGATCAGCTACTAATGGATTTGTACCCCCATTGAATGTCGGTGGTTTTTTCCTCATTAAGTGGTCTAATATTGATCCTCCGCGATGTGGATCAGGGTTCTCCAAATGGGTAAGGTTATTATTCATAACATGTGTGAGTTATCCCAGTATGGTGATAAGCTGATTAGCACCTATTGTATCACCAGCTCCACTATAATTATCTTGAATAGGAGGTAAATCCCTACATCGAGTGCATGCATTGGTACGGTTTCTATTCCTTCAACTAGGATACATTTCTATACAATGGCATACCCCTAGATTAGTTTATGAATCGCAATACATAAATCTAAACCTATAAAACACTTAACATAAATTGAATAGTTTATGGATATAATCCATAATCAAAAAATGTTTTCTTTGAAAAGGTATATACTCATAAACCCTTCATAATTTTTTTTAAAGAAAATGAGAATTATCCTAAGAATATCCCCCGGGAGTGTTGTAACCAAGAGTGTAGCAAGGCTCATTGTCATGCACCAGTTCCCATTCAAATCTAGATCAAAGCAGTGTTTTTGGGTTTTACCCCTAGGTACATCTGTGTCAGAGCTGCCTCTACCTGCTCATACCCAGACAGGGATGTATTTCCTGGAAAAATCACAAAATCTCTACAATACAAAAATTCTAGAAAGTTATTCAGTATTAATCATCAACGTCTATCTTAGGGTAATGTGCTCCAATCAGAGTTTATCAAAATTTAGTTTCCAAGGTTTGTACTAAACTTCTTCTGATACCAACTGTAATGCCCCGACCCTAGTTACTCAGAGTCAGTGCATTATTACATTACATTTTCATGATCACAAGGAAATCATGTCTCAAAAGACCGATCCGTTTAGTATTATTGGAATCAAGATTCATACATAAGTCCAAATTTACATCTTGAAAAGAAATACAACACGAATATATTCCATTAGAAACATCCAATCCTCCTATATTATTCCTACAAGTCACTCATAACTAACTTCTTCATATCCTGGGAAAATGAAACATAAGAAAGGGGTGAGATCAAAAACTCATTAAGGGTAAGCAATATAGTGAAAGATAACATATATATTAAGCATGTTGAATAATTGAAACCACATGCCTTTACAAATAATAAACATGAATACTTTTATGGTTGGAATATGAGATGAGTAAATAATGCCATAATAAAACATAATCATGGGTATTCTTCTAGTAGAATGACCACATGAACCATCAATATTATTTTCATAATGAGGGAATGTATAATGCAGGACATTCTGAAACATTTTAACAAGGCCTCGGCCAAGACATCTAAAAATGATAAAGGCCTCGGCCAAAACCATATATCAAATTGGGAAAGGCCTCGGCCAATTCAACATCTATTTGTCTCATGAGACCTACCGATGCATCGAGGAACTATAGCGGGCTCCACCCGTCACTTACTTAGTACAATACATTCCTCATATGAAAAGTTTGAAATATAACATAAACATTCGTATTAAAACTAGCATTGGAAATGTCAATACTTTAACCGTAAACTATGAATGGTATATAAATAGCACATCCATAGTCAAACATAGCACAAAACCTTCAATACAATATGGATGTTTTGTATCATAATAAATCAACTTCAAATAAACTTAAAATCCATCAAAGGATGTTCACATAGATGAAATCAAAACCTTTTTTAGAGAAATATCTCTTTCTATTTTGAAATCATTTAAGAGTCACATAATTATAATGAAAACATTTATTTTTAAAATATTCTTATAAGCTTGTAAGTGAAGCTTCGATGATGTTATAATGACGTAATATAGCCACATCTTCCGTATATTTTAAAACAGACATTCTTACCTTAATTTTGTTGAAAGGTTATAAAGGACCTTATTTGGAAAACTACAGAAAGATTACTTTATAAACATATTATAAAAGTAAAAAAAGGTTATAAATGACTTTAACCCATAGTCTTTAAAATAGTAATAATGATTTGAAATACATTTTTAAGAAACATGTATTGGATGATAAAGATGTCCCAGTAGATAATTACATATAAACAACCTCGGATAATGATGAGATTGTGAAATTAACCCATACCTCATACTTTTCCTTGGTTGAGAATAGTTTAACCTCCTATATAATGGTTAAATAATTGTTATTAAATTATACAAGAATCATATACATTAATATGATATGATATGTGATCTTTTAATATTGCTTTGTTAAGAATATCTTAATATTATCATCGTTTTGGGTGTTAACTGATTCATTTTTTTATATGCTTTGTAACGTAAGAAATGTTTGTTATGAATATTATTTATCTTATTAATATTCAGAATTATATTAAGCCTTTAAAAAAAATTAATCATCTAATGAAAATTGGTCTTGAATGGATATAATGGGGAATGAATCTCATTGTGTTCGTGGAGACGATAATCTGTACGTACGCACGAGCGACAGTATCATTATTTTGATATTCAAATAATATATAATTGGATGTTATATCATATATAAATAATAATTATCACGCTATATTTATTATTTAAATCAATTTCACATCATTATTATACCCATCCAAATAATAATGTATTGAATAACAGTTACAACATGACGTGGTGACGGTAAGTTGTACGTACGCTCGTATGGTGACATGTCATTCAAAGAATGGATTGAATAATGAATTTGATAGTACCAAATTTATAATAACATCATAGTATATAGAATATACTAGAGTTATTATTTTATAATAGAAACAAAAAAGAAAAAGTAAGTGGAAGAAGAAAGGAACTTGAAAGAGGTGGTGAGATATTTACCGCTTCTTCGGGTTCTTCTTTTTGATTTGATCAAAAGGGCTCCTTAGGATGGATTTATGACAAATGTAAGGACTATAGGATGAAGGGGGGACATTTGGGAGAGTATTTGGGCAGGTTTTGTCTGAGAAAAATGGCTTTGATGTTTTGAATTAAAGAAAAGGGGGAGTTCCATTTTATAAGAGGGGTGAGGGGCACCTTAGGAAAAGCTAGAAATATTATTTTATAATAAAATAATTTTTGGTTTGTAATGGCTCCAAAATAGATTGTTTAATGTATAAGATGGGTATGGGTCTAAAACCACTCAACCAATAGGTTTTAGATAGTTTTGGGTCATTATATTAACTTTATCTTTTAAATTTAACTCTTAGTTAAATAGTTTGACATTTACCATGTCTCTCTGTATTTTTGTATTATATGGTGAATAAATATAATATATACTACCAAGAGAACTTCAAGTGGTTCATTAATGATACACATATCATTATATAATTCCTTTGGCCGAAATTTAGATTTTTAAGAATAGAATATCAATTAATAATATAATATTTTTTTAAAAAACTCTTTTATGGAAATTTTGACACTATTTGGTATTTTCTAAATTCATTACACCATTATTACTTCCAAAAAATTCATCTAAGAAACCCTAACATGTCATATTGACCTATTAAATTATTGGAGTTAATAAAAAGTCTCAAATTACATTTATTTTGGATATTTGTAATATAAATTATTTTAATATTTCATTGATTAGGTAATTATTGAATCATCATTGTGTCATAAATAAATTAAATTATTTAATGTATATAAAATATAGATAAAATACCATTGTATATGAAATATTTTTATATTTATAATTAATATTTATAGTCAAATTTTTCTTATGTATAACCCTATATTAAAAATGTGTTAGTTATTAATCTTTGATTTTAACTCTTTTAACTCTTCTTTAAATAAAATAATAATAAGTGTCCTAATCTATTCCAAGTGGACCAAAGAGGTTAATATTTTATTCCTAAGGTTTCTTTTGGTCGAATTATACTTATACAATATAATTAGGACATGTGTTAGTGTAATAATAATATTATTTGACCATTAATTACCCGATTTACTTTTAACCATGGTAAATAAAAGTTAAAAGTTACTATTCACCAAAAATTATTTTCATCTTATTGAACCACATTTTACTTACTAATATCAACCATGTCACTCTTATTTTTGAATTTACACTCATAAAAGTGGTAGAATTAGGTTTTATGTGAATTTGCAAATTCTCCTAGGAGGTGGGTAAAAGACGGTGAAAAGTTCAATAAACTTTATATATATCTAAAATTATTGTAAATTGACTCCAATGAATTATATTGAACATATATAGGTATTACGTATATATTTTTACATAAAATAAATTTAAATAAAATAAATATTTATTTATATAAAAATTAGGTTTTAAAGTATAACTTAGTGTTTTCACTATTCATCAAAAATTGAAAGTTTTCAGAAAAATACCAATAATTCACCTTAGGCTATTTTTGATATTATGAATCCAAAAATGAAGTCCATTTTGAAAGATAAAAGTTATAAAATTTCAAAAATTGGGTATCACTATTCATAACAGTTAGTTTGATTGGTTTGTGTGTTTTATAACTTGAAGTTATATACAACACACGCTACTCTATTATTCAAAGAAAAGCGTATCGTGGAATATTGGGGTATTACACAAAAGATAAGTGTAATAATGTGACCAAATGTTTCCTAAAATATATTTTTGGATATTATTTAGACCCATAAATATCCTTTATTCAAAATAAATCACATTATAACCTTTTTAAATATAAATTTAATTCATATTTCATTAATAATTTGAGAGTTCCCAAAAGTTCCCCTCACGTCAATTATAGAAGGGAACATCCTCTCTCACTTCCTCACACCAAATTAAGCTTTATAGATCGACCAAACCCTACCCATTCCTCCTCCCAACATCTTTATCTATGTTCTGAAGGTTTTATTCTTCAAAAAATACAAATTATAAATCTCTTAAGAGGAGATCTAAAAGAAGTCCACCGAAGAAGTGGTAATTGTTTTACCAACTCATTCAAGATCATTTCTACTTATACTTCCAATTAATGTGATTTTTCTATACTAAATTAACAAATATAGTATCAAATATATTCTGATATGTTATTATTTTTGTGGTACATCCATAATCCTCCTTTTATCCGTCATATGAAAAACCACAGCATCATGCATGTGTACGTATGGCTTACCATCTCCATGTCATGGTGTAATATGTTTTTCATCACAACTATATAAATATGGGTATAATTTTGAATATAATGGTTATAAATAATAAATAAGACATGGTATTTATTCTTTATAATTAATATATCATCCAATTCATTACCCTTTAACCATTTAGGGAATGATTTCATCGCTCGAGCGTAGGTATGGCTTACCATCTCCATGTAGTGATTAAATTCATTTTTTATCACCATAATTAATGAAAGGGGATTATGTTGGGTTAAAGTTTTATATATTATATTTATTATATAATTCTAATTATGGGATCTAAATATATTTTATACCTTTTTACTATATAATATTTGGGGAAAATGATAATGTCGTGTGTGCGTACGTATTGATTACCATCTCTATGACGCAATTTGATTCGTAATTCAACTATATTTCACATAGATAGTAATAATGACGAATTTTAGGAATATATATGTTATATATAACATAATAATTATAGAATGACAATTTATAATATAATTTTCTTTCGTTTAACCTGAAAATAAAATGAAAACAATGTTCAGGCGTACGTACGACCTACTGTCTCCATGAAATATATATTTTATTTTCCATCTCCAAGTATTATGAATCACCATGAATACATATATAATGAATATATATTTATATATATGATATATATATATTATTATTTTAATTATATATATTATGAAATCATGATCTAAATAAGAGGACCAATGATAACATGTCAAAACATGAATGAAAACCAAAGTGATTATTACCCGAGACATAAACATGGAATCGTTATCAAGTTAGTATTATAAAGTCATAAGTAAATAATATATGGTTCTAAATACATGAATATGGTTATGTGGTAGATTTATAATAAACTTATATTTATTATACCTGAGGTTTTAACATTTTTGAATGAATTCAGGACTTAAGGTAAGAAACTTTATGATCACTTTTTATTTTTGTGAGATTCATGCCATCTTCACCACTTGATTCTTTTGTGTGGTATATATAATTAACTATTAAATTTTATTTAATTTATTTAATTATATTAAAATATTTATTTTATTTTATTCCTTTATTGGGTTCAAAATTTAAATTTTACTCATGTAGTTTGAGTTTTTTATCACACTTTTATTTTAGTGGGACACATGCCTTATACACTACTCATTTATTTTGTATGGTGTCCATTTATGAGTGTTATCAAAAATATTTTAGTATTTTCATATCCATATAATTTTATTTCTTTTATTCTCTATAATATACTACTAATTATAAAGTGATGATAATTTATTTCACAATCTCATCAATATTTTGGATTCTCTCATTTTATGTCTTCATTTGAGAATATTTTTCTTATACGTCTATGTTTTCTAAAAGAATTTTCAGAAATGTTGTTACTAATCAATTACGAATGTTTAAAATCATTTTTATCCATTATTTAACTTTTACTAATCAATTTAAATGGAATCTATTTGATGTTTTCAAAATGAGGTAATTGTTTACTTTTTTAGAAAAAGTACGAAAGAAATGTCTTTTTACCTTATACAGTATGAAAAGAAATTTTTGCCGTTATGAATCCTTTATTATTTTAAGTTTACATTACATTATTAAAAGTTTATTTTCAAATAATATTATTTACTTTAAAATTTTGTATCATTTAATGAAAAGAAAACGTTTTCCAATAAGAAAGGATATTCTCTTCAAGAATTATTTTCAAGTGATCTCCCAAAATTATTTTCCAAATAAGAAAACTATATTTGAAGTTACTTATGTTTGACTGGGTATATTATTTAATACTAAAATTAATATTCCCTATAATAATGTATTATTTTTATGATGGAATGATATTTAAGATACAAATTACTTTTCAATGGGATATAATGTGATTAAATGATTTTTATGAAACCCATTTCATTCCATTAGATCTAATATTATTAATGGTTTATGTTCTTTTGGAAAACATATGAATGATTTTATTATGATTTTTGGGATGTATATCTCCATAAAACAAATCGATTAATGATTTATATTTCATGAGATAGACATGTTTGGAATAGAGAGTAATGTCAGTTCAGTAAAGGACATTTTCTACTAATATGGTCTTTGGAGTGAACCTTGACTACTAAGATGGACATGGGATTAAACCATGACAATCAGGATGGTATGGGGAGTGAACTTATAGAACTAATATGACCTTGGAATAAATCCCTTAACTAATATGAAAAACAATTTATGTGTTTATATGTCTATTACAAATTACATGTCTTATTCCGATGTTATAATTTCATGTATTATGTTCTTTATTTCATTAGGATTAATTTATTATGAATTGAAAATATTTATGTCATGATTCTTATTCATGATATTTGTTACGTTGTTTATAATCTTTTATTTTCATGATCATGTTCTCATATCCTTATGGTCATGATTATGTTTACATGTCTCCCTTGTTTACCCTTACTGATCATATGATCTCACCCATTTTCTTATATTTTATTTTTCCTAGGTTATAAACAATGGTTTTAGGTAGGATTACTAAAGGGGAATGTCTTTGTGTGGATCATTGAAGATATTCTGACATAACAGATGTTTGTGTTCCATGTCCCCAAAGTAACTAAACAAATACGGTCTTTCGGTGTGTGTTTTTTAATGTATGAAATGTTCCACAAAAATGATGTAATATCCTTGTATGAAAAGTATGTGTCATTATACCTCTAATGTAATATATCATTTGGGAGAAGGGTTACTCCAAAATGGTTCATGAATTGTAAAAATTCCACAACTTGTTACCCCAATTTTACACTAAAAATTATATTCATTAAATATACTTCTTTATATATGTTTTTGTTTTATTTAAGGTATTAACTTAAAATTATTTTTACCCATCAATTAATCAAATACAATTTATTTTGTGATTTTATAATATTAATAATTAAATTAAAATAATATTTATAACAACACATATCGTAACATCTCTATTTTTTCATGTAATTATTTACAATATATCTAGTAATATTTATGGATCCAGACACTGAGGTAGTAAAAGATTCTGAGCCCCAATGAGCCCCATATTGAAATATTAAATATATTAAATATATTACTATTACAAGCAAGAATATTTCCTGAAAGAAAACATGAACAACTGCATAATTGAGGTTTATATCTTAAATATGTGTCCTCCATTGATTTCAGATCAAGGGTTTTGCATTTGGAACAACATAATCCATATGTGTGTCAGGTGTTCATCTTGGGTGCCATCATGGGAAGATAAATGATTAATTAAATAGATAAGTAAATAATTTTTTTAATTTTTTAATTATATACAACACATAAGTGTCTTCTATAAATAAAAATTTATTTCCAATTGTCATGATTATCAAGATAACCATGTGGATTGACAGTGAGAGGGAGTGTGTGTGTTGGAATAGATCATTGATGGGCATTAACAGATTGGATGATCAGTCGATACCCAATAGATCATATGTGCCATCAAATTCCATTGATCGCCCCAATGGCTATCATAAAAAATTATTAATGAATAATGATCAATCTAAAATTGAGTTAGGATGTTATATTTATATGGATTAAACTAATTTTCATATCCATTTTTAAATTAAAATCAATTCCACTAAAATTAATTGATTTGTGCATCGACAGTTGATTTATTTTATGATTTATTTTATTATTTTTTGGTTAATTAATTATATATTATATTGGATATAGATCAAGTCAAACATGAAAAATGTCCAATTTTAATTTCCCTTTTTTGTTTCCTAGATTTATCCCCCATTTCTCCACACTTTTATAACGGGAAATTTCTTTATCTTGTGGTTTGATGAACACTTGCTATGTGATTATTGTGTAACAATTTATCCGAGTAACAGAGTGATACAGCGGGTTTGGTTCATGATCAATTGTGTGGTCGAGGTGGGATGATAGAGGACGATCAAAGGTGGATAAAATCGGACTTGTGGTTTGAGTTTTTCTGAATTATTTCCTGATTTTGGCATTGTGTGAGGATGGTATGGCTTGATATAGATTTTTTCAAGAATATCAATACCCGGATTCTATCCACCAATGATGGTGATTCTGAATAGAATATCAATATAATATACATTGGAACAATTGATGGCTATAATGGAGAAATCAAGAGACCACATGAAGTTCCCCATGATTCTAGAAAATCCAGTTTTCGTAGTGTATAATCTGGTGATACTCGTCATTTGGGACTGATGGTTGTGGCATTAGGGTTCCCATAGAAAAATAAATATAAAATGTCTTGTGACAAGTGTCACACATATTTTAACCTTTCCATGGAGGCTCAACATGTATCTAGGATCATACATAGGCATGGACATGACTATGAACATGGGCATGGGTAGAGTACATGGGCATATCCTGGTACCCAGACAGGACCAAGTACACAGGAAATAACAATGATACACGGGCATAGACAGTGGTACATAGGTAGGACCAGGTGTAAACATGCATGGTATGGAGTATAGAGGAACCAATATAACAGTGGAAGCTGTGAAACATCATGTATTACAAATACACATTGTGTACTTTCCCTAGGGATTTATGAGGTCCTCATTATCTTTAGTATGGACTAGTTTCCTTATGAAACATTCCCTCGATCCATCCCCTAAGGGTATAGTGAGGAACTATATTCTATGTACTGGACTTTGATCCCCTATAAGGGATTAGTTTTGAATAGAGTAACCAAAATCCCTCTTTGAATCCCGGGTTATGATCCTTTATTGTCTACTAACCTAAGTAGTGTTCTATTAATGGATATGAAAAACACAAATAGGTGTTGATCACAAACATAGAGGGTTTTTATAGATTGAGTTATCTGTATACCCCCTATCCTTTGGTGTGATCCCCCATCTATGTATTGATCTCTTCTGACTTCTAGCATGCACATCCCCATGGTGAGACCCAACAGGCAAGTAGTCATGGTTGAATGTCATCAGTTCTATTAGACTCATAGAGTGAGTTCTTCTAAGAGATTATTTTTATGAACTCTCAAGTAGAATCTTAGAATAGTAATGCAGTTTGGACCTTACCTTGGGACAAGGTGTCTACTATGAGTATATCTGGTTGTTTTTTTGTATGTCTCATGTTATGATTGGAATATCCCTCTGATGAGATAACTATTATCTTGATTCTTTATGCTTGGTTATAGGGATACCTACTAGGTATTATTATACTCACCCTTGTATGGGATATTCACCGACACATCTTATCTTATACATACGGCATACCAATCAATAGAGTTCTTTTTGGAATAGGAGAATACATATTGTAGATTTGGATAGATTGACCGGGGATCATTCTTGGAGTCACATTTGAGTATAGTCCAATCCTTATGAGAAGTTTAGCATCCTTTTCAATTTTGGTTGGTCTTTTATTTGTCCACATTGTCACCACCATCACTTATGGTTGTACTCTGATTATGCGATTGATGTTATTTTGGTTGGGCTTTTATTTGTCCCCATTGTCACCACCATCACTTATTGTTCTACACTGATTATGATATTGATGTAATTCATCAATTAGTTTCAATTGGGTGGGGGTACATTTCATCATTTATGGGCTTGGAGATGTGAGTGTGTGTGTGTGTGTATGTAAATTAGGCGGGTGCCTCCCATGTGTGTGAAATGGATACTCGGTATTGGTTTCCATCTCTAGACTTAATGCAGTATGGCATAGGGTAGTCACAGATGGATTATCATTGTCTAGGTTAGCCCCATTGGGATTGGTTATGTTAGAGTAGAATCCGAATATAGGTTCTACTTTATAATTGGGGTTTGGAATTTTTTTCTATTAGATTTGTTTTGGTTTTATTGAATTGGTCTTAAGTGTTTCATGTTTTGATTTCAAGCTAGGGGATCTTGTATTGGTGTTTTGGATAACATATCCATTCAACCAGACTCTCACTAACTTATTTTTGACTTGGTGCATGTAGGAACTAGTTTAGGGAAAAATTGTAGATATATAATATTGAAATGGGTTGTATTTTCCATGTCCTTATTAAGTCATTTCCCCATATATTCTCATTTACCTTGGTATGCCATGTCTATATTTAAGATGCCTTCATAAATATTTTTTTCTAGGGTTCGACAAAAGTATCATAAAAGAAATTACCTTAGTGATGAGGTGTCGATAGAAGGGACATAATCAAGAAGTTGTAACTTTAGATTGATTTCCAATCATACCTCTAACCATCGAGCAACGTATGGTACAATTAGTACCAATTTATGATGTGTTTAAGATAATAATACTTCTTGAGTTTCAGCATTAGTGACCCATTAGGTTATAGGCCGATCCAGAAATTCCAACAGTTTAGGATTGGTTGGAGGTGGATATAGGAGTCTTTCACCTCATCAAGACACATGTACAAAGATAGTGGTAATAACAGTGAGACTTGAACATGGATCCTCTCATTAAGTGTGGACCCTAGTGGTTTTATCTTATGATGAGGTGACTCTTTCGTGAAAAAATCTTGAGTACCATTTCATATAGTAGATTCTCTAGCTACATTGTGAGAAGTTCACATTATGGAATTTCCAAAGATTTAGTAGGATAGCAAGACTATGATTGAGTATTCTTTAAGTTTCACCAACCCATCATTACACTCAATGGATGTGGTTGGAGATTTTTTCTTCCAAGAATGAACCTTAAAAAAAGGCTTGAATAGATACATATGATCCATTGTGATACCTCTATGTTTATCTACCTATACTGGAGTCCATGAGAGATCCTTGGTAGTAGAGACATTTATAGAAAAGTAAATGCTAAAATTGGGTGGAATTAGTAAGCACACAATATCTGAATCTTCATAGGTTGGTAAATAATAGAAGTCATAGGGATCTACATGTGTGAGATGTTTAATGAGGATATATCAGGAAAATGGGTTTTTAGTTCTGGGATCTCAGGATGGTTCTAGTCAGCCTAGGTAGAGGCAGCTCTACTCTTGTGATGGATGGGGAACTATTGTTCAATATTTCCCCACCCACTGAATATGTCACATGGATATAGTGGATGGCCTATCTAGAAATATGTAGTTGAAGGATAAGGGAGGTCCCTTGGGCAGCAGATGTGGAATATGACTAGGAAGGGAAACTAGAGGTGGTAGATGGTTTGACTTATCACCACCATCACCACCAAGTAAACCCTTCTAGGCTTAGAGAGGTAGTGGACAGGGGTGAGGGAAGCTGTAGGCAGTGTAGGCCTATAACCTAGAGGCTTCAAGGATGATTTGAGGTATGATATATCTTTTTAAAACAATAGTTTTGTTTAAAAGAAATTAGAGAAAGAAAATATTTTCTTGAAAGATACCAAGTTTGAGACTTAGATATTCTAGTGAATCCCTTGGCCTGACCATTTCTCATGGAGACTCCGATCGAATGGAATGGAATGATCAAAAACTTCTACCAATAGTGTGACCTGGCCCTTGGAGGGGAGGTATTCTTATGGGACCTCTTTGTTTCAGTTATTATTTATAATGATATCGTCATAGGTTTGTACTAGAATCCATAATTCATGTCCTAATTGACTATTTCATGTAAAGAATGTGTTATTTATGTGGGGATGTATTAATTTATTACTTTATAGGTGAGAAAGAACCCCATGTAAAGATAGATGGGCCCATTCATGGGAGGATAAATTTGATTACTCACCAGTTAGATAATATTACCCCTAGAGTAGTGGAATTTATGAAAAGTCATTTCCATATAGTAGTCATGGAGTATGGGTACATCATTCCTAAGGACTTGCTAGGATTACCTCCACACCAAGAGATATAATTCTTCATTTACAGGAACCATGTAACTTCCCCTATATTTGTGATAGCATGTCATATGGAAACCATAGAGATTCATGAGCTAAGCTTACAATTGGATAACTTTAAGGGGAATGGATTTGTGAGACTCTTTGTTTTCCCATATGTATACCTAGGATTGTTCACCAAGAAGGGGGATAGGAGATTGTGGTTGGGTTGGATTATTGGCTCATGATCTAGGTGAATTTGAATAATAAGTATTCACTATCTATGATCAGTGAACTCTTTGAATATTTGAGAGGGTCGGGATTCTTTTCTATGTTTGACCTTAGATCATCTTGTCTCCATTTATGAGTATCAGATGATGATCTATTGATTACAGCATGTTGATGTCTCTTTGTTAACAATGAGTACTTTGTAATTTAATTAAACATAAATAATTCCCTAGAAATGTTCATGGGACTCATGAATGGATCCTTTATCATTTCATATACCAGTTAATAGTGGTTTTTATCAATGAAATATTAATTCACTCGGTATCTAAGGATGACCATGTGAGATGGTGGAGGATGGTCCTAGAATTACATTGAGAGCACAGTCTTTATAGGAAGCTCTCGAAGTGTTAGTTTTGTATTATGGAGGTATACTTGTTAGGAAACATCATCTCAGATGATGGTGCAGTAGTAGACCCAGAAAAGGGTGGGGAAGTTTTAGATTTGGAGCTACATAAGATTCTGATGGAGGTGCATTGCTTCTTTTGTTTGGCAGGATACTAGATGATATTTATGCTCGAATTTTCCACAATATCATCACCTATGACTACTTTAAACAATAAAGTGAATAATTTCTTTTGGATAAAAAGGTTTTTGATGGATTTTCATGATCTACTATAGAAATTGATGGGCGGCCCCATATTTATATTTTCTGAGGAGGGTTTAAAGTGTGTACTGTTTTTGTGATGCCTCAAGGATATAGAAATTTGTGTTCTAATGTATAGAGAAGTATTGATTGCCTATGGGTGTATGAAATTGATACCACATAAGTATAACAACAATACACATGATATTGAGTTGGTTTTTGGATTATTCACCTTAAATATGTGGTGAAACTAATTATAGTGTGAGTGGTTTATCATTTGTTCTTTACCAAATGGGTGTAAATTAAATATTTTAGAAGAATAATCTTATCATGAGAAAGAGATTATGGATAGAGGTACTCCAAGATAATGAATAAAATATTTTATATACTATTATGAGGGGGATCATGGTAGAAAATTATTTTAGTAGGAGATATTATTCTATTTTGTTAACTAAGGATTCAGATCAATTTTCCTCATTGTTGTTGTTCATTTTGGACAATGAGTGTGAAGCTTATACACATTAAATGACTATTACCCCTTTGTATCAATAGTGTGTCAGGAAATATTAGTATGGGGATATCGGTTGTGAGATGATGAATACTCAGATATTCACTAGTACACTGTTGATGTATTTTCTTATGGTGGGGAGCACGTTATCCTTTTAACAGGATATACAATGGCACTAGTGATTCTCTAGAAGGATTTTATGAGGGAGTTTCAAACAACCCCTTTGGCGGTGCATCTAGGTGTTGAAAAGATTTTCCATGACCTCTGATGTCTGTTTTGGTGGCCATGAATGAAGACTAGTATAGTAGATTTTATCTCTCTATACAAAAATTCACAGTCTGTGAATAATAAACACTAGGTTCTAGAAGGTTTAGCTCTACACCTTGAGGTGATGGAGTAGAAGTGTAATGGGATATCTATGGACATTATAAAGGGGATTCCACAAATATACATAGGACACACTTCCATCAAGGCGATCATAGAATGACTATCCAAGTTGGTCAACTTTTTAGCTATTCGGGAGAAGAGTTTCGCAGAGAGAAATGGATGCCTTTATGTGGGGGAGATAGTCTAGATCTATTGAGTTCCCATGAAAAACGTTTCATACCATGATGATCACTTCACATCATGATTATAGAGATTATTAAGGAAGTCCATTTGGACATAGTTTGATTTTATCACTGTGTTTCACCCCCATAATGTTGTTTAAACTGAGAAAAACATTCATGTTTTAGAGGACATTCATTGGGATTACATGTTGGAATTTGGTTGTAGTCAGGAGGATCACCAAACCTTGGTGGAGTTTTCATATGACTATAACTTTCATTCAACCATTGATATTGCACCATTAGAGGCCTTTTATAGGCTACCCTACAGTTCCCTACTATGTTGGACTCATCCAAGAAAGCCTATGATCATGAGCCTAAAGTTTTTTTGAGTTGTGATGGATAAGTTTTAGATCGCCTAAGAGTAGATGAAGATTGCACTGAGTCATAGTAACTCTTATGTAGACTAACAGTGAATTCCATTGGGGTTAGAGGAGAGATACCACATGTTCCTAAATGTCTCACAACAATGTGGATAACGGAGACTTGGTGAGGGCGCAAGTTATCTTTGAGAACATTTTTTCCATTCTAGATATGGCATAGAGTCGGTGAGGTGGAGTAATTCTTGGATATACCATTTAATTTAGACTAGGTTCCCAATGTCTACCACATATAGTAGCTGAAGAGGTATGTGCACAATCGATCACATGTTATTAACTCGGGATAACAAGACATTGAGGATGGAGTTACCTTTGCAGAGTACCTAGTGGAGATTGATGGTATCATAAAGAAGATTATTTGTATGTGAGGGATTACCTTGGGGAATGTACCATAGAAGCATGATAATTATCAATTGAACACCTAGGAGACTGAGATTTATATGTAAACTCGGTACACACACCTTTTTGTGCAGTCTTTTTAAATTTTGGGATGAAAATCCCCATGTTGGAGAGAATTTAACAACCCTATTTTTTCATGTAATTATTTTAAATATATCTAGTAAAACTTTCATAGTCATGAACCAAGATGTTGTGATATTCAAAGGCCTAGTGTGCCCAATATTTATATTTCAAAAATATTAAATATATTAACATCACACATATGTTGTTTTCCAAAAAACATTTAAAATAAATATTCAATATAGGCTCTGATTAGAAATTTGGGGCTTCATTTTAGTTTGGGGGGTGGGTTTTAACCAAGGTGTCAAAAAATTATTATGTGTGTTGGTTGTTCATCTTGGCCTCCATCACGGGTTGATAAATATTAATTAAATAAATTATATATTTACTTGTTCAATTAAAGAGAAAATCTAAAAATATTTTATAAATATATTTTAATGTTTATTTAGTATTTTTAGCATTATAACAATGAGGATTGATAGAGATAGTGATAACACTAGAAGAGAATGTTGGTGAACAACAATGGATCAATGGATTAGATCACTACCACAATGATCATCTATGCCACTAGAGTTTGTGGACCTCACCAATGATTAAAATGAATAATTTTTCTTCTTTAGTGACTAATCCATATCGTAGGTAGGACATTTTAATTATGTGGATTCAACTTGTCTGGATATCCCTTTTCAAGAAGAAATCAATTCCACTAATAATAAATTTTTATCTCTTTAAGGGTTGATTTATTTTATGGAAGATTTGATTATTTGTTAGCTAATTAATTCATTTTTATAATTGAAATGGATTTTCCCAACCTAAAAAATGGAAAAGTTCCTTTCCTATCTTGTTTTTTTTGGGATTTCTCCCCCTCTTTCTTATCACAATCATCACAAAAAAATTATTTTTCCCACATTTCGATGAATACCCAGTATTTGATCATTACACAACCATTATTATACAAAATAAATTGATATCATGGGAGTGGATCATGAACGAAGGTGAGAACATGGTGAAATTAAATAAAATGATTAGAGGTGGAGCATATTGAATTGTGGTTCATTTTTTTTCTAGGTTGACACCCTATGAAGGCATGGTGATGTGACGATGCGTCGCGATAGGGAATTTTTCATGAAACATGATGCCCAGATTCTAACCAATAGTGATGGTGAGGACTGATTAAGGCCTTATCTGAGATAAATGGGTGAAGTCTATAGTAGGCTCGAGAGATCATGTGGAGAACCTTGTGATTCTTGAAATCCCAATGTTACATGGCATGTAATATAGAGATACATTCCATGTGGGGCCTCATTCTATAATATTTAGGTTTCTGTGGAAAATCAAGCATCACATGTCATGTGACCATTCCCAGGCAGTAAAATACGTATCATGGAGGATACACTATCATAGATATATAAAAACACATGATTTTGGGTTTTGAACATAGGCCCGAACCAATTCCAAGATATGACCAAGTACACATGTTATGCTAGTGGTACACATGCCCACGTAGGTGTACAGGAGCACAAAATGGAGTACACAGGCATGGGCTTGGGAAAATGGGTAGTCTTAGGGAAGGTAAGATACATTGTGTACAGCTATTACACATCTTTTACATTCCCTTTGGAGGTATGAGGACATTGTCTCTTCAACATGGACATTTCTACTTTAGTATCATTCCATTGATCCATCCATTGAGGGTATAGTGTGGAATTATGTCAGGAATTTATGATTATGATCACCAATAATGGATTGCTCTTAGATAAGTCACCAAAATCTACCTTTGAGGATCAGGATTGGATCTTATAGCATCTTATTATATATGTAGGATTACATGAATTGTTGTGACCAACATACATATGTGTAGATCCCCTACATAGAAGGTTATTTTAGATCGGGTTGTAAGTATACCCCTTGGACTTGGGTGTGATCTCCCATATATGTTCTGATCACATCTAACTTCCAGCATATACTTACTCATGTAGAGACTTGAAAAACATGACATCTCACATGAACACCATCAGTTCTATCAGACTCATGGAGTGAGTTCTCCTAGTTTATTGTTTCTTTGAGCTCTTGATCAGAATGTTAGACTGGTAATGTGGTTGTGACCTTACCATGGGACCTAGTTTCAACTATATGTGTATCTAGACATTTTTTTTATTTCTCATGTTATGATAAACATATCCCAATTATGAGATAACTATTTTATTTATTCATTATGCTTGTTGATTTTGGGTTATCCAACTATTTATTATCAAAGTCACCCCCATCATGGTCTCTTCCTGCACTTCTTATACCTTTTTTGGAAGACAGACTATTTGACATGGTTATTGGGGGAAAAGTACAATACATGCATTAGAGTGGCTAGAAAGTCTGTGGTTTGTACTAAGAGTCACATTTGATAGTGTTCCCCTTTTTCTGAGGATGTTTAACTACTTTATTGTTTTTTTTGTCTTATTTTATCCTTGTATTGCTTTCATCACTATTTATCATAATTTGATTGTGGGATATATGTTATTCATTCATTGGTGTAAGTTGTTCTTTTTTAAATTTCGGTATTATATAGGGTTATTGAAGTGTGTGTGAGTACAGGTATATTATTCAAATACCTCCCATATGTGTTATATACCAACTTGGTGGTGGTCTCCAACCCCTAGCTTATTAGAGGTGGATATGGGGTAGTCACATATGGCTTATCACAGGCCAAGAGGGCCCCAGTTGGTCGATTTGTGACAGAAATATTCATAATTAATAAATTAAAAAAAAATTATTACTTTATTATTATTTAATAACATCATCTTAACTCATTTAATTTAAAAAATTCACATTTTTGTTCATCTCCTTTTAACCATTTTTACTTACATTTTTCAATGAAATGTTTTGACTTTTTTATAATTGTTTGTTTTTATCATTTAGTTATCATTAAATGGTTATATGTTTTTGTTATTTATATTTATATATTTTATATATTTTTCAATTTTTATTTATTTTAATATATTTACATTTTATTTTGTGATTATAGGTAATTAATGGATAAAAATTCTTAAAATTTACGAAGATCCCCTAATGAATATGAAAAGCAGGTTACCAATTTCATAGAATTTTATAAAGTAAATATTCAAAATAAAGATCTTATTTTTTTCCATGTGGGATGTTTTTGAATATGATAAATTTAAGTTCTATAAAAATCAAAGATAATCTAATTTGTTATGGTTTTAACCAAAATTTTACTTGATGGATCTGTAATGATGAAATAATAGGGAAATTCATCCTTTAATATTCATTAAAATATTCATCATGATACAAGGGGTTATATTTAAACAATAATTCATGATATAGGTGTTGAAACCATAAAATTTACAAATATTATTGAATTATTGTGTGGAGGTTCTATGAAACAAATATTCTTAGGATGCACTAAATTAATAGTTTTTCAATAGTTCTAATAGTAGTTAACCTGAATGAAGGAAATGGGTGGAGTGATAAAAGTTTTTTGAGTTGATTGAAAATTTAAACTATATAATTCAAGAATGAGATGGTCCTATATTTTATAATTACGATGCAAATAAAATATTATTCCCAATTTCATTTTGTTATAAAAATATATATACTTCACATAATGATTTTTTGGTTTATGGAATGAATTTTATTATTTATTAACGTGTACTAAATATAGGATGTTATAATATATGATGGATGAAATAACCACATATTCATCATTATGTAGTACATTCACCAAACCTCATGATAAATAATTTTTTTATTTTTTAATAATTCATCATTTAATGAATCTATTTGGAAATTAAAATGATGAAAGTGGTTAAAACGGAATAGAAATAAGTTCACCTCATTTGGAAACTTATGTAACACTATCTACTGACCATAGTGGAAGTGATTTGATTACATGTTTCCTAATTTTTGAAATAATTATAGAAATATGAAAATTGGACATTCTATAGATGGAATGAATCCTAACAAGAGCCTTAATAGAGATCATATTTCATAGACTATTTTATTTATTGTTTACAACTTGTCCCCATAGAAATTTATAAAGAAAAATATGTTATGATGAGAATAATTATTTCTAGAAAAAATTGCTCGGAAACAATATTGATGTGTATCAATCACCATTGGTTTATTATTTTAATTTTCTATGGGAGACAGATGTTATAATATTTGATGATAAAAAGAATGAGTATTTTCACATTCATGCTATGATAATGTTCAAAATAAAATGATTTCTTGTATATGGAATAATATCTTCATATATTGATATGTGAAATAAATTATGTCCCATTTGGATTAATTAACTTCAAATTATCAATTTCAAATTTTAACAATGATACTGGACATGGTACATCAAAGAGTTTTTCAAATGCATCACCCTATCATAGATTATAAAAGAGATTTTATGGTTTCTGGGAATATAATCTCCCACTACAACAATTTTCAACTGAACAATATCATATAATAGTCATAAATATTTCATTAACATTTGAAAAAAAAAATATTCTTGTCATAAAAAAAATTCTATAAGAAATAGTCTATCTCATTAAAACTACATTATTGGATATTTTTTTAGATAAAAAAATAGCATTTGTGTTATTAATGTTGAGGGAAACATATGAAACTTTTTTATTGGAACATTTTTAGATATAAAATGAAATAAAAAATATATATTTCATGTTAGAGTTGACTTTATGAACATAGGAATATGTTTAGAGTTAGATTTTACTATTCTCAGAAAGAAAACATATATACCTATCACTTTTCAAACATTAATTAGGTGTGAGGAGCTGATTTTCTAATGTCTTCATAGTATTAATGAACCTAGTAAATATTATTTAAACGTGAATAATTTGGTTTCATTCACTAATTTTAAATTAGTAGGTATAAATTTTCTTGACTATCATGTATTGATGAAACAACTGTTATAGGTTAATCCACTTGCTATATTGCTGATACATATCAGGAAGACTGTCATCAGGTTATGTTATTTTTTTAAAATCCATTGGTTGTAAATCTATTGATCCAAATTTTTTATATTTGATGGTAATGAATCATACCTCATTCTTTCTAGACTAGAAATTTATTTCCCACAAATTGTTTCTAATATAATGGTTTATCAAAGGATTCATTTTGTGTAAGAGATAAAAATATGTGTGCTTGTTTATTTCTATTGGTGTATCTTTTTGAAAGTTATATGAAAATTTTAAAGGTATATATAAAAAATCCTCATCAACTAAGAGAATATTTTATTCAAAAATATATATATCATAATAGGTGATTGAGTTATGTATTGATTATTTTTATAAAGTGGAGCACGTTGGTTTCCCTATATCTAGACATTTTGAAGTTGATAGTTAAGGTAGATAAATTCATAGGTTAATGGTAAATATCATTCCATGTGATAAGGTGACATGGGTATATTTATATATTTTGAACAATTCATATAAGGTTTAACCCTATATATATCATCACATATTATTGGATTGAAGGTATGATGTCTGAAAATAAATGAAAAATGGTTCTTTACTGAGCATAAAAAATACATTTTCTTTATTGTTTAAATAGATAGTGAATATAGATTAATTCATATTAGAATCATTGAAATGGATAGCATGTAGGAAATCTATTATTTTGATCACATGGTCTTTTTTATATTAGTGGGTAAACATTTTAATCAAAAAAATCATTATGACAAGAGTACCATTAAAAAATATGGGGTAATGGTCATTGCTAAAGAATTACATTTTTCATGTGGAGAAGATAATAACCCAATTTCTATATCAATGATATATTTTGGAGTTTTTGAGTATATATAGGAAATTTATTATACTAAATTTCGAGTAATATTGTTTAAGTGTTACTATAATGTATGGAACATAGGGGTTAAAATGATAATTATTGATTTAAACTCAATGGTTTTAAATTATTTAGCTTTAAAGAGGAATCATTTATCATTGTGACACATGAAACAAAAATATTTTTTGTCACTGGTCTAATGAATGATCCGTGTTCCATTATTTTTGAAGGGAAATAATTCATTTGGGTATTGAGGTTGATGATGATGTTATGGATTTATGTGAGTTTTCATATTCTCTTACTTGATTTTGGATGATAAAAGTTAAAATAATGTTAACAAAGTCCATGCTATATGGAATTTTCATATTTAATGGATACGGGAAAACACTAATTTACTCTCCTAATTATTTAGGTAACTATTTATAATTTTTTAAAAAACTTACACAAGAAAAAAACTTCATTTATATATATATATATATATATATATATATATATATTCTATAATATTTATTTTAAATTTTATATCAAACAATTCTAATAAAAAAATTCTTTAAAAAAACATGTTGTGCATCATTATGTATTTGTTAAATTTACTCATATAAAAACACATTATTGTAATTATGATATTTAAATTTATAAATGACGATCATTTTTATTATATGTAAATTAATGTTAATATTTATTACTTTAATTTTTATTTTTCTGTTAATAATCATGATATCATTCTTTTTTTTAAACTAACACATGTACGAACTATTATTTTATATTGATATTTTTTTATTCACTGATTTTAGATATTCAATTTTATAATCATATCCTCATATATAGGATGTCATTATATTTTTATATTTAAATGATAGACATAAATCAATATGGACATTTACTGATCTATATTTAGGTTTTTTTGTATTAATAAATATTAATTAGTTAAATTATTTAATGAAATAATACTTATAATTTTTAAAAAATTATTTTTAGGACTATAGGTCAGCCTTCTATGATGAATTCTTCTTCTTCTTCTTTATAGAACATGATTCCTAGAGTTGGTAGATATGGGATTACACATTTATTGATATACACACTTACTATTTTATAACAGATGATCATGTTAATTATTACGTTGATAACAATTATCCAGCTGGCCTAAATAAAATGCATTTCATGAGTTATATCACCATGAAAATCCATTACAAGGTAAACATTTTATATCCTAATAAGAATTATATAGAAAATCTGATGAAAGATCAGATATAGGAGTCAACAATGGTAAAATATGTCTATTGATTTATTTTTATCTCATACTCTTAATATTATATATTTTATATCACTAATATTCAATGTATTCAATTATAGTTGACATTAAAATTTCATGAAATAAAAGAAATTAAGAAAAGGATTATATTTATCATGGAAATTTGAGGAAGATATTTTAAAAAAAAATTTAAAAAAAAATTAGAAAATTACAGAATCAAAATCCATGCCTTATGTATATGTTTTTCGATGCACTTACATAGACATAAAAAAATTCTCCAACCGACATGATAAATCATTTATTTACTGATAATTATTTTATGTTATAAAATTACGTGTTTATTACCTCATTACTTATTAATTTATTTTTATGTAACATATCTCCAAGGGAACTCACTAAGATATCCAATTGTACAATGTATTCTCTCATACATTTTCATTTAGATGGTATCATTTTTTTGAGGAAGATATAATTTCATAAAATATTGACACATTTAGAGCTAGATCTAGTAGTTTTTTAGAAGTGGTCTAGTTCAATCACCAATATCCCCCCACTCTACATGAAAAATGAATAGTATAAGGAATTAAAAAAATGAAATGTTTGTTATAGATCAATATAAAGAAATAGGTAGGATGGATATTCTAGGTACTCCTTTAGGAAAGCATAAACACCCTGACTATGTAAGAGGATATCATGTGGGAGTCAGTACTTGTAATGTTTTTCGATATGAATTTAAAAAATAAAGGTAAAAATAAATATATTCCTCAATAAGTGGTTTTGAGGACCTAAAAATCAATGGGAGATAAAATTAAATTACATTTGTAGGATATTTTTAAATAAATAATAAGATAATCACAAACTGCACAACATGCCTACTCAAATCCTCAACATTTTTATTTGCATGTAACCCTATAATGTGAGTTGTATACTAGAGATCCCTATATATATTGTAGCATAAAAATACGTAGATATTTTTTTGGATTCTGTGCATCACTAAACATTGTTGTAGAGTTAGGTAATAGTAATAGGACATGATATTATTTATCCAAATTCCCACATTGTATTGCCTACTAAGGAGCTAGCTTGTAGCATCCCATGTTTTTATGAACCTTTTTTCAAATAAATTAATTTTCATTGATGTATTTCATCACACTCTAACCTATGTTTAACTATCATTATATGTTTCACTAAGATAAACATGTGCTACATGCAACACTGACATGACTCGTGTTTCGTGCAATAATGAGTTTCTACGAAACATCATTTTCATATCATAATTACTGAAATTAGATAGTTATAACCTAGCAATTAAACATAGTAATATGAAAAGTAATAACTGATTTTGAAATATAATTTATAATGGATTTATATAACTAAAACATATTAATAAAAAACATGTAATTCTTTGTAAATTCTTTATATGTATTAAAATATAATTTTCTCAAATGAACCGCTTTTTATGTCCTTCTATGGACAATAATAAATTTAATTTTAAAAAAAATTTATAAATTGAATATTATAAAATAAATTTACATTTTTAATTTTTAATTTCAAAATTATCTTAGTGTGAAATTTTTGGGATTTTTCGGAAAAACATCATTTTTGGATGAATAGTTAAAAATACAGAATTTTAATTCAAAACTGTTTTTTTATTAATTTGTATTGTAATATTTTATTTTAATATTTTCAAAGTTTAATTATGTTAATTTTACATAAATTAATAAAATTTATATCATTTTAAAAAATTCACATTGAAATTGGATATAAAACACCCCAAACTCATAAACATATTTGTTAAAAAACCTTTTGTCGTTACAAGTTTGTGGGGTTAATTTTAAATTAATTTTTCAGATTTATGTGATAATAATTTGGTAAAATAGATTCCATATTTGGAATAATCATAATTTAGAAAGTCTAATAAGGTAAAAATAGTTTTTTACCAAAACTTCTAGTGAATGTCATTAATACGAATTACAACGATTAAGAGAAAAATTATTTAACATAAGACTAAACCATAAACATAAATCGCTAAATAATATAGAAACATGTCCAAAATGAATTATATGTTCATATTTTGACCCTATACTCACTTGGATCATATTTCAACCATTTTTGTAGCCACTTGACATGGTAGAAATGTGGGATGAACTCCCTATTAAAAAAATTTACAAGAAAGCCACACCTCCTTCACTATAAAAAGGTACTCAGCCCTCCCAATTATTCACAACACTAAATCCATTTAGATCAGCTAAAATCTGTCCAAATATTCTCCCACATATCTTATCTTCATCTTATAAACCTCACATTGGGAATAAATCTAATCAAGTAATCCCTTTGGTGAAAAACAATAGGAGTTACCTAAAAAAGAGGTAATATCCTTCCTCAAGCTCCTTTGTTTTATTTTCATTCTCCACCCCCACAAATATTTTTATGCCATGCTTATATAATAAAATTACTATATGAAATATATTTATATTTTTTTATTCTTTTTATTGTATCTACACTTACACATACTTTCATATAATGGGTAATGAACCTTCTATTCTTGTGTGCGGCGAACTATCGCTCCTCGAAATGATGTTGTTCTTTTTTCCTTAATTAATTTTCATGGTTGGGAAATATGAGGGAAATGAATTTTTTATATGATATATTTAATATTTATGATTTATTTATTATTAAATAATTTTTTATATAAAACATACCTTCATGCTTTCTATTTTTTATAAACATGATAACTTTATTTGTGGACGTGTTAACTACCATCACCTCAAAAAGATATTATTAATTTCAATTTTACATGTAATGTTTTAAATATGGGTTCAGTGTAATTATATGATATATATGAAATAATATTGTTTCTATAATTATATTATATATATGTGTGTGTGTGTGTGTGTGTGTGTTAAATTTATTTTCTTTTATTAAATTAGATATTAAAATAGATACAATGTTCATACGTACATAAGTCATATTGTCTCCATGAACGGTGTATTCATTTCATATTTATATATTTTATAGATTATTTTAAATACATTTATACTTAGTGTATATTATATTTATATCATTTTTCAATTATTTAAATAAATAAATCAAAATATATGTAGGATAATTATTATTAACAAGTCAAAACATGTAAGAAAAACAAAGCATACACTACCCAAAGCATAACAATAACATGTATTTATTAATAAATGAGTAATATAAAGTCCTAATAAAATAATATATGGAATTTTATATAAGAATATTTCTTTCTAATATATTTTTAATAAACTTATATTTATTATACAGATGTTTTTTATGAGTATGATGATAGTCAAGACATAAGGTAAGGTTTTCTCGTCTCACTTTTATTTCGGTGAGATTCATCCCTTATTCACCACTAATTTGATTTTTTTGTTTTATATACTACCCATGATTTTATTATATGATTATTATTAATAAATATAAGATTATTTACATACCCAT
Organism: Viscum album; assembly: GCA_963277665.1. Lineage (NCBI taxonomy): Eukaryota > Viridiplantae > Streptophyta > Magnoliopsida > Santalales > Viscaceae > Viscum > Viscum album. The sequence goes on along the minus strand of OY728139.1, from coordinate 670,503,724 downwards.
TTTATGATCTCTCATTCATGGGGTTTAATGTTCCAAAAGATACAAAATCAGTAAGGTAGTTTTTTCTGAATTTTTCTTTTTTGAGAAACATGTTTTTTTTATAAACATATATCTTTTTACGAGGTGTATATACTACCAATTTACATATTAGATAAATAATATTATTATATTAATGATATTTTAGGCTTCATTTAATTTCATTTTCTGACATTGGTTCTCTGATTCAAAGTTACCAAGTGGAAAGAGTATGTTGCAATAATATCATCATATATCAAGATTATTTATGATTATGCTTTCATTGATGAAATATTGTGATACATATTTCATTAAAACCCATTAATTTTATAAAAATATATTTATTCATGATTTATTAACTTATTAGAACCATTTTTTTACACTTTTGTACTTATGATATTTAAGAAAAAATATTTTAAGAATATATTGCCTTATTTCTCACTTCAGTAAGATACCTCTTTTATTCCGAAACCATGTTTTCAAAAATTCATTCAGAATTGTTTTTAAAATGATATTTTGATCTCCTTTTCAAAGAAAAAATATATTTTAAAAATGTTTTATCGTTTTAAAATATTTCATTAAAATTTTTAAGAGTTTGTTTCGAAGAAAAGGGTTTTCAAAATTTTTTCAAGTTTCTTTTATATGCTTTCAAATTAAATGGTTTTAAAAAGGCTTCTATGTTTTAAAAATATTTTTTTATAAGAAATTTTATTTTAAACAAGATATTTTTTAAAGGATATTTCCAAATTATTTTTAATCTAATATGAAATCTATTAGAGTTACTCATGACGATCCAAAGATTTAATTTATATTCTTTTCTCTAAATTGTTTATGTGTTTATAACATGATGTTTATCAAACCCGTTTCTCCTTCACGGGTTATATTTTTATGAAACCTGTTACTTTTCATGGGATATTATTTGATAAAATGATTATGAAACCTATCTCTTTTCTATAGGTTATGATATGATGACATGTTTATGATACCCATTTCATTTTAAGGGATATGATATGATTTCTTATAATATTGGGGCACACAAATTTATGATTTAATTATTATATGGGTGTGACCCATATCCCCCTCCAATGCATTGGGTAAATATTTATTTCTCATGATATATACATGGATGGAATGGGCAGTGAAATCAGTTCATTAAAGGGCTTTATCCACTAATATGGTCTTGGGAGTGAACCTTGACAACTAATATGGTCATGGGAGTGAACCTTGACTACAAAGATGGTATGGGAAGTGAACCCATACTATTTAGATTCCTTAGTAGTGATTCCTTCACTACTATGAAAATCATTTTATATTCTTATGTTTCTACTATAATTTCATGTCTTATTTAAATATTATGATTATATAGCTTATGATATTAATTCACTTATGATTCAAGTCTCATTAACTATCAATATTTATGCCATGATTCATGTTTATGATCTTTTTTGTGTATTGTATGATCTTATAATTTCAAGATTACATTTTCATTCCCTTATTCTCATGTTTATACTTACATATCTCCATTTTTAGCCTTACTAATCACCTAAGTTCACCCATTTTTATGTTTCCTTTTCTCGGGTTATGAATATTTTTATTATTTATGATGTGTATAAGAAGTTTTATAGTCACGAAGAGCCTATTTGAGGATAATTTATCTCACTTATATACCGGTGTTTATATTTCTATGTTTCCAAAGGAACTAGACTAATACAGTCTTTGGGAATCTGTTTGTGTAATGTATTAAGTATTATAAAAAATGATTTAATGTTAATGTATGAAAAGAGTGGGTCTCTATTATTGGTATCAAATAAAAATTATATATAACATTTGGAAACTATTATGATAAAACCTTAATGAGGCCACAAAGGAAATGTCGTAGGATAAGTCTACATATAAGGAAAAGAATAGAAAAATGTCCAAAAATTTTGGTATAGTTTAGAGTGAGTTGTTTCCTAGAAATACATCCTTGTATAAATAATACTTGATCATTCTTCTCTAACATAGATGTAATAGGGGTAAAAATCCTAAAAACGCTGTATTTAGTTAGACTCGATCAGGAAATGGTGCATGATAACGGACCTTTTTGCACACCTGGTTAGACACTCCCAGAGGTTGTTATTTTGAAATTCATAAACTATCCCTGAACCATCATGAATATTTTAAATAGAAGTTGGATATGTATAATCTAGGATAAACCTAATGTGTCATATATTAAATATGGTTCCTAATTTAGACATTCTATAAGTGGTTTTTCATTATTATACAGTTTCCCACTATCATCATTGTTTCTTACTCATTTCTTTTTGGTTTCAGTCAATGGTTGAAACCCAAAAGAAAAATGTCTATTCTGAGTGTGATGGAAAATGAAAATATTGTTCTCTTGAGAATATTAATGCAATGAGATATAGAGTGAAAAATATATTTTTTATGCTCACTCAAATTTTTTATAATATTAATCATGAAGTAATTATAAATGAGAAAAGTAGGGAACGTCATTTTGTTGAGTCCTTCATGTGGCAACACACACCTTAATTCAGTAGGTCTTCCGATCCACGCATTAATGAGCAATGGATCATTACCAATAAAAATGTATTATCCATTCTCTAGTGTTTGTAATATGAGAATGCCATTCTGGTTTTTTAGTGGTAGGAAGACAAGGTGTTCCAATGGTGGACTCTAATTCAAAATATGAGGCAGCAAGATGAAATTGAATACATGGATTTGGATAAGTTCATGAACTTATTTTGCAATAATAAATTTCCTAGTATTCTTCGTACAAAGATAGAGAAATATTTCCTTGAGTTAAATAATGTAATGATGAATCTTCTAGTACTTGTGAGGCTAATTTCACAAGACTTTTGAGGTACGCTTCTTGTATTATGATCCTTCTAGAAAGTAAAGTTGATAGATTCTTTGATTTATTAAGGTCATGTATCAAAAGGGAATTTTCCATAATAGAATTTAGTAGTTATGAAGAAATTTTGTGTTGTAAAATCAATGTTGAAATAGATGTGGGAGGTAAATATCAATCTCATGGTTTTGAAGAATATAAAGGTGCAATTCAAAGGAAAATCTACAAAGCATGAAAAGTAGAAGATGATATTTCCATTATGTACTATGTGTGGAAAGAATCATGGAGGGAATTGTCTTAACAGGTATAATAAATATAATAAGTGAGAAAAGGAAGTTCATAGGTCATTTTATTGCCTATGTTATGGGAAGAATCCATCTAAAAATGTGAATAGAGACAAAACTACACAAAATACACCTCCCCCACTTCAGTGCTATAAGTGTAAGGAAAATGGGAATTATGCTAACCAGTTCCAAAACCACATTGTTGGTGATGATGATTAGTTTCAGCAACATCTTGGTCCATGGGATAAGTGGAAATATCATGTGATCACTATTTGTAATAAGGGATGTGATAATGATGTGGTGAAACGTATAATTACTATACACTCTATAACCACTAATGTCTTATTTGATTATGGATCTACCGACTCTTTTACATCTAAATAATTTTATAAGGGTATTAATATTCCACCCAAATGATTATATGTGGAATTATAAGTAAAACACCACAATGGTATGAGGATTTTAACTCAAGTCTATGATTTCTATCAGGTAGAAATTTGTGGGAATATACTTCCTACAAATCTTATAATTCTTCCTTTGGTTGAGTTTCATGTCATCTTAGGCATGTATTTTCTTTATATTCATAAACCCCACGTCAATTTTCAATGAAGGTATGTTACATTTGATATTTCAAACCCATTTACAATCGTCTATCAATGTGATAATAAGTTTGAAATTAATATGGAGATAAAATCTAGTGTATGGGTTTCAATACCCATTCAAAAGGGTTGTTCATCTTCAATGGTTGGGGGGAAATCAACATATATGATAAGCCTATTATTTGGGATTTATAGATGTATTTATAGTAGAGTTTTCTATACTTTGAACAAATCATAAATTTGAGATCTCAAAAATCACATACATGATGCAACATTAATTTAATATACTCCCTTTAGAATTTCCCCAATTGAGTTGCTGGAATTGAAGAAGAAACTCCATGAAAATCTTGATGAGGGATTCAATCAACCAAGTGTGTCACCTTGGGATTCACCTATTCTTTTTTGTAAAAAATAAAGATGGATCGATTTGACTCAGCATTGACTATCTAGGGTTTAATAATATCATGATCAAGAACAAGTATCTGCATCCTCATATTGATGTATTGGTTGATCAACTTTGTAGAGATCAATACGTTTCCATGATTAACCTTCACTCAAGATATAATTAATTGAGGGTCATGAAAGAGGGTATACCCAAGGTAGAATTCCAAAAAGGTATGTACACAATAAATATATAGATATTCCTTTTAGTCTTACTAATTAATTTTTATCTTTAGGTATTTGATAAATATAGTCTTTAAGGAATACTATGATCAGTTTGTGGTGGTCTTATAGATGATATTTTTATCTATTTAAAGAGAAAAGAAGAAAATGAAGAAAACATGATAATTGTACAGAAGACATGAAAGAAGGAGAAACTATATGAAAAATTTACGAAGTGTGAATTTTTGTTGAAAAGGATCCATTTTTGGGTCATATAATATCAATTGAGGGTGTTGTAGTAGATCCATCAAAGGAAGAAGATGTTAAATGTTGGACGAGACCAACCATCCTGGATGAGATCCATTGTTTTACTGGTTTATATGGATATTATTGATGGTTTTTCGAGTATTTCTCATGACTATCTAATCTTCTCACTGTGTAAACTCAGAAGGGTACCAACTTTCTTTGAATAGATTAATGTGTAGAAAATTTCAAGGAGCTAAAGAGAAGGTTATTTAGGGCACATATTCTAACATTACCTTATAGTGGGGAAGGGTTTTTAATCTATACTGATGCATCAAATAAGGTATTGAGATGTTTCTCTATACATAATAACATGGTTATTGCCTATACCTTAAGAAAGTTAAAGATCCATGATCAAAATTACCCAACACATGATTTGGAGTAATAAATAGTAATTTTTGTAGTAAATATATGAAGGTATTATCATTGTGGTGAAAAATGTGATATATATACCACTCAAAAAATTATTAAATATATATTCACACAAATTGAGATGAACATACGTTAGAGAAGATGTTTAGAGATGATAAAGTATTATAATTTCTCAATAAATTACTTCTTGGGAAAGTGAAAAAGATGGTCGATGCTTTGAGTCAAAATGATCATGCTTCATTATCGATGATCAGGGTTTCAAAAGATCCAATATTTCAAGATTTTAGAAGGATGGATCTGGAAATATTTATTGAATGGGGAAATTATTATCTTCCTCAATTGAATGTTCAACCCTCTATCTAAGTGAAGATTAAAGAGGCATAAAAGGAAGATGTAGAGATGGAAAATAAGGCTAGAAATGTTACAGATTTTAACCATGATCTAGATGAAATGATAAAGTACAAGAACCTTTTATGCGTTCCATATATAACATATTTGAAGAAAGATATATTGGAGGATTCCCATAATTATTCATTCTCTATTCATCCTAGAAGTACAAAAATGTATAACGATTTCAAATATTACTTCTAGTAGGGTGGAATTAAGTGGGTTGTCACAGAGTTCTTATCTTAGTGATTGGTATACCAGCAAGTTGAGTTTAAAGAAAAAACATATAAGGGGATGTTTCATCAATTACTTATAGCAGAATGTAAATGCGAGAACACTGCTATTGATTTTTCCATTAGACTCCCAAAAAAATCTAATGTTTTTAATGATTTATGTGTTCTAAACAATCACATTACTATGTTAGCACACTTCATTGATTTGAGATACGAATTCTCTCTAGATCATATTTCCTGGATATATATTAAAAAATTGGTAAGGTTTCATGGAGTTCCATAATCTATTTTATATGATTTGGATTTAAGTTTTACCTCAATACTCTAGGGATTTATTCACCAAGAACTTTATATGGAATTGAGTTTCATCACTTATTATCACCCTCAGATGTATGGTTAGTCTGAAATAACAATTAAAACCCTATTGGATATGTTGAGATCTTGCTCTTTGGAATACAAAGGTGGTTGGGATCAAAAAATTGCACTAGTTGTGTTTTCATACAACAAAATCTTTCACTCAAGAATTCAGATGGATCCTTATGAATCCCTTTATGGGAAGATATATAGAGCATTAATTTATAGTGATGAAGTTGGAGAAAAGCTATTGTGACCTGAGATAGATGAAGAAATGGCATAGATGGTTAGATCTATTCAGTAGAATATCAAGGTAGATCAAAGTTGGAAGAAAATTTAGGATGATAGTCCTCAGTGTGATAAAACATTTGAAGTTGGTGATAATTTTTTTCTATGAATATCTCTTTAGAAGAAGGTTATGAGATTTATAAAGAATAGGAAACTAATCCCAAGTTATATTTGTCCCATTGAAATTATTTATTGTATCGGGATGGTAGCCTATCACTCAAAACATCTTCCAAATTTACCTCAAGTCCACTATGTGTACCATATATCTCTATAGAATAATTAAATCCCTGACCCTTCACATGTATGGAACTTAGAGTTCATATCACTAGAGAAGGAATTCTTATGAGGAATAACAAGTTGATGTTCTAGATCATACCAAGAATGTTCTACGAAACAAGACCACTCACATGGTCAATGTTTTATAGAGAACCCACTAGTTATTGAAATCTATGTGGGAACATTAGGACATTATGAGATATAAGTATCCTTATTTTTTGTATTATAATGACAGATTTTGAGGGATAAATTCATTTTTAGTGGGGTAAAATATAATACCTCATGTGTTTATAAGACATATTTTTAATAAATTAGTTTGTTTCATGTTGGTTATCACAGTCTACATCTATTTAAACATTCATTAGATGTTATACCCTGATAAAATTTCACTACATGAAACATTGACTTGGCTTACGTTACACACAACACTGAGTTCCTACAAAACATTATTTTATTTCTATAATAAACTTAAATGAGATACTTATAACCTAGTAGTAAAACATAGTAATATTAATAGTAATAACTAATTTTTAGATATAATTTATATTTTTTTATAAAAAACATACTGATGATTATATATGTATTTTTTGGGAAAGTCTTTATATGTTTTAAAATACTATTTTCTCAAATGAATCACATTTTATGTTCTTGTGTGAACAATAATAAAATTTATTGTATAAAATTTTAAAAATTTGATTTTATAAAATAAACATACTTTTTCAATTCATAGTTTCATTATTATCTTAGGGATAATTTTTGGTATTTTTCTAAAAAAACTTCATTTTTTGATGAATAATGAAAAATACCGAATTTTAATTCAATGATGATTTTTTGTCTAAAGAATGTGTATTGTGAGACTATATATTAATTTTTTCTAAAAGTTTATTTATATTAATTTTACATCAAGTATTTAAATTTAGTTTATTGGAACCAATTTCACATTGAAATTGGATATAAAAACATCCCAAAATTTTAAACATTTTTTCTTAAAAACCCCACTTTTGCGACACGTCTCTGAGATTAATTTAAAATTAATTTTTGAAAATTTTGTTTTTGTAATTTTTAAAAATGGGTTTCATATTTTTAATCATAATAATATCTAATTTCTAGTAATTTCAACTTATATTTTTACAAAAAAAATATTATGGAAAGTGATTAAAATTCACTACAATGATTAAGAGAGAAATTAACTTAACAAATGACTAAACCTTAAACATAAAGCCCAAAATGACCAATAAAAATTTCCAAAATACATTAGATATTCATATTTTTACCCTATCCTCCTTTTTACAATAATTGTACCATTATTGTATCCACTTGACATGGGAAAAATGTGGTAGGAATTCCCTTTTCTAAAATTTATAATAATGTCACTCTTCCTTATCTATAAAAATGCACTCACCCTACCACTTATTAAAACCTCTCAAGCCATTTTTAGTAGGAAAATTCTTTCCAAATATATTCCCTAAATCCCCTAACTTCATCCTATAATAATTACTTTTGGAACAAATCCAATCAAGGAATCCGTTTGGTTCAAACCAAGAGGAGTTTCCCAAAGAAGATATAACATCCTTCCTCAAGATCTTTTGATTTATTTTCATTCTACACCCCCCTAAAATATTTTTATTCCATGATTATATAATAACCTAATTATTCTAAATATACTTATATTTTTTTATTCTATGTTTTCCATATGAAATTTTACACACTTCAATCAAATGGGTAATGAATATACGGTTCTTGTGTAAGGCGAACTACCACCTTATGAAATAATATAGTTCATTTTTCCTTTACAACCTCTAATGGTTGGTGATTATCATGCCCACTATGTTCTTATATGATATATGTTATATTTATGATATATTTATACCTCTTTAATAATTATATAAAACATACCTTTATTCTTTACATTTTGTATAAACATGATAACATTGTTTGTGCATGTGTAGACTACCACATCCTCAAAGCGATATGATTCATTCAAACTTTACATAGAATGTATTAAGGATATTTTTAGTGTAATTATATGATATATATTAAATAATTATTATGATTATAATTATATTATATATATGTACAAATATTTTATTAATTTTCTTTCATTCAATATGATTATAAAATAGAAACAGTGTTTACACGTAAGTACGGCCCACTGTCTCCGTGAACGGTGTATTCCACTTCATATTTATATATTTTACAGATTATTAAAAATACATGTATACTGAATATATAATATATTTATACCCATTTTTATATTCTTTAAATTATTAAATCATGATCTACGTAAGAGGATCAATAATAATTAGTCAAAACATTTTCGATAAACAAAGCGGGTATTACATGAAGCATAACATTAACAAGGAGTTGTTCATAAAATAGTAATATAAATTAATAATAAAATAACATATGGTATTAGATAAAATAATATGGTTCTTCAATATATTTAAAATACACATATTTTTATTATACATGATTTTTTTATGAGTGCGATGAGAGTCAAGACATAAGGTAAGGGTTTTCTGGTCTCACTTTTATTTTTGGGAGATTTATACCTTATTCACCGTTAATTTTATTTGTTTGGTGTCTATACTACCCATTAATATATTATATTAATATTATCTTAAAATTTATTTGTATTTACATATCCATTCTATGATCTCTCTTTCATGTGGTTTTATATTCCAAAAGTTACCAAAAAGTAAGGTAGTTGTGTCTCAATTTGCCTTCTTGAGGTACATGTTTTGTTATTCATCTATATTCAATTATAATGTGTATATAATGCCATTTGATATATAATATCATTAATTTCATTTAATTTTCTTATATGGGGAGTTTGATACAAATTTACCAAGTTATAAGAGTTTATTAAAACAATCTCATCATTTATCAATTATATTTATGATTATGATTTCATTGATTAAATATTTTTGATCCATATTTCAAGAACACCCATGCCATTCCTTATCCTCTTTCCAGTAATGATGACTTAATGTATTAGTACCATTTTTTACTCTATTTTACATTAGATATTTATGAAAAAGGTTTTAATAAAATCTGACATTATTTCTCCCATTGGCTGGATAGCTCTTTTATTCAAAAACATTTTTTTCAAAAAAAATAAAAATGATTTTAAAAAGATATTTTCATCCCATTTTCACAGAAAAAGGGTTTATAAATTTTTTTATCATTTTATTACACTCATTTATAATATTTCATATATATTTTCAAACAAAAATATTTTCAAAATGTTTTCAATATTCCATTATATGTTTTCAAGGAAAACATTTTTCAAAATGAATTATGTTTTAAAATAATTTTTTTAAGAAGAAAGGGTATTTTCCTCAGGAAATGTTTTAAAGTATATTCACAAATTATTTTTCATCTGATATGACATCTAATGGTGTCACTCATTCCTTCTTGGGAAATGATCGAGAGGTTTAATTCATATTATTTATCTGAATGGATTATGTTTTGATGGCATGATTTTTATGAAACCCATTTATATTTCACATTATATATATTTATGAAACCAATCAATTTTCATGGGAAATGGTTTGATAAAATGATTATGATACCTATTTCTTTTCCACATGTCATGATATGATGACATGTTTATGATACACATTTCAATTCAGGGTTTGTGATATGGTTTTTTTTATCATGTGGAATGTGTCTGTATGATTTCATTATGAGATGGGTGGGACCTCTATCTATCTCCCATGAATTGGGTAAATATTTATATCTCATGAGATAAACATTGATGGAATTCTGAGTGAACTTAGTTTAGTAAAGGAGTTTTTCTATTATGATGGTCTTGGGATTGAACCTTGACAACTACTATGTTCATGGGAGTGAACCATTAATTCCAATATGGTTTGGGCAGTTAACCCATGCAACTAATCTAGCATTGGTAGTGATTCCTTGACTACAATTAAAATAATTTTATATTATTTTGTGTCATACACAATTCCTTTTCTTATTCCTATGTTATTATTTCATAGCTTATGATCTTGATTCCCTTATGATTCATGTCTTCTTTATCTGACAATATTTATTCCATGATTCATGTTTATGATCTTTGTTATTCAGGGTTCCATCTTCTAATGTCATGATCACATTCTCATACCCTTACACTCATTTTTATGCTTGCATATCATCATTTTTACCCTTACTGAGGATTTTAGATCACCCCTTTTTATGTTTTTTCCCAGGTTATAAAGATATATATTATGTATGATATTTATAAGAAGGTAGATAGTCATAAAGAACCTAGTGTAAGATAATGTAACTCACTTATTTACCAGTTTTTTTGTTTCTACGTTTCCAATGGCACTATATTAATACAGTCATTGGGTGTCTATTTGTTTAATGTATTAATAATTTCATACAAAATGATGTAATATTTATTTATGAAAATCGAGGGTCACTATATTCCCAAAGTAAGGGATTGTGTGGGTTATTGTATACTTTGGATAGATATCCTTATTCGTTACCAGACTTATGAGGGGTGTGGGGTTTTTTAAATTTTATTTACATTTTATAGAAAATTACTAATAATTTTTTATATATTATATTTATATAGGAGTATAGAAAGTAAAAAAAATTATTAAAAAAAATCAATAATAAACAACTTCATATACTTATCAGATTTTGAATTAGCTGAAAATATTAACCAAGATTTTTTCTTTCATGGATAATACATATCAGTTTTTAATAAGTCATGATATATAGAAAAGAAATTATTCATTTAGAATATTAAAAAATTATATTTTTATTTTTTTTATTTTTTTTTATCACACCATACCTTTGTTACAGTTGTTTTACATATAAGAAAACTAATATTTTATATCTTTATTCTTTAAAAAAATGAATTAAAGTGACTTAATTTACTACATATTTAATTAGGTATCTAAAAATTCTATACATTAAAAATGATACAACTTCCATTTATGGTTTTATATATCCATAATATATTTCAATGGATATGAAATATATTAATAATGATGTTAGATTTACATATATATGTGACATATTAGGAAATACGTGTATTGGTTTTTGGTTTATTCCCTTTCTTGAAGGGTGCGATGACTAAGATATTTTTGAACTAATATTATTTATAATTTCATTAACTATGAGATTTTATATTCCAGTGTTAATTAGATTTTCGGTTATTTTTTTCAAAATGAACGCATAATATATGGGTGTATATCTTTATTAGGTGGAGTTCCTAAAAATTTGATAAATATTTTAAAAAATTAATATTTTTTCTTATTTATAAGTTTTTTAATCACAATTCTTCTTATATTATAGTATTCTAATTGATATATGAAGATATTGGTCATAGGTAAAGTGTGAAAATGATCGATCATTGGTAAAGGTTCCAAATAAAATTAAAATCATGAATATAAAGGTAAATAAATTTTATACTTGATAATATTTTCCAATTATATATATATTTATTTTTTATTTACTTTCAATTTTAACATTAACTATTCACAACCACAATAAAAAATCAATAAGGATATGTGTAGTGTGGTTATTATGTTTTATGATTCATGTTTCAGATCATCATAACTAGGGTGATAATTGAATTCAATAAGGTTGGTTATATTAGTTATTTTATGATTTATTTCAAGATATTTTACTATTTATCTTATAACATTAATTTTTTTATAAATGTTCAATGATGATATGTTAGATACAGATGAAGAACGTACCCACATTTGAAGTTTTCTATCAACTATTTCTTCAGATGGTTAATTTTAAGATTGATTATCATGTATATCTCTTTTAATTAACGTTTAAAAATGAGTATTTAGAAAATAAATTCTGGTCTTTGTTGTTTTTCTCAATGTTTTAGACTAGGAAAGTGTTTCACATAATCTTGGTACATTTATTTTATTCAATTATTTTAAAAAAATATTATAACTATCCATGTTTTTTTTAAATAAACCAACATGGGATGTTAATTTTATGGTTGTTGATGTCGTTTTATACCCAAAACTAACATAAAAACCCCCTTCTAAGTCAGTTTTGTGATAAAATGGATATTGAAAGTATTATAAGTTTTCTTCTCAAAATTTTCAACATTTTTTATCCATAAAAAGACTTGGATGGGTTGTTTTTTATTATATTTCCACATTGGATATTCAATAAATATGATATGAAAACAATATTTCAAAATCTGCTCTTTGAAAAACATACATTGAAATATTTCTTAAATTCAATTTTTATTTAAATTTTTAACATTAATTTATGAAAAAACTAATTTCCAAACTTTACTTTTAATATCTAAAGCATCAAAATTGTTTAACAATAGATGTTAAAAATTAAAAATGAATGCATTGATATATGATTTTCCACTAGTGACTTGAGAATTCAGATGGATCCTTATGAAGCCTCAAATAAAAATAATTGTAAAAATCTAATGATATGGGATGATGTTGGAGAAATGATGCTATTGTGACCTGACATTATTCCTGAAATTTTATTTAAGTTAATATTCATTAAATATCTCATCAATGCATCTTATAGTAATTGGGAGAGTTATGCTAACAATCATTGGGGAAATCTGGAATTTGATGTCGATGAGAAATAATTATATTTTATATCTACATGGAAGGAGGTTATGCGATTAAAAATTATTGGAAATCGAAGACTTATGTATATTTTCCACATAGATATTCTTGAATCAGTAGGAACAATATCTTATAGATTAACAATTGCACCAAACCTTCCTTAATTTCACGATGTGTTCTATTTATCTCCCTTAAGGAAGGACATACGGGATCATTCACATTTAAGGAATTCATCGGTTATACCATTGGATATTTCACTTTCCTATGAAAACTATTAGTATAAATCATATATTATATAGATAATTTGCTATAGAACAAGACTGTTCAATTGGTTGAAATAATGTTGTAGAATTAAAAAATAGGAGAAGCTATTAGTGAATCTGATAATGTAATGAGACGGATATATCCTTATATTTTTCTATCGGACTGACATAATTTTTATGTTCAATTTTATTTCAAGTGGGGTAAAATTTCACACCCATATTTTTTATGATATATTTATCTTTAAATACATTTTATTTCTTTGATAAATTGTGATAGAGGAATCCCTAATTCCAAATGGACTATAATATTTTATACAGTTATATCCAAACCAATAAATTCGTGGAGAGAATAAAAATAACTACATTTTAAAAAATCACATATTTTGGATGCATATAATGAAAATATATTGATAAATAACTACTCATTTTTACTAAAGAGAATATATTCTTTAAAAATACATTTCATTCTCAAAAATGATTTTAGTTTATTTTTATTAAAAAATCATATAAAACATTTATGAAACATTTAGAAAATATATAAAAAAGTAAACATACTTTTTTAAATCCTAATCTAATAAAAAAATAGATTGAATTGTTTATTATTGTTTCGAAAATATATATTACTCAACAAATAGTGAAAAATACTGATTTTTATGGAAAATGATATTTTTGTTTCATGCATTTATATAATTTTATTTTTTTACATTTGTGTTAAAAGTAACATTATTTCATCTATATTATTAATATTATTATTATTTTCATTATAATTATTTTTACATTGTATTTTGGTTTGAATAAATATTTATACTTAAGAAAACATTTTTCTCAAAAACGTCATATCTTTACATTTTACAAGTTTGATTTTAAATTAAATTCAATATATTTTGGGAATTTAGTTTGTTAAAATTGAATAAATATTTTTAATTGTACTAAATTATATTATTCAATGAGTTTAACATAACATTTCTTCATAGTGAATAGTAAATATAGTAAAAATATGTTGTCACGATTAAGGTAAAAACAAGTTTTTCAGGGGTTAAATGAAATTTATAAGGTTAAAAAGAAAATTAAAATAACTATAAATGAATTTTTATAAACATATTTTGACCCTATATCATATAATATTTTTTAATAGTTCATTTTGGATTAATTTTTATTAAGTAATAAAATAATATCTTTTCATATTTTAAAAAAATTCAAATTGTATCCTCTCCCCACCTATAAAAGGACACCTCTATACCTCTTGATTACACCACATTGGTCCACCATGATCAACCAAACCCTACCCAATCCTCTTATTATAATACATATACATTAATTATCAGTTATTCACTTATTAAAATACCATTCCAAGGTTCCTTATGAGAGGATCTACGGGGAGTCTACCGAAGAAGAGAAAATCATCCTACCTGAACTATTTCATTTTATTTCATTTCTACATCCTCTAAATATATTTTATTCATCATAAAATAATAGTCTATGTATTCTAAATATATATAAATGTTACTATCATTATTTTACCACCATTATATATCCTCTCATTCATTATTTGGGAAGCGAATATATCACTCATGAGTACATGTGGACTACCTCATCCATGTAGCGATACAATTCAATTTCCTTCAGTATATTTCATCCGTGGTTATTATGATATTTTAAATGTATATATATGATATTTATGAAATTATTATTCTTCTATAATTATAATTTCATATCTACCTTCTTACCTTCCCATCTGTTGGAAAAAAATAACTCTACTGATCTGTACGTCGAAATACCACCTCCTCAAAGCGATATAATTCATTTTTTAATTATTATTTAATTCGATGGTAATAATGATATATTAAATTTATATATCTTTTATATATGATATAGTTATGGGTTTTCAATGGTAAAATATTTTTTTTTATTTTTTTTCCTTCTTTTCATCTGAAAATAAAAACTACTTTCATGCGTACGTATGGATGACCATGTCTATAAACGGTGTAAATCATGTTTCTATCTCAACATTATATGCATGACTATAAATATGTATATAATTAATATATATTATATTTATATCATGATTAAATTTATATATATTATGAAAAAAACTATAAAATTATTATTATAAGAATATCCAAACAAAAACTTCCATTCAAAATGAAGGAGATAACCCCCAGAAACAATGATTTTAATACGTAATTTTTCATAAATGGTGTTGAAATTTTATAAGTTCATAATATATTATATTATAAGTATAGAAATTATTGATTTATAAGAATATAAAATATTTAATTTTATTAAATATGTGGTAAGATCTCATAGGTTTCCTATCAAATATGAGATAAGGGATTTAGGTACCAATCTCATTTTAGTTATGATTATTTACACATGAATTTATATTGAAGAAAATTATATAATCCTTATCTATTAAAACAATTAAATTTTTTAATACTCTAATTATTTTTGTCATTTTTATGTAAGATTATAATTTTAACCTATTTATAACTTAAAATTATTTTGAAATGTTTTTTAAACAAAATAAACTTTATTTCCTTTTTAGTTATGCATCTTTTTCATCTATGACCATGTTTTCATTAAAATGATTTCAAAAATGTTTTTTAGATTTTCATATGATTTTTTAAATTAATTTTAACCCATGTTATGCTTTATGTAAAAAAATCAATGTAATCTTCTTATCATACTTATAATAAGGTAATTTTATCTTTTTCTAAAAATGTCAAATGAATCGTTGTTTTAATATACTCAGAATGTACATAATGTTCTACCATCACTAAAACTCCTTTATTTAAAGCATAAAATAAGTTCTTAAATAGTAATTTTCGATGAAAATTATTTCCATAATATTTTATGTTTTTAAAAATTTAAATAATTGAATACAAATTGAAAAGGTTATTTTCCTCAAGAAACATTAAAAAGTTATTCCAAAGAAATTTTTCATCTATTATAATATATTTTTATGTTTATTATGATTTAATGGTGATATGATCCAATGAAATAAAAATTATTCATTATCATGATGGTGTATGATGATGATGTTATGACTTTTATGAAACCCATTTATTTTTCATGGTTTACTATTTGATGAATTATAGAAATGATTATAAAACACATTTTTCATTTAATGTGTAATGATATATATTGAATCAATTATGATCTTGTAGAAAATAATTTAATATATTTTGATTATGATAAGTTTGGGATAAAAATAATATATCCATATAATGAATAGGGTATTGATTGATGTCTCATGAGATAATAAGAACCAGAATGGGGACTGAACCAAGTTCAGTATGGGACAATATCTACTTTGATAAAGATATGAGTGAACCATGAAAGAGGATATAATGGAATAGGGAGTAAACCCAATCTATTATGATAGACATGTAAATTATATTTGACTAAGGAAATTATTTTCTATGATTTTGTTTATAAAAAAAACTTATGACATCTCCAAATGTCAAGCTCCCATTTATCAGGTTATTTGATTCCTTAATGATTAATTTCTTCTAAACTTCAAAACATTATTTCATGACTCATGATTATG
Organism: Viscum album; assembly: GCA_963277665.1. Taxonomy (NCBI): domain Eukaryota; kingdom Viridiplantae; phylum Streptophyta; class Magnoliopsida; order Santalales; family Viscaceae; genus Viscum; species Viscum album. Next base: position 670,486,768 of record OY728139.1, on the reverse strand, counting down.
GTTTATGATATGTTGGGAATAGTATTATGATGTTGAAATCATATCATCATACCCCTATTCTCATGTTATTATTAGGTAGTCCATGATATCTACCATCTTTACCCATATTAAGTATTTGATCTCACCCATTATTATATTTTCATTCCCCCAAGATATGAAGATAGGTTTTAACTAAAATATGTATAAGATTCATTGTTGTTGTAAAACACTAATAGGTAGATGATATAAATCATTTATATAACCATTGTTTCTGTATCCATATTTTAAAATACATAATAACTTTAAGGTTTTGGAAAATATCATAATGTTATGTAATGAATATTTTTCTAATGATTTGTGATATCTGTGTACGAAAATTATGATTTTATATAGTTCAGTTGAGGGTATGTTCAGGGAGATTTCAAGACACAAGAAAAGGTGGTGGTTTACAACATCTTTCATTTTGGTAGGTTTGTGTAGTCAAATGACGGACCATGTTATTCCTATGACATGCGGTTGATCATCTTATGACAAGGAATGTGTATTTTCATGTTTGGGAAACCTTAGGCTCAATTTCATTTTCATATAATCTATATGATCATGTTAGACCATGATTAATGATGCCAATCCATCTACTAGTGGGGATTGAGGCATGGTAGCTTATGTAATGTGTAGTCATGCATTCACCTGGGGGATGTTGAGGGAAAATTATTATGTCTGGAAGACCATGGAAAACTGATGTGTTTCCCAAATTATTGCCCATGTGATCAATCATGAGATGGATAGTTAGTGATGATGAGGGGATTTAGTATATTTGGGTATAAGTTCATAAATGGTGGATCGACTATAAATTGGGTGATTATCTTTATTTCATGGAATTAATAACCATAAAAATAAATCAAAAATTACTAAAAATAAACAAATGATGGAATAAAAAATCACATAAATTAATATAATTTATAATTTCATGACATAAATGTCTATCATTCATTTTTAGGTCCATAATTTTAAATTCAAAATGAAATTTTATCAATAAAATTCAAAATTTAACCTCTATTCCAAATATTTAACTAAAAAATAATAATGTATGAAAATTTGATAGATACTATGTTTTTTAATGTTTTGAAGTGTTTTTAATTGTAAATTAATGACAATTTGGTTCATATTAGGTTTCATTATAGTCTTGGAATGTAGTATTCACATCACTATTTATTTTCATAAATAATTAGGTATTTATTAATTTGTGATTTTAATTATTATTCATAGACACTTTTAAAGATATAAAATAATGAATACATATTTACTTAAATAAGATGAAAACAATATTGAGTATACCTTCCACCAATCTAATTTCTTGATTCCATATTTAGTCCCTATATAAAAATTATTAGTGTGAGTAATAAAAATAATTAACCATATTAAATATTGATATGATAATGAAAATAAATCCTATGAAGTCCTAATTTATGATATCTTTATTTAAAATTAAAATATGTTAGGTTCATGTTAATGCATACAAGATTTATCTTATAACACTTTCTATAAAACCTACATTACTTTAGAATTTAGAAAATTATTTTGTATAACCTAATCCCTAAAAATAATAGGACCCTGATTTTATACCAGCTAATATGGAAAAACTATACCATGCAATGATATTATGAAATTATAGATGAATAACCAAGACATATAATAATATATCAAACAAACAGAACCTATAGGTTTAATAACATTTGATAATATTCACAGAAAAGATTAATTATAGAATCTATTGAATATTTATCCTTATTTTTCCCATACATAACCACCTTCTAGACTTATCCTAAGTTCTACTATTAAGTACCCCAACTCATGTAGCCCGGATTTGATGGTCACTTTATTACATTTACTTAAGATACAAGGAACCACATCCCAATAGACTGAATAGTTTAGTAGTCTTGGTAAAATGTTTACACACATGATTACCAAATTACATTTGATATTATAAAATATAACATGTTTTTTAAGAAACACATTATTACCTGTATAATATCATTGAATGATAATCATTGTATACTTTATGGATTACAATTTAAAAGAAGAAAAATAAGGGTTATCTAAAATTATCAATAAGTGTTAGGTACAATGGAATATATCATCAATCAATAAGAATATTCAACATGGAAAGGTAAATAAATAAACACTCATTCCATTCAAAATCATTATTATCATGACAATATAGGGCATAATCAATATGGTATGTTAAATAATAGAATACACATTCCATTTAAAAAACTTAATTTGCATAATAGATAAGGTTTTATCAATATAGATAGGTTAATAAATGAAAAAACATTTCATTTAATCAATAAATGAAAATTAAATTCATCAAGAGAAAATATAAAATCTGTAATCTTGGGTAAAATAATAATAATTGATTTATAAAATAAAATAAAAATGATTATTTATTGGATGTCGTGTCTCATGAACATGATAACTCTACCGTCAAAACCAATCACGAGATGGTTTAAAATTACTAGGTACAAACTCATTTAGTTTGTAAAACATTACTACTATAGACAAGACCTTTGAAAAGATAGTTTTAGACTACTGTGTATAAATTAATCAGGTTTGGTAAACTAATTTGTCTCGTCAGCCCTACCAATGCATTGAGGTGATTTCTATAAATGGTCCCCACTCATGCAAGCATGTCCAAAGCATCCCTCATATATAAAATAATTAACTTAACTCCTAGATTAAAATTACAAATTAAAAATGACCATATTGAATAAATGATATAGATTTATTAATAACCTTCAGATTAAACACCATATATAAAAAATTTATATAGTTAATGAGATAATCAAATACAAGATATAAGAATATTCATATTTAAGATAAATGAAATATCCATTGATCACAAGTATGTGATTGATTCAATGGATGGTATAATTTCAATATATACCTAGCATGTAATAAGTAAAATATTGTTTTTTTCATTAATATATAAAAGCACCATAAAAATCATTAAAAACATTTTTGAGTAAAAATATCTTTTTCACCTTGAAATTTACTTTCAAAAATAAACTATTAAATATGAAGGAAAAAATTTTATTTGAAAATAACACTGTAAAATTTTAAAGGAATCTTCAAATCATTAAGGACTAATTATGGTGGAAAAATAAACTCATGATTTTTTATGTTAAAACATTTCTTTTATATTTTTCTAGGAAATGTCACAAAGTACATATTTTGGAAAATAACATAAAAATTGATTTTAAAAATTATTATTAAAATTAAAACATGGTTTAAAAGGAATTTAATAAGATTTAGGTTAATAGTAAAATCCTTTTTGAAAAAAAAATTCCAAAAAAATGTATATGGAAGATAAATATTCCTTAGTGGGGAATTAAACATAAGCAATCTAGAACAATGAAGAAAATATGAAATAAACACTTACCACTGGTTTTTCCTTTTAATCATAAGATCCATGAAATAAATAAAATCATATTAAAAATTAAATACCCTGAATATTAAGGTATTAATTATATAAAATAAATTAAAGGGCGATTATATACACCACATAGAAGAAATAAGTGGTGAATATAAAAAATGTATCATAGTAGTAAAAGTGAGATGAGAAACCCTCACCACTTTGTAATCAGTTGAATAATATTCCCCTTGAATTAATTACCTTTACAAAGACACAAAATATAATTATAATAAATAAATTCATGATATAACATGTCAATTGGGCGTTATGTATACCTTATAAAATAATATAGGTTCCAAACATCAAAATATTATTCAATAAAAGAAAATTAAAACAAATTCCTTTAACTTGCACTTTTTTAGTTGAATGTGATTTATACTCATGTATAATAAATATATATTTATTATAAATATATTCTAGGACCGTAATAATATATATAATACCATATAAAATTTATTTTATCACCTTTTTATTATCAATTCATTGTAAACAATCATTGTTTCGGATGGTAACTGCTTCGTTTTTCATGTATGTTTTCAATCGGTAGTTCTGGTCCATATACATTTATAATAATTCCATCATATAAAAAGAATTATTTATGATCCAAATATAATATATATTAAATATATATATGTTTATAATAATCTATAAAGATATATATAGGAAAATTAATTTCACGGTTCATGGAAAAAGTAGGTTGCGTGTACGCAAGAATGATGTTTTTATTTTTCAATAGATGAATAAATATAATGGTAAGGAATAAATATCATTTATATAATCATTATTATGTTATATATATTCATTATTTATATATTTATAACCATCCAAGTAATGTGGGGATAAAAAATGGATTAAATCGCTATGTGCAGATAGTAAGGGGTACATACGCACAAGGGATGCCTTCATTTGTTATAAGATGGAATCAATATGGAATATGGTGTCTCATATTCATAATAACATATTATTATACAGATGATACAGTATTTTTTATTCATAATGAAAACAAAAGATGAAGAGATATTATATAATAAAAACACTTGAAAGAGTTAGTGAAAACAGTTACCTCTTCTTTAGTGGACATCCTTTAGATATCTTCTTAAGGGGTCTAAGGTTTCTATTTTAGAAGGAATTGAACCATAAGAACTTGGATAATGATATTAATAAAATAAATTTAAAGGTATTAGTTGATATATAAGTCTCCAAGTGGTGTACATAAGTAACGTAAAGGGTGCCCTTCTATAATTTTGGTGTGTGGCACTTCTGGAATTTCCCAAAATATTAAAATATAATAAGACTCTTCTAGATCCAATTGTTTCCAAATGAAATATTAATGTGTATTTGATGACTTTTTTGACCATATAACACTATATTTTCTCTTATTTAGATTTTTATGACTTATAAATAATTTAATAAATTATTATATTCATAAAATATCATTGTTTTTAATTTTAACATTATTCATTTATTTGACATTATTAATACAAATATTAGAAGATATCTTAAAGGAAAAACATTTAATACAACCATAATATGTCATATTAATCATTAAAATTTTTGGAGAACCTTAATTAATTCATATTATATTATATTTAATATTTTAAATATCATTAATTTAATTTTACTATTAATTGAATCATTACTACATCATCATTGTGAAATCATTTAAGGTAATTATTTATTAACTAAAAATTAAAATTAATTACTTGATTAAAATAAATCATTTATATTTAATAATAATATTTATAGTATAATATATCCACTAGTTAATCCCATGTTAAAAATGTTATAGTTATTAAAACCATGAGTGCAACATCTTTGACATTTCTTTAAATAAAATATTATAAATTTCATAATCACATCCAAATGGAAAAAATCCATATTTTATAACCTTGAATAATTATAGATGAAAATTAATCATCCCATGAAATTAGGTAAAGTTTTAGGGTCTTTTTCTAGTACTTATAATTTTATTTTTAACATTACTTACACGATTTACCTTTTATCGTGGTAACAAAGATTACTAAAGTGCCTAATCATATTTACCAAAATTAAAAAGAACCTATTTAAAAAATTTGAACCTATAGAATAAAAATATTAAATACCTTTTCAAAAAATAAAAACACATAATTAAAAGGATTTAATTTTAAATTAAATCATAATGAATTAATAAAAATAGTTTTTGAGAAAACAATTCCCATTTATGTATAAAAAAATTTCTTACCATATTCCACCCTGAAATTGACTCCAATGAAATTAATTGTATTTTAAATTATATAATAGAAATAATTTTACTTTTTAAATATATTAAATCAGAAAAATAATTTCTAAATTTTTGAAATAAATATTTAGTTTTCAAAAAAATATTATTTTTCTGTATTCACTTGGAAATCAATCTTTTCATAAAAATACCAAAAATTAAATATATTATAACTTTTATATGATAATTTAAAAAATTATTTTCATCATATAAAATACATAATATAAATATATTAAAATTTTATTATATTTATTTTCTCATATAAAGAAATAAATGTCTCTTTTTGTGGAAAGCTTATATTTGATGATTAAAATGATCTTTGTAAATATCAAGTGTTTATTTCATAATGATTAATAAGTTTTTATTAAATATTACCTTCATATATATTTCATAATATATTCAATATTACTCATACCTAAAATTTAATGGTTATTTAACAATGATCGTGTTAAAATAGAAATATTTAATATTATATCATTGTTCATTTAAGTTGTTGTTGTGTTTACCACAAGCTATCAAATAAAATTTATATATTAAAAAATATCTGCATTTTACATTCCCCACTCCTTCAATAAATTATTTCCTTGTAATTTCAAACTTCACTTTTAAAATAAAGGGTTTATATTTGAAATTTCTTTTATTGAAAACCCACATCATAAAAAGGGTTGTTAAAACGTTAACTTTAATAGAGTGAACGGGAAGTAGGGTGGTCATCACATAAAAGGTTTAAATGTGGGAGAAAATATATGGGAATTGAAAACATGAATATTGAAGAGAAAACTAACTCCCAAGGATTGATGGAGAGTGATAAACAACCTGATCGTGAGAAAGTTAACCCTCATACAACTGTAAATCTATGATGGGATAAAAGACCATTGATTTCTCAGTAGGAAATTTAAACGAGTAATTTTTTTGTAAGAAAATAATTTTCCTAGAGTTGAAGGATTTTTTTACTATCTAGAGTAATAATATAAGTAAATATACTTACTTCAAAAATTATAGTTTCATTCTATTTTCTATTTCAACCACAAATACAACTTTTCCTCAAAATGATGAGTATGATTTTTTTATACCTGAACACTAGAATCAAGTTATACAAATCACAAAATACAAAACATATTAAAAATTATTAATCTTATATATATATAGTAATCAAAAATAATAAGGTTAGTACATGATAAGATAATTACCGAAAAAAATAAACCCTCATACGAAGAAACTACTTTAATCTCCAAAAATTTAACAATAATACCCAAAATTTAACATATATCATTTAGTAAACAATTATGCTAAAAATTTCTCAAATATATTCTAGCCTAATATTAAAACCCAAAAATTTAAAGGGTTTTATCACATAGTATTCTGAGAAAAATTTAATATTTATCACAAAAAATGTACACGCTCTAAACATATAATTTCCAACAAATGATAACTATTTTAAAAAATAACCCAAATCACCATAAATTCACAATAAAATCACATATTTTTCTCAAATAAAACTCAAAATTTATTTCTATAATAAAATTCCATAATATCATGTTCACATTAATCATATAGGCTTCTAAAAATAGTGAGTTTCGTCTGAAATAACATTAATCACATAACAACAAATCAATTTCTAATATCATAGTTATTTATAAAATAAAAAATATGTTCCCAAATTAAACTTATCCTTTATATTTCATACTTTTAAAATAAATAAAATTATTCCATACTAACTAGTATATAACACAAGAAGGTTCTTTTTAATTCAACCATTTTTTTCTTCAGTTGTCGGTTCAAGCCTCCCGACCTTTCCGAATATGATGGGTTGTCACCTAACTTGAAGGATTTCCTTTTTCTTAAACTATATTAATATTATTGTTTCAAAATTACAAAAAAAATTGATAAAAATACTCAAAAATAACTTTAATATTTTTAATATTATGAAAAACAATATCCTCATAGGTTATCTCATACTTTTCATTCTACATTCCAAAAACTATAATAACCCATAATTACCTTTAAATCAATGATCATATAAACACTAAAAGTTATCAATACTTTTAAGTTTATATACACAAAAATTAAATGCATGCTTTCTCAAATAACCTTTTTTACATGTTAAACTTATTTGTTATATGTACCTGAAACATTTATCAAATCTCAATAAATTCCTCCAAAAAATAATACCTTTTCACTACAAAACTTTTCAAAGGTATTGATTTAATCCAAAATATGTTTTCAAATTTTGAAATAAAAATGTACAATAGAATATCCTTTATGTGTTTCATTATTCACTTGATATTTAAAATATATCTAAATATCAGTTATAAAAACATTCCTCACTCAATATAGATCTTAAACCACTAACAATGCTTCGTTGTTTGATTAATTAATAATTTATATCTAAAAATAGAAGATATGAAATATATCCTTATGAAACATCAATATAAACCAAAAAAATTAATACTTCGATCATAATAAAATAATTAATTCCTAAAATCTAGGCATCAGGGTCTTCCTTTATACTATTTATATCACCTTTATCTTCTAGCATGAAGTCCATATCTCAATAAAAAAAATTGTCAAGTCTATGGTGGAATTTTTATTTTTGAATGTGATAGATAAATTTAGATTTTTAAATTATATAAAATATACTGCATGGTTTATTGAAATTTTAGAGAAATGAAAATCTATTGGATAGATTTAATAGTTTCTTGCAAGTGATTTGGATGTTCAAACTGCTTTCGAATTCATTTGAACAAGATTTTGAAATTATAGGGATGATTAAATAATCTGATATGTATGAGATGGTTTTGTGGGATCCATTCCCTTTTATCATAATGAATGATATTTAATCTATACAAAATAACATCATAAATATTTGAAATGAATTATTACATGTTAGAATGAAAATGGTTCATTTAAAGTGGATTCTCCTTGAAACTTATAATCCTTTATCCTTATAATATATTATACTTATGTCTATTATGCTTATAAATCTATTCTCCATAAATATCAATAATCTCCACAAAATCCATCACTTAAACAAAAAAATGGGTGTTCATTAATTCAATCTTCTGATCATCCTTAAAATTACTAATGCATGATAGTGACTAAAAAACATAAACAATCCAATTATAAGTCACAAAATTATTGTCTTTGGTAAAATTCAAAAATTAATTGATAGGGTTTTCTTCCCTGATATATTTTTTCATAAAACTAGTTCCCAAGGATTCTACTAAATTTTCTTTTGATACCACATGTAAAGAACCCAACTCTCATATCTTAATGTTGGTGGTTACATCATTACATTGGAATAATATACAAGTAATCACATCCCAAATAAATGAACAGTTTAGTAGTCCTGGTAAACTAGATACATACATGATTCCCATATTACATTTGAAAAAAAATTACAACATAATTTTTTTTAGAATAACATTATTTTGTAATGACCTAAAATTGTATCATTGGAATTTCATTCTTATAATTTGGTCATAAAATCAAACAAAAAATGTAGAAACCAATAAAAATTTAGGAATAATGATGCATTATTCTACAAAAAAACCAACAAGAATTCAGAATATTACAGTAGGACAATAAATATTAACTAAGATAACAAAATGGGAAATTTTAGATATGCTAGATCCACTAAAATAACTAGACTCACAAACAAATATATAGAAATAAAACATTATTTTAATACTAAAGTATTCATTTTGAATGTATATATACCCTTAAGATAAAATATAAGTGACTAATATGTATTTATAGGAATGAAAAAACCTATATGACCATAATAAATATGACCATTGGAATAGTAATCTGACTGTAAAGAATTGTAATCGAGTCATTAGAATAGTAACCTCACCTATGAAACTATAAAATAAAATTTAGGAATTTTATAATTAAAAAAATGATATATTTATATCGTGCTATAAGTAAATAATTTTTTTTAAATGATATATTATATGTTGGTATTTTGTACAACGTAAATGTATATATATAATTAAAATAATTATTTAAAATAAGGATTATTTTAAAAAATTTATTCAAAAATTTATATCACATTTAATTATAAATATAATATAAATTTATGTTACCTTAATTAATTTTATAAAGGGTTAAAAATCGATTATATTATAAAAATTGGTATTTTCGAATAAATAGTGGATTTATTTTTTTTAAAGATACCATGCTTAGTAAATTATTTTTCATAAAATAAATTACATTTTTTAAATCCACACTTATAAAAATAGTTAGGGTGAATTTTTGGGATTTTTCTATAATAGGTAAATTTTTGTGAATAGTGAAAGACAGTAATTTATGATATTTAACATTATAATCAAATACATGAATTTTTGAGTCATGGATGATGTAATCACTCATTTGTTTGAAATATACAAAACCTTTTACTTTATTTACTCAAAGGAATCGACAATATTTATAGTCTGTATAAAAAAATATAAACTAGAGAATATAATAATCAAAAACACCCCTCTCTTACCCATATAAATACCACCCATTTTCCTCGCACCTTTGAATCTATGTAGCTTTCCAATAATCTAGGCAATTCCCTTATAGTATTTTTACCCACATCCAAGAGATACTAGTCTCATAAAAATATAAATTTCAAGTTCTTTAAGGGGTTCTTCAAGGAGGTGATATTCAATAGGTAACTTTCTCAAGCAATCTATTTTAATTTCATTTCTCTGTATACCTTATCCTCACCTACTTTATCTACCAAAGAATAATCACTTTAGTATAATTTTTATAATATAGTTTTATATTTATAATGTAATATTTTATTTAGACCACTTTTCTCATCTCCTATTATTCAATTAAATCAAATTATTGTCCAAATTATGGTTGTTTACCGTCTCCTTGGTTTGTGAGTTTTTATTTTCCATCACCTCCTTCAAGGATGGTCATTAAAAAATTATTACTGTTAAACCATATTTTAGTATGTATATTATAACTTTTATAATGTTATAGACCTAATATATATATATATATACATACTATTAAATAAAATGAAACCAGTTTGTGATGATGAAATAACCACCAAAATAAAATAAATATTTATCAATAATGTTTTATCAAATGAATCATCCTAATAATAGAAAAAAAATATATGGGAGCAAATAAAATATTTAAAGTGCATTAATACCATATAATTTCACTTCTATATAATTATTCCCATTTGAAAAAAAAAATCAATAATTATATACAATTAAATTGACCATGAAACCATAGATATAAACACTCCCAGAACAAATAAATATAAATCTATAACTCATCAAAATGATCATAAATTAACATAATAAAATTATAATAAAAAATTCATATATAATAGGTTATTAATTAATTAATTAATTAATATTATATTATTATCTTGTAAATTAATTGTATTTTCATAATGCATTCGAACATAAGGTATGGGATCTCTCCGAGCCTCAAATTTTTCCATTGGGTTACGCTTTCTCTCTATTTACCCCAACTTATTTATTCATTATTATTATATAATTCTTCTAAATTATGTATATATGTTACAAAAAAATTTAACTAGTTTAATTAATACTTATTTTATGGGAAATACACTGTTTAAAAGGTTCCCTTCTCAATTCCTCCCGATAAGCAATCTCGATCAAAGGGAACTTCTCTGTTTTATACCCATTTTTGCGTACACTCTATAAACTATTTTAAGCCACAAGATTTTTTATTAAACCTCTCATTTTATCATGAAATAATTTTATAGTTCATTTTTATTTTTCTATAAACAATTATTCATTTTTTCTCTTTAAATTCTCTTTAATATTTTCCCTTAAACAGGACTAAAGTGGTGCATTTCTAAAGTCTACTAAACACTTTTTGTCATTTATTCACTTCAGATGGAAATGATTATCAATAATATATTACTATTTTTTTATTTTTTTATTTTATATAAACTATTATATCCCTTATTTCATGGATTCTATTATGATACACCCTATGGTTATGCTTTATGGTATGATTACAAAACCAATTTCTTTCCATGAAAACCCATTATGATTATCCATTAAGTTTGATTTCATTATATAGACTGTATATTCATTCACCTGTTATTATGGGTTCACCCTGATAGTGTTAGAATGAATTAAGTAATTTTTTAGTCTCATGAGATGTTATTCATGGGATTAGGGGGAAAACATAATCCATTGTGGGACTTTGTCCACCATGTTATATAGTCTTGGTAGTTAGTTATGACTCATGTTTATTTCATGTTATATATTGATGCCACATTCCAATATTTCCATGATCGTATGATTCCATATTCAATATTTTATTCTTTAATATGTTTATTCACTATTCATTTTTTCTATGTTACCATGTTATTCCATTCTAACACATGTGATTTTTTTATGCTCATGTCTATTCACTTACATAGCTTTATAGATCATCCCTTTTGTTTATGTATTTCCCCAAGTTGTCTTATGTAGTTATGGGAGCTCTAATGGAGTTAGGATCTCATTATGGGGACAAATAAAATGCTATATTATTTTGGTTTCTTTTTTTCTAGTTATGTTCCAAATCATCCAAAGATAATATACTTTTTGATCTTTGGTTTGTATTGTAAGGATAATTTTTCATAAAACCGGGTAATATTATGTGTAAAATGTGTAGGTCTCTATAGTTGGTTTCATAGAATGATATAGTTATTTTGGGGTATTTTTACTAGAAAGCATCAGTAATAACCTTTTTGATAATTCTATCACCATTGATAACCTATATTAAAACATTGGTAATCATAATTTAGGATAAAATTTTCATGTTATTACTTTTTATGTTCATACTTAACATCTGATATTATCATTATCTAATTATTCAAGCCCTCTAAGGGTATTTTTATTTCTTCTTCTCAGTTAATATTGGAAAATATGAAAACTATCACTAACATTCAATTTAATAGGAAATGTGACAATTTTCTAATAAGATGCCAAACCAGATGGGAACAGGAGCCCAAAATATTATGGTAGTACAATATCAACTGGATCAGGATATGAATAATAACATAAATCATATGGAACTCCCTCTTTTTCTATATAAATATATTGTTTTGGTTTAATCCTTTTTGGGAAAAAATCCTCCTAACTTTAGTTGATCTTCTGATCCCCTCATCACATATCAATGGATTAAATTCAGTGAGATGATATTCTCAATCCTTCAATACATAGAAGAAAAGAATTTCACACTGGTGATCTTTCTTTTTTATGAGGAATCTGATCATTTGTGGATACAAAATTAAAACAAAACGTTTAGGGATGAAATTTAGTCCATATATTAGAACGGATTCATGAAAATGACTTTCACTGAATATTTTCCTTGAACTATCTTTCTTAGGATATTGATAGTTCCCTGGATAGAATAAAAGGGAAGATGAATCTATTAGGGTTTGAGAGGAAAACATTAAAAAGCCTAAATGATACAGCTCTGTATTTTTCATGAATGACATAAGTAAGGAAGATCACTTCTTTAGTGGATTAAAGTGAAACCTACAAAAATCCTTGGTGATTCGAGAATTTGATAGGTATGAGACGATTTTATAGTGTGACCTAATGGTTAAGATGGATATTAGTGGCTCTCATTTGTCTCATGGACTCTGAGATAAAAATATGAAAATGGATTTTAATATGGAAGGATCTATAGATATATCTCGTGATGGAAATAAAATCCAACATCCCACATGTCAAAATTGTGTGAAGAAGAATCCTGATAACCATATAAATGGAACCGAGAGATACATCAAATGTAGAATAAATGGGCCTCTAACTAATTATTTCTAAATATATTTGAATTATAACACTAATTAAATATAATAAAGTAAGGTCCAAATAAAAACTTATTCTATTGTGTAGTGTTTCAACTTCCAGGGACACGATAATTATGTGAGCCCGTAACCTAAGCTAATGTTTTTCAAATACAATCAGCAACAACAACCTACATGGTAGTAAGGAAGGGAATAAGAAATCACTAATCATGAGGTGGAGCTCGAAAATGATGTGGTGACAGATACTCTGGTTATTCTGTCAAGATTATTGAACATAAAATATTATTATAGTTCTACACATTCTTTCATTTCTTTTTATGTTTAGAAAAACTTTTCAAAAACCACCTCAAGATATGATGGTTTTTTTATCTATAAGCATACTGAATGGGGAAATTATTGAATATAAATTATGTAACTCACCCTAGTTAATTTTTATGTACTTATCCTCTAATAAGATATCATCTTACTTCCTTTGGTATAGTTTTATTCGATATTGGGTATGGATTGTCTATATTTATACAAATCCAACATCAACTGTCAGGACAGGAAGATCACTCTTCACATTCTGTGCAATCCCACAATTATATTAAAGTACAAGGAGGATGCTGAATCACCTTCAGAATCCTCATCTCAGTTATAGATATTATTTCCTTATGAGTACGCATGTCTAATGAAAATGGTTGAGACAAAGGAGGGGATCATTCTTGAAAACATGGTTGTTATGAGGGTGTAAATGGATGTGTTCCCTAAAGAATTACCCAGTTTTCCTCCTCATCTATAGGTTTAGTAATCAATTGATTTTATACCAAGATCTATTCCCATATCAAACACACAATATAGGGTGGCCATCACTATGTTTTAGGAACATAAGAGGCATTTACAAGAGAATCTGGACAAGGGTTTTAAACATCTAAGTGATTCACCGTGGGGTGTCCAGTCCTCTTCGTCAAGAAGAAGGATGGATCAATGTGCTTCTACATTTATTACAATGAGCTAAAAAATCAAGATAAATAACAAGTTTCCCCTTTCAAGGATAGGTTACATATTTGGTAAAATACATGGAAGAAGTATTTCTCGAAGGTGGATCTTCAATCGGGGTATCACCAATTAAAGGTGAGGAAGTAAGATATTCCCAATAATTCCTTTTAAATTATGTATGGAAATTATTAGTTCATATTGATTCCCTTTAGACTCACTAATTATACATCAATATTCATGGACTTAATTAATATATTCTTTAGGTATTACATTGGAAAAGTTGATATTATAATATACTCTAAAATAAAATGAAGCAATAGTAGCATTTAAATTCTATTCTAAATCTTTTTTGAAGGGAAAAATATATCCAAATTAAATTAAATGTGATTTTTTAATGAACTAATAATCACTCCTGGGTCATGTAATCACCATAAAAGAAATATCCTTAAACCCTTCTAAAATAAAGGTAATTGAGTAGTGGCTCTGACCAGCACCTATAACAAAGATCCTTAGTTTCCTTGGTCTATCTAGGTATTACTAATGATTTGTGATAAACTTAACACAATTTTCAAACCCAGTAACCAAGATGAATCGAAATGGAGTAATATTTTTCTATAATAGTGAATGTGAAGACTACTTAAAATAGTTAAAAAAGAGTCTTACCACTACACCCGTACTGATAATACCTCCAAGTGGGGAACTATTTGGGGCATAAAATGATGCTACCAAGAAATGATTAATTTTTTTAATGATGAAAAATGATAAATTAATAGCCCATTCCTCAAGGTATTTCAATGTTCGTCAGCAAAATTATCCCATGCAGGATTTGGAGCTAGCAGTTATGATCTCCACATTGAAAATTCAGTGGCATTATCTCTATTGGGAGAAGTGTTAGATATATATACAGATCATAAGATGCACAAATATATATATTCACACATAAGGATCTAATTATTATCTATAAAATATTGCTACAACTCATCAAGGATTATGAATATTCAATACACTACCATCCAAGTAATTAAAATAAAGTGGTAGATTCTCTATGTTGAAAGGATCCTGTAACATTATCAATGATGTGAATTGAGAAGGATCTAATCTTCGTATACATGAAAAGTATGGGAATATGAATAATAATGGAAGCTACATTATCATTACTTTAACAAATGAATGTTCAAAAATCCCTTTTAGAGAAGATAAAGGATTCTCAAAGATATTATATTGAAATTCAAAACTAAGTGGAAGCTATAAGATAGGATAAATCTTCATAGTTCAAAATTAATGAGGAAGGAGTTATAAAATTTTGTTAATGACTATCTATACCATCCAATCTGAAGATAAATAAATAGATTCTGAATTATTCACATATCTTAACCATCTTTATTGACTCATGGGATCTTCAAAATGCATCTAGATCTATGATATTAATATTGGTAGGAAAATATAAAGAAAAAGATCATTGAATATACATCAAAGTGTCTACTATTTCATCAAGGAAGGTGGAAAGGAAAAATTATAAGTGGATGATTCAACCATTACCCATACCTAAATGTAAATGGGAAAATCAAACTATATACTTTGGCACTAGACTTATGAAGAAATCTAGAGTAAATAATTATATGTAGGTCATTATGGGTCATTTTTCAAAGACTAGTCACTTTATTATAATGAAATAGGACTTCTCACTTGATAAACTTTCATGGATCTACATCATAGATGTGGTGATACATCATAGATTACCATAATATATTATATTTGATCATGATGAAGGATTTACCTCCATGTTCTGGAAAATTGTCCAAAATGCTCTAAATACTAAGTCGAACATTATTAAATCTTGTCACCCAAAAACTGATTGCCAATCTAAGTGTAATATTCAAACATTTGAAGAAATATTTAGATCATGATTAATGGACTTCAATGGAGGATGGGATCCATATCTTCCACGAGTCGAGTTATCTTAAATAAATATTTTCCACCCAAGCATCCAAAAGGAACCTTATGAATCCCTTCATTGGAAAATATTTATAACATAGGAATTTTTTGATAGAGTTGGTGAACATAAGATGGTGGAACCTAAAATGCTCAAAGAAATTCCAGAAAAGGTGGAGACCATCCAACAGCATATTTGGGCTATGCAATATTGATTGAATAGCTATAAAAATAATCATAGAATGGACTTAGAGTTTATGTTTGCTGATAAGGTATTCCTCCACATATCTTCATTGAAGAGAGTCATTATATTTTGAAGGACGGGAATGCTAATTTCCAGGTATATAGGCCCCTTCAAGGTTTTTGATAGTGGTAGAGTTGTGTCTAGTCAAATAGAACTTCCACCTACCATGCCACGAGTACATGATGTATTCCATGTATCCCTCTTGATGTAGTGAATACCAGATTCATCACACGTACTAAAATTATAGTTAGTACATATATAAAACAATCTCTCTTATTAGGAGTATCTACTGAAGATTTTAGATCATAGAGATAAGGAAATATGTAATATGAATAGTCACCTGGTCAAGGTACTATAGAGAAAGCATAAGAATGAAGTGGAAACATGGGAACTGAAGGAATTTAAGAAGGATAAATACCCTCACCTATTTTTACTATAGTATGTAAAACTAAATTTCGAAAAAAAAATCATAATGGGGAATGAATGTAATGACCAATCATTTTATCAACGGAATTTCATTTTAATAATTAGGTCATAAAATAAATACATCTCATAGGGTAAAAAATTAAAACATAATAAATAATGATACATTATTCATTAAATAAATTAATAATAATTATAAATATTGTAGTGGGGAAACAAATTTAAAATAAGATAATAAAAATGGTAAAATTTAGATAAGCTCGATCCACTAGAATAACTGCACTCATGAACAATATTGTAGAAATAAAAACAATAATGCTAAGAATAAAATATTAATTTTTAAATTATACACAACCTTAAGAGAAAATTGAACTGAATAATATGTATTTATAGTAATTAAGTAAACAAAATGACCATTTGAAGCTAGCAACTGTAACAGTAATATGACAATTAAGAATAGTAATCTTGTAGTTATAATAGTTACCTCTCCTATGAATGTATAAAATCAAATTTAGATATCTTATAAATAATAATAATATATATTTATATCATGGTATAAGTAAATATATGTTTTAAAAATGATTAATTATTTGATTATATTTATGTAAAACATAAATGTTTATTTACAATTTTATAAATAATTTAATTATTTAAAATTAAATTTATCTTCATTAAATAGATTCATAAATTAATATTATTTTTTATTATAATTACTATAAATTTTTATGTGACCTTAATTAATTTTTGAAGGGGTGAAAAAACAGATTTTAATATTAAAATTGATATTTTAGAAGAAATGGTGATTTTATTTTAAAAAATACCATGTTTAGAAAAAAAATTCCCAAAATAGATTGAATTTTTGAAATCTAAAAAACTAAAAAATGTACGGTTTGATTTTTGGTATTTTTCTAAAATAGCTGAATTTTTTGTGAATAGTGAAATACGGTAATTTACCGTATTTAACATTGTATAAAAAATACATGAATTTTTGAGTCATGGATGATGTAAGAACCTATTGATCAAAACTATCCTAAACCATTTACTATAATTTATCATATAAATACACACTATTTATAGTATTGATCCAGAATAATAAACTAATGAATGTAATAATCAAAAACACCCCTCTCCTCCCCTTATAAATATCACCCCTCACCACCCCCTCTCCTCACATATTACAAGCCTTGTATACCATAAATACTCATTCCAATTCTATTCCCAATAATCTGACCCATGTCTAAGAGATACTTATTTCAACAAAAGACCAATTCCATGTTCCTTAAGGGGTCCTTCAACGAGGAGATATTCAAGGGGTAACTTTCTGAAACCATCTATATTAATTTCATTTCTTTTTCTACCTTCTCAACACATCCTTTATCAATAAATTTATAATAACTATATTATCATGTATATATTTTTATTTTATATTTATAATGGAATATATTCTATCCACCTCTTTTCTCATATCCTCTTATTTGAAAAAATGATATTTTTGTCCAAATTATGGTAGTTTACTATCTCCATGGATAATGAGTTTTTCAACATTATTGCATTCAAGAATAGTCATAATATTATTATTATGGTTAATTTTTTTTATATTTATATTATATCTTTTTATTGTGTTTTAACTGATATATAGACTTAATAATAATTAAAATGAAACAAGTTTGTGATGATTGAAAAATTTCTAAAACAAACTAAACATTTATCATTAAATTTTTTTAAAATGAATCGTCCTCATGCCAAAAAAATTATATATGGTACCATTTAAACATTTGGAATTGAATTAGAACTATATATTTTCACTTATCGATAATTATTCTCATTTTAGAAGAACATCCATAATTATATACAAGTAAAGTGACCATGACACCTTGAAGACAAACACTCCTAGAACGATGAAATTGAACTTTAGAAATCATCAAAATGAACATAAATGAACTTAATAAAAATAAAATAAATATATATTATGTTCTCAATTAAATAATTAATGAGTCTAAATTAATTATCTAGGACATTAATTGCAATTTTGGAATGTCTTCTACAATAAGGTTATAGATTTCTATGAACTTCCATTTTTTCCCTTTGGGATACACTTTATCTCTCTTTAACCTAATGTATTTCTTCATTATTATTATAAAATTATTCTAAATTCTCTTTATATGGTCCATAAATATGTATCTAGTTTAATTCATCCTTAATTTATGGGGAAATACATGATTTAAAAGGTTCCCTTCTAAATTCCTCTTGATAGGCTAGCCTGATTAAAATGGATGAATCCTTTTCATACCCATTTTCTAATACACTATATAAACTATTTAAATCTAAAAATATTTTTATAACATATATCATTTTATAATGAAAAAATATTTTTGGTCATTTATGGTTTTATACAAAAAAGATATTCATTTTTTCCCTTTAAAAACTCTTTAATATTTTCCATTAAACTGCACTAAAGTCGCTCTTTCTAAAAATTCCGAAACACTTTTTTTCAAGTATTCACTTAATATAGACATCATTATTCATGATATATTTTAATTTTTATTTTATTATTGTCTATAAATAATTTAATCCCTTCTTTCATGGATACCATTATGACACAACCTTTTTTTATTCCTTATGACATGACTAAGAAACCAATTTCATTCCATGGGTAACTATTGTGATTAAATCTTTTGTTTAATTTCTTTATGCCACACACATATGAATCTACATGTTATTATGGGTTCACCTAGATTGTTATCCAATACATTGGGTAATGTTTTAGTCTCCGGAGATGTCATGTATAAGAATAGGGAGTAAACCTAATCCGTTATGGGTCTTTATCCACCATGTGATATACTCTTTGAAGTTAGCTTTGAATCATATTTATGTCAGTGTATATGTTACTATTGTATTATAATATTTCCATGAAATTAAAAATCCATATTCTATGTTTTATTATTCCATATGTTTTTCATGATCCATGCCTTTTATGCTACCACGTTATTCCTTTATATGTTATATGTGGTGCTTTATTGAAATGTTTATTCCATTTCTGGGATTTTTACCTCATCCTTTTTATCTATGTATTTCCCCAGGATATCCTGTGTTATTTTCAGAACTCAAAAATATTTATTAACTCATTATTTATATAAAAAAAATGGTTTATTATTTTTATTTTGATGTCTTTTAATTATATTCCTGATCTTCTAAAGACACTTAACTTTATGATACTTGGTTTTTATTTAATGGATAATTATGCTTAAAATTCTATAATATTATTTTTAAAATGATTGTGATGATAAATATTCCATCTATAAAATCCTTTAATAACAAACATAGTATACTTCATGGATTACTGGGGATATAAAAAACATGGGTGATCTCAAACACTCAGTAAAGGTTAAGTACAGTGGAAGCTATCATGAATCAATATGTATAATCAACATGGAATGGAACATAATTGCACCCAAATTGAATTTAGACAGGTTGACTATCATGATAATAAAGGGTATTATAAATATGGATAGATAAATAAATAAAAACACATTTCATTTAAAAAACATAACTATCATCATTAGATAAGTCATAATCAATATGGAACGGAAAATAAATGGGAAAAAATCAAATTTAATCAATAATTGTGAACGAAACGCATTATGATATAATATTATAGTGAAAATCTCTATGATAATAAAAAAAATACCAAATAAGGAATAATTTTGATTATTGGGTGTCATGTTGTAGGGACATGATACCTCTACTCTCAAGATCTTTCACAAGATGGTTTAAAACTACCGGGTAAAAACTGGTTCGGTTTTGATAATATTACCACAACTTCCATAAGATATTTTAAAACTATTAGGTACAAACCAATCTAGTATATCAAATTGATTCATCTCATGAGACCGACCAATGCATCAATGTTCTTTCTATAAATGGTCCCCACCCATACTTGCATGTCCAAATTATTTTTCCTATATTAAATTAACTATTTAATTCAGGAATAAAAATTCATTGTTAAGAAATATCTCAATTGGATAAGGTGTATGGATTTATCAATAGCATTCAAAAGTAAACACCATATGTAAAAATGGTATATGCTTTTGGAAATAATTGTACCCATGATCTAGAAATATATATATTTACGAAAAATGAAATCTCCATTGATCACAATTTCGTGAATAATTCAAAGGATGGTATAATTTTAACATATACCTATTGTAGAATAGGAAAAATATATGGTTGTTGACATTGGTGAATAGAAGTACTCTAAAAATACCATTAAAACCATTTTTGAGTAAAAATATATTTTTAACCTTGAAATTCACATTTAAAAATAAATTATGTAAATACGAATGAAAACATTTTATTTTGAAATAACATTATAAATTATTAAAATAATATTAAAATAATTAATTTTTAATGATGTTTTAAAAATCCCCTCATGTTTTATAAGTTAAGAAAAATATTCCATTCATATTTTTTTACAAATGTTACAAAGTACCTCTTTTTGAAAATAGTGGGAAGATTCCTTTTAAATTTTTTTGGTAAACGTAAGATATGGTTTTATATGAAATTAATAAATTTTTAGAGAATATTAAAAACTTTTATGAAAACTCTTTTATAATAAAAATACATGGAAGTAAAATATTCCTCTGTGGGGACTTAAACATAAAAATCACTAATAATAAATAGGTTGTGAAATAATCCGTTGACACTTGGATTTAATTGGAATCCTGATCCCAATTAAATAAATAACTTCAAATGAAGATTTAAACACCATTAATATAATAGGATTATTGATATAACATATTAAATTGGTATTATATACACCACAAAAATGAAATAAGTGTTGAATATGAAATATGTCTCATAGAATTAAAAGTGAGATGAGAACCCCTTACTACTTTATAATTAGTTGCATCATATTCTCCATGAATGAATAAAATTTATCAAAAAATTAAATATAAATAGAATAAATAAATTCATGATATAAAATGTAAAAGGTACTTTATATACACATCATAAAATAATATAGGTTCATAACATCAAAATATACCTCAATGATAGAAAATTGAGATGAATTCCCTCACTCAACGCTTTCCTTTAGTGGAACATGCTTTAACCTCTTATATTAAAAATATATATTAATTATAAATTTTTTATATAACCATAATAATTTATTTCACACAGTATATGATTTATTTTATAACCTTATTATTATCAATTCATTGTTTAAATCACTATTTTGTGTGGTAACTGCTTCATTTTTCATGTATATTTTGATATAGTATTTTTAGTCCTTATTATTTTATAATAGTTCCATCATCAAAATAATATTATTTATGATGAAAATATAATATATTTTAAATATATATATTTTTATAGTTAGTCATGATGATAGATATTGTGAAATTAATTACATTTTTGAATGATATTGTAGGTTTTACATACCCATGAACGTAGATTTCATTTTTTGATGGATGGAATAGAATAATGGTAAATAATAAATAAAATTTAAAGAATTAATATTATTTCTTATAATATATATATATATATTATTTCTATATTTATAACCATCCAAGTAAACTTTTTGAGTAAAATTAATTACACCACTACGTGGACATAACAAGTTGTACGTACGCACAAGTGATGTTTTAATTTTTTATATGATGGAAATGAGGTGGAATATGGTTGTATCATAATAATAATAAAATCTCAGTATATTTATTATAATAGAGTTATTATTTATAATGGAACAACATGAACATATAGTATAATAATAAATAAACATGAAAGAGTTAGTAAAAATATTACATCATCTTGAGTGGACCTCCTTTAGATATATTCTTAAGGGGTCTAGGATTGTTCTTTTGGATGGACCAGAAAATAAATAACATGGATAAGGATGTTAAGAAGATAAGTTGGTAGTATTTTGTCTAGATATAAGGCTCTATTTTGTGTAAGTAAATGAAGGAAGAAGTGTCCTTTTAAAATTAAGGTGAGGTGCACTTTTACAATTTCTAAAAAAAATTAATATAATAAGACTATTCTAGAGGAAAATGATTCCAAATGGCCTATTAATGAATTGGGGGTGACTATGGAAACCATATATTATCCTCTTTGGAATTATTTAATATTTTTATGATTTTTAAATTATTTAATAAATTATTATTTTCATAAAATATCATTATTATCAATTTTTATCCTATTCATTGATTTTACATTAAGAATATCAATATTACAAGATATCTTCAAATAAATTTGTTTAATACAATCCCAATATTTTATAATAATCTATAGAATTATTTGGATCCCCTGAATTAATTTCAATTATTTTAACATTAATATTTTTAATATCATTTTTAAAATTTTTCTCTTAATTGAATAATACATGCATCATCGTTCTGTAATCATTTAGTGAATTAATTATTCACTAAAAATTAAAAAAAATATGATGATGAAGATAAATATTATTTATTTTATAATAATTTTTATTTTAAAACATATCCCCTAGTTGACACCATATTACAAATGTTGTAGCTATTTAAAACATTAGTGTGACATCTTTGACATTTTTTTTAATAAAATATTATAAATGGCATAATCACATAAAAATGGAAACAAATTGCACACATTCGAACATTGATTAATTATGGATGAAAATTACTCATCCAGTATAATTTGGGAAAGTTTTAGGGTCTTTTTCTAGTCCTTGTCTTTTTATTTTTAACATTACCTACCTGATTTACCCTTTATCCTGGTAACATAAATAACTAATGTTACAATTAATATTAATTAAAAATAGGGTCATATTTAATAAATTTGACCTCATGAATACAAATATATAATCCATTTTTAAAAAATTTCAAAGTACATAAGTGGAAGAATTTAACACAAAATTAAACTGGATAAACGCAATGAATAATAGTTTTTCAAAAAAATGCACATTTAAGTATAAAAACTTTTTTTATATGAAATTCAACAATGAAATTTATTCTAATGAATATAATAATATTTTATATAATTTAATAAAACTATTTTTACTATGGAACCATTTTAAATAAAAATATTACTTTGTAAATTATGGAAATAAAAATACAGTTTATAATAAAAATGTTATTTTTCACTTTTCAATGGAGAATCAATCTCTTCAGAAAAATAAAAAAAATGACCATAATGTAATTTTAATATGATAATATCAAAAATTAAGTTTATTTTATCATATAAATTTTATATCTATTCCCAAAATTAATTATATTTTTTATCTCACAAAATGTAGTAAAATCTATTTTGAAGAAAGATTATATTTAAAGAATAAAATAACCTTACTAAAAATTGTGTGTTTATTTCCATTGAATTAATAAATTTTTTTTTAATATTACCTTAATATATATTTCATAATATAATTAATATTTCTCTCACCCATTAATATAATGTCTAGGTTATGATTGTCTTATTAAAACAATAATATTTAATAGTATATCATGGTTATTTTAAGCTCAGTGTCACGTGTACCTCAAGATTTAAATTGAATTTTATATATTATAAAATATCATGATGTTACAATAATATTCTCCATAACCAAGGGAATGGAAAATTATGAAATGGGTGATCTAAAATGCTCAGAATGTGTAAAAAAATATATCAATCAGGATAAATTAAGAAGCCATAATAACTGTCATAAGTGAGGATAAGATGAATTTATGGGAATGAGAGAATAATCAATATATATGATCATAATTGAATTAAATAATTCATAAATAAACACAGAATAAAATCATGAATCATGATATAAATCATTTTTTATAAAATAATAATTAATCATTATAATGTAGAAATATTAAACAATAATCACGATTCATGAAGCATGACATAATAATGTGTAATTTCGTCAAAATATGGAACAAGCATAATAATATAAAAATATTTCTTATATAAATGTTAAATACATTGAAAATTACCACATAGTGGAGTGATTCTCCGATCAATTTTCATTCATTTCACTAATAATTATCATAAAAATAGCATATTGGGATCTTTATTATATCCCTAACATGTCATTTTATAAAATAAAAATATTTACTTAATTCATATTAATGATATGAAATTTTGAACCCACATGTTATATAATAAAAAACCTTACGTATGTGTTCCACATGAACATGATCACATTCATTAATCAACAATAGAATAAATAACCGATGAGAATGAAATATATTTCAAAAAACCCCAAGGAATAAAGAAACCATCCAATTAATGAATGTGGATGATTTCTTTGAAACATGACCATAAGGAAACATAATAAATATTAAATGGACATTGAGATATATGAGAAGAAAATTAGTCGAACATTAGAGTTTTTTTAGAAAATTAGATGCAATATCCTTTACATTTTGGTAATTTTTATTTTAAAAGATAATATTTTATAAGATAAAATTTTTTGAAATAAAATGAAAATTTAAATATAATTTCCATTATAGATTTCTAAAAAACATAAAAAGAATATTCATAATGTAAATCATGTAAAATTATGGGAGATTGAGATAGTTTGGAAAACATAAAAACATATCCCTTTCACACTCTTGTATGAGAAACTCAATGTTTGAATAAAATGACCTTAATCAATAATTTTAAGTAGGGATAAAGACGTATATAGAATAATATGAAATATGTAGA
The DNA here is from genome assembly GCA_963277665.1 of Viscum album. NCBI lineage: Eukaryota > Viridiplantae > Streptophyta > Magnoliopsida > Santalales > Viscaceae > Viscum > Viscum album. Next base: position 670,461,027 of record OY728139.1, on the reverse strand, counting down.
TGTATAAGAATGGGATATTTAAAAACGAAGAAGATATAAGTTCAATTATATGTACACATATCATTCTGATTGAATTACAAACCAAAGGGATGAGAAATAATTTGAATACATGTCAACCAAAAAATAGAGTAGAATAAAATAGATGGAATTTTAATGTTAATGAAAAACATATTTCCCTTCATGAATCTTTATATATCAAAAATCATATTTTATAAGTGTTTTTTTTAAAACAAAGCCATACCATGAAAAAAATCATGAAAAATTACATTAAAATAATGTACAATAAACATAACAAAAAATACATTATTCAAAACATAATTAATATCTATTAACGTTTTTTCATGACTCGTCTTCACCAAGATGAGGTAAGGGATAACAGACTTCCAAACCCATCCCTCATGTTTAAGGAGATATAATGTCCACCGAGACCCACCGTCAATAGGACCTGGATTGGGGACTAAAACCAAGGGTATAGAATCACTCATAATATTGACGAAATTACCCTTTTTACTTAGTAGGATTGAGAGATAAGATAGTAAATCCCAAAAAACTAAAAAATTGGAAGTAAAGGTAAATCCAAAACAATCCATTCCCATATGAATTTTCTAATAATAAGTGTTACAATGTGCTGGGAAACTTCAAAGGGAAGTATGAAAAGAAAATAAAAGCAGCAATGACAACTGTTCCGATGTCTGAGCTAACACAGTCTCACACAGTCCCCAAAGTCCTCCTATAAACCTGAAAATAGTTTTATATATGTAGGGTGAGTAGACATGTATACTCAGTAGGGAAAACCAAAAGCTCCTATGCACAAGTGGGGAGGAATTCTAATGCCCTGTGAGTAAATGAGATAACCAAAGCACCTAGCAAGGAAACTATCCACCCAAGCCTTACCAAGGCACACACCCCAAAAAACCCTAGTCATGTAAAGTAATAGTAATAATGATTCAGTGTTTGGGTTCCCCACACCACTTTCCCACTAGTTATTATAGTCATTCTACGCCTCAGGCCTTCCCCGCCATTATCACAGTAGTCCCACTGCCCCCCCCCCCCCCTCAACAACAACCATTGGGCCACCACAACCACGCATCCCGCCCGCAGACACCTGGGCCAAAACAACCACACATAACCACTCCTGTAGACACAAGGATCCGAATAACTACCGCCAAGCCTGAAGACACATGGACCTGAACAATTACAGCCACGCCTGAAGACACTTGGGCCTCATCCTGAAGACACTTGTGAAACAACCTACCTGCACACATATGAGCCACTCTCCACAACATACCTTTCCCAAAGAATCATGGGCTATAATAGACTTTAATCTGTCCTAGCCTGCCTAAAAGGTATTGGGATACTCAGGAAAGGGAGAAAAAAAGATCTAATATCCTGCCACTTATAGGAGTGTTGGGAAAAACACCCTCCCCCATAAAATGGGGGTGTTCAGAAAAAAGTAAACAACTTTGGTGTGGTGAGATTAAGAAACATAAGAACTAAAGTATACATATAGGTAAACAAGCACTCATCCAAACCTAGGGGTTCCAAAACCATCCCACACATAAACACCCTCATTACAATTCATTCGTAAAATGCACAATAGCCACAACCAAGTCACAACTCATTCCCAGAAAACAGTTTCCCATTGAATCCATTCTCGTTATCATATTCAAGTGATCCCATTTAAATAATTCTCCACTACCAGGAAACTAACAGGTATTTCCACAATCCAATGAAAGAAAAATAGCCAAGAATCAAATTAAGAATTCACACCTGGTTCTCTGTAAAGTCACAAAAACAAAAGGGATCTATGAGATACCTTGAAGTATTGGACCAAAACCAATCCCCAACATATGGCCCCCACGGCCTCAGATCCACAATCCAACAACTACACTATAGGGGATCACATTCCCATCTATGTCACCCAATGAGCATCCAGCTGAACCACCACCCATATTACCAAGACAGAATAAGGGAGTTTTTAGATTTAACACACCATTCATTAAGTTCATTAGTTTTTTTTGGTTAATTGGTGTGATCAAACAAGGATTTTTGTTCATTGGCCATCCATTTAATCAACTGAGTTAGCGTGATTAACCAATTTCCATTTTACAACCATTCAATAATCACAAAAGACAAGGGATCAGTAGTGTGCAAGGATGAACCACCAATGGCCACTATTTTTAGTGGATATAAGCCCATACAATTCACAACATATAAGAAAAGATAAAAGAGTGTAGAAACATCATCAAACACACCCATTCATTCCTCAAACCCCATTTATTATCTTTGTTATGGTTTGGTTTAATCCATCCCTAAAGTAAATATTATCATAACCACCCCACATGATAAACAGTAAGTAAATACAAAGGAAGAACCCTATATGGATTGTCAATTATTAAAGTTTTTCTCCACGCGCCAAGAATTGGGGATGCGTCACTTATAGGGGAGGAACTTCAAGGACTCCAAGAGTGAGCAGGAAAGGCTCCAGCATAGGCACACTAATAGCCTTAGGAAGGGTGACTCCAAACACACTAAGTAATGGAAAAGATACCAGCCTTTAAGAAGAAAGAATCCTCATTGATAAAGGCGAGATCATGGAGTTACGAGATATGAATTTTTGAACAATTTTAAAGGTGGATTGTCGATTCACCATGAGGTTGGACAGTTACACATGATGGAATTAATTATTATTTAATAATTCTCATCAGAGAGGTGTCCATAATGGCTATGAGTTAAATGGTTTCCTTTAAACAGAGGAAAACGTGTTATAAGGGAGGAACTAGAAGGTATGGGAAAACGTGTGTGACATAGAGGATAAAGCCACATGTTTTGGTAATTCAAGGGCCTCCAAACTCTTGGGGGATTTTAGATATCATTTATGGGATTTAAATGGCTTTGAAATGGGTATTGAAATACTTTTAAGTCAAACTATACATTGTGGGAGTGGAAACAGTTAGAAACTAGAAAAAAGAACAAAGTTGGGACACTGTTTAGTAAGACACCGTAATGGTGCCACCATCACGGTGCCACCTATTTGGTGGAACACTATATGTCATTCCACCCTCAAGATGCCACCGTCACGATTCCACCATCACAGTGTCACCGTAACGGTGCCACCAATTATGTGTATTAATGACAGTAGTGCCACCATTTTGTTTTGAGACTGTGATGGTGAAACCGATATGGTGCCACTGTCATGATGCCACCATAACTGGTGCCACCGTCATTATGTCGTCGTGACTGGTTCCACTGTTTTGGTGGAACCATTTTATGGAACCTAGTTTTTAGAGAACTTATTAATGAGTAACTATCTATGCCATTAAAAGTAGATACCTTTCAAACTATTCTTTCCCTTGAGAATAGAAACTAGACCCGAAGAAAAGAGAGGGGGTCAAACAACCACCTCAAAAGATACCTCATAGAAATAACCGCCTCGACATCTAGGAACAACTCTCTCTCATCTATATTTTGAAAAACCACGGATAAAATACCATTTCTATCATCCAAGTAACCGCAAAAACATACAAAGGTCACACCATCCAATCATATGGATTAGGGAGTCCTTTCCCCCATCTCGTGATATTATCCTCTTTGACTGGAACTAACTCACCCACATAGGTTTAATCACATAATCCTTAATGCGTATTGATTATAGATCAGGTCCTACCCTCTCCATAGTTAGGAATCTTCACACATATTCCACGAACAAGGAAAAAACACATTTCATAGTTAACAAGGTCAAGAAATACATCACAATAAAGTATGAAACAAAACAAAAAAAACTCAAAATAGGTATGGGTATTGGGTGCGCATTTGCGTCTCACATACCCAGGTACTCACCTCGTTGTCACCATGCCTTCATAACAGAAAAACCAATGTAATGGTTCTACCAGGAAGCACCTTCTTCTCATGATCATTGATCCTCACTTGTCGCTCTACAAACATCGCATTGTCCTCGATATCTAGCTTCCCCCTGTCGAGGACGAGCGAATCATCGTGTTGATACCGACGAAGCTCAGACACATGGAAACATTGTGCACCCTATATCGAGACAGTTGTAGCACTAGTTTAGAATCCACTTTGTTGACCCCCCCCCCCCATCACCTTGAAGGGTCCAACGAACCTAGGAGAAAGCTTACTCCCCCTATCGAACTTGTATTGCCCACACTGAGGGTAGACCTTCTAGAACACATGGTCCCTGACCACGATGTAAAAGGGTCTCCTCCTATGATCAGCATATTACTTATTCCGATCCCTAGCTGCTTTCATTATCTCTCATATAAGTTTAACCATCTCCTTCATGATCTTCACCACCTCCAGACGAAGAACATGTGCTTCCCCGACCACTATCCAGCACACAGGTGAGCGACAAGGCGTCTCATAGAAGGCTTCAGACGGAGCCATGCCAGTGGTAGAGTGATATCTATTATTGTACGCAAACTCTACCAGATTAAAGTGTATCACCCATGATTCCCCAATTTCCAAAACACATGATCGTAGCATATCCTCCAATGTCTGGATGGACTTCTCTGTCTGCCCATCTGTCTAGGGATGGAAAGCAGTGTTGAGGCATTTCTGGGTTCCAAAATCATCTTACAATCCATTCCAGACTTGTGTTTTAAACCATGATTCTTGATTCGGGACTATGGATCGAGGAACTCCATGAAACTGCACCACCTCATCCATGTACCTCTATGTTAAGGAATCCACATAACTCGACTCCTTGATTGCTAGGAAGTGATCTTATTTTGTCAGCCGGTCCACCACTACCCAGATAGCATTGGAACCCCCTTGAACTCTGGGTATCCCTATGATGAAATCCATTGATATGTCATCCCACATCTACTTGGGGAAATCTAAAGGTTGTAACAGACCTCGGGACATTACCACAAACACGACCATTTTCTGCTATACCCCAAGCCACAAAAACTGGCCCCTCAAGCCCTTGTACATCTTGGAAACTTCTGGTTGCACCGCCAGGGGTGTGTTGTGGAACTTTCCCATAACTCTCTTGTTAATTTCCATTGGGAAGAACAACTTTCCATGAAACTATATCTAATTTTATCCATCTTCTACCCATCCTTCTAGAGCATTGCCCTGGCTAACACGATCATGCATCACTTCATCCTCTATGTCCCCCCACTAAAACTCCTCCACCTATTTCAAAAAATATGAATGTACTATAATCTTTAATAGACAGCCTCTACCATCCTCCACCCTTTCATATAGGTGTAGGGTATCCAAATCTTCCACAACCTTCCAACTATTTGTTTATTCATGAACCACATCCTTCTGCGACATCCTTCTCAAGGAATCGGACACCACGTCCCCTTTCCTGAGGTGTAGGAAATTTTGAATTCATAGTTCTGAAGACACTCCCACAACCTTCGATTCCAGAAGTTTAGGTCCCACTGGGAGAAGATATACCTCAAGCTTCTGTGATCTGTGAAGACATTGAAGCGTTCCCCAATGATGTAATGCCGACACAATTTTAGTGTGAACACAGCCGCTGCAAGTTATAGATCATGGGTGGCATAGTTACGCTCAAGGGGACATAACTGACTAGACCTATAAGAGGTCACCCCCTTCTGTTGCATTATCACTCACCCCAAGGCTTTGCCTGAAGCATCAAATAACACCTCAAACATCACCCCTTTTTCTGGCAACCTCAGCACTGGGGCACTAACCAACTTCCACTTCTCATAACGGATGGTTGCCTGGTACTGCTCACTCCATACAAAATCCTGGTCTTTCTCAGTCAAACTATCAAATGTGATGCCACTCTGGTGAATTTGGGCATGAATATCTGGTATTAACCTCCTAGATCGAGGAAACTTCGATCCTCTACTGCATTCTTGGGTTCTTCCCAAGAAACAACTACTTCAACATTCAATGGGTCCACTACTATTCCATTCTCAGACACCACGTGCCTAAGGAAGTGCACCTCTCATGTCCAAAACGTGCACTTGGACAAATTCTCATAGAGCTTGTGATATCAAACGACTTCTAAAATAATCCTTAGATTCTCGGTGTAATCCTAATATGATCTTCAGTAGATTATAATGTCGTCAATAAACACGACTATGAACAAGTCTAGATATTCCTGTAAGACAGAGTTCATGAGTCCCTTGACCACTACTTGTGTATTCGTAACACCGAACAGAATGAAAATGAACTCAAAGTTCTTATATATGAACCTGAAGGCAGTCTTTGAGATATCACCCTCCTTCACCCTCAACTGGTGATATCCTGACCGCAGGTCGATCTTAGAGAACCATCATGCCCCCTTCAACTAATCAAAAATGTCGTTGATCCTCAGGAGGTGGTAATGGTTCTTGATCATCACCTGGTTCAGCCTTCTTTAGTCTATACACATCCTGATACCACCATATTCCTTCTTTTTAAACATGACTAGATAACCACATGGTAACGTGATTGGTCAAACAAAACCCTTCTTCATCAGAGCGTCAATCTGAAACTGTAGCACCCACAACTCAGAAGGCGACATCTGATAGGGATCCATCGAAATCGAAAGGGCACCAGGTTCCAAGTATAACCCAAACTCAACATCGCGTCGAGGGGGTACAGTCACCACATCACAAGAGAAGACATCCATGAACTCAGTTATGATCCTCAGGACATCCACCATATTTGTATCTGTTGAATCTACTGATAGATCATATAATACGGAAATGAAGGGCCCCACTCATCGGTTTCCCTCCTAGAAACCTCCCTTGCTGACAAAAGATACACGTTGACCACTCATATCTGAAAATACGACCCTTATCTATACGAATTTGATAATGGAACACACATAGAATAGATAGTCGATGCCTAAAATGAAATCACATGGTTATATTTGCAACAAAATAAGGTCCCCAATGGACTGATGTGGTCCCAACATCAGTTTATATCCTCGAAAAACATGAGACATGTTGGTCTGACCTCTAACTAGTGTGCTCAAAACCAGGGTCATGGGAAGTCTCTCTGCATCAAGACCCAAAGCATGGGCTAGACTAGGTGCAACAAGGAAGTGTGATTCTCCTGAATCATACAAGCCGAAAACAAGAGTTCTGAACAAACAGATCATACCTTGAATGACTTCTGGCCCTTCTGGAACTGCTGCCTCTGTGGCGTGCAACTACCCACGCACAGCTCCTTTGACCCTCGGCTGTCATCTGCCTCCTCGAACACACCTCATTCGAGGTCCCTGAGGAGATCCCTGAGGTCGGCCTCCTCCTGCAACATCTTCTCTCAGAGGATCGGGGGCTCACTGTCCCTGCTAATGCTGCTGAAAGGGCCTGGATGGAAACTGCTTCTATAGAGGTGGGTGTTGAACTTTCCCACCCCACTGTAATACACTCAGTCCAATAACAGATTCTGAAGGTACCCACGATTACCATATATGAATCATCTTGATCCTGGTACCGGAAAGAAGGGGTGAGGACTAGTAGATTGAAACTGGAATTGTTGGGTCCTGCACCCCAAGGGTAGAAACCTAGAATGCCCTGTTGCCGATGGCCTAGTATTAACGGCCTTCCCCTTTGACGATCCCAACTGGTACCCCTCTCACAGAACACCTCACAACATTTGAATCCTCTCCACCACTTTGGCCTTCTTTTTAACCTCCATGTATGTCGGTAGAGTGAAGGGAGTATCAACATATTAATGAGAAGGTCGGAGTGCCTCTTCTAAATGTCTCGCCCGAGAATCCTCATCCCGAAAGAGGTCTAGAAAAAAATGTAGCAGATTCTAAAACATGATCCCCATATCCCTCACTAACATAATCCCCTTATAAAGGGAGATTATCTCCTACCTCTTCTCATCCTTCATCGTGGAAGAGAGGAATTTCACCCATAAATCCCTCTCGAAGTGAGTCCATGAAACCACAGCCTCCCTCTTCTCCCAAAGATAGAGCATCCACCACTGACACACCGCTCCCCACATCTGGATTACTTTTAGAGGAACCCAGTACTCCATTTTAGCTTGGATCAAGCCGAAATCTATCACCATCTCATCGAGCCATCTCTCTGTCTCCATGTTCGAGATGCTTCCCTCATACTTCCTAAGGGTCTGCCACTAAAAGTAAAGAATTGTATTATTCCACTGGAAGTCCTCCTCCTCTCGATCAGCCCTCTGCTAATCAGCTAAATCATCCTCCTGGGCCTCAATCACCTACACTACTCATGGTCACCGTCTAGGTCTCATAGCTACAAGGTAAACAAGGAATGCCTAATCCTGAGTAGTGTAGAAGACTGATTTTAAATTTTTCTTAAAATTTTAATTTATTTTAAATCCCCAAAATACCCAATACATACAATAACACAAGTCATTATGATTCATGTACCTTTACTATGGTCTATACCATGCAATTAGTGTAGACTCACATGGTCATTAGGTAGGTCCAGAGACCTTTCATCGGATCACATGGGGCGCTAAAATCATGTGTCCTAGCTGGTCTTCTCTAGCCTATTTCATGCACTAAGATTTCCTAACACTGTTTCCCTACCATTCCATGAAATCCAAAATGTTCCTAACCCCGGACTCCATACTATCTCACAACCATCATCCTCTGATATCATTCTATCATGACTCGCCATCACCAAGATGATGGAAGGGACAACAGATTGTCATACCCTTTCTTCTTCATATTGAAAAAGAGATAATTACCCCTGAGACCCTCCATCAATGGGCCCTGAAGTGGCGACTAGCATCAAGGGTATAGGATCACACGTAATATGTAAGTCATTACCCTTTTTATTTAGTAGGATCAGGAGATAAGATAGTAAATCCTAAACATCACAAAAACCAGAAGTAATGGTAACGCCAAAGAAATCCATTCTCATATGCATGTTACTATAATAAGTGTTACAAGGTACAAGAAAACTCCAAAGGGAAGTACCAAAAGAAAAGAAAAGCAGAAAAAACAACTGTTCTGACGTCTGAGCTAATACAGTCCCTCACCGTCCCCAAATTTCTCCTTGAAACCTGAATACAGCTATATATAGGTAGGGTCAGTATATAGGTATACTCACTAGGGGAAACCAAAAGCTCTCGTGAACAAGTGGAGAGGCATTCTAAGGCCGCATGAGAAAATGAGATAACCAAAGCGCCAAGCAAAGAAAATATCCATCCAAACCACACCAAGGAACACTCCCCAAATAATTCATGTCATGTAATGTAATATTAATAATGCATCATTGCTTGGGTACCCCTCACCACTTTCTCAATAGTTATTGAAGACATCCTACGTATCAGACCTTCCCCTCCATTCTCACTATAGTCACATTGCCACCCCAACAACAACCTTTTGGGCCACAACAACCATGCATCCCACCCACAGACACCTAGGGCACAACAACCACACATAAACACACCCACAGACACCTGGGCCAGAACAACTATCGCCACGCCCGAAGACACATGGTCCACATCCCAATGACACTTGGGAAACAACCTGCCCACACACACCTGGGCCAACATCCATAACATACCCTGTCCAAAGAATCTTGGGCTATAATGGACCTCAGGTCATCATATGCTGCCAGAAATTTCTAGGGCTACTTGGTAAAGGGATTAAAAAATGAGCTAATAACCATCCACTCATAGGAGTGTTGGAAAAAACACCCTCCCCCATGAAATGGGGGTGTCCAGAATGAAGTTCTCAACATGGGTGGGCGCGAATAAGAAACATAAGAACTAAATAATACAAATAGGTAAGAACTAACTCATCCCAACCTAGGGGTTTCAAAACCATCCCACACACAAACACCCTTATTAATATTGATTCATAAAAATCACAAAAGCCACAACCAAGTCACAACTCATTCCCAGAAAACAATTTCCCATTAAACCCATTCTCGTTATCATATTCAAGTGGTACCATTTAAATAATTCTCCACTACTGTGAAACTAACTAGAATAGCCACAAGCCCGGGATGGAAAAACTGCCAAACTAAAAATTAATAACTCGCACCCAATTATATTATAAAGTAACAACAACAAAAGGGATCTGTGAGATCTCTCAAAATACTGGAACCAAACCAAGCCCCAATATATGGCCCCACAGGGCCTCAGTTCCACAAACCAACAACTGCACCACATGGGATCCCATCCCCATCCACATCACCCCACGAGCATCACTTAGAACCCCCCCCCCCCCACATATTACCAAGACAAGGCATGGGAGTTTTCAGATTCAACACACCATTCATTATGTTCCTTCTTTCCATTTGGTTAACTGGGGTGATCACACAAGGATTTTTGTTCCGTGGACATCCATTTAATCAATCGAGTTTATTTGATTAACCAACTTCCATGTTACTACCATTCAATCATCACAGAAGATAGGGGTTCATTAGTTTGGAAGGAAGGACTACCAATGGACACTATTTTCAGTGGAAATAAGCACATACACTTGATGACATATAAGAAAAGATAAAAGAGTACAGTAACATCATCAAAAACACCGCTAAATTATTTAAAAACCATTTATTATCTTCTTTATGTTTTGGTTTTATCTATCTCAAAAGGAAAAATTATCATACCCACCCTTCATGATATATAGTAAGGAGAGACGAAGGAATGACCCTACATAAATTATCAACGATCAATGTTTTTCTCCATGTGCCAAGAACTGTGGATGCACGACTGACAGGGGAGGAACTCTGATGGCTCCAAGAGTGAGAAGGAAAGGATCCAGCATAGGCACACCACTAGCCTTGGGATGGGGTACTCCAAACACACTAAATAATGGAATAGTGACAAGCCCAGAAGAAGAAAGAATCCCTGTGAGATAAAAGGTGATATCTCGGAGTTATGGGATATGAATTTTTGAACAGAATTAAAGGCAGACCATGGTTTCACCACACGATTGGACATTTACACATGATGTTATTAATAATTATTTAATAATTCTCATTAGAGATTTTTCCATAATATCTATCAGTTATAGGGTTTCCTTTAAACAGAGGAAAACGTGTAATATGGGTGGAACATGAAGGTATGTGAAAAAGGGTGTGACACCGAGTAAAAATAAAAATTTTTTGGTAAGTCAAGGGTTTCCTGGATCTTGGGGGAATATAGATATCATTTATGGGATTTAAAATGATTTTAGAGGGGTATTAGAACACTTTTACATCAAAAGATACATTTCAGGAGTGGAAAAAGTCAGAAACTAGAAAAAAGAACAAATGAGGGACACCGTTTGGTGATACAATGTAATGGTGTCACCGTCACAGTGCCACTGATTTGGTGGAACACCGTAAGAAGTTACACTATAGCGATGCCACCGATTCGGTGGAACACTATAAGCAGTGCCACCATTTCGATGTGTGATCGTGACTGTGTTGCTGCTATGATGTCGCTGTCACGGTGTCGCTGTAACCGTTTCCACTGTTTCAGTGGAACCGTTTGATGGAACCATGTTTTTGGAATACTCCTTAATGAGTCACTATCTAGGCCATTACACGTTTATATTAGGAAATTTTAATCTTTTATTACACATATATTAATTATTTATTCTTTATTTTCATTTTCATATGTTGTAAATTTTGATCATTTTATACAAGTTACAAAATGGGGAGTTTTTTACATAGTATTTGATAATAATTTCTTAACTGCGTGATTATCCAAGATATTAAAATCATTGTGTTGAAATTATTTAGGAAGAAAAATGTTCATTTTATGGATGATATGTGTACAGTTCACGATTACGAAATTCATTATGAACATCAATCTTTTAATTTTTTGAATACAATTAATTCCCTTTTAATCACAATTAATTTTGATGTAAAAATTAATGAAACATTTTAATAGGTTAAATTATACTTTAGTATCACATATTTTCAGTTAATATCCTGAACATCATTAAAGATGAAAATTATATTGTTGTTAAAGCATCCTATATATAGGTTTTTGAAAAGACCCAAACAACAACACATTGTCCAAATGAATGATCATGAGTTAAAATTTATAAAATAGAAATATTATTTAAATAAAATAATACATATATTATTATAGAATAATTATAGGGGGAAATAATATTTAAAATGATTTTATTCAAGTAGGTAATTGAAAATGTTAGAGTGTAGTTGGATACTAAATTTGAGGGCTATGTTCCTTTATAGAACAGGTTCATTCTGAATGAATTATTTAGGAATCATTAATGAGACTAGAAGTTACTGAGCATGTATAAAGAATTTTGTATAGGTATGTTGGAATGTGATTCAAGGGAATATCAAAGCCAGCATGTGGTTTGAATTGGGTAGAGGATGGAGATCATTTTCTACATCTACTTTGGTTGTATATCTATTAAAACTCATTCCTTAATGTGAATGGAATTCAATTTTAAATGGAAAATGATGGATTTAAAAGGTTATATCAATAACTGATAAATATATTATAATATATCAAGAATCCAAAATCCATGATCAAACTATACCAGATAAATCAAATAATTCATAAATTGTAAATGAAGAAACCAATATACCTTACACTATGGATTCCCATTATATTCATCTTCATCCATTATTAAAATAGATCATAATAGTTTCATCCAAAAGGTAATCCTATATAGGTATCCATGTGATGAAGATAAATTTATCATCATATGATTGGGATCTCCAACTATCAATGACATGTTATTTCCATGTGGTGTGAAGGATGTAGAATAACAGAGCTTTGGACATGAGAGTTTTGGCCTAGGATTGGGAAATGTTAACTTATTACTATCAAAGAGAAACATGAATATTATAAATCCTTTTAGGATGGTCAAATAGATATCATCAATTTACTCATATGTTATAATATATGTGTAAATTACTCACACAACTAACTACGATACATTTCTTATTATGAAATATTTTTCTTATAATATACATCATTGAAGACCACTTGATTGATAAAAAATATCATTTTTATCCAATATAAATGAAGATGTTGAATTTTTATATAGTATTTAATATCATAAAAAAATGAGTTACATGTGTAGTTCCACCTTATAATATGTCTCTCCATACACAATGATGTAGTGTCTATGGAATAATTATAGAAATACAATAGATGTTTAACTAACCATAGTCAAATGTATCATAAGCATAATGGATTTATGGAATTTCTTGTTTACTCTCACACTTATACTAAAACATAATAGACCTTTTTCCATGTAAACTTATATTATATAATATATGATAACTTGTGAAATAATATCCAAAACTCTATTTTTTATCATTCAAAACACTTTTGGTAATCTATCATTAACTTCAATTTATATCACATCTAAAATAATATTTTATAATGAACCATCCAAATATACTCTAGTTAAACTCTAAAAGCCATTCAAAGCAACAGTCAGAGTCAAAAAAATCCCCATTTAGATTACCAGAATATTTGACCCCAAGTCAGTTTATAGTGATGATAAATAATTTGAATAACCAAATCCATGAATTTAAACAATGAGAGGTCTATAGAAAATAATCAATTAAACTGCATCTAAAAAGAGGTTTTAAATGATATCCATCAAGCACATTTATCTCTAGAACCATGTCCATCATTCGAATAACACGTTAGTGTTCATTCTCATATGTTACCATTATTAATGATATTGATTTACCATTGGACATAGAGTATTTTAAACTCATACAGTTAACTCATATATTATTACCTATCTAAGTATAAGCTTATAATCGATGAATACATCACATTCCGTTGTCCTTTAAGGAGGACCACATAACATATCCCTCAACCAAATAGATAAGCATAACATTTATTCTATCTAGGTATGGTTTCACACATCTTAGTCTATCTCGTAAGATGACACTGATGTCATACCCAACATATGGGAGGGAAAACCACATCTTAGTTGAGGTCCAACCAATAAAATGTAAAATAACAACCCAATATCCCATATATTATCTATTACCTAGGGATTCCATAATAATATTATCAATGTATAATGGTTTTTATGATACGTATCTAACTAGGATTTCGTAGTGGGGAGTACAAATACGATCCATGAAACACAAGTATAATATGAAAAATTATATAACACTGCATGTGGTATACATAGTAGGTCATTTCATGTAAAAAACTATTGTTCCCTAAGTGTAAATTTACTTATCTCCATAAAAAAAGACTACTAATACTATATTTAACATTTTTTTATAACCTATAATACTACATGGTGAAAAAAAGTTAGAGATAACTCAGGTTTATACATTTTTTGGTCAACTATTAATATAATTCAAAACATCTATATCACTATATACATATATACAACCATCATGAAGGAATGAAAATGTTTATATTTCATTTTTGAAATAAATTTTAAATTATTAATCACATTAATGAGTACACCACAAAACCCTTCATAAATTTATTTATATCATGTCATATTAGATATACTACTAAATGAGCCATATGTTTTACGCATATTATGTGATCTTGTTTACACATTAAATTTATATTTAATTATTTATGAATTACGATATGAACATATGATAAAACCCTCCCACTAAATTATTCAGTTTTTTATATCTATGAATAATTTATGTTTTAAAAATGGTGTGATTAAGGGATCACATTTCTAATGTACAACTCCCTAAACAAATTCAAGATTTATAACTCTGCAACATCAATAGTTATAATTATAATAACGTGTATTGTCTAATTTAAACTCTTTTGTTTTTAACATCATCATAATTGGAAAACATTCCAACAATATTTTCCCTTCAGAAATTATCATAATTAATATAATAATTTAGATTCTTACTTACTATAACATTTTAAAATTCTTCATGATAAGGTGACATTAACTATGCTATTTTTAATCAGTGCGACTTCTTACATGTCTTAGTATGACAATACCCAAAAAAATATTTGGAATTTTGAGTTAAGATTATTTTTTATTTTTACTAATGTAATTCCTTAGAATATTTTGATATTCACTTTCTCGGTGTATCTAAATATAACTCTTTGAATTTATTTTTTCCATCACATATCCTAAACAAATTTGGATATTAAGTGAAAATCATTTTTAATTTTTGACTAGTACAAAAATTTATTTTTCAAATTAGAAGATCTAAACTCAAACATACTCCCAATAACCTTTTACTTATTATATTCTCATTATAATATCTTGATATAGTAAAACATTTCCCCATTTTTTATAAAATGAATCTTATTTATTTTTTGTATGAATATTTAAAAAATAAACATGTTGTTAAATTTAATAAATGGTATAATATGTGTATTGTTCAATTTCATTTGAATCCAATTATTCTTCAAAATATACCACTAATTAAATCTATGATCATATCTATCAATTTTCAATAAACAGGATAAAAAATTATATTAAAAAACAAATTATTCTTCTTTTCTTCCAAAAAATTAATTCAAACCAATGAATCAAAAATCATGAGTATTGAATCGATTATCTTATATTAATTATAAAAATATTTATTATAAATCAAATCCTTTAATCATATAAGATAAATCATGTAATTGTAAACATATTCTACATATATCAATATAATCTTGAGAAACTCTTTTACAATAACTTCATTGGTGTGCCAACTTGTTGATGCATAAATTTAATTATTACTAAAATATTTATCAATTCAACCCTATATTTTGAACACTTGTTTATTTAAAACAGTTTTAATATATCAATTTGATATCATATGTCCTTCAAAACATATGAATTGATTTCTATGAAACCAATTCTTGATATAGACATTCAATGGTGTTTCAAACCTATTAAGGTGTCCTGAACAATTCTACCATATGAAATTATTACTCATTCATTCCTGATTTTACACTTACGATTCAATAACCTTTACTTAAAACATAAAGAAATATTTTTCCTCTCTCCAACTATACTTTCATCTTATACTATGAACTTTTACCTATGTGTACTATCAATGCAACTCTATAACCAATACATCACATGACTATTTCATTATTTCTCAACACTTTGAGAAAATTGGGAAAATATCATTAATTCATCAATATTGTAAGAAAATTTCAATATACGATAGAAAAAATAATTTCTTATCCAAATAATCTATAATGATATCTTTAGTCTAAAATTTTCATTAGGATGCTTAGTCTTATTGATTATATAGGAATATACTAAAATTACGTAGGATATTACACATCTAATACCATTAAAATCCAAAGATAATCATTCTGTGATTATCAAGACAATCTATATTCCATGTGTTGAGAAACCTATATAGTTGGTTTATTCTTATTGCTCTAACAATGAATATTTAATACATAAAAGACTTTATTTTATTAACATACTTAGTAGTGCGTTAAATTATGCCTCTACATCCAAGATTCTTTTTAAAAAATTTATGTTTGATGGTTATGATTTCAGTTATCTAAAACAAATTCATTTATAAAATGAATTTCATATTTTATATCTTATCATTAAGTAATTTTAATAAAATTTATACAAATATTACTTATTACATTATAAATAATATCCATTTAGTGATCTAAGTCCCATATTTTAGCATGAATTTCATCATTATATGCTTGTAAATAATTCATGACTTTAAAAGATAGGAAAAAAATTATCAATCATATCATATATGAATCCAATATAGCTTAGTGGATACATTCTTATCTAGATCTATTATATGGATATATAGTAAAATATATTCTTCTAGTATCCAAACCTATATTGTGTCTCTGATATTTGTAACCTAATGTCATGACCCGTCCTGCTGGGGTCTGACCCCTAACTACCCCAATACCACCTTCTATAGGCCAGGGGTTTGCGACTAGTGTCGAGTAGGAATATCCCACAAATGAGAGGCATTAGCATAAGGTGCTTATAAACATGAACACATATGTAAGACCACAGAAAGATGAAATGTAAAAATAATTTAAACCAATACATGCAAACATTTATAATCCAACAATTATAGTATGATAGTAAATAACTGAAAGTTAAAAAGGGTTCAAATACATGTCCATCCAAAAAATTGAAAGAGTACAATGTGCTCCAATGGAGATGACTATTGTCAAGAAAAGTCTCACAAAAAATTCCTTGGTCTGACAAGATCAAGCTACGCTCCACTTGATCTATGTCCTCCAAGTACCACATCAAAAGGGTCATCATATTTATAAGACACAACATGTTTGGGAAAATCCCATGTAGGCGTGAGTATAATAATACCTATTAGGACACCCCCAAGAAACTAAGAACAATGCATCTTGTGTAGTCAGTTAAATACAATGATATAATAATCAATGTATAATAGAAAATTCCCAGATATACTCTAGAAATACCACACAACACTAGTTGGTCATAACCAACTACCATCCATAAGATTCTGCTTGAAGAAACACTCATTTCGGAAGAATCCACTAGATGATCCAAGTTATCACCAAAGACACTCACCCATGATATTAAGATCAATGGGCCCCACACAAGAAGCTCATTAGTCTTAGAATAACAAGATACCTATATAGGAGTTCATTCCCAAGACCACTGGGAGACACCACAACCATAATCTGGATCAACATTCTATATAGGGAATTATATTCAAACGATACTACAAACCCTAAAGATATGTCATTCTAGATGCAGGATCAATTCCCTAATAAATGAGGTTATGTCGATTCCTTAATCCCTAACTAGGGTGTTAATATGATAGAGTATCACAGAGGTACAATACAATCTCTATCTGAGATTCTTCCTCTAGAGGGGATCACAATCCTTTGATGTGGATGAAATGTTGCATTATACCCGCAAGGGAAAAATTGAACAAGTGAACACATTTAACGAAGACATGTCTATAATAAATAAATGAAGAGATAAAAACACTCTATAAGGGGGTACACAATATATATATGGTGTACACTATGTGTCTAGTTATCCTCAAGTCTTCTCATGTCGTAACGCCTCATAGGGAATATAAACTTCAATATACATGGATCTTGAGTGAAACACATAGAGTGTATAGGTCTCTTGACACCATCCAGTGTTATCTAGTTGCTTCCATGTATTGTAGTCATGCATGTTTACCTACCCATAAATTGGTGGTTGTTTTAATGTCCAAGTACATGGAATTGCATTGGATAGGTATGTATATATGTTTCTATGTACTTTTTGAAGTACATGATGATCAGTCACGGAAGGGGTAAAATGGAGTGTGATTCTTATTATCATCTGAAACCCTAGAGATGAAACCAATGGGTCCCATAAATAATGTAATCTCTAAATACACTCCATGTTGATTGGGATTTTATAGATGCATCGGATCTTCCTCCAAATCATTTGTCATGTAATCGAAGCCACCACCCTCTTTGTAACCTGTATATCGGGGGTTGGATGAGCCTTTCATTCATTGATGGCCTGAAACTAGACTTAGAAACTTCTTGAAAAATATTTTGTTGATCCATCATTCACTATTTGTCAAAAACTCGGAAGAACAGGTGCCAAAAATCTATTTTATCCACCTCTAATCATACACCTATATCATCGATTGAAAAACTAAATCCTCCATCACGAGTATTACCCATGGTATTGAACCATTATGCTAATTAGTAGTCATTCAACAATGGGATATCAGGTAATTTTTTGACTTTTTTCCAAAGGAAATACCTACGGTGATCAAATAAAAAGTTGGAGATGAAATCCTTAAGTCAAAAAAAGTAAGGAATGAGCCTCGACCTTTGTTCATTCACCCTAGATCCATTTTTGGAGAGATAGGAAAATAAATATGGGATAAAACACAATGAACAAAATATAATTCCTTCAAACTAAATCTATCGGCGATGTCGGAATCAATTTATTTCGTGTAATTGGTCTTCATTCATCTAGGATTAAAGAAAGGGATGAAAAACACAAAATAAAACATCCTTCTTGGAGTTCAGTTCAATCATTGATGAATAAGGGTGTTGCATTTCTATCTTTTATGGGATCCATGAACTCTATTGGAACAATATTACTCGATCTAGTCTAGATCTATTGTTTTTTCACCATGAATTCTCTCTAATGGTTTTGTAAAACTGTGTGGTTTGAGTGGCCAACCCTAATAAGAGTCTCATGACCATGTATTTAAAAGAGATATGGTCTCTATATTGAATAAAAATAAAATAAATTTTGTTATTTTATTTTATTTAATTATTTTATTAATTTTGTGCCCGTGATGATTTTTCAAAAACTGCCCATGCTGAAAACGGTTATGTCACACCAAAGTAAACCCCATGTTCTAAACTCAACAGTTTCCTCATATTTCTATTTCAGGTCTTCATTCGGAATTCATTCAGAAAATTTTGGAAATTAGAGCATGTGTGTTATTAAATATATTTAATATATTTTAAACATTTATTTTGAGAACACTAAACCACATAATTACACACCGTATCATTTCCCAGTCTTAAAAATAATCCATATAATTTCCAAATATAATACATGTAAAATATGAGTCCACACATTCTCCCCACCATAGGGATTTCTATCTCGAAAAGAAAAAAAATACTCAAAAATATTATGGTACTAGAATCACAATTAGGTCTCCTACTCTCTAGTTCTTTCCTAATGATTCATTTACTTCTACTGGACATGTAGTAGGGAAATAAATTTCCCATGAAGTATCCTCTCATATTGATCATCGATCTTCATCAGGTACTCTGGAAAGGTATATCCATCACTGATGTTCATCTCAGCCAAATTGTTAACATGTGATGGTTCTTGGATGTATATCCTCATCTATGACACATGGAAGACACCATGTACCGAGTCCAACTGTGGTGTTAGATCTAACCAATACACCACCTCACCAAATCTACGCAGTATCTGGAAAGGACCAATTAATCTCAGAGATATCTTACTGCTAATGCCAAGTCTACTCAACACACATCAAGGTGAGACCCATATGAACACATGGTCACCCTCATAAAACTCTATATATCTCTATCATTATCTCACATAAGACTTATGTTGTATCTATTCAATTATCATCACTCTTGGATGATCTGAACCTTATCTATAGTATCTTAGACCAACTCTAGGTCCATGAGTGTTTACTCCCCTGGATCATTCCAATAGAGTGGTGACTTCTAGTTTCACCCATAAATATCCTCAAATTGTGCCATACCAGTGGGGGTAATGGTAGTTTTTGTTTTATGAAAACTCCAAAAGGGTAGATGATCCAATCAACTATGTTCAAAGTCTAACATGAAATCTCTCAAATTTTCCTCCAATATCTTAATGGTCTACTTAGTCATTCCATCAGTTTGTTGGTGAAACATCATGATCAAGAATAAATGGGTTCTGAAGGCCTATTAAATACTCTCCACAATAATTATGTGAAGGGATCATTATGGTCTAAAATGATCATTCATAGAACTCCATGGAGTTATAATATCTTCTAAATGTAGAGGCCTCCAAATCTCTCTACTAAGTTATTCTCTCAAATAGCTAGGAAGTGGGATAACATCATGAGTTGGTTTACGATCATCCAGATCGCATCATGTCAGATGGACATATGTAGTAACCCAGTCATGATGTTCATGGATATCTCATCCCACTTCCACTCTGAAATATAAAGGGGTTGAGTTAAACCTTCTGGAACCTGGTGGTTAGCCTTCACCTACGGATAAGTGAGGCATCTAGAGACAAAGTCTTCAAATCCCTTCTTCACTCATGTCCACCACAACTGAAGTCAGATGTCCTGGAACATCCTTTCCACACAACAATGTACTGTCAAAGGGGTTATATGAAACTCCTGCATCACATCCTACCACAACATCAAAGGTACCATCATACATCCTCTAAAAGGGATAGTGTTCCCATCGTATTCATAATATCCATCTGGAGCATGTCTGATGGATATTTGAGTATGTAAGGTCACACATTGGTATCACTATACTGAAAATCCCTAAAATGTTGTAAAAGTGGTGTGGTAACCACCATCGACTTTATATATAAAGAACCATCCCTACCCACTAAGGAAGACTGCAATGAGGCTAACCACTCTGATTCCTAAGTTAAAAATTAAGAATAAGATCTCCAACTGAGAGCATCTTCCACCACATTTCCCTTTCAATGAGTACAGAAAATAACAAATTCATCATCCTGGAGGAACTCTAAAAATTACCTCTATCTCAAGTTAATATCCAAATTTGAGAATATTTACTTGATACTTTTGTGGTTAGAGTAGATTATAACTCAATTTACCATTATGTAATGTTACCACTTATTCAATGTGAAAACTATTATTTCTAGCTCAAGATCAAGGGTCACTTAGTTCGGAACATGTGCTCTAAACTAATGTAAACCATATGAAATCATAGATTACCTATGAATCAGTACAAAACCAAGTATAGTCTTAACGCTATGTACTTGACACCCTTCTCTAGTAATATCAAGATGGGAGCACTCGTAAGCCTATGCCTTGGATCCTGAAAGGACAGTTGGCACCCTTCCATCTACACAAAAGGCTTCCCCTTCTGGGTCAATTTTTTCAAGTGTTCTACCACTCTAGTGAAATTGGTTACAACCCTCCGATAGTACCATACCAACCCAAGGAAACTTTTCACTTTGGAAACACTCTCCAGTGGCTCCCAATCAAGAATTTCTTCAACCTTCATCTGGTCCTCTATTACTCATGCCTCTGAAATGATTTTTCCCAGAAAGTATACCTCACAAATCTTAAATTGACACTTCGAGAGATTCCCATAAAGATGGTTCTCTGAGAGATTGTCTAGGAGCATCCTCAAGTGTCTCGCATGCTCCTCCTCGAACACTGAGTACAATAGGTTTTCATCAATGAGGAATGTCATGATTTAGTCTAATAAGGAATGAAAGAACTAGTTCATGATTCCCATGAACACTATGGGGGTGCTCATCACACCAAATAGAATCACCAATTACTCATAGTGATTATAGTGACATTTCAATGTCATCTTCAATATATCCTCAACTCAAACTTGCAACTATTGATAGAATGATCTATGGTCAAACATTGAGAACCATTGTGCCTCTATGAACTGAACAATGAGTTTATCAATCCTTGGTAGTGAACACATATTCATCATGATTAGCAAGTTAAATCTTTGATAATATACACATAACATCAAGCTCCCATCTTCATTCTTGGAAAATAACACTAGAGCTGCCCAGGGGAAAACACTTGGACTCACAAAACCATTTTCCTACAAGTCCACCAACTACACCCTCATCTCACAATTCTCTACATGATCCATATAATATGATCTTGTAGATATTAGGGTCATCCTATAAATAAAATCAATTCATAATTATATCTCTCAGTGGAGAGGTAAACCTAGTACTTCCCCCGGAAAGACGTCCTTATACTCCACTACCACCATAGGAATCATATAGCATGTATCATCCACTGCTACAAGATTCATTATATAATAATGATGAGTAATCAGTTCGAATCTCCTATGTATGATCTCATACTACTCTATCAAGTTCTCCTTCTCACCCTCAAGATAAAACCAGTCTCATCATTGTAGATTCACTGCATCCTTCGCCTAAAATAGCTGATTTGGGCATAAACTATTGATATCCATTCCATACCTAATATGACATAATAAAACCTCATCACTACTATAATGATATCCCATACAAAACACTCACCTCTAAGCATCAGATTGCATTACCAGCATAAGTGTTTGATCACTGAGTCGCCTTCTTTAGGAGTCTCTAACCATAATGGTTGAACTAATGGATCAACCGAAATATCTAAGTATCGAACTAGAGAATTTTCAAGGAAATAATGACTCACACCTATTTCTATCAGTGATTCATTTAATGTATAAAATATACAATTCATACCACATATCTTTGCTAGAACCTTGGGGTTATAGGCCTCCCTTGACTGCAGGTAGCCTCATCCCTAACCACCAACACCGTGAGCTTGTTGTGGACCACTTAGGGACAGTGGTGGAAATAAGTCAAACCTCGGACTATCTCCTACTTCTCTGCCATCCCCTCTCCCACATCCACCACCCTATAGACCACTCTTCTCTTGCCTCTATCTCTACCTTGATGGTCCCTCGACCATCTCTCATTTAGTTGTATAACTAGTCAGACAATCCCGATCCATATTTCCCCGACCATCGCAAGAGATACACCACATATAAAGCTAATATTTTCATCATTTTTCATATGTATTTCAAGTTATTTAAACCCACAAAATTTATTAATTTCATCTAATTTTCATAATTTTTATATTTTTGGGTGTTTTGGGATAAAATGTGAAAATTACTTAATTCTATAATTTTAATATATTTTTTTCACTTAAGAATTTTGAATGTACCTTTTAAAATGTTTATCCAATTTGACTGATTAATTTTTTTAGGATTACTTTATTCTTGGGCTTCAACGTCTTATTCTAGAATAGAAACTGATTCTAACACCCTTAAGCCCTAAAAAGCAATCATGTTGACCAATTGTTCTACATGACAAAGTGGACCCACAATAGTAAATGAGTCATAAACATGGATAATAACCTCCAATTGATGTTATTTTTGATAGATATGAAATAAATTTTGATGGAACGTTTGGAAATTAAATATCAAGAAGATATTCCCACATTAATGCAGTCATTGGATGCTCTAAAGTGGAGGAAGATTTAGGAAATATTCATCTAGAAAGAGTGTGACTCATTAATGGTTTCATGAAATATTTTATACACATCCTATATCATCGAAATTTGTAGGGTCAATAGAAAAATAAACTTCTCACAACTTATAAGGAGTACCTAATGAGAGATTCATCCATATGGTGGGTTGAACATGGAAAAAATGGAGGATAGATTCTAGAGGGGAAGTTGTTGCACCCATTTATTTTCTTCTTTTATTTTCATTTTTATTTTTTTAAATTTTATTTTATTTAAAATATTATATTAATTTTTTTTCTATTAAATATAACATAATTCATGCATGATTTTTATTTTTTTTGTTTTATTTCACACAACCTTTTTATTCATCTTTATGTTCTTCTCATTCTTTTATTCTTTTCCTATTCTTATTCTTCAATTTTTAGTTTTTTATTTCATGTGATTGTTTTTATTCTTCTTATTTTCTCATCCTCATTTATTTAATTTCATTTATGTTATTCTCTTTCATTATCATTCCACTATAACCTATTACCCTAAAAAATGAGGGGCTAACTTGAGCCTTGGCCTGAGGAAGGTAAGTGGAAATTTCATTTGTTATGAACTTAAATTCATAAGTTTGATTAAGATTGTGATGAGAAAGAGTAAAAGTGCACAAGTGTGTAAATATTCTACCATGACACTAAACTGAAACACATTTATATTCATTTCTTAAATATTTTTACTCCCTTAGACTAGATACAAGATCTTTATATGATGGAGTTGAGCCATTAAGTGGAGGAAATGTCACACGATGAAGACAAGACCTGGGAGATGTCACCCTCTAGATGAGGGGTTCCATCAACCTTGATTACAGGAGGAGGAAGAATTTATATTTCCAAAGGAATTCAATATTTTACACCACTGAATAAAATTATAGTAATTAATGCATCAGGTCTGAGAATTGAATGATCAAACTTAATCAAAACACAAAGAAGGTGAATGATGGAACCTATAAACCATACCAAAAAGGCCAAGTACATTCTTCCAAATTTTAGTATGTTAGAATTTCATGTTAGTATGTGTTTATAATTTTCTATATTCCATGTATTTACAATTATATTTTTTCATAAAACTTCCAAAAAAAGTAGTACTTTAGGTGAGATATAATATGTAAGTGAACAACTGAGAAATATCCCCAAGTGAGATGACCTTGGTCATCCTCTATACTACATTAAGAAAATAAATATTATTTTGATATACCCTATGACAGGCGTGTGTCAACCACCTCTCCCTTGGATGATTCAATTCATCATAAGAGACCTGCACCAATGACCCTATGTCCTCGGATCACCTTATGAATCATCTAACATGCTCTGATCCTTGTGACTATCATCCACTACCTACTGCCAATGTCTCAACTATAGAGGTCCCATTAATGGAACCTATTTTCAGGGCCTTATATTCTAGGAATATCTACCCCACAACTTCTCTCTCTAGAACCCCAGTATATATGGGAATGTAAAGGGATGTAACTAAATCTATGATATCCCCACACATACCCTAGTAAAAGTTATATTCTCTAATGAAAGAATCTCATAGTATATCCAAGGAGTAATGTAAGAGATCATTAAACCTCACTGAGTACTCCTTCATGGTCAAACATCCCTATTTTAGATGCAGAAGATCCTTTATACACACAAATCACAACATGGTCAGATATAACTCCTCCATAAATAGATGCTCAAATTATGACTAGGGGATAGTTCTCTGGTCATGTGATTGAGTCCATAAACACAACCATCACCCAGTAGATCCCTGAATAAGACACACTCTGAGGAATTCCATATGATATGTAGATATCCACACATGAAGGTAAATTCGATTGACTACCTCTCACCAATCCTCAACGACCTGGGGGTCTGGATCACCTTGGAACTCAGGATGTGTCTTCTTATGGAACTCGTGCAATGCACTCAGCCTATATGAAACCTCTTTTATCACTTTCAGCACTAGTTGTTGGTTAAAGGGTAGTGTTATTTATGGTAAACCACTTAGAGGTTTTATCTATGGTATAGGACCCTGTATTGAAGCCTTATCACTAGGTGGATCATCCTCATCATCACACACTAGACTCCTGGTTTATTGTCTGTGTGGGGAATATTGAAATATGACAAGATATACCATAGTCAAAAGTTTATATTTAAGGACCTGACGCAAGAAGGACATGAAAAAACATGACCCATTAATATATGATGCATGTACAAGAAATTTACCTACAACTAATGTCTACATGTGTTGAGTCTAAAGGCAGGTGATCAGAGTCATGGTGTATGGATAAGTTTTCAACCTCACCAGCACTAGAGTCCCTGGCCTAATAGCCAAACTCGAAACACTAAATTTTATTTACCCCAACACAATCTCACTAACTCTTGTCCAAATTTAGAATCGACTACTGTGATACCACACTATCACAAGCCAACTGTTGGGGTCCAACTCGTGACTACCCCAAGCCCCCCTCTAATAGGCCAATGGTTGGAAACCAGTTCCATGTAAGAATATCCCACAAATGGGAGACATTAGCCTAATGTACACACACACACACGTATCTATAAGACCACACAAAGATAAAATGTCAAAATAACTAAAACTATTGCATGCATACATGTATTATCCCTCAAATGGAGTATGAAAGTAAATAACCAAAAGTGAAAACGGGTCCAAATACAAGACCAAAAAAACAATGAAATTGTTCAACCTACTCCAAGGGTGAGGAATAATAACAACTATAAGCTCCCAAAAAACACCTCATTCTAACAAGTTCCAGATATGCTCCACCAGCTCCACATCCTCCATGGACACTGTCTAAAGGGTCATCATATGTATAATAAATAACACGTGTGGGAAATTCCTATCTAGCGGTGAGTATAAAAATACCCATTAGGACACCCAAAAAACTCTAAACCTGAATCATCATGTATATTTAGCTAAATAAAGGGATATAATAATCAATGTATAATAGAAAAAACCTAGATATACTCTGTAAAGACACTAGGCCACTAGGCGGTTGCAACCAACTACCATCAATAGGATTCTTCTCGAAGTAATTCATATTCCAAGAAACTTCACTCCACAATCCATGATATCATTAGATACACTCACCCAAGATTTCATAATCATCAAGCCCCATATAATAAGATCACTAGTCTTAGAAGACCCTAAAACCCAGATAGAGGGTTATGCCCATGATTGTTGGGGGACACCACAAACCCAATCAAGGTCAACCAGCTACGTAGGGAATCATATTTCAATGATACCATGAACACTACTAATATGGTACACTATTTGGAGTATCAACACCCTACTCTAGGAGTTCACATTGATTCCATAAACCCCACCAAGGGTATAAAGATGATAGAGGATCACACTCTAGTCTCACAAAGTGATAACACAAAATCTATCTGAGACTCATCTTCTAGAAGGTATCACAATCCTATGATGTGTATGAAATTCCACAATGTACGCTCGAGGGAAGAATTAACCAATGGATAACAATCAACCAAGACTGGTCCATACTAAATAAATGTAGAGCTATAAATGCTCTTTAAGGGGGAATACTATGTGTAAAAGGGGAAACATCGTGACTAGTTATCCCTTAGTTTTCTTATGTGGTAACACCTCAAAAATCATGTAAACCTTGACATACATGGAATGAAAGGTAAATAAACAGTGTGTAGAGGTCACCAAATACCTTTTCATGCCATCTTTTCATGTTCGTTTACTCTGTCTTTGCCCATGTTCCAACCCCTGTAAAGGTTTCCATGTCTGTGTCCAAGTACACAGTGTTCCATTGGTCATGTACTTCTAGTCATCTCAATGTACTTTTCAAAGAACACACCAATCCATAAAGGAAAGGGTCACATAGTGTGTGATGATTTCATGTGGTGCATGATACTTAACTTCATCTGAGACCCTAGCACCGCAGCCAGGGGGTACCACATGACATGTAATACGAAAATAAACATTTTGTTGGTTGGGATTTTATAGATCCATCATATTTTCCTCTTTGTTAGCTGTCACTTTTTTGGATCCACCTCCCATGCTATAGCCAATATATTGGATATCAGTTGAGCTAGGCCTTCATCGCTAACCAAAAATCGGGCCTCGAATATTCTTAGAAAATGACCCTTCGAGCCATCTGGCGCTATGTGTCAAAAACTGGGAAGAATAGGATCCACAAATCCATATCACCCATCTATTATCATCCACTATCTTCATTGATTCACAAACCACATCCTAAATCACAAACCATACCCTCACTAACGATCTATTGAGCCGAAGAACTATAGGGAAGTGACCAAATACTACGTATTTTTCAAACCGTTTTCCAAATGAAATACCAAAAGTGATCAAAAAAGGATGAGGGAAGAAATCCATAAGACAATTGATGTGATGAATGAACCTTAGACATTTTTCATCAGACATCGATATATTTTTATAAACATAGATAAATGAATAGGTATAAAAAATGAAAAAAAATATAATTCTATCAAATTAGATATACTAAAAATGTGTGTATCAATTCTGTTAATGGAATTGATCTACATGCATCCAATATTAAAGAACGGGATGAAATACCCAAAATAAAATATCTTACCTAAAGTTTGGATTGATCATAAATTAAGAGCAGTTTTTCATTTTCATTTATTATGAGATCCACGAACTCCATTGGTGAAATAATCCTCAATCCAATCTAGATATGTTATCATTCCCCAAGACTTTTCTCCAGCGGTTGTCTAAATCTCTAGGGTTTGAGTGGTTAACCCTAAGGGGATTATCATAACTATGTATTTAATAAAGATAAAGTCACATCATTGAATAAAAATAAATTAAATCAATTTAATTTATTTATTTTATTAATTTTGTGCCCACAACGATTTTTCCCTAATACCCCCTTGCTGAAAAAAGTTATGTCGTACCTATAGTAAAACACACATTCTGAACACAAAAGTGCCCATGAATTTATGATTCGGTCATCTGCTCAAGATTTATTCCAATTTTTTAAGAAATATGTGTTCATTTGTATTAAATATATTTAATATATTTCAAACATTTATTACAGTCACACTAGGCCTTGGAATTGCACATCGTCTTAACACCTAGTCTCGAAAATAATCCATATAATATCCCAAAATAATACATGGAATATATGAGTCATTACACCTAAAGAAAACACAGAGAAAATGTAACTTAATTATTAATGCCACCAAATTTTAATCATTTCTTACATAAGATTGTTCACGGCCACCAAACTGTTAGGGTTAACCATTATAAATGAATGATTTCATCACTTGAGCCACTTTGGAAGGAATCATAATCATTATTTCTGAGGGTATTTATTTTAAATTCTCAACATCATATCTCATGTTATTACTTTTATGTAAGTATTCTTATTGAGATTATATTTGTATTTATAATCCTTATATTGAATTAATATATTCAAAACTTATTGATTTATAATTCATTACGCAAACCATAGATTGGGTCACTAAATAAAAATTATATTCCAATAACATTTACCCCCACCCAAATGCCTATCTTTCATAAGGTACATGAAGTTTTCATGTAAATTTTTAAAATTATATTAAATTGAAAATCGTCTCATGAGTAATCCAATAGATATAGATATCCAACACCCAATATTCTAGAACATGGAATTATCTCCTAGGATGGTGGGATGATTGATACACAGTCCCTCTACATAGAGATACATTATTGATGAGTGATTCCAATTCATTATAATTATAATACCCAATATTTATAAATTATATTCAATAACTAAATTTAATCAAATAACATTAATTACAAACCGATGTTATATAATATAGAAACAATATTTATTATCATAATACACATGAAACGCCTTATGAGAATGTACATTGACATTGAAGTAGTTTAAAAACATTAATCTAATGCATAATCATATTTACAATATACATAATTTATATCCATAAATAATAAAAAAGGGAGGAAATTTGAAATTAATGAAATATTTATATATTTAAAAAGGAGATAACCCTTTATGAACAATTAATAAATTAAATATACGCATAAATAATTTACAATTTTATATATTCACTATTAAACTTCCATAATTAATAATATAATAATATTTATAGATTTTTAATCATATTAAATACTTCATATTACATATCATATAGACTTTAAATTTAAATATATGATATTTCATGAAATATAAACATTTTTTTATTTCAATTTCAAATTTTTAAACTATAAACATAACCTTAATATGACATAGTTTCCATTATATGAACCTTGTTCAATGAAATCATCAAAAAGCATTATATTTGTTTTATATAATTTCTCAAATAAAACCCATTAATTTTAACATATAAAATAAAATATTTTTAACATTTCATGGTCTAAAAATATTAAAACTTTAAATTTAGCCAGATTTTTTAATTAAAAAATATTTTTGATTTTATTTTAATTTTTTATAAATAAACAGTTAATTACAAATTCATAAGGCATGACATATAGTTTTGTATAATATATATTATTATTAACACCTCATAGTATGCAAGGATTAATAATAAATATTAAATAAACATTTTATTAATTAAATTTAAACACCTTGCATTTAATTAATTTATAAATTGTTTTATACAATAACAAATATCACAAAATAATTTTTATTATAAGTTATAAATAATTTATAATTTATATAATTTGATTCATAATTAAATTTAAATAATATCATATACTACCAAAAATCTTATTTAATGATTCATAGAGAATAAAAATATATGATTAATAAATTAGTGCAGTTATGCAGTTTAAGAACTACCTAGTCCTGTTGTATTCTTTGATATATCATCATATCTAAAAATAAAAATTAATACCACAAAAATTGATATTATGTTATATTTTTTAAAAATACGATACAATGAAATCATTTGATATGTTAGTATGATATCATAGAAAATGTGGGATAAAAACTGATATTTTTTTATTAAGTCACTCATTATGTTATATTATATCATAATCAATGAGTTAACTAGAATGAAGAAAATGTGGCTGTATTTCACTAATGGGATTATGGTAGAAATATGATTTCAAAAACATTAATTTCTCTATATGATTTCATTGATAAAAAAGTCATGGTAAATCATTGATATAATTACTAGGTTTCAAGGGATCTACAAAACAATATAAAATATAGAAGAAGTAGTAAAGAATCCATGATCTATGATCATACCATGCATGATA
The DNA here is from genome assembly GCA_963277665.1 of Viscum album. Lineage (NCBI taxonomy): Eukaryota > Viridiplantae > Streptophyta > Magnoliopsida > Santalales > Viscaceae > Viscum > Viscum album. The sequence continues at coordinate 670,430,149 of OY728139.1, read as the reverse complement.
AAAAACTTTTGTATAAAACAAATAAAGTAATTGGTGCACCTTACTCTATAGAAGGTCACTATATTCAACATAAACCATTAATGATAAAGACCATGGTTATGGATGGAAAAATTATATATCTACTCCAGAGGTCTCTATGAGATGAAACTGAATCATTCTTTATACAAGCGGGATCCTACATCCTCCATGACATGCTAGGTCCTCGTGATGTAAATGAGGTATATGGAGAGAGCTATGGGAAGGGGAGTTTTGTCCAAGGATTGAGTAGTCATACCCTCTCAACATTATAAGGAATCAATATATTTAGAAATCCCACAAGGAAATTCCTTCAGACATCACACATTTAATTATACATCAAAACACATGTAAAATTGGATTGAAAATTTTATGAAATAATTTCATTAATTTAGCTAACACCCATAATATTCAAATTACGAAATGGTTCATTTATGGTAGATAATGTGGATGATCACCTGAAAGATAATAATTATCATTCATCCACAAGAACAATCAAAGAATATGGTCTACCTTACAATATGGAAAGTGATATAATATGACATGAATATGAAGTTACTCCTTATTATATGGTCAGTTATACATTATAACTTAGTGGCATAAGGCATGCATTACGACATCGATTAGTCATATAATATCACATAACCAAATATATCACATGAATAATTGATTTAGGGTATGTATTCATTGGAATAATGATAAAAAAAGGTTAAATTATAGACATGTGTCATTCATCCCCACATCCACACATCATAAGGATACAATTATAGATATTTTACTACTTTTTCAATTATTTTTACCTATTTTACCAAATTTTACCCATACTATGATACCCCACTTACTACATTAGTAGCTTATTTTTTATTTAAAAAATGATATTGACCCTAATTCCTATGATCAAATCTGTTATTTGAAATATAAAATTAATTAACCCAAACCTATGTTTTAAATATCATAAAGTTATATTTTGATTAAATATATATAATATTTGGGAAAAAATAATTTTATAGAAAAATGACTTTTAAAACTCAACTATTTATTTTATTATTTCAGAACCATTTCTAATCATTACATGAATGATATAATATTTGTATATATTCATAAGTATTAAATTTTTATATAATCAATAATTAATAATTATAAATTATTAAATATAATATCTCCAATGGAAAAAAACATTCAAAAAAGTATCCTCAAAAACATCAAATTATTTTATTCCAATTTAAAACTCATTATTAGTTAATACATTATTATTATCTATATATTTCATTAAACATCATAGTCTTATTATGAGAAATTTACCCACTTAACAAAACAAACTTTATATATAAAAATAATTTCATAATATATTCTATTTGTTTTACAATGAATAAGTAAATTTGTATTACCTATAAATCATTACTTATTTTTTGGTTTTTATTTATATATTTTACCAACCATTCCATGAGTATATTTAATTAAAAAATAAACAATTCAATGTATTAAATTTAAATTAATATTCATTAAAAATATCTTCTAAATAATATTTATATTCAAAAAAGTACTAATTTATTTTAATCAAATATTTATTGTTAACTACATATCAATTTTATTATTAGTGAAAATTATTCAATTCCATTAATATTAAATATTACTATTGGGTACATGTATATCCCAAAAACATATATAAAATGACCATATATCCCATATCCATATCTCCCAAAGACTATATATCGATCTTATATACCATTTCAACCCCTACTTATAACCTCCCATACTTCTATAAATTTTTTCCCTACCCTTTTCTTATTTATCTCTCTAAATAACTATTGTATTTATAATATTTTTCTTTATTTATATAGTTTTAATCGGTGTATTTATCTTGAAGGGAAATGGTGATGATAATGATTTCCTATTGACAGAATTTTTTTACCAGTTTTTTATTCTTCTTTTATTTTCATTGTGATGTTTCATATTAATTTCATATAATGTATTAATATTTAGAATTTATTTTAATATTTTATCTTAACAAAATATTCCATGGTTCATTTTATCTTTGTGTTATATATGAGATGATCTATTTAGAACATTAAAGGAAAAAAGATTATTTTGTTTTAACAATGATTAGATACTTATGATTTGAGGTATGTCCATTCAAACCTATTTAATGGGTTGAAAATAAAGGAACATATCAAGAAGTGGTATCAAATAGAACTACAATGTTTTATACACTTGGGTATAGTTTGAGACAAGTTTTAGAATGAAATAACCATTTCTTGTGAGATATTATGCTCATTTAATAATGGAATCTATGAATGTTGGTTACTTAGAAGAAGGGAAAATTTTATTCATATGGTAGAAAATACACCATTTGGATATTTTATTGGGTGATAATAATATTTTAAGTAATATAACAATCTTTTATGGTGACCTATTTGGAAAATAAAAACCACTGGTGGTTGAGGTTTTATGTTAACAGACATGAGTGAGTTTTGGGAGTCATACTTGAATGATACACATTACTTTAGAATGTCAGTTTTTATGTAACAATGGATAAGGATTTCAGAAAATAATATAAATTATTACCCTACTCTTACTAATCATAGTGATTTATTATCATAAAATTATTTCATGGATTACCATGCTAATTTCAGACATCATTAGAATGTTCAGGTATATGTTATTTAAGATACTCTATCATACCTCATGAAAACATGGCTCTATAGGGTGGTTGAGGTCGAATGTATAATGTTATTTGGATGATGATATGGATAATCATATTTTAGGTATTATCTTGTCAGCTATTGAGAGAATGGTATCTATATCAGTTTAGTTTGGGGATCCTATGGGATCATTCACATAATATTATTTGTTGGATAGGTGATTGTGGAAATTTTATGGAATACAGGGTTATTATTAGAATAATTATATCTAGTTTCTTAGTGAATACATGATTTTTAATTAATCTATTATATTCAAGTATATTTATTACCACTGATAATTGACTCATCGTGGAATTTGGTGAACAATCCAGAAGAAAAGTGATTTAGGGGAAATGTTAGTACTCTCGGATAGGGTATCTTGTCATGATGTATATATTAAGATGATATTAATTTTATCATTTTAGAATCAAAGGATAAACTTTATTTCCAATGGTAGATGGTTTTTTTGGTATTTAAAACATTGATTCTTCATGATTTAGTTGAGGAATTTGGTGCAATGAAGAGAATAATAGAGTGAATTCAAAGAATCTTAGTGTAATAGAGGATCAACAAGAACATTCCTCACATGCTCAAGTAAAATGAATAGGGATTATAATTTGTGGTGTTTCATAAAATATTATTAATAGGTATTATTTAATTTATTGTTTGATTTGGTAGAAATAATATTTTTTAATATAAGGTTAATGGATTTCATGCCTTTATCTAAGTAAACCCCATAAAAGAGTATCAGTATTGAATTCGATTGGATGTTTTAGAAGTTGGAAGATATTAATGTGGGATTGTCAAGGATAAAAATATATATATTGTTAAATTTGTAATTACCCAACATATTATTGGTTGTTGGATGATATATAAAAATGAATTATTATATTTAGATTAGGGGTTTAAAAAAATTGATATTTAGTTTTTATTTTCAATTTATAAAATGACTCTAGAGGATAATTTTATACATTTATTATGATTTAGTTCAATGTATAAGGATTGACGAAGATATGGCCTTTGTTTAAACTATTATATTGAATTAGTTATTATTTATTACCTAATGGGGGTTCAACGGATAACCTATGATGTTGATAGGGTATTGGGGGTATAGGTGGTCCACTAAGGGGCTATTTGACATTCCCTAGATGACCATCAGAGCATAAGACAACTGATGGTGCAAATATAGTACGAAAAATGATATGAATTATTTTATTAATATTTTAATTATAAAACTTAAATACTCACATATTTGGAGTCCCTATTTAATTAGGAAACCCTCACATAGCTTTTCTTATCCCTATCCATTATCTTATCTTTCTTCATGGTTAATCGTCTCTTGGATTATTTATATTGGTATGTATTAGTTATTTTTTATAGTTTATGATATTGTAAAACATATCTCATATTTTTATTTTATTTTCCTCATTAACATTTTAGGGTAATCCTCTAAATATCTAATTTTTATTGAATTTCTCAATTTAATACAAATGATATTAATGTAGATAGTGATACTATATGGGGTTACATCGGTTATGTCAATGTTGGTATCCTCATGAAAATTTAGAATTTCTATAGGGAGATGATACCCTTGTGATGGAGGATTTACTTTTAGAGATGATGGTTGTTTAGGACCCACCATGAGGTCTTGCATTTGAGAATTTGTGATTTGAGGATTATTAATATGTTATTACACACCACATAGATTTATGTAAATACTTATAGATTCTAGAGATGTGTATCACATTGTGGGGAATAACTATAAGATGGTCATAGACACTTGGAGACTATATAGGGTATCACTATAGTATGATCTACTCCTCCAATGTTCATAGTGGGTTTTCAATCATAGTGGTATCACTGAGTAATTATCAACCAAAAATATGTATATAGAGAAATATATATTCTATGAATATAACTATGTTGTGATCTTGAACCCAGAATCTCATAAAGACTTATGATATTCTAGGGGGTTAAATTTTGTTATGATCCTCCACTTAAATTCTCATAGAGGCTTGAAGATTATATGGGTATCATGGGTCTTTGATAAACCACCCAGATAATCTTTCCTATGTGATATAATATATTATTCCTTTTATATGACAGGGTTGATACATGTAATATCATCTCAGATAATTCACATCATTAACTATTATAATCACACAATAAACACAGCCATTAATATTGGTTGATGTAGGTCAATTATAGAGTTGTTATGGCCTACTTAGCACATAATAACCTAACATGATTAATTGAATGTAATTTTTTATTCTTTATTTATTTTCTCATACAAACAATGATATGTTGAGACATATATTTGGTTTCTAATTAGTGGATTCCTATTTAATTCTATGCACAAACCCAACACATGAAATGTTTTGGAAGTTCATACCTTATATATGAATTAATAGTCAAGATATATATTTCATACAGGATTAAGGTGGAGTATCATGATGGGTTATGGTAGAAAAGAATTATTCAAGGATAGACAATTGGGTTTTTGAGTATCATGTTGTGTATTTTTCATGTATTATAATATTTATATGATCATAAATTGGGTTTTTATTTTGATATATAAAATTTAAGAAATGCATGAGTTCATTTCATATTTCACGGGTGTGGGATTATTATTTCCTAGTTTTCTATCTTTAATAATTACATATGAACATAAATATTATATATTATCAAATTTTTTATTATTATTTATTATTATTTGTTTCTATTATACCATGATTATAGTCTTCCCAATTAAAATTATAGTACCCCATCACTAGTCATTAGTCTCTATCATATTGGGAGGTGCACTTACGTATATGAGATCAAATATAATTGATATAACATTCACTATATAAGTGATTATAGATGGGTAATTACATTAATCATACTCATCTAGGGTCTTCTGAGTTGGCCCCCTTACACTCTTAACACTATTTTTTACTAATACTCTCAATTACTTCATTATATTGAACATTAATATTCAATGTAGATATGTTTCCAGATCAAAAAAATTATAGATCAAACATTCGCATTTGATGGCTCCAATTGATCTGATATTTTTATAGCTTTCCCTCTATCTCAATAAATATCTATGACATCTTGAATCATCAAAGTATCCTCATATACCAATTTTTTAAAATATTATAGAATCATTAAATTTTTATATAACCATTCTTATCCTTCACTCAATTGTATTATCATATCTCACTCATATATTATTTCAATTTTCCTTTGATAATTTAACCTCTAGTAAGACAATAATATATCAGCACCTTCAAATGGATCTACACATGTCTGAGTAAAAAAAGGAAAATCATATATAAATTTTCCTTGATGGTGATGGATATAAATATAATAGGGGATGAATTCATAATTATAAAATTCAAAAAAAATTAAAAATATAAATTAAATAACACGTGTATTTATAGTGGTTTGGATCAATTTGAATCTAGTCCACTCATCGCACTTTTTCCAATCCTTGAGATATTTGGTTTGCATTATTAGTTATTAATTTAATAGGGGATTCAAAACCATTTAAATTATTCATTTAATAAAGACTTTATATCCACAACATTCTTACTTTTTTTATGTGGAAAAGCTATAAAAGAATACCTTTTAGAGACGTATAAAAAATTACATATCCTTTATTTTATGTGAGAAAAAACATTAACCCAAGATATTAATTTAACAAAATGGAATAAATAAAACCCTAAAATTATAAGTTAATAATACCAAAATAAATTATGTAGGATGAATTTTTTCTAACAATAATAGTTCATCACTTTATAACATCAAAACATCATAATTGACCTCAATTACAATAACAACTCATTTTTGTTAATAGTTCATTGTCCTTACCTCTTTTTATAAATTTTTATATTTTGACCATATAGTAGTAGTAACATTGAATTTAAAAGAAAAAGAGTTTAATTTTTATTATGAAAAAATAAGACTTTTTATTTTTATTGAATTATATACCCATTTTTTATGATAAGAAGGGTCTAGTTCCCTTGTCATTGATCCATAAAGTTTTAGATTCAGTATGTTGTTCTATAATGATAAAAAGTTTAGAATTATGTCCTTTTTACCTCAATGTGATAAAAAAATAAAAATAAATATACCTTAAATACTATATTACATTTACTTCTGTTAGTTTTTTAGTACATCTATGTTGTTTGTGTGCAGGATGTTAATATAACTTTGGTGATAGTTCATTGTTTTTTTTCACAAACATTTTTGAAAATTGTACCTGTCACTAGAATCAATGAATCATAGTCTTATGATTATTACATAAAACTATTATAGACATAAAATTTAACAAAAAAACATGATAATTCATAAATTTTTCGTCTTATAATGTTCTTAATAGTTTTCAAGTATATTCTTTCATATCACTCTAAAACCCATGACTAGTCATATTATCTTTATTATTCGGAATAATTGAATCCCTATAGGGATTTCAATAATATTTCAATCATCACCAAAATAATAACACATAAAATTCACAAATATAATCAATTAATATTATTCCAAAACATAAAGATATTAATATACAAAACTAAGGCTGAAATCTATGAAATAGAGCATCTCAACAGATAGAGTTAAGAAATTTGATATTATCTTGGTTTAGATACCAAGTAAATAACCTAAGGGTATGTTTTATGTTTATTATTATCTTATAAATCAATAAACAATGAATTTTACGAACATAATAGTTCATACTTGAACCCCAAATTAAGAAACAATCAAAAAAGAAACCTTAATTATAAATAATGTTATAAAAAAAATAATGTTATAATTGATCATTTATCCAATAATATCAAACATTTTTTAGAATTATAACTCAATTAACTATAATATTATAAAATAATAATAACTTTATAACAAATTTAGATGAAAAAACTATACATGTAAAGCTCAAAACATTTAGAAAAATAAAAGAAATATAAAAAATCTCCTTTCATGATTAATCACTACCACTATAATTATATGAAAATTTCATATAAATAGATAAACAATTAAATTATTAAGATAATTAAACCAAATAAGTATTTAACATCAATATTTAATTCAAAAAATCATGATAAATAATAAATAGAGTAATTAAGATATAAATAATTAAAAATGAATGATTGGTTAATTAATAGTTTATTTATTGCCCCATTTCATTACTTATTTCAATTTCATTAGGTATATTTTATTTTTAATTAGATTTTTTATCTTGAACATACTATATATTAAATTTCATTTTCTCTAAAATGGGAGTCTCTACTTATCCAAGATGATTTAACGATGAAATTTATTTTTTATAGAAATTACTAACACTATCGGTTGAATCTATAATGATTTTGTTCAATGTTAATAGTGAAGTAAAATAATACAAAGATAAGAAATTATCATTTACTTATAGGATCATAATCATTATCATTAATAATAATAACGATAATATCTTAACTAATTTCATTCTTCTATAAAGAATGTCTTGTAGTTTTTCTAATTCTTGTCTTATATAATGACTTTTAAAATTGAGGAATCTATTTTAAAAAATTTCTTATTTTTAAATCATAATTTTTTTCCTATCTATTATTTAATTTTAAAAAAATTCAAGCATTTATTTCTATAACAATATATACATCCAATAATTTATATAATATATAAGGCTCAGTTTCTTTCAGAGTAGACAATATATCATTCAATGACATTATATCCTTTTTATGAGTTACTCCAAAATATTTTAAGGATGAATTTTAATATTTCTTAAATGATCCTAATTCAATGAATGATTTTTTTAAATAATATTGTTATGTAAAAATAGTAAAATAAATTTTTTTCTTTATAAATATGAGTGATAATAACTCTTGACTAATATATAATATGTTGAGAATTGATGGATTTCCCAATATCTATCTGAACAAAATTAATTTGTTAAAACTAAATGAACTTTCCTTCCTTGTGTAAATAAAATATTAATATAGTTCAATTGATCTTCATCTTCTTGTATTCCCTAATTTTTAAATTTTATCCAAGTAGATAGTACACTCATACCATGCACTAATAAGTATCATATTTAAGAGAAATAATTTAATATTTATGTTTTCTATCAAAATAGTCCTTTCAGATACTAACATGAAGTATTAGATGATCATTTCACATATTATTTACCAAACTCTACTCTTCAGAAGGTGACAAAATGATAATAGCACATCAATTATATCCTATTGGAGATTCACACCTTTCCTATTATTCAGGTGGTGGTGTATGATTTTATATATTATAATATTAAATAAAATGTGTTGATCATATATATATTATATAGTGTAAGTGTCACAAGAGGAATCTATCAGACCAATTTCATATTTAATAATATATTGTCATACTTTGATATCAATAAATTACACTTATCGATAAGAATACCAAGATTATAAATAATCATAATGAAAAATATATAATATAAAACATCATTGTTAGCACCACCCTATTTAGAAGAAATAACTTTTATAACCCTAAGAATTATTAATATAAAATTAAATTGGCCTTTAAAAAAATTAAATTACTCCATATAAATATCATACATTTTGATGTTGTCATATTCTCACGTCCTCAACAAAGATGAAAAAAGATTAAATATCCAATTTATAAGATATTTAGTATTAAGTAAAATTCTCTTAACTCCATCCAAACTAAACTCTCCTATAATAACATCAAAATATCATCAATAGTAAATTCTTTCTCATCTGAATAAATATTATAATCTATTATATCATTCTTTATGTTATCCATTTAAAAATTTTTATCAATTTCAATAGGAATCAACATAATATTTATTCCATTGACAATCATTTTCATTACATCATTCAAATATATTTAATAGAGTTTAAAATTAACATAGAATTATCTAATCTCTCTAACAAAAAGAAACTCATTATCAATATATTGAAGGATTTTTATATATCTATGAAACCCAAGTATATAAATTAAAATATAATTTTCTAAAAAATCCACTACATGTCAAAATCACCTAAAAAATATTACTACATTTATTCTATTTTTTTATATTATTCCATTAAAATATATGATTTGAGAGTCATATAAGGGGTATGCATAGAATTTAAATAAATATTTCTTGAAAATATTTTGATCCAATATTAACATTACCCTTACCCATAGAAGTAAAAGGGGATGTGTCATCTAAAATTTCTAAAGGATCTCAGATAAGAAATTCCTTAATCATTACTTATTCCATAAAAATGAATAAATAATAAAATATTTTATAGTAGTAAATTATTTTTTCATAAATAATTTCCTAGCCATTGCAATCTAAATTGAATACAATGATTACAGATAATATTGATGGGAAAAATAATCTCTAATGAATGATTAATAAATTAATCTTCATAATATTCTTTAAAAGGTAAAAAATTATTCCATTAACAAATATACATAATTAATGAATTACAATCTAATTTTAAATACATATCAATTTGATTAGATATCTAAAGATAAAAGAAAATATATTTATAATCACACATTTTGTGATGAAACTTATTACAATGGTGTGTAATTATTTTACTTTTCATCCAAACATAATTCAATGCAATCCTATTGATGCTAATATAATTTATTCCACAAATAGTAGTGGTAATATAACATTATTGTAAATTAGTAATTAAAGAAGAGACGTGTACAAAATTTTGACGTTAAAATATCTTTTGTATTTGACACATAAAATAATATTTTCAATTACACATAGTTCAAATTTATTCTAGCAGCACATTCTTCCAATAAACTCTACTCCAAATCATCTCACCTTTAAAACTCAAATAGTCATTTGAAATTTGATTACTTTTGATTATCATTTAATACAGTTATCATGATAGCTGACATCATTATATTATCTTGATTCTCGATGTGGTCATTAATAATATCAAATCAAATCATTTTTTAAAATAATTATATATTATAATTTAATTATCCCCTAACATATTATGATTTTAGTTTTTACACATTTGAGCTTCAACAATTTTATTCTCCAAATAATTTACTTTTTCCTTTCATCCCTTTTATACTTAAGCTTATTATAACTCATGTTTATCATCATGTCTAACTTGTTAAAAATATAATTAATTAATCATTATCGGTCATTCTTCTAGTAATTAACCCATGATTCAATACTCTCAGGAATCTTACATTATAGTTTTCTAAAAAAATTATCTACTACCACTTCTCCAATACCTAGTGACATTACATATTTAATTCATTTCAAGACATCTTTTACTCCCTTAAAAAACCTCCCTTATTCCTTCTTCCAATCAACCAAATGATTTGATCGAATTTTCTTGAATAGCTATTAAAATCCATCCAAATGGATGTACTTTATTTGAAATAACAATGAATTGAACATATTGACTTATTTATATGCATTAATGATTTATAAATCACCTCAAATAACATTGTAGAATCATTATTCAAAGACATTCCATATTTATTTTCAAATATCATCTCTTGGTGATATCACCACTATATGTGTATCTTAGTTTACACTATACTTTATTCCTCCCTAACATCAAATTTAATTCAAATTCGTTTTCACAAAATAAACTTTTAAAGGAATGTGGTAACCTAAATAGTTATAATATTAAACAATAATGGGAAACCATTCTCTCTCCTAATCCAATCATAAAATTCAAGAATCATATATTTGATGAAGACTCCAATTGAAAGGGAGTTTATTTTAATTAATATCCTAGTGTAACAACTCCTAAAAAAGGAGTCCATAAAATCCCAACTCTTAATGAACTTTCCAATACTAATATTCAATTAATTAAGGCCCATAATAATGACATCATCTTGATTATTATTCCAGCCCATTAGTTCCTTGGTACCATCTCTAGTCATTATTTCTCTCATCTTGATTTGAAATTCCTTTAATGCCAATATTGTAAAACACTCTTCCATTAATTTATCCATATAGTGCATAAAACAAATAATAGAGGGAGCCATGATAGTTTCTAATTCCTCTCAAGTCACAATTAGTGCACTACTATTGATTAGAACAAATTATTATTCATTCATCTAAAGTTCATATTCTTGATCTCTCTATACAGTGGCTTCCAATGGCCCCTCCTCTAGACATACACTACATTCAACCTTAGGTTTTATAATGATAACTTCTTGTGGGGGAGGGATCTCCTATTGAAATAGATATCCATTTTTTTTATCTTATATGGATGTCCCTTATTATTATCCTGGATAGATTAAATATTTTCAAACTCTACTACCTTTCAGGTCCCAACCTTCTTCATTGACATTGTTTCTATGGGTTCTAGGAGTTGATAATAGTCTTTACGGCCACTATGAATTTTTCCATTATTCAACGTGTTTTATTCATTTTCAAAATTCATTGGATGTATCTCTATTTTAAGGAAAAATTTGCTTACATTCCACAGGTATAAATATCAATTTATTTTTCAATGTTTTACCATGGTTCATCTTTTTAGTCATACTAAATTCCCCTAAAATCGATGACTTTAGCCTTTGGGTAGCTTTCTTTTCGAAGTAATATTTTTAAATTCTAGGTAACTCATTTCATCCAGCTATAAATAAGAACATCAATCTATCAATTTCATTTTTCAATCTCCATATCCAAGATATTCAAAATAAAATGGGTTCTTTTAAATCCCCTATTTGATCATACATTCAAAATAATTCATATAAACAATTCTTTAGTGTCTTTGAAAAAATTTCATAAATACAATGAATATTAGTCCTATAATTATATGATGTATAACCCACTTTTTAATATAATAATCTACATGAATTCATTATTTATCCATCAATAGTTATTTCTTCACATCTAAGCAGTACATCTTGTTCCATGAGATCCCATGATTATAATTTGTGCCTCAATTTCATCTTTTTATAGTAGAATAATAATATTTGGTGTCCCTATATCCAAAAAATACCACTTTTGAAGTGTGAATGACCTATTGTATTACATTTAGAATAGCTAAACACATCTTCACCCTCAACATACTGATGAAATTGAAAAAAAAAATTAAAAAATAAAATACTTGATCATCATCATCTGATGGTCTATTTTCCTACCCCATTGTATTTTTCATCAATACTAATTGAAAACCAATGTTATTGATATTTATTCTCCAGTTTATTGAAAATATTTTCAAAGCATATTAACTACATTTTGGTCTACTTCGTGGTTTCTAGTAGACTTTGGGATGTGTAGTTCATTCGATTGATGGTGTTCCAAGAGGCATACCCTTCATTGGGTTCACTCTGAGCTATAGTGGTTCCCATTTCTTGTTTCTCATTTAATGTTCTAGGAGGCTCGTGGTATGGATAACTATCTTAGTGTAGGTCGTGGTTCATTTTTATGGTTCCTTCTACTCCAAAATATTCTCTGGCCTTAGCTCCCTACACTCCTCTCCCAGTCAGATTGGTGTGGTGGTTTTAGGAAGCTTTGGGATGTGATCATCAAGTGGTGGATGAGGTCCATGTCATATCAACCTGCATAGTCTCTTTCCCTTCTGTATGTTTTGGTTATGGAATATTTTCTATTCCTTTCACTGGTTCATTCTTTCAAAGGTGTCTATTCTAGATTATGGTGTGGGCTCTTGACACCAATGGTGGTGGATTGACGACAATGAGGTTAAAGGATCCTATTTTTTTGGTTTCTGACTCTAGTGGTTCTCTATCAGAGACGTTGATAGTGGTTTGTGTCCATCATCATTGTTGTCGATATTAAATTTTTCATGATGTTGATGGTTTCTGATGGTAGTTATCATCGGGTTTATGGGGTCGATGAATGGTCTGGTCTAATTAGGGTGTGCATCACAAGGTGGTTCATGGCCTGAGGCAGGATGATTTCTTTGTCTAACTTTTGAATGTATGGTGGGTCATCGGTTCCTGTCTCAAGGAGGTGGTTGTTTTAAGTTCATAATCAGTGTGTGTGATCGTTTCGTGGTCCAAGTCGGCTGATGGTTTTGTTTTAATTTTTTATTTGTTTTTTCATTTAGAATTTCTTTTGAAGTTTGGAATTTATTTTTTGGGTTTATTTGTCTTGATTCATGGATATTTCTATAAGGTTTGAAATTATCCATAATGTGGATATTTTCAAAAATACAAAAGTATTTAATGAGTGTGTGTAATTGAATAATAAATATAATAATATTTAAATAGTATCAATTTACACTATGACCACTAGACTAATAACCCACCATAGTAGAATAAAAATAATATCTGAACAAGAATATGTATAAAAAATTCCATAATTAATCTCATATACATAATGATATTTCATTTTATTTTCATAAAAATAATCCAAAATAGGTATACATACATCATTTTAATACATGTATCAAAATACCAAAAATTAATATATCCAGATAGCATCACGATCCTCATCTCAGTCCTATGTTCCCCTACTCCTAAGAATGGAAAAAAGTCAAGAATAGAACTAGGGGTGCTTTACCAAATCCCTACCTATATCCATATAGTAAATCTAGGTACCCAATAGTGACTTGAAGAGTGTGTGAGATACAATCCCAGTAGGTCACCACCCAAGTTATCTATAACAAATCATGGTTATGCAATATAATCTAAAGAAGAGTGAAAAATATCACATGTATGGAATTACTAAAAGTAAAGTAATCAAAGAAAAAGTAACCCAACAAGTGATACTTTAATCATTACAAGACTCCATGAAAAACAATTTTCAATCTCCTATAACAATGATGCGGTAAATAAAAACGATGTAAAAACCACCACCATACCATATAAACAATACCTCATATCATCCACACCCATTCCATATAACATTTAATGTCATATCAACCAATATCATGATTTATAATCAATCAAGTCACATTTTCCATGACAGAGCAATATAATCATAATTTTTAGACCCAGTAAGGATTGATCCTAGGTATAGTGGACCGAGGCATCCTCATGGATTCCGAGGAGCATCTTGAAGGGAAATAAATAAGACTTGGTTTGGTGTTGAAGGATAATATCAATAGACCATGTCCAATGTAATCCCAAAATATCCAGATCCAAGGGGTATCAAGACCTAAGGAATCCCATTGAATTATGACCCAAGGAGAAATCTAATCCAAGGAATCCACTAACACTATCAATATCCAATGAATAAAATCAAAGGCATCTATGGGAATCATTCATCATTCATTCTATATATCAATACACAATAATTCAATTTCTAAGAGTTTACCCACTCATATAAAAATTTAAATTAATATAATTTCCTTGAGTTTACCCACACAAATATCATTTCACCTTTACGTTGTTAAACTAATCAATATCATGTATCACGTAGGAAAGGAGGCAGAACATCTTATAATCAATCAATTTAGTTCAATTCCTTTATAAATGGTCTTTATCTAAATAGGAAAGTTGAAACACAATCCCCATGGGTTTTATAAAAAGGTTAAATCTCAAATTCAAACCCCATGGTCATCCTTGTTTGGGAAAAAACCTCCATCAAGGCCTGGGGTACTAGTGGGAATCCCTAACAGGTTCTAATACATTCAATTTAAATGTTATATTAATTTTAGGAGTAACGCATGAATGTACAACATGAAGGAACATTACAACTAGCTCTATAAATCACTAAACCACTCTAGAAAAGTATAGACCACATACCATATGTCCATATTAAAGTGATCATCTATTATCACCTCTGAATTTGACTTATAATGGGAGAAAAATGAAGAATGGTAGAAAACACTAAAAATATGGCATATTAGCTTAAATGTAAATAACTAAATTGAGCCAAAGTTAAACGAATAATGACATAAAAGGAATGAATTAATCACCAACATGAATCCAAAGAGACCAACTATGCTCAATTACGAGTTCCGATGGAAGAATGAGAGAAATTCTTAAGATTTTGAATTTAAGTGAGCTCCCATGCATGTGTTGTTATGCATGGGTAAAGAATTAAATTAGGTTTTATATTATAAAATAAAAAAATTGTCTTTTTCCTCAAAATATTGGGCCACAAGATTTGGTTGCATTATTTTCCAAACCATGTGCTAAACATGCTCCTTTCACTGTATGGAGGGCCACCACACAAGGTTAGTGAACTTAGTTTACCTAAACGTCCACAAAACGTGTCTTAGACCACTATCAAAAACTACAGAGGATATCACATTGGCATGTTCCTCCATCAACATGGTTTGGAAAACCTTGTAGGCTTCTCTTTCCCTTTTCCCAGGTATCGCATGGTTAGTCAGACCGTGCACTCTATCCCGCACAGTTTCTAATAACCATACAGCTTGCCTTAGTTTTCTAAAAGGTTAGTATACAGGCTTTGAATAATCCCCAAACACCCTAAACACCCCCTTAACCACAAAGGGTATTTACATTAGTCTATGAAAAACTATTTAAACTGAAAAAGAAAAGATTTGTACCTCATAGGAAAACGTGAGATCTTAAAAGTTTAAACATTGATTTCAATGAGAGAAGGATCAAATCAATTATTTTGTGTTATTAAGCCATGAATCATCCATTTATATGATTTCATGGGCTATATAAAATGTATAAAACATTATTTATTAACTCATATGTTAATTTTATCTATAAAATATATAAAAAGTTATACCACTTAAATATCTTTTCTATGGGGTTAATTTCAAAATATATTTATGAAACTTATTTCCTGTATCAACCTCAATAAAATTATTAGAATCACTATGATAAAAAATTGAGTAATGTTTATTTTCATTGATTAAAAACTCCAAATTTATAGTCATATAGGATGGGGACCCACTATCAAGTATTTGAGTGTTATTTTAAGTTTATACCTTAAAAGTAACCTATGAAAAATTATCCTTCATATCTTTTTTATTTTACTAAAAAGAAAAAATTGAATAATTTATTCTTGTAAAACATTATTATCCATTTCCATAACATTTTTACTATCACAAAATACTTCCACATTAATTGAAAATGTATTTTTCAAAGGAATAGTTTCTATATATTCCACTTCATCTCTTATTTGGATAATTCTTGCTTCGACCACATTTATTTTATACCAATAATTGGAATACTTATTGAAATTATTAGATAAATTTAATATATATACTCTAAACATATTTTATATTTCATAAAATGGTAATAATTATTTCCCTATTTTATTTCCACAATATAATCTCTCAAATAATATTTTACCTCACTTTAATATGTCATTTTGTAACTAACATATAAAAAATAACATTTCATCATTGTAAATACATTCTCATCCTTTAATTATTTTAAATCAATCAATCATCCAAGTTAATAAAACTATGATAAATTTTTATTCTAAAAGTAATCTTTTTTTATTTACTCATTCATACCTCATTCAATTCATTTATTTTAGTGCTCATAAATGTAAATTTTTATGGTTTTCATATATAACCACATTGAATAATGTTCAAAAATATTATCTATTTTATCCTAAAACAATATATTAATTATTTTATAGATACATAATATTATTATTTTGATTAAATACAACTGTATCTACCAAAATTCTTCCAATTATTTACATGGTTTATTTTTGGTTCAAACTTCATTACAACATGAACAACTTTTAATTAATGAAACTAGATATTTTTTCATGTTTCTTTTATAAAATAAACAATGTCATCAATAGTATTTTACTTATATTAATATTGTATATTATATTAAACTATTAATTCTATATTTCATTAAAAATGATATTTTCCTTTAACCATATATACAGGTCATGATATTTCATCTTCATGATTATTTACATACATTGATATTTTTTCACTATAATTATAAATTTCATGTTCTTCATTATTTGTACATAAAGGACCACAACTATATCTTTAAGAACACTACTATAGTAAAAATAATAATCTTGTATTATTCTACTATATTAACACTCATAATTAATATTAATTATTCATCATTAGATTGAAATTTTATATCCTCTTCTTTATAAGAAGACTCAACCTTTTATTTCTTCTTTGGTAGCATATCTTATTCTCTTAAAATTAGTCTTACCTTCTAAATTAAAGGAAAAAATATTCTTATATTGGGAAAATATATTTAATTTTCCCTTTGGAGAGATAATATCCACATCATATTCTTTAAATATTTTTGTAAACCGACTAGAAAAATGCCTTACTTTACCACATTTAATACATGAAAATAAAATTGCCCATTAAATATCTGTTCACTTCTCTACATTTTATTAATAATTATGGTAATAAATTTCTCCATAATATCATTTATTGGCATCTCATTAATCATATTTATGTTATGTGTAGATTTAAAATTCATCTCCTTGGGTTTTTTTAGAAAAATATCCATTACATTTAACTCTAATCTCATGAGCCACTATAGAAGTTTTAAAATAAACATCAGACACTTAAAATAAGTCAATTTACTCATTTATAAAATATCTATCATTGTAAATAAGTTTAATAATCATTTTTATATTCTTTAAAATATTGACACATTTTATTTTATTTCCATTTCATCGCATAGTTCCAACTGTATTAATCATCATATTCGGGAATTTTTACACACTTTAAATTTGAATCGTTATCAGATATTTAAATTTATTTTGAAGACTTTTATTTTTCTAAATTTATCATAGTTATAAAGATCATAAATAAAAGATAGTTTATCCCACATAACTTTTGAATATTTATATACAATTAAATTTATATAAATTTTATTTGAAAAATTTATAATAAATCATGTTGTTACCATAGAATCTACATTTATAAACCTCATATAAAATTTATTCAAAGAGATTTTAATTAAATCAATTATTTATGTACCAAATATTTTTATAAAAAACATTAATCCTAATAGTTATATAATTATAAATCATTGTTTTGAAAATAAAATAATTTACCATATTATAAATTATATCACGTTTAGAATGAATAAAATTATCCATAATAATAAGTTCACAGTCTATAATATTAGAAAATAATATTCTGTACTATGATGCAATATTTTACCTCCATTATCCCACAAGGATGACATACAGTAGGGAAATCGGAGTAATATACATTCTAATTTCACATATATGTTTTTCATTGTTTAGTAACAAATATTTAATAAGATCTTATAATAAAATGTTAGGAAGACATTTAAAAATGATTAGAAAGATTAAAAAGGTAACTATATTTAATTGGTTCACTAAATTAGACATAATTCAAGTAGAATACAAAAATTAGGGTAATTTTGTATCAATTATTAAATATCTCAAGGTGATTATAGGATATAAGAATAGAACATCCAAGGAAATGTTGAATTAATTTATAATTATGGACTTATTGAATGCATCCCAATGTGTTGCTCCCACATTTCTCTCTATGCAATATATTTAGAATATTAACTTTAATATTCCTCTCATGCCCATTAAATGATAAAAAATTAAAAATAATTACCACTATAGAATTGGTGTATTATTATTCAAAAAATAATAAAACTAACTTTGTGTGTATTGATATTTAGTCTCTAAGGTTCTCATTATACAATAAGTAATTACTTACCTATTTACCTATAAAATCATTATTCTCCATTTTATAGTATATTAATAATGATATTCACTTATTTCAATAAAAAAATTAAAATTATTTTATATTGAATATTTCCCTTTGAAATGAAAATAAAATTATTTCCTTGAAAAATGAGACAAGATTTTCCATTTGAAATTATTCTAGACATCTAAAATAATAATTTTTTTATTTACAGAAACAAATCAATCTATTAAAATTTATCTAGTTCTTATATAGTAATTATATAAAATAATTTTATATTTTTTCTATTTTAATTTACGTAAATATATGTTAAAAAAATTTAAAAATCATTTCGTGATTTTATTTATATGATACTGATGTATCTCCACACCATAAAATCCCACTAATATAATCTCTAGAATTTCCAGGTCAATGTTTTGTGGCACATAATTTCATATATGTGAGATTTGAAAAAAACCATTCATTATTATAAAGGTTCAAACAAAAAATTATAAATTGATTAAAACATTTCAATTTTATATGATTTGTTGAATTATTAGTTTGATCTTACATCACCACTTGAAGAATATAGTCTCAAATATGTAATAGGTTAACATTACCAGAAATATTCTTGTTGATATAATTCATTATTACAATACTAGAGAAACCTATATTTTAGATATAATTTTATTAAAACGTTAACTAATTTATAGTTTAAAGGATTTTATAACACATACATATTAAACTTCATTAATATCATATACTTTCAAAAAAGTATCTAATCAAATAAATATTTTTTTAGGATAATTTTGTTCACAAAATAGAAATGTCAACATTAAAATAATTAAATTAATAACTAAAAAACAACATTATCATACATTCATCCATTGTTTTTGTAACTAATATATTTAGATTCATGATGAAATGAATTTTAAATATTATAAATGACCAAAATTTCAATAATGGATTTCAAACTTATAGTTGACTATGTAAAAGTACTTTATGGTTTAGGTGATCACACCATGGTTTGTTAATATTTATAAAATATATATTTTTACATAAAGATTGAGGGTGATATACACCAAATTATTGAAAACTGAATTCATGAGATAAAAGGGATAAATTTTATATAATTTATGGTCTACACATAAATAATGGATAGAAGGAACGTTTATAGAAAATAATATCATTTTTTCTCATTTTTTCTAATTGTTGAAAGTTATTCAAAAAAATTCTATTTTAGTTATTGTAACATGAATGGGGAATAATATGAACATTATAATAAAATAATTATAAAGAGTTATAGACTATATTCCTTATATATTCATAGTTCTTAAATAATAAAATAAAAATATGATATAAGGGATATAACACAACCATCACTTAGTAGTAGACCCTAATAGTTTATTTATGGACCTATTTAAAACCTAATATATATGTATTATTATTTATTTTTTTGATATTCATAACATTATAATAGTTTATTTAGAGTATATTAAATAGTAATCAGTAGTATGGAAATAGTCTGTTCGAATTTTTTATGATTAATAAGTTCCCCTCTAAGTGATCCCCATTTACATGATAGAACATGAAGAAGTCAATTAACCTATATATTTAAAAATATAAAATTCAAGATCATAATATATTGGATATTAAAATACTACTAATAGTTGAAAGGGCCTACCATAATTAAAAATGTTGGTATAAAGATTTTAACATCATTCCCTTACAAATGTTTTATAAATATTCAAGGAATCATAAAAATACATCATTCCCAATCCCAAGTAACATATTAGGTATCTTGATATGAATGAATTTATAAACGAACTATTAAAAAATCTCTTTATGGGATACAGATATATAATATAATATATTTATTAGTTACGTCCTATAGACACCCTCTATATGTATTTGGTCTACTTTGAGCCTTCTAAACCACCCTCTACGATCATATTATTATTTTTTCACAGATATACCGAGTAACAACTTGTTATAACATTTCAATATCTCAGAATATATTATTATTATAATATACCTAAAGATATTTGTCTCACTAATATATATGAACCCATTTTCATAACATATGATCCATGAGTTAGAGTTTATAATTTATCACCACATGAGTAGAAAAATATTTTGAAAAGGTGATTTAAATTATCTTGTTTTCTACATATGTGATAAAAAAATTAATTATATCACGAATGGTAACATTTATTAATCCCTGATACTAAAATAATTCTACCTCTCTCATTCCCCTATGAGGATGTGAAGTGATTCTCATATCCTAACTACTCTATTAATGACTATCCTATCATGATTCATCCCTACAACACTTCAGTCAATGAGTAGTACCAATACATAAATCTATAACTAAAGGAAACACATCACTTGTTATAACTAACAAATACTTGGAGTCCACAATAATAATAAAAACATCCAAATCACTCCATATATAGGGATATAAGCAACATGACATAGGTTTTAGTTGGATATTCCAAACCTGTCTTAAAACGATGAGCTTATGTCCATCATCTACACCTTGAGACAAGAAAAATTAAAATATTTATCAGAATTTACTATTATATTCAATCAATTTCATATCCCCTTATCCAAAATCCTTGAAAAAAAATATTTTCCCCAAAACAATGTATTGATATATAATCAGTCATTACAAATATTATAGAACACATTCCATTCCATTCACCTCTAACCAATGGTTACGAAAATTATATCTGAACATCTTCTAGGGGAACCTTGAAACGATAAGTTTAAAATTTCCCCTAATCACCCCTAACATTTCCTTATTATCTTAATGATTTCATTGAATATATTTAAAAAATTACCCACTTATTAAGAGAATAAATCTCCCAAAAATTCGTTGGAATATTTGATATGGAAGTCCCATGTGTTGTTGTTTTTGGTTCCTTGTTAACAACTAATATATGTACTTGAAGTTTCCATAACATATTTATTATTATAACATATATACAATAATTATTAGTAATATTAAACTGATAATTTCATTATAGTATTTGTCACATAAAAATGTTATAGAAGTTTCTTACTATAATGAGAACCTAAAGAAACTAGGAAAATATTTTTAAATAACATGTTAATGGTATATATACTTCATTTTTAGGATATATATCATGTTTAATTTTCATGTGATAGAGGATTATAATCATTTATTCTTCTTCCCATGAAGTTTATACTTGATGTTCTCTAAGAATGGTGGTCATGGTGACAGATCTTCCAAAAATAATTCCACATGTGTTATATTTCTTATAGCATATTCCAATAAACAATAAAATTTATTTTTTAATTTTACTTAATATTATTATTAATTTGTGGTATGAATCACATACATTAATGTATAGAATAAAACAATGATGTTATGTGCTTATATTGAGGTAGCATATGTTTGGGGCATCATAAATTATATAGTATTTATTCTATTCTCAAGAAATTATCTTTTAATTTTTTAATTTAATAATATATCTTTAGAAATTCGATTGATATTGAAGTGACTAATAAATCTTTATATCCATTGTAGTTTTTAGAAAATTTAATTTCAAAAAACCAGTGAAAGATAAATCAATCATATAGTGTGATGAAATAATTATGTAAAAAATATGATGAGATATTGGATGAGAAAGGGATTATATTAGACAGTAGAACTCAGAGAATGGTTTTTCTATTTACTACAATTCCATTTTTCTATATAGGTTACTTCATATGTTTACGGACACCAATATTGTGCACAAGGTAAGATAAAACTATTTTCATTGATAGTTTTTCCTAGATATTCCCAAACTATTTTTCACTATAGTCACATGAAATTATTTTTAAATTATTCTTTAAGATATATGTGAAAGTTTCATGATGAATAATATTTATTCATGTTAACTAGTTCCCAAAAATCAATCATGATATAGTTGATTTTAGAATTTATTAGTTTAATTTAATCTCTTCATATTTATTGAAAAGTTTTTTGAATATAAATATTTACTTATTCAAAGGTTTTGTTTATAACATAAAATCAACATTTTATGCATGTTATGTGAATATATTAAAATAAATATTTCTTCC
The DNA here is from genome assembly GCA_963277665.1 of Viscum album. Lineage (NCBI taxonomy): Eukaryota > Viridiplantae > Streptophyta > Magnoliopsida > Santalales > Viscaceae > Viscum > Viscum album. Next base: position 670,406,844 of record OY728139.1, on the reverse strand, counting down.
ATGTGTCTTGTGTATAATAATTTTTTATCAAATGAATATTTTATTATTCAAGGTTTGATAGTTTTTATTAGTGAATGTGGATCGAGTCTAATGATTCTATTGAATGGATGTATTTTCATTCATATCTTTTAAATTAATAATATTTTGTTCATTCACAAAATGATATTAGGTGAAAAAAGGCCATAGAGAATAATAATATTTTTAATTTACTATTAGTCTCATGGGGTATTACATGGATTAAGTAAATGCATAAGAGAGTTTAAAAAATTATTTTATTTTTACATATTTAAATTTTTTAAATTTTTTTATTTTTAATATAGACGTTCGACACCATTTGTAATGAACTATATTTTTTTAATGAAATTTCCTTTATGATTACGTAGTAGTGTTATATTTAGTAATACAGTATTGTATAATTATTACACACCAAATGATATAATTTTTTCATTATTTTGAACATTACATATAGTGAAAAAAGATATCCATATTAATTTATAATATTAAATTGGGATAAAAATTTTAAAATAAGATAACTATAATATGAAAATATTTATATGCTAAATCCACCAGAATAACCAGACTCAATAACAAAACTATATAAATGAAACAAAATGCTAGTAATATAATATTAATATTTAAAATGAAAATATATATAACCTTGAGGGAAAATATATTTGAATGAAGAATGAATGAAATGTAATGTATTTATAGTACATAGGAAACCCTTATGACCATTAAAAATCTAATAGTTGGAATAGTAATATAGTTTTTGGAATAGTAATGTAACCATTAGGAATAGAAACATTACCATTAGAATAATATCCACACTTTTGGAAAGTAAAATAATATTTAAGAGTCTTATAAAATGAAAATGTGACATATTTATAATATGATACAAGTAAATGAATGTATTTAAAATGATAAAATAAGTGTTTGTATTTTTATAAAACACATATATATATATATTTTTGATTTTTTATAAGTCATTTATAAATTTAAAATATATTTTATTTTTTTATAAAAATGGTTTATGAATTAAGATTATATTTCATTATAATGTTATTAAAATTTTATTAGACCTTATGTAATCTTTCAAATAGTTTGAAAAATGATCATATTATTAAAATATGCATTTTTTAAAAAAAATAAGGATTTTATTAAATAATTAAATATCTCATGTTAGGGAAATTATTTTTTAAAAATGGATATAATTTATGTAATATAAGTGTCAAATAATGGGCAGGGTGATTTTCTTTATTTTTCTAAAATTGTTGAATTTTTACTAAATAGTGAAATACGTTTAAGTATTGTATTTAACATTATAAGTTTAATAAATGATTTATTGAAGATGGTAAGATGTAAGAAATCATTTTTTCAAAATCACATGTACCATTCACATTATACATTCATATGATTAGAAACTATTTGAATTCGTGATCCAAAAATCGAAAATTAAAGAATAGAATATTCTTAAAACATTGTTATCCTCCCCTTATAAAGACCACCCCACGCCACCACTTCTCCTCACATTTTCTTAGATTTTTAGTATAAAACATTTCTACCTAGTTATCTTCCCAATTATAAACTCCATTTCCTAGTGATAATATTCTCAAAAAAAATCCATTTCAAGGGACTTTATTGGGAATCCTAAGAGGGGAAAACCAAAGGATGAGGTGAAATCCAAGACTAAAACTCCTCCAATTTGATTCTACTTCTAATATACCATATTTTCTCTATACACCCAAAATAGTGAAAAAATTATCCTAAAAATTATATTTTATTATTATGGTTTAATATCTATTTTCTACACCCAAATCAAATGATTATTAAATGAAAACATTGTTCAAAATAAAGTTTATTCACCACATCCAAGAAAAGCACACTTCGTTTTTCTCCACCACCCTTAAGGTTGGTCATAAACATAATATCATGGTTACATAAGATGAAAATAAGTAAATTATTTCTTATTATATATTTTTTTATGAATATATGTTGATAATATGAAATAAAATGAAGCCAGTTCTTAATGGGTGGTAAAACCTCTAAAATGTACTGGCCATAAAATGATAATATTTCTACAAAATGAATCATCCATAAATCGAAAACAATATAGTTTTTTGGACCCATTTAAAATTATATAAGTATTTTAATATCATTTAATTTCACTTTTATTTTTTTAGTCCCATTTGAAAAGAAATTCAATAATTATGCACAAGTAATACGAATTTGGAACCATGGAGTGAATACCCCCAGAACACTAAAATTTAAATTATATTTCATAGAAATGGTTGAAAATGGTAATAATATAATTATTTTAAATGAAATATTTATGGATATTGTTTTTAATTAATTTATTTATTAATTTAATTTGATCATTTATGATGTTATGTGCAAGTGCAGAATGATTCTGGACATAATATAAGGGATCTCTCTAAACCACCCTATTTTCATTCACAACCTTTATCTATATAACTAAATTTATATCTAAATATGATGTTATATGATACATAATTATTATTTATATATGTCTCTTACAAATATACCAATATTATTCTACAATCATTTAATGGGGTAATACATGATTTAAGTTTATTTCTAAAATGTGTTCTTTAAAATTAAACCTAATTAAGGGGAAATGTTTTATCCCTAAATCCTTTTATGTAACACTATTTTAAAAATATAATCTCATTAATTATTTAATTTTAAATATTAATACATTATAGATAATCATTTTTTATTACCAATTTGTTCAATGAAAATTCCCTATTTTTTCATTATTGAAATGTCTTTAACTTATTCCTTAAAAATCCATTTTGAATATTCATTTATGTACCCATTTCTCTAAACATTTCCATGATGTGTTTTAATTGATCACCAAAACATAATACCTATAATTATTTATTTAGTTATGAATGTGTCATTTTTATTTTTTTTAAATCTCATTCGATTATGATATTGGGAATGATAATAAAACATATTTATTTCCATGGCTAATTCTTATTTTTACGCCTTATGTTTGATTTCCATTTGTGTCACACATAAGAGTGTACATGTTAGGATAAAAGCACCCATATAAACTTATAATGAATTGGGTAATATTAATATCTCTTGTGATAATATGAATCATATTAGGGAGTAAACCATATGCATGATGGAACTTTATCCACAATGTGATGTTGTTATTGTAGTTGGTATTGACTGATACTTACTTCATGATTTATGTTGAAGAAACATTACTATAATGGCATGATAAAATGATTCAATGTTCAATATGTTATACTTCTATATGATTATTCATGATTGTTTCTATTTTATCATATCACATTATGCCTTTTTAACTTATATGTTGTTCTTCTTCATTATGTTTGTTCCCTTATAGGGGATTATAGCTCATCCATGTGTTTATGTATTCCCCAAATTATCATATGAATTTTTGATGAGCTAAAATTGGTTTAGTATATTATTATAGATATTAAAATAAATACTTCATACTTTAGTTTCATCTTTAGGATGTATTTACCCACTCTTCAAATGACACTAGGCCTCTCAATTTTTAGGTTGTGTTTAGTGGATATTTATGTTAAAATTAATTTAATAATATATGTAAAAGGTATGATTAACTATAACATATTTATACGTTGTATAATATTATATAAATATATATTGAAAATTCATTATTTATATATGATACACCTCTTAAGAATATAGTGAGAATAACAAGTCATTGTCACTGATATTAAAGATAAATAATTTAAAACCATTGTTATTATAGAATTGGAAACAAAGAGTAAAAGAACATTAAAAAGAGTTTCATAGAAGATGTGTGGAAATGTAAAGAGGAATTTTATATTTAATTATATTATGTAATAATATTGAATCAGGAGATTCAATTGTATATAATTGATCAATCATATTTTTTTGGTTGAGGTAAATCTATTTAAATTTATAGGAAATTAAATGTGTCCAATACTTTATATAAAATTTCGTAGATAATTCATCATGTTATTCTGAATTTAATATATCAAAAATAAACAAAATGCAAAATTTATCCTCTATGAATCTGTTTTTCCTTATAATTTTCATGTGGAATCAAAGTGGTCAATTATGAATTAATAATTATTTAAAAAAAAATTGATCAATTTTATGTGTTGTTTTCATAGTATTAATGTAAAATTTTTACTTCAGAATCCATTAGTCTAAAATAAGTGAAAATTAAATTTTTTTTCAAATAAAAGGGAATAAAAGAATGATGTATGATCCAAAAATCCATCCATATCCGCCAAGGTCACTATGTACAAGACAAAGTTAAACAATGAATAGTGAATTTTATTTAAAGGTTATGCCTTCGCCAAACGACGAATGAACAAATTTAATTAAAAAAGATTACAATAGTCTAAAGTACGGGATCATATTAAAATATTTTTCATGAAAGGGAATAATAGAAAATGGGTACTCTTCAGACCAGGTAATGTATTGATTAACTTCCATGTTGGAAAATCCCTTAGAAACCATGTTTTCGTCCCGATAAACATGTGTGATAATGTAGTTCAGGTCCACGAGCAATCAGTTTCATTCCATCCAACGGGTAGTAATCGGTCAGGCTAAATGAGTTACGTTGTTCCAAATTGCGTGAACAATGGGCATCAAGTCACTTTCACTCCATAGGTTGTGCCAACCATAAAACATGGAAAATTTACTCTCATGAATCAAGCCCATCATCTCAGCTTCAAGGAAGGAGGCAATACCACAATAACCCAGGAATCATCCAAGAATCTATCCGAGGAGGTTCCTGAAGATAGCGCCACACCCTGTAGTTCCTAGATTGCCCTTGGATGTGCCATATATGTTGATTTTGATCCATCCAGGGAGAGGAGCTCTCTAGAACACCTCCAAAGTGTGGTGTGGTTGAAATAAGTTATTATTGATCCGTTGACATTTCAGGATTCCAAAAATTGTGCACAGTGTTGTGGAAATTCCCTTTTTGAATCAAACCGGCTTCTTGTAAGGCAATAACGATCAGGGTATGATCTGCATTAAGATCGAGTGAGTAGTTGTTATGAATAATTGCATTCATATCGTACCAGATCACATGTTGATGTTCAGAAACTGTCACAAGGAAAAGGTTTCTGATTTGCTAGGAGCCTTCCATCTCTGCACATTTCATAAGTTGATTTTTGACAGAGTCAAGATTCAACAATCTGCAATCAAAGATGTCGAAAATATAATTCCAAAGACCAGAATCAATATCACAAGAACGGAAGAGGTGGTTATCATATTCTCTGTGTTGATTACCGTTTTTATACTTAGAGCAAAGATTAATTCCAAATTATTGAAGGAAGATATCAGTGGGAACTCTTTTTTGAGAAAGGCTCCAGATGAGACTGAATCTTTAGGGCTTTATCCAAGGTTTATTGAAGTGATTAATCCATCTGTAATCATTCTCATTGTTACAACACATATAATTGTAGTAATTTTTTGAGGTAAGCATTACAATGTGAGTCGACACCCAAATTAAGAAATCATTGTTGTAAGTGAAAGGGTACTCTTCAATGAGATTCAAAATAGTATAAGGGAGATGATTTTGTTGAGTGTTTAAAGCATCTTCGATAGAGTTTTTGGTGTTTTCAGGAATTTGATCAGGTGAAATCATAGATATTAAAGGCGTCTAAGTCCAGCTATATAGCCATAATTTCATGGAGGAATCTCTGGAGACCATATATATGGAGTTATTCATAATTTTGGCGAAGGAGTGTTTAATGGAAGGCCATATGGATGAATTAATAAAGCTGAAATTTCTAGTCTTAATTTTATCAAGAAATCTATTTTTGAGAAAATCGAGGGATTCAGAAGAATTGTCAAAAAGATTCCACATATGTCGAGCTTGAAAGGCTTCATTAAAGTATTTTATTTCTTTTATAACAATGCCACCATTCTCAATAGGCTTGTAAAAAGTTTAAAAGGGGGACATCATGAGTTTTCTTTCAAGAGTACTACCGGTCCAGAAGAAATTTTTAATAGATGTGTTCATTTTTTTAGAAGGCCATTGGGGCATTTGTAGACCAACATAGAGTGGACCATATTAGAGACAATAGTGGATTTAACAAGGAAATTCCTACCTCCCATATAGAGAGATTTACCCATCCAATAAGAAAGATGGTTAAGAACTTGATTAAAAATAGTGGAAAAGTGGAAAGCTTTGGGTCTACCCTAAAAAATGGAGAATCTGAGGTAACTAAAGGAGAGAGAGCCTTTTTTCAGACCCAAGTCACTGATAATATTACATTTTTTGGTGGGAAAATTCTTCCAAAAAAATATACCGTATTGGTTCCAACTTATGGTTTGACTAGAAGCCTCCTCATAGTAGGAGAGAGTAGTTTTGAGGTCGAGAATGTTTCTCTTGTATCCTTGAAGTAAAAGGATGATGTCATCAGTATAAAAAAGGTGAGTGGGAGAATTAACATTTCTAGAGGTATGAATAGGTGTCAATTTATTTTGAACCACCAGATGATTGATTAGTCTACTGAGGTAGTCTTCTGCTATTGAGAAGAGAATGGAAGAGAGAGGGTCACCTTGTCTAACACCTTTGATGCATTTAAAGTATCCTTCAGGAGAAACATTGATCAAAATGGAGATATTGGCCAAGTTGAAGAGCGGTCTAATAGCAGTGATGAAGTGCGTACTAAAACCAAAACTTTAGAGGAATTTGAATATAAAACTCCAATCCATGGTGTCACAAGCTTTCCTGATATCATGTTTAATAGCTATGTTGCCTCTTCTATTAGTTTTATTCAATTTTTTGATACATTCAGAGGCAAAACAAATACATTCTTGAATGGATCTACCTTTTATAATGCTATATTGGTTCCATGAAACAATTTTATTATTAATAGTTGATAGCCTATTAGCAATGATTTTGGAAATGATGTTGTAGAGAGTGTTGATAAGAGTAACGAGTCAGAAAAGATGAATTTCAGAGGCATTATCCACTTTAGGGATCATGGTGAGAAACCAAGCATTGATAGCATGAGGAAGAATCCCATTTGTGAAAATGTATTTAACAAGATTAAAAACATCATGCTGAACCACATATCAATAATGTTGAAAGAAACCATTGTTAAAGCCACCAGGGCCTGGGGCACTATCGACATTAAATATGAAGATAGTGTCTTTGATTTCATGATCCAGTGGCATGTTAAGAAGGAACGTATTGTCCGAATTAGTAATCATAAAAGGAATGACCTTAGGAATGAGGTTTTTTTATCAGGGACATTAATGATGGTTTCATTATGGGGGACTATATGTTGAGCTATGTCATAGTCCTTGTCAAAACTATTATCCCCATCCTTTAGAAAGGTTAGAGGTCTGGAGGCCTTCCATGTTATTTAGAGGGCATTATAGAATTGGGTATTTTTTTCCCCAATAGTAATCCATTTTACTTTGTAATCTTTCTTTATCATTTTACCTTTAAATGTGAGCAAGGAATTGAGATTGACTGCAATGTTTGTTTCTTGTGTGGTATTAGTGTGGAGGTCCTATTTTTTGTTTTTGTTTTGGAGATCATTGAGTTCTTTCTTAAGAAGAGTAATGTCTTTGTTAACTTGTTTGGATTTGGAGTTACACCAAGATTTGAGGATCTGTTTGATTTGTTTTAGATTGAGGTTTCATGTAAAGGCATCGTATCTATGAAACATAGAGGGCCAAAAAAAAATTATGTCATGATTGCATTATTCATTGAATAACCACACATTGTTGAAGAGGAAGGTTAACAAATGCTTGATGTCTTTGGAGGAAATGTTTACCAGGAAGGGGTGACGATCAGAGTTCAGTCTGTGAAGAGTGATGCTATATATAGTTCCCCATTTATCTAAAGTCAGAACATTAGTAAAGGCTCTGTCCAATTTGGAAGAAACCACTTTATTGTAATGTCTTCTATACCAGGTGTATTTTTCACTAGTGAGATTAATTTCAATAAGATTATTATCCTTGATCGAAATTTTAAATTTTCTCATGGAGATAGAGGCATGAGATGGGCCAAATTTCTAACTAGAGTTAAGAATAGCATTAAATCACCCATAAGAACCAAGGGAGAATTGGTGTTGGTGCCTAAATTAGAGAGGTCATTCCAAAGAATTATTCTTTATTGGTATTTATTATTTGCATGAACAAAGGATAAGAAAGTGCGAGTATCATCAATAGAAAAGGGGCAAGTGAAAATCTGATCTGAGATACTAAAAACATTAAAATCCTATAAACATGAGTGCTCAAAAAATCCATAGAGACTCAGAATTTAGATTATTATTGATTTCACTAGAAAACATGTAGTTTTGTTGACACAAGTAAGAGTATTTAGAGGAGAAAGAGATTTTTGGTTTCGTAATAGAAAAAAGAGTTGGGTGATGCATACCAACCATTCTTTTCAGAACATTTAGAGTGATAGAGTTGGCGATACATTGAAAATTAGAGAAAAAGATCTTTATTTAAATCTGAGTTTGATGTTAGGACTCCCTTTTTTATTTTTTCCAGATCCTTTATTTCTAGTATATATTTTAACTTCTCGAGTATGAGTGGTCATTTATTATTCTTTTTGGGAATTATTTGTATTTTTATTCAAGTTTGTAGTCATATCTAAATCTATGGAATCCTTTGAAAATGTTGACATGTCATTGGGATTTTGAGATACCAGATTTTCAGGCTTAGTAACATATTCTGCATTTATGAAAGTAGGGGGATTATAATTACCTGTAACATTTGTATCCAATGTGGACAAAAGATTGATAAAGTTAGGTTCTTGCTCCTATTTCAGGGGGTCTTTATTTTCTTGAATATTTGTCGATTCTAGCATAATAGGTATACTATCATGTGAAACATGTTCTAATGGAAATCAAGAAAATGTAATAGAATCAATTCAAAGAAACTATGTCTTGGGTTGAACTTACTTGTTAATAGAGACAAAGTGAGTGGAGGGAGTTGTGAAAACATGTGTTTTGGTTACATTTCCCCTTTAGATAGTGGTATCGTTTAGATCTACAAGTGGGTTACTCTTTTTGTTGATATTTGTAGTAGTAGGGGTAGATTCAGTGTTGTTTATTTTACATAAGTGCAATGAAACATATTCATTAGAAAGAGTGTTAGTGAATGAGTCTATATAATACTTAGAGCTAAGTAGAATGTTACTGTCATTATGACTATAGAGTAGGTTTACATATTTCATAGAAAAAATTTCTATAGGAGCAGTTGGAAGAGAAGGAATACATGAGACAGGAGGATCCAAAGTAGTCTTCTGTTGGAAAGAGTGAAAATGAATTTGCTTGTGTTCTTGGGGGTCTTTAAAAACCTAAATATGTTTGGGGACTAGAAGAAAATATGCATTGTTATGTAGGACAAGTTCCATGATCATTTTCTTGTCCACTTAAGATTCTACAATAGGTAGAGACTGCTTGGAGGGTCAAGATGAGGTGTTATCCACTACCTAATATTTGGGGCAGGAACCATGGATGTGAGTGGGAAGGCATTTGTTTCAAGATTTTTCCTAGTCAGTGGATAGCTTAACAATATCTAGTGTCATCTTTGCAATTTCAATTAAGAGGATTTGATCATTAATCGATTTTTCTTCTTCTTCAATATCATCTACCCAGTTAGTACATGAGTTGTCCTCTATGTGTTCCAAATTGTGTGTTTTTTTACCCAAACTTCTTATTGGGTGGTTCAGGTATGTCCATCATGTGTTTTTTATATCTTTTTTAGTTTCTCTTATTTCCTTACAATCATTATCAATTTTCTTTGTTGCTTAAATTCTAATCACCCTATAGTAGTATATAGAGAGAACAATGATTTTAAAATGATCACAAAAGGGGGGTTTCTACTCATATTCTACTATAATTTCAATTTTGTAATCATTGGCATTGAAATTAATTGAGTTGGGTGGCTTTAAGTAAAGATTTATTTCTACCATAATTCTAGAAAAGATACACAAATCAGAATTTAATGTTCTTTGATCAATTTTTAGAGGAGTTCCTATGCAAGAGACAATGTCATTCAAGATTTTAGGGTGCCAAAAAGAACCAGTTGAGACCATTCAATTTAATCCATACTTGTGCCAATGTGTTTCTATGTGTGTGTGAATTAAAGGTGTAGTCCAACTCTGAAATTCTGAATAAGGCCGAGTTGAGGTTAAGATTACCAGTCTTCTAGACTCTTTCTAAATCATCGTGATATTTTAGCAGTACGTGGAAATAGCCTTTACCTATGGGAATTAGCTTCCAGTTTTCAGAATTACAGCAATGGGAAATTCATGAGTGAAGTTCAGTTAAAGGCCAATGTCAGTTACCTTTGTAGTAGGATATGTGACCCATTAATGAGAATTTTCATAGCTGCACTCTTTGGTGAAGGTCTTTCGGGTCCATCTCCACAAGATATCCACCATCATCCAGATGCTTCACAAGGGAGGGATTCATCTTGAATTGGTTACCTAGATCAAAGCTTTTCAGCGCATCCAGGAATGAAACCCCTTGAGATCTTTTATTGAGATCACGGTTACAGGAGTCTGTTCTAGGATCATCTTTATTTCGTATAGCTGTTTTAATATTTTTCTCAAGGGGAAATTGTAATCTCTGAGGCTTCGCAAAATGATGTGAATCAAGGCGACCAGGAGTGAGGAAATTTTCCATTGACGAAGAGATCAGGCGAAAATAAATAGGTGAAAGGAGCATGATTTTTATTATGTGAAATGCTTTTTGGGACAACAAATGACATTATTACACATGATTCATTTACCTCCCATAGTACACACAATATGTGATGGACAGTATAAGTCATGAATATCATGTGGCCTCCCAACGGTACACACTAAATACCTGACAGATCTTTCAAAAAGTAAATGATATTCACAATAATGATGATTCATGTGGTCTTATAATTCCAATTGAATACATGGTCTGAACATACATATTTCTTTTTTATATATGTAATATAATTCCATGTGTTGTTATATGTTAACATGAGAAAAGCATACATAAAAATTATAACATTTTAGATGAATATTCCATAAATTTCACAATAATACACACCTATAACCATAAATGTTTAGTTTTATTATATATTATATGTAAAACCACAAACTTTTATGATATATCACTCTAAATAAATCTAATTTCTTTGATAGAGTTCTTGACACACAACACTGAGTTTAAACCAATTGTGATATACTATTAAATAACTATTATTTTAATGTGACTATTATAACTAAGCTATTAAATTAAAAGTACAAATAGGAAAAACCTCATTATTCTAAATATGTATAAAGTCTTTATATAGTTAATTTCTATTAATTAAATGTAAATATGTACTCAATTGTTTAGTAAAGTCATTTTTTGCTTTAAAAATATTTTTTTAAATAGTTTTTTATTTTTGTTTGCTCATAGATATTATAATAATATATATATATATGAAATTTTATTTTATTAAAATTATTTAATATTTTAAATAATCATATTAAAATTATTTTATGTTAAATTTTATCATTTTTTTGAAAAGAATAGTTTTTCATTGAATAGTGAAAAAATACTGATTTTATTAAAAATTATCTATTCCATTCAATAATTTAAAAAACCCATTATGTTTTCAATTGATTTTTAAATTTCAATTTCTCATTTTGATTTAAAATAATCTAATTAATTTATTCCTATCCAACATTAGGATTAATTTTGGAATAAAATCATTTTATACTTAAAAATGTATTTTTCTACAAAAGTATCTTTTATCACATTTGGATACTTTATATTAAAATTGAAATATACCAAATATTGTAATTTTATTTTATAAAATGTTTTCAAAATTTTAAATTTTAATAATTAATATTATATAATTTTTTTAACTTAATGTCTTGGCATTATGAATTGTAATTGATGTATAAATAAATTATAATGGTAATGGTTAAAAGGGGTTAACGAGGGGTTAAACTAACGAGATAAGGTTCAAAATGACCATTTTTTTTAATATGATTTTATGAATATATTTCGGTACAATATCATAATATATTTTATGTTGATCCAATTTGGAGCCATTTTACTTGAGTAAGACATTTATATATTTTAATATTTTAAATTAATCAAATTGTGTCCTCTCTCCCCCTTATAACAAGATACCAAATCTAATTAATTCCTAACACTTTAAGAGACTTATATTTTGAACAAAATAAGCAATAATCCCTTCAAATATCACTCCCCGCATTTTACTTTTCCTCCTTTTATCATTATACCTTCCTTTAAAAGGTTAAGGTGTATGACCAAGGAGGTTTTTCAATGATTATGTAAAACTAATTACAAAGTACATTCAATCTTATTTATTCATACACCTTATCCAAATATAAGGTATTAATTTTAAAATAATTTTTTAAATATATTAAATAATTTTAAGTTGTATTATGATGATGGATCAACCATTTTTTACTTCCTTTTTATCAAGTTGAAAATGAAAGTAGCACTTGTGCATACAGGTTGACTACCACCTCCAAGTAGTGATGTAACATCCCGGATAAATGAATAATATGACATTTTCATATTTATTAATATTTGTGAATAAAATATTAATTTTAATTTAAAGGGGTTTTTATGTTCAATAGCGTACCTGATACGCAACAACAGGTTTCTTTGAAATCTTATGTTGCACACTAATAATATAATATTATTATTTTAAATGGTAGTTAACTTCTAGCCGTTTTATTGGTGTAAATGAACAAAAATAACTAAAATATGATTATACATGTTTTTTAAATGTATTTACATTTACCCAATAAAATATAGAGGCCTGAAATTTGAATTAATCTAATTTTAAGCATAATTTACATTAAAAGGTCGATTTACCACCGTTTAAGGGTGAACCCTCTCTAAATATAGTTTTTTCACTTTAATACATTCTATTGGACTAAATAAAATCCTTCTTTATAATGGGAACATCAAAATATACTTTGTGTAAATTTTTGGAATTTTTCTGATAATGTTCATTTTTTTAATGAATAGTGAAAATATTGTATTTTAATTCAAAACTAAGTTTTAATCTAATTTATTTATATGGTTAGATTATCTTTTTAATTTTTTTAACTGTAATTATAATATATTTTTTCCATTTAATCCAATTTTGGTCATTGGAATTAATTTCACTTTGAAATTGGACATAAACAAGTATCAATCTTTTGATAGTTATTGTTTCTTAAAAACACGCTATTTGTCTTGATAATGGTAATTAATTTTAAAATTAATTAATTCACCTTCTAGGTTTTTAATTTGGTAAAATAGAAATCATTTTTGAATTTGGAATATCAAATAAATATTAGGCTGAATTTTTGGAATTTTTCTGAAAAACTTCAATTTTTGATGAATAGTGAAACCACTTTGTAGTAGTTAAAAAACTGACTTTTTAATTTTAATGAAATTTTACCGCTTCTGTGAATTGAATTTTGAAAATCTTACATACATGGTTGTTATAAAGAAATAAAATGTGGATCAATAAGATGAAAATAATTTTTGGTAAATAGTAACTTTTGACTTTTATTTACCACGGTTAAAGGTAAATAGGTTAATTCAAGATAAAAAGAATATTATAATAATTCAAAATTACCATAAAACTTATTAAAACCATATTGTATGAGTCATTAATGACCATGGTCATGTTTGGGTCGATTTTTGGACCACATTGAGCCACATGGGAGTGAAAATGACAATTTAGATTAATTAACTTAAAGTAAAGGCAAAAATGACAAAAGAAAATATCTTTTAGTAAATTATTTTTTACAAGGTGTTATATAAAATATATTTTAGACTATAAATATTAATTGTAAATCTAAAAATTTTTCCTACATCATGGTATTTTTTTTATAATTTTTAGACATCAAATAAATTAAATTACTTATGACACAATAATGATTCTGTGTTTACCTCATTAATAAATCATTTAAATAAATGTGATTATAATGATTAAAATATTATCCAAAACCACTCCAATTCTTATTGGATGATTTTATTTCGACCATGAATCTTCTTATATTTGACTATAATGAATTTTCTACCATTATAAATTGAATATCATTATATTATAAAATAATGTTTTCACACTTTTCTAAAGAGCCCCTCCTCTCCCATATAAAAGGAGACCACTTATAACCAATTACTCACACCTCTCAAGCCTTTTGGATCGTCCAACATCTTCCCATTTAATCTCCATATATCTCTCTCCTCATCTTAGAAGCCTTAATTAAGCTAGAAGGCACTTTAATATGTCATTTTGGTTCAAACCAAAGAAAGTTACCCAAATTAAAGGTAACAGTTTCTCTTAAATTGTTTTCTTTTATTTTACTTCTCCAACCCCTAAAATATTTTTATTCCTTTATTTTGTAACAAAAAAAGTATCCTCAATATACTAGGATGTTTTTATGTGAATTATTCAAACTACACTTACACACACCTCCGTCTAATGGGTGAAGAACATAATGTTTCTGTGGATGGAAAACTAACGCCTCACGAAATGATGATTGTTCAATTAACTCTTACCGCCTCTCATGGTGTACATTATGATGGAACTGTATTTATATATGATATATATTATGTTTATGTTTTCTTTATGCTTCTGTATTTTTCATTTATATCACGCCTTTATGGTTTCCATAGAGGGTAAATACTATAATCTCATTTGAGGAATTGCGGACTACCACCCCCTCAAAGTGATATGACTCGTTAATGCCATATGTGGGGTGTATAAAGGATAGAGTTAATGATATTATATATGATATTATACTGTAATTATAATATAACTATTTGTCATTATATTTGAATTCCATAAAATAAAAAATATAAATGAAAGTAGCGTTCATGCGTACGGACGGCTTACCATCTCCATGAACGGTGCAATTCATTTCTTAACTCCAAATGTTATGTACTATTATAAATACATGTATATATGGGATATATATTACATATATGATATCTAAATCAGGAATATCATTCTGGATGTAATGGAATATTGACCACATGGAAAACTTGTAAATATAAGGTGTTCATTTCTTACTCAAGTACCAAATATCGACAAAATGGACGTTGTTAACTTAAATGTTTACATAATATTTATAACATGGTAATAAGTGATATAAAAGGAATAATAAACTTAAAAAAGGTTCTTAAGAAATTAGAAATCAACTTTAGTTTATTATTTAGGAGAATAAATAACGATCGAGTGAATTTGAACACAAGGTAAGGGACATCGTCTCAATCTCCTTTCATTGATGCATATTTTCATTAATACACAACTTTATTTTATACAGTGTATAATCCCCTTTCAATTTTACTTTGATTCAAAAGGAATATTTTTCTACGATGCATTTTACTAAACGAAAAAAATAAAGTTCCTATTTAACATAAGCGGTGACAACGACCTTTTCCGCCGCAGTGAGTATTATTTGATCTTTGGCTTCCTCAACAAGCCGTAATGATTTTAAAATAAAATAAATACCATATACTCTTTTATGTATTTTGATATTGAAAATGGTTTTCATAATTGACTTGTTATGTCAATATATTTAATTGATATATTGTGATTGAAATGTGTAAATTTTTTATTTCCTTTATATTTGTTTTATGTCTTATGATTTTATAATTGTACTTGGACATTTGACAGGTGGTTAAGTGATAAACGAAATAACGGGTGGTGCCGTGAATACCAGGACAGGTGGTTACGTTATAACCTCCAATTCATTGGGTATGGAAGTTGTCTGTATGGCTATTTTGTAACACCCCAAGCTTCCACGGTACGTTTCACTTCGAATAATGCAATAGCGTGTGTTGTACGCAACCTCGAGCTCTAACACACACCACAAAGAATTAAACTAGCCGTTGTGAATAGTAATACCAACTTTTTGAAATTTTATAAATTTTATTTATCAAAATGGACTTCATTTTTGGATTCGGAATATCGAAATTAGCCTATGTTGAATTTTTGGTATTTTTCTGAAAACTTCTATTTTTTATGAATAGTGAAAAATACTTAAAAACAACTTATTTAATAAAAATAATTTATAGTGATAAATTATACTATATAGTGGTTTTAAAGTATAATTAGAATATATTTTTACCATTTTATCCAATGGTGGTCTTTAGAATTAATTTAACATTGAAATTGGACATAAACAATTGCCAATCTTTTGATATAAATTGTTTCTTAAAAACACGCTATTTGTTGTAACAGCAGGAATTAATTATAAAATTAATTAATGAAACTTAAATGTTTGGAATTTTTTAAAATAGACATCATTTTTGAATTCGGAATATCAATTATATCTTAGGGTGAAATTTCGGCATTGTTCTGAAAAACCTCAATTTTTGATGAATAGTGAAACCACTAAGTGGTAGTTAAATAACTGATTTTTCGTTTAAATGAAATATTACCACTTCTGTGATTTGATTTTCAAAAATCCGACATACATGGTTGTCATTAAGAAGTAAAATGTGGTTCAATGAGATCAAAATAATTTTTTGGTGAATAGTAACTTTTAAGTTCTTAATCACGATTAGAGGTAATTAGTGTAGTTTAAGGTACAAATAATGTTTTAATAATATGAGATGAGCATAACACTTGTCCTACTCCTATTGGATGAGTCATGGCCGACCAAGACAACCCATGGGTCAACCTGGGGACCCCATGGAGCCACTTTAGTTGGAAAATGACATTAATATATATTTATTTAACGTTAAAATTAAATTGACACAAACATGAGTTGTTTTACTAAAACAGTTTTTAAGTGGGGTTACACAAGTCAAAATTTTGATTATAAATATTCATTAGAAAGCTAAAAAGATTTCCTACATCATAGTATTTTTATTATAATTTTTACACATTAGATAAATTAAATTATTTATGACATCATTATGATGCAGCGATGACCTCATTATTTAACAATTTAAATAAAATGAGATGATAATGCAAAGTCCAAGGCATAAACTTGTCCAAAGCCTATTGGATGAGGATATTTCGAACCCTTATCACCTTAGCCACGAATTATATAAGTTTGGGACCTTTAGAATCCGAAAAGCATTGTATAATAATGTAACATTTCAATCTTTCCAAAAGAGCCCCTCCTCTCCTCTTATAAAAGGCCCCCACCTCTACCACCTCATTTACACTTTCAAGCCATTTGGCTCGGCAAAACTCTGCCCAAATACTCTCCCAACTTCCCCCTCTTACTCCTAGAAGCCTCAATTTGGGCAGAAATCTTCCCAAGGAAGCCTTTGGCTCAAATCAAAAAGAGTTACCCGATTTTGAGGTAATGTCTTCTCTAATGTTATTTTGTTTTATTTTTCTTCTCCAACCCCCTAAAATCTTTTTATTCATTTCTTTTGTAACAACACCAGTATCCTAAATATACTAGGATGTTTTTATAATAAGTATTCGAGATACACTTACACACACCTACATCTAATGGTTAAAGAACATACGGTTTCTGTGGATGGCGAATTTCTGCCTCACGAAACGATGATTGTTCAACACTCATATAACACCTTCAAAGGTGGCCATTAAGATGTCACTATATTTATATATTAAATATAATGTGTTTATGTTTTACTTATGATTCTGTATTTCTCATTTATGGCATACTTTATGATTTCCATTATGGGTAAAACTCGATAATTTCATTTTAGGAAGTGCGGACTACCGCCCCCTCAAAGTGATTTGAATCGTTAATGCCATATGTGGGATGTATAAAGGATGGATTAAATGGTATTATTCACTATATTATACCGTAATTATATTATAAATTTATATCATTAGGATTTCAATCCATTAAATACGAAATATAAATGAAAGTAGCGTTCATGCGTACGTACGGCTTACCGTCTCCATGAACGGTGCATTTCATTTCTTACCTCTAAATGTTACGTAATATTATAAATGAATGTATATACTGGATATATATCATATATATGACATCTAAATAATGAATATAATTCTCTAGATAATTCATATTCTACCACATAAACAACTTCTAATTATAAGAAGTTTATTTTTGACTCAAGTACCAAAGATCGACAAAACGACAGTTATTAACTTAAATAATTACATAATGTTCATAACATTGTAATAAGTGATATAAAAAAGATAATGAAATTAAAAATGGTTCTTAATAAGGTATATATTAACTCTAGTTTATTATTCAGGAGGTTAAAGAACGGTTGAGTCAAGTCAGACACGAGGTAAGGGAACTTCTTAACCCAACTTCCATTCTTTGGGTTAATCTCCTACTTTCAAATTATGTCTCGATATTATTATGTCCTATTTTGTATTTTTACTTTCTTTATGTGTAAATATAGTGAATACACATAATAGATCTATTTTATTTTAAAAATGATCTTTTAAGGACTTCGTCTCAATCTCCTTTCATTGAGGCATATTTGGTTATATACACAAGTTTCTTTTATACAGTGTATAAACCCCTTTGACTTTTACGTTTATTCAAAAGGAATCTTTTTTTATACGAAGAGTTTTACTAAACGACAAAAAGGGAATGTTTTTATTTCCGTACTTATGCGGAGACAACGACTTCTCCGCCGCCGTGACCATTATTTGAGTTTCGGCTTCCTCTACAAGCCATCACTTTTTTTTAATGAAAAATAAATACAAAGTTTTAACTTTCTTTTATTTTGGTTTTTAAAATGGTTTTGAAAGAGTTTTTATTATATCAATGTGTTGTATTGATATCTTGTGATTGAAATGTGGAAATTTTATGTTTCCTTTATTCATGTTTTATGTGATACGATTATGTTATGGTTTATGATATGTTTAAACCTATTCATATGAGGAATGCATTGGACTTAATAAGTGACAAGTGGAGCCCGCTATAGCTCCTAGATGCATCGGCAGGTCTCATGAGACAAACTAGTGTCTTTTCACAAGGCCTTGACAAAATCTTATTTGTGGTCTTGGCACGAGGCCTTGACTACGTGGTTATGATAGTCTGGCATTATGCATTCCATCATTATGAAAGTGGTTACTGATATTTCATGTGATTATTCGACCAGTAGAATATCCATGTGAAGAAGTAAATGGCATTATCTCATTTTACTATTGCCATATTATGTTGATGTTCAAGTTTAAAAGGCTTTTGTTTTAGTTATACATTGCCTTAAATGTTTATGTTCATTTATAAAGGCTTCCGCAATATTGTTATCCTTACTGAGCATCTGAGCTCACCCCTTTCAATGTTTTAATATTTTCCCGGATGTGAAGAAGTATTTTATGAATGACCTGCAGGGATTGTCAGAAGAGGATATGAGAGTGGACTATGGAGACTTTGTTATTGTAGTTTTTCACTTTATGATGTAATGTAACGTTTACGAATGTATCTAGTGTTTCCAAGGCTACTAAACTAATCGGTCTTTCGAGACTTGATCTTTTATGATCATGCCAATGTTACGAAGTAATGCACCGACTCTGGGTAGCTGGGTTCGGGGCGTTACAGTTGGTATCAAAGGTAGTTTAGTACTAACCTTGAAAGCTAGATTTAGATAAACTCTGATTAGAGCACATAGCCCGAAGATAGACTTTGAGGATTAGTATAGAAGAATTTCCTAGAATTTTGGTATTATAGAGATTTTGTGAGTTTTCCGAGCAATACATCCCTGTCTAGATACGAGCAGGTAGAGGAGGCTCTGGCACAGATGTACCTAGGGGTAAAACCCGAAAACACCGCTTTGAACTAGACTCGAACGGGAACTGGTGCACGACAACGTGCCTTGCTGCACTCTTGGTTACGACACTCCCGGGGGATATGCTTAGGATAATTCTCATTTCTTTACAAACCACTATGAAGGGTTATGAGTATATAATTCCTCAAAGAAAACTTTTTTTATGATTATGGATTATATCCATAAAATAGTTCAATTAGTGTTAAGTGTTTTACAAGTACGGAATTATGTATTTTGATTCATAAACTAATCTAGTTTATGCCATTGTTGAGAAATGGCGCCTAGTGGAAGGAATGGAAACCGTATCAATGCACGCACTCCGTGTAGGGATTTCCCTCCTGCTCAAGATAATTATGGTGGATCTAGTGATACAACTGGTGCTGATCAGCTTCTCACCGTACTGGGACAACTCACGCAGGTTATGAATAATAACCTTACTCGTATGGAGCACCCTGATCCGCAACGTGTAGGATCAATGATAGACCGTTTCATGAGGCAACAACCACCAACCTTCAATGGGAGTACAAATCCTATAGTAGCTGAGCAATGGATAAATTCCTTAGAGAAAATATTCCATGCCTTGGGGATTAGTGAACGGGAGAAGGTTGTCATGGCAGTTTACCGCCTCACTGGAGATGCCGATCAGTGGTGGTCGCTGATTCAAAACACAAAGGAAGATGATGACGTATCGAATATGGAATGGAGGTAGTTCAAAGATCTTTTCTTAGAAAAATACTTTCCTCGTGACCATCGAGCAGATATGGAAAAGGCAATTTCTGAGTCTGAGGCAGAAGGAGGATGAGAATGTCGCAAAGTATGAGGCTAACTTTACAAGGCTAGCGAGGCATGCTGCCGATTATATACATAACCCAAAGAGTAAGATTGATCATTTCTTTGATGGGTTAAAACCATTTCTCCGTCAAGCTTTAGTATCACAATCCTTCTCATCATACGAAGATATTGTCTCGTGTGCTATCAAGACATAAAAGGAATTCTCTAAGTCTTATGACAACAAAGTAAAGCAAGAGAAGAAGAGAACGGGGGAACAAGAGACGGATAAAGGGAAAAAGGGAAAGAAGTATTTTCCATTATGTGATAATATTGGGAAGAATCACCCTGGTACGTTCCTAAAAGGAATGGGAGTTTGTTATAAATGTGGAGAAAAGTGTCACCAGGCTCGTCATTGCAAGGGAAAGAAAGAGGCTGTCAAAGTTGAATGCTACAATTGTAGGGAAATGGGGCATTATGAAAATGAATGTCCTAAGCGTCAAGGAAACATACCTCCAAAAAGGCCAAGGGATCAAGGCCAATCTTATGTTGTGACTACAGTTGAAGCAGAATAATTAATGTATTGGTGCTTTTGGACTCAAGGATTATATTCTGGTTATAAGAATAATGTGATATATATAAAGATTGTACTGCATTACTTTTTGATTTCAGTAAGGTTTTAATATGATTAAGGTAATCATATTTTTAGTATGTGACAATAAGAGAAACTTTTCTTTGTTTGGGGAATCTGATGTTACAATTGATTTTGGAATTTAGAGACCTTTTAGAGAAAGTCTGGACGGAGGTATTTTGGATAACTATTAAGGTTGGAATGGATTAAGTTGAACCGTGGATAGTATTGTTAAATCATTTCTGAAGATTATTTTTGGAATATTATAATACTATAGTTTTAGGAAAAGGACAACCTGCAGGGTGGGGCATAACCCGTCGCGTCGGACAAAGCTGCAGGAATCGAACCCACAATCATAGTGGGACATGCCTTTGTTTCCTACCACTAGCCTACAGGAAGTCCCTGGTTATTAAAAAATAATTTTACTAATCTAAATGGCATGTGTTAACATTTGGAACCTTATACAATTAGGATAAATAGAATATTTTTGAGTTCCGTTACCATTTGGAGTAAAAGATGGGTTTGTGGTAAAAATTTATTAACGAATGAAAGTATACATAACAAGTATGTATATTCCCTTACATTCTTAGTAAATCTCATAAATAAATTCCTCAACATTATAAAAGGTAACTTAAAACAAAAATGTTGTCGGTTAACTTTTCCAACTGGGGATTCAATGACCGTTTAACCAATCACAAGTTTGTGATTTTCTTGTAGTTAATCTTTCTCCTAAGCCTGTTTTCTATAACTCTCCATCAGACCTTGATGGTTTGTTTCTCCTCCATATCCATATTTTCATATAATCCTATAATGGTCTATATCTGGTGACCTTTGTACTTATCTTGCTTTCTTTTAATGTTATATATTTATTAACCTTATTTCCGATGTGGGTTTTCTACAAAGGTATTTTCTATTTTCAACCTTTTATTCTCAAAGAAAAATTTCAAATTTCGAGGACGCAATTTATTGAAGGAGGGGAGAATGTAACACCCCAAGCTTCCATGGTACGTTTCACTTCGAATAATGCAATAGTGTGTGTTGTACGCAACATCGAGCTCTAACACACACCACAACGAATTAAACTAGCCGTTGTGAATAGTAATACCTACTTTTTGAAATTTTATAAATTTTATTTATCAAAATGGACTTCATTTTGGGATTCGGAATAACGAAATTAGCCTATGTTGAATTTTTGGTATTTTTCTGAAAACTTCTATTTTTTATGAATAGTGAAAAATACTTAAAAACAACTTATTTAATTAAAATAATTTTTAGTGTTAAATTATACTATTTAGTGGTTTTAAAGTATAATTAGAATATATTTTTACCATTTTATCCAATGGTGGACATTAGAATTAATTTAACATTGAAATTGGACATAAACAATTGCCAATCTTTTGATATAAATTGTTTCTTAAAAACACGCTATTTGTTGTAACAGCGGGAATTAATTATAAAATTTATTAATGCAAATTATATTTTTGGAATTTTGTAAAATAGATATCATTTTTGAATTTGGAATATCAATTATATCTTAGGGTGAAATTTTGGCATTGTTCTGAAAAACTTCAATTTTTGATGAATAGTGAAACCACTAAGTGGTAGTTAAATAACTGATTTTTCGTTTAAATGAAATATTACCACTTCTGTGATTTGATTTTCAAAAATCTGACAAACATGGTTGTCATTAAGAAGTAAAATGTTGTTCAATGAGATCAAAATAATTTTTTGGTGAATAGTAACTTTTAAGTTATTAATCACGATTAGAGGTAATTAGTGTAGTTTAAGGTACAAATAATGTTTTAATAATATGAGATGAGCATAACACTTGTCCTACTCCTATTGGATGAGTCATGGCCGACCAAGACAACCCATGGGTCAACTTGGGGACCCCATGGAGCCACTTTAGTTGGAAAATGACATTAATATATATATATTTAATGTTAAAATTAAATTGACACAAGCATGAGTTTTTTTACTAAAACAGTTTTTAAGTGGGGTTACAAAAGTCCACATTTTGATTATAAATATTCATTAGAAATCTAAAAAGATTTCCTACATCATAGTATTTTTTTTATAATTTTTAGACATTAAATAAATTAAATTATTTATGACATCATTATGATGCAGCGATGACCTCATTATTTAACGATTTAAAAAAATGAGAAGATAATGCAAATTCCAAGGCATAAACTTGTCCAAAGCCTATTGGATGAGGATATTTCGAACCCTTATCACCTTATCCACGAATTATAGAAGTTTGGGACCTTTAGAATCCGAAAAGAGTTGTATAATAATGTAACATTTCAATCTTTCCAAAAGAGCCCCTCCTCTCCTCTTATAAAAGGCCCCCACC
The DNA here is from genome assembly GCA_963277665.1 of Viscum album. NCBI lineage: Eukaryota > Viridiplantae > Streptophyta > Magnoliopsida > Santalales > Viscaceae > Viscum > Viscum album. The sequence continues at coordinate 670,383,365 of OY728139.1, read as the reverse complement.
TCTACCACCTCATTTACACTTTCAAGACATTTGGCTCGGCCAACCTGTACCCAAATACTCTCCCAACTTCCCCCTATTACTCCTAGAAGCCTCACTGTGGGCAGAACTCTTCCCAAGGAAGCCTTTGGCTCAAATCAAAAAGAGTTACCCGATTTTGAGGTAATGTCTTCTCTAATGTTATTTTGTTTTATTTTTCTTCTTCAACCCCCTAAACACTTTTTATTAATTTCTTTTGTAACAACACAAGTATCCTCAATATACTAGGATGTTTTTATAAGAAGGATTCTAGATACACTTACACACACCTACATCTAATGGTTAAAGAACATACGGTTTCTGTGGATGGCGAATTCCTGCCTCACGAAACGATGATTGTTCCACACTCATATAACACCTTAAAAGGTGGCCATTAAGATGTCACTATATTTATATATGATATATAATGTGTTTATGTTTTACTTATGCTTATTTATTTCTCATTTATGGCATACTTTATGATTTCCATTATGGGTAAAATGCGATAATTTCATTTTAGGAAGTGCGGACTACCGCCCCCTCAAAGTGATTTGAATCGTTAATGTCATATGTGGGATGTATAAAGGATGGATTAAATGGTATTATACACTATATTATACCGTAATTATATTATAAATTTATATCATTATGATTTAATTCCATTAAATACGAAATAGAAATGAAATTAGCGTTCATGCGTACGTACGGCTTACCGTCTCCATGAACGGTGCATTTCATTTCTTACCTCTAAATGTTACGTAATATTATAAATGAATGTATATACTGGATATATATGATTTATATGACATCTAAATCATGAATATAATTCTGTATATAATGGATATTCTACCACATAAACAACTTGAAATTATAAGAAGTTTATTGTTGACTCAAGTACCAAAGATCGACAAAACGACAGTTATTAACTTAAATAATTACATAATGTTCATAACATTGTAATAAGTGATATAAATATGATAATGAAATTAAAAATGGTTCTTAATAGGGTATATATTAACTCTAGTTTATTATTTAGGAGGTTAAAGAATGGTTGAGTCAAGTCATACACGAGGTAAGGGAACTTCTTAACCCAACTTCCATTCTTTGGGTTAATCTCCTACTTTCAAATTATGTTTTGATATTATTATGTCCTATTTTGTATTTTTACTTTCTTTATGTGTAACTATAGTGAATACACATAATAGATCTTTTTTATTTTAAAAATGATCTTTTAAGGACTTCGTCTCAATCTCCTTTCATTGAGGCATATTTGGTTATATACACAACTGACTTTTATACGGTGTATAAACCCCTTTGACTTTTACGTTTATTCAAAAGGAATCTTTTTTATATACGAAGAGTTTTACTAAACGACAAAAAGGGAATGTTTTTATTTCCGTACTTATGCGGAGACAATGACTTCTCCGCCGCCGTGACCATTATTTGAGTTTCGGCTTCCTCTACAAGCCATCACTTTTTTTTAATGAAAAATAAATACCAAGTTTTAACTTTCTTTTATTTTGGTTTTGAAAATGGTTTTGAAAGAGTTTTTATTATATCAATGTGTTGTATTGATATATTGTGATTGAAATGTGGAAATTTTATGTTTCCTTTATGCATGTTTTATGTGATACGATTATGTTATGGTTTATGATATGTTTAAACCCATTCATATGAGGAATGCATTGGACTTAATAAGTGACGGGTGGAGCCCGCTATAGCTCCTCGATGCATCGGTAGGTCTCATGATACAAACAAGTGTCTTGGCACAAGGCCTTGACAAAATCTTATTTGTGGTCTTGGCACGAGGCCTTGACTACGTGGTTATGATAGTCTGGCATTATGCATTCCATCATTATGAAAGTGGTTATTGATATTTCATGTGATTATTCGACCATTAGAATATCCATGTGAAGAAGTAAATGGCATTATCTCATTTTACTTTTTCCATATTATGTTGATGTTCAAGTTTAAAAGGATTTTGTTTTAGTTATACATTGCCTTAAATGTTTATGTTTATTTATGAAGGCATCCGCAGTATTGTTATCCTTACTGAGCATCTGAGCTCACCCCTTTCAATGTTTTAATATTTTCCAGGATGTGAAGAAGTATTTTATGAATGACCTGCAGGGATTGTCAGAAGAGGATATGAGAGTGGACTATGGAGACTTTGTTATTGTAGTTTTTCACTTTATGATGTAATGTAACGTTTACGAATGTATCTAGTGTTTCCAAGGATACTAAACTAATCGGTCTTTCGAGACTTGATCTTTTATGATCATGCCAATGTTACGAAGTAATGCACCGACTCTGGGTAGCTGGGTTCGGGGCGTTACATATTCCATTTAGTTATATGTGTGGAAGTTGACTGTATGGTTATTCCATTTAAGTATGTTTATGTCCCAAGTTACCTTTATATGTTATGTGTTCTGTATATGGGTTTTATGGTAATATTTTGGTTACAAACGTGTAAGTAGTGATCTTTTATTCAGTGAAGAGTATTTACTACTTTATAAAGGTAAAAATATTTACTTATGATAAAGTATTCATAGTTTACTTTTTGTTTTGAAAAACTAACAGTTTTCCTTCTTTGTGTATCCCATACTGATCTTTTTATGCTCATACCATGTTTTTGAAATGTTTTTCATAGGACATAAAGTGGAATAGCATCAAGGATGGGATCAAAGAAAAGTCATGCTATCTTAAACATGGAATTATACATGATTCTTTTATTCAAGAGTTTTTATTTTTTGAAAAAAATGGAAACTGAGTAGGAGTGTCTACTTTATATTTTTGAGATGTAATAGTTATGGCCTAATTCTCTAAAACTAAAAACCTGAAAATATCATCAATTTGAATTATTCATTTAATTCAATATTATGTAAGGTTTAAGTCCGCGTACTTATAGTTGGTATCAGAGGTCAGTTTACACAAATTTAGGGATTGGGAGTTTTCGTTAGACATACGGTTAGTCCCTATCTTTTATTTCAGTTAAATCCTTGTTTAATAACTTTGTCAGATCAAGTAAAGTCAGTAGTAAATGGAAGGAGGAGGATCTCAAACGACATTCCTATCTATTCCTGATGACATGCTTTCAATAATTATTGAAAAGTCATGTTCGGATGATTGTGAATCTTTTTCTAGCATACAACTCACTTACAAGAAGTTGTTTGAGATATCAAACACCTCAACTATACCTTGCTATCATCGTGGATCGTGGGTCGTATTTTGAAAAATCCTATTTTCACAATAATCTCATATTTTCAAGAAAGGTAAATATTATCAAGGCATTTTCAAATATTTTACCTTATCACAAGATTTTGAAGAATATTATGATTTTAAAAAAGGTGCTGAAGAAGGAGACCCTTGCGCAACCTATTTATATTTTCTTTTACAATATAGTCTCTCAGCACATACCTATGGTATTTTAAAAGGACCATTAATTGAAATTTTAAACTCAAATTTGGTCCGACTATTTTATATAAATCATGTTTTATCAGATGTTTTTAAATTATATGTCATACATGATTATTTTCCAAAACTATTGTTCTATGAACACCTATATGACCCATGTTGTACAAGGTGTATTGGGATGGAGGAAGAAAATGATGTTGAAGGATCTCTAAATCATTTTTGTGATGCATGGACCTTCTACCTACATGAACAAGATGACGATGAAACCAAATGGACACCATAATCAAGGTATGATGTTATTCATTTTGGGGAATGTTTTATTTTATCATATGGTGGTGAAATAAGACTTTGAGAATTCATATGTTGATATCATAATGAATTAGGATTATAATTAGAGGTATAAAGAAACCATTGAGGTTAAAACATGTTAGGGTTGTTTTTGAGTTTTATAAAAAGTACAACCCGTAGGATGGGTGACAAGCCATCGCATCTGGCAAGGCTGCAGGAATCGAACCCCCAACCAAATGGCGACAAGGGTGCATCGCCTACCACTAGCCTACTTGAAGTCCCTGGTTAGTATGACTTATTATGTTTTTATGGAACAAGAATAAGTTTATTTTTTGAACTTATGTTTTATCAAATGGATATACTTAGTATAGAAAAATGATTTAGTTATTAAGTGATAAAGGCTATTGTAGAAGACGTTCTCTCTTTTTTGAGGAAAACCTATATGCCTAAGGAAGATAGAATACTATGGATTTAAATTGTGGAATAATGGTTGAAATTTTAGTTTGGAAGAATTTATGTTTTTATTGTGGAAATATGACTATTTGGTTTATTTATGAAAATGATTAACCTATCATGGAGAACATGTGATTTGGTTAATTACTTTTCAATATGAGACTTTCTGAGTAACTGTTGTTTTTTGGAGATAAATGTTATCTTGGAAGACTATGTAATTCAATCCTTGTGAGATTTGGGTTCAAATCTTATTTTGGATCACTTTTGAATAATTTTATGGAATGTTTTTTTTAATGGTCTTTGTTGAACTTTGGGTTTTTTGAAAAACTTTGGAGATTAAGAGTAGTTTTTATTTTTGTAAAAGATTATCCTTTTTGCGTATTATCTGATCTCGCACTAATAATTTTGGTTTTAGTTGATGTCTAAAGACAAGATAAATATATAGTTCTTATTTTTTGGATTATGTGATTCTAAAGAAGATTATTATTGTTCTTTTGATGTGACCAAGTCTTTTTGAATGCTCTTTGTTTGGAGAAAAGATATGTTTTTGGTAGAAACTTATTAAAGGATGAAACTCTACTTGAAGGTAAGTATATTTCCTTATGTTCTTATTCTATATAGTAAATTAATTCCCCCAAATTATTAAAAGTAATGTAAAACAAAAATGGTGTTGGTTTACGTTTCAAACTGGGTAATCAAAGACCATTTAACACATCATAAGTTTGTGATTTTCTGGTGGTTAACTTTCTCTTAATCATGTTTTATGTCACTCTCCATCAGAACTTGACCATTTTTTCTCTCTTACATATCCTTATTTTCTTATATGGAATCCTAGTATGAGTTATCTCGGGTGACCATTGTACTTTTCTTTCATTCTTTAAAAGTGATAGTTTTACTGACTCTTTTCCGATGTGGATCTTTTAATGAAGTTTCCAAGCCCGGTTTTAAAATTGTGAGGACGTAATTCCCAAAAGGGGGAAGGATGTAACATATCATATAAATGAATAATATGACATTTTCATATATATTAATATTTATGAATTAAATATTAATTTTACTTTAAAGGGGTGGCTATGTTCGATAGAGTACCCGATACGCAGTAACATGTTTCTTTGAAATCTTACGTTGCACACTAAAAATATAATATTATTATTTTAAATGGTAGTTAACTCCTATCCATTGTATGGGAGGGAATGAACAAAACTAAGTACAATATAATTATACATGTTTTTTAAATGTATTTACATTTATCCAATAAACTTTAGAGGCCTAAAATGTGAATGAAACTAATTTTAAGCATAATTTACATTAAAAGGTCGATTTACTGCCTTTTAATGGAGAAACCTCTTGAAATATAGTTTTTTTACTTTAATACATTCTATTTTACCAAATAAAAGCATTATTTATAATGGGGACATCAAAATTTACTTTGTGTGAATTTTTGGAATTTTTCCGATAAAGATCATTTTTTAATGAATAGTGAAAATATTGTATTTTAATTCAAAACTACGTTTTAATATAATTTATTTTTATGGTTATATTATCTTTTTAATTTTTTATAAAGTTTAATTATAATATATTTTTACCATTTAATCCAATGTTGGTCATTGGAATTAATTTCACTTTGAAATTGGACATAAACAAGTATCAATCTTTTGATAGTTATTGTTTCTTAAAAACACGCTATTTGTTTTGATAATGAGAATTAATTTTAAAATTAATTAATTCCACTTCAAGGTTTTGAATTTGGTAAAATATACTTCATTTTTGAATTTATAATATCAAGTAAATCTTAGGAATAATTTTTGGTATTTTTCTAAAAATCATCAATTTTTGATGAATAGTGAAACCACTTAGTAGTAGTTAAAAAACAGACTTTTTGATTTAAATGAAATTTTACCGCTTCTTTGAATTAAATTTCTAAAATCCTATATACATGGTTGTTATCAAGAAGTAAAATTTGGATCAATAAGATTAAAATAATTTTTGGAGAATAGTAACTTTTGACTTTTATTTACCACGGTTAAAGGTAAATAGGTTAATTCAAGGTAAAACGAATATTTTAATAATTCAAAATTAACTTAAAAATTGTTTAAACCATATTTTTTGAGTCATAAATGACTATGGGAGTCTTTGGGTAGATTTTGGGACCCCATTGAGCCACTTGAGAGTGCAAATGACAATTTAGATTAATTAACTTAAAGTAAAGGCAAAAATGACAACAACAAATATCTTTTAGAAAATTAATTTTTACAAGGGGTTATATAAATTATCTTTTCAACTATAAATATTAATTGTAAAGATAAAAATATTTCCTACATTACGGTAGTTGTTTTATAATTTTTACACATCAAATAAATTAAATTATTTATGACACAATAATGATGCAGTGTTTACCTCATTAATAAATCATTTAAGTAAATATGATTATCATATTTAAAATAATATCCAAATACTATAAAATTCATATTAGATGATTTTATTTCGACCATGAGTCATCTTATATTTTACTGTAATGATTTCCGGACCATTAGAAACTGAATATCATTATATAATAAAATAATGTTTTCGCACATTCCTAAAGAGCCCCTCCTCACCCTTATAAAAGGATACCACTTCTAACCAATTACTCACACCTATCAATCATTTTGGCTAGTCCAAACTCTTCCTAATTAAGCTCCATAAATCCCTTTACTCCTCTTAGAATCCTTACCATAGGAAGAAATCACTTTAAGATGTCATTTTGGTTCAAACCAAATAAAGTTACCCAAATTTAAGGTAACCATTTCTCTTAAATTGTTTTCTTTTATTTTACTTCTCCAACCCCTAAACTCTTTTTATTCTTTTATTTTGTTACAAAACCAGTATCCTAAATATACTAGGATGTTGTTATGAGAATGATTCAAACTACACTTACACACACCTCCATCTAATTGGTGAAGAATATATTGTTTCTGTGGATGGTAAACTAACGCCTCCCGAAACGATGATTGTTCAATTAACTCTTACCGCCTCTTATGATGGCCATTATGATGGAACTATATTTATATATGACATTTAATATTTCTATTATTTCTTTATGCTTCTGTATTTTCAATTTATATCACTCTTTTATGGTTTCCATAGAGGGTAAATACAATAATCTCATTTGAGGAAGTGAGGACTACCACCCCCTCAAAGTGATGTGGCTCGTTAATGCCTTATGTGGGATGTATAAAGTATAGATTTAATGATATTATATATGATATTATACTGTAATTATAATATACCTATGTATAATTATGTTTAAATTCCATTAATATAAGAAATATAAATGAAAGTACCGTTCATGCATACGTACGGCTTACCGTCTCCATGAACGGTGTATTTCATTTCTTACCTAAAAATGTTATGTAATATTATAAAAACATGTATATACTGGATATATATTACATATATGATATCTAAATCATGATCATAATTCTGGATATAATTGACTATTGACTACATGGACGACTTGTAAATATAAGGTGTTCATTTTTTACTCAAGTACCAAATTTGAAAAAATGGACATTATTAACTTAAATGATTACATAATATTTATAACATTGTAATAAGTGATAAAAAAAGGAATAATAAACTTGAAAAAAGTTCATAAGAAAGTAGAAATTAACTTTAGTTTATTATTCAGGAGAATAAAGAACGATCAAGTCAAGTCGGACACAAGGTAAGGGACTTCGTCTCAATATCCTTTCATTGAGACATAGTTTCATTAATAAACAACTTTCTTTTATACGGTGTTTAAACCCCTTTGTCTTTTACTTTGATTCAAAAGGAATCTTTTTTTACGAAGCGTTTTACTAAATGACAAAAAGAATGTTCCTATTTAACATAAGTGGTGACAATGACCTTTTCTGCCCCAGTGGTAATTATTTGATCTTTGGCTTCCTCAACAAGCTGTAATGTTTTTAAAAGAAAATAAATACCAAATACTATTTTATGTATTTTGGTATTAAAAATGGTTTTCATAATGGACTTGTCATGTCAATATATTTAAGTGATATATTGTGATTGAAATGTGGAAATGTTTTATTTCCTTTATATTTTCTTTATGTCTTATGATTTTATAATGGTACTTAGACATTTGACGGGTGGTTACGTGATAAACCAAATGATGGGTGGTGTCGTGGATACCAGGATGGGTGGTTACGTTATAACCTCCATTGCATTGGGTATAGAATTTTTCCGTATCACTATTCCATTTAGGTATATGTGTGGAAGTCGACCATATGGTTATTCTATTTAAGTATGTTTATGTCCCAAGTTACCTTTATATATTATGTGTTCTTTATATAGGTTTTATGGTAATATTTTGGTTACAAAAGGGTAAGTAATGATATTTTATTCAGTGAAGAGTATCTACTTCATAAAGATGAAAAGTGTTACTTATGATAAAGTATTCATGGATTACTTGTTGTTTTGAAAAAATAATAGTTTTCCTTGTTTGTGTATCCCTTACTGGTATTTTTATGCTCATCCCATGTTTTTGAAATGTTTTTCACAGGACATAAAGTAGAATAGGGTCAAGGATGGGATCAAGGAAAAGTCATGCTCTCTTAAAAATGGAATTAGACATGACTCTTTTTTTCAAGAGTTTTTATTTTATGAAAAAAAATTAAAACTGAGTAGGAGTGTCTACTTTGTATTTTTGAGATGTAATAGTTATGGCCTAATTCTCTAAAACTCTAAACCTGAAAAGATCCTCAATGTGAATTATTCATTTTATTCAAGAGTATGTAATGTTTTAAGGTGGGGTCCTTATAAGTGATATGATTAATTTACCACCTCCATTATTCATGGATTTTTATTATGAAGTATTTAATGTTTATAATTATATATATGAAATAATTATTTATCTATAATTATATGATCTCATGTAACTTTCTACAATAAAATCCATTGTAAAATGATAATGTCGCTCGTGCATACTTGAGTACTACCACCACCACGAAGAAATGTTATTCGTTTTTAATTTTAAATTTACATGGACAGTAATACATATTAATATAAAGAATATATATGATATTTATCATATAATAATGATTATATTATTCTAAATTATTATTTTATTCTCTTCCAATAATAGAATAGTGGAAACATCACTTGTGGTTATATACAAACTGCCATCTCCCCGAAGTGATGTAATTCAATTTTCACCACCACATATTTTTAATTGATATATAATTATATATAATGAATAAATATTGCAATTATATAACAATAATTATTTTTTAGTGGATGAAACCATAATCAATTATCAATTATTAAAACCATCAAATAAAAACAAGCAAAAAAAATGTACTAGTATTGATCTAAATATCCATTTTAAAGAAGAATTTTCAACTAAATGATAATTGAAAAATTTAATGTAATGATACATATTAATTTATATATTAAAATAGTTATTTAATTTATTTTATAAAATTAATATTTTTTATATATGATATTTTAATGAGTAGGATGAAATAATGGAATTGAGGTAAGTGTTTTATTATAAAGTCTCATTTCTTTTTGGGTTCATCGATTATAAAATTCCATCAAGGGAAAATATATTGATCTTATACATTAAGAAATATATATTTTCATATCCTCTTTATGTTCTAGATTTTATAGGTATTATTTAAATTTTCCCTTATTTGATTCTGAAAACTATTGATGATTATTTTAATGAAAAGAGGACCATATTTTCTCATTGGCCGATGGAAATTTTATTCCACATATGTTCTCTTCAAAGTTATTTTATGAAATTTATTAACTATAATAGAAATGTTCTCAAAATGAAATCTTCACTACCTTTTACTTTATTTATTATGTTTTAAAAACTGACTCTTTGTAATGAATTTTTTGTCAATACAAGTTATTTTTTATTATTATTAAAAATCTATGAAATGAATATATTATTTTATAATATATAATATGAACATATTTTCCAACCCACATGACTGTTAATGTTTCTATTATTCCATTAAAAGTTTCCTTCAAACGTTTCAAATAAATAAATTTTCACAATATTCAAGTAATTCTTGGATAAAATGTTATCAAGACAGAATGATATTTTCTAATATTTTCAAAGAATGTTTTGAGAGACCATTCAAAGGTTTTATAATATATATCAATATCCATTTAGATTTTTTTTATTCAATGGGGATATTATCTGATGATAACATCCTATTTTTTCTCTTAATGATATAGAATGATTATTTTTTGTGAATCATTCAATAAAGATCATTACATTTCTTCGGGTAAATTAAGTTATAATAAAATCCATACAAAACCCATTTTATTTCTAATGGATATCATATGATGATATAATGGAATAAAAACCAATTCAGTTACCTGATTTATGATATGATGAAATGATTATTTTTATGATATTTTCACACATTTATTATTTTTGGTATGTGATATGAGAATCTGTTATAGCCCTCCAATGTATTAGATAAGTATGGATAACTCATGAGATAACTATGTTTTGTGTGAATTGGATTTATTTTTAACAAAATTTTTAGTTGATATAGATTAATGTCCATAAGTTTATGCACAAACCTATTATAATGTCCATAAGTTTATGTGTGGACCTGTTTTCATTTCAATAAGTTTATGTGAAGTCTTCATTTTCATGACTTTTAGATATTGAGTGAACCTATTTTTGTTTATATTTTTCTAGAATGTTATATACATATACTTGTTCCACATTACAATGTTTATATCATGCTCCCGTGGTTATAAATTAATGATTGATGATACCACACTCTGATGATTGTTTATTTTTTTTTCATAAATCCTTAATTTATGACTCATGATTATAGATTTATAATACGTTGTTATGACTTTCTTATGTTATAATTAGGTTTTCATACCCTTATGACCATGTATAATAATTAATTTATATCTCATGTGTTTATCCTTAATGGTTATTTGATATAACACATTCTTATATATTACCTCCCCATGTTTTTATGAAAGTTTCTAAGTATGGTATGTCTATAAGGGTAGTATAATGAAGACAATTGTGGGTTATATTGAAGATACTTTGTGAAATAATATTTTTTTTAGTGTATATAATCCTATTAAACTAAACCATTATAGTAATTTGGACTGTGTAATTGTGTTATGTATCGAGTATTCATACAAAAAATATGTAATATTTTTGTATGTAGTGTTTGGGTCACCTAAATTGGTATCATATCCGGGTATAATAATTCTTGGAGATTAGTAATTTAAAATATGGGAGAAATATCTTGGTATGTGTCTGATGTTAAGATAACATCCTAATGTTTTTAAGTAGTGATTATTTGTTTTCTTATTGAATACATCACTTTACATATACTAGAAAATAGATGTGTCTAATGTGTATATTCTAATATGGGTAACAACTCTGAAAGGGGTGGAAGTATTTACTCAATAACCATAAATGAATGATGAGTGGGCCTAATAACTCACATAAAGCTAGACACTCCCCTGGGATATGTTTGGGTTTATTTATATTTTCATTCTGAACCATTTTAAAAGATTTCAATATATGATAACCATATATGACCTTGGATAACAATAATATTTTAGAGATATAAAATGATACGTTCATGATTTAGACATTATATTAATGATCATTCATGAATATATGATTTCTTACTATGATGTTGGATGTTCAAGAATAACATTTTGATTTTAGTATGGTAATGAAAATAGAATAATGACTTTGAAGTGTTTATAGAAATTTTCAAATGAATAATTAATTTATTTGAGAATATTCATATGAATTCCATTATCTCAGGAAATATCTAAGTGGATATTTATTCTTATAGTCGAGGAATAGATGTTCGTTTATTAAAGAAAATTGTTAATGATACATTGATTTCATATCATTTTTATAGATCCTATCAAATATAATATTGTGGTAATGTGCCTTATGAAAATATTTATATGGTCACTCTATTTGGTTTTGATGTTATTTTTGGAATTTATTGGCTCTCGTATTGTAGATACCATATCAATTGATGAGTAAGGGAAGTAAAATGTGATATTATGAATAAACCTTTGATTATCTATCATTGTATGTATGAACATGAAATCCCAATATAAATTTCTTCCATCCTTTGGGTTTTACTAAATATTCAAGAGGGATATTTATCTCAAATATTTTGGGATAAATAAACTTAGAAATTTCCCTACTATTTGTGAATATTATAATGTATTTCTTTCAGACTTTCTTAGCCTTACACTAAATCATGATGTTGAGTTTTAAATAGAAATCATGCGTGGTTCAACATGTATTTCAAAAAAATAATTTAGAATAACTTTTATTGAGTTGTAGGAATTCAAGAAGCAACTATAATAGAATTTTTATAATGGATTTGTATGAATAAGTGTGTCACCATGGTGTTAACTTGTTCTTTTTATTAAGAATAATGATGGGTCAATGCATCCTTACAATGATTACCAAGAATATAAAAAGATCACTTTCAAGAACTAGTATCATTTACCCTCTATTATTGAATTGTTTGATTGACTATAGATAGATTAATATTTTCTAATATGGACCTTAATTATTTAAATGATCAACTAAGTTTTAAGAAAGATGATATACCCAAGACTACATCTCATACAAGGTATGGTCATTATGAATTTATAGACATTCCATTCGGACTATCCAATGTTCCTTATATTTTAATGGATTTAGTTAATAGTGTCTTTAATGACTACCTTGATCCATTTTTTGTAGTCTGTATATAAAAAATTATTATATATTCAAAAATCATGTAAGAGTATTAACAATATTTTATGATTATGTTTATGACCCTGAGGAAGGATAAACTACGTTCCAAATTTAAAATTTTTAAATTTTGGCTACTAAAATTCACATTCATGGGTCATTTAATTTCATGTGAGGGTATATTTTTGGATCCTTCAAAGATTGATTATATTGAAAAAATTTCAAGGCAAACTGTGGTGATCGATATCCATAGCTTTCTTGGGTTGGTAGGAAACTACCGATGCGTTCTGAGAAATTTCTCATGCCTATCAAATCATTAAAATGAGTTGACATGGAAGGGGTATTTGTTCTTGTTGATATAGGAATGTGTTTAGAATTTTATGGAAGTGAATCAAATGTTGGTAAGAACAATTATTCTCAATCTACCATATAGGGGAGAAGGTATTGTAATCTATAGTGATTTATATAATAAGGGATTAATATTAATCGTAATGTATAATGATATAGTTATAGATTATTCCTCACATAAATTGACAATTCATGAGCCAAATTACTAAAATCATGATTTGGATATCTCATTAATATGTTTTTTCATTTTAAATATAGTGGAATGATCTATATAGTGAAAGTTTTAATATATATATATATATATCATGAATGTTTTTTGTAATATATTCATGTATAATGAGTTGAATTTATTCCATAGAATATAGTTAGAGTTTATCAATGATTATGAATACACAATACATTACCACCCATGGAAAGAAAACTATGTGGATAATGCTCTCAGTTTGAAAGAGCATGCTAGTTTTTTCTTGATGATTATTGAAAGATATCCATTGTATATGAATTTTAACTTGATGTATCTTGAAATAATGAATAATGAGGAATGATCATATCTGTCTCAAATGAATTCTCGAATATCTATCCATGAGGTAATTAATAAGTCATAGATAGATGATATGTAAATGAAGAAGAAGGTGATATATTTTACTGAGATCAAACATGATTGTCATGGAATGGTAATGTCAACAAATTGAGTATGTGTCCAATGAATATAATACATAAATAAGGATTTTTTATGAATCTCATAACTCATTATTTGGTATTCATCTTAGTTTCACAGAGATATATAAAGATCAAAAAAGTGTATTTATCATGGGATAACATGAAAATGGATATTGTATAGCTTGTATCTTGATGACCAGTATATCAAAAAAATTATAGCTAAGACACCAAAGTCTAAGGGTATGTTACTTAAATTACCTAAATCATAATTGAAATTGGAAAAAATTACCATATATTTCACCATTGGACTCCCAAAAACATCAAAACTCTATAATTGTATTATGAAATAATCATATTTTATTTCCATTAGAGAATATTTATTTCTTGATAAGAATTACATGATATACATTTTGGAAGTGATATTATTTCATAGATTACCACATTTTGTTGTTTCTATTTGAGATATGAGTATTAACATAATTTTCCTGAGAAGTATTCAATAATCTATAGATACAATGTTTTTTTCAATATTTCATATCATCTTCATATTGATGGAATGTCTAAGAGGACTATTAAAACCCTATAGTATATAATGATATCTGATTCTATGGATTTAAATGGCCATTTTGATTAATACCTTTCTCTAGTAGAGTTTTCTTACAACTATAGCTTCTACTCGAGTAGTTATATATATTCTCGTGAAGAAATCTATGGAAGAAAGTGAAAATAATATAATGTGCTAAGATGAATTTTGATGTAAAAATGTATTGGGACTATATCTAGATAAATAAGTGGAATAGAAGGTTATGTCTATTTAGAAACATATATGTGTAGCATGAAGTCAATATAAAAGTTATATTGAAAATCATCTACAAGATCGGGTGTGTGATGTTAGTGATAAGGTATTCCTATGAATTTAAACACTGAAGAAGTTTATAGGATTTGGAAATATGGTAAAGTTGATCATCCAATATATTGGATCTTTCTAGATACCTGATGGGATCATGATAGTTCCATATCGACTATAATTCCCCCAAATCTCTCTCAAGTTCTTTATTTGTTCTATGTATTTATACTGATTATGCAAATACATGATCCTTTAAATATACTAAACTCATAGGTTGTACCAATGGAGTATGATCATTCTTATGAAGATAATTTTATTGAAATATTTTATAATATAGATAAATTTGAATGAATCAATACAAGTCACATGGTAAAAGTTTTTCTAATAAATTATAAATTTAAGGACGAGGTGTGGTGAATTATGTTTATGATGAAGCTGAAATATCATCATTTTTTGTATCATAGTGAAGAAATTTCCAGAAAAAAATCATTTCAATGGGGTTAAAATGTAAAAATATGATATTTCATTATATATTTATCATTAAAAATATGAGGTGTATTTTTTCTATGATTTTTTTAAATAATAAATTTTGAAAACTAGTCTTTCACAAAGATTATTAAATGACTGGTGTGATTTTTCTAAAAATTTATGAAATGTTACAAAATTTAATTTTTTTTCATTCATTCTCAGAGTAATAGTCATATTTCTATAATTTTCCGGAACCTTAAACCGTAATTCTTTGATCTGATGTAACCAAATATCCTTCATCTAGCCTCGTGAACCATTTTCCACCCTTAACCATCCACGAATGCTACTTCCGAGCTCTATATACAATCTATTATTTCTTTCATTCATCATCATTTACCATCATGGGTATATCCATTTAAAGGGTTGTGGTTCTCTATGACTTCTTATTATAGGTTCTATTATCATCATTAGAAGTTTGAATATTTTCAATTAATTGGTTAATAATTATATTCCTTATATTAACACATTTAAAAATTATTATTGTAGTCGTCACTGTCATTGTATCCTTCTCATTCTTCACATTCCACTACCTCTGATCTATCAGATATATCATTGTGTAATGTACTTATTATTCAAATTTATAATGAATATATGGTATTTTTAATTTGATGATTGATTTTGTGGGATTTTTTTCGTGAATAATCTCCACTACCACTTCTCTGTGATATCCCTCCGTGGTTTGTAATTTTAATTTTGATTATTTTCACATCTAAGGTATTTGAAAAATGATGAATGATAATTATGAGATTATATTAACATTAAATGAACATTTGAAGAACGTTGTTTTAAAAATAATGTTAAATTAATAATTAATGGGTGTATATGGTTTGTTGTTTGACTATATTGTGAATAGGTGTTTTGAAGGTATACTAGATTAACTAGTTTGAATATGGTGTATTGATAATATATATGGATAATCATGTAGATTAGGTGATCTTATTTTGGTCAAAAAAAATTAAAAATCTACTTAATCATGTAAATATTTCATTATATTTTGGATTATTATATTTAAAATTGGGAGACAATTTTATTTTAGTGCATTATGTTTTACACACCATTATTCAGAATAAGGCTTAACTGAGGTTAAACATTATATTTACATTAATATCTTATTTTTTTCTTTTTGAAATGACACACATACCTATAATCTTCTTAATTGAACCTTCTAAATTATGTTATTTATTATGTAATATAATTTTTTAAATATTTTAATTAATATAATAATATCAAAGTAAAATTATTGTATTTTCATTTAAATTTTATTTTTATAGAATCTATTATTTGTTAGCCTAATATGTATTTTTTTATAAATCCATTCATGTCAATTTTGGAATATGTGTATGCAAGTCATTATACTCTTTATCGTGTTTTGTAATATCATTTTTTTCAATCTATAATATTTGACATATTATATTATGTTATTTCGTTGTTCACAGTGAAAAGATTAATTATATAATTATGATGTTATATAATATAAATAATAATTATTTTTTTATCTATGGTGAATATTTTTAAATACGTGTTAATGTTTATATACCATTATTATTTTTTATTTTTTATTTCTAAAAAAAATATAATTTTAGAATTTTAATGTGATAATTTTGTTTATGAAATATGCTTTCATTAATTTATTTATGAAATATTTTTTTATGTTTATTTTATTTATGTAATTAAATTTGAAATTAAATTTAAAAATTTAATAACTTATTTTTAACTCTAGAAATTTGACATAAATAATAATGATTCATAGTTTGATTACTAAACTATAAACAAGTAATGAATATGAGGGAGGTTTTGATGCTTTTTTGGAAGTTTTTATAAGAGTTGTTTGAAATAATTTCCTAATTTTTTGGACATGCTTGAAATTATTAAATATGAAAAAGATAAAATAAATATAAATAAAAAATCAATTAATTTTTCATCGTTCTAATACAAGTTACAACCCTTGAATTTGTCATGGTGAAATTGGGAATAATTTTAGATCTTCTGATGATGAAGATTTTCAAGATGATAAGTCAGATCAAAATAAGGAAATGATTCATCATATTGAATTAGAGTCTACCAGGAAATAACCTATAATTGAGTGTCTATATGATGATGTTAAAAGACATGGTATCTAGGTTATAAAAAATTTATAATTTTATCCATTGTGTTCTGATTGATTAACTTGTAGGCTAACAATTGATAGATTAAAAAGAAAGGTACAAAGTTCTACTGTTATAGAAATACTTACTACCAAGAGATAATGATATTTTAGATTCACATTATAACATGAATAAAATATTATTCCATTTTGGTTTCGGATATAATAAGATACATGCATACTTGAATGAATATGCAATATTAGAAGGAATGAAAAGCTGCACTGGAGTGTCCAAAATGTGGGATAACATGGCATTAGGTGAATAAAAAATATAGGTTGATTTTGTAGTTATAAGGACCCCTTCCAGTGAAATTTGGTATCTTACAAATATTTATTTTATAAAAAGTTTATATGAAAAATAAAATGATGCAAAATGGATAAATGATTGGCAGATGAGAGAATATATGATGAAAAAAATCACCATATAGGAAACTGTTTATAATGTAATAAAATTACTCAGTATTTTCTTATATTTAGAAATAATGAAAAAAATATCAAATATAAACTATGAAAATATATAATGAATCCATATAAAATCCTTAGTAGAAAAACTATTTTATAAAATCTTTTATTTTTATTTTATAACTTATCTCTATGATTTTCTGTAAAGAATAAATATATCATTTTAAGTTTAATTATTTTTTAACCAATGTTGCACAGAAATGATATTGATTTTTTCTTGTAACCATTACTTGGGGATTTGAGTCATTTATGAGAGGGTTGTATCAAAGTGTTTGATTATTATAAAACAAATCATTTTGAACTACATGAAATTCTTTTTCACTATAAATGACTTCCCAACATATGGAATTGTTTTTGGATATAGTGTTAAGGGGAAGAAATTTTGACTAATTAATGAATAATGGAATTTATTTTCTCAACTACCTCATGGAAGATAAATAAAAATAGTATTTCTTCAATGGTTTTTATTCTATGAATAATTCTTATTGAAATTTTAAAAATAAATTCAATGGATTAGATTGATTTTATGTTTCTCTAAAACCATTGTAAATCGATTAGTATTTTGAGATGTTGAAAAAATTTGTGTCACATTTTGAAAGTCACTTAAATGTGGAAATGATATAAATATTTAGATGAAAATATCAATATTTTTTTAGCTTCAAAATTTTTGATATCATGAGTTAAAAAATAAAATTTATGTAATTGTTTTAGAGAAGAATATATGAGATAGTTTGATTAAAACATTTTTAGATATTAAAATATGGAAAAATAAGTATTTGAATTCAAGATTGGAATTACTCTCAATGGGAACACACATAGTGTTAGATTCCACTCTTAATATAAGGGGAACATACCTACCTCTATATTTCAATATATTTTCCAAGTTATTGAAAATTAGTTTTTATTAGTGCCTCAATTATATTAAATTGGTATAGGTTTATTCATGAAATGTATAAAAGTTTGTCTCACTAATAGATATAAAGATAAAAGGAATGAAATTCATTATTTCCATATCATGAGGAAACATATCCTACCAGTTATATTGCATGAAATACATCACATCTATGAAAAAATGACTATCATGAAGGTGTGCAATTTTCTCAATTCAAGTTTTAACGATGTGATTAATCTATACTCATTAATGAATTTAGATAATGATTCACTTTCTAAACATTTTCAATATGAAATTTACTCTCCACCATCATTTTTTGATATCATGGTGAATATAATATTTTATCTACTATGATAAATAACAATTTTTGTATATATATATATATATATTGTATGTATCCTTTTGAATTTTATATGAAGATATTAAAAAGATATGTTATGAATCTATATCAACTAGAACTATCCATTATTGATAAGTATATTTTAGGAGGTTTTAGAGTTTTTTACAAACTAATTTCTTATAGTGGAGAACATCATTTTTCCAATATATCACCATAAAAAAGTTGGTTATTAAGGATAGGGGACTCACGACTGAAAAGTAAAATCATTTATAGGTGAATTAATAAATAATGTATATTTATGAGTCTTGAATAACATATATGATGTGTATCCTTATATATAATGAAAAATTATTATGTTAATATAATATTATCCAAAGAATAATGATTTGTGGATTTTCAAAGAGAATAAAGAAACAATTTTTAAATGTTCTAAAGGGACTATTATTGGTAGATCAAATTCATTAGAATCATTGAAATAATTAGAGGGTAGAACAATTTTAAATTGGATAACATGGTCTGGGTATGACATCACGGGATATATATTTAATATCAGTGATTGGGAAAATATATGTGTAGCTTAGAAAAGTAGTATATTTGTGTACCACCAAGATTTTGTTTGATTTGTTTTAAATAAAATATATTTATTTGATAGCTTGAGTTATACACAACACCAAGTTAAGCTTGTTCTACATACAATACTGGATTATCCTGTATTATACATGACACTGAGTTTTTATAAAACAAAAATATATTATTAATATAGTTCTTCAAATGCGGCTGTTATAACCTAGACCTTAATCGTAGTGAGATAAATAGTAAAATCTAATTTTTAAATATTAAGTAAATGTATTTATAAAATGAAAAATATTAATAAAAGGTAATTAATTTCCAGTAAATTTTTTATATGTTTCAAAAATACTATTTTCTAAAAAATGTTTTTTTTCTATTTTATTAACATTAATAAGATTAATTTTCTAAAATATTAGAAAAATAATTTGATAAAATGATCATAATTTTTGAAATAATCATGTCAAAATCAGCTTTTGAGAGGATTTTTCTTTTTTGAAAAGTTTCACTTTTGTTGAATAGAGAAAAATACTGAATTTTAATTGAAATCGCCTTTTAATTTGATTTATTTATAATGTAAAAAAAATTAAATTTTTTTTTAAATATAATTAGTTCAATTATACATATATTAATCTAATTTAGTCCATTTCCAAAAATTGGACATTGAATTTGGATATAAAAAACTTTTAAACTTCTGAACAATTTTCCTTTGAAACCTTGCTTTCTCATCACTTCTACGGGATTAATTTTAAATTAAAATTTTGAAATTATATGAAAATAATTTACAAAAATGGATTATTTATTTGAAAAAAAAAATATTTTTTATTATAATTTCAACGTCATTTTTGATCAAAATTAATAGTGAAAAAAGAGTAAGAATTAATGATCACGGTTGATGTAAAAATGTGTTTACCAGGGGAGGGGATTAAACTAAAAATATAAGTGTTAAAAATAAATGAAAATTTTATAGAAATAATTTTATGGAAATATTTAGACCTTATAAATTATATTTTAATAATTTCTATTATTTTATCCTTCTGAAATGAAAAACCATGGGTGGAATTCCTTCTTTTGAAAAACTACAAGTGTGCCACCCACATCACTTATAAAATCCACCCCTATCCTCTCTTATTCACACCTTAAAACCATATTGGTTCATCCAAGACCTATCCAAATCACTTCCCAACTTTCCTCCTCTCATCCTATAAGCCTTGTTTTAGAAATAAATCTAACATATAATGGATTTTGATGCAAACATAAGGAGGATCCCCGAAGAAGAGGTTATGTTCATCAACAATCATTTTTTGTTCTATTTATTATACCACCTAATTAAATTATTATTATACTTGTATGATATAATAACCTCATTATATTACAAACATTAGTATATTTTCATGTTAAGGGAATAAAATACAACCAGCTCCACTTTCATCAAATGGGTTCTTGAATTATCATTCATGTGTATGGCTGACTACTACCTTGAAAACCGATGCCTTTATATTCTTCATTAACACCTTTTTAAGATGGAAATACTGTTGGATTTATTGTTTATATATTATATTTACTATATTATTATTCATCTGGAATTATTATATCACACATAACTTCATAATATTAATTCTGTGGGAATACGATAACATCTCTTGTGTGTACATCGAACTACCGACTTGCGAAGCGATGTGATTCATACATGATTTATATGGAAGGTATTAAGAATTGGTTTAATTAAAATATGTTATATATTTAACATAAAAATAACTCTATAATGATAATATATATCATTTAATTTTCTTTATTTCAATACGGTATGAAAATGGAAACAATGTTCTTGTGTTTGTACGGCCTACCATCAATATAGACGATGCATTTTATTTTCTATCACTAAATTTTATAGATTGTTATAAATACATATATACTAAATATATATGATATTAATATCATGGTTATAGTTATAGATATTATGAAACTATAATAAAAGTAAGAGGACCAAAAAATATAAAATAAAAATATATACCAAAAACAAAATGGTTATTATCTGAAATGAAACATAAATATGGAATAATTAATAAAATGGTAATAAAGATCATAAAAAAATAATATATTTTATGATATATATAATTTTTTTAAAATTTATTTATAATAAAATTTTATTTCTTATACAGTGCTTTTGATTGTATATGCCGGAAGCTAAGGCTTAAGGTGAGGGGTTTCTTAACTCAATTTACATTCATTGGGTTAAATTCCACTTCACTGATTATTTCCTGCTATGATTATGTCTATAATGAAATTTGATTATTTTATATTGTATTTTTTATTTTTTTATTTGGATTTAGATTTTGTACCCATAATCAATTCAATGATATTTATGCATATATGATATGATCTTTGTAAGGGGTTTTTATCTCAAATTTTATTCTTTGAGATGTACATTATGTTATACACCTATATTAGTTCTCAAGGTGTATATACATACATTTTGACACTTAATATAATGGAATTTTTTATCCTAATGATATCATACATTCCATTTTATGTTATTCCTTCATGGGACTTATGATTAAAAGTTACTAAAGTGGTTATGGTTTTATGTTACAATATCATCTTTTTTCAGGATTGTTTATTATTATGTTTCCAATGATAAAATATTACAATCCATCTCACAAAAAAAAAATTTCTTATAATATGGTTATTCATGATGTTTTCAAGTAATAGAACCATTTCTTACTCTTAATTATTTAAAATAATTGAGAAAATGTTTTAAATAAAATTAAAATTTATTTCTCTCTTCGTTCATAAATTTGTTTTCTTCCAAAACAGTATTTTCTAAAAATATTTTCAAAAATATTTTATTATTCTCCTATGATTTTTAAAAGAAATTTTTACCCATGTTTTAATTTTTTACAATTTTTTTTTAAAGGAATCTTTATGTCATTTTACAAAAAAATGATCATTTGAAGCTCACTAAAATGTTCAAGGAATATTTGTTTTAATGAGTACAGAATAAACAAAACTTCTCATAGTCATTACCATTATTTTCTTTGAGGATTAATTTATATGTTTTCAAGGAAATTTTCAATGAAAAATATTTTCGAAAGGTTTTATGTCTTAAACAATTTTTTCCAAATTGGAAATGATAACTTCCTGAAGAAATTTTTTAAATTTTAAATCAAAATAATTTTCTATATAAGATAACATCCATTAATTTAACCAAGTACTTACTATAGATATGAGGTAAGGATAACATTCTTATTATTTCTCTAAATTTTTTAGGATTATGATGGCACGATGTTTATGTAACCTATTTCTATTCCAAAAGTTATTCCATGATAAAATTATTATGAAAGTTGTTACTTTTTAGATGGGTTGTACTATAATGAACTGATTAAAGTATTATGATTCCAATCTCTTTTCCATATGTTATACTATGATGATGTTTTTATGAAACCCATTTCATTTTGAGGGTTATGATATGATGAATTGTTTATTATCTTATTGCACACATAAATATGATTTTCATTATAAAATGATTGGACCTATATCTCCCTCAAATTCAATGGGTAAAGATTTATATCTCATTATATAGTCATGATGAAAATGGTAAGAGAACCTAGTTCAGTAGAGGATTGTGTCCTCTATGATAGTCTTTGGATTGAACCTTTACTACTATGATGGTTGTGAACCCATTACTCTATGATATGATTTTCAATGATCCCTTTTTAATATGGAAATGATTTATTATTCTTATATGTATACTACAAATCCCAATATTATACCAATGTTATATTCTCATGGATCATGTTCATTGATTCTCTTATGATTCATGTCTCATGAAATGGCAATATTTATTCAATGACTCAATATTATGATTTTTGATATGAATGGTATGGTTTCTAAATTTTATGATCATGTTAGCATACCCTTATGTTCATGTTATACATATATGTCTCCCTTATTTACCCTTATTAATCATCTAATCTCACTCTTTCTTATGTTTCCGTTCCATAGGTTATAGAGAAATGTATTACGTATGATATGTCTAAAAAGTTTTCTAGTTATGAAGATTATAGTGGGAGATGATTTAGTTTTACTATAGATTTTTTTTGTATTTCCCTATTTTCAAAGAAACTAAAATATTATGGTACATAGGAATGGGTTTGTGTAATGTAATTAATAATCATAAAAAATGATGTAACATCTATGTATGATAATCCTGCATCACTATAGTTGGATTTAGAGGGTAGGTTTAGTAATCCTTTTGAAACTATGATGAGAAAACTTTTGTTATATGTAGAGACTCGAAGCTTGACGTACATTGACATTACATTACATTTGTGGAATACTTAGTACATAACAAAAACACACACACAAGGATCGTAATAGTTTAGTGTCTTTGGAAACTCGGAGTATAATCTTCTAATCCTGGTGAAAGATCTTCAACATCTCCCATAAAGATCTTCCATTTTTTTATACCTAAAACCTTTCTTTATATCCTAGGGAAACGTAAACATAAAAGGGTGAGCTCAAATTCTCGGTAAGGGTAAACAAAAGAAAAATCAATCACATCATATTCATAAGAACATAACTTTTGGAAATCTTAACCTGCAAAAGAGGGAATAATTTCATAACATGGGATAAATCATAGTAGTGAAATGAAATCCCAATAATCGTAACTTAAAACATGAAACTTTGTGGCATACACACATAATCATAGAGAATCGTTTCCTGTTAGTCAAGACTCATTGACAAGACTATCTTAGTGGACAATGTCCCTTTCTGAACCGAGTCACCCTCGTTTCAGTCCTGTTTCACTGAACCGGTATAACCTACCATTCCATCCATTCTATATCATGAGATATAAAATCTTTACCCAATTCATTGGATGGAGATATAGGTCCCACCCATCTCATAATGATACCATTCTTATGTGTACCACAAAATCTTAAAACATACATCATTGCATAACCCATGTAATAAAAATGGGATTCTTAAACATCATGACATCATAAAACAATTCATATAAGATAAAGGAATTCATAAAAATAATTCCATCACAACATAATCAAATCAATGTAATAATAGGGATAAAACAGAACCCTTTATTATCTTATATGGAAAATAATTTTGATAAAACACTTGAACTCCATTCTTGAGGAAAATATACTTTCTACTTCAAAAACATTTTCTTTCTTAACATGTCATACAATTTTAAACTAAAATAAGTTGATTAAAAATAAACTTGAAAACATGTAAAGGAAGCTTCTTGGAAATAATGTTTTAAAAATCCATTCATGTCGTATAAGTTAAAAAACATTCTTCATACTTTTTTCAGAAAAGTCAAAAAGTACCTCGTACGAAAAACGACAAAAGATTCCTTTATTATCTTTTACTAAAAATTCACCGAAGGGTAAAATTGGATTTAAACTATTGTAAGTGGATGGAAACAATATTACATATTTAGGGAACATGGATGTGAATGATAAAATACACCCCAGTAAATGCCAAAGTAAAAACAATCTCGGATAAAAATGAGATTGTGATATTTTCCCTTACCTTAAGTCTGATTTGCATCGTAAGTGTCCGAACCTCCTGTATAATTTTTTAAATAATGTCATTAACTTATTACAGAATCATATTCATTGTTATGATATCATATATGGTTCACTTATGACTTTATATTACCCGTTCTTTTGTAAATTCCATGTTAAAGAATTGTTTTGGGTAAAATCGTTTCATTTATCGTAGGTGTTTGGACTTGTTGTTCTTGACATTATTATTACTTATATCATGATTTACTTACTTCCAGAATATAAAACATGATTTATATATCATATATATTCAGTATATATATATATGAAATGAAACACACCGTTCATGGAGACGGTAGTCCGTACGTACGCATGAACGTTGTTTTCCTTTACTCATTGTCTTGAATGGAAGTAAGTAGATGACATATATACGTAAATCAAGTAGCCTTATAATGTCATATATTTCATTATTATTTCTTATATATACTTTATAATTATTCTTAAATGGTTAACATGGAGAATGAATCTCATCGCGTCGTGGAGACGGTAGTCCGTACGTACGCACGAGCGATGATATCATTCCCATGGTCGTGGAATTGTGTTGAAGTGTATGTATACTATTTCAGTATCAATATAACTCTATAATAATCATATATAGTTACTCCTTACACCATTATACCCATCCAATTAAGGAGGTGTCGGAAACTAGATTACACCACGGCGTGGAGACTGTATTCCGTACGTACGCACGCGCGGTGATTTCCTTTTTCCGTAGGATGGATAGAAGGTTAATTAGAGTTGTTTCATATTTATAATAACATATCAGTATATAATAAATACTTATGTTATTACTTTATCATGAAACAACTAAGGAAGAAGAAGTTGAAGAAGAAAGAAATTGAAAAAGATCGGTAATGGATATTACCTCTTTTTTACGCGCCTTTTCTTAACCTCCACTTAAATAACTAAGGATGGTCTTTGAAGAGTACCAGGACCTCTAGGATGATACTATGGAAGTGTAGAAGATATTTTGGAAGGGTTTTGCCGATCTTGAATTCTCAAATTGGTGTGAGGAGGAGAGGGAGGAGGTGCCCTTTTATAAGGGAGGATAGGGGCACCTTAGGAATATCTCCATATATTATTTTATATTAAGGTCAAATTCGATTTATAATGGTTCCAAATTGTCTTATTTCGAAGATAAAGTGTGGATGGGTCGAAATCATCTCATCCAATAGGATTTAGACATGTTTAGGTTATTATTTTAACCTTATCAATTAGATTTAACTCTAGGTTAAATAATTTTACTTTTACCGTGTCTTTTTGTTTTCTTACACTATATGGTTAATAAACTTACTATATCAAGCCAAAATAACCCCAAGTTGTTTATTATTAATATATATATCCTTATCTAAGTCATTCGGCCGAGCCTTAGATTTTTAGGAATTAAATAACAATTAATAATATAATATTTGTTTTAAAAACTAATTTATGTCAATTTTGACACTATTTGGTACATGATTTTTATGAAATTTTTAAAAGAATGATAAGTTCAAACCAAGTTACTTAAATCACTAATAACATGTCATATTAACCTATAAAATTAGTTTAAGTCATAAAAAGTCTCAAATTACATTTATTTGGGCATTTATAACATCAATTATGTTAATATTTTCTTAAAAAGGTAATTACTGCATCATCGTTGTGTCATAAATAAATTAATTTATTTAAAGTATAAAAATTACAAATAAAATACCATTATGTAGGAAATCTTTTTAGATTTCTAATGAATATTTATAGTCGAACTTATATTATGTATAACCCTATATTAAAAATGTTTTAGTAAATAAACTTTGATTTTAACTCTTTTAACTCTTCTTTGAATTAAATAATAATAAATGTCCTAATCTAATCCAAGTGGGCCTAAATGATAATTGTTTACACTAAAGGTTGTTTTTGGTCGAGATACACTTGTCCAATAGGATTAGGACATGTGTTAGGGTAATATTAATATCATTTTTACCCTTAATTATCCTATTTACTTTTAACCGTGGTAAATAGAAGTAAAAAAGTTACTATTCACCAAAAATTATTTTCATCTCATTGAACCACATTTTACTTACTGACATCAACCGTGTCTCTCGGATTTTTGAAATTCCATTCATAGAAGCGGTAAAATTAAGATTTATGAAAAAATTAATTTTTTTAACTACCACTTAGTAGTTTCACTATTCATCAAAAATTGAAGTTTTTTCGAAAAATGCCAAAATTTCATCCCAAGCTATAATTGATATTCCGAATTCAAAAATGATTTCTATTTTACAAAATTCCCAACATATAAGTTGAATTAATTAATTTTATAATTAATTTTCGTTGTCACAACAAATAGCATGTTTTTAAGATATAATAACTATCAAAAGATTAACACTGGTTTATGTCTGGTGTAAATGTGAAATTACATCCAATGACCAACCTTGTATTGAATTTTAAAAATATATTCTAAATATACTTTAAAACCACTCAAATTAATAATTTATCACTATTAATTATTTCGATTATAAAAGTTGTTTTTAATTAAAATTTAGTAATTTTCACTATTCATCAGAAAATACAAGTTATCCGAAAAGTACCAAAATTTCACCCTAAGCTAATTTCGATATTACGAATCCAAAAATAAAGTCCATTTTGATAAAATAAAATTTACAAAATTTCAAAAAGTGGTTATTACTATTCATAATGGCTAGTTTTAATAATATTCTAATAGCATATTGATGTTTAGTGAAACTCATTATTGCGTACTAGACACGCTATCGAGAAAGGTCGTGATTGCGTGTAATGGACGGAAAGTCCAGGATGCGTGTTGTGAAAGCTTCTTTTGGTGTAGCGTACAACACAAGATATTAATGAAATTAAAAAGAATATTTTTCATAAAATTTCGAGTTATTACATTCTACCCCCCTTAAAATGAATTTCGCCCTCGGAATTCGTCGGGGTTATAAATGGTTTAATATTTGAAAGTTTCTTTAATCGAAACCCACATCGTAAAAAGGAATACCAAAA
Source organism: Viscum album (assembly GCA_963277665.1). Lineage (NCBI taxonomy): Eukaryota > Viridiplantae > Streptophyta > Magnoliopsida > Santalales > Viscaceae > Viscum > Viscum album. The sequence continues at coordinate 670,355,074 of OY728139.1, read as the reverse complement.
CCAATCTTTAAAAACAAAAGTATGAAATGTAACGGTTACCCAAATAAACTAATCACTGTGTTTCCACATAGGTGAAAATATGGATATGGAAGAGAAATCTAACCATCATGTTCTGATGGAGAGTGGTAGAGAACATGGATATGGAAAAGCCAGCAATCACAAAGCCATAAATTTGTGACGATCTAAGGTACCATCTGATTCATCAGATATAAGAGCACTAGGACAAAATTTTTGGTTTTCAAGATCATTTCCCTAAAGTTGATGAAATTTAGAATTAGAAGAAATACATTCGTGATTTTGGTATAGTCTCACCGTTTGTCGTTCTTGGGACAATTTCCACTTCATCTCTTAAAGAAATGAAGTTGAATTTGTCATTCATGATGTGTTAGCAGATCATGTGATAGAATGATGGGTCATTCCATCTCTTTCAAACAAAAGGTTAGCAAAAGTTATAATTCTATCTTATGGTTAATCGTATATGGTTCCAAAAATGAACTTATACTTCATATATCATATCGCTTAATAAATTAAAACCAGTTTCTACTAAACAGGGACTTTCTGTAGGCCAGTGGTAGGCGATAAAGGTCAGTCGCACTTCGGTTGTGGGTTCGATTCCCACAGCCTTGTCCGAAGCGATGGGTTGTCGCTCGTCCTGCAGGTTGTCCATTTTCTAAAACTATATTACTATAATATCCCATCAATAATATCGAAAAAAATTATATCCTTAAACAATACTAACTTATGTCTAACATAATCCATTCCAATCTTTAGGCTTATCCATAATACTGCAGTCCACTCTCATAATATAGTGAAAATGATTACCAGAGATTTAATACCATCGTTGATCCCCATATATCATAAGATATGTCTTGTTGGTCAAATTACAAACATGTGAATACCTTAATCATGTATTCTATTGAAGAATGAATACCCATTGAACCTTAGTGAAAACATGAATGCAGTTAAAAGTTAACACTTTCCACATACCTAAATCCTCAAAATTCTATATACTCAAACCATGATATCACTTAGTCCTTATATCAATCATGAGCTCATGAATACTATTAAACATTTCATTTTCTCGTTTTCCCGTCATTATGCGCATATCATCTTATTTCCAAAAATATCTCAATCACTTTGAATACCACATTAGACCATTGCATAAATATTCCAATACTCCATGATACAACATTATTTTGGAATCCCATTACATAAACACTTAATCATTCCACCACATCGTTGTCATATTCAACATCTCCAATAGTGATCGCATGTGACTTCCCTTTGTCCTTTTCCTTAAGTGGTTGCTCATTTTGATCATCACTAACCCTTGGATTAGGGTATTTATTAGCATAATTCCCCATTTCCTTGCACTTGAAGCCTTGAAGTCTTGGTGGTGCGTTCTCTGCAGTGTTAGCTTTATTCACATCATTAGAAACCCTTTTTCCATTACTTCGACACTCAGCTGCTCGATGACCTTATTTTCCACACTTAAAACATTTTCTAGTCCCTTTAAGACAATCTCCACCATGCTTCTTTCCACACTTTGTGCATAAGGAAACATTCATCTTCTTTTCACCATTATTCTGAGATTTCTCCTTGAACTCCATCTTTCGTTTCTTGTCAAAACCATGAGATGGATATGTAACACCAACTTCAATTTCTACCTTGATAGCACAACGCACAATTTCTTCATAGCTACTGAAGTCTCTTATAGTTAATGCCCTTAGAAGAATTGGTTTTAAGCCACTGAAAAATCGTTCAACTTTACTTTCAGGTTGGATGATACTGCCAGATGCATACCTTGCAAGTCTTGTAAAATTCGCTTCGTATATACCAACAGATTCATCATCCTTTTGCTTTAGTTCAAGAAACTCCTTCTCCATCTTTGTTCGAAGAATACGAGGGAAGTACTTATTGAAAAATAAGTTCGTGAACTCGTCTCATTCCATGGACTCAATTTCATCTCTTGGCCTCATATTCTTGATAAGATTCCACCATTGATCAGCTTCACCTTCCAAACGATATACTGCTAAGATGACTTTATCATGTTCATAACATTGAAGAACTGAAAATAACTTTTCAGTGGTACTGATCCATTGTTCAGCAACAAGTGGATCGGAAGTCCCACTGAAAGAAGGTGGACGTTGCCTCATGAAGGTCTCAATAGAATATTGTTCCCTTCTCTGCTCATTTGGAATTCCAGAATGATTCATTGCTTGTGTAAGTATAGCAATAAGATTTTTCACTCCATGTCCCATAACATTTGTTTTTTCAGGAGGACAATCATTGCATTGTCCATTTCATTGATCAACATGGTTCATTCGGGTTCCAGCCATCGTCTAAAACCCAAAAAGAATAGTGTGAGACGAAAAAATCATGCTAGGGAAAACAACATTATAAAGGGGGAGTACCCTCAATATCTAACATCTTAGGTTAAATTCTAAGATCGTTAGCACAATTCTAGGACCATAACCTATACGTATACTTAACCTTAGAGACATCCCTAGACATACCTTAGAAATATCTCTAGGAACCTCACTAATGTTTTCGCATCCTAGTTTCCAAAGGTTGACTAAACCTTTCCTCTGATACCAACTGTAGAGACCCGAAGCTTGACTTACATTGACATTACATTACATTTGCGGAATACTTAGTACATAACAAAAACACACACACAAGGATCGTAATAGTTTAGTGTCTTTGGAAACTCGGAGTATAATCTTCTAATCCTGGTGAAAGATCTTCAACATCTCCCATAAAGATCTTCCATTTTTTTATACCTAAAACCTTTCTTTATATCCTGGGGAAAAGTAAACATAAAAGGGTGAGCTCAAATGCTCGGTAAGGGTAAACAAAAGAAAAATCAATCACATCATATTCATAAGAACATAACTTTTTGAAATCTTAACCTGCAAAAGAGAGCATAATTTCATAACATGGGATAAATCATAGTAGTGAAATGAAATCCCAATAATCATAACTTAAAACATGAAACTTTGTGGCATACACACATAATCATATAGAATCATTTCTTGTTAGTCAATACTCATTACCAAGACTATCTTAGTGGACAATGTCCCTTTTTGATCCGAGTCACCCTCGTTTCAGTCCTGTTTCACTGAACTGGTATAACCTACCATTCCAGCCATGTCTATATCATGAGATATAAAATCTTTACCCAATGCATTGGAGGGAGATATAGGTCCCACCCATCTCATAATGATACCATTCTTATGTGTGCCACAAAATCTTAAAACATACATCATTGCATAACCCATGTAATAAAAATGGGATTCTTAAACATCATGACATCATAAAACAATTGATATAAGATAAAGGAATTCATAACAATAATTCCATCACAACATAATAAAATCAATGTAATAATAGGTATAAAACATAACCCTTTATTTTCTTAGATGGAAAATAATTTTGATAAAACACTTGAACTCCATTCTTGAGGAAAATATCCTTTCTACTTCAAACACATTTTCCTTTCTTAACATGTCATACGATTTTAAACAAAAAGAAGTTGATTAAAAATAAAATTGAAAACATGTAAAGGAAGATTATTGGAAATAATGTTTTAAAAATCCATTCATGCCATATAAGTTAAAAAAACATTCTTCATAATTTTGTCGGAAAAGTCAAAAAGTACCTCGTACGAAAAATGACAAAAGATTCCTTTCTTATCTTTTACTAAAAATTCACCGAAGGGTAAAATTGGATTTAAACTATTGTAAGTGGATGGAAACAATATTACATATTGAGTTAACATGTATGTGGATGATAAAATACACCCCAGTAAATGCCAAAGTAAAAACAATCTCGGATAAAAATGAGATTGTAATATTTTCCCTTACCATAAGTCCGATTTGCTTCGTAAGTGTCCGAACCTCCTGTATAATGATTTAAATAATGTCATTAACTTATTACAGAATCATATTAATTGTTATGATATCATTTATGGTTCACTTATGACTTTATATTACCCGTTCGTTTGTAAATTCCATGTTAAAGAAGTGTTTTGGGTAAAATCGTTTCATTTATCGTAGGTGTTTGGACTTGTTGTTCTTGACATTATTATTACTTATATCATGATTTACTTACTTCCAGAATATAAAACATGATTTATATATCATATATATTCAGTATATATATATATATGAAATGAAACACACCGTTCATGGAGACGGTAGTCCGTACGTACGCATGAACGTTGTTTTCCTTTCCTCATTATCTTGAATGGAAGTAAGTAGATGACATATATAAATAAATCCAGTAGCCTTATAATGTCATATATTTCATTATTATTTCTTATATATACTTTATAATTATTCTTAAATGGTTAACATGGAGAATGAATCTCATCGCGTCGTGGAGACGGTAGTCCGTACGTACGCACGAGCGATGATATCATTCCCATGGTCGTGGAATTGTGTTGAAGTGTACGTATACTATTTCAGTATCAATATCACTCTATAATAAGCATATATAGTTACTCCTTACACCATTATACCCATCCAATTAAGGAGGTGGCGGAAAATAGATTACACCATGGCGTGGAGACGGTATTCTGTACGTACGCACACGCGGTGATTTCCTTTTCCCGTAGGATGGATAGAAGGTTAAATAGAGTTGTTTCATATTTATAATAACATATCAGTATATAAGAAATACTTATGTTATTACTTTATCATGAAACAACTAAAGAAGAAGAAGTTGAAGAAGAAAGAAATTGAAAAATATCGGTAATGGATATTACCTCTTTTTGACGCGCCTTTTCTTAACCTCCACTTAAAGAACTAAGGATGGTCTTTGAAGAAGACCAGGACCTCTAGGATGATACTAGGGAAGTGGAGAAGATATTTGTTCAGGTTTTTGCCGAGTTTTAATGCTAAAATTGGTGTGAGGAGGAGAGGGAGGAGGTTCCCTTTTATAAGGGAGGAGAGGGGCACCTTAGGAATATCTCAAAAATTATTTTATATTAAGGTCAAATTCGGTTTATAATGGTTACAAATGGTCTTATTTCGAAGAAAAAGTGGGGTTGGGTCGAAATCCTCTTATCCAATAGGATTTAGACAAGTTTAGGTAATTATATTAACCTTATCAATTAGATTTAACTCTAAGTTAAATAATTTAACTTTTACCGTGTCATTTTGTTTTCTTACACTATATGGTTAATAAACATACTATATCAAGACAAACGAACCCTAAGTTATTTATTATTAATATATATATCCTTATCTAAGTCATTTGGCCGAACCTTAGATTTTTAGGAATTAAATAACAATTAATAATATAATATTTGTTTTAAAAACTAATTTATGTCAATTTTGACACTATTTGGTACATGATTTTTATGAAATTTTTAACAGAATGATAAGTTCGAACCAAGTAACGTAAATCACCACTAACATGTCATATTAACCTATAAAATTAGTTTAAGTCATAAAAAGTCTCAAATTACATTTATTTGGGCATTTATAACATCCATTATGTTAATATTTTCTTAAAAAGGTAATTACTGCATCATCGTTGTGTCATAAATAAATTAAATTATTTAAAGTATAAAAATTACAAATAAAATACCATTATGTAGGAAATATTTTTATCTTTCTAATAAATATTTATAGTCTAAATTATATTTTGTATAACCCTATATTAAAAATGTTTTAGTAAATAAACATTGATTTTAACTCTTTTAACTCTTCTTTGAATTAAATAATAATAAATGTCCTAATCTAATCCAAATGGGCCTAAATGATAATCTTTTACACTTAAGGTTGTTTTTGGTCGAGATACACTTTTCCAATAGGATTAGGACATGTGTTAGGGTAATATTAATATCATTTTTACCCTTAATTACCCTATTTACTTTTAACCGTGGTAAATAAAAGTAAAAAGTTACTATTCATCAAAAATTATTTTCATCTCATTGAACCATGTTTTACTTACTGACATCAACCGTGTCTCTCGGATTTTTTAAATTCCATTCACAGAAGCGGTAATGTTATGATTTATGAAAAAATTAATTTTTTTAACTACCACTTAGTAGTTTCACTATTCATCAAAAATTGAAGTTTTTCAGAAAAATGCCAAAATTTCATCCGAAGATATAATTGATATTCCGAATTCAAAAATGATTTCTATTTTACAAAATTCCCAACATATAAGTTGCATTAATTAATTTTATAATTAATTTCCACTGTCACAACAAATAGCGTGTTTTTAAGAGATAATAACTATCAAAAGATTAACACTTGTTTATGTCTGGTGTAAATGTGAAATTACATCCAATGACCAACATTGTATTGAATTGTAAAAATATATTCTCAATATAATTTAAAACCACTAAAATTAATATTTTATCACTATTAATTATTTCGATTAAAAAAGATGTTTTTAATTAAAATTTAGTAATTTTCACTATTCATCAGAAAATAAAAGTTATCCGAAAAGTACCAAAATTTCACCCTAAGAAAATTTCGATATTACGAATCCAAAAATAAAGTCAATTTTGATAAAATAAAATTTAAAAATTTTCAAAAAGTGGTTATTACTATTCAAAATGGCTAGTTTTAATAATATTTTAATAGCATATTGCTGTTTAGTGAAACTCGTTATTGCGTACTACACACACTATCGAGGAAGGTCACCATTGTGTGTAATGGAAGGCAAGTCAAGGATGAGTGTTGTGAAAGCTTCTTTTGGTGTAGCGTACAACACAAGACATTAATGAAATTAAAAAGAATATTTTTCATAAAATTTTGGGGTGTTACATTATATCCCAAAGTATATGTATATGGATAAGACTAAGAATGATTCAAAGTATAATAAAATATATTTCATTGTTGGTAATGGATAAACGGAGTGGTTTTAATGAAATTACATCCTTATTTAGACACTACAAGTGGAAGAAGCACTAATATAAAGTTACCTAGGGGTAATAAATAAGAAAAGGGTGAATTGAGATGGAATCTATTGTCACATAGTTCATGAAAATGGTCCTTATTTCCCACCTGGTTTGACACTCCCTGAGGATATGCTTTGGAAATTAACACACTTTATAAATCACTATAATGAATTTAAATATATAATGTTTGTGAATGACCAATTATAAACCTAAGATTCCATATATTAAAGAATATGGTTTCATGATTTAGACATCCCATATGTTATTTTTCATGTTTTTTGATTCCCCACTATAATTATTGATTATTACACTTTGATTTTTGGTTTTAGTCAATGGTTAGAACTCAAAGTAATAGTGTTAATGATTAATGTGACCGAAAATGTAATGATTTTCCACTTTATTAGACACACATTATGGGATATGGAATTAAAAAATCTCATTGATATGATCACACAACTTTCCTAATATATTAATCATTCTGGAATTCAAAACAAACAAAGGAGGGAACAATATTCTATTGAGTCATTAATGAGGCAACATCTGAATTCCTTCGTTGGAAAAATTGATCCTCTAGATTCTAAGTAATGGATCAATGGAACTAAAAATATATTTTACATTCTATAATTTTAAGAACATGGATAATTCATTTTCATTATTTACTGTTTGGAAGGTGAAACAGATCATTGGTGAAATCTTATCAAGAATACGAGGTAATATGATGAAATTTACTCCATGGATTGGGATGATTACAATAATTCATTTTTTTAATAACTTATTTCTTCATATTCTTTATATGAATATAGATAATGATTTCCTTTAGTTAAACAAAAAGGATGATGAATCCATTGGTACCTGTGAGGAAAATTTTACAAGACTTATGAGGTACACTTCTAGTATTATCATTCAACCTAAAAGTAAGGTTGGTCAATTATTCATTGGATTAAAAGAAATATTATGAAAGGAATTATCCATAAGATACATCAGTAACTATTAAGATATTGTTCAATGTGCTATCAGGGGGGAAATTGAGGTTGGATTTATGTATCAACCTCATGGTTTTAAAGATAATAGGAAGACGAAGTTCAAAGGAAATTACAATAACCATAGAGAGGAGATGATGAGATTTTATTTATGCTCAAAGTGTGGGAATAAATATGAAAGAAATTATCCTAAAGGAACTAATAATTGTTTTAGGTGTGGAAGAGAAGGTCACCAGTAAATTAACTACTGAAGCGATGCGATAAAGTAAACTAATGATGTGAATAAAGAGAATTCAAAAATGAATATATAATCCCCACTCCATTGTTTTAGACAAAATGATTATGTGAAGTATGATAAAATGTTCCCAAATATAAATGTTAATGACGATGATCAATTTCAGTAACCTCTTAATCAAAAGGATGATGAGAAATATAATGTGATCACTATTTCTGGTGAAGGGTGAGATAACGAAATGGTGAAAGGTAAAATTATCATCCAATATAGAACTCCAAATGTATTATTTTACTATGTATTTACCCATTCATTAATATCTAAATAATTTTAAAGTGATATAAAGATGTCACCCAAATGATTATATGTTGAATAAGAAGTGATAAACCCTAATGTTATGATGATTTCATATCAATTATATGATTATTCTCTAGTTTAAGTTTGTGGGAATTCGATTCTTGAAAATATATTCATTATTTGTTCAGTCGAATTTGATGTTATCTTAGGCATGTATTGGATTTCTCTATATAAATACCCAATAAATTTTTTGGGATGGGAAGTAAAATTTTATTTTACAAACTATCCTTTGATTGTATTTCAATGTGATGATAAGTAATAACTAATTATGGAGATTGTATCCATTGTATGTGTCTTAATTAACATTTAGAAGGGGTTCTTATCTCAAATGTATGGGGAGAAACTCAAAATTGATGATATTGTAATTTTTTGGGAATTTTATGATGTCTTTATGGAAGAGTTTCCTAGTCTACCAGCAAAACATGAAGTTGAGTTGTCAATGGACCTCATGCCTGGGACCACACTGATTTCAAAGAATCCCTATAGAATGACGTAAATTAAGTTGTAGGAATTAAATAAGCAACTCTAAGAGAACCATTACATGGTATTCATTCGGAAAGGATTTTTATCTTAGGGTGCACATGTTCTTTTTTTAAATGAAAGATATATATATATACGACTTTTTATTGATAATCAGGAGTCGAACAAGATCGTGATCTAGAACAAGTATCATCTACCCCATATTGATGGCATATTTGATCAAATTCAAAAAGCACAATACTTTAGAAAGGTTGAAATTCAATCTAGATATCATTTATTGATGTTCAATAAAAATTCTATACCCAATAAAAGATTCCATACATGTTATGGACACTTTTAATATATAGTGATTCCATTCGGCCTTATTAATGCCCCCAATAGCTTCATGGATTTAATGAATAGTCTTTAGATATTACCTTGATAAATTTATGGTATTAATTATAATTGATAGTAGTATCTATTCAAAGAGAAATAAAGAGCATTAATATTACTTGGAAATTGTAACAAATACACTAAGGAAGGAGAAACTATATGAGAAATTTAAAAAGTATGAATTTTGGTTATAAAAGGTTTCACTTTTGGGTTATATAATCTCAGGAGAGGAAATATAAATAGATCAATCGAAGACGAAGGCTATTGGTTGTTGTCCCAGACCAAAAATGGTCAATAAGATCAATGGTTTTCTTGGTTTATCTATATATTATCGATGGTTTTTTTATAATTTCTCAAGAATATGTAATCCACTCACCATGTTAACTCGAAAGGGCACCAAGTTCCTCTACATAGATGAATGTGAGGAAAAGTTCAAGGAACTGAATAAAATATTAGTCAGTGAACATATTCATATATTACTCTATAGTGGGGAGGGGTTTTTAATATATAGTGATGCATCCAATAAGGGATTGGAATGTGTTCTTATGAATAATGACATAGTAATAGATTATTCCTTACAAAAATTGGTGATTCGTAGACAAAAGTACACAACTCAGGATTTGGAGTTAGCTGTGGTAATTTTTTTTCAATAAAGATATTGAGGCATCATCTTTATGGGGAAAAGTGTGATATATATACCGATCATAAAATTTGAATGTATATATTCACATAGAAGGATTTAAATATGCACCAAATAAGATGGTTAGAGCGATTTAATGATTATGACTTCTCAATAAATTACCACCCTAGGAAAGTTAACAAAGTGATCAATGCTTTCACTCAAAAGGATCATGCTAGATTATACATAATGAGATTTATAAAATAACTATTATTTATTTATTTTCAAAGTATATATTTGGAAATATGGAAATATGGTGAAAAAATCATTTCTTTATCAACTGAAAGTTCAACTATCTATCGATGTAAAGATTAAATATTCATAGAATAAAGATATAGAGTTGCAAAAGGTTAGAAATGTTTTTCTGTTTAACATTGATCATGAAAGAATAATAAGGTTCTGAAACTATGTATTCATTTCATTCATACCATATTAAAATAAATATCATTTAATGGAAGATCATAGTGCATCATTCTCTATTCATCTATAAAGTAAGAATATGTATAGAGATTTGAAATAGTACTTCTGGTGAGATGGCATGAAGAGAGATCTCATAGAGTTTGTATCTCGGTGCTTGGTATGTCAACAAGTAAAAGATGAGAGATAAAAGTCTAAGTGTATGTTATATGCATTAACCATACCAAAATGGAAATGAGAAAAAATCACTATGGATTTTGTCATTGGACTCCCCAAATCATCTTAAAAGAATAATGTTATATGAGTTGCAGTTGATCACCTTACAATGTAATCACACTTCATCGCTCTCAGAGAAGGATTATCTTTGGAAAACATTCAAGAATAAACCTTAGGAAAGTTATAAGGTTTTATAGAGTACCGCATTCCATTGTGTATTATTTGGATCTAAGGATCACCTCAATGTTTTATAGAATTATTCAGAAACATCTTGATACTGAGTTGAGTTTCAGGACTGTGTATCATCTTCAGTCAGATGGTCAATCTGAGAAAACAATTCAGACCATAGAGGATATGTGGTGATTTTATTATTGTTATTTTAATGGTTACTGGGATCAACACCTTCCTCTAGTTGAGTTTTCTTCTAATAGTAGATTTCAATCAAGTATTTAGATGGCTCATTATGAATACCTATATAGAAATAAATTTAGAGTTACAATGTTCTGGAATGAAGATAGAGATATAAAGATATTGGGACTTGTGATAGATGAATAAATGGAAGAGATGTTTAGATCCATTCAACAACACATCAAGGAATATCAAAATTGGTTGAAAGGTTATACGGAAAATGAACAACATGATCTAGAATTTGATGTTGGAAATAAGGTGTTTCTAAGAAATTATCAATGGAATAATGTTATAAGATTTAAGAGGAAAGGAAAATTAATCCCTAATTATATCTATCCCTTTGAAATTCTTGATCATATCAGGATGGTAGACTATCACTTAGAACTTCAACCAAACATATCTAAAGTAAATGATGTGTTCCATGTATCTCTCCTGAGGAAGTTCATACCTGACCACACAAATGTACTGAACTAAGAGTTCATACCACTAAAGAAATATATTTCTTATATGGAACAAATAGTGTAGATTATGGATCATGAATTGAAAAATCTATGAAACAATACAACTCACTTACTCAAATTTTTGTGGCAAAACCATCAGCTTGATGTAGTAATATAAAAACATGAGGATACTATGATGCATAACTATCCCCATCTCTTTTTATCATAGTGACAAATTTCAATGGATAAATTCATTTTAAGAGTGATAGAATGTAACACCCTAAGTTTCTGGAAATTATTTTTACATAAATTAAATTTCAGTGATATGAAGCATTATAAGTAACACAAATTTAATCTTATTCAATCTACTACACTAGGCTAACTTACATTACACACGATGCTAAGTTTTAATAAAACCATGAAATATTAATATAGATATTCAAATGAAATGGTTATAATCAAGCCGTTAAACTTAGTGATATTATAGGAAATAAATAGATTTTAAATAATAAGTATAGTTGTTTTATATAAGGAAAACATATTGATAAAAAATACCTAATTTTCAATAAAGTAGTTATATGTTTTAAAAATACTATTTTCTCCAAAAAATGATTTTTAGCATTAATAAAACTAAATTTCGAAACTTTTAGAAGCATAAATTGATAAAATTAAATTAGTTTTCCAAATAAACATGTCAAAATTTTATTAGGGTGAAATTTTGTGTTTTTTCTAAAAAGATTCATTTTTGATGAATAGTAAAAAAATACCAATTTTTAATTGAATCCATCCTTTTTGTTTAATTTATTTATAATATTCAAATATATTTTAAATTATTTTTAAAGTAAAATTATTCTAATTATACATAAATTAATCCAATTTAGGTCATTGGAATAAATTTTATATTGAATTTTGATATAAAAACTTTGTAAACTTTTGAACATTTTCTTCTTAAAATCCCACTTTATCATCTCATCCACATGATTAATTTTCAATTAAATTTAACTAATTATGTGAATGTAATTTGGAAATATTTTTTCCATATTTTGAATCAGAATGATTTATATTATCTAATAAGTTCATATATTTTTTTAACAAAGTTAATAGTGAAAATAGTAAGAATTTATTACAGCCATTATGGTAAAAATGAGTTTATCAGGGGTTAAACTAAAAAGATAATGGTTAAAAATATCAATTTTGTTTCTATAAACTATTTAATGGAAATATTTAGAACTTATCCCTTATATTATTGATAATGGACTATTATTGGTGCCTTGTGACATGAAAAAATGCAGGTGAAATTCTTTCTTTTAAAAAATTACAAGTGTTCTAATCACCACCCTATTTAAAGGACACCCCTATCCTCTCTTATTCACATATTAAAACCATTTTGATTTGAAAATTACCTAAAGAAATCAATTCCATAATTCTCTAATCTCATTTTAGAATCTTTATTTTGAGTATAAATCCAAACAGGGAAGGTTTTTGGTGAAACTAAAGAGGATACCCAAAGAAGATCCAACGCTCGTCAATGATAATTTTTTATTTATTTATTACTACACATAATTATATTCTTATTATACCATTATTATATAATAAAATAATTATATTACATATAATTTTATGTTTTTATGTTAAGTTCATGACCTTCAACACCATCCACTTCCTTTAAATGGGTTACAGAATCATCGTTCGCATGTACAACATACTACCTTCTCGCGAACTGATATCATTCATATCTCAATTACCACCACTTTATGATGGAAATAATGATGTATTTACTATTTATATATTGTATTTAAGATATTTATATGCTTCATTAATTATTATATTCCATATATATTCGTACTTACCATTTTGTGGGACTATGATAATGTCACTCGTGTGTATGGTAGATTACGGCCTCGCAAAGCGATGTGATTCCTTAACTCTTTAAATAGAAGGTATTATGGATGTATTTAATGAAAATATGTAATATATATTACATAAAAATGATTCTATAATGATAATATATCTTTTAATTTTATTTATTTCAATCTGACAATAAAATAGAAACATCATTCATGTATATATACGACCTACCATCTACATGAACAATGTATATCACTTTCTAAAAATACATTTTATGGATTACTATGAATACATATATAATGAATACATTATATATATATATATATAATTTTTAAAATTATTTATATAATTAAATAATTATAAAATTATTAGGACCAAATAATAACGAATCAAAACATATATTAAAAACAAAGTGGTTATTACCGGAAATATAAATTTAACATGGAATTATTAATAAATGGGTAATAAAAGGTCCTAATAAATCATATATCGTATGATATATATAAATATTATTTTATAATATATTTATAATAAACTTATATTTATTATATAGGATGGTTGAAAATGTATAATGAAATTAAAGACTTACCTTAAATGATTTCTAAACTCAATTTTCCTTCTTTTGGTTAAACATCTACTCCACTAATTATATCATGATTAGATTATGTGTTTAATTAACCTTGATAATTTAATATTTTATTTCCAATTGTTTCATGTGTATTATTATTGGATACAAATAATTAATTCATTTATTAATCCCCACTGCATAGATTTGATATTTCTAAGGGATTTTTTGTCTCAATTTTTCTTCTTTGAGACGTACGTTATGTTATGAACCTGTATTCCTTCAAAAGGTGTACATATAGACCCTTTTACATGTAAAATAATGAATTTATTTATCCTAATTATATTATATGTTACATTTTATGCCATTTTTTCATGGGACTTATGATTCAATTCTATAAAAGTGGTAATTATTTGATGTTACAATCTCATCATATTTCAGAACTGTTTTTTATTATGATCTTGATGATAAAATCGTATGATATATCTCTAAATTAACTCATGAATTTAATTATAATCTAGTTATTAATGATATTTTCAAGAAATATTAGCATTTTATACTATTTGGTACATAAAATAATTGAGAAAATGTTTTAAATAAAATCTACCTTTTTTATCTTTTTGAATAGAAATCGGTTTTCTTCCAAAACAATGTTTTCTGAAAATGTTTTCAAAATTATTTTATTATTATCCTACCTTTTTAAAATACATTCATACCCATGGTTTAATTTTTCAAAAAAATATTGAAATGAAGTTTCATGTCATTTTCCAAAAAATTCCTGTTTGGATTTTACCAAAAATATGAGAGGAATATTTTTTTAATGTTCACATCATGATTGAAATTTATTATCATCATGAACATTATTTTAATTGAAGACTAATTTATAATTTATCAAGGTTATTTTCAAATAAAAATATTTTCAAAAGGTTTTAGGTTTTAAAATGTGTTTTTTAAAGTGAAAATAATATTTTCCTCGAGAAATGTTTTAAACGATCGATCAAAATAATTTTTCTTCTAAGATTACTTCCATTTATGTTACCTATGAATTACTGGGGATACTATACAAGGATACCATTATTTTAATTTGTATTAATGGTTTATGTTTATGAAAAATTTATATTTATTAAACCCGTTTCTATAATGTGGATTATGCCATGTTTAAATTCTTATGAAACACGCTTCTTTTTCCATGGGTTATGATATAATAAAATGACTGTGAGACCTGTCTCTTTTATAAAGGTTATGATATGATTAAATATTTATGAAACCCATTTCATTTCATGTTTTATGATAATATCCATTCTTTATTATCTTATAACACACATAAATATGGTTTTTATTAAAATATGGGTGGGACCTATATCTCACTCAAATTAATTGGGTAAATATCTATATCTCTAGATATAGATAGGACAAGAATATATAGTGAAACTAGTTTAGTTAGGGACTTTTTATGAAATTATTGTATTGGGAGTGATCCTTTACTACTATGATGGTTTTGGGAGTGAACACATTTCACTATGATATCCTTGGAGATTAGCCTTAACAAATAATGAAATGATGGTCAATACTTATATGTATACCCCAAATCTATGTCCTATATCAATGTTATGCTGTAATGAATCATTTTATTTGGTTCCCTTATGATTCATGTATTAGGAAATGAAAATATTTATTCCATGGAACAATATTATGATACTTTATATAAAGGGTGTACTTTTCAAATCTTATGCTCATGTTCTCATACCCTTATGTATCTTCCTTGTTTACCCTTACTGAGCATCTGAGGCCACACTTTATTATGCTTCCATTCCACATGTTATGAATAAATATATTACATATGATATATCCATGAAGGGGTATAGATAGGTATATCATTGCGATAGATGATGTAGTTTACCTATGAACCAGTTATTTTTGTTTCCAAGTTTCCAAAGACACTAAAATATTATGGTCCTTAGTCATGTGTTTGTGTAATGTAATGAATATTAATAAAAATTGATGTAATATCTATGTATTATAATCCTGTGTATCTATAATTGGCGTTCACAAAACCAATGAGTTTTTGAATTCCCAATAAAAACACGCAATATCTGCATCAAGTACATATTATAGAGTTACTGATAAAATATGGGACATTGATTAAATTAACTTTTGATTTATAGTGTTTAACTATAAATTGGTTATTGATAACTACTTTGTTAGAAACTATAAAATTGATATGACACTAGTTAATCCAAATATATTGAAATAAACATCGAACCCTTTTATCAATGAAACATATAAAAATCAAATTCTATTTTGTTTATCCATCAAGTGTGTAGTGGTCTATCATTTTTAAAAAAACAAAATAGTACTTTGTTGATGAAATACTTGAAAATGATGCTAATTTATATGAGATCAATACATCAAAGGAATGATTGTCAAAGAATATTGATGACCACATCACAGACATGGTTTTTAATATTCAAATATTATATGTATCATATATTTAAATCTTATTTAATAGTTTAAACATTATAAAATGGTATATAGTTTTTTATAACTATTTTACATATAATTTATATTTTAAAAAATAAGATTAATTTTTTTTCATATAAGAATTTTTTTTGTATAATATGTATATTATTCAACATTATATGTTACTATTAGATTTATATTGTTTCTTATTTGAGCTCTATTTTATTTTATCTATATAATTTAATGTTTCATATATATTTTCATTATTCTCATAACCCTATTAATTACTATGAAAAAATATAATGAAAATTACCATTATTCTTCTAAACATGTCTTTAACTACTCTAAAAAATATGATAAAGAGTGGTTTTTTTTGTTTTTTTGTATCACGTTAAAATTGTAGTTAATATTTTTATGGAATATTAAGATTTATATAAGATATTACATGATTTTTTATGTTGATTATTTAATTTAATCTCTTAATAAATTTGTTTTCATATTAGATTACTACTTTTAAAAATAAATAAATATATATATATTTAGGTTAGTTTACTTTTTATTAGACCATTTTTTATTTTTTATTTAATATTTTATATAATAATAGTATTTTTATATTTATGTAATAGTATTTCTTAATTTTATTCTTAGAATAATTTTAAATCAAATAGTTGAGTCATATCGAGATACAAGGGAATATTGTACACATGACATTATCGAAGATCCTCCTCATAATTTTGTACAAGAGCCACCTACAATTATATATTAGAGAAGGATTCCATGGATAGTAAACATGGAAGCACACTTTGAACAAATTTATCATTTCCTATAGTAGGTTCCAGTGGATATATGTTGAGTTTTATGATAATTATATTCCTAGGCTTAAAAATAAAAAATAAAAAATTATAGCTTTTCATACAATACAAGATCAGGATAAAGTTATTATTATTGTTTATTATAAAATAATTAAAAAAAATAGAAAACATATCAATTATTGGTGAAAATATTGGTAATCTAAATTTTAAAAGTTATATTTATCATGAAATCCTTTTACCAATATAAGTTTTATACACTTCTTATCAGATGACATATGATATAATTGATAATATATAAGTTATAAAGAAATGTTTATCTTTGGTTGCTAGGAGATGGATGGATTTTAATATAAACACAACTAACCTGCACTCGTTGATATAGTGATAAAAACATAATATTTATATATCTCTCTTTGATACTGATAAATTTAATTGTTTGGATCTATGTAGTCTAACCATTTTAATGTTTTTAGATCTTGTGGTTCGTAGAGGATTCTTAGTGAATGTCTGGAGTGGTTCATCTGCTGAAAGATAAAATCTAGGAGAATAAACATCATGTAAATGTGTTTCATTTTATGTATTATAATTTCATGGCTTATTAAGTCTAGTTCATAGGGTATTAAATTTTCTGTAAATATTCATGGTTAAATGATTTGAGGGACATGTTTTTTAGTGATATATGAATCCTGAAATTTAAAATAAATGAAAAGGGGTTTCATACTGTGTAAATACCATGTGTAGCATGCCTATAAAGGCTGCCAAAATTCATCTTTTCCTCAAACCATGTGGCCCTCTTGACTTCTAGGTACTCTGATGACTATTTCCTCTTGAATTTTCATATTTCTTCTTTGGGGATCAATTCTCATCTATCTATCTTCAATATGTGGTGGTCCAAGGTATGTTCTACCTCTTTCATTATGGTTCTATGATATAGTTCATCCTATTTCTCCCTTCCATGAAATGTAAAGTCATCTCCATGTTTCTTATGGTGTTTTTCTTATCCATTAATGTAATTATTCTATGACATCATTTGAGGTATGAGACTTCTAATAAGAAGGGTGATTAGGACCTACGATGTTGGTTTGTTATTGTGTTAAGAAAATTGGCGCCTTTGAGGTATGAAATTCATTTATTTTCTATTTATTTTGTGTAATAATAAATTGATCATGGTTTATCCATTTTTATGGAAATGTAATAAACCTAATAATGATTTTATGGTATTAATAAATAATTGGTTTGCGATGAAATGTTGATATTATTATATACCGTGGTAGCAGATTGCCTATTTATTTTATAGATAATGTTATATCCATGATATGATTTGTTATAATGTTCTTATGTTGTATTATCATGTTGAAATTTGTAAAGAACATAAATACAGAATTAATTGATAATTAATTGTACTATAAAATTAAATAATAAGCATGTCTATTATCCGGTGTTTGTTGTAATTTGACGGTAATCAAATTAATGAAATTCATAAGATTAATTGAGAATTGTCTTCTATTTATTTAATGGAATTGATATATAATTTGAATCATGTTTATTCTTTTTGATAATAATAAAATCCATGTTAAATGAGAATGGAAATTCTCACAGTTTTATGAAACTAGTTTAAATGCTTAAGATCATGTTTAGTCTTTTGATAGATTGTTATAGATTTATGCCTTAGGTTACCCATAGTTGGGACCTATGAATAATGAATCAGTTAATTCAAGATGGAAGAAGAAATATTTGTGTGATAAAGATAATTTCAAGGTTATGAGTTTCTCAACTTTTTGAGAAGGCAGAGTGCCTTGATTTTGGAGCCCAGAGAGCTAAATTATGTGTGAAGACTAGATTATGTGTGGTTTAAACCTAAATTTCCCTATTTATTTTTTATTTCTTGATTCTTTGTGATTTGATTAGGATGAGAGATATTCTATGCAATGTGACATAGGGTGGGGAGGCACATATGTGATATGATCCTGGGATGGATGATGTGATGTGGTAAGGGAGGCCTAGATGATGTGGAAACAGTTGATACCTATGATGGAGTGAAGAATCTGAATATGCATGTGGGTGTCGGAGATGGCACCAATGAAGATGGAGTAGGTTGAATTTGGGATTACCTGTTGATGTGATGCCGAGATATGGGATGGTTTCTTATGAAAATTTTTAATGGATGATGGATGGCTTTCTTCTTTTATCTGTATTCTTTTACCCATTACTTGGGGTAGCTGTGTATGCTTGGTTGCATGTTTCCATTTATTGGTTCTATATGTTGGTTTTCCCAGTGTACCAAATTCAGGAAATGATTCTAATAATGAATAAATAATTCTTAACCTATGGGGTTAGTGTTGATGGAATGAAAATGATGAAAAGATGTTAATATTGATAAATAGTGGAATCAATTTAGATTATTCGTGGAGGGAATGTATTTTATTCAGATGGTTAATGTAGTTTAATTTGAAATTATGTTAAGGGTTAATTAATGGATGATAAATTAATTAATTGAAGTTAATGATTAAAATTAAATAAGTAATCAATGTGTCACTTTTAATTGCTTTTGTTCTTATAGGATATATAATCATAGAAGTTGTTGGGGGAGTCGGAGTGACCTTAGCTGTTGTTGATTCTATGACTAGGTAATTACCATAGTATGGTTATAAGTTATATTATATCATTTATATTTTTTGTTTTCATACACGTACCCACCCATCTCATTTTGGAAAACTAGAACCTAGTGGACTATTGGAGGGAATTTTACCCAACATCTTGATGGAAGGATGGATGGATGACAACCCCCCTCTAGCCCTACTATCTTCTCTTAGTGGTTATTTGGGATGGTATGTATAAAGGTTAGTTTTCCATATATGTGTGTAGAGGTATGTGATGGAATGTGGTTATTTCGAACACATGTATTGTCAAATATATTTTCCAAATGATTATTATACATATGACGTGTATGGGCTATAATGGATTAAGGTACTTAGTCATTGTATGGGTTGCATTGTCTTGAGTTATAATACCTGATGTATGATACATTTCATATGGGTTATAGTGGATCCAAAAAACTACATTTTTACTATATATGGATATGTGATGATGTGATGTGTGAGGTGCATGTTGTGATTCCTTTCCCAGGTTTCTTTGAGTTGGATTACCTTTGGAGATAGATGGATCAGGATGTGCGACGTTGGGGAAAAGCAACAAACTCGTGGAGAAATAGAAGTGGGGTACCCTTAATGTCTCATTATTATATTATAAAATCTATTGTATGAAATAATTTGTGAGAGTTATCCATAGTGAGGTTGGGATCTTAGTATACCTATTTAGGTGACGAGTTAGTTTCACTGTTGTTCATTATTGTTCACTGTGCTTTAATATTATTAATTTATCTTTTGCATGAGAGGATATGGGTAGAATCCTACTGAGTATACTATTATTTCTACACTATATATATATAAACTAATTTTCATGTTATATAGAGAAATTTGGAGATCAGGATGGATATTACTAGCTCATGGTTTTGTAGGAGCTATTTGGGGTCCATGGTCCCCGTCATCTTTAACTTTTTGGTACTTGTAGTTTTCTTTTTAGTTGTTATATTACTCAATGACATTTCATCTGTTCACTTGGTATTTATTTATATATATGTCTGATCAGGTTTTTTTGTTTATATGTCTTATATCTCTCTTATTAATGTTTCTATTTGAGAGTAATGCCTCCCATATGCATGTTTATTATACCCTTGGTTCCATTCTCCTACCCAAGGAATGTTAGAGGTGGGACTCAAGTAGACACCATCTCTCTCCACTTATTATGGTATATTTGTGGGGAGTGGTTCATGACATAGTAGTATTATTGGTTTAGGTTTAGGGATAGGATATGGTTTAGAGTTAAGAACATGTGATATTTCTTGGGTTGGTTAGGAAACACTTCTAGCTAAGTTTAGTGAACAATGTAAACATGGGAGACCAATATATAAATGAATATTTTGGGCCCCCTATGATTTGATGCATACACCTTTAAGTTTATTAAGCCCACTAAATGAAGTGATATTGGATTCAAGGTAGTTACCTAGGAAAGGATCATTTATCATTCTTATTTTCACCTATATTTGAAATGGGTAGACCTTTAGATAAGTATAAACCTTTACAAGATAATAAAGTAAATAATTAATTAATGTTAAGTATTCTATATTATAGGTTTAAGACCTTTAATGGTTTGTTTGTTTTGTAGGTATGGATATAGTTCAACATCCTCTTCTAGTTCAGACCAAAGATGTTTAGTAGGATGTTCTAGTAGATTTCCATAGAGTAGAGGTTGATGAAAATGAAACATAGAGGAGGACACTTTTAGAGTTTCAGTGCCAGAGTCTATAGAAGTATGTAGTATCTATTTTGGATTTATTCATAGAACACTAGATGGATTAGGTTAAGATATATTTTAGTTAGATCTATTTTCAAAAGGATATTTTGTATTGTTGGATATAGAAATGATTCATGGAAAAGCAAGGTAGTTGTGGTTCTGGTTCCTTTGGGATCATGAGGAGTAAGCAGTTTAATGGGAGATATTCCAAGACCACTTTGAGTAGTGTTCCTTTATTTGATCATGAATATGGATAGTTTTATAGAGCTATTTACCCTTCGACAAGGGAGTTCCAGTGTGAATGATTTTGAGATCCATTTTCAGATCCTTCTATGATATGCTTTAGACCTGTTTCTAGATGAGGAGTCCATGGTGAGTAATTTTGAGGAGGCTTTTGAAATAGAGATCTAGTTCTAGTTAACACTATTTATGAAAAATATGTGTCTAGAGGTTCTGGATAGATTTGAGGTTATTGTGAGGACACTGGACAGTATCAGATCTCCATGAAAGGGGAGTCATCGGGATTCCTCATGAAGCAGAGATGTGGTCTGGGGTTTCCAGTTTCTGGGACAAAAGATCATTCAGTTAGTTGGGGTTAGTTCCCATCCCTCATCATCTCATTAATTTTGGGGTGGAGGCTCTCCGAAATATTATAAGGTATAAAATAGGTGTTTTTATTATAGAGGATATGGTTATCAATAGGGAGAGTTATCAACCATTTGGAGTGGTCATCATGTGCTAGGTGCTCCTCTCCAAGTTCTCTATTGACACAATTTCAGCCAAGGTAGTAGTAATAAGATCATCTTGTTTGGGATATCTATGAAAATATGGGGCTGGTAGAGTATGACCATGATATTATTTTAATCCTTAGATAGTAGAGTATATCTATATAGGTGGTCATTAGTAGGGTTAGAGAGTACATGGATCAGGTTATGGTTAGCTTCATGCTTTATCATTGCCAACATCAGGTGAGCTAGATATCGTTTGAGGTGCCCTTTTCTTATTTTCTACATGGTTTCATTCATTTTTGGATTCAGTTGCTACATAATCCTTTATATTACCTAACCAAATCCTTGCTTTTTGGATTGAGGTAGAGAGGCTTAAAATTCCCTTGGCATTGACTATACCACATAGAGGTCGAGCTGACTTGTATGAAGTATGCAGAGATTGTGACCTAGTGCTGGGGAAGCACCAATATTTGGGATATATTCTATGCTTATGGATATAATAATATTATATCATCCTCAACATGTATTTTCTTTATTCGATGTAGGATATTGTGAATTTATTTAGGATAAAGGTTGTGATTCATGAAGTTGATGGAGATCCAATGGTGTTTGATAGAGAACTAGGACCTTGGATAGGTTTGAGGCATGTTACATTCTTATCATCTTTTATGGCTGAAATGATACTGATCTCATCATAAGTTTAGAATTTGGTGTTTACCAGAGTTGTGGAAGAGTTCCATGATGTCTTTATAGAGAAATTTTTATCATTACCCCCTTGACAAGAGATCAATTTTAGGATCAAGATACATCCTGGAGTGTATCATATCTCGATGTATTTGTATAAGATGACTCCTTATGACCTGTGAGATTTGTAAGTATAGCTTGATGATATGTTGTAGAATGGTTTTTATCATCTGAGTGTGACACCTTAGGGTGAACCAGTTTTTTGTGTGTGAAGAAGGATGATGGAAGTTTTAATATTTGTATTGATTTTAATCACATGAACCAAGTGATGGTGAAGAAATGATATCATTTTTTATGGATTGATGATTTATTTGATCATATAAATAGGGAATGTTGGTTTCAGAATATCAATATGCAGTCAGGATATCATCTGATGTGGGTGAAGGATTGGGATATTTAGAAGACTTCTTTCTTTTTTCATCATGGACATTATGAGTTCATTGTGATGATGTTATATGTTGTGAATTCTCTAAATGTGTTCATGGGGTTGATGAATGAAGTGTTCAGGGATTCCCTGGATAAGTTCATGATGGTTTTTATCGATGATATCCTTGTATAATCCATGTAGAAGGATGATCATGCAGAGAATTTGAATTTCATTTTCTGAGTTCTTCTTCATGAGAATCTATTCGAGAACTTCCTGAAGTGTAATTTCTGAGCTTGCGAAGTCCATATGTTTATGTATGTGGTATCCTAAAAGGGATTATATATGGATCCATAAAAGGTAAAGGTTGTTTTGCCTTAGGAAACCCATAGGAAGGTGACATGGGTGAGGATTTTCCTTGGTTTTGTAGGTTATTACGGGATGTTCATAACTGATTTCTCTGGGGTTGAAACTCCTTTGATAGAATTGAACCATAATAATCCGGGGTTCTTATGGACCGACCAGTATCAGGTATCTTTTAGGTATCTGAAGGAGAATATTTCAACACTATAGTCCTTTTTTTCAGTGGAGGGAGTTCATTTTGAAGTTTTATATGACACTTCACATCTTGGGTTGGTTTTATTCTGATTCAGAAGAGATCTGTTGTTTCTTATGGGTCTCAGAATTTACCTCCCCATGAGAATTACCTTGCAAACCATGACATTGAGTTTGTGAAAGTTGTGTTTTATTTGAATTTTTGTGAACATTACCTTATAATTGAGTTTTTTATTGTTTTCAATAACAATAAGAGCATGAGGTATATCTACACCTAGAATGAATATAAATTACATTAGAGTCAGTTGATGAAATTATAGTAGGATTTCAAGTTTAATATTTCATATATTCTAGGAAAGGCAAATGTTTTAGTTTATACATTGATTAAGAAGTCACGTAGTGATACCATGTGTAATGACCCGAACTTTAATCAGTTGAATTTATACCCTGGTATAGTAATTATATAAAATATAAATCAAATAAAAACACTTATATACTATAATAAAAACATTATAAATGAGAAACTAATGAAATAATAAGTCATTCTATAAGTTAAGGAACCAATGCTGCTGAAATAGTAACTTGACATTAGGAATAGTAATATGAACCATATGAATAGTATCCTCACCCATGAAATTATAAATAAAATTTAGGCATCTTATAAGTGAAAATATGATATAATTATATCATAGTATAATTAAGTAAATAGTTTAAAAAATATTAATTATGTGTTGGGATTTTTATAAGTCATAAATATTTAATTAATTTGTTTTTTATTAATTGAAAATTTTAAAAGAGTATTTATTTTCATAAAATGAATTCATAAATAACTTTTTTTATGTTTTATTATTTTAATATAATATTATGAGGCCTTAAGCAATTTTCCAAAGTGTTATAAAACTAGTTATCATTTTAAAATATGTATTTTCCTAGTAAATTATTATTTTAATTAAAAATTAAATTACACATATTCATAAAATTATTTTCCAAAGTTGGAGTTCATTTTTGAATTATACACCTCAAAAAATGGTTAGGGTGAATTTTTGGGATTTTTTTTAAAAACTTGAATTTTCTATGAATAGTAAAATACGACAATTTACAGTTTATATACATTATAAGTTAAATACACTATTAATTGAGTCATAGCTGATGTAAACACCATTTTTTGAACTCAAATTATCTAGTTAATATATTTAGTCTCAATAATCAACATTATTTCTTGTCTTGAGAGTAAAATAATAAAGTAATTAATTAATTAATGAGAAAACACCCCTCTCCTCAATAATAAATACCACCCATCGTCCCCTCTTCTACTCACACCTATTATGATTTTATCCTTTTCCAAACTCTTCCGAAACCTCTCCCAAAGACCCTATCCCTCATATATGATCTATTTCTATCATAAAAATACCAAAAACCATTTCCCTGAGAAGGTTCTCAAGGAGGAGAGATTTGGGAGGTAAAGTCCTCTTGTTTTTTCTTTTTATTTCTTTTCAATTTTATTTGTTTTATTCACTTATCCTCACCTTATCTTATCCAAAAGGAATTAGAACTCTAGTATGTTTTAAATACTGTAATTATATCATATTAATGTGGGATCCATCATTAAACTCTTTTGTCTCTCTCTCTCTCTCTTTTATTCTAAAAATGATATCATTGTCTGTGATGTGTCAATTTACCGACATCATGGGTGATGCAATTTAATATTAAATTAAATCCATAAAGGATGTTAAAAACCCATTAAAATTTTGAAAAAGGATTCTAAATTTTATTTTATAACCATTTTTATATTCTTGAAGTAACATTTATACACACTACTAAATAATAAAACAAAAACATCTTTGTGATCAAAAAATCGCCAAAATTAACCTAAAACCATCATCATTAACTTTTATCTAAAGATTAATACTCATAACACATATAAATATTCTTTATAAGATCATTTAAACCTCTATAATACCATTAATACTATATAATAATAGTTCTGGATATTTATTCTCATTTTACATGAACTTCCATTCATGTATACAAGTGAACCGATCATGAAAACCATGAAAATGAATGCTCCTGAATGATGAAATTAAACTCAATAACTCATCCAAAATCCAATAAAAGAACTTAATAAAACCATAATTAATACTATCAATGTATAAAAAGTTCTTCTATTTGGTAATTAATTAATTTATTTTGATTATATAGGATATTTAAGTGAAGAAATAATTCAGGCGTAAGGCAAGAGGAATTCTTGAACCCAAGTCTCTTTATTTGGATTTTCCCTCTTTTACCCCATATTCAGTATGGATATTACATAAATATAATTTTTTTCTTAATTATTTTTACTTTTTTGGTATATAAATGTTTTCTACATAAGTTTATTAAAAAAAATCCTAAAATAACTCTTCTTTAAAAAAATATAGCATTTACTTATTGAGATTGTTTCTTCTTCACACAAGGTTGATGATTCTTATATCAAGAATGTTATTCCCTCATTAATTTGGGAACCCAATGTTTATGAATGTTTTATTTATGAAATGAACCCCATTAATTTCTATGGGTTATTTTATATTCAATATTTATATATGTTCTATGTGGCATGCATGACAATGTAAATGTTATGATGTGATAGGTCTGCCAAGAATTTTATGGCATAATGTAAATACTATGATTTGATGGGTATGTCTATAATTATATATCAATCTAACAAATTGATTAATGTGATGTATCTCATGAGAAAAAAGTGAAATACGTTTGAACGTGATTCTGGATTTTTTCACAAAAATGTGTGGTAGTTGACCACTAAGACATGATGTTTCATTTTTATGCATCGCCACATTTTATGCCTTTATCTAATTCTTCTAATCATGATTATGAAAATAATGTTATGATTATGATCACCCCGTGTTATATTGTTTCATGTTATTATATAACATATTATTTTTCTTTTATTTCATCCCTTCATGATGTATATCCTCAGGTGACTGCTTGTAGCAGGATAATGCAAAGACCTCTAAGATGCTAGAGAAGAAGGAATTAAATAAATGTATTTTCTTTGTTAAAAGTTGTGTATGTTGATAATTTTCTCAAGACACTAATCATTTGGATCCTGTTTTTGTAACTCTTTTATGTATTTTATATTTAAAATAATGTAATAACAATGTAATAAAGGTAGGGTCAATTTAGTTGGTATTAGAGAAGAATTTAGTTAATTTGGGAATTAGGATTAGAGAACCTTAGTGAAAAAAACCTTAGATTGAGACTAAGTATAATTAATCACCATAGAATATTTGATTTAAAAAATTCTAAACATAGGGATTCCCTAAGATATTCCTTTTGATTTAATTTTACAACAGGATAAATTATTGATGACTTGTAGGCTTATGTTCTGTTCTAACCTTTTCTATTTTAGAAAATGGTCGGAACCAAGAGAAACTTGGCAAACAACCCATGTGAGGGTCAGTGCAACTCTTCCCCGAATGACATCCCCAATGCTTTAGAAGGCGGAGTCCAAAATTTCATGGTGATAATTACCCGGATATCTTAGTTTCTGAACAATAACCTGAATAAAGTGGAACATATTCCTTCACCTAAGAGGGAGCAACTGATTATCGAGTGTCTTATGTAGAAACAACCATCAATGGTTAGTGGGTATTCTGATCCACTAGTTGTTGAATATGAGGTCTAATTTAAGAATAATATCTTTTATATTCTTCAATATTCTGAGATAGAGAGGGTGAATCTCATTTTTTATCATCTAGATAGAGAGGTCGATCAATGGTGGGCCTTGGTTAAGAACACCAAGTTGTAGGAAAAAATTAAAGATATGGAGTGGGAAGTATTTAAGATAATGTTTCTTAATAAGTATTTCCCTATAAATCTTCATACAAATATAGATAGAGTGTTCATAGAGATGAATTAAAATAAATGATAATCTATCATGGCGTACAAAGAAAATTACACAAGGTGTGAAATATATGGTTTTGGGTTTTGTTATCAAGAATTATTACAAAATTGATATATTCATTAGTGGTTTAAAACCACTCCTTTGAAAGGACCTTTCAATTCAATACTTTGGGAATTATGAAGAAGTTGTTTGATGTGTTATCAAAGAGGAGATAGATTTTAGATAATGATCCCATTGATATTGTGATAAGAAATAAAATATGGATTTTCAAGCTAGAGGATCTAATGAGAATGTTTTTAAAGAAAACTCACCCAATAACATGTCAATAATTTGTGAAGAAGTATCATGGGAAATGACTCAAAGGGAATGAGACATACTTCAAGTGTGGGAGAGAATACCACTAAACTTATCGATATCAAAAATACATGAGGAAGAAGGATAATGTGGTGATGGAAAGTATAGAACCACCCATGGTCCAATGATAGAACTTTAGGGAGAAAGGGCATTATGCATGACAGTGCACTGAACCATGAGTCCTTGAGGGTAATCAGTGTCAGCAGCCCCCAAATACAAAGAATAAAGGAAAGGCTTATTACAATACTATTGCTGAAGTGGAGAAAGAAAACTATGTCATACAAGGTACACTACCTATTAACTAAATAATGGAAAAGGTATTATTTTATTCGGGTTGTAAACATTCCTTTATATCATTCATGTTTTCTTGAACTATAGAATAGAATCCCTAAAACCATGAAGTAGAGATATCCATAAAAACCTAGTGGTGAAATCATCATAACCCAAGTGTTGGACTCCTCTCTTGTTAGCATATGAAGGAATATTCTTCTATTGAATCTCATGATACTTCCCTTGGTGTAATTTGACTCTATAATTGGAATTTATTGTCTCTCATTATATATAGAACCTATAAACTCTTGAGTAAAAAATATATTTTCATATTATAAACCATCCCATGGTCCTCTAAAAATGAAAAGATGATCATGAATCTTCCTATAAAAATCCGTTAATACGGTGGGTGTGGATTCTCTATTAAGAATCATAAATCACTCAAATGGTTGAGTCAAAGGAAGTTATCAACCTGGGGGAAATTCCCATCATGAGGGAGTATGGTGATATATTTCCTGAAGAGTTTCCCAAAAATCCCCCAAAATGTGGGGTAGAGTTCTCAATAGAACTCATACCTAGAGCTACTCCTATGTCAAATTGTCCCTAGAGGATGGATCTTATCAAAACAGAGGAGTTAAAGAAGAAATTTTAAGATAATTTGGACAAAGGGTTCATACGCCCTAGTGAATCACCTTGGGGTGCGCCAATTCTCTTTTTCAAGAAGAAAGATGGATCAATGTGGCTATATATAGATTATCAAGAACTCAACAAGATCACCATAAACAATAAGTATCTTATTCCAAGGAATGATGACTTATTCGATCAGTTGTGAGGAGGTCAATATTTTTCAAAGTTGGATCTTCATTCTGTATATCATCAGCTAAAGGTGAAGAAGGAAAATATTCAGAAGAATGCCTTCCATAAAAGGTATGGGAACTATGAGTTCCTAGTGATTCCCTTCAGACATACTAATTCCCTAACAATCTTCATGGATTTTTTTAATATTGTCTTTGGAAATTACCTTGAAAATTTTGTGGTGATGTTTATCGATGATATTATCAAATAATACAAGGTAAAAGAGGAACATGAAGAAGATATAAGGCTTGCGTTAGTGAAATTAAGTAAGGATAATTTTCTCGCAAAGTTTAGAAAGTTTGAAAATTGGATGCAACAAGTCATATTCTTGGGACATGTGATCACAAGTGACGGAATTTTGATGGACCCTTTAAACAAAGTGATTGAGGAATGGCCTAGACCCTATAGTGTCACAGAAATCCATAGTTTTCTTGGCTATGTAGGGTACTATCAATGTTTTGTGATAAATTTATCAGGATTTTCAATCCTAATAACACAGTTAACAATGAAAGGGGTAAAGTGTGTATGGATAGAATAATATTAGGAAATCATTAAAGAGCAATAGGGATGGCTGATCACTGCACCTGTACTCATATCACTGAGAAGTGGAAAACGTTTCTTGATATACAATGATGCTTTAAAGAATGTATTGGGTTGTGTACTCATGAAAAAATGATATATTGATATGCTACACCTCAGAGAAATTGAATATCCATGAGAATAGCTACCTGATGCTTGATTTAGATCTTGCAACTATGCTTTTTTTTCTTGAAAATCAAGCGGCACTACCTCTATAGTGAGAAGTGTGACATATATACTGATCAAAAGATCCTGAAGTATATATTCACACAAGAATAGCTCAATATGAATTAAAGGAGATGGTTAGAGATAATTAAGTACTATGATTTCTCTATTCACTGTCATCGTGGCAAGGAAAACAAGGTAGTTGATGCTCTTAGTAGAAAAGAACCAGCTACTCCATCCATGTTGTAGATTGAGATGGACCTTATCTTCTTGGAAATAAAAATGATAGATTTAAAAATCATAACGGCATGGAATAAATCATACCTTTACCAAATTATTTCCCAACCATATATCAAATATAAGATTAAAGAGGTACAAAGGGAGGATCTAAAGTTACAAAAGAAGGTGAATATAGTAAAGGAATAGAAAATTCAAGAGATCGATATAGATGATGATGGTGTGATTCATTTTTTAATGAGGATATATGTTACCTCATCAACTAGGATAAAGTATGATCTATTGGATAATGAACATACCTCAACTCTCTCTATCTTTCATGGGAGTAAAAAGATATACTATGATCTCTGATAAAATTTCTGGTGGGAAAACATGAAGAAGAAGATTCCTAGGTATATCTCAAGGGGATTGATATGTCAACATGTTAAATCTGACCAACAGAAGTCCAAAGGGATGATGAAACCCTTGCCTATAGCCATGTGGAAATAGGATATTGTCACTATGGACTTTGTCACGGGTCTCTCAAAGACATCCAAAGAAAATAATGGGATTTGGGTTGTTGTAGACCGACTCACCAAGACTTCCCACTTTATCATTATTTGGGAAGATTAGTCACTTGAAAAAATTTATATGATATATGTGAAGGAAGCGGTGAGATTGTATGGAGTTCCACTCTCAATTTTCTCTGATCTTGATCCTAGGTTCGCATCTAAGAGGATTCTTCAACATGCTTTGAGTACTAAATTAAATTTCGGCACCACCTATCACCCCCCAAATGATGGCCAATATGAAATGACTATTCATATTCTCAAAGATATAATAAGAGAATACTCTATAGAATTAAATGGTGTATGGGATCAGTATCTCCCATTGGTTTAGTTCTCAAACAACAATAGCTTCAACTCAATTATTCAGATGGATCCATATGAAGATCTATATGGAAAGCGGTGGAGAACTCCAACATGTTGGGATGAATTTGGTGAAAGAAAGATACCTGGAACTGATCTTGTTAAAGAGATTATAGAGAAGGTCCAAGCCATCTGACAACATATCAGATCCACATAGTGTTAAAAAAGAGCTATATTGACAACCATCTAAGGGACTTGTAGTTTGAAATTGGAGATAAATTCTTCCTTTGAATATAACAATGGAAATGAGTCATGTGGATTGGATAGAAAGGGAATCTAAGCCTAAGTTACATTGGTCCCTTTGAGATCCTTGATCGCATAGGATCTATGGCCTATAAGTTGGCACTTCCACAAAAAATGGCTCAAGTTAAGGATTTTTTCTACAAATCACTCCTGAGGAAGTACATACTATATCCCTCATATGTACTAAACTCAGATGTGGTACACCTAGAAGATGATCTCTCACATGGAGAGTATCCAATATAAATCTTGGACCAGAGAGATAAGGTTCCACACAACAAGAAAACCCCCCTTTTAAAAGTGTTGTGAAGGAACCGCATGTTTGAAGAATAAACTTGGGAATCATAGGAGGTGATGAAGGAGAAGCACCCTCACCTGTTTTTGTAAAATTATATTTCAAGGGTGAAATTTCAAAAGGGGGGAAGAATATTACACCCCAAACATTTATTAGTGTAATTTATCTCTCATTATAGTAATTTCATATAGTATAAATCACATAAAATCACGTTTAGTCCACAATTAAAACTTTATAAAGGAATAATTGAAGAAATAAAAATTATTTCTTAAAGTTAAAGAACTAATACAAATGAAATAGTAAATTGACCTTAGGATTAGTAATATGACCCATATGAATAGTAAATTGGCCAAATGACTAGTAGCCTCAGCCATGATGGTATAAATAAAATTTAGGCAACTTATAAGTGAAAATATGGTATAATTATATCATAGTTCAAGTAAATAAATATTTTAGAAATTATTAATTAGGTATTGGAATTTTTGTGTGTCAGAAATATTTGTTTACAAATTTATAATTAATTTAATAATTTAAACGAAAATTTATATTCATTAAATGTATTAATAAATTAAAATTTTGACATCTTATTATTTTTTATAATTTTATGATACCTTATGTAATTTTACAAAATGTTATAAAATCATGTATAATTTTAAAATTTTTATTTTCCATGTAAATGATTATTTTAATTAAAAATTAATTTACTCATATTTATAAAATTATTTTCATAAAATGGAGTTCATTTTTTAATTATATAGGTTTAAAAATGGTTAGAGTAAATTTTTGGTATTTTTCAAAAATACTTGAATATACGGTGAATAGTAAAATATAGTAATTTACAGAATATGTACATTATAAGATAAATACATTATTCCTTCAGTCATAGCTGGTAAAATAACCATTGGTTCAAACCCACATAATATAATTACTGTATTTAGTCTCAATAATCAACACTATTTCTTATCCTCATAAAAATAAAAAACTAATGAATTAAATAATGAGAAACACCCCTATCCCCCACTATAAATACCACCCCTCACCCCTCTTCTCTTCACACCTCCTAAGATTTGAGACTTATCCAAATTATTAACAAACCTCTCCCCAACACCCACCCCCATGTCCAGGATATCTTAGGTATCATCAAAAGACAAAAACATTTTCCCTAAGGAGGTTCTCAAGGAGGAGAGATCTAAGAGGTAAAATCCCCTTCCTTTTTCATTTAATTTATTTTCAATTTCATTTATTTTCTTCTCTTCTACTAACCTTATCTTATAAAAAATTCATTATAGATTTAGTATATTTGATATACTAGAATTTTTTCATGTTAATTTAATATCCTTCATCAAATTCCTTTCCCTCTCTCTTTTATTCTAAAAATGATATTGTCGCCCTCGATGTGTCAATTTACTGCTATCATGGGTGATGCACTTTCATTTTCCTTTAACACCTTCAAGGATGTTAATAAAACCATTAAATGGTGTAAAAAAGATTCTAATTTTTATTTTATATCCATTTTTATGTTTTATAAGTAACAGTTATACATAATACTAATTAATAAAACAAAACGAATTTGTTGTGGTCGAAAAATCACCAAAATTAACATAAAACAATCATAATTAACTTTTATCACATAATTAATCCTCATACCAAAAAAACAAGTTCATTATAAGACCATTTAAACTTATATAATATAATTAATAACATATAATATCAATTCTGTATATTTATCCTCATTTTACATGAAATTTCATTCATGTATACAAGTGAACTGATCATGAAAACCATGAAAATGAATGCTACAGAACGATTAAATTAAACTCTATAACTCATCTAGAATACTATAAATGAACATAATAAAACCTTAATGAATAAAATTAATTTATAAATTTTTATATATTTGTTAATTAATTAATACAATGTTATAATACAAGATATTAAAGTGAAGAAAGCATTCAGACATAAGGTAAGAGGAATTCTCGAACCCAACTCTCTTTCTTTGGGTTTTTCATATTTCACTCCATTTTATGGATTTATATTCGTTAAATATAATTTATTCATCATTATATTATCTTTTAAAGGATATAAATGTTTTTTACTTGAGTTTGTGACAAACAAAATGTTTTCCAAAAGAACTATTCTTTTAAAAAACAAACATTTAACTTCTTGAGATTATTTCTTCTTCATTAAAGGTTGATACTTATTATATAAATTAAATTATTCCCTCTTTAATTCAGGAACCCAAAGTTTATGAATTTATTATTTATGAAATTTAACCCATTTCTTTCCATGGGTTATTTTAGGTTCAATATTGATATATGTACTATGTGGCATGCATGATAATGTAAATGTTATGATGTGATGTTTGTACCCAGAATTTTATAGCGCTCTAATAAATTGGGTAATGTGTTGTATCTCATGAGAAAAAAGTGAAATATACATGAACATGATGCTATATTTGTTCGCAACTATGTGTGGCGGTTGACCACTACGACACGATGTTTCATTTTTATGAATTTCCACATTCCATGCCTTTATGAAATGCTTCCTCTAATAATTATGACAATGATGCTATGATTATGCTCACCCTATGTTATATTGTTTCATGTTATTCTCTTTCCTCTTGTTGGGATTTAGGTCACCCTTTTTTATGTATATCATCAGGTGATTACTTATACTAAGGAGAATGTGAAGACCTGGAAGAAGATAGGGAAGAATGAGTTAAATAAATGTTTATATTTTATTGTGTAAAATTTTTCTATGGTACTAGTCTTTCCAAGAAACTAAATTTTGTATCCTAGTCATTTAACTATTTTATTTAGTTCATATTTAAAATGATTTAATAATAATGTAAGAAAATCAGGGTCCCTATACCATGTGTGAATCTAGAGACTGGTAGAGAGTGGTGGAAGAACACTCAGTAATGCATCTAGATATGGGAGAGATTGGAGGTAGATGTTGTGTTTTATAAATGATAATGTAGTCATCATTGGTGTAACAGGTGGTGGAGTTCCCGTGTAAGGATTCTAAGGTTGAGGTTTAGAGAAACCATGATGTTTTTACCAATCCCCATGATAGTTAGTCTGAGGATGGATAACACTGGGTGTTATTTAAGGGAACGATTTTCATTCCCTTGGAGATGTGTGAGATGTTTATCCATAAGTTCTACATATCTCCATTAGAGGTACTTCCCAGCATGAAAAATATGTACCGAGGTTTGAGTGGTCAATTTTGGTGGCCTGGTTGAAGTGTGCAATTATAGATTTAGTTTCTCGATGCTTGGTCTTCCAGAAGGTGAAGGTCGAGAACAATGTTTCTAGAAGTTCTTCCAGCCGTTAGATCTTCCCAAATAATTGTGGGAGGACAGATTTATGGACTTAATTACTAGTTTACCTTTAGATCAGGGATTCTATGATTCTATATGGGTGGTAATGAATCATTTTATGAAATCATCCCACTTTATAGTGACCAGGGAGTCAATATTAGTAGAGGTTTTGTCGAGGTAGAATACAAAGAAGGTGGTGTGACTCCATGGTGTACCTAGGATAATCATATTTTATCAGGATCCTCATTTTAACTCCAAGGTGTGTAGAGGTATCCAACATGTTTTTTTCTTATTTATTCATATCACTACTTTTCATATGCAGAAAGATGATCAAAATAAGTGAACCATCCAGATTCTTGAAGACAAGTTGCACTTTGGTGTCATAGATTTTAGAGGTTAGTGGATGAGGCACCTAACCTTGTTTGAGTTTTCATGAAATAATAGTCACCACTCTTACATTGGTATGGAACTGTTTGATGCTTTTTATGGACAAACATTCCTTTCTCTGTTGTGATGGATTGGGGTTGGTGAGGTAGAAATTATTGGTTCAGAACTAGTATAGAATATGACATAGATGGTTCATGTATTTCATGAGAGGATGAAGGAGGTGAACTATCTTTATAAATCCTATGCATATCATAGTAGGATACCTATGGAGTATGGAATTGTAGATCACATATTCCTTAAGGTGAATCCTTGTCATGGGTAGTTAAGGTTTGGTCATGGGATTAGGACTTATTCCCAGTTTGTTGGGCCATTCAATGTATGGGATCATGTTGGATCTATGGCGTATCAGATAGCAATTCCCCCATAGATGAGTCAAATACATGATGATTTTCATGTGTCATAGAATTTTCTTTGAATTCACTATGAATATAACATCATTGATTAGGTAGATATCAATGTTCAAGATGATATGACGTTTGAGGAGTGGCATATCGAGATGCAGGAGCATGAAGAGAAGGTGATTCACGAGCATGTTATTCACTTGGTCTGTGTCTTGTGACAACATGGTGGTGTAGATGAGAGTACCTGCGAACATGAGTCACAAATGTGCACTTAGTAATCAGAGTAGTTGTATGTTTAGATCATCTGTTATAACATTTTTCTCTTATGGATGTTGACCTTTTGGGGTTATGAGATGGTTTCCTCTTGTTGTTTTTCATGTATTTACTCTCATATGAGTGGTATCTCCCCAAGAGAGTGTTTAGGAGTAGGGTTTTTCTATTGTATGGTTCTATGATGTTCCTCTAATGAGGTGGTTGAGCTTATGTGATGGTGACATCCTTAAGAGGTATCTCACAGAGTGGTTGTTTAGATTTTCCTCTTTCATTTTCTCTCTGGGATTGGTTTTGTATTCTCAAGGAAGAAAATCGTTTGAGTGGTATCTAATGTAAGGTTACAGATCCTTGTAGTTTGAAACATTTCATGATTTTAAAGCTCATGGTGCCTGAAGGATGCCTATACCAAGTATAGAGGGGTACAACTACTAAAAGATGGATTTTGGGAGAATACACGACATGTAAATGTGATTTAAATCATGTGCTTTAAGTTCATAGATTTTTATGGTGGTTTAGAGGGTGTTAAATATAATTTAAATATTTGGGGTCAAATGCATTGAGGTGACACATTTTTTAGTGATATCTGAGGCCTATAATTTACACAGTGTGAAAAGGGGTTTCACACTATATAAATACCATGTGAAACACACCTATAAAGGCTGAAATGGCTTGGATTTTAATCAAATCCAATGTCCCTTTCATCTTCTAGGTGATCTAGTGACCTTATCTTCAAGTCTTTGGGAATTCCTTTGATGGGATCAATTCTCGGCCTCCCATCTTTGATCTGTGGTGATCCAAGGCATGTTCTACCTCTTTTGTTGAGGATCGTTGATCTTATTCCTCCCATTTATCCCTACCATGTGATGGAATATCATATCCATATTTCTAATGGTGTTATTATTTATTATTGTTGGTGCGGTTGTGCTGTGATGACCTTTGAGGGATGCATATTCTTTTAAGAGGGGTGATTAGGACATATGATATTGATCCATTCTCATGAAAAGAACATTGATGCTTTTGAGGTATGAGATTTTTTTATTATTTATTAATTTGTGTGTAATAATTAATTTATAATAGTTGATTCATTTTTATGTTAATGTAATTAACCTAATACTGATTTATCTGAATTAATAAATAATGTTCTAGTGATCATATGTTGATGTTCTTTATACCAAGGTAGTGGTTTTTATCATGATTTGATAGATATTTTGATATATATGCTACTCTTTATCATCATGTTAATATGCTTTGAGTATCATGTCTAAATTATTATATAACATAAAATAAGAATAAATTGATAATTAATTAGATTGAGAAATTAAAGAATATTAATGTTTGTAATATAGTGTTTTTGTATTTTGATGGTAATCAAATTGATGCAATGAACATGTTTAATTGAAAATTATATTCCATTTGATTAATATAATTCATAAATAATATGAATCAAGTTTATTAATGATGATAATAAAAAAATAAACGTTAAATGAGAATGAAACTTCACACAGTTTTATGAAACTATTTTAAATGCTAGAGTGCATGTTTAATATTTTTATAGTTTGTCATAGCTTGATGACTTAGGATTCCCATAGTTAAAACCTATGAATAATCAATTGGTTAATTAAATATGGAATATTAATTCATTATGTGATCAAGATAATTTCTAGGGAATGAGTTTCCATTTACTTGAGAAGGACGAGTGCCTTGAGTTTAGAGCCATGAGAGCTTGTTTATGTGTGATAGTTAGATGCCTTATTTTTAGGTCCAAAATTTATTTGTTGACTATTTTTCTTATACTTCCTTATGATGTGATATTCATGTGTGCCTCAATATGTGATGTGATATGGGGTGGGGAGGTCTAAATTTGATATGATTCTGGGATGGATGAGCCTGGGATAACATGTGTGATGTGTGCGGGGAGGCAAAGGGGATGTGGTAGTAGTTGACGCATGTGATGAGGAGATGCATCAGGATATGAATATGTGTATCAGGGATGGATTCAGAGATGGAGTAATGGGTTGAATATGGTATTACATATTTGTGTGATGCTAAGAGTTGGGATGATCTCTTATGAATTTTTTTATGTCTAATGGACAAATTTCTTATTTTGTCTTCATTCCTTTCCCAAATGCTTCAGGAAACTAGGTATGTTTTGTTTCATATTTCCTTTTTGTGGTAGATTAACATGGATTTCATAGAGTACCTAGATTTTGTAATAATTAAAATAAGGAATAAAAAATTCTTAACCCACAGGGTTGGTGTTAATGGAATGAAAATACAAAAAAGATGGTAATCATCATAAAATGTGGACACATTTTGGCTTATGCTCGGATGGCATGGACTTTACTATGATGGTTAATGTAATGTAATATGGAATAATAAAAATGGTTAATTAATGGATTATAAACTAATTAATGAATTGTAATGATGAAAAGGATATAAGTTATTAATGTTTATCGTTTAATTTCTTTTATGCTTATCATATATCTAGTAAAATTAGTCATAGACGAAAGTCAATGATATATTAGCTACAGTTGATTCTAAGAAAATATTATTCCCATATTGTGGTTGTGAGATATATCATATCATTTATATTATGTATTTTCATATGCTTTTTCACCCATTTTAGTTTGGGAAATTGACACCCAGTGGACTTTTAGAGGGTGTTTTCCCCAATATCCCAATGGGAGGATGGATAGCCGACTACCCCCTCTGGGCATGCTCTCTTCTCTTAGTAGTTACTCATGCTAATATGCATGGTGGCCAGTTTACCCATATACATATATTGAGGGATGATATGGATTGTGGTTATTACACCCACATGTATTAAGTAATATAATATCCAAAGTATTATTATATGTATTATGTTTATAGTCTATGATTTCTTATGGTACTTACTCAATGTATGAGATTTAATGGATTGAGGTATAATAACTGATATATGATACATGTCCAACGGGCTGTAGGGGATCTAGGAAACTAATTTGTTACTACATATGGATATTTTATATGGGATGATGTGATTATGTGATGCATGAGGTGCATATCATGATTCTTTTCCTAGGTGTCTTCGAGATGGCTTACTTTTGGAGAGATATCAATCAGAACATGTGATGCTGGGGTAGAGCATAAATTGGTGGGAAAGCAGGTGTGGGGTGGCCTTGATGTTTCATTTTAAATTATATATTCCCTTGTATTTGATACTTGGTGAGATTTAACTATGGTGAGGCTAGGAACATAGTAGAACTTTTTAGGTGAAGGGTTAGTTTCACTATTGTTCACAGTACTTTAGTATGATTTCCTCATATTTCTTATGAGAGGATCCATGGAGGATCCTACTGAGTATACTATTATACTCACCCTACATATATATAAACTATTATTCAGGTCATTCAGAGTAGGATGTATATTGGACTGGGTATTACTAGCTCACGGTATTGCAAGAGCTATTTGGACTACATGGTCACTATCGTATTTACCATTTTGGTACTTATAGTTTTCTTTTCAGTTGTTATAGTATTGTATGACACTGAATGTTTTCATTTGAGATTTATTTATATATATATCTGAGAAGGTGTCGTTAGGTGTATCTATCTTATCACTCTATTCCACATGTTTCACCTAGAGGGTACTGTATCCTTTATGCATGTTTATTATGCCCTAAGTGCTAGTCACCAACCCATGGCCCAATATAGGTGGGACTCAAGTAGCTACCATATCCCTCCCCTCATTGTGGTATCTTTGTGGAAAGGGGGTCATGATAATAAATATGACCCAGTTTCAACCATCCAAAACATTTAATTTGAAAGTGATTGATTATTTCCCAAATATACCCAATGACTATTTAGGTTTAGAGATTTAGAGAAATATAACAAAAACATACCTGAAAAAACCCATGTATTTAAGTGATCTTTTTTATACTATTTCCATATTTTACTATTTTCTAATAAGTCTTTAATATCTTCCATAATATTCTTCACACATGAAACCATCCTGGACACAAATCATTTAACATCATTCTTCATAACCAATGGAAAAGGAATTACAAAAAAGGTGAGATCAAATGTTTATTAAGGTTTAACAAAAGAATTGAAGATTGAATTTCATAAGTAAGTGTATGATGTGGATAAGGGTATGATAACATAATCAATGTACATTATTCTAACCTAAAATTAATCATACCCATCAAAACATGGATCATAAATTATGAAACATGGCATAAATATTATATAAAAAACTAGAGTTAAATATGTAAACATTCATGAGCCATAAAAAACAAAAATTGAATAAAGGAGACATTAGAACATGATAAAATCAGAAAAAAGTGTTGGTAAAATGGAACATCATTTTCATATTTCTCTTTCAATCACTCTTAAAAATAGAATCAATAACCCAGTAAATTAAAAAAAATTAAGAGAAGCCTATAAATGTTTGACTATTTAACCTTAAAGAATGCATTAGAGGGATATATCAGGAGAACCCTCCATCATGCACTATATTGATATCACCCATCATCATAAAAAATTTCTAAAGAACCATAAAATAATTATAAAAAAAGAAATATTTTATTTTTCCACATAAAGTAACCATTTTTCATTCATAGCTTCATTTAAAAAATGAAAAGAAATGATTTCATGAAAATATATTTGAAATAATCATAATCAATCTAGAGAAAGACTAGGTATGGTATAAATGAAACATATCCCTAGTGGATAATGGGTAATATAGAGGTTAGTGTTCAATAGTGAATAAAAATTCCATTTCGATATTATTTAAAAAAAATTCTTGAATAAAATACCCAATCCATTTGGAAGTTGACATTTAAAAAATAAAATAAAAAAACATAGTAATTTTTTTATTTTCAAATAACCACAGAAACATAAAAAAATAATATTAAAATAATGTAACATTTATAATGAATGGATAATATGTTCATGTCATAAATGTTATAAATAATCTTCCTTTCAAACATTTATAAAGTCAAGGGAGACATAAGTGGAAAAAATAAATAAATTTCCATTTAAGTCATAGTAAAATAATGTCAAATATCATGTAAAATAAAATTAGAGAATTATTTAAATTTATAATATAAAATTATTAACATCTTTTTTGAAAACATGGAAATAGAATAGAAATATTCCCGATCAAAAAGAAGATATAAGACTATTATCAATTATAAAAAAACTTTCTTGATGTTTCATTAAACAATAAGGTAGGAAACGAAAATTAAACATGTATACCACATTAATAACCATAAGTGGATAATATAAATATGGTTAAAGAATATAAGTGAATAATATTTCACCCAAAAAATCATTAAAAAAAAATAACCCTAAAAATAAATGAGATTATGACATAAAACCATTACTGTAGAGGAAAACTTTGAAACAGAAATTCTTTGAAGGAATG
This sequence comes from Viscum album, assembly GCA_963277665.1. NCBI lineage: Eukaryota > Viridiplantae > Streptophyta > Magnoliopsida > Santalales > Viscaceae > Viscum > Viscum album. The sequence continues at coordinate 670,313,552 of OY728139.1, read as the reverse complement.
GATATGATATGGCTCAATAAACAACAAAAATTACATGATGCAATATATTAAAATCCATTCATGGGGTAATAATTACACCACTTATAGAAAGTATGGTTCAAGACATTAATCATGTCTCAGGAAATAAGATTGAGACAAGGAAATCCCTTTCCAAGATAATAACATTTCAAGTGAAAATTAATCCACAAAGTTATTATGTTTACATATGTAAATATATATAAAACAACTAGAAATATAGAATAAACCAATTTAGAGATCAATTCAAAAATAATAATGGCATAATATTGTCAATGAAGAAGAAGTATAACCTAGTGAATAGAAATTAAGTTAACAACCCCTTTACTAAATGGTAACATTAAATTAAAATCTCTTTTAATGAAATAATTTGAGTTGTAACATAAAATATCATGAATTATGATAGATTAATGACATAAAATTTACAAGAGGTAACATATAAAAAAATAAAAAATTAGTTTTATAACATTAAATCGTGCCTCAATGAAGTGAAATTGATATGAAATCCCTTACCTTGAGTCAAGACTTTCTATGTATGTCATTTGAAAACTATTATTTAGATAACTTCATTTAATTTACATATTAAGAACTATATGGTTGTTATTATATCAAAAATAAGACATCTAGATTGTGGGGAAGGATTCTAGGATGGTATTTGGGATGGTAAACACTAACCCAAATTGATCTAGAAGTATGGATAAGAGAGGAGAGGGGGTGTCCTTTTATAACTGATGAAGGTGAAATTTTGGAAATAAATAAAATTTTATATAATAATATGATTTTTAATCATGTAAAATTGTTGTAAAATGACATTGATTTGATGAAAATAAGGATATTAACTTAATATTGTCATCCAATAAATTTAGATAAGTTTAGATATAATTTTAAAATTTATCACTTGTATTGACCACTTTATTAAAAACAATTGACCATAGTCATGGTAACAACTTTTCCAATCACAAAGGGTTATAAATTAACTTCACGATTTTTATATTTTTTTAATTATTTAATAAAATATTATTTAATATAAAATATAGTTAATTTCATTTTTGGAACTATTGATTTTATTTTACATTAAAGTAATCAAAATAATAATAGGAATATAATATTATCAATTATACCCCCAATAAATCATTATTAACAAAAAAATTGTCTGGAATAATAATTTATCTAAATTACATTACTTGTAATTTTTTTAAAATCATTTTCTTTTATTTTCCCCCATCATCCAAAAAAATTGGTTCAGTGTAGTATAAATTTTTTTGGTAATAATATGATCACTATAATTTATAAAATAATTACCATTATGAAATTTTTTTATAGAAATAAAATTCAATATTCATTCATAACTTATTTTTATCTCAATGTTATCATATAAGAGAAATTTAAAAGCAACATACTAACATTTTTTATTTTTTATTTCATAAAATAATATAATCGTAAAAATAAAAAATAAAATGAACAAAATATCATATTTTTGATGTTTGGATGACTATGGATGACATGAACTCCTTAAATGAAATAATGTCAGGGTTTTGAATGAATTTTAAGCCTTATAAGATTAGTTTTCACCTTAATTAACCCATTTTACCTTTACAATAGTAATAATTATTTAGTATGGTTGTTATTCATAAAGGCTAAAAATTAAAGAGAAATACTTACCAAATTTTAAATTCATGATTCCAAATATAGAACAAAATTTTCAATATTCATGTTCAGGAAATGGATGAAATTAATATTATAGGAAAAAGAAAAATGAAATGAAAAAAAAGGTTATTAAAAAGTCATTTTTAAACCCAAAAAAAGATCTTATACAAAAATTAGATATAGTGATGAATGAAATATAATCAATTATAATATGTTGAATTAGATAATAATTATGTCATCTTAATAAAAAATTAAAATAATTATGGTAATTTTCATGAAATAAATTATTGTTTAAAAAAATTGGTATCTTTAATATTCAATGAAAAATAAATCCTTTCAAAACAAAATACCAACATTTAAGCCAAAAATCTTTTTGGTATAGTGATTAAAATAATTATATAATTATATTAAAAAAATTACAAAAGTGTTCAAAATCAATTATAATATAGCCACACAAAAATAAATAAAAATCATTTTTAAAGATAACATATTTCTGAAGTATAAAACGACTTTACTAAAAATGGTGTACTTAATTGTTATATATTAATAAATACAATGAGATTATATAATATATTTTTAAATATTTTTCATAATATGGTTATTATTATTCATTACTACCAAATAAAATGTAAGGTAATAACAGTCACATTTAAATAATAATATTTCTTATGGGATATCATGATTCACTTAAATCTTAGTGTTGTGTATCAGGAGAGCTATCAAGTATACTATTTTTTTAATATCTTGGGGTATTAAATACTTACCATATATTATTAATTTTAATCCTCACAATTTTAAATTGATCTAGGTAATAGAGGTTTTAACATTTGAACATACCATTGTTGAAAATCATTATCAAAAAAAGGGTTAATAAAACATCATCTTAAAAAGTGTAAAAGGTAAATATGAAGGTCATCTAAAATAAAACATAACTTGTCTTCCAAATATAATAACATTATTTGGAATTTAATATATGTATATATTGTAAAAAGAGTAAAGTATAAACAATGATATATTGTGATAGAGAACATCGATCATAAGAAAGTGAATGATAACGAGAGTGTCTATGATTGCAAAACCATAATCCAATGAGGTGTTAAAAAGACCGTCAATTAAAATGAAAATAATTTAACATGATAAAAATTATATTTTAAGATTCTGTTGAGCAATTCCTTTACTATCTGAACTAAGATCATAAGCATATATACTTACTTGAAAAGTATAATTTCATCCATTATTTAGTTTCTACCATAATTTCATCTTTTTCACAAAATGATTAGTATTCAAGTTGAATTTTTCATGTCCAATGAATTAATATCAACTTTTAATGAATCAAATAATACCAAAAAGTATAGAAATTTATTTCTCTAGTATTTGGATTTTAACCAAAAGTAGAACGACTAGAATAAGGTAATATAATATCCAAAATGTATATCCCTTCATATTAATAAATAATATATTCACCTACAAAATTTCCACAATAACACCAAATACAGAACGTAGATCATTCCAAAATGAAATAAACCAATATCCTAATTAACCTCAGTAAACTCAAATTTTAACAATGGTTTATCCTCAATGCTTCTATCATACCCTTTAACTTAAATCCCCAAAAAACTTATTTTCATTATTCCAAAATAATCATTCCTGATAAACTGTGGGATACACATAAGGGTTACTTATACCTAAATCCAATAAAACATCACCCCAAAATATCATTAATCACAGAAAAATACCATCATTCATTTTCAAGATGGTTGTTTTGAAAGCATATAAACTATTTTTCATCAACCATTTTTATGAAAATATTCTTATTTTCAACTATTTCGTATATCTTCAATCAATGTTTTAAGTTTCATTTATATTGGTCTTATAGTTTGTTTTTTATAGTCTTTCAAAGACATGTACTTGAAACAGAACCCCACATCGGAAATGCAGAATGTTCTGTGCAGGAAAGAGAGAACCTGAATCCCACATCGGAAATACAGAATGATTTCATAATATTTCTCTCTTATAAAAGAGAGTTATGGGTGAGGGTTTCTGTCAGAATCCAGACTGTTGTAATGACAATACTTTTGGATATTAAATAGTAGATAAATTCTACTGAAATGTTTTGTTTTGTTTATATATATATAAATATATAAACAAAACAAAACAAAACAAAAATAAAAATTAATTTTTTAAAAAAATTAGTAAAAATAAAAGTTTATGAAGGATGCATGAACCTCGTTCACGCATCCTTTATCAGCTTCGTGAAGGATGTGTGAACAATATTTCAATATGAAATTAAATGTTTCTAATGGGTGAAATTGGGTCATAATTATCTTTATTAAGGATAAAAGTTTCAATAATAGGTTTTTAACACCAGATACAGGCATGTGGGTCCAATGTTGTTATAGTTTTTATCATAGGAAGGTTTAGATAACATTATAGATTATGATATTTTCATGGTAGGATAACATTAAAGTCAGGGATATCATCATCATTTTATAAACTTATGTTTGATCATATGCTCAACATCTTAGAAAACCATTTTGATATTTTATGTGATGGTATTTTTAAGTGATTAATGATATTTTGGGGTGATGTTTTATTGGATTTAGGTATAAGTAACCCTTATGTGTATCCTAGGGTTTATCAAGAATGATTATTTGGGAATAATGAAAATATGTTTTTTGGGGATTTAAGTTAAAGGGTATGATAAAAACATTGAGGATAGACCGTTGTTTAAATTTTTGTTTACTGAGGTTAATTAGGATATTGGTTTATTTCATATAGGTGTGATTTATGTTCTATATTTGGTGTTATTATGGAAATTTTGGCGGTGAATATATTATTTATTAATATGAAGGGATATACATTTTGGATATTATATTACCTTATTCTAGTCGTTTTACTTTTGTTTAATATCTAAATACTATAGAAAAACATTTCTATACTTTTTGGTATTATTTGATTCATTAAATGATGATATTAATTTATTATTATTATTAATTATATTACTAATTTACTAATTAATTATTAACTATTTATTATAATTTTAATCTATGTTTTAATTTTCATTTATATTGGTCTTATAGTTTTTATTTTATAGGCTTTCAAAGCCACGTACTTTAAACATTTTTATGTTTCATGTTGGTGGATTTGAAAGATTATAAATTATTTTTCATCAACATTTTTTACAAAATTCTTTTTACTTTCAAATATTTCTTATATGTTTAATCCATATTTTTAGTTTCATTAATATTTGTCTTATAGTTTGTATTTTATAGTCTTTCAAAGACACATACTTGAAACATTTTTAATTTTCAAGTTGGTGGTTTTGAAAGCTTATAAATTATTATTAATCAACCATTTTTATGAAATTATTTTTATTTTAAACTATTTCTTATATGTTTAATCCATTTTTTATGTTTCATTTATATCGGTCTTATAGTTTGTATTTTATAGTCTTTCAAAGACATGTACTTGAAATAGAATCCCACATCAGAAATGCAAAATTTTCTGTGTAGGAAAGGGAGAACCTGAATCCTATATTTGAAATGGACAATGATTTTATATGCTTTCTCTCTTATAAAAGGGAGTTATGGGTGAGGGTTTCTGTCAGAATCCAGACTGTTGTAATGAATGTTCTGCTGGATATTAATTAGCAGATAAATTCTGCTGAAATTTTCTGTTTTGTTTATATATATATATAAACAAAACGAAACAAAATAAAATTAAAAATAAAATTTTAAAAAAAATCGTAAAAATAAAAGTTTTTGTAGGATGCGTGAACTCCGTTCATGCATCCTTTATCAGCTTTGTGAAGGATGTGTGAACGGGGTTCATGCATCTTTCAACGCACCTATGATGCATGGACACCCTTCACGCATGTTCCTGGGTTCGGTGATGTGTGAACGGGGTTCACGCATCTCCAGACCCATTTTAAAAAATACTTTTAACCCTAACCCTTTTGGATAATTTTTTTTTTCAAAAAACCCACTTATATACCCAATGAAATTTTAATATTAATTTTTTTAGAGAACTAGGAAAAAATATTACATTATAATAATGATTTCCTTAAATAATCATTTCTCCTATTATAACAAAAAATATATTTTATAATAGGTGTTCAACATATTATATAAAATTATACACAATTGAAACCAATATATACACAAATAAAATAACAAATTAATTCATAACATGTGGAAAATGGAACTTAAGAAAGGTTATATCAAATTATTGATAAGGGAAAACATAAGAATTAACAACTTAATAAATCCAGGGTGCATTAGATGAGTATAATGGTATGATGAAAAAACCGTAGTTAATTATAATAAAATAAGAACAGTCATACCCATGAAAATATGGATCCTAAATAATGAAACAAGGAATAAAGCTTTAACATAATACAAGATTTGTACAAATAAAAAGTAATGATCCATGTGAAAACAGTACTTGAACAATGGATGCATTATAACATGATCCAAGCATATAGGAAAACATGTTCGAAATTTGGAATATCATTTTTGTATCACTATTACAATTACACTTAAAAATGCAACATCCTACTAAGTAGAGTCCAACAAACTCTATGGATAAACCTATAATCGGTTAACTCTTTATCATTACCCAAATAAATAGAGAGATACATCATACCCACATGTTATTATGAGAAATATTGGTCTCACCATCCATCATAAAATAGTTCCAATAACCATAACATAATCACACCATATGAAATCATGCGTTAATCAATATAACAATAAAAATTTCTCTTTCATAGCATGATTTACCTATGGAAAAGTAACGTGTTCCATGAAAATCACTTTTAAAAAGTCATATACCGTCAAGAGAAAGTATAAGGATGGTATCATTACAACATATCCCTAATGGAACATAACTAACATCAAGGTTTTTTCCAATTTTTAATTGATGTAACATTAAAATATTATTAAAATATTATTGAGGATAATAACTATTCGATTTTGAAAAACACCATTATAAAATAAAAATTCACAAAATTTTATGAAATTACTTTTCTTTGAAAATAACATTAGAACAAATAAAGTAATTTTAAATTAAATAAAGGTCGTGATGATAGGTAAATCCATTCATCTCGTAAATAATAACTAAATAATTTTTTTAATATTTTATAAATAGTTTCAAAAGTCACCCATGATGAATAAGTTAATATATATTTTAATATCTTTTAAATTAAGTTCAAAGATCATCAAAAATAACTATAGGAATTAATTTATGTTTAGAAAATAACATTTTTGAAATTAATTTAGAAAACAGGGATATGGAAGTTAAAGACTCTAATATAAAATTAGATACATGATTGATATCATTTATAAACGACTTTGTTGATGTTTTTAAATAATAATACACGAAATAGAAATTAAAAATATTAACCACACTCACAACTAGAAGATAAGAAAAGTGGTGTGATTCAAGAAAATAAGACCATAATATTTTCCCCATATAATTATTGGACCCAAAAAATCCTAAAATAAAATGAGATTGTAATATAAAACCATTACCACTATAGTAGGTTTTGAAATGAAAATTTATTAAATGAAATAATGTGAAATAGATGTGTAAATCCCATCAATTAAAAGTAATAATTTGTAAAAATTAATTAAAGGGGTAGTAAGTACACTATTTAATGAAATCATGGTGCACTGCAAGAAACATGTCTCATGAAAATAAGATTTACACAAAGAAAACCTTTACAAATATCATAGCTTTTGAAGTGATAAATAATACATGAAGTGATTATGTGAATATATGAAAATACACATAAAAAATTGGAAATTTAGAATAAAAAAATTATAGATCAATTCACACATAATCATGGAATAACAAGGTAATTTATGTAGATGTATAACCCAATTAATGTATTTTGATTTTAAAAACCCTTGAACATTTGGTAACATTCATGTCATAACCTTTAAGATGAAATAATTTCAGTTGATACATATAATAACATGAAGTATGATAGAATCAATATATAAAATTTAAAAGGTGAAGTATATACAATATATAAAACAAATTAGGTGTAAAACATTAAAAAATGTCTCAATGAAGGGAAATTGAGACAAAATACCTTACCTCATGTCCAAACTTGTGATGTTTTTCCTTTAACACCACTTTATTAGAAAATATCATTTTCATTCAACCATAATCCCTATAAGGTGGGAATTATTCCCATCTGAAGTGCACTAAGACATGGAGATGGAGGATAGTAAGATATTTGGGTAGGGCTTAGATAAACCAAATGTATCTTCAAGTGTGAATTGGAGAGGTGGGTGGGGATTACTTTTATAAGTGAGGGAGGGTAAATTTATGAAATGCATAATATAATATAAAATAACATATTGTTAACTCATGTAAAAAAATTTCAAAATTAATTTGAATCAATGATAAAGAGGATATGGTTTTAATATAATCATAAAATAATATTTAGATAGGTATATATGTCATTTTATAAATTATAATTTATAATAACCCATTAATTAAACATTTTTAACCTTAACCATGATTACAAATTTTTAAATATTAAAGGGTTATCAATTTACATAAAATTTAAAAATTTATTGAAAAATAGTCCATGGATAACATTATTGACCTTTCAAGATTACCCTTTTCATATTTCATGTTTTTATGATTTTTAAATCATTTAATACAATATTATATGACAAACAATATCATCATTTTCATTTTAGATATATTCGTTTCATTTGATATTATAGTCAAGAGGATAAAAATGAGAATAAAGACAAAAATTATGATTTTAAGGTAATTTTATAATAACTAAAACATATAAATAAAATACCAAGATAAAAAATAATTTCATCATTATCAAAATTAAATTCACTATTCATTCACAACTTTATTTTTACTCCTATATGAACATATAAAAAAATTTAAAGAAAGAGAGAGGAATTTTTAATTTTTTCTACTTAAAATAATATAATGTAAATAATAAATATATAAAGTAATGTGAAATATTTTAGACCTATAGATTATTATATGTAAAATATACTCATACAGTGAAATAAATTCAAGTGTTTTAATTAACTATAAGACTTACCACCTTAGTTTTAACCATAATTTACCCATTTTACCTTTATCGTGTTAACAAATATTTACTAGCTTCTATTCCAAAAGAAGTAAATTAATAAAGACCTATTAACCATAGTTAAATATACTAATTAAAAATATGGAATCAATTTTATGACATTAAATTTCTATAAGTGAAACAATATAAGTTAAGATAAAATTCAAAATGCAACGAAAAGATGCTTCCTGAAAAATTCATTTTAAGATAAAAAATGAACATATACCAAAAAATGGGTTTACTTTTTATTAAAATGTAATTTTTTTATTAAATAAAATTAAATATGATACTATAATATCAAATTAAAATAATAATTATACTTTTAATAAAAATAAATGTCAGTTTTACAAATATTGGTATTTTTCTCTATTCACTGAAAAATAATTATTTTCATAAAAATCAAAAAATATCAATATAAGATAATTTTGATAGTATTATTTAATAAATGATATCAATTTTATCAAATACTATTTATTATGTGTCATAAATTAATTATAATATTTTCTCACAAAAAATAAATGAAAGTCATTTTGGATGATAATGTATTTTGAAGCATAAAAAGACTTTACTAAAACTAAAGTACATTTTTTATTCATTAATAAATACATTTGGATGATATAAAAAAATTAAACATATTTGTCATAATATTTTGATAAACTATTCATAAAATCTAATTTAATGGATTGGTAATTACAATCACATTTAAATATTAATAATTATATACTATATCACAATTTTCATAAATGTCAGTTTTGCGTGTTAAGAAAGAAATAAAGCATAAAATTGTTTTAAAATTTATGTTTTTTATGTTTAAATCATCCTTCACATCATATTTCATTATTAGGGAAATATAAGATAAAAATCCATGGGATATACATTTTTTTCTAGTTGAATATATATAGAAGTGGTTGCTGAATGTAAATGACAACAATTATTTTTTGAAAGTGAATTGTTAGCTTATAGATGTTTTTATATTAGTTATATTATTAATTATTGGTTAATTAAAAATTTATATAAATTGAGGACATTTAATTGAGATATCCAACCCAAAAAACATATACCCACACACGTTATCTCATGAAGGGTATTAGCTATTGGAAGAACAAATTATGGACATTGTTTTGTAAACAAATAGAGCTAATTATGCAATCCCCATAGAGAATATTCCTCATCCCCCTATTGAAATAAATGAAATATAAAAGAGGGACTAAATAATAAAAAATGAAAATACCACATGAATGATTTGTGGGTTGTAATTTATAGGATTGTAAGGAATTATAAATGTCACTTTTTGATAGTCATGTTATTCAACTCTTTATCTATTGGGATTCACTAATTATTTTTTTCAAATTTTATATAGATGGATCCATTGGGGGGAATATCATATAGAGGATAATCAAAAATTATTGTAGGAATTTTATTTAATCAGCTAAATTGGTAATGAATCAACACCTAGGTCATATAAAAGGATACATGATAGGTATATCAGTAAAAAAGTGCATGGTCATTTTGGATTTTTTTTCAAAGGATGACTTATATGACGTAAAAAAATTGAATATTTAGAAGATAACGTTCATGATATGTGTGAGATGATGGAGGAGAGGATCATAACATGTGTACATTTGATTTTATCATATACACAAAGATCATTTCAGGCTGCATATCCCACTACTCCACCTCCTCTGACAAATCCCACTTTGTAAGGGCCCAAATCAATCTAGTTTTATCCTTTGGGTGTTACCGAAGTCCAAGGTGATCAAAGGAGGCCTATATATGTTATGGTGGTGTTTGGATACCAAAATATATAAGTGGGGAATATTCAAGATGTGTAAGGGTTTTACATCCCAAATTATTGGTTTATGTGTTGGGTGAGAACCCAATTCATGGCTAGTTCATGGGGTGCCTCAGGACATGAAATAAATTGTGGCTAAATAGTCTGAGGTGATGAATTTTTTAGTGGGACATTAAAATATAATACTTTCCTGATTTAAATGTGGTTCACACCATGAACATCCACTAGATAGTGTGCTGATATAAGCTAGAATGCCATAGGTTTTCTCAAACCCTAAGGTTTTTTACTGAATTTTTAGATGATTTGTGGAGCACTAATCAGGAATTTTGGGATCCTTTTGATAGGGATTTTCATGTTAAGTACATAGTTATCTAAGTTATGTTTTATATTTCTCTCATGGTTATTCAATTTAGATCCTCCTTCTTCTTCTTACCTTTTTATAGAGGTTTCTCTCCATTTTTTTATACAGTTTAATTGGTTTTTGTTGGTTTAGTTGTGATGTGACATTATTGGAGGGATGTATCTTCTTGTTGTAGGGGTTATTAGGATCGACAACATTGTTATATTATTGTGTGAGGAATTTTTATGTCCTTAGGGTAGGGTATTATTTACATCATCTATTTATTTACATGAAATAATATATATATATATAATGGTTTATCCATTTATATGGAAATGGAATTAAACTAATAATTTATGTGGTTAATTAATAAGGTATTAGTTGTAATGACTACATATTTTTTGTTTCTAATGTGATAATGATTTTCATATTTATTTTCTAGATAGTGTGATATCTATTTTATACTTGATATTATGTGTTTTTATGATCTTAATTAGCATGTTGTTCTTAATATAAAATGATAAAGAATGTAAAGAAGGAAGTTGTTAATTATTTGTATAAAGAATTAAAGAATAGATAGGTCAAATGAATCCGGTTTTTATTTTAATTTGATGGTAATTCCAATTTATGGAAAGAACATAAATAATTAAATATATTCTTCCATGATAATTAAATTGATAATTACTATGAATAATGATAATTCATGTTTATAATGTTAAAAAGATAAGGCATGATAATGAGAATGGTAGTTCTCTACGTTTGTTGAAACTGGTTTTAATGCTAATTGCATGTTAGAATTTTGATAGCTTGAAATAGATTGATTCCTTAAGTTTCCCATAGTTTTAACCTATGAAAAATGATTTGGTTAATTCAAGATGTAATAAAAAATTGTTGTTTAATAAAGATAAATTCTAGGTCATGCGTTTCTAGTTTTCTTGAGAAGGACAAGTGCCTTGAGTTTGGAGTTGTGTGAGATCATTTATGTGTGAAGGCTAGAAGACCTATTTTAGGGAATATATTTCCATATTATTTGTTCTTGCTTTTTTACTATTGATTTTGTTATGTGCTATGGATGTGATCTTTTCTTTTTGATGTGTTAGGAGACTAGGATGTATGATCTTGGGATAAATGATGTGATGTGGGAAGGGAGGTCTAGATGATATGGAAACAGTTTATTCCTATGATGGAGATATGCATTAGGATATGCCTGTGGGTGACAGGGATAGAACCAAATATTGTATAATGGGTTCAAGATAGACCTAACTATTGATGTAATAATGTTAGACTCTTTCTTGAAATTAATTGTTTTAGTGGATGATGGTTGGGTTGCTTGTTTTACCTGCACTCATTTCTCCACTACCTAAGGTAGTTGGATGTGATTGGTTTCATTTTCCTCATGGTGGTAGATTTGGATCATTTTCCTAGAGTAACTAATTTATGTAATAATTTTAATACTGAATAATAAATTCTAAACCCATGTATTTTTTGTTTATGGAATAAAAATTCTAAAAAGATGTAAATCTTGAGAAACTTTGGACTCAGTTTGGATAATTCCTGGAGGGTATGGACTTCACCTAGATGGTTAATAAATATATCTTGAAATTATTTTAATAGTTAATTTAATTTATAATAAATTAAGTCATAAAAGTAAAATACAAAATGATAATAAGTAATTAATATAAAACTTTAAATGATTTTATACTTATAGTGTACCTAGTCCCTAACATGGAAGTCGGGTGTACGATAGAAGATAGTTGTAGTTGATATTTAGAATAGGTTATTCCTATAGTATGGTTGTGAGATATATTAAATATTGTATATTATGTTATTTTATATGCTACCATAGGCATGTTAGTTTGGGACACTAACACCCAATGGACTCTAGGAGGGGTTTTCCCTAATATTCTATTCAGAGGATGGATTATTGACAACCCCATCGGCCCCTGATATCTTCTCTTGGTAGCTACTTATGCTGATTGGCCTGATAGTTAGTTTCCCCGTATATTTTTTTAGATGTATGTGATGATTTGTGGTTATTTAAAACACATGTATCTTTAGAAATAGGATCCAAAGGATGGTCAAATGTATGATGTGTCTAGGCTGCGATGGAACGAGGTTCTTTACTTATTGAATGGGATGTGATGGATTGATCTATAATACACTATGTATCATACAAATCATATAGGATTTGGTAGCTCCCAGAAGCTACTTTGTTACTATATAGATATTTTATATGGGATGATGTGAGGATGTGATGCATGAGGTTTATATTGTGTTACCTTCCCCAAGTGTCTCCAGGATAATATATTTAAGAGAGAGATGGTTCTTGAAGTGTGACGTTGAGGTAGCACAACAAAACAGTTGGGATACATGAGTGGGGTTCACTTGATGCTTCATTATTAAATTATATTCACTCTTGTATACAATACTTGGTGAGATAGAGAGATGGTGAGGCTGGGAAATTAGGATACTTATTTAGGAGATGTGTTAGTTTCACTATTGTTCACTAGGATTTAGCATGATTTATTTATCTTTTTTCATGAGAGGATCCAAGTAGGATTTCACTAAGTATAGTATTATTCTCACCCTACATATATATAAACTATTTTTAAGTCAGCAAGAGAAGGTAGGAAATTAGGTTGGATATTGCTATCTCATGGTTTTTTTAGGAACTGTTTTAGATTCATGGTCATATCCATTTTTACATTTTAGTAATAGCATTTTCATTTCAATTATTTTAATACAATACGAAATTTATTGTATGAATTTGGGTTTCATTTCTATTTATGTATTAAAAGTTTTTATTGGAGTATCTATCTTATCTCTCTCTTGCTCATGTTCTCTAAGAGGGTAATGCCTCCCATTTTATGTTTATTATACCCTTGGTGCTAGTTTCCAACCAAAGCCTATTATAAGTTGACTAAGGCAGTCACCATCTCCCTTATCTCAATGTTTTCCTAGGAGAGGTACCATTTAGGGGAAAGGGGTTGTGATAGAGTGGTATCAAAGGTTCTGGTTTAAGGGATAGGATGGAGTTTGGAGTTAGGAATAAGTGAGATTTCATGGGTTTGTAGGGTAATGGTGACAACTATGTTTAGTAAGTAATGTAAACATGGGGGGATCATTTAGAAATGGGTATTTAGGGACCTTTATGATCTGATTAAAGAACCTTTAAGTTTACTTATCCTACTAAAGGAAATGATACTGGTTTCAGGGTAGAGACCTAGGAAAGGATCATGAATCATTCTTCTTGGTGCATTTGTTTGAAATGAGTAGACCTTGGTATAGGTTAAAACCTTAATGAGATAATAATAAATTAATTAATTAATTCTAAATATTCTATATTTTAGGTTTAGGATCTCTAAATGCTTGTTAGTTTTTGAAATCATGGCTCTAGTTTGACTTCCTCATCATATTCCCATCGAATATGTTCGCTGAGATGTGCCAGCAGATCACCACTGTTTGGAGGTTGATGACAATGACACATGGAGAAGTAATATCCAAGAGTTCCAATACCATATTCTTTAGAAGTATGAGGTATATGTTTCATATTTATTTATAGAAGACTGGTTATAGTAGTTTGAGATAAATTTCAGTTTAATCTATTCTTAGAAGGAGAAATATGTTTTCCTGGATGTGATGATGCTACATGGAGTAGTAAGGAAGTGTTGGTTTATATTCCTCAAGTATTATTAGGATTTGAAAAGTGTTATGGGAGATGTTATGAGACTAGTTCCGAGAAGAGTTCCTTTCTTTGACAGTGAAGGTGGCCAGTCCCTAGGATCTTGTTATCCTTTGATAGGGGAGTTATAACATGTGAGAAATTGAGATCTATTTTAGGGACCTTTTTTGACATACTTAAGACTTATTAACATATGAGTAGGTCGGAGAAAGGAATTTTGAAGATTATTTGAATCCATACATCCAGTGCTAGGTCACCCCATTTATGCTAAAGATATGTCTCAAAGTGATGGAAAATGGAGAAGTCATTAATAGGAAACTAGCGCAAGGTTGGTCTTCATGAGAGGGGAGTCATCAAGATTCCTCACGAAGAAAATATGTGGTTTGGGATTCACAGTTTCTTAGATGTAATATAATTCATTCAGTCAGGGGTTGGTCCTAGCCCTCACCATCTCAGTTCTCCAGGGAGGTGTATCTCATACCTAAATCACAGGATTAGACATGTGTTTTTCTTATAAATATTGGGATCATCAACAATGAGAGTGTATAACCTTTATGAGTAGTTTGTGTGTTCCATAAGTTATGCATCAGGTTCCTCCATTGAGGTAGTTTCATCCAATGAAGAAACAATAATGTTATCCAATTTGGAACCAGATATGATATGTGGTGGGTAGAGTACAACCCTGAGATTCTAATCATCCTCAGAGAGTAGTGTACTGTGATGGAGGAGGTCATTTGCAGGGCAAGACATGATGTGGATCAGGTCTTCATTAGCTTAATGCTTTATTTTTATCCTACGTCGAGTGATCCAGACATCTTTCTAGTTACCCTTTTCCTATTTTCTACATGTATGCATGATTTGATTGATTCAGGATATACGCACACCTTTATGTCACCTACCCCCATCTATGATTTTGTAATTGAGGCAGAGAGGCTTCTAGTTCCCTTGGAGTTAACTACAACTATTGGAGGTCAAGCCGACTTTTATGAGGTATTTTGTGGATGTGAGCTAGTGCTTGGGAATCACTACTCTTTGGGAGAATTTGTATGTTTATAAATACAACCACATAGAATAATCCTTAACATGGATTAGTTGTATTTAGTATATTATATCATGGATTTTTTAAGAGTCATGTTGTGTTAAAGGATTCTGATAAAGACATAATGGTGTTTCGTAGCAAGAAATATCATCAGATGGGTCGTAGCCATGTTCCTTCCTTGAAATCATTGATGGCCTTGCAGATACTGAGTTCATATGAGTTTTAATAGTCAGTGTTTCCTAGGGTTGTGGAAGAGTATTATAATATCATTTTAGATGATGTTGTAACATTAACCCCTTAATGGAGATCAAGCTTGTGATACAGATTCATCTATACTTGTGTCATATATCATTGTCTCCATATATAATGCCACCTTCTGAGTTGAAGATGCTACAAGTATGGCTCGATGATCTATTATACTGAGGTTTTTTTCAGCTGAGCCTATCACCTTGGGGTGCACCAATTTTTTTTTCTTGAATAAGTCATATGGATGTTTGTTTTTTTGCATTGATTATCTTTGATTTAACTAGGTGATGATGATGAATTGTTATCATATTCAATATATTGATGATTTATTTGATCAACTAAAGGGAGAAATTTGGTTCTCTATGATCAATTTGTGGTCAGGATATGATTAGATGTGTGTGAAGGATATGGATATTCAAAATATTTCTTTCTATTGTCATCATGGGAATTGTGAGTTCATTGTGAGGTCCTTCAGTGTGATGAATACTCTATCCATGTTCATGGGGTTTATGAATGCAATGTTCAGATAATTCTTGGTTAAGTTCCTAGTGGTATTCATTTTTGACATCCTTGTATACTCCACTTTTGTGGAGGATAATTTATAGAATAAAAAATGCATTTAGGGAGTTCTTCATCATCCATAGTTGTTTGGGAATTTGTTTAAATGTGAGTTTTATACTTGCAAAATTTGTTTCATGGGGCATGTGGTATCCTAGTAGAGAATAACTATGGATCCTTTGATGATAGAGGAGATTGTTTCTTGGGAAACCTTCAAGATATTTGTAGATGTGTAGAGTTAACCTGGTCTTCTAGGATTTTACTAGAGGTTATATTAGATTTATCTTATGTTGTGACTCCTTTGATAGACTTGACTAAAAATGATTAGGTGTTCTTGTGGACTGACCAATATTAGGAATCTTTCGAGTACTTGAAGGAGAAGTTGGTCAGAGATATAGTTATTTGTTTTCCTTTAGAAGGAGCTTACATTGATATTTTCTATGACACTTTACATTTTGTTATGGGATTTATTTTGATTAATTATAGATCATTTATTTTATATGGGTGATGATAGTTATATCCCCATGAGCATAAATATTCCACCCATCATCTTGATTTGGTGAAATTAATGTTATATTTGATGTTCTGGTTAAATCACCTCATCAACATCATGAAGGAGAGTACCTAGGAATGTGATTTGTAGATGTGAACTTAGTACCCTGAGTTGTTTTATGTTTAGCTTTATTTTCGTAATGTTGCTAGTTGTTATGAATGTTAACCATTATTTTTTATAATATAGACCCATATTATTTCTTTTTTGGTTACCTTGAAATCATGGGAGTGATTTCTCCCCCAAAATAGTGTTTAGGACTGGGTTGTTACTATTGTGTGGTTCTATACTATTCCTTGAATGAGTTGGTTGAGTTTCTATGATGGTGAGATCTTTGAGAGGTATCTCGCAAGGGTTTATTTACAAATGAGCACTTTTTGTTTTCTATTTGGGTTTGGTTTTTCATTCTTGATGAAAAGAATTCATTGAGTGTTATATAATGTAAGGTCCTGGGTCTGTCTATTCTAATAAATTGTTTATTCCCAAACATGGAGGTGCTCATATGAGGCCTAGAGAAGGTATAGAAGTGTTTTCCTTCTAAAATATGATAGTAGGGAGAATTTTAAACGTATAAGGTTTTCACATTGTGAATTATCAGTTCATAGCTTGGATGAGAGTCCGATTTATGGCATGAAATCTATTCATGGATTGTATGAGTCTAGTTCATGGTTTGGCTCAGGACGTGAAATAAACTAGGGCCTAATATTCTAATGAAACATGTTTTTCGGTGGGATTTAAAATCTTGATAATTTAATGATAGGAAATAGTTTAATACCATGAAAACCACTAGTCAGTGTATTGATATAGGCAGAAACGCATCCGGTTTTCTCAAACCATGTGTATTTCTTTCAATTTATAGGTGATCAGCAACACTCTCTTCTTATTCTTTTGTGATCCCTATATCAAGGACTGATTCTTCCATTCATGCCTTCGGTCTATGGTGATATGAGGTATGTTTTTTCATTTTAATCATGATTCTTTGAACTATATCCTTCCACCTGTTCTTAACTTAAAATGGCAGTTTGTATCCATTATTTTTATGGAGTTATCATGGCTATTTGTTGGTGTGGTTGTGCCATGGAATCCATGGAGGGATGAATATTCTTTTGAGAGGGGTTATTGGGATCTACAACATTGTCCTATTCTTGTGTGAATAATGTTGATTCCATTGAGGCAAGGGTCTCGTTGCATCTCATATTTATTTACATGCAATCATAGAGTTAGAATGGTTTTTCCTTATTTATGGTAATGGAATAAACCATATAATTATTTAATCAGATTACTAAATAATTTTTTGTGACAATATCATGTTGTTTTCTTCTTACATGATAACAATTTTCCTTTTTATTTGAAAGAAAATATTATGTCTATGTTTTTTGTATTAGTATGTCTTATAATAATATGGATTATCATGTTCTTCTTGATGGAAAATGATAAATAATTTAAATCCATTAATTTTTAATTAGTTTTCCAAATAATTAAAAAATATACATGTCAAATGAATATGATGTTTCTTATAATTTATGGGAAATTAAAATTAATTCTAAGAACATGATTAATTAAAACCATTCTCCCATGGTAATGTAATTGATAAATGATGTGAATAATTATAATTCATGTTGATACTTTTGAAATGAAAAGTCATTATAATGGGAATGGTGTATCTCTATGTTTTCTGAAACTATGTTTAATGATAATAGAATTTCTAACTTTTGATACCATGTTATAACTTGATTCCTTGGGTTTCCAATTAAAGGAACTTATTAATAATGAATATATTAATTCAACATGGAATAAAAACTAGTTGTTTGATTAATATAATTTCTATGGCTTGAGTTATCCATATTCTTGAGAAGGCGGAGTGCCTTGAGTTTGTATCCATGAGAGCTCATTTATGTGTAAAGTCTGGATGCCTTGATTTAGGGCCGAAATTATTGTGTTGGTTATGCTTGTTTGTTTCCTACTTCTTCTGTGATGTCCTAGGGATGTGATATTTTATTAATGATGTGATATGAGCTTCAGATGGATGACACTAGGATGGATGATGTGATATGGGAGGGGACACCCATATGATGTGGCAGTAGTCAATTCCTATGATGGATAGATGCATTAGGATATGTATGTGGGTGTCAGGGATGGAATCAGATATGATAGAACATGTTGAATATGGTATTACCCATTCATGTGATAAATATAGATACTCTCTGTAAATGAATTTGACTAATGGAAAATTGCTGGGTTGATTATTTTATTTGAATTCCCTCCCCCACTACCTTTGGTAGTTGGATGCGGTCGGTTGCATGTTTCCTCTTAGTGGTATCTTAGGATGATTTTCCTATAGTACCTGGTTTATATAATGATGTTAATAATGAATAATAAATGATAAACCCATGAGGTTAGTGTTGATATATTGGAAATGCTAAAAAGATTTCAATATTGAGAAACCATGGTCTCAATTTGGATTTTATTGGAGGGAATTGACTTCATGATGATGGTTAATGAATGCATATTTAATTAATGATAATGGTTCATATAATGGAAAATAAATTAATTGAAAAAAATGAAATGATAAAAATAAAATAATTACTTATTATATCTCGTTAAATGATTGTGTTCTTATAAGATATCTAGTCCCTAATAGTGGTTGGAAAGTGTCCAATAGATGATAACTGTAGTTGTGAGTAGGAAGAGGTTATTTTAATTGAGTGGTTGTGAGAAATATTATATCATGTAAATTCTGAGATTTCATATACTACCCCACCTATGTTAGTTAGGGGGACTGAAACCTAGTGGACTATGGGAGGGTGTTTTCTACAGCATCTCGGTGGGAGGATAGAGGGATAACTACCCACTATAACCCCGCTATCTTATCTTGGTAATTACTTGTGCTGGTATGAATGATAGTTAGTTTCCCCATATATGTGTATAGAGGGCTATTATGGATTATGGATATTCAAAACCCATGTATTTCTAGATATAGTATCCAAAGAATGGTTATAGGTATGACGTGTATGGACTATAATGGCTTAAGATGCCTTACGTGGTGTATGGGATGTGATGTCTTGAGGTATAATACCTGATGTATGATACATGTCACAAAATATGTGGTGGATCCAAAAAAATTACATGGTTACTATATGGCAATGTGATGTGGGATGATGTGATAATGTGATTTATGAGGTGCATACTATGATGCCTTGCCCGGGTGTCTTTCGAATTCATGATCACTACTGTATTTAACTTTTTGTACTTGTATATTTCTTTCAATTATTTTAGTACTGTAAGAAATTTCACGTATTCATTTAGGATTATTTTATCACTAATACAAAACACACTTTTAATAGTTCTTAAAATAGGCATTATTAGTTCTATGAAAGCACTAATTACCAAAGTGATGTTAAAAACCGACCATTTTCAACACTGGTAAAGAGTGGTGATAAAGGTGGCCTTTACCTACGCTAAAGAAAATAAATGATTAAGGGGGGCACTATCTACACTTTTTTTAGAACTGATAATGGGTTCCTATATCAGTACTTTTATTTAGCACTAATAATGGGGGACTTTATTAACACTTTTTCCAAGCACTGATAATATTTGAAAAAAAAAATTTATGCAACCCCACCATTCTCAGCACTCACAAGACCCCTTTCTCAGTTCTATCCACTCCCCCAACCACCACTCACACACCCCACCCCTTTAACAACACTACTGACCTCGTTTCTCAACGATAAATATATTACTACCCACCTACACATGCCTGGACTCAAACCCAAGACTTTCCTTCTATAATGTGAAGCCCTTACCACCGCCCTACCATATTTTATTTCTCATTTTATGATATTTATATTTATTTATATATATTTACATAGATATTTTTTTTGAATTTTGTGATATATATGTATAGACACACACTATTATAATTATTTAAATATATTATATATTAATATTCATTTATATATATTAGAATATAAATATAAATATATATTTTTATTAATCCAAACACATATGTATATATCAACATTATATATACAAATTATTTCATTTTTATAAGGTTAAAAAATTGATAATTTTTTAATTTAAATAAAATGAATAACAAAGATTTATTTTCATATGGTTTACATATTTAAAAATAAAATTTTATGTAAATATGTATTTATAAAATTGATTTATTATAAGTAAATATATGTATATATGTATATATTTAAATAAAAATAAAACTAAATTACGAAAACTGATAAATTTCAAAACCATAATCTCTATATGAATTTAATTCCAAAGAATAAATTTAGTCCCTACTAAAAACTGACAAGAATACACTCTTAAACAAATCTAATATACCATCAAATATTCAAAAAATAGGGTATCCCAATAAAAAATCAGTTGTGGAGGCCTTATAGTCCTTTTTTGCCTTGAAAAAATAGTGACTAGGGTTCCCCTAGGCCACCATGCTGTATATCTCTTTGCAAGATTAGATTTGATATGTGGTAGAGCCCAAATGGACATCCTGGTCAAAATTTAGGGTCGTCTAAAGTTCAAGTCATGTTTTTAACTTATCTTAGACCGTTCATTTTTTAATTTTTGTTTTATGTAATCGAATTGTTATTATATTACTATTACACAATAATAATAAAAAATTTAGTAATTAATATTATTTTTTAAATATTTTATATGACATTTTCACTAAATATCTCATATATTAACTGTAAATACATATTATGCCTTACATAAATCATATTTTAAAAAAATATTTTATTTATATCAATATAAATATATTTTTATATTAAGATATTATTTTTAAAGAAATATAAATTTTTTATGAAAAATATCATTTATCAATGCTAGTAAAAAATCATTGATAAAGGCCATCCCTTTATCAGTTATTTTTTTTCTAGTGCTGATAAATACTCCCATTTATCATAAAAGTTTTTCGAGAATTGATAAATCCCCATAATTATCGTCACTTTTTTATTACTACTGATAAAGGGACCCCCTTAGTAGCACTTTTTTATTAATGCTATTAAAGAGACCATATATCAGCGCTGATATAAAGACCCCCTTTATCAGTGCTTTTTTTAGCTCTTATAAAGGCCCCCTTATATTATCACTTTTTCTAGAACTAATAAAGGGGTTCTTTATCAATGCATTTAGTAAGAAATAATAAATTCTAGTACTAGATAAAACCAATTTGGTAGTACTGTATATTTAAGTCTAGGCAGATATTAATTGTTAGATCTATCTTAGCTCTCTCTTCCACATATTCTCTTAGAGTGTAATTCCTCCAATTGTATTTTTATTATACCCTCGATTCTGTCACAAGCCTAGGACTTATTGGAGGATGGACTCGGGTAGTCACCATCTCTCTTCACTCATTGCTAGCCTCAGAGGGGTATGCTTTTGGGGGAGGGGTCGTAACGCACTCCTCCACCTATGTCTGATTAAATAACTCCAACACCTCCTCCTTCATAGTGTCCCATCAATTTTCAGTTATATGTTGAGGATCCTCAATATCAAATTATAATATATGTTATTATATATTATATTGGGGATATAATTCATCATTAACAGATAGAGGTGTAATAACTTTGGGCCACTTTGCAGGATATTATAGATAGATCCTAAAGACTATAATTACCTAGTGATAAGGTCTATATAGTGAGATAAAGTTTCAAACATATTTTCTATCTAGTCATCTATACATTTATGAAAAACTACCACCTAATTATTTATATATTATAACTTTTATTTAATATTGGTGTTAATTTTTTTAAAATTTTAAAATCTATATATTTAACTATGTCTACTATAATTACACATCCTTAAACATTACATAATCCTGAGTCAATTTAGTAATTTTACTTTATCTAACATTGAGGATATTTTGAAGTTTATATATTTAGCGAATTAGGCAATAACTCTTACATAATAACTCAAATATTAAAAAGTAGAAACTTCTACTAACTATCCAATTTTTTCTTAAAAAATTTTTTAAAAATAAACATGGTTCTAACTGAGAAATGAAATCCCACTAACACTTTTCGGAGTCATAAAGCATAAAGACAACAAGTTTTACCCTCTTCTCTAGGATTGTCTCAAGATGGTAAAAGATGGATTTTATAGCTTTAATCCATGACTCTGAAAAATTTGGATCGCCATTCCTGGAGAATTGGGGAGGATTCTGCCATAGAAAATCCAGAGTAATCACTTTCATATTTAGGGAATACCTAGGAACATTCTAAAATGACTGCATAAACTTGAGAAGACTATCCTTGAATTGAGAATATGTTCCCAATAGAAGATCAGGATGAGGTGCCACAGGAGTATCTACATGAATAACTATAGGAGGCACAATGGGTGGTTTCGAGACTACTAGCACTAGAATTTGCACATCACTATTATCCTAGAATACAGAAAAAAGGAACCATGGAAATATTTATTTATAATTAAAAAACACATACCTTAGAAGAGATTTTATGGTAGATGAGGTAAACAAGTCAAGGATTTGAAAGAAAAGGGAAGTTTCAAGAACTCCTAGGTAAATTCAATTCAAATTATAACATTTACAATTAAGGTGGCCATTTTATACTAAAAGATAGTAAACAATTCATATTTATAAGTAGAAATTGTTGTAAAATATTACAAATAAACACAAAATCATTTAAATGAAACAAGTAGATTAATGGTGAACGTAGATATGGAATGGAAATAGGTATGTAATTTTAATCCATATGGTGCCTAATATGATGCATGTAAATTCATTTCCCTCATGTCATCAGGTTGTAATAGTAAAAATAATCTTCTCGGTTACAAAAATACCAGTAACAACATAAAACATGATTGTCACCCAATGTTTAAGTCGTATCAACAATAAATATTATAATCAATAACTGAGTTACTAACCCACAAAAATTGTGTTTCTCATATACATGGGTTAACTACATCCATGCATAGGTTAAGTTCCAAATACCTATATAATTGTCTCATGTCTAACCCAAATATTAATACAAAATCAAAAGGAGCAACATATACCACTTTATCGTTTCCCTCCCTAAGTGCCTCTAAAAATGATCCCCGAGACGGTGACCCACAAGACCTCAAGCACATCTCTCTAAATTTCATAGGCTGCTGACTAGTAGTGAGGGCCTTGGGTATATCTGTGAAGATACTATTACCTCATAGGAAATGGTATATCATAGATTAAGGTAATAATATAATTGATACAGTAGTAGAATAAATAATAAAATCAACTGATGGTAGAATAAGCAGATAAATGGCCCAAAAAATAATATATAATAAACGAGGAACATAAATTTTCATAACAAATAACATGATAATGTTAATGTATGATTCCAAATGTAATTAAATAAAAGTGATAGGTATGGGGTACAACCATATACTTCATGTTAACAAAGACTCAAAAGACCAAACAGAAACTACCAAATGGAATATCTAGAATGGTTCAGTCCTTTCCCCCAAAGTTCCATCCAAAATAGCAAAGAAATAAAGAATTGGAAGAGGCAAACTTCCATGTATCCATACCTACGAACATAAAGTATACTCAAGTACCAAACGACACCTGAGTAGGTTGTGAGATATAATCTCTATAGGACGTCACCCAAGGTATCTAGACTATTCCATTTCATGCAGTAAACAAATAGCAGTGTGCCGATGTATAATAGATGTTGGAAACCTAAATAATAAAAATAATTGTAACGTGGTTGGGGTTCCTAAGAGGACACCCATCCCATACCACCTACTTTATCCTATGATGAAAGTCTTATCAAGGTACCCGGTAAGGTTGATTATATATAAAAGGGCCTACATAACATGAAAAATGAAGGAAAAGTGCATACCCCCATGCTTGTGCATTGGATTAGGGTCTCAGTCATGTGTCAAAACTAGGCGAACTAAAGGAAAAAGAGAGGGTAAAAATCATAAGGAAAAATCTATGCTACATCAAAAAAATCATCTCAAGAATTTATATTAAAATTGAAAATACATAGGCAGAGTCCAAGCCCATCCCAAAGGTATCACTACGATACTTACAATAAATTATCTAATGCCACATAGCCAATAAAAGTCAATCCATTTCGAAAACCCAGGTATCGCTTATGGTGTAGTAACCATGAATCTGTACCAAGTATCACACATAAAGGACCAAATCTCAACCAAGGCTTAGTGTAGCCATATTTCCAATGGGTCCATCATAACTTACCCCTTAGAAATCCAATGCAACTCTATAGTATAGGAAAATTATGGGGAAGCCTATTCCTGGAATGCCTAATACATCACTTCCCCAGTGCATCATTATGTAACCTATTGATCACGGTGAGTCTATTTGTGGGTTCTTAATACAAAACCCACAATCTCTCACCATCCTGATTACCTGCAAACAACAATATAGCAAGCACACTCACACGCACACAGACACACACAAACATATATATATATATATATATATTTATATATATATATATATATCCTAGAGCAGGCATTTATAATTGTAGTCATTTAGGTGACCAATCAATTCTAACATCATAACTCAGGTTAAATAGAACATTTAATTTATCAGTGTAAGTAGAGGAAACAAAATTTAAATAAATTAAAGGCACATCAAACCTTATAACCAAATTATTTAGGCAAATAATTCACCCTAAATAATTTTATTCAACTTAAAATTTAACCTAAAGTATCACAAAAACACACGTAGCAGATAATTTAAAGAATCTAGGTAAATAGTCAAAACAGACGATTTTGTTTGTACACCCAAAGGGGTGTACAATGACATGATTAAAACCTTTTAAGGGTTCACATTAAGAAAAGGTTTCAAGTATCAAGTCTAAGAAGTTTAATTTAATTAATAGTCCTTAATTGAGGTTCGCTGGTAGGCACCGATGAGAGGTACAACTGTGAAAATTGAATAAGGAAAAAAATGATGGAAAATATCATATAATACCTACCTCATAGTCATGGTATCTCCCACATACCATGAAGACATTATATTTTACCTAAAATAGAATAAATTTGGTGATTTTAGAAAAAAAACACCCAATTTAGGGTAAAAACATTCAGTGGAAGATTGTGCGATGGTGAGTGTATAAAATCCAAAAATTCTTAGTGAGAGAGGTTAGTCATACTGATATCTTTATATAACATCCAATAGGGTTGGAAACACATAAGATAGGGAGTCATAGTGGGATTCCAAAGGGAGACTGGAGGAGGAGGCTGGGGTGCTGTATTGGGGGTGCTACATGGGGTGACACACCAAGGGGGGGAGGAGAGGGAGAGAGAAAAAAAAGAAAGAAAGAAAGAATAAGAGGAAAATAAAAATAAAAAAAAATATAAAATATAAAAAATAAAGTAATAATATTAAAATTAAATAAAATTATGGAAATATAAAAGGAAATGAAAATAATAAAAAAGGGATAATACCCATTTTAATTATTTTTACTTTTCTCATAACCCCAATCTTATTTTATTTTATAATTTATTTTTATACCTTTGTTACTTTCTTCTTATTTCATTTATATTTATTTTTATCTCATTTAAATTTCCTTTGATTTATTAAAATTAATTTAATTATTTTAAAATAATTTAAATTCTTTTGAATTATAAAACACCGCAGGGGATGGGGTAATATTTAATTTATCCCACATGCCCATTTAATTATTTTAAGGTTAAAACACAAAATTTTAAAATGGTATGTACCTTCATTAATTCCAATAAGTTACAATTATGATGATCCTTTATATGAAATTTTAAGAATAATTATTCATTTTCTTTATAATTTTTCTATTGTACATAATTAACATAAAAAAATTTGGTCACCACCCGATGCTTATACTACTCCTTAAAAATTCATTTGGTAAGGTTCAAAGTGGTCTCTCACATAGAGTGATCATTTTCAATGACATATAACACCTTAACCATTCCCAAAAGAATTTATAAGTATTTTATTAGTTCTTAAAGTGGAAAATATTCCATTAATCCATCCTAATGCTTAGTAGTATGATGTTAAGGAATATTTTTTCCATCATTAAAAAACCTAATAAAAATTTATTTTCATTCCTTAAAAAGAGGACAAAATATAAAGAAATTATTTAAAGTCCACATTCCTCACCCAAGTGGTACCCACCATCATGATCTAATTTAAGGAATATACTGAAAAATTAATTATTAATGAAAAACAAACCCAAGATTCACTCTTCAGTTATTTAAATGTACCCTAATAATCATTTACAAATGATTTAGACATTTCTGAATTATATTTCAATTAATAATATACATATAAAATACCCAAATTCACAAATATTAGACTATTTATTTCAAATGTTTAAAAATAATCATATGCTAGAATACCATAAAATGAATCTTCAAGGTTTCATTATATGATATAAATCAATCAAAAAATCCATATACATCAAGATTTAGGAAAAATAAAATAAAACAATATACCAAAATTCCCTCCAATAACTATAATATCATGATTTTTCAATTCATTCATGTTACACCCTCATAACACAAGGTTCCTCTTTTGTTATGGTTTTCATAAATGATAGTAATAAAACAGGTTTTCTCATCAGTCATAGTTTTATTTTCCACTCATCAATTGTTTTTAATTTTTTACATTATGAATGGTGAGTATCCATTATCAACACTTGATTTCTTGGGATTATTATGAGATTAGCTTTATCAATGATCATTTTTTGAGATGATAATTCCCATATTTTACTATTATAGTATATTGGGTGTAACATACTACACCAACTATATAAAATAACAAATATTAACCATTATTTATAATAATAATAATTTATTAAAAATATGTGGAAGATGCATTATACTACAATGGATTCGAATAAGAAAAGTTACTACAAAAACTAAAAAACATAAAATCCATGAAAATGTATTTTTTATTTAAAATTTCTACTCAAAGGTATCTATGAATATAAAATCACATATATAAGAGAATGAATATTTTAATTTACTAAGATTCATCTTTTTTATTGATAAATCGTCATGTTTTTCTTCTAAAACCAAAGATGTTTATTTATAGTCATAACTAAATAATAATAAATTATATCTACATTGTATTTAATAAATGAATATAATATATACTCTAATTTCTCTCATGTATAGTAATATTCTAGGAAAACAACAAATTAGATTAAAATTGGTTTGAAACAACATTTCATGAATTAATTAATGATAATTATCCTAATTTTTTTAGATAATTTTATCTCATCGTACTAGTTTTGATTATTGGATGTGTATTCACAAAACAAAAGATTAATAAGTCCATATTGGATCGTTTCAAAAACATCACATGTTAGATTGATGTGTAGTTTCTTCTAACGTATCACAAATACATCAAATTATATTTTTATAATGTTTTTATCTTAATTCAAGATTATGGTCATGATTTGTATTCTTTGAAACGTTTTTCAAATTTATAAGAGATTTAATTTACAAAAATAATTATTGATTATTCTAAAAATATCACATGATACATTTATGTGAGTATAGTACCTATATATTATAAATTAATCAATATCAATTTTCAAAAACAAATTTAAAAAGTATTACCTCATTTTAATAGTTGGGATCATTTATTTCTCTATTATAACTTTAATAGTATTAATATGAAAAAGGTACATTGTATTTGTTTTCAATCATAGTTTTTAGTACTTATATGTTGATTATTATTATTAATCAAATATTATTCAATAATCATTATTATAAATTTCAAAAATAAATTGTTCTCATTTTAAAGGATTAAATAATTCCACACATTTATGTTTCATAATAGCATTATTTGTTAAAAAATAATTTTTTTTATTTTGGTAATACTTCCTGATAGATTTACATGTTATTTATTTCTTCATTATATAAATTAATTTTTTGTTATTTAACAAATCTATTTTGAAAATTCAAGATCATTTGATCTATTTTGATCATTTTTCAAGTGTTTATAGCATAAAAATAATTATGATTCTAAAAAATGATCATTAATTCTACATAGGAATATCAAAATTTTAATTGATGTAGTTTTTCACAATATTTCAAAAATTAATTAATGAAATTTTTTTCTAAATACTCATTATTATTTGATCTTATTTCATTGGTTTTAATTTTTTATTCATATTTTTAAATTAAATGAGTTATAATTTGAAAAATAAACTTTAGGTTATTTTAGTTACATATCATGTAAACATTTTATAGTTTTTTTCTATAGGCTCATAATAAATTTACAGTTGTTTTCATAATGTTAATATGTAATTATGGATCATTTTATTATATTTTATTGATTGATTCACTGTTGTAAATAATAACAGTAATATATTTATAAAAAATATATAATAATTCATTTCATGATCATCACAAAATTTAATTTATTTATGTTTTATTCCTATATTTTATAAATTAATGAAATAAAATTTTCATAAATTTCCCTTTTATATTGAAGCTTATTTAGTAGAATTGATCATCCAATGAAAGTTTTAAATAAAATAGTGATATAATTTTAAAAAACACTTTTTTATCAATCCAAAAAATATCATATTACATATTGATATGATTTGTATTCCTATAAGTTAAAAAATTAATCAATTATAGTTGTCTTAGTTTTTTAGGATAATTAGTTATCAATTACTCAACATTGATAATTTGGAAATTATTTATAACTTAAAATAATTCCATAACATTGAAAAATATTTATTGAGTCCTTTAAATAATATCATATGTTAAATTAAAATTTTATTAATTATTATATATTACAAATTTATTTACTGAGATTATTGAAAATTATAAAATCTATACAAGATTTGTTTTCATAGTTTAGATTCTTTTATAGAAATTTTTTACTTGAATAACAATTATAAGTATAGAAATTTACATTTCCTCAATTTGGGGTCATTATTCATAAAATTTATATTTGGTTTATTCTGACATGATAAAAAGTAATCAATAATTAGTATCCTATATTTTTCTATAAATTGGATCTTCCATTCATATTTCTTATCATTTCACACATGATTGTAACCTAAAAAAGATATTATTGAAAAAATAAATAGAAATATAATCCTATGTAATCAAAA
This sequence comes from Viscum album, assembly GCA_963277665.1. Lineage (NCBI taxonomy): Eukaryota > Viridiplantae > Streptophyta > Magnoliopsida > Santalales > Viscaceae > Viscum > Viscum album. The sequence goes on along the minus strand of OY728139.1, from coordinate 670,283,478 downwards.
TTAAATTTCATTTTTATTTTTTACCTATATGGAACAACTTAATCAAATAGAAATACCTTAAATTTTAATGACTATATGACCTTTTTTTCTTGGTTTTGATCATTTGAAACACTTCACTATCATGAAATGGAGTAATATTTTAGATAATACATATTGTAACATTCGTGGAAATTAGAACACATAACTAATATATATCTTTTTCCATTAGTTTAAAATATATATGATAGTCTTTATTTGAAAATTTCATGACAATAAAATCTTTTTCCCATGGGTTTGATCGTTGGATGCATGTTTGTAACTCAAAATAGACATAAACTTGAAAAAAATAATTTAGGTAATTCCATGCTCATAGATTTTCATATTGATCAATTGGTTATTAATAATGGTATGAAAAATAATTGATGATTTTTTTATAAAAGTTTCATGACAATTCATACTTGTTTTATCTGTTCTGATCTTTTGATGAGCATTTTGAAAATGAAAAATATGATATGAATTAAAAAATGCTCTTTATAAGTGGAAAATAAGATAAAATCAATCAAACATCTAGTAAAACAAGAATATTATCACCAAATGATTCATAATGATTTCTATTTTGTTTATGTTGGTCATTAATTTTATTTCAACTATATGAGATAAATCACATTTTTATCGAGTGCAATTTCCATAATATTATTTTCAAGGGAATACACATCGGTCAAGTGTGTCCCTTTATTATATTTTTAACCAAATTTTTTCCTGTTTAATATTATAATATCATTGTAAAAAATCATGCGATGCATATGCACAATTTCCCTTCCCTAGTAACTAAAATTAATGATTATTCAATCCAAAAAATTTAATTACCTTCCATAATATGGGAGCATTATTTATAAAAATATAATATCCCTAATCAATATTCAATAGAATCTGGTACAACCCATTCATTTCAATGGAATATTGAATCAATCCTAGATGAATAAAAGAATAATTTATTTGAAAACACAAAATATTATATATATATATATACACACACACACACATATATATATATATATAATGAAAAGAAACAAAAAATATAGATAAATAAAAAATATTAGCCATAATAAATTTTTTTTGCTGATATAAAAATAAAATATATATTTCACTTATAGTGAACAAAATTTTATAAATTAAATTATATATAAAAAATGATTAAATAAATGACTGAAATGAAACCCTTCATGGTGATTCAAAATATTATTACACATTGTAATATATTCAATCATGCATGAATTAATCTATATAATCTGATGAATGCTATTTTTAGTAAGTATCCCTATGATAATAAATATTCATAATTAAAGGTATGGTTTTTAATTATTTTAATGAAAATGAATATATTAAAAAATAGACACATATTTTAAAAAACATTTTTGGAAATGTTATTTTTTATTAGAATTAAATATAATTTATAAATCTACATTAATAGAATTCACTAATTGATAAAGGCACACATATATACCATCATTAATATATATTTATAAATATCCATAAGTACTTTGGTTTTGAATGGTATCTATAGACTCCATTGTTTATAATATATTATCAACAGTCTACCAAAGAAACAAAAAAGATAATATATATTTTAATATGAAAAACATAATGATTGTATAGAAAATATTGAACACAATTTATATCTAATTCAAAATAGAGAAAATTCCTATCTAATTTTTTAAAAATCCATGTATAGAATCAATAAATTATATCACCAGAGTAATATGATTTTTTATAATGATCATATCATGTTGTCTATTTTTTAAAAACAATTATAAATAAATTCAATATAAATGATATTACCATAACATTATTCATACTATATAGTTTGACATATGATGCCTAAATATATTTTTTCTTGAAGTTCATGATAATCCAAGGGCATATTCGTAATTTATTACTAGAAGAAAAAATTGATATTAAAACAAGTAAATGACTAAACATAAGATTTTTAAGGATTATGTTGAGCTTGGGGATGAATGATTAACCTTGGGTTGATATTTGGATTTAATGGGATGAGTCATGGTTTTTCATATATTAATTGAATTTATTCTTGGAATTATTTATGAGGGTTGATATTATTAATTAAATTTAAATAAAATTAATAATATCATTCAAATTATACCTTATATTAAAATTTATTTATCATACTATTACTCAGGATATGGGATTTCAATTTAGAAAAATATAAAATGATGGTACAATATGGGTCTCTCATAGCCAAATTTTTTTATAAGGAGTTTATTATATATATAATATTATATATGCATTATAGGAACATTTATAATTTATAAATTATCAATAAAGGATCCTTATTATTCCTGGATAAGAATTCCATTTACATTCTGAAGGATAATAATATCAATAGCCTTTGTCATTTATCTATATGATTTAAATATAATGTTATATATAATATCATACAAAAATACTATATCTTAAATAACGTCTAACGCCAATAATTGAAAACGTTTTTTTGGGGAAATATTATTTTTATATGTGAGATTCCCTGGAAAAAATATTCATTACATATATTTTTTTAGTAAAACTTTTTGATTCCCCGTATGTTAATACATTTAGTACTTTATAAATTTTTAATAAATCATAAATTCTGTAAAATATAACTTATGTGTGAAATTGAATAATATTTCAAACCATGTGTATTTATAATATTAAATTGTTATGCTAAAAATTTTACAGAAGAATATCTCATGGTTATAATACAATCACTATCAGAAGGAATATGTATCTGAACACAAATATAATGAGAAACATGAATACCCCCTCTCAAATGGACAAGTTGAATTTGTGTATTTTGTACGGTATCAACCCAAATGTTTTACATCAATTCTATAGTAGTGGTGATTTTTATGGATTTTGATGGACAAAACTCATATAAAATTGTATATTAAAATATTATAAAATTGATAAATATCAACATTTTTTCCATATATAATATTATAAAATTCTCGTTTGAATGATTTGGTTAGTTAGCTTATAAATTTTTGGGAAACAACTACCATCTTTACTAAGGGTTCATGACTATATATACGCTTTTTTTAACCATTATTTTTTATTTTTGACCTCAATTATGGATACATTATAGTATTTATTTATTTTAAGTCCTTAAAAGATTAGTTTTTAAATTTCATATTTTATATTGTTTATACATGTAATTATTAAATCCATTGATTTCACTGACACAGTTTATCTAAATCTTATTTTCTAAATGTAATCTCATAGACTCTAAATCCTTATACTCTAAATTGGTGAATTATTATTGATACTAAAACATCATCATTAGTAGTTTATATTCACCTATAATAATTGATTCATCCCATGTCTAAGATACATAAAAATAGATAAAATAAATTACTTATTATTATGTTTAACATATTAGATAAAATTAACATCTCTTATTTTTTACTAGCACATTATTTTCCAATTTTTTGTGTTTTTTCATATAATAATTCAAACTTTTTAATTTATACACTTTTATATTCACAATATATGAGGTGGAATATGTGATCCATAATAATTTGATTTATTAATATTTAAATAATAATTTAAACATTAATCCTTTTTTAGAAGTCATTAATGTTTTATTATAATTCTAATTCATATATTTGTTTTTTCTCAAGTGCCACTTAACCCATCTTATAATTATATTAGGGGTATAATGGATTTTTAAAAATTTTTATATTATTTCAACAATTATGTTTAATTAAAAATTATATTTTTTCATTTGAATAATTTAGGCTTGTTAATTAAAATATATGAAAATAAATCAAAGAATTTTTTAAATTTGTCCTCATAAAATTGGATAAAACAAATATTTAATTTTTCTTGGATGATGATTCCTAGATATATAAAAAGTTTTTAATGATTAACATAACAATTAATTTTACTATGATAAATAGTGGAAAGGTTATTACAAAATACTTTATAATGCTTCCCCATAAACTTCAATGGGAAATAACTCTTATATCCTTATAATAAAAATTTATTATTTATAAAAAAAATTATTTTTATTAGAAATCAAGTGAAAGAATAAAATGAATATATAAAAAACATGTTTCCATAAATTATTCCCAATTTATTCCCTTAATCTCTATAATAGAATTTGGTCAACTATAAATATTGATTGACACATGTATTCTAGAAGTAATTCCGTTATAACTAATGAAAATAGTCTTATTTGGGAAAATAGAATAAGTTAGTAACAACACTAGTGCAGAAATCGTTTTTTACGTCACTATTTTTTACGTCGGTTATATATAACCGACGTAAAAATGCGGTGAGTAGATTTTTCACATCAGTTATTTTAATAACCGACGTCAAAAATCGCGCATGTTGGGTTTTTACATCGGTTATCTTATAACGGACGTAAAAAACCAATGCGCGGGGGGTTTTTTACGTCGGTTATTTGGTAACCGACGTAAAAAACCCGATATCGACGCGTTTCTTACGTCATTTATCAAATAACCGACGTAAAAAACCAAAGCGCGGGGTTTTTTACATCAGTTATTTTATAACCGACGTAAAAAACCCCCCCGGGGTTTTGGTTTTTTACGTCGGTTATTTGATAACCGACGTAAAAAACGCGTCGATATCGGGTTTTTTACATCGGTTTCCAAATAAACGACGTAAAAAACCCACCCGTGCTCTGTTTTTTTACGTCGGTTATAAAATAACCGACGTAAAAAAGCGTAGATATCGGGTTTTTTTACATCAGTTATTTGGAAACCGACGTAAAAAACCCCCCGCGCATTGGTTTTTTACGTCGGTTATCTTATAACCGACGTAAAAAAACCCGTAGATATCTCGTTTTTTACGTCGGTTATAAAATAACCGACGTAAAAAACCAAAGCGCGGGAGATTTTTTACGTCGGTTTTAAGATAACGAAAGTTATAAAGTTAAAAAATAGTTTATAACGTCGGTTATATAATAACCGACGTTATAAAACATTTAAAAAAATTGAATCCCGTGGACTTTCATTTACGATTTTTCGATTGACAGTCCGCCAGCTCATCTCTCTCTCGTGCGGTAAACCCTAATCGGCTCGTCAATCGACCTGCGTTAAAATCATTTTGGCTTCATTGTTTATCTTCTTCACTCCTCTCGGATCTATCATCTCAACTCGCAACATTCAAGTAAGCCTTCCACAAATTTATTTCGTTCGTTTTTGTTTCGATTCTTGATGTGCTTTTCGTTCGTTTTTGAATCTCGTGGAATTTTTTGTTATTGCAAATGGTTATTATGTCCATTCAACTCTCAACATTCAACTCGCAACATTCAAGTAGGTGTATTTTGGATAAGACTATTTTTAACTCTTATTCTAGATTTTCATTCTGATATACGCTTTACGATTCTATAGTACAATGAAAAAGTAGATTCATTAAAGCTTCTTAAACCACTTATACTTCATATTTTCTTCTGAAATAAGAATCAGTAACAACTCTAATATGATCGCTATATTGATCCATCTGAATACCAGCAACATCATTACGAGCAACCTCTTAAGTATCTAAATAAATCAATATCTGATAAAAATATTACTATGACCATGAGAACATAGATATTTGACTTCACAACCATTCAAATTATTCAATCATTTAGAAAGAATAATTAATTTTAAAACATTGAGGATTATCTTCAGCAAAATCTGAAAAATAATGGGTGGTATTGTAACGTTCCATTCTTCCAGCAACATTATTATTTCCTACTTAGCTGGAATGTGTCTTTCTGGATGAAGATTGGTAGTACTTATTTTCTTAAAATCATATTTTCAATATGATTGTCCAGAAAATGATTTTCATGAATGAAATTGGACCAGGTACAATCGGTAATACCTATCCTTAAAATTTCATTCAACATTCTTACATCATAATTTTTTTCAAAAAATTATGATTTTTAGAACTCCTAGATCAGAAAACCATCATCTGTTTTCATCTGCATTCATAAAAATATCAATTCATACCTATTACAATCAAATATTTCATTCTGGACTCATGGTGAGTCTGATAATACATTTCTTCTTTCAGTCATCTCCTAAAAATGATGGACCTTTTCAGGAAAAGTGTATCTGATTTCTTGAATACGATGGTATGTCCGATTTTCAACAAAACCAAGTGAGGTGATTTCTTTTATTATTAATAATTCATAAAAAATTATAATACCTAAATATTATTGTCATCCTTTTCAGATTTTTCATTATAGAAAAGGTAAAGGGTACTTTCTTTTCATTCTCAAGTTAAATTATATTTTTTATAAAGGTATTTTCTATATAGGTAGAAATAATTTAACGATAATTAGATTGAATTAGGTATATTATCTTATCTTACCATCCAAACACATTTTTATGTATTAATAATTATTATGTTTTGTAAATACAATTATGACCCCCATTTCATTTTTGTTAGTTAATTGATCTAGGAAAGTGTTATAAATGATTTGATGATCACGATTCACCCATATATATGGTTAGTAATTATGTGACATTTGGGTCCATAATATCCTTCTAATGCATTCAAAAATGCATTATATATCATAGATCAATATGGGATACAGATGGTTATACCATGTCCAATGTGTTATGTGATGTGTCTCGTAAGAAATATTATAATAAATTATAGGAAAGGTGATTAACATATCCCAATATGAGGTGAATGAAACTATGTTTTCCCTTGACATATGTTATGACTTATATGATTATGTTTGTGCCACACTCTTATTTTATTCCACATACCAATGTTGTGATCTTGTGAATAAGGTTTTTTAAATCATATTCCCACTATCATATAAATCATGTCTTATGTTATGCTAAAATTTTTATACTTGGACTCAGGTTTTATGATATATGATTATATAGAACTGTTTCACTTATCTTTTTGATCATGTGCTTTGTGTATGCTCTTATACCCCCATAAATATCTTTTTATGATATTAGATATTATATTTATATATATCATGTTTACCCATAATGATTATCGTAAATCAAAACTTTTATTATTTTCATTCCCTAAGTTATAAAAATAAGTATTATGTAGGATGATTCAAAAATTTAATCTGTGAGATGAGTTGTTTTATGTGTGAAACCCAGACCAAACACATATGTATTTGTTTATTGGTATTACATATATATAGTTCGACATATACTTTTTTTTACATTACCATGATATTAACATTACTTTTTCTAAAGAAATATTAATTTCCTTAGATTATATATCAGATCAAAAGGATATAGTAATTCTAATATATAATCAGAATGATCAGATAATATGACAATATTATTAAACATAAAACAAATGGTCTATATTCATATTTCTAACATGAAACTTACGATGTATAGCTATTTGGTGTTGGGTACTTATGAAAACTACTACTACTTTCAATATTTTGGCACTTGAAAGTGTTGAGTACTTTAGATCATAATGATTGAACAACAAGCATGAATAACACATGTTATATGCTCCATTAGGTATTCCTATATTTTAACATGTTTATTAGTATATTGGCATGAGATTATTATAAATTTGTATCATCTGATCATATTCACTTATTCCAGATAAAAATCATTTTGTTTATGTTTTATTGATGTATATTTTATTTGGAGAATCATTAGGCGTCATGGTTTTCTTTGATTCAATGAAATTTAAAACTGTTATATCTAACTATATTTTGTTTTAAAAATAATATTCAAGCATATTTTTTTAAATACCTATAGATTTGTTTTATATTTTAAATTGTTTTACATTCAAATTATGATTGTTTCATATAAACATGTATTTGTCTTATCTTAAAAATATATATTTTTTGTTGATATTTGTTATAGGTAATAATGAGTCGATGTTGGATTACGGCACATCGAATGAGCAATGAATTTGAGGAAGGTGTTGATGCCTTTTTGGAATTTGCAAAACGAAATGCTCCAAGTAGTGACATTTTTTTCTGTCCATGCCTGAAATGTTTGAATATGAAGAAGTTGAAAAGTAGAGAGATAAAAGATCATCTGATATGTCATGGTTTTAATCCGAGTTACAGCCCTTGGATTTGGCATGGTGAAACTGGACGGAATGTCACTGATGATGATGATTCGCAAGATGGTAACTCCGATGGAATTGAAGAAATGATTTCTGATATTGTAGCAGAACAAATTGAGATAGAACCGACAGTTGCACGTCTATATGGTGATGCTGAAATACCATTATATCTCGGTTGTATATATTTTACGGTTTTTTCGGCGGTGTTAAGATTGATTAACCTGAAGGCGAAGCATGGATGGAGTGACAGAAGTTTTACAGAGCTGCTACAATTGATGAAAGACATTCTTCCAAAAGATAACGATCTTCCAGATTCACATTACAAATCCAAGAAAATATTATGCCCGATGGGATTGGGATACAAGAAAATACATGCCTGTCCAAATTACTGCATTATATATAGGAAGGAATATGAATTTCTGTCAGAGTGTCCAAAATGTGGGACATCACGGTATAAGGTGAAAGAAAAATCACAGGGTGATGTAGAGATTACAAAGCTCCCTTCAAAGGTATTTTGGTATCTTCATATAATTAATCGTTTCAAACGTTTATTTGCTAATTAACATGATGCAAAAAGGTTAAGATGGCATGCTAAAGAGCGGGTATGTGATGGAAAAATACATCATCCAGCTGATTGTCCACAATGGAAGAAAATTGATGCGCAGTATTCTACATTTGGAAATGAAATAAGAAATCTCAGACTTGGGTTGTGTACATATGGAATGAATCCATACCGAACACTCAGTAGCACACATAGTCCATGGCCTGTTTTATTAGTAATTTACAACCTCTCTTCTAAAGTTTGTATGAAGCGCAAATATTTCATGTTGAGTACAATGATCTCTGGTCCAAAGCAACCCGGTAATGATATTGATGTTTACTTGTCACCGTTCATTGATGATTTAAACTGTTATGGTCTGATGGTATTAGGGTGCATGATTCTTATAAAATGGAATATTTTCAACTGCATGAAGTGCTTCTGTTCACTATAAATGACTTCCCAGTGTATGGAAATTTGTCTGGATACAGTGTTAAAGGGCATAAAGCATGTCCAATTTTCGGACAACAGACGTCCTATTGTCAATTGCATCATGGGAGGAAAACAGTGTACATGGGTCATCAAAAGTTTTTGCCTATAGAACACCCTTATAGAAGACTAAAAAAGGCATTTAATGGCTCACAAGAATTTGATACTGCTCCAAAACCTTTATCCCCTGATCTGTATTTTGAGAGGGTGAAAAACCTTGACGTGACATTGGGAAAGACACAGAAATCTGGTAATGATAGACATATTTGGAAGAAAAGGTCAATTTTTTTTTGAGCTACCATATTGGAGGTATCATGAAGTTAAACATAATATTGATGTCATGCACGTGGAGAAGAATATATGTGATTCTTTGATTGGAACATTTTTAGATATTAAAGGAAAGACTAAAGATGGGTTGAATGCAAGATTAGACTTACTATCAATGGGAATACGTTTGGAGTTATCTCCCACTCCTAAAGGAAGACGAACATTTCTTCCCCCGGCTTGTCATGCATTATCGAAGAGGGAGAAAATTAGCTTCTGTCAGTGTCTTCATGATACCAAAGTGCCTCAAGGGTATTCTTCTAATGTAAAAAATTTTGTCTCATTGAAGGGCTTGAAGTTGATAGGTATGAAATCACATGATTGTCACGTCATGATGCAACAAATTCTACCAGTTTCATTGTGTGGAATATTGCCCATTCGTGTCAAAAAGACTATAATGAAGTTGTGTTATTTTTTCAATTCAATTTGTAACAAGGCGATTGATGTGAATGCTTTGAACATTTTGGAAAAGGATGCAATTTTTATACTTTTTCAATTGGAAATGTATTTTCCTCCAACTTTTTTTGATATAATGGTGCATTTAATAATTCATCTGGTTAGAGAAATAAAGCTTTGTGGACCTGTATATCTTCGTTGGATGTATCCTTTTGAAAGGTATATGAAAATATTAAAGGGGTATGTTAAAAATCTATATTGACCTGAAGCCTCCATTATTGAAAAGTATATTTCTGTGGAGATAGAAGAGTTTTGTACGAGCTACTTGGCTCCGGCGCAACACATATGTTTGCCTCCATCTCGCCATGAACGAGTTAATAATGAGGGAAAGGGGATTCGCGGCCTGAAAGTCAAATCATTGTCAGCTGAACAGATGAAGAAGTTAGAATCATACATCTTGAATAACATAGCTGATGCTCAACCATATATCACGTTGCATATTAATGAGTTGAAACAATATCATCCAAATAAGAAAGAAATGTGGATTTTGAATGAGCACAACAAAACTTTTTTGTCATGGATTAAAAAGACTTTGCTTGGTAGATCAGATGTATCAGAGACATTAAAATGGATAGTGGGTGGTCCATGTTTAAATGTGATAACATGTTCTGGTTATGACATTAATGGTTATACATTTCATACAAAAGCTCAGGACAACAGAAGTGCAGTTCAGAATAGTGGTGTATTGGTGTTTGCAGAAGCAATGCATTTTTCGAGTGCTAAGGACAAAAACCCAATTTCTGCATCAAATGCATATTATGGAGTGATTGAAGACATATGGGAGGTTGATTACTTTAAAATTAAAGTTCCCGTTTTTAACTGTAAATGGTTTAACGGTAACAAAAGTTTCATACACGATGAATTTGGAATGACACTTGTTAATCTGAATAGATTGGAAGACACAGCTGATTCATTTATAATGGAAACACATGCAAAACAAATTTTTTATGTAGTAGATCAATCAGATATGCAGTGGGCTGTTGTTTTACAAGGGAAAAAACAATATATTGGTGAGGATGAACTTGATGAATATGCTGATTTATGTGAGATCCCTACTTCCATGGAAATATTAACAGAACATAATGACGATCATGTTGAAGACATAGTTTGTGCCATAAAGAACGATCACGACGAAGGAATTTGGGAAAACAATCCATCTGTACATTCCAAAAATTACAGGTAACATATGTTTATTTCTTGTTTACATTTATTTTTTCCATAAATGTTAGATATTGTAAGTTTTTTATTTATTAAAACATGTTTTAAAATAAAATAAGTATATGTTTTTGTTTGTTTTAAGTGTGTTTAGTTTACTTTGTCATGTTTATAACCATTACATGAATTTTAAAAAGCTTATTTTTGTTCACTGGCAATTACTTTACCATGTTTACAATGTGTACCAGGTTTACCATTTTTACCATTTTTACCATCTTGACCATCTTTGCCATCTTTACCATTGTTTAACATGCTTACCATATTACCAATGTTTAATATTAGGTAACTTAGTACACTTTTCTATTTTCTGATTACAGTAGTATTAAAATATTTAAATTTGTATATTTTTTCACTGACAATTACTTTACCATGTTTACAATGTTTACCAGGTTTACCATTTTTTCCATTTTTTACCATCTTGACCATCTTGACCATCTTGACCATCTTTGCCATCTTTACCATTGTTTAACATGCTTACCATATTACCAATGTTTACTATTATATAACCTAGTACACTTTTCTATTTTCTGATTACAGTAGTATTAAAATATTTGAATTTGTATATTTGTGAACTGACGTTTGTTTTTTTGATTTGAAGGATAATGACAGATCATTCAGATGATCAACCACATGATTCTGGAGAGGAGCATATTGCTGGTCATACCTCTGGGGATGAACATTCACATGCTCCTATTACGACAAAGAGTTCAAAGGTTGGTAAACGTGGGTGCACACGTTTACCAAAATTATCACTTTCCCGTACGCAGGATCAGAGGATAGTAGTTGAGTTTGATGATGATGATATTCCTAGAGGTCCGAATGCCAACGATTTTAAGAGTATTTTTGCAACTCAGGCTAAGACCAAATTAAGCATTTTGTATGATGATTGGAGAGGTGTGGATAAATCGATTATCTCTCAGTTGTGGGAGATGATTTTGGTAAGATCTTTTGTCATTGTTTGACCATTATTTTAATGTTTCTGTTATATATAATATGTTTAACCTCTTCTGTATCAGATGACATTTGATATTCCTGAGACTAGAGGAGTCAGGAAGAAATGTGTATCGTTGGCTGCCAGGAGATGGAGGGATTTCAAATCAACCCCCTCATCTGATTTCATTTATGGTCATAGGAGTCATGACAATCCATGTCGTATATATACTTTTATAGATGAAGACACATGGAGACAGTTTTTTGAAAGTAGAAAAAAAGAGTCATTTTTGGTAAGGGCAATGTAAACTTTTATAAAAATTCTTATATAAATGATTTTATTAATGTTTTGTTAATGATTTCATATTCTTAAATTACAGAAAACAAGGAAAGCTCATCAGGAGATCCAATCTAAAAATGTATACCCTCATAGTTTATCTCGGGGAGGGTATACATTATTGGAAGAAAAAATGATAGCGGAAAAATTTCAACAACTAAGAGATGAGTCTTCAAGCTCTGGAGAGGTGGCCCCTCCATCCCCTCCATCTAGACATGAAAAATAGAAGAGAGCTCGGAAGGGAAAAAAAGGGCAATATCTTTCGGAAGAATCGAGAATCGTAGCTGAGAGGATTGTAAGATATCTATTTAATTTATTTAAGTTAACTTTTTTCTTCATATAAGTTTCAATCATTATAGAAATGTTCAATTAATTAATACAGGACTCTCTTGAGGAGTAGAGTTCAGAGGGGACATTTACAGCTACTGGGAGGGAAGATATTTTATTTGCAGCATTGGGAAGGCCCGAACATCCTGGTCGTGTAAGAGGATATCTGGCAGGTGTATCGGTAAGAAAAGTGTTTCCACGTTCTTCAACTTCTAACATTGAGGGGTTTATAAAAAAATAGAATCCTTGGAGGCTGAAGTTCAAAATATTAATGCGACGATGGAAGACAAGATTAGAGAGTCGGTGCAGTCTATGTTTGCAGAAATGCAAAGACAATTTCAGACTGCAGCTCCCACTCCTCCACCTCCCCCTGCAGACCCCATTATTTATCCTCCACCTCCGCCAGTAGCTCCCACTCCCCCACCTCAGCCTGCGGACCCCATTTTTTATCCTACGCCTCCGCCGCATCTTCCTACATATTGCGAGTTGTATGTTGATGATTCTCAACATCATATAGTAGTATACGGGTTGGTATATTGTATAGGAGATACAGTTCATCATCAACAATTAGAGGTAGAGAATCAGAGGGTCATTGTACAAGATATTATAGATAGATCAGCTAGGGTACCAATACCTACATATGAGGTGGCGACAGTTGGACAGAGTATCGGCCATTTTTTAGTTTGGCCATCCAGACTTCTTCGACTCATTATCATAGAGGTATGAATGTTATAACTTTTATTTTATTTTTTATTAAAGTTGTTTTATCATTTGAAAACTACTATAATTCTCAATTTTTTTTTCACAGGAATACTTCAAAGGTAAAGAAATACTGTATAGACAACAACAAAGACAACAAGCTATGACATCAGATACAGATTCCAGTGGTCTTGACAGATTGTCAAGATATTCACATTTTTTGTTGGGTTTTTATGAGTTTCCAATGGAATCTCATGTTTGTGGACGTGAAATAAGTGTGGGGATTAAAAAATCTGATATCATGGAGCTTGTTACTGGAGATAAGTTGGGCATCAATGTGGTGAAATTTTTTTCCATGTAAGTCTTAACACCTTTTCCCTGTGTTATATTTATTAAAAATGTATACTTATATATGTTTTGTATTAGGTATCTTTATAAAATTTGTGAGAGGAATGAACTGACAGAAGTATATGGATTCATGGACCCGCAATTGATTTCCCCTGAAGCTGGTGCATTGACTGAGAAACAAAGAATGGTTTATATTGCTGAAAGATTTGAAAAGAATATAATCCAACAATTTTGGATGATGCCTTTTTTTGAGAGGTATGAAACAAATTTCTCTCAAAAAGTTAATTATCTTTTAACATAAAAAATCACTAACATTAAATTTCCTTTTATCAGTAATCATTGCATGTTAGGGTTTTTTTGCCCAAGGGAGAAAGCTCTTTATTGGATATGCTCTGTTCATGGTGATGTGCGGGAAAGTTTTAAGAATATATTGGAAAAGTAAGTTTCAATTTCTCAATAGTTTTATATATTATAATGAATTTTAAATTTACCCCATTCGTATTATTTTCTAACAGTGCATGGGTCTACTTTCGAAAAAACACAAAGAAAAGAAATGCAAAGATCAAATATGTAAATGCGAAGGTAAATTTCCATTTATAATTTGTACTTTTTGATTTATTACATAAAAATAATATATTGAATTTACACTCATTCAAAATAGAATTGTCGTGAACAACAAGGCCTCATCGAATGCGGATATTATATGTTAAGATTTATGTATGAAATAATAACAACTGGGATAGTTGTGAATTTTGACCTGGTATGATTTCCTCTTAAACTTTGCCATAATATTTCAATTTGATTTATTCATTATACACGTTAACTATCTTCTTTTTCATTTGTAGCTTTTTGATGACCCTCAACCCTATACTGCTGAAGACATCAAACACGTACAAGTGGAGTGGTCAAATTATTTTACAGGTTTGATTGAATTTTAGTTGTTTTTAATGTAAAATGTAATTTTGAATATTGTCGTTTTAATTGTGTATTTGGTAGTTGTTTAGGTTTGATTTAGTTTTTGTTTTGAAGTTGACAGTGTAAGTTTTGAATGTTATATAAGTGAATGTTTAATTTTGCTCTAATTCTTGTTTTGGTCTACTTTTGATGGTTCTTCTGGTATGGATTTGGGTCTGTGGGGGAGGGGTTCCAAGGGTGTGGGGGTGTGTTCAGTGGGGTTGGGGGTGTCCAGCGGTCTGGGAGGTTTGTCCGGTGGGGTGGGGGGACAGTCCTGGGGGGTGGCAGGGATGTCCAGGGGTGTGGGAAGCCGGTCCAGTGGTGTGGGAGTGTTGTCCAGGGGTGG
Organism: Viscum album; assembly: GCA_963277665.1. Taxonomy (NCBI): domain Eukaryota; kingdom Viridiplantae; phylum Streptophyta; class Magnoliopsida; order Santalales; family Viscaceae; genus Viscum; species Viscum album. Next base: position 670,268,460 of record OY728139.1, on the reverse strand, counting down.
GGGGTTGTCCAGGGGTGTGGTGGGGGCTATCAAGTGGGGTGGGGGGTGAGGAGGTGTTGTTCAGGCGAGTGGGGGGTTGTCGAGGGGTGTTTGGGGGTGTTCGGGGGTCGGGGGCAGTCCAAGAGTGTGGTGGGGGCTCCAATGTGGTGGGGGAGGGTTGTCCAAGGGGTATACATGAGGTTGGGAGCTCCAATGTGGTGGGGGAGGGCTGTCCAGGGGGTATACATGAGGGTGAGGGCTCCAACGGGGTGGGGGAGGGCTGTCTATGGGGTATAAATGAGGGTGGATGCTGTCTAGTGGGTATGTTTTATATGTTATCTATGTACATGCTTAATTTTGATGTACTTCTGTTTTTGTGGTACGATTTCTTGATTTGTTTTCTGGTTGATTCTGGTGGAGAGAAGATCACTGCATTCTGTTTAAAAAAAATTGGGTTTATCACGTCGGTTATTTAATAACCGACGTGATAAAATGCCTGGAAAATAGTTTATCACATCGGTTATTTAATAACCGACGTGATAAAAGGTATGAAGAATGGTTTATCACGTCATTTATTTAATAACTGACATGATAAAAGGCCTGGAGAATGGTTTATCACGTCGGTTATTTAATAACCGACGTGATAAAGGGCCTCGAGAATGGTTAAGCACGTCGGTTATTGAATAACCGACGTGCTAAATGGCCTGGACAATGGTTTATCACGTCGGTTATTGAATAACCGACGTGATAAACCGCCTCCCTCCGGTTTATCACGGCGGTTATACAATAACCGACGTGATAAACCCCCCTCCCCCGGTTTTTCACGTCGGTTTTATATGAACCGACGTGATAAACCATGCTCAGCCCAGTTTATCACGTCGGTTCTTATAGTACGGACGTGATAAACCACCCTCACCCCAATTTATCACGTCGGTTCTATATGAACTGACGTGATAAACCCCCTCGCCCCTGTTTATCACGTCGGTTTTTTAAGAACAGACGTGATAAACCATTGTCCAGGCCGTTTATCACGTCGGTTCTTCAATAACCGACGTGATAAACAATTCTCCAGGCCCTTTATCACGTCGGTTCTAAAATAACTGACGTGATAAACATCGCGATTTTATGTTTTTGACGTCGGTTTTTAAATAACCGACATCAAAAACCTTCTTTATAACGTCGCACGTATTAACGTCGGCTAGAAACCGACGTAAAAAAATTAAAAATAACCGACGTAAAAAATGTTTTCTGCACTGGTGCAAGGAATGGTGACTTGAATTATAGTTTTATAATATAGAAATATATAACAATAATCATGATGATAGATCACACAAGATAATGTGAATAAATTCATCGAAAGTTTTGTTAATTTTTTTTGTATTTAGTTGAGTAAGGATGCATAGGATTAGCATAAATGAGTTAATTCATGATTATATCCACTGATAAGAGGACTCAAAACTTGAACCATATGTAGTAAAAATATAACCATTACCATTGATCAATTATTTCATATTATATCACTTTTTTCACAAATATTTAATGGCATGACATTATTAAAAGAAACCATGTACAATTAAGTGATGGTTATAAGAATTCTAAGAAAATTATCCAAGAAATGGAATATAAAGAAGGTAACCAATGATTAAATAATCAATTTGATGTAATAAATTATGGATTAAATTATGGGTTCCTTATTATAATATGATCTTGATCTGAAGAACCTTTTTAAAGAGGAGAATAATGTGAAAAGGGGAGTTTTCTTAAATAATATAATATTTAATCTACTAAATCTTCTAATATTGTTTATGTATAGACTAATGATGAATAATTAACCTAAATTGATGAAGGAATAGAGATATATCTATTGAAATGGAATATTTTCCATAAGTAGCTAAGGAGTGATAATAAGTAATATGATAGAAGAACATACATAAATAGTAATACCTCAAAATTAAATTTCAATTCCTAAATATAACAAGATATGTGTTTAGAATGATAGGTAATGTCAAGACCAACAATTCTAGAATCAATAATTAGTGGATGTGAATAAATAAAATTATAAATAGATTGATGTAAATAAATGAGTCATTGATTTTTAATTAAGATGTCTCTTACAATGGATAGTCTGAATAAGAAGAGGAATTAGAAAAATCTCTACCCAATTGTTGGAGTTGATCAATTATTTTTTTAAATTTGATTATAATTGAAAAATGTTATAGTAATTTATCTTAAAGATGTGTGTGATAAAAATTATGTGTATATATTTTATGTCACCATTCTATATTAAAATATAATGAATAAGTATAAGAATTTCATATAAAGGTATAAGATTATGAAAGAATAACCTTTAAATATAATGAATATTTCTTCTTTAAGTAATATTACAATAAAATTATAGAGAGAGGATTAAATATTTTATTTTAAATTAGAAATAATTTTTTTATGTTTATTTTTGGATTTAGAAACATAGAATATTTTATGAATTTGGAGAAGAAAAATATGAAAAATAATAAATTTTATTATAATTAATAATTTTTCCTATATATATATATATATATGTCAAAATTAATACATGGTGTTTTTATTATATTATGTGTTTTTAATGTTTCATGAGACGACATTTTCTAAATACATGTTTACTATGTCATTCAAAATATTTGGGTAAAAAAATTATTTTGAATCATTTTCAAGATATGTAACATTTAATTAATTTTATATATTTATATGGATTCCAAATGCTTCCATTATTATTCTTTTTTTGCCAATATTTTTGTGGGATCCAAAAAAGTCTTCTATATGATAGTTCTTGGAAATTGTTTTTGTTTTATAATGAATTAACATCGCTATATTGACAGTAGGTTCTCTACACACTTGACTAATGTCCCATAAAAATTTAAAACATGTATTTAATTATATGGAGGCTATATAACAGTCATAGATAATTCCAATGGTTGGATAAAAGTTTTCGTAGTAGTTGTAACCACTAATTAAACCATTATAATTATGGTACATATTTAAATTATTTACAGTATATTCATATTATTTTATTACAGTTATTTTATGAAAAGTTTATTATTAATTTAAATAATTATAATTTTATTGTGTTTAGACATGGCTATGTTTATTTATTTATCATATAAAAAATAATTTCTATAACAATAGTCTAAATGATCTTTTGAAGTATATAATAAAATATGTATACTCTTTATAGTCAGGTTGTACTTTATGGAATAAAAAAATTGGTCACTAAAAATTCATATTATTATTTATGCTTACTAAGAATAATAATGTTTTCAAGGATAAGTAAACTTCCATTGGGTATAGGCCTAACAAACCTATATGTGGAAAAGACAAGTCTCACTCCCACATTGGTGTTGAGGAAGGTAAATTGAATTTTAAAAGGTGATGGGGATGTTTCTGGATTAATATATATAAAAAGGCCTCTTTTCCATTGGGGTTTAGGTCATGTACTATCGGCCTTGAGGTCCTGTAAGGGTTACCCCTAATCATTATTAAAATGTGGATTATCAAAATGAAATATAATCAATACCTTAAGGCCAAGGGTATTGAAATTTGTTTTAGGATCAATTAATAATTTTTTTAAAACATATATCTTTTATGTTAAATAATGTTTTTGGAACAAGAGTAACATTATATATAGTTCATTTGAACATTTATGGACCAAATCATATAATTAATTTTGATGAAAAATGAATACTTTTATTATTATTTTTTGATGTTGAAACTATATTAACTTTAGAATTTTTCTCATCACATATGAATGAACCCTTCATTATGTTTTATTGAAAATTTAATTTAGGTAAAAATAATATGGTTTTATGTCTATTTCAATCAGAAGTGATCATGGTGTGGAGTTTCAAAATATTGATTTTGAGAAATAAATTAATGATAATTTAAATTTTCATACAATTTTATCTCTAAGGACACAAAAAAATAGTTGAGTGTAAAAAGGGGAAATATCATACAATATATTATTTAAATTATTCTTAATTATTATAATATTTTTAAATACATATCAAAATAATATGTTAATACTTAATTTGTTTTGATAAATTTTATTCTTCTTGGGCCCATCCATATGAAATAACATTATGTATTATAAAATGGATGAAATGAAAAATAGAAATATTTTAGAGTGTTGCGATGATAAATTAGTATCCTAACAAATACGGAAAATATATATAAATTTGATTCAAAGTATAATAATGGAATATTTTTTTTTCATTTAACTAATATCAAAGTTTACATGTTTTATAATAAATGTAAAATTATACTTAAATAATTAGTATATTTAATGCTTAATGAGAAAATCCTTTCTGATAATTTTTATATTATAGATATAATTATAGATAACAATAAAGATTTTAATTATTAGGTTAACCATCTTATTTAGATATTTTTTTAAAGAGAAGATGATGTAGCTGATTAGGATCCATACATATCTTAACCATGATTTGGGTGATCTAGTAAAGATTAATTTATCAATATATTTATCTGAGATTTAGATTATTGAATTAAATGATGATTTTTTGATTAATATAAGTGTGAATATTTATTTTATTTCCTAAAAACGTCCCAAATTTAATTCTAAATATTTGAAAGATCCCATTTGGGTCATTAAAAATCATGATTATATGAAAAATATTAGTAAGAATAATGAATGTTAATTGTTAAACTTCCTTAAATATAAAAAAAATTGGAACTAAGTTTATTCTAAAGAATAAGAATAATGATCCAAGAACCATTGTCCAGAAAAATAAGGTTGGTAGATCTAGGACACAACCAAGTATTTTAATGGTGTAGTTAATCAAGAATTTTTTTTACCTAACATATATCTTTAAAGAATATGAGTTTTTTAAATTCAATCTTTTTATCATAATAATGAATGAAAAAGAACTTGTGGAACATTTCACTTTCTTATAAAAGTTTTGGATTTTTGGAGTTCTAATAAGTGACATTAAATTTTCTTATCAAAAGTTAATTTTGAATAAATATAGTCTACTTGATATTGTGTACAAAAAAAAGATAAATAAAACAATTACTAAAAGTAGATTTATTTTGGATAATATTTCAATTAAGTATAATGATATTAATTTAATTTCTATCTCAAATAATCCATTATGACATAAAAATAAAAAATGTATAGAACTAATATTTCACTTAATTCAAGACCATATATAAATGGGGGATATTTGTTTAGATTCTATATAGTCTAAAATTATATTACTCAATGTTTTTACTAATCCCCTGGTTTAAATCCAATTTTACTGCATCATTGTTAATCATAGATTGAAAGAGACTTTATTAAAATATGATTCTTGTTTTCTATAACTAAAAATATTTTGATATCATAGTTTTTCATAAAAATGTTTTATGGAATAGTAAATCATAGATAATGAATGTTTTAAAAATCAAATATTAGTAAGGGATGATTGTGTGGCTGTTATATGTGTTATTTCATGGAATAGAGAAAATATGTAATGATTTATGTGTTCTATTATAATTTGTGTCATATTTTTTTGAACACTGAAATCTTATATATTAAATATGAGTTCAAGGAACTGAAGGTAATTTATGTTTGTGTTGTTCCATGAAATAGGTATAATCACAAATAGTTGATTGATTCCTAATGTATTATCTTAACCAAAATATTATAAGTGACTTAACATAAATATTGTGAATTCCAAATCACTGAGTTGATTTTATTTTAGGAATTCAATGATCATGAAGATCATCTTCATGATTATAGAAAAGATTTTGGAAATAGTTGAAGTGAGTGATCAATAGATTTTATAGGAGATTTCATATAATATTTGACCATGATGTTTATAGAATAATTTAAGGAATATTATTTAATAATATAAATTTCAATAAATATTAGAGTTGAAAGATATTAAATAGAATATGTTTTCATTGAATGGATGATTATTGATGGTTGAGTTCATTAGAGACTTATTAATACTTAGAATTGAGAGATGTAATAAAATTGATGAGAGGAAGTTACCTACCAACATTCACCCGATAATAAAAAGGGTTTAATAATTATAATGTCTATAACATCAGTATTTGATGAAGCTATGTAAGGTAATATAATTCATGTTGTCAAAACATTATATCCAAACTGACATCATGTGACAAAATATAGTATATTAAGACATCAACATTCCGGGAATTATAATATCATGGTTTAGTTTACCAAAATTTAGGATAGGATGATGTGCATACAAAGTATAAAAAATATAGTTCATGTTGTAGTTGAAGATATTTCAATGGATTTATTAAAGTAAATATAGAGACTTATGTTTCTAACATAAACAGTGCCACCATTTTTACCAAAAGGTAGATTCTGATTATTAAAAGATTACCTAAACACATGTGTGATATTTTAATACAAAGAATTTAAGATAATAACAGTTATATTGGGTAAAGAAAAATAAAATTCTCCGTTTTAACACATATGAAAATAGTGAAATATAATGGTCACGATAATAATCATACAAATAAAGTGGTAGGTTTCCCGCATTGGAGATGAACCTTAGAAAAATCCCTTAGTGTTTTTTAATTTACATTATCATCATTTCCTATGAGTATGAATTGATGGATCATATCAAAGATTAATAGATCTTAACTGACTATGGACGTTTCATCAACATAAAGGTAGAAATAGTTTATCATAAACATTATCCATAAAATTTGTTCACCTCTTATTCATTCCCCACCTCAAGGTGACAACAGTATTCATTTTGAATGACAATATTCACTTTCTCTCTCATTCGAGTCCTCTTAAATACATAATTTATAAGGTCTTGTACCATGGGATATCATAATATAACAATTAAATATGATTTTATATCAAAAAATGAGGCTAAATTAAATTTATTTACAATAAAAACTTCTATGTATAAGTCACATATAAATAAAATTCATCTCTATGAAGTCGTTTTCTCCACCTGAAACATCCAAGACATGGGAGATATATTTCAACAGTGGCTCCCACAGTCTAACTAGTAAAATTTTGGAGAACCCAAAGATCAATATCATATACTTATGTATTTTCTTCATTTCACAAAGAAGGTAATTTTCCACTATTCATTCTTCCTCTTAGTTTGATACATTGAAAATTTGGTAGTGTGGCATGCTCTTATTATAATAACCCGTATATTTTATACACTTTATTTCATGATTTATTACAAAAAGGAGCCCATTTTTTTAACCTAGAATACTAATAGGTCTAATGTCATTATAAAATTAGATACATAAAACCATAAAATAAAATAGGGATAGAACGACATTATTTAAAACTCTTTCACATGTTTTTAAAATACCATCACTATTCTAAAACATAATGCGATAAATTGGGGAGGTATAAAAGAAAGGGGTGATCTATAAAGTATATTAAGGGAATAATCAAAGAACATCATTTTGAGAGTAATATATGTGAGTTAGCATACATGAAAAGTTGAAATAAATGGTGTGAAAATCATAACCATGTACACTAAAGAATTATTTTAGATGATAAAACCAAGGCAATATAGTAATGTGGCCACATGGTAAAACATGAAATAATAAGCATAATTCAAGGTTAAATGTAGATATATCATAACATAGTGTACCATGCATGTTATCTAATTAGATAAAAAATAACTCAATGAATTGTAGGGCTATATAATTTTGACCCACCCATGACATTCATAACATATACATGGATTTGTGTGCCACATAGATCATACAATGTAAGAATTTATTTCATTAATTCTAACCCCATTATTAATTATTTATGGTTTCATACATGGAAGTCCCCAAAAAATTAAGTATAAATTTATATTTTTTATTACCCGTGAGGTTAAATAGTGATGGTTATACACAACACAAAAGTTTGGCATGGAAAATCATGAGACAATTTCAGTATCAAAATATTTGTATATAAAGTTTCATTGAAGGGTTTATTTAGAGTAAGATATGTATTTTAATTACATGAGAATCATAATAAAAGTTAAGGGTTGTGTAAAAACATATTACAATGTGGAAAAATTATAAACAAAAAAAGTCTTAGTATAAATAATGTACTTGAATAAAAAAGAATAAGAGAGAATCCATTTCTTCAACATAGTAAGAGATTAGGTAAATAATTTATCTATAAGGGATAAATGATCTATAATTATTAGAATATAAATTTAATTATAAAGTTATATTTATATAAAAATAGAAATGTAAACAATTTAGATTCATAATAATAAATACAAAGAAGGTGCCTGAATGTAAATTAAGAGAGTTATATCCATTACCTTGAGAGGGGACTTCTAAAAGAATGGGAGGATCTTTATCAGAGATTAGGAACACAATATGAAGGATTTAGAGAGGGAGAGGAATAGGAAAATATTGATAAATTGATTCTAAGTGAAGAGGAGTGGGATTTTTGGTGTGTATTTATAGAAAAAGTGAGGATCATTCTTTATTGATTTATAATTGTTGGTTTTAAAATCGATATAATTATATAATCAAAATAAAAAAAACATCCCATTGTTTTCCACATTGTTTTAACCAAATAAGAGTAGATTTAAATAATTTATACATCCAAGAACTAATAATATTGATATAATACCTTTGGTGTTATGGAAGTAAGCCATATTCATAATGAATTGATTTTAAATCAATCAAATATAATATAGATTTTGGAGGATTTATTAAAGGAATATAAATTAATCAAGTAAATTTAAAAAAAATATTACATTAAATGAGGAATATATTTTTCATAATGGATACTCCTTATATTATTATTTATATAACTTTTTAGCTATTATGATGTCAAAAATACATACTATATATTTATAAAGTATTTTATTTTTATGAAAAAAAATAAATTATCTTAGAAAATTATGAAACATTTAGTATTGGATAATTTAAATGTTAATGTTTAAAAAATTATATTTATTTTACAAAATAATTTTATATATATATGGTAATTTTCACTTTTAACTAAAAAATATTATTTACTTGAAAATAATAGTTTTTACGGCACAAACAATTTTTTGAACCTTATGAAAACATCATTGGAATTCATTAAATTATTTTATAATTTATTTTTAAATAAATATATTTTTAATAAGTTTATTTTATTAAAATAATATAAATTTAAAAAAATTATGTAATTTATCAAAAGACTATCATATTTAAAACTATATTATTCTAGACACTAAAATTTTGATTCCATTGAATCAAAATCTATTTTTTATAAAACTCATTATTTAATAATTTATAAATTAATAATAAAAAAAGGTTAAATATAAACATTTATTTATTTAGAATAAAATATAAAAAATTATACTACTAGGGTTTAGATACATAACCAATGATTACCCATTGTATGACTAAAGGGAAATGTGTGTGATGGTGGTATATTCTTGGGGTGGTTAGGCAAACACGGTTTGGGTTTTGATATTCAAAAGCTTGAACTTCTACCATAATTGATTTCACTAAAGATTTAGTTGTTGTATTTCTGCTCATAATTGGTCAAGGTAAAATCCCAATGATGCCATATCCCTTAGAAGCTTCAATAAATAGGCTTCATAGGGTACAATCTTATAGGTCAGGGCCATCAATTATTTCATCTATGAAAAATAGACTTTATCATAACCCTTAATATAATAATCTAACCAGTAACTGTACAATAGATATATTATCAAAGGTTAAGATTCATAATTTCCTTTTAAATATTATATGTTATATTTTATAGTGGTCCAATATAACCGAATTAGTGCGTATGTTTTCTATAACTATGAAATTTAATTAATAAGTGATCTTGTCATTAAATTATACACCCTTTGTAAATTTCAATCTAAAATTTTATTTCACGCCCTAATATAGATGAGGATACTTATTTTTTATTTCCTATTTTGGTTCCTAAGTTTAATCCTCAAACATTTGGTTATGCCGAAACACTTTTACTATTTTAGTTTTCTTGTTTCATAGAACATTGAATATAAGATATAATATCTTCACTATTTTCTCCTCATATGAATGATCATTATCCAATGGAACCAACTCTAGATATATTATATGTGAATGGTATGGTATGTGCTTATTTTATAGGGACACATAGAACACATAATTTTATCCACAACTCTGATTTGATCAAAGACATCAATGGGGATGAGGTATCTAGGACTATTATTTACCTTATTCCAAGACATTATTAATTTATTCAATATTGGTATATGAATGAATACTTTATCTCAGACAACAAACTCTAGTTATTATTTATGATTGTTTTTATATCTTTTTGGTCTACTTTATGTGTATTTCATATGATGTTTAATGGTTTGAACCTTCTATGTCAACTCTTGGATAAGATCAGGACTAAGAAGATTATTCTCTATAAATTCATCATAACATGTTCGAGTAAAACATCTCTTACAATTTAGAGCATCATAAGGTTCCATTTTAATTGAATAATATAAACTTTTTTTATATAATAAATAAACTAGGGGAAGTTTTATATCTTGAAATCCTTGGAAATACATTGAATAAGATATCATTAAATACTCAAGAGTTTAACTAATTGTTATAGAATATAAATCCACATGAGGGTGATAAGGTGTATAGAAACTCAATTCTATATCCAACTCTTCTTAAAAGATTCTATAGAACATCATGGTAAACCCTAGATCTCGATCAAATACAATGAAAATTGGAACTCCATACAATATTTCCACTTATCTTATGTATATCTTGGTGAGATGGTAAAGAGATAAATGTTCCATGATAGAAATTAAATGCATGGAATTTTTAAGCTGATCGATTACACCCAGATATTGTTATTGAATTTAGATTTCCTAGGAATTCTATGAAAAAAATCCATGGTTACACTTTTTGAATTTTTATACTATTTCGGGAAATGGTTTCATCATACCATTGGACTTCTGTTTTTTATCCTTTACTTGATGTTACACCAAGAATCAATATAACAATTATAAAATCTCTATCTTATTATTATCCCATATGATTTTTTACTTTAGAACACTATATATATTAGTTATTTTTGGATGAATGGAGAAGGTGTGTTATGTGGATCATCTAGAACTTCCCTCTTTAACTGTGGATCTGATAGTACACATGTCTAGGTTCCAACCCCCATAAATAAATATTTATCAAATTTGATCTCAAAAATATTATATTCCTTTTTCTATTTCTCCTAATTGTCTTTTTAGGCCTCCTTGATCCTCTCAAAAATGGATGGTTGAGTAGTTATTTGAGATATCAAGAATAAATATCATTTTATTATTTCTATTTAAATACATTGTATGTCCTTGATGATTGTATCCCTTTCAATCCAAATCATGGATAGTGTTGTAGTATCCTTTCTACTTAGATAACCTTCCTCTTTTTTTCTTTCCTAGGATGGTAATGGATTGAACAATCATAATACTTGATGAGCTCTAACCACCTTCATTGGCATATGTTGATATCCTTTTGTTTGGATATATGTTTGAGAATTTTATGATCAATATATATGTCTCAATTCTCCCTTTATAATATTTATACCTATTTTTTAATTTTTAGACCACTAAAACTAATTATATATCATGGGTTTGGTAGCTCTTATAATGGATCTTTAATTTCCAAGAGGCATAGGCTATCAGTTTGTCATCCTGTATGAGCACACAACCCAATAATATTTTGGAAACATCGATATAGATATCAAATCCTTCCCCATGGGTGGATAATTCATGAAAAAGTGAAGTGATTAACATCTAGTTTAACTTATTATAGTTATACTTTCTTTTATAAGTGTTAAAAAATTCAAAACCCTCTGAATTATATTAGTTAGTAGGATTGAAAATCATGATAAGTTTCTCACAAATTGACGACAAAAAATAGATAATCCAAGGAAACTACAGATCTATGTCATAGATATTGGTTTGGTCCATCCTTTAATTACCTTTGTTTTTTAAGGATCCATAAATATCACTTCATTTGTTAAAAAATTACCCAATAATGATATTTTCTCCATCTAAAACATGTATTTAAATTTATTTATATAAAATATTACCTTTTTCATGTTCTTAAGTAAAACTTTTAAATTATTATAATGTTTCTATTTTATTTTGTATTATATGATAAAATAGTTTATAAATACTTCCAAAAAAAAGTTGATGTGAATCCATAAAGAATCTATTAATTATGTCCATGAGGGTTGTGGGATAATTAGTGAGTCTAAATATATTCACTATGAACATGTAGTGGATATACATTTTTTAACAGAACTCTTGGGGATATCCTCTTTATTCACCTTTAGTTGATAATATTATCACTGAAGGTCAACCATAGTGGATATACACTCTTTATTTATTGTGATTTTTTATCACATGATAATCAATGAATATTCATATTTAACAATCATTCTCCATGAAAAAGAGACCCAACACACCCCATAGTGATTCACATGGGAATAAAACCCTTTTATCATGATTCTCTAGTTGTTTCTTCTTCATATTATTATATTCAAAAGTTACCATTCTTTATAGAGTTATGAATATTATCAAACCTTTAGGTATGAGTTAGACTTAGAGTCTCATCCTATCATTTTGGAGGAAGACCAGGAAATTTTTTGGGTATCACATCCACATATTCCCTTAAAATGGATTTTTCATCAAGGATGATCATTTCTTTAGTCTCAATTGTCTAAGATATATATTATTTATCATAAGTAAATCGTATCCACTATTGAGATGATGATTCCAAAGGATAATCATCCTCATCCCTCTACTATTATATAATTAGAGGGATATTCATGATATGGAGGGTGATTTCCATTTTCTTGAAATTTATGTTGGCTCTATACAAGGAAGTCCATACATAGAATTGCATCAAATTCTGTTAAAGGTTTTATCACAAGGTTAATTGGGATATTCATCCCATAAATATTACCATGGTATAAGTTATATAATTAGGATAGAATTATTTCCCCATTTTTAGTTTTCACTGACAACTCGATATCAATGATTTAAAATGGTGATTGAATAGTTCTACAAAACTTATGTGATTTGAAAGAATGAGTAAGACCATAGTCACATAAGACATTTAATTTAAACAAAAGGATAATAATCCTTCCTTCCCTGATTTTATTCTGGTTTCTCTCATTTTCATAATCCAAAATAGGCATATTGATGAAAATTTTCAAACTATTAAAAAAATAATGGTGAATCTATGAACATTGAGTTGATAACTCATAAATTACATGAATTCTTTATCCTGTGAATTTATAGGTTTGAATTTATGTTTTCAATGGTCAATTTCCAAACATAATACTTTCTTAATTTTAATTCCATTCCTAATGTTTTGTAAATATATTTTTAATTTAACAATGAATATCCATGTGGAGTATCAAAAAAGGCATGCAGTGAGGCCTCTTTTTCATGCTCTAGGTAATGATTGCGTTAATGCCAAATGTTCTCTATTTGGGATTATTATCCCTAGGTAAAATTTTGTTAGATACACATCTACTTGACCTATATAGATATTTATTTTTTCATGAAACACAATTAATCATTACTTTACCATAATTTGTGGATTTTTTCTTATGTTTAGTCTTATTTCTAAGGTTATCCCTAATTTTTTCGAATAATAATCCCCCAAAATAACTTGATTTTCCTTTGATACAAACTATTATAACCCATATCTTTAATACACTTTGTTTGATTATTTTTTTCATAAATACATACATAACAAAAACTCAGAAGATTGAGGGGCCTAGGGCCTTTGGAAAATTAGATTTATAGAATAATAACTTAAAATAGGGATACAATGGAAATATTTAAAACTCATTTACATGCTTTTAAAATTGTTTCTCTCTTCTAAAACAGCAAAGGATAACCTAGGGATTTACAAAAGAAATGGGTTACATATAAATCTCATTAAGGAAATAATCAATTCATAACTTGATGAAATTAATAAATGTCATTCAATAGGAATTTCAAGGTGATATAAAAGGGGTGAGATTCAAAATCATGAACATCAAAGTATGATATAAGATGATAACATCAAGGAAATGTTGGACGATACAAATTCTGGGTCTAGTTAGACTAAACCCAAAATTTATTAATGAAAAATAAGAGTACAATATTACACAGAGGAATCGTATTTACAAATTTGAGAATAAGACACTCCCCTCATGTCATCCTCCACCAACGGTACACAAAACTAAAGAGTACTATAGGACCACATGGAGGTCATTTCCATGAATTCTTTCTTTGATAAGGAATTAATAACTTGGTTAGACTCCATATAAACATGTGTGATCCTAATGTTGATATTCATTACTTGATCGATACTTTCTGTCCATTGAGGTAGAAGTCACCATGGAACATACCTAGTCCTAGAATTAAGAGCATTAACTTTATGTTCAGAGTCTGATTAAATCCATAATATATTCTAACTATGATAAAGAAATATTATTAGATAGCATAAATATTTTCCCACATATCAGCTTCATATGAAATTCCCATCACAATATAATGATGAAAATAGCCTTTGACAAAGACATGGTTTATACGGAATACACCACCACAACCCAATCATCCTGGTGCTCCCAAATCATCTCCATCAACATTGAATTTTATATAGGGAAAATAGAATGAATATAGTCTATATACCTGATCATTAGTGGCTTCTTAAATATAAATAAAATACACAAAAACTTAAGTGTCTGAAGGTCCGAGCAGTGTTTTCCATAGAACCAGGTTGAATGGCACCAGCAACATGTATGTCTCTATGAATCAGTAGTGCTCCAACATTAGAAGGAGGAGTTTTTTTGTCCAACAATAGCTCATTCCTAGTAGTCAAGACCATATAGAAATCTACTACTACAACTGAAATCATCATATTCTAAATCTAGTAACTATATCCATATTTAGTGATGTTGAGCATTAAATCCTCAAACTATATATGGTAGCATATATCAATATTTAAGATATCACCAATGTAGATCCATAGTTTCTGAGAAAAATAGTAGGGGATGAATAATTTATGGACATTGTTAGAATCATTCAATCATAAATGGAATACATATATAATGCATTAGCCAGCATTCCTTAGTTGATCATGTGTGTCAACCTATTCCTCCATATTCTCCAGAGTAGGAGAAGTCTAGAGGGTTGAACAAATGGAAATTTGAACTTTAGAAGCCAAGAGCATTATTGAGAATCACTGGAGAATTGAATACTATATAACTCTTTAGAATTAAAGTGGCCATTCCAATTGGGATTCTATATGAGGACATCATTATCCATGAAATAGTAATATTTAATTTCTATATTGGATTGAGGAGCCACCATGACATCAAGGTTGTCTCTATGATCCAGAAAATAATTCGCTAACATATCCTCCAGATTCGTGGGTATGTCACCCATATGTAAAGGACTATCTAAGAAAGGATTATACCAACAATTATGATTATATTGTATTATCATAAACCATATTGATTTTTGAATAATTTTATTGAAATAATTTCTAAGAGAAATCCACAAAAATGAAGATAAATATTATTGATAACCATTATGAATATTCATTTTAAATGGCAAGACAAAAATTCCAAAGATGAGTCATTTGAGTTTAAGATATTCCATGTGAACTTATTGATAATTCCATTATTTAAGATCTTAAGATCCATGATTCTAAGGCCTCCCATCTCAAAGGGTTTAGTGCACTATTTCTAAGAGATTGTGATCATATTTTATTCATTGATCGATCTTATCCAGATGAAGTTTCTCATCATGAAATGAATTTCACTGAGCAAAGTTATTATCCATCGATAGAGTGATAATTAATACACAAATTTTAATGTAATCACTGAGTTAATTAGGCAAACCCTCCCAGCTTGAGATAGAGCTTTCCCTTTCCATCTGGCTATATAACTAATAATACCTAAATATATACCATCAAGATACCGCCTCTATACCTTGCCACAAAAATTTGGGACCCCAAGATAAATGAATGGAAGGAAAAATTTACTAATTCCAAGGGTCCGGATAATCCTATTTTTTTCAACAGTGAATCCATCACCAAAAATAGTGAAGGATTTATTCCAATTTTTGTGATTCCCAGTCACTGACTCATAGAGTAAAAAAGGTCCTTTACTGTAGAGATAGTATTCCTTGAGGATTTCCAAAATATGATTATGTCATCATAATATAATAAATCATATGGGATAAGGTTATATCTTCTGGATTTGATCGGTTTAAATAATCCAACTTGAGATATCTCATTGAGGCATCTACTTAAATATTCTTCATCAATGGAAAAATAATCCTAGATAGTGGATCACCTTGTTTAAATCCTCTTATGCATTGAAAGTATCCCTTGGGAGAACCATTGATAAGAATGAATATCCTTAAAGATATAAGAATATTGTTAATGAGTCTCATGAAGTCATTTAAGAAACCAAACCTCGTGAGTACGCTAATGATAAAGCTCCATTTTAATGTGTAAAAAGCTTTGGAGATGTCATTTTTGAGATAAAGGTTACCTAACTTTGTCTTTATTTTCATTAGGTTGATGATTTCTGATGTGGTAAAGAGACAATTCTGAATATTCTTGCAGGGAATAAATCCAAATTTATTAGGATAGATATGTTCCTCGATGATATTAGCCAATCTATTCATAATAATTTTAATAATGATCTTGGGGTGGTGTTACTAATATCTATAGGCCTGAAGTCTTTGATATCAATTAAAAAAAATTTAGAAAAGTGGTGACATGAACTTTTTACCCAATTCATTCCCTAAAGAAATTAATTAAAATAAAAAATTATATTAAAAACACGAGGTGTAAATATTTTAAACCAATAGGGAACCTTGGGGGTAAAATATGAAAATTCTAAGAGAAATAAACCAAATTCATGAGTTACATAAAATAAGTCTGAGACAATCTTTCATCTACCTAACTTTTCTAGAGAGGATAGTCATCATCCACTAAGGGATCCATAAGAAAGAATCACCAATGTAAAAATACCCAGACATTGTAGAAGATCTGATGTTGAAAAGAGAATGTTCTAGGTCTATTACTAATAGAAATATGGTTAGAAGGAAATAGAAAATCAGCAGTGAAATAGACTTGTATCTACACCTACAGAGAACTCCCATCCTACATCATGGTTTAAAAATGAATAAATTGGATAGCTCCAACTATAGTGGAATGACATTCACCTTCAACACCAACCAGTGCAGTGACCAAACTTGAATCCTGTCCAGATTCGCTACAGTAAACAAGCAATGAAGAGGATAGTCTAGATCTAGCTTGAGTTTCACCTAAAGACTAGTAAAATTAGATATTCAACATCAATCTTACTTCAACTGCAACACCATCTAAGACACTATAAGCTCAAACGAGAGAAATCCAGTGCAGCAGCAAGAGCTCCACTCAATTTCAATATCCTTTTTATGAATCAAAGAAATGATGTTAGAGTTAAGACCATATGTCATGTTGGTATGAGTAAAAAACATCTCTGACTTCATTTACCATATAATCATGCACAATATCCAAATAAAACATAATGAACTTGTTCATGAATCCATTCTGTCTAGAAGAACTTTCCATATTTAGAGAAAAGATAGCTTCTTTAATTTACTCCTTTTAAGGGGCCATTGTAGGAGAAAGGTTCTTGTGTTCCTCTATTCAAGGGGAAATATTTTCAATCATCTTGTGAGTGTGATCCATATCATTATTAGAGTATAGACTAGTATATTTATTTATCACTACATTTTAAATCTCACTTTTCGAGGTTTAAAGGCATCCATCAATATAATTTCCTTTAAGCCTACCTTATTCCTTCTTTCCTTAGGCATTCTATGGAAATATTTGGAGTTCATGTCACCATATTTTAGCCATTTTAAATTCATATGATTACAATATAGCTTTTCCTTCATAGTTAAGAGATCATCTTGCCTTAAAATATCTTGGAATTCCTCTGTTCAGGGGTTTCTTAGGTGCTGATTCATAATTTGATAGCTTTCTAAGTTTTCTTCAGCTAAATTAATCTCAAGATCAGGTTTAGAAAAAAAATTCCATCACCAATACCTTAAAATTATTTTAACATTCCCTATTTATTCACAAAGAATGTGAAGAGGGATTTCCATGCTGAATAGGCCTCTAATCCTCAATAATCACTTACCTTCATCCAAGATTCACAAGCCACCCATTATAATAATGAAAGGGGAGGGGGACATACCTGAAAATTTGAAATGTTATGTCAATCCCAATAGGGTTGTGATCTGAGTGATGATTTGGTAAAGTGTGCCCATAAATACTAGAATCATCACTCTCATTATCCAGATGAACAAAAAATTTGTCAAGTTTACTTGACTATCTTCCATGAAGAGTATACCTACTCCAAGTAAAATCATCCCCTGTAATTGATATTTTAGAAAGATGACATTGATTAATGGTGGAGGAGAAATCCAAAGAGGCAAATCGGTTGAAATTCAATACAACTTTTTCTTTAGGTTTCAAGATAGCATTGGAATAACCCATAACCACCTATTTTTTAAAACCAATTCCATAAAATGCTTCATGCTCATTTTGAATGTCCCGTCTTCTGATATAGTATGAAGAGGAATACACAAAGGAAGCCTCAAAATTTCATCCATGATATATACTAGAGACATAGATCCATTTTGGTTTCCTGATATAGGAGTTAACCTATATACACCCATGCAAAAAGACCCAAAGTTGATCCATGCTAAGATCATGAGAGTTTTGAGAAATAATCTGATAACCAAAGGATGACCACTTAAAATACTTACATCTTTCAAAATACATTTTAGGTTCTAAAATACCAATCAACATATTATTATAGGAAAATATATAATGTCTAAGGACCTTTTGAATTGGAATATTCCCAAGACATTGATAGTTCAAATATAAAATCTTCATTGATGAAGAGTTTGGCTCTTTGTCAGGGGCCTTTCCTCATTGGAAGCATCCCTTGGACCATTTCCTTTCCTCCATCTTCCTTTTTTACTTCTTCACACTATAAGTTGGTTGTACTGATGGTGAACCAACAATCATGACACCTAAATCCACACTAAGTACCATAGCCTTAGGTTTTAAGGGGTTATGTCCTGCTCAGCAGGTTCTGGATCCTCAGATTCATCTTCCCAAAAGGTTCCACATAACAGTGTAAACTTTTTTTGGAAAAAATGTGACTTGGATAATTTCCCAATTTAGAGGACTATCTAGAATCCTTATCTAGTTTATTCTATGTGAATGGACTATCTAGATTTCATCCATCAAGTGAATACACATTTATTATCTCATCAGCATGTTTAGGAATTGAATCCTTTAATACTACATCATTTCTTTCATGGGTATGAATCATTAGTGATGCAAACTCATTACTCATATTTGGATGAGAATAATCCCCCTTGTGGACATGATTACATGGATTATATATCCTCATTTGTATAATTTTTCCTACAATACTTCTCATCAGTATGAGGTAACTCATGGGGAGATACAACAGCCTCCGGCTCACCCACGTGTACCTCACATGACTCATGCACAATTAGTGCAGTCCCAGAACCATGTCTTACATGAGATAAACCCCTAGAGTCATCCTAAATAATGGTTATTTCATTATGTAACCTAGTATTTTGTATATAAGTGTGTGTAGAATTTATTATTCCAACCATATCACTTCTATTCTTCTCACCAACCTGATTCAGCAGCCTATAATTCCCCTAAGAGAGGGATGACTATGTCTAGGAAGGATGAGGTTTAGAATCATGGATGGCTTGGTCATCAAGAGTATTCATCACAACTTTTTCATCTTATTTCCACCCATTAGAAGGTTCCATACCACCCTCAATATTCCCAAGGGTAGACCCATTGTTAGGAATCTATCCTTGATTTATTTCAAGATACTCCCCAATTTGACAGGTAACACTTGAATTAATTTTAACTATCTCATTCACTTGAGATGTGGAAGGAATTGAAACCAGGCCACCATTAGGAAATGGTATTGAAGAATGATTCCCAGCCAAAAACTCACCACCATTACGGTCCCTTGAACCCATGTCACTACTTGTTTGTGGAGTCAAACCCATGTCTTTTCCTTTCTTTCTATGGAAAAAGGCATCATCATGCCCTCTCACTTTGAAAAAAGAGAAATCCTTATCCCTTTTACATTCATAATAGATGAACAAAGAAACTAAAATTCATACATAACTTTGGCTTCCTCTCATACTAAATTTCTATATTCATGTTTTCACCCCTCATGGTAAGCACTACTTCCTCCACTAGTGTTCTGGCCTATCAACTTCAATCAGCACTCTCATATAATTCCCAACATGTGGACTATCTGTTTACCTATCCATTCGGATGGGAATTCCAATTGATGAGGAAATATCCCATAAAATCCTTGAATGTAAATATAGTCAGTTCAACCAACATATCTAAATCCAAATTTGTGTGATAATGAATTACATTATTCAGATAAAAGATTTTATGCCACTCTTGAATTATTAAAAATAAAGTCTTCAAGGGTAATGGTCTGAAGATCGAAGCCTTGTGCTTTCACTCATTAGAGGGGAAGGTTAAATGATAATAACCCCTCCCCGTAGTTTCCATTCACGATTCTTCCAAACTCCATAGCTCTACAATCCTCTTAGTAATATCATTAAATGTCCATAATTTTTCACCTTTGGGTACAATAACCCATGTGATGACCGAAAACCTACATAGCTTAACATGTTATTCAAAATCATCCTGATTGGCCAAAATGTGTGAAATCCTTCCCTTCCTAAGGATCCTTCTAGGTTGAGGCATATCAAAATTCGAGAAGGAAAAGTTGGATGAAAATTTTACCACCTCTGTGAAGTTTTCAATCTGTTTGACCATGTCATCAGGTGAATTGAACACTAGTTTTAGGTTTGGAAGTGAATTGGAAAAGTTCCTTGTGTCCAAAATTATCACTCAATCGATCAATTACTTTATTGTTCTTACTTTCTTATCCTTCTTCTTGAATGGGTCTGGTCACCTCCTTTTTCTCCCCTTGAACCTTTATCTATCTAAGAAAACATTACAATGTGGAAACAACATAAAACATGACATCATAAGCATTAGTTATGGCTAATTGATAAGAAAAAATTACATAGTTTGATATAAATAACCTCCAATGAACCATACATGGTATCTCATGAGATAAAAATAATAATCATTCCATTTGAGGGCTATATAATTTCAGGCCCACTCATCACATTCATAAAATATATATGCATTTGTGTACCACATAGTTCAAACAACATAAGAACTCCATCTGTCACTTTTAACCTCATGATTAAGGAGTGCTGGTTTCATAAATGGATGTCCCCTATCAATTAAGTATATGTACATCTAGGTGAATAACATTGAGTGGAAATGGGGATGTCCATTCACAATACAAAATTTTGACATGGAAAATCACAGGATAATTTCGGCATCATAGTAGGTGTACATAAACATTAATCGAAGGGTTTAATGAAATTTAAAGGTGGCATCTCATTACTAGGGAATCATAAGTAGAGTAAATGTATTTGTAAAAAAACATTACAACATGAAAAATTGGAAATTAAAAGGATTAGTACAAAGAAATAACTTGAATAAAAAGGAAGAGGAGTGTATCCCTGACTTTAGCAAGGTAACAGCTTAGGTAATGGTTATAACAAGTAGTTATAAATTATCCTAAAATTATTATAACATCAATTTCATTGTAAAGGTATATTTTTATATACATGAAAATACAATAAATTTATATTATAAATTATGGATATATATAAGGTACTTGAATAGAAAAGAAGAGAGAGAGAGATCCCTTATCTTGAGAGGGCGCTTATAAAAGCTATAGAATATATTATTAATAGATTGAGAACAAATTGTGAGGGATTTATAGAGATATATAGAGAGTAACATCATGATAAGTGGGTTTTGAGTTAAGTGGAATGGTAATTTCAGAGGGTATTTATAAAAAAAATAGAGGGGAATCATTTATTAATTTTGAAACATAGGTTTTGGACTATATTTAATAAAATAAGAAAAACCAAAAACCTTCTTAATGTTTTCACGCATGGATTCTTCCAAATATGTGTGGATTTTAGATTTTTACAAGGTCAAGAACCGAAAATATTAAAATAATACCATTAGTGATGTGGAAGTGAGTCATCTTTAGAAAGAATTTATTTCAAAATAAAAAATAATAAAATATAGGTTTCAGAGGATTCATTAGTGGAATATAAAATTAATCAAATAAGAAAAACACATTATTTTAAAGGGAAAACATATTTTGTATCGTTTATTATCCATATTGTATTTTTTATAAATTGAATTGGATATAATTAAATTATATTATCATTTAAATTTAAATAAATATTATTTTGTAAGATTATATTATTAAAATAACAATAATTTAAAAAATTAATGAATTCATCAAAAGATTATCATAATTGAAACCATATAATTTCCAAAAAAAATTCATTTTTATGTATCAAAATCTAGTTTCTATCAAACTCATTTTTTAATCATTTATAAATTAATAATAAAAATGATAAATATAATCATTATTTGATTTAAAATAAAATACAAAAATTTATTCTACTTGGGTCTAGATACATAACCCCTTATTACACCAGCATACAACATAAGGGTAAAGTGTTAAATTGTGTAACTTTCATAGGGTGGTTTAGAAAACATGTTTTGGGTGGTGATCATGATAAGCCTAAAATTATCCTATAATCACATTTGATCAAGCATTAGTTATTCAATCTCAACTTGGGGATGGTCAATGGGAATTTCCAATAATTTCATCTCCCTCGTAAGCTCTGATAAATGAGATTCATTGGTGTTTGATCCAACTGATAAAGGAATTATATTATTATATCTATGTAAAATTTATTTTATTGTAACTATTAATATACTAATCACAATAGTCATTGTAAAATGACTATATTATCATCAATTAAGATACATAATGGTCTATTAAATTTTACATGGTATATTTTATATTATTCTAAAAACAAAGGTGGTTCATGTGTTTTTTATAAAAAAAATCATAATAAAGAATTTAGTAATTTAAAAAATGTTGATTTAATTTATAAAATTTATGGTCATTATACTCATCTCAGGTTTGGAACTTTCCTTATAGAAACCTATTTCCAAAATAAATAACAAAGGTGATTCAAAGTTTGTAATTTGGAATAAAAATAAATATTATTTTATTAAGAAATATTTTTTGATACCCCTTTATAATTATATTGTATAGTTGATTAATTAATTTCCTTCAGAAAAAATTTTGTCTCACATCCCATGATCACATAGTTCTTGGGTGAACACATCGAATAATGTGTCCAAAACTTGTGAATATCTAGATAAGGATAAGATAATTATATATATTGAATACAAAATAGTTTTCAATTTACTTTTTAGTATATACATGATGGAAATTAATTATCTCAAAGTCACATAATGACAAGGAGTGTTGCTATATTTTTCTATTGACATAACAACAAATTGGATTTCTCTTAGAGTGTAATAACTTTAGAATGGAGATCTTACACATGATCAAGATAGAAAGAGGTAAATTTATCGATGTATAGTAAATTATTTCCATTAAAAATGCCCAAACTCTAAGAAATTACTACATAAATGACGTATTGATGGGTTCCATATTTAATTCATTAAAGTATTAAAGACCGTCCTGGCCATATAAGATGTTTGTATTGTCACTTATGATACTCATCAAATATAGACCATACTCTTCCACCAAACTAGAGGGAATGGATATATTTATCCACCAAAGATGCATGATATATTGAAAAAACTAAAATGTGTTAGGCATTATAGATATGTGATAATTTAATACATGAACCCCAGAAGTTCTTACATACAATAAAATACTACTTAGAATTTTTTTAGTGGATATATGGCATGGCTCCCAACTCTCTCGCCACTTGCATGAAGTTCATATTTATCATTACTGCTAATGAGTTCTTTAATAAATCGGAAATTTTTTTACCCTTTGATGAAGTAGTAATAAATATTGTTATCATATATTTTAAATTCCAACATTATCACTAGGTTTGGATTCCATTACATAATATTGACTAAAACTAACATCAACTTTTGGGTGATTGAGATGAAGAATATGTATATGGAGTATAGTATTTGATCTAATAATTCATCACACTATCATGTGGTTTTATATGGAATTATAAAGTGTAAGTAACTGGCTCGGGCTGACCCGACGCCTCACCAAACTCAATCCATCATTGGGCCAAATATAATTCCTCAGTCCCCAATAACTAGAAACTAGTGTCTGGTCATTAAAAGAGACACATAGGAAAACTTTTAATATCAAATAATACGTAATTAATAGTATATCATTTAAAAAATATCCTTCATGGACCACAAATACATTTTATACCAACTAAAAAAATATACATATGAAAAATAGAAATATAAGAGTGTAATGAGTTATAATTAATGAAACTAAATCAACCCAATTAAATAAATGACCAAAACATTCATTAAAAATTTATAACATACGTATATAGATAGGATAAATTAACATGAAATAAAAAGATATAGTGGTGGTTTTCTTGGTTGATACATCACTAGAAAACATTTAACAAATCAAAAGGACACATCCATGAAATCCCCTGAAAACAGCCTACATCCCAACTCATTATCATTAAATTACAAGAGAGAGGAAAACAAAAATAGAACTTAGAAAATTTATAAAATAGAAATTATATATTCCTATACATGATTTTTTATGTAGGGTGTGACCTAATAATCCTTTTGGGATCTAACAAAGGAGTATCATGAAATTACTTCAATAAATTTCTTCATGAAGGATAGTTTAAAATAAAATAGAAGATAAGGTTTTTAATTCTTATTAATGAATCATTAAATAAAATCACATACTAATCTCTAATAAGGAAAAGGTTTTTATTTTTTAATACTAAACAATGGAAAATATTATTGAAAAACATGACAAAAACTTTGGGAATTATAAAAACACCCAATATTAATTTTCAAAACACCTCAAAACCCATCATTCATATACTTTTATAATATGGTACTTTTATCCTTCATGTATAATAGTTTCCCAAATTCTCTCTCTAAAATCACTTATCTAGCCATTTGATAATTTTACCCAACAATAAATAACCAAGTCCAATTAATAAAGTCACTAAAACATTTGTAATGTTAATAAATAAAAAAATGGTTCCATAAAAATCAAGTAGAAGGGGATATGATAATTAAGTCATTGAAATACTCTTGAAAACCCAATTACTAAAGAAAAAGTTTCAATGGGTACACCCTTGGTCCTAATTTTAGATGTTCCCAACTTAATTATAATAATATGGGTCATCATTTGATATATGTTGAGTCTTAAACATAAGACAGACAATCAAACTATCCCACATCGAGGTCATGGAATGACACTCCCCTCTTAGACATATTTCATAGTTTAGTGTAATCTAGAAACATGTTTAACAACAAGAGTAGCATCAATAAATACCTCCCACATATAAACATATGTCCTCAAAAAAATATAACATAATAGGTGAGTAATAATTATAGATAAACACATAAATAAATTATAAACAATATCTCACACCTCATCTATAACACTCACACATAGAACATCCCCTTATCACATGATACATATAATCATTACATAATAAACAAACTATAACATAGATAATTTACATGGGGAAACATTCAGGGTATGTCACATATATCAATCCATTTTTTATACAGTTCCAAACAGGACTTCACTGGAAAGTGGACTATGATAGTCGTGTCTTTTACAATTTTTCATTAAAACAATTATTTTAAAATAATCACTTTTAAAAACATAGAAATTCAATTGAAACACCATCCGTTAAACTGTAAATTTTTTTGGAATACATGGTTATTTTATTTTTAAAACTAATATACGATATAAAAACTTCACTTTCCATTTAAATTAATTTAAAATACCTTTATAACTTTCAAAACGGATCTGGCATATTTGAACACTCATTTTATAAGTATTTCTTTCAAAATTACAATAAAAAATATTATTTCAAACCATAATCAATATAAAGAATTTTAAAACATAGAATAATATTTATACATAGTCATACACATAAAAATTGAGTTTATAAAATGGAATCACTCAATGATTTTCATGATGATGGAAGAACTGAGAAATACCAAACTCAAAGAAACAATAATGTTATTGCAACACATTACCTTCCATGGAGAATTCCCAAAAGATAAATGAATCCCCTTTTACAATCCCAGAATGACTAATACCCCATTTTTAGAAAACCTTATTCCCTTAATACCATCTACATAGTTATTATAGATCCAAGTTAGGAGGAAAATAAAAAGGTTTATAGTAGAGGAATAAGGATAGAGGATAAATAGAGAATAAGAGAGGATGTACCTTGAAGAATACTTTTAATGAGAGGGGAATAAACCCAAAAACGAAGGAGGAGGAGTGGAAACATATAAGGACTAAAAGTTTGTATCGGATTATCATGAGGGATAATAGAGTAGATGACAAGAGATAAAATCATGAGGGGTAATTCATTTAATTTTGTTTTTAAATGAAATCTAAAAATACCATAGGGTTCATACATGTATTTTTGAAAAACTAAGTTCCCATAATGTATTTAGAACTACCCATACTACATCATGATCCATGTTGGCCTTGAAAATTTTCAACTAACATTGTAAAGACCATGTGTAGAAGAGGAATTTAAATAACTTTACAATTTTAAGCCCAAAAATATTAGAAACTCAAGAATATAATAAAGACCCATGAATAAATAAAATAATATAGAGAAGTTAAAATTTAAGGTTTGAAAATTCTCCCCACCACAACACTCTCTGCCACTATAAATCCATTATTCCAAAATAGATGGTGATGGAAGACAAATCACTCCATACCCTGATACTAAAGTTGGTAGTTCTGATGTAAAAGTATAGAACTATCACTAAAAAACAAAACCATCAAACAAAATTCATCATCCAAATCCATTCAACTAAAATCATCAAATGATTATATCAAATTTATAAATAAAAAATAACATGAAAAAAAAAGTTAAACACATCTTACCCAAAGCTCTAAAAGGATGGAGAATAATTATATGTCTCCCCCAATTTTATAATTTCTCTAATATCATGAATCTATAAGAATAAAATTCCTAAAAGGAATCTAATATCCTTAAGAAAATTCTACCAAAATAAATAAGCTTACAAAAATGAAGAACATCACATAACCGTCTAGGAATACATCATTTCCTCCCCATCCACAATGAACCAGGAAATAAACCATAAATTATCCTCAAAACGAAGGAAAATATGTTTACTCCTTGAAACAATAATCCCTAACAGAAAACTAGGACCTCAATAATAGTACTCCATCTCATGGTGAACCTATAAATAGAAATACCACCCTTGGTGCTCATATGAAAGTAACACTGGTTCTAATTACTCATGTATAGACCAAATGGCCTCCCATATTTATCCCCATAAACAATTATCAATAAATAAAACACATAAACAAAACTTTAGATAATTATTATACCCAAAACCATAAAATCCTCATGAAACAAGATTCCACCCACCAAGACAAAAACATAACCTCAAAAGTATTATCCATTTAAATGATTATCAAAAATACACCCAAATCATTAAGAAGTCCAAAATCTAAAAAATTGAAACACATAAAATGACCAAAAATCCTGAAAATGAATACACATGAGACTAATTCTGGTTACCCAACATATATATTTCATTGAAATAAACCTAGAAAATATGTTAAGGGAGAATCCTAAAATACTGAATAAGATGTCTATAATAGAATAGGATCTAAATAATCACAATTGAGTAGCACAAGATATATCTTTTACAACCAGTAAAGAAAATTAAAAATTCTTAAATGTGATCCAAAATGATAGAACATTCCATGCCCACCACTCCTTTCTAAATCAGGGTGGATCACAAAATTGAAGGAAACCACACTATGAAATTAAAGGTTTAACCTAGGGGATAAACTCAAAGAAAATAATTAACAATTCATTCTTTACTATTTTGAGAGTAATACTTTAAATAATACATAATATGAACACCTTAAGTCCACACCTCAAATGATAAAACAATAGTCAAAATATAACTAAAGAACATTCCAAAAAAAACACAAAAACAAAACACTTCATTTTTATATTATATAATTTCCATCACTTTTATAATCTTCATCACCATAAATGATTTAAATTTATTTTACAAAGAATCACCATTGAAAAAAATAACACCCTTATCATTTTAAATTAAATCCTAATTGAGAATAAACCTCATTTTATTTATGAAAAAAATCATTTTTTAAATTAATTATAATTTTAAATAATTTTTAAAGTAAATATGATCATACCAAATATTCACATAAAACTAATTTACCATTATAAATGGTACCATTTCAATACCTTAACATAAATTACCACATTAATTTCAAATTTTGATCCAAATTCCCAATAAAATATGTCACCTTATAAACCATTTCATAAGAATCATCGAATGTATTTTCAAAAAACCATAAAAATCATTTTTTGACATCACACATTTCATGAAATTCCTCATACACACTCAAATAATAATATAAAAACTAAACATACAAAAGTAATAACCAAGATAAATGGAATATTTATTCAAAATCAATATCAAAAATTTCAAAACACCAAAAAATGACTCTTAAATTTATCCTCAACAAGTGTAAACCATATTAAGGGAAATCTGAAGGAAAGATGGATAAAAATATTATATATCAAAGAGATACAAAGCTGTGAATAGTTTATCCATATTATTTTTCAATATCTGAAACATCCATCAAAAATATAATATGTGGTTTTAGAGAAATTTAGAATGGTCTCTATATGGTTTTTAAGACTATGTGAGATAACTATGTACAACCAGTTCAACTTTAATTTTTATCGCAAACAACAACATGACTCATAAAATCACCTTGTAATGTCATCATGAATCCAAATATAAACCTATAATCCTAAAACACATTAAACACCCAATAATTAAATTAAATTTAAAGAATCAAATCCAAAAATTCCATGGAAACCAAAATTTCCAAATGTTAAAGGTGTTTAAAGGCCCTTCCCCATGTGAACCTCTTGAGTTTTGGTGAAATTCATTTTTTCATGATACCGTGATAGGATATAAATAAATAAAAATATAATCCTTAATAAACTATGGACTTACCATAAATTTTGGATCTCATACCATTAGAAATTAACCTTAAAGGGCTAACCCAACATTTCTCTTGGCCCAATACGTCACTAGCCCCAAAGGGTGTTATCAATCCCCACAGGCTGGAAACCAGTGCCTAGGCATTAAATAAAACACGATTAGAAATATTTCACCCTTAAATCATAGTTAATTCAACAAAGATCATTTATCAAAACTATATAATAGTATTTTCTTATAATTGGAATCTTTCAAAAATCAACTAATCAGAAGAATAAAATAAATACATGAGATGAATTAGTTATAAAAAATGAAATGGATTTAACCCATCTATATAAAAATTTGACAACACACATGAATAATATATAAAATGAATAAAAAACTATAATAAAATAAAGTAAAATAAAATATTAAAATGGTGGTCTTTTTGTATGATACATCACTAACAAAAAGTAAAATAACTGAAAACCCACCTCCATGCAACCCTCGTATTCACTCCAACTACAAGACCATCATTTTCATCCCCAAAAAATACTATCTAAAATAGAACATTTAACTTGTATAAAATATAATGGATACAAACACACATATGTGTGTGTATGAAGGTTTTGAGATAAGATTCCATATAGGATCTCATTATGGAGTCTTACAAAAATTCATTAAATAAAAATTTCATGAATGAATGTTTCAAATTCAATAGAAAATATGGTTTTCTAATTTTTATAAAGCAATATTGAAATCGAACTATGTACACATCTCTATTAAGAAAATGTTTATCTTTATAAAACTAAACTAAGAAAATCCAATTTTTTAATATAAATATAAATTCTAAACTATATGAATACAAAAAAATAATTTTTAAGAAACCTCAAAATCGATCATGAATTTACTTTTTTTTAAATAAATTTCACATTCATTTTTAATAGTTTACTGAAAATATATCTCCAAAATCAATTTTCAAACCACTTGAAAAAATATTTCCATCATAAATAAATAACCAAATTAAATGAAATTAACAAGGAATAAATAAATTCCATATAACAGTAAGGATAATAGTTAAAAAATCATGGATAAGGGGATATGGTAAGCAAGAAATAGAAATCCCCTAAAATAACTATAATCCAATGTATAATTTCCATGGGTTACACCACATTTCCTAATGTGAGAATATAACATCCATTATAAAATAATATATAATTTCATATAGCCTAAATAGAGTCTTAAACATGACACAATCCATCATACTAGTAGACTTTGACATCATCACAATGTCACAAGACACCTAGCCATATTTCATGTTAGAAAAGACCCTATAAGCATGTGTACCAACTATGGTTGAATGAATCAAGGCCGCCCACCTAGATACCCATATTCTTAATATCTATCAAACACTATAGGTGATAATGAATTAATATAAACATGAAAATAAAGTATAAAAAATATATTACACCTCACCTCTAATGCCCTTGCATAGAACAACACATTTTAACATCATACATCCAATTATCACATAAAAAACCCCATAATAGGTATCAAATACATGGGAAAATAATGGGGGTCTCTCATATATAAAAAAATCATTTATTTATGTAATTTAACATGGTAATTATCTAAAAATTCACTTGGAATTATGATTGATTTCCTTTTTTCATTTAAACCAATCTTTTAAAACATTTTCTTTAAATCATGTAGAGAGATAACTAAAACACCACTCTTTTATCCTAATATAGTCATTGAAGAAATAGTTTTTCAATTTTTAAAATTAAAAAAAACTTAAGAACATCATTTCCAATCAATATAAATTTATAAGACCACATAGACCCTTCACAAGGGGCCCATTGTGTTTGTACACTCATATTCAATGGAATCGGTTGAGATTCATAAGAAAACATTTTATAAGAAGTCATAAATCCATATGAAATGTTTATAAACATATTATCGAATTTATACATATATATATAGTAATAAAAATTATTTTATAAAATTAAGGCACACTGTGACTTGAAAGATATTGGGAAAATAGGGAAACACTTAACACATTGAAATCAGAATGATCTCATAATGCATTTCTTCCCATGGAGAATGCCCAAAATAACCTACAATAACTCTCTATAAGTCATAAAAGACCTAATCTTAGATTTTAGAAAAACCAAAACACCCAAACCCAACAATATAGTTACTATTTCTTCATCATAGTATGAAAATTGAAGGGGTAATGGAATAAGGAAAAGGGGAGAAGGAACAAGGGATAAGAGAAAGATACCAAAATAGAGTTACCTTGAATCTCAGTTGAAATAAGATGGGAAAACACCAAAATTGGATGGATGGAGAAGTGTAAACCTCAAAGGAAACCAAGGTTGGATCATTCTATATTGAGTTAGAAGGGAGTATAGTATTAGAATTATTATAAATATGGGAATTTGGGTGATTTCTTATTTAAAAGACATATGGTTAAAATACATGGTTTGGATTCCTAGTTTAGAAAATTATGTGGAAACCATATTGATATAACTCTCAAAACAATAGTATAAAGTATGGTTCTCTTACATAATTTGTAGTAAATATATGAAAAAATATTTAAAAACTTATAATTTCACACCCAAATTCTTCCAAGACCCATGAAAAAAATAATTTCCCATGAAAAATAAAATTATAAGGTGAAGTTAAATATATTCATGTTAAGTAGAAGATATCTATAAGTATTATTCATATATCCTTATCAAAATTTTGGAAAAAAATAATAAACCATATTATGATAAATACTTTCATTCTTTATGGGCTCATTGAACTATTAATAATACATCCAAAAAATTGAACACATTTTCTCTAGTGTGTGGGTCATTAGTAGTATTTCCCACTAAAGCCCATTTTCCTTAAATTTTTATAGATATTAGAAATAAACTAGCTAAATATAAATTATCTAAAAAAATTATTTACGATATAGATAGACTCAATGAGAATAGGTTATACACTTTTCATAACAATTAGGTACAGTAAAATAATGTTTCATAGGTATTGAACAAGAAGCTTCCTTTATAATCATTTGCACAAGTAGAATTTTTGTTGATCCTAATAATTTAAATGATACCCATAAATAATCCTATGATTATACAACAATAATGGGATATACCTAATGATATAAAAATGATCAACATAAATGGGCCTTATTAATAATTTACAATTGATATAGAGTGTACTACGCCACTTGATATTGAAAGGATCCTTAATAAATTCCTAATATCACTCAGTAAGGGGTTACAAAGTCCAATTCATATGAACCTAAACATCATTAAACTAGATTTCTTACTGAGTGTAATATCCTAATATTTGAATATATGACTTTATTTAA
The DNA here is from genome assembly GCA_963277665.1 of Viscum album. Taxonomy (NCBI): domain Eukaryota; kingdom Viridiplantae; phylum Streptophyta; class Magnoliopsida; order Santalales; family Viscaceae; genus Viscum; species Viscum album. Next base: position 670,235,834 of record OY728139.1, on the reverse strand, counting down.
ATGATCTTAATGTGTTTGATAGATTTCTCTACATGAAACACCACACTAAAATGAAACTGCCATATATTTTAATAAATATATAAATATTAGATATGACTATTAAAAACTATATTTTGAATTATTCTGAATGAATATATGTATCTAAATTATTAAATATTTATAGAGTTAAATTAATGGAAACTTTGAATATGAATTAAATTCCATTTGTATAGTAAAAACAAGAATTAAAATTATTTTATAATTAAAATTATATTATTCTAAAATTGGTTTTTTTGATAAAAATAAAATTTTATTTGTTTAAAATAATTAAAATAAATTTTTATAATATTATAAAAAGATAATAAAAAATTAATTGAGAGTAAATAAGAATAAATATTAGCGAGGATATTAAAAATTTATTTTATAATATGAACTATTTTCGACTATATTTTAGTACTTCATATAAATAATAAATTATAAAATTTTCCGAAATTTATTTTATAAAATGAAAATAATTATTTCATTAATCATTATAATTTAAAATTAATATATATTTTTTTTTATTTTTCTAAAAATAATGATTTTTAGTTTAATAAAGAAAAATATCATTTTACAAAAACATGACCTTTATGATATTATTTTCATATAAGAATAAATTATAAATTAAAAAAGAATTATTGTAAGATAAAATATGTGTTTTATAAGTGAATTTAATTTTTTTAAATATTTATTTTTAATTTTCAAAAAAAATATTATATTTGATAACTTTTATAATATTTTCTTCGTAAAAAGTTTCTAAAAAATTAAACATTTTTTTAAAACAAATTACTATTAATTTTATAAATTTAATCAAATTAAATTGATTTCAAATTTAGATTAATTGGGTCCAAATTAACTAATATAGTATACTTTATTTTTTCTATAAAATAAAAGTCACATTTGGTAAAAACATGTTAACAAAGTTGAAGATAAAATGGTATAAGTAATAATTCAATAGGTAAAGGGATTTAAATATGATAAAAAAACATACATAAAATTGAGTGTATGGGGTTTGAAAAATCTATATATCTTACCTAATACATTATATCTCAATTTTTTAGTCACTTTACATGTTTAACAGGGTCTAACTTTATATTAAGTTGAAATATTTAAAAAATCCATTTTCTCCGCTGATAAAAAGTTCATTTCACTGCCCTTTCAATGAACGCCAAAAAATTCAATTTCTTACTGAAGTATTTTAATTAGTCCTTCACTTGGAAAAATATTTAACTATATTTAACTTAAATTCACATGATAATAGCCTATTCAATCCATTTCTAAGTGATTTTCCTAGGAAATATCAAAGTGCTCAACATGAGTAATCATTTTTACTCAATATTATTATATTATACTTTAATTATAAATTTTTATTTTAAATTGCCTATTTAAATACATAATTAATGTATATATACTTAATGTTATTATGAAATTTTAATAATAATTAATCAATAATTCCTACTTATATTAATAAAAATAAAATCGACATTCATGCGTTGTGTGGACTATCACCTCAATGATGTAATGTGTTTTATTTCCCATCACCATCTTACATCGATGTTATTAATATGTAATTTAATATATTATTATTTAATTTATTAAATATTTTATATTCTTAAATGATCTGACATATTACTTCATTTCCTTGTTCTATGGAAAACAAAATCCACATCCACACATACATGTGGAATGTCACCTCTATGGAATAGTGTATTCTGGTTTTTCATTTCCACCTTTAATGGTTGGATATAAGGATTGGGTTAAAGGATTAATATATTTTTTATGATATCATTAATGTTATTATTTGTTAAATTTTATAAATTATTTATTATATGTAAAAACAACCATTGTTTTTTCTATCATTTAAAATGATCATACTAAGAGTAAAATAATCCCTTCTTTCTATGTAATATCTTTATATAATTTTTATTATCATTATAATTCTCTATTATTCTAATATATAATACTAATAAATACTAAATAAAATTATTATTATTACTATTGATAATATTAAGTCAAAACCACTTCATAATAATTCATTAATAATGGTTGGTTCATGTTTGGGTTGACTTAACCACATACATGGACAATACTTTGAATTTTTATCATATATTAGTATGCTAACGTAAATACTAGTATAACATCATATATATATATATATAATATTTTTTCTAGTAATTTTATATCAACATTTTTCTCATTAAATATGTAAACACCTTTCATTCATTATGAATCACCTAAACATGATCACTACTGATTTCATCTTCATGATTTGTAACCAGATTGACTATAGAATGAAATTATACCTTGATAAATTTCATTGAAAATATATTTTGGTATAATTAATTATCCTATAATGATGATCATTGTAACAAAAATGAATAAAAACACTATTTTTATGATGTTATATCAAAGTAAAAATAATAACTTAGAACCGGTGATGAAAATAGGTAAAGAAAACATATTTTATTGATAAAGAAGATGATCTGCAACATTCTCTATATGTATCATGGTCTACCTCAATTTGTTTTCTAATCTACATCCTCAAATTTTTCAACACCAATGAAAAACACTCTTCATCCTCTCAAATCCTCCCAAAGTTATGCATATATCCCTAAAAAATATAACTTTTTATTTATATAGTATTATTAAGTTTAGGATTATAAAATAAATAGATTTAATTAGTTAATTAATTTAATTAACGCATGAACCAACAAATTACTCAAATGCACTTACTGCACCGACCAACTTTGGGTCATGCCTAAGGAAAACCCTTCTTTACAGAATCAACCATAGTCTCAGATTTCCCATTTGAGTTCCCTGATAATGGGAAAACCATGTAACCCAAAATGATGTGTGAGTGTGCTTTAAAAATATATTAATATTTTAAATATATTAATTATGAGGTCCTCAGACACAAAAACAATGTTTCAACACCAATGAAAAATAAATATATATATAAATATTCAAATGTATAATCCGATAAAACTAGAGTTGTTACATTCTCCACTCATTCAAGGATTCTCTCCCCAAAAATCACAAGCTACACAAAAAAATATTTGTGGTATTCAGCCTGTATATGTCTCTCACATTCCAAGGATCTCTCATGAAAAATCTTATTCTTTCAAACCACACAAACCAAGGGAATAGTTTATCCATGCTAGAACCTCTCATGACAATCCTATATTTACACTAGTTTGTCCATGAAGTTTTCTCCATCCTTGATGTCCAGCTCTCCCTAGTCAATAATGTTTTTAAGATCATGCATATATATCCTAAGTTACAACACATGGAAGGCATCATGCAATCAGTCCAATTATGGGGAAAGTCCAAGCAGTAAGAAAAGTCTCAAACTTCATGTAGGATCTCAAATGGCCCGATAAACCTTAGGGATATATTTATTCCATGTAAAAATCTCCACAATCCTCATCGTGGGGAGACTCTCAAGAAAACATGGTCCTCCTACTCTAACTCTAAGCTCCTATGACGCTGATCTGATAAGCTTTTTTTCAGGTATTATCTATCCTCATAAACTCACAAATCATATATATCCTCTTTATCATCACCAAAGCTATCTTTGGCCTAACAATAAATGTCTCGCCAATCTCAGTATAGCACAAGTGTGACTTATATGGCCACTCATACAGGTCCTAAAAAGGTGACATGCTGATAGTTGAGTGAAAAATATTATTATAAAAAAAATACCAATGGAAAGTGATCATCCCAGCTCTGGATGAATTCCAACACATAGTATCTCAATATATCCTCTAACACTTGGATAATCCACTCGGTATGCATGCCTATCTAGAGGGAAATAACATGCTCATTCATAAAAGGTTATTGAAGGAAACTTTCAGACCTCTCTACAACCATGATGTAAACAAATAATCATGGTTAGAGATGATCATTATGGGTACCCCATGATTTTAGGAAATCTTCTACTTGAAAAACTACCCTAAACACTCAATCGAACTCTTCTCCCTGATAGAAAGGTTGTGTACTGACTTGGTAAGTTTTTTAATAATCACCCAGAGAGAATTATGGCCTCTCACTATATGTGGAATCCCTATCACAATATTGATATATATTGCATCCCACTTCTAATTCATGATCTTAAAGGGCTATTTAAAACCTTATTCAACAATATGTTAAACCATTACTTGCTCAAATTTGAGACACCAAGGGATAAACTCAATGATGTTCCACCTCATGTCATCCCACCAAAACTACTGATGAAGGTCCTTTTAGATCTTTGTTAAACATATATTTACAACCAAGGGGGAGGTGTGAGACTCCTTAATTGCCTCCTCTCATAATGAGGCTCCCTAAGGACTCTAGTGTTGGTGTGGAATCCGATGTATCAACTCAGCATGACTTTGAAAACCTAATTGTTGAATCTGTACATGTAGGCACTAGTTGTAGGTAAGACATTGGTACATACATCATATAGGAATGGGTTTCAGTTCCCATATCCTTCTTGAGTCATCTCTATATATACTCTTTGACGTTGGTACTTTTTTGATTATTTTATGATTTATCTATGATGAAAACAAACCATGATTCAACAACATGATCATGATAATGATCCACTTAGTAAAGAGGCTTTAGTGAAGGGGTATACATAAAATGGGGTTCCTTCAAATGGTTGTCTAGTCTAGTCACCACCCATTGAGAACAATGTTATTTTAAAATATCTGACTCATGATATGTATAGGCTGAACAGACTTCATGAATTTTAGAGGTAGAGACCTCCTAGGTTTTGGGGTGATACAGACCCCCAGTTAGCTAATGAATGTCTTTAGGTGGTTAAATGAATTTATCCCTTTGTGAGTACACCTATTGATCAAACTATGGTCCTAGAAGAAAGTGATATTTAGGTACATTTATGTGATTGTTGAGTTTGGTGACTCAGAAACATTATTAAATGACTCACCCTTGGAATGAGTCTGATCATATCTCTAGGGAGGAGTTCTATCCAGCCATGTTATAAGTGGTTCACATTATGAAGCATGTGCATCTTCATAAGGGGAGTATAATAGGGAAAGAGTATTGATCGAGGTTCACCAACATCTCAAAATAAACCCAAGATATAGTTCGAGATCCTTTATTCTCAGAGTGGACATTTGAGAGGTTTATATGTAAAGATATCAAGTATAGAGTGATATCTCTTTACATTCCCACCTATATTGGAGTTCTTGAGATCGAATTAGTATTAGAGATCTTCCTGGCCAAGTGGTCCCCAATAGTTGGTCCTGGTAGTGGAAATATTGGAGATAATACCTTGGTAATTGGTAGCCAATGACTGAAATAGGGATTCAGGTGTGTGAGATTCTTCTGAATATGTTCTTAGGATATTGGGTATGTAGTTCAAGGCTCTTTGGATGGTTCTACTAAGCTGAGTGATAGGCAGTGTTTCTATTATGACAGTTAGGGATATCACGCATGGCATTGTTCGACCCACCATGAATCTGATAGGGATACAGTTGATAGACCACACATCATGTAACAGCAAAAAAACAATGTATTTTCATATGATATATGATATAGAATAGTGTTGGGGATATAAGAAGAAGGTGGTATATGGTTTTACCTATTTCTACCATCACCCACAGGTGGTCTGCGCTAGGCTCAGGGTACTGGTGGACTAGTGAGAGTACAAATGCAATCAACAGAGGCATAAAACCCAAATGATATAGGTATTATTATAAGTATGCTCTTTGTCTTCTCTAATTTAGCTATTGTATGAATAGTCATGGGTGTGACCCCCTCTTTTCTTCCCACTTCTCTTTTTCGAGACGTAGATATTTCGGTCAATCCCTTAGCTTGACCCTTTCTCTTGGATACTCCACCCTGATAGAATTTAGAAATTACATACTTCTGCTAATGGGGTTACCTGACTAATGGTAGAGAGAAATTCTTATGGGATCTATTTGTAGTAGTGATGTGGCCTTATGATTTTATCTTAGGAATGGAGTAGAAATTTATATTTCATGCAAAAATTGACTATTTTAGGAGGAGTATGCAGTACACCCGAAATTATGGGAAGATATTTTATTTCATTATTAAGAAGTAAAACTAGGTATATAATGATAGGATCATTCTCAGTATGATACATCTAATTACTCATCAGTTTGGTAGTATCTCCCTTCTGAAACAATTATGAGATCTTAGTTTCTTGCAGTGGTGTAATACTATAAGGTCGTCTTTCCTAAGGATGTGTCTTGTTTACCACCCCATTAAGAGATAAAATTCGACATATACTTGCACTTAGTGACTACCTCGATCACTATGCCAGTATATCAAATGGCTCTAATAGATCTTCATGAGATGAAGGTGAAGTTGGCATATTTGTAGAGAAATGGATTTTCCAAACCTGTTTTTCACTTGGGAAGACCTACATTGTTCACCTAACATGAAAATGAGATCCTTTGGATAGGTTTGGATTGATATTTTCTATACTAGGTGGACGTCAAAGAGGAGTATCCACCCCTGAGAATCGAGGAATTCTTTGACCAGTTGTTATAGGGGAAGTAGTTCTTAGAGTTTGGACTATAGATAGGTTATCACCAGATCTAGGATTAAGTAGAAGTTATACTGGTGGGGTATTTTTATTGTTTCCATAATTTATTTGAGTTCATGGTGACACCCTTCATCATTTTGGATTCCCCATCGTGCAGTGAGACTTATGAATTGATTCCTCTCAACCCTTCTTGAATCTATTTATGGTCGTCTTCATCAATAGAACCCTCATGTACTCAGCATCTGAGATAGAGCATAAAAGACACTTGAGTATGTTTCTAGACATTATATGAGAGTACCAACATTATGGTAATATCTTGAATTATTAATTATAGATTTAATAGGTCCACTTATTTGTATATGTATCCTCAGACATGGGAGTGGTAGTATAATAAGTAAAGATAGAGTAAGTTCTATCTAGAGAGCCACCCAAGGGCATGGTAATGGTAATAGGTGCTCATGACTAAGTTTTCCATCTATTGTTGTTGAGAGAGGTAATGGAGTAGTTGACCTCCTTAAAGTTGTCCCTCTGGGGTGATGAAGGTATATCATATATTCAGTTGAGTGTTGTTACCCCTCCTCTTCTCTAGAGAGAAGCCGAGGCACACCCCATGGATATGGATTTCAAGTTATTATGTGACCAAATATCCACTAGACATGTTCATGATGGATTTTTTTAGGGTGAGAGTTTGTCATTATTTTGAGTATGGATTGTGAAATTGGTATTTCTATGATAGGAGGTGTTTAGCAGGTTACATTCCATTAGTAGTATGCCCAAGAGATGTTTGTATATACCAATATCCTTTAACATTTGGTTTAGTGGCCAAGGATATTGTATCTTGTTACAAATTTTAACTCTTATTAATTTCACTTAGTTAAACTTATTGAATTTAATTAATATTAAATGTTGAAATTAATTTCGTTATACTTATATTTACTAATTTCTTTATTTATGTTCATTCATTATAATTAAATAACTTGGTTTTTACGATCATACTTAAATATTTATATTTTATCTATATATATCAGTTTCATTTAAGTTTGTGTTTCATATGAAACATGATACTAAAAACATTGAATTATTTAAAGGTAATCATATATTAAAATCTTTTGTTGATAAATTAATTCTAATATTCAACACTAAGAAGTAACATCTTCCCTCTAATACCACTTGTTATAACTATAGTCACCAGGAGAGTGGGGGTGAATTGGTGTAATGGTAAAATTATAATTTTTATTTAAATAATATATCATTATTTTATGATATTGTTTCCCACCTTGGTAGGAACTATGTTTAACCTATGTGACAGGATTAAATAGTCACCTAGACAGTCTGATAGTTGTAGGAAGGTAAATCATACAAAAAACTAAAATATTTTACTTGTTTCACCACAAAGGACTACATATGAGTAGAAAACACCAACAATGTGTTGATGTTAGAAAATACACTAAGATTCACTAGTTATGTGAATAAAATATTTTTTCTATGCTACTCACAACAAGGTTCACTTCCATTACAATTTTTGGGCTCAGTCACACCTCAAAAATGGTACACTTCAATTTCTTCACATCCAAACCCTACTTCTGTGAAATATCTTCTATACTTTATAGACATATATGTCTCTTCAAGAGATAGGGAATAAGATGGTTTACCTCTATTCGTCAGGATACTATTCTTGCATCATGACTCTTGAATATATGATTTGTTGTTGTTTTTCCTGTTTTTATCTATTTATTCAATGAAATGTGATATTAAATACTTAATAATAGTCTTATGTCATTTTATTCCACAACTCTACCACAACCACACTTCTTCTCTAGATAAGGTAAATTTGGCTCTAACATTGTCATTTTCTTTCTGACTTGTCGATAACCACGTGTGATTGTATAAAATTTCTTTTGAGTCCCTTTTTACCTATTATGTATATAGTCAAGCTTATCTAATATTCCTCTTGATATGAAAAAAATAATTATGGATAAAAATATGATAAATTGTAAAAAAAACTGAAATTATTGTTCACTACACATGACCATTGTCACATTATTGTGTCTATGTAACTCTTCAATGTGGATGTTGGTGTATAACCCTTGTTCATGTATCTCCTTGAATGATCTCGAGTTCCTAACTCTATGCATGTGATGATGATTGTATAGATCTATGCATGATATCCATAATCATGTAACTATATGTGTTATATACCTAGGTATATAACTTTATGAATAAGACCCCTAGTCACATAACTCATTACGCCTAACTCTTCCACATAATTATTTCTACATATCTTAAATCTACTCAAATATTCCTTGTGACTAATGACAAAATTTAGATTCATGATGAAGTTTATGATTATCACTATTTCTTTGATAAAATCTTATAAACATTCAAATATATGGATTTTAATTAATTTCGTGATCATTCTCCATTGGTGTGAACAATGGGTATTTATTGATGAACTCCACTAACGTAATCTTTGAGAAATATGCTCCACCACTCCATCAACTTAATTATGACACAAATTTTTCACATGAGAACTTTGAGAAACTTAATATGCTTCACATGACAAGTCCAACATTGATTTCATGCCTCAGGATCTCATAGGTTTCATAAAAATATCGCATTTAGATCATGTAAATCATCTTACTTAATAGTGTTTGAGTCACACGGTACAAACACCCTCAATCACCTATATCATCCAATCATGGAATCATGGGATCACACCTACTCATAGACTTTGAATGTGTAACTTAATTTATGTGAATCAAATGACCATCCATTGGTTTCGGGTTCACATAATTCATTGAGTATACAAATGATCATAACACAAATTAGAATATTCTTATGTCAATATTGGTTTAGTCAATCACACTAAACCTATGTCATTTATATTGTAACTCCATTGACACAATTTAAATGATCGCACTGAATGATCCATTTGAATAGGCATGGTCCTATAAATTTATAGTATATAACCAATAGAATGATCATTTGATTATTATATGATAGTATCTCACTTAAGGGTTGTAGGGTCATGAAAAATCTTTAGAAGGGAAGGAATATACTCCTTTAAAATCAGTGGAAGAATCTACTCAATCTTCACCAATAATTTGGGAAAAATATGAAAAATGTTCATAAGAAATGGTGAAGAACCTAACCAGTCTATGTACCAATTCATCATCAGTGGTACGTGGCTAGTTCAGCGAACCGTTCCATCCTTGGATGTTGTCATTCGCGAAATGGAGGTAGAGCTCCTACGAGGGCATGAATCAAATGGTCAGAGAAGTGAGGTCGGACCGGTCTGCAGTCAAGAACTGAACCAGTCGTGAACCAGGAAGACCCCCACCCCCACCCCTAACCTCCCCCGCTGCACACCATGTCATTCACGAAACTGAGGCAGAACCATGCACGGCAGCGAAGCACCCCCGTGACCAAGTTGGGTCACGTGTGAAGTGAATTCAACATACCCCGTGAACCTTGGGCTGACTAAGTCATCCATAGGTCGGGATTTTCTGTCATGGGAATTCGTAAAAGGTGTCATATGACCATAGATACATCCCTCCCCCCCCCCCTCTATAAAAGGACGTCAAGGGGAAGAATAAAGGGATCGACCGAATGAGGATCGTATTCTTGGCGATCGGCTTTTGGAGAAGGAAGAGGATTCTGGGAGATTATGATTTAATGTACCATGAAGTTCTGATTCACGAACCAGCAATAGGTATAAATTGGGGACAAATAGTAAGAAATGAAGAACGCATAAATAAATTGGTAAACCGCGAACCTAAAATTGGTAAACTGAAAACCATGGCCCCTACGCGGATGCACTCCCCACGAACCAGGGATCTGTTAGGACGGAGAGTGATGGAAAGAGGGGGGGTGAATTTCCTTTTAAAAAATAATTAACAATTTAAAACAATTATCAATGCAGCGGAAATAAAAGAGGCAAGACACAAAAATGATAACGGAGTTCGGCCTAAAACCCAAGTCTACGTCTCCGCTCCCAACTCAACCGTTGAAATATTTATACGACATCTTGCTTTTTAATGGTTTTAGCAAGAAACCCACTAGACTTTAAGGTAGCCTAGAAACCTATTACAGCTTGCTTTTTATTGGTTGTAGCAAGAAACCAACTAGCCTTCTTACAGGTGAAGGCTAGCTCACCTATGACTCAAGTCTTTTACAGGGAAGGCTTGACTAACCTCTTCACACCTTGAAGGTGGTGTGAAAACCCAAACAAAGGGAGGATGAGAGAAAGAAGGGTTTGTATGCACAAACTCAAAATAATGCTCAAAATGATAAAAAAATAAAAAACGTAAAGAGGAGAAGTCTTGGGCTCCAATGGATTGATTGGTGATGATGAAGAGCGCTCCCAAGCTTCTATGGTGGTGCTCCTTGGTTGTGGAAGTGAGTTGGAGCAGGTGGGGATCCTTCAAGGAATGCGCCGGAGGTTCGCCAAATGATTGAAAAATGTTCTCGTGGGCTAATACTATATTTCTGGGGCTTCCTAGTCCTCTATTGATAGGAGAGGAACACCCAAATGGCCGTTGGGGGTCTTCGGAGCCGTTGGAGAGGCCTTCGGAGCCGTTGGGAGTCAAAAGAACAAGTCTGGTCCAAGCCCAACGGCTAGTTTGACTGGTCACACCGGCTGGACGGTGGTGTCTCACCAGCTAGCCGGTGGTCCACCGGCTGGCCGGTCCTGAGCCACCGGCTGGCTGGTGACAATACCGGCTGGCCGGGGAGCTCACACCGGCTGACCGGTGGCTCTGGACATAAACCATTGCTACTGCCAGAGACCACCGGCTGGCCGGTGGGAATCCACCGGTTGGTCGGTAGACTCAGAGAGTCTACTTTCAGTCCTTCTTGGACCAACTCCTTGGCAACCTTTTTCCTATCAAAAATACACTTGAAAACAAGTTACAACAAAATAAGAGTGATTTTGATCATTAAAATCCAAGAGAGAGGGGTACAACAATCACCCCCTATTTTGATGATCACAATCACCAAAACAAGCAATGAAAAAGACTGAAATGAAAGGCATGCTTTAAAGGATAAATTGAAAAGTAAAGCAAATCATGAGAGAAATATTTCTCCCCCAATCAACCAAGGAAATCTCACCCTTTGTGATTATAAAAATAGCATGGGGCATAAAATTTGATTGAAAGAAAGGATTGAAAAACAAGATAGAGTTTTTAAACCAATTGAAATTTTTGAAATTTGAATTGAAAGTTTTAAATTGAAAGTTTTGAATTGAATGTTTTGAAAGAAAAACGCAAAAAGACTTAAATGATCCTAACTCCCCCTAAATAAAAATAAAAAATCACCGGGGAGAGGATTTTAGAACCGAGACAAATTTTGGTCCGGAGAGACTCGCTAAAAGGGATTTTTCAATCCAAACTTGTCTTATGGCGGGTCTTCTCCTATGAAATTCATCGTTAAAGGAAATGGTTTTGGGCCATCCATACCGGGCATTTTTTCAGTCGCACTCGTAAATTAAGTGCCCGATCTTTTTGCAATAGTTGCAAAATTTATATTGGGAGCTCCCCCTTACAAAAATAGTAGGAGCATGGGAAGAGGAAGCTTTCTTGGAATAGCCAAGCCCTTGGGTGGTTCTAGATATGCATTGGGAACCAAGGAGCTTCGAAAGGTTATGTTCACCTTCGGTGAACTTAGCTAGGGATTTCCTTAAATCCTTGATTGTTGATTCCATAGAATTAAAATCGGGAAGGTTTTGGATCTTGAGGGACAAGTCTTCCTTCTCTTTGAGAAGTTGATCCTTTTCAGAAGAAAGAATTTTGAATTTCTTTTTTAAAGCAATAAATTTGGAAGAAAGTTCGTGAAAACCTTCCTCCAATTGATCTCTCGCATGTTGGAGATCCTCGTAAGATAAATGATTGAATGAATTGGAAGAACAAGAGGAAGAGGAGTCGGAAGAGGTTACCTCATGAAATGCCATTAGACATTTTTTACCATTGTCTTTTGAGGAGGAGGAGGATGAGGAGCTATCACTCCAAGTGGCCTTGAATGCCTTTTTCTTTTCCTTTTGCTTGGCCCTTGTCTTGTGGAGTGGGCAATCGGGCTTATAATGGCCTTTCTTGCCACACTCATAGCATATTACCTCGGGCTCGGATTTTTCGTCGAGTTCTTCCTTTCGAGCCTTGCGAGATTTCTTCTTTTTGTTCTTCTTCATGAATTTGTGCATCTTGCGGGCAAGGTTCTTGATTTCTGAATCGCCGCTTGAAGAGGAAGAAGATGAGGAGGAGGAGCTTTCTTATTTTTGAACTTTGAAGGCGATGTTCTTTGGAGTTTCGATGAGTTTGCCTTCCTTTTCAGCTTGCCTTCTCATGGTGATCTCGTAGGTCATGAGGGATCCGATGATCTCTTCGACCAGCATTTCTTTTAAATTCATCGCTTCTTGAATTGCTGTGACTTTCGGTGCCCATGAACTTGGTAAGATCCAAAGGATCTTCTTGACCATCATCTCTGCAGAAACATCATCTCCAAGAGACTTTCTCCCATTACAAACATCAGTAAAGCGAGTAAACATATCAGTAATATTTTCAGATGGATGCATGGTAAAAGACTCAAAATCTTGACGGTACATATCCAATTGAGTATCCTTAACTTTGTTGGTCCCCTCATGGGTAACCTCCAAAAGTTTCCAGATTTAATGAGATGAAGTGCATGTGGAAACTCGATTGAATTCATTACGATCAAGGCCGCAATGAAGAGCGTTCATGGCTTTTCCATCAAGCTCGAAATTTTTAATATCGGCTTGAGTCCATTTGGATTCATCGGGAGAAGAGAGAGAGTAACCATGCATGACAATTCTATAAATAGGATAACCTATACTTCTAAGAAAAGTAGACATGCGGGTTTTCCAATAGGTATAGTCGGTTCCATCAAAAAAAGAAGCATGACCCAATGAATAACCTTCGGGGGTGAAAGAAGATGAAGCCATCACAATGGATCTTGAATTTGAAACCGGTTAAGGTATAACACAAACACTCCCTCTGATACCAATTGTTAGGTCGGAGAGTGATGGCAAGAGGGGGGGGGGTTAATTTCCTTTTAAAAAATAATTAACAATTTAAAACAATTATCAATGCAGCGGAAATAAAAGAGGCAAGACACAAAAATGATAACGGAGTTCGGCCTAAAACCCAAGCCTACGTCTCCGCTCCCAACTCAACCGTTGAGAGATTTATACGACAGCTTGCTTTTTAATGGTTGTAGCAAGAAACCCACTAGACTTTAAGGCAGCCTAGAAACCTATTACAGCTTGCTTTTTATTGGTCGTAGCAAGAAACCAACTAGCCTTCTTACAGGTGAAGGCTAGCTCACCTATGACTCAAGTCTTTTACAGGGAAGGCTTGACTAACCTCTTCACACCTTGAAGGTGGTGTGAAAACCCAAACAAAGGGATGATGAGAGAAAGAAGGGTTTGTATGCACAAACTCAAAATAATGATCAAAATGATAAAACAATAAAACCCGTAAAGAGGAGAAGTCTTGGGAGCCAATGGATTGATTGGTGATGATGAAGAGCGCTCCCAAGCTTCTATGGTGGTGCTCCTTGGTTGTGGAAGTGAGTTGGAGCAGGTGGGGATCCTTGAAGGAATGTGTCGGAGGTTTGCCAAATGATCGAAAAATGTTCCCGTGGGCTACTACTACATTTTAGGGGCTTCCTAGTCCTCTATTTATAGGAGAGGAACACCCAAATGGTCGTTGGGGGTCTTCGGAGCCGTTGGAGAGGCCTTCGGAGCCGTTGGGAGTCAAAAGAACAAGTCTGGTCAAAGCCCAACGGCTAGTTTGACTGGGCACACCGGTTGGCCGGTGGTGTCTCACCAGCGAGCCGGTGGTCCACCGGCTGGCCGGTCCTGAGCCACCGGCTGGCCGGTGCTCCAAACAGAGAGAAAGCTCTCTGCCCAGGTTCTACCGGCTGGCCGGTGGTCAGCCACCGGCTGGCTGGTGACAATACCGGCTGGCCGGGGAGCTCACACCGGCTGACCGGTGGCTCTGGACAGAAACCATTGCTACTGCCAGAGACCACCGGCTGGCCGGTGGGAATCCACCGGTTGGCCGGTAGACTTAGAGAGTCTACTTTCAGTCCTTCTTGGCCCAACTCCTTGGAAACCTTTTTCCTATCAAAAAAACACTTGAAAACAAGTTACAACAAAATAAGAGTGATTGTGATCATTAAAATCCAAGAGAGAGGGGTACAACAATCACCCCCTATTTTGATGATCACAATCACCAAAACAAGAAATGAAAAAGACTGAAATGAAAGGCATGCTTTAAAGGATAAATTTAAAAGTAAAGCAAAGCATGAGAGAAATATTTCTCCCCCAATCAACCAAGGAAATCTCCCCCTTTGTGATTATCAAAATAGCACGGGGCATAAAATTTGATTGAAGGAAAGGATTGAAAAACAAGATAGAGTTTTTAAACCAATTGAAATTTTTGAAATTTGAATTGAAAGTTTTAAATTGAATGTTTTGAATTGAATGTTTTGAAATAAAAATGCAAAAAGGCTTAAACGATCCTAACTCCCCCTAAATAAAAATAACAAATCACCGGGGAGAGGATTTTAGAACCGAGACAAATTTTGGTCTGGAGAGACTCGCTAAAAGGGATTTTTCAATCCAAACTTGTCTTGTGGCGGGTCTTCTCCTATGAAATTCATCGTTAAAGTAAATGGTTTTGGGCCTTCCATACCGGGTATTTTTGCAGTCGCACTCGTAAATTAAGTGCCCGATCTTTTTGCAATAGTTGCAAAATTTATATTGGGAGCTCCCCCTTACAAAAATAGTATGAGCATGGGAAGAGGAAGCATGCTTGGAATAGCCAAGCCCTTGGGTGGTTCTAGATATGCATTGGGAACCAAGGAGCTTTGAAAGGTTATGTTCACCTTCGGTGAACTTAGCTAGGGATTTCCTTAAATCCTTGATTGTTGATTCCATAGAATTAACATCGGGAAGGTTTTGGATCTTGAGGGACAAGTCTTCCTTCTCTTTGAGAAGTTGATTCTTTTCGGAAGAAAGAATTTTGAATTTCTTTTTTAAAGCAATAAATTTGGAAGAAAGTTCGTGAAAACCTTCCTCCAATTGATCTCTCGCATGTTGGAGATCCTCGTAAGATAAATGATTGAATGAATTGGAAGAACAAGAGGAAGAGGAGTCGGAAGAGGTTACCTCATGAAATTCCATTAGACATTTTTTACCGTTTTCTTTTGAGGAGGAGGAGGATGAGGAGCTATCACTCCAAGTGGCCTTGAATGCCTTTTTCTTTTCCTTTTGCTTGGCCCTTGTCTTGTGGAGTGGGCAATCGGGCTTATAATGGCCTTTCTTTCCACACCCATAGCATATTACCTCGGGCTCAGATTTTTCGTCGAGTTCTTCATTTCGAGCCTTGCGAGATTTCTTCTTTTTGTTCTTCTTCATGAATTTGTGCATCTTGAGGGCAAGGTTCTCGATTTCTGAATCGCCGCTTGAAGAGGAAGAAGATGAGGAGGAGGAGCTTTCTTCTTTTTGAACTTTGAAGGCGATGTTCTTTGTAGTTTCGATGAGTTTGCCTTCCTTTTCAGCTTGCCTCCTCATGGTGATCTCATAGGTCATGAGGGATCCGATGAGCTCTTCGACCGGCATTTCTTTTAAATTCTTCGCTTCTTGAATTGTCGTGACTTTCGGTGCCCATGAACTTGGTAAGATCCAAAGGATCTTCTTGACCATCATCTCTGCAGAAACATCATCTCCAAGAGACTTTCTCCCATTACAAACATCAGTAAAGCGAGTAAACATATCAGTAATATTTTCAGATGGATTCATGGTAAAAGACTCAAAATCTTGACGGTACATATCCAATCGAGTATCCTTAACTTTGTTGGTCCCCTCATGGGTAACCTCCAAAAGTTTCCAGATTTCATGAGATGAAGTGCATGTGGAAACTCGATTGAATTCATTACGATCAAGGCCGCAATGAAGAGCGTTCATGGCTTTGCCATCAAACTTGAAATTTTTAATATCGGCTTGAGTCCATTTGGATTCATCGGGAGAAGAGAGAGAGTAACCATGCATGACAATTCTATAAATAGGATAACCTATACTTCTAAGAAAAGTAGACATGCGGGTTTTCCAATAGGTATAGTCGGTTCCATCAAAAAAAGGAGCATGACCCAATAAATAACCTTCAGGGGCGAAAGAAGATGAAGTCATCACAATGGATCTTGAATTTGAAACCGGTTAAGGTATAACACAAACACTCCCTCTGATACCGATTGTTAGGTTGGAGAGTGATGGCAAGAGGGGGGTGAATTTCCTTTTAAAAAATAATTAACAATTTAAAACAATTATCAATGCTGCGGAAATAAAAGAGGCAGGACACAAAAATGATAACGGAGTTCGGCCTAAAACCCAAGCCTACGTCTCCGCTCCCAACTCAACCGTTGAGAGATTTATACGACAGCTTGCTTTTTAATGGTTGTAGCAAGAAACCCACTAGACTTTAAGGCAGCCTAGAAACCTATTACAGCTTGCTTTTTATTGGTTGTAGCAAGAAACCCACTAGCCTTCTTACAGGTGAAGGATAGCTCACCTATGACTAAAGTCTTTTACAGGGAAGGCTTGACTAACCTCTTCACACCTTTAAGGTGGTGTGAAAACCCAAACAAAGGGAGGATGAGAGAAAGAAGGGTTTGTATGCACAAACTCAAAATAATGCTCAAAATGATAAAACAATAAAAACCGTAAATAGGAGAAGTCTTGGGCGCCAATGGATTGATTGGTGATGATGAAGAGCGCTCCCAAGCTTCTATGGTGGTGCTCCTTGGTTGTGGAAGTTAGTTGGAGCAGGTGGGGATCCTTGAAGGAATGCGCCGGAGGTTCGCCAAATGATTGAAAAATGTTCCCGTGGGCTAATACTATATTTTCGGGACTTCCTAGTCCTCTATTTATAGGAAAGGAACACCCAAATGGCCGTTGGGGGTCTTAGGAGCCGTTGGAGAGGCCTTCGGAGCCGTTGGGAGTCAAAAGAACAAGTCTGGTCAAAGCCCAACGGCTAGTTTGACTGGGCACACCAGATGGCCGGTGGTGTCTCAACAGCTGGCTGGTGGTCCACCGGCTGGCCGGTCCTGAGCCACCGGCTGGCCGGTGCTCCAGACAGAGAGCAAGCTCTCTGCCCAGGTTCTACCGGCTGGCCGTTGGTCAGCCACCGGCTGGCTGGTGACAATACCGGCTAGTCGGGGAGCTCACACCGGCTGACCGGTGGCTCTGGACAGAAACCATTGCTACTGCCAGAGACCACCGGCTAGCTGGTGGGAATCCACCAGTTGGCCGGTAGACTTAGAGAGTCTACTTTCAGTCCTTCTTGGCCCAACTCCTTGGCAACCTTTTTCCTATCAAAAAAACACTTGAAAACAAGTTACAACAAAATAAGAGTGATTGTGATCATTAAAATCCAAGAGATAGGGGTACAACAGGATCCCATGCCCCTTCTTTGATCCAGCTCACTGCGTAGCACCCTCCTACGTAGGTGAAGCCCTGGTCTGCGCTTCCCCCAGCTGTCGCCGCACAAGGGGACTCCAGAACCACATACCAATTTGGTATGCAGACAAAACCCAAATCCATGTACCACTCTAGTATTTTGGATTCCCCTCAGTCTACGTACCATACTGGTACGTGGACGCCCTCTCCATCCGCAATATCACCTACCTATGTGAAGGGAGCCACTCCTCGTATGTCTATGTGGCCCACCAAGGCCTTCGGTGTTTATGTCCCCCGATTCATATAAGGCCCTTCCAATTCATTCCAATCCTCCAAAATCCCCTTAGTAGCCTATCCATCGACACCAATCCAAGGCCTCTCCCAAAGCCAGCGGACCGGCATGTTCAAACCTTCAGGCACATTAGTGCACCCTCATGAGTTTACATACCCATGGTAGGAGGAGACAAAGAGGTTACCCCATCCCTTAAATGGACATCTAGAGCCTCCCTGAGATCAAATACCCACAGTAGTGCAGAGTGCAAGCCCGGAAGCCCCTTTCTGCCTCACCACTCTTCATGATTGAGGGCTCCCGCTCTATTTTCCTTTCAATGAGCACCAGCGGTGAGCACTTATCCCCTCCCAAAAGAGAGTATCAGGGAATCCCTCCTAGAGTAATCCCCACACCATCCGTCATTGATAGAAATAGTCTTTCCCCATTCATTAGAGAAGGTTTATTGTTCTCTACCCTCACCGCGGTCTCCCCAGCCTCTTCCGTCAGGGGCTCTCCCTCCCCCCACCAACAGGGGAGGAGGTTTGTGCATTGTCGAATCTTTCACATCATCTTTTTTCTCACACCGAGCATTACTCACTTGGTCTTAGAGGTTCATAAGGATTACGACACAACCACACTTTCTAAACATTGATAACTCTGATTCCTAAGTAAATCAATATTGGTATGACACCTTCCAGAAGGCCCGGGATCAAAAGGATTCCCATCCATAAAGGGTCCACCCAATCATCATCCTATCAAATGGGAATAATTGTTATATAATCCTCACATGAATGAACTACATGGGTGTTGATCCTTGTATCCTAAGTAGGGTACATAGGATACCTCCCTGAGGTTCAGTCCCAACTCGGGCCACCAACCACATGTAAGCCCCAACCATACCCTAACATGGGCTACCAAACATGCCCTCGATGGGATGCTATTGTGTGTAAGCCTTGTCCATCCATAACTATGTAAACCTTGATTCCAAACCAACTTGGATACGTAGGAAACCTCGCTGAGGCACAATCCCAAATTCCATGTCTGATACCCATCTATCCTTATCAGACTGTGTCCACATGCCCCAAGCAAGACCGTCCCCTGGGCCCATAATATCATTTTCCCTCAGGTCCTATGGGCTGCTTCAGCGTAAGTCCCACACCAACCTTGATTAGGCACTTCTTTCCTAGACTTACTTTCCACATGATGTTAAATTGTATAGTTGGGTCCTTGTCATGTGACCTTAAAAGTGGTGTGCCCCGTTAAGTGGAAATGAACTACATGGATTCTGATTCCTTTCACAAGGATACAAAGGAAGCTTATTTTACGGGTTCGATCCAGATTCTCAAGTCACTCTTTGTCCCCCATGGATGACAATAAACTCCAGAGTGCCCAATTATAAGGCTTGAGACCAGTGTTTTATGAACAAACTCAAACATTCCCAGAATCGTTAATCCAATGAGGGATGTTAAACCTCGGATGTAGGCGGTTCTGGATCCCTATGTATACCTATGACTTGCAACCTAGGGGTAATCCATGGATGCTATGCTTGGGGACAAACCAAAGATTCGCGAACATATGAGCTTGTATTAAATATATAAGAGAGTCCCAAAATAGGAAATAATTTCCCCCTAAAAGGGTTCGATGAGCCCAACTTACCATCATCTCGACCAATGTGAGTTCTTAAGTGTCGTTGGTCGTATCACCCAAAGATCGCATGCCTTTGGAAAGCAGGTCCATGGATCGTTGGATACAAGAAACGTTCGGCATTTTATGCTCTGAAAATAAACATGTTGGAGACCAGAATAATCCATGATGATTGGGAACCTGATAGAAATTATTAAATAGCACCAACTCCTTTTAATAAGACATGTGAACCGATCATGTCCCATTTGCCGTGGAACAGAAATAGTGAACCCGATGTGAATCTCTAACTAGCATGATGGATTTACCCTAATATAAAATTCTCCATAATAATAAAAGGATGATTAATATCCTATGGGCTATCTTGTTCGTTCTCCAACCAAAAAAAATGGACCAGGTTGTGATCCTTCAACAAAGGTGTTTAAATAATCCCACTTCCCGCCCTCTTTCATGCTCAAAAGGAGGTACAAGAAAGGTCATTAATTGCGCATGGGATTATGAGAAGCTACATTAACAGGTTTTTCTTTTTGTACTTTACAAATGTTTTACAGGTATGTAGAAAATATTTTTTCAATCCAATGGCATCATAAAGTAATTCACAGACACACATGATGATCAACATGTAGACCGGGCCTCTCAATTAGCAAGAGACCCCATCACCCACCCTGTGCCTTCAATGTTGGGTATAGAATGCACTGATTTGAGAGTTCTACATGAATGGTGCTCTCTAAATTGTGGAGGCAGCTATGTACACCCTCCAGTCGGGTAAGTCCCATCGGTCACTTGCCCAAATGCGACTGAGGGAGAAGATCTAGGCAGCCCTTGTAGCCATCTCGAACTGTTTTGGGATCCTATCCCAAGAACGAGATAATAAATACCTCCCTTATCTTAGGGAGGTGGATTAAGTTGATACTGATGACTTCATCCCTAATAGAAAGGGGTTCCGCTCCAAGGCCCCCACTAGAAGACGTCACCACAACTACGTTGTGACCTCGTATCCTCACCCTGAAGAGGATACCACCACGAGGATCTATGCATGTGCTCCTTGAGCTCCGTCCCATCGGACCACCCGCCCGGGGCGGTGAATATACAAATAATAACATTTCATCACCCTAGTTCCTGAGGAAGAACTTCACTGCGGAGACACGAAGACATATCACGGGTAGGCCCATGCACCTGTACTCTCATCCAAAGCCCACCATCCCGACATGAAAGAAACCTACGAGTAGGAACGCATCCCTATAGAACCTTGTCAATCTCGTCTCCCATATAGTACGGCACCTACCCATAGTACATCTCTCCCAACCCGGGTTCATGAAGCCCACCAACCAGATGTGGTGGCAATCCAGCCCCTACAGGACCAGCTCCTCGTAGATGCTCCTGACGGCCACCATCCTAATATGGTGGAGATCAACAGGAGGTCTCGTCTCCCTGCCAAAAGATACCACCAAATCAATTTGGTGGGACACCAACATACGCTATTCTAGCTTCCTGAGGATGCATGTAAAGTCTGTCATCCCAATATGACGGCAAACAGAGAAGTAAGCTGGCATATCCCTGTACAGGGGCAGAATCGTTCACCTGCCCTGACATAGGAGAATCGCCAATATCCACTGACCATTGGAGAACCGATGTCGTACATTCCTACTTAGAGAATGGAATGGTTCCTCGTACCCATTCTAGCCTAGGATGTCTCTCTACATATCCTATAAATGATGCAGGACCAGGTATCGATCCCAAATAATATCTTGCAGACTTTCCAGAATGTAATTGTATCGGTGGGACCATTAAGGACTCAGGCCCATGAGCCCATCTCTCCAATTGAGGTGACTCATATAAGAGATGATATAGACACCTCAGAATATATCTACATCCCTACTTCTTCCTAGTAGGTTCTTCAGCTATATCAAGCTATACAAGGGATACCGGATCGAGCATACTCACTCGTTCCAACTGGGGGACACCCATCCATCAAGGTGGATGCTCAAGGATAGGCATATATACCTGAAAAAACTCAAGATGTTCCTCAGAATATCCCAGAAACATCACAGGACCCAATTAGATATGGAACCATAGGTGACAGTCGTTATCAATAGAAGATGGTCCCCGCTTTCTGCAAAAGAGTGCCCCGAACGCGCCGAAGGCAGCCGAAAAATAAAGAGGGGGTCCATGACTCCACTCTAATAGAATCTATGGTTCTCAATGCTGACAAACATGTCTAAAAGGATTGAAAACCTACCAAACCATTACCATACTATGAGAGTGGTAGTTTCATTTGAGATGGTCATCCCTCCAATGTCGCTACCAGCGTCTATGGAGGTCCTCCCAAGAGCACCCATGAGGGCCTCCCTCATGGGCATATAATGATCGATCACGAGATTTCCTATTTTAATTCAATTCAAGGAAGCCCTCTGTGTGACTAGGTTATCGAGCAGCAAGAAGGTCCTCCACTTTTTGTGGTCCGCCCTGAAGGTCCTCCCCAGGGTATATGCTGTAAACACTCTTCGTGCAGTGGAACCACAGATTATGATGGTAGTACTCTCCATCATAGTCCCAACTATAGAGGTCCTTCCCACAGAGACGTCAGTAAATGAGATGTCCCTCCCCTTATTGTGGTACATTCTGAAGGCCCTCCTCAGGGTGTTCCCTGTAGATATTCTCCATCTGGTAGATGTGATAGTATTCCTCTTCATCATGGCCACCATTGCTAATGTCCTCCTCAAAATGGAATTAAGCAACAAGAAGGTCCTCCCCTTGTAGAAGTGTGTCTTGAAGGCCCTACCTAGGATGCACATCGAACATAAAACCATGATCGTCATCCTCACCACAATGACATTAATTGTGATGTCCTTCCCTGAAATGGCCTTGAACAGCATGATGGTCCTCCCCTTGCTGCAGTATACTCTGAATGTCCTCCCTTGGGTATGCAGTAAAGAATTATTTCTGGCAGTCGGACTTCAAGCTGCGATGGTAGTCCTCTCCACTGTTGTGCTAAATACAGAGGTCCTCCCCATGGTGAAATATCATACCGAAAGGAAGGTCCTCCCCCTACCGAATCAATTACAGAAAATCCATCTTATGCTGAGGTGCTCAGAAGGAGGGGATCGAGCATGTTAGATTCCCAGTCAAATATCAACAACATCCTTCTTCAATCAGAAGACGTTTTGGGACAACGTTTATCCTCTGAGCCACCTCGAAGCCACCCACATAACGATTTGACCTCGACCAGCCCTGCAACCTCCGATCATACTATCAAGGAGAGTCTCAGTTGGGCTGATCAAGTAGAGGAATCATTGGGGGAGGCACATGCTTATGTATTGCACCTAAGGAAACAGCTGGCTATGGATGATATACTAGTAATTTTTTTGCCCATAGACACCTCTCAATTCGACATACCTAGAGAGTTATTAGAAGGAAGCATACATGAAATCCCCTCCAATAATTGGACAACCCTTTTCTGGTTTAAAATAAACATCCCTCCATATGAAGGGTATGAAGATCATGTCAACACAATAAGAGAGCTCCTACGTCACAATGACCTGTAATCCCTTCCTTCGACGTGACGACCACGATCAAAGAGGCAAAAAAGGGACCTTGAGTCAACCTTCCTCCGTGCACTGAAAAAATTGTGTCACCATATTGATGATGCTCTGACAAAAGTTCATATCCATGGATGGGGAGAACACAGGGTGCTGCATTTCACTCCACTTCCCGTTCAGCAAAACCCGTTCATTGTAAGGTCTTTCAATGCCATCACATCAAGATGGCAGTCAAATGAAGTCTCTATTCAAGAGATGCGGCACATTCAATAGAAACAGGCCTTGATTAAGTCTCAAAAGCGGTAGGCCCGATGAGATAGATCCATTAATGAACTCTTAAGTCAGGCTAACGAAAACATTCCACAGGCTTCTTTCCTAAGTAAAACCAATCACCGTTCAGTGATTTCCTCCCCGGAGGGAATTAATTCACATGTGAACTCAACACCAGGTCCGGCTCACCCTTGAATGGGAGCATGCGAGATCGGGTAGGAAGAGATAGCAGTAGCAGCTGCTGCTGCAATACAGGACCAACCCCAGCCTGTAGGGCTGTGGTCATTTTTAACAACAAATTCCCTCGTAAGACTAAAAAAATGGAAAGAGGCGCAGCACCCAAGAAAAGGAGACAACCCCAGTCCCTAGGGCTGGGGTCATTTTTAACTCAAAAAAAACCTCCCCCATGAGAATCATTATTCTCTCATTTGGGGAGGGTAGTCAGAAGAGGAGGTTCCTTTCGAGTCCCTTCCTTTGAAACATCATCCCCTCTATGAGAGAGGCATGCCATAAGGTCGCACTAAGGATCCTCCCACATCACCCCTCTTCAAGAGACCCGAAGAAAATATCAGGACAAAAGGGGGAAAACCAGTATGAGGCCCAGAAGGTCCTCTTCCTACTTAGAAGATGACACCTCCTCCACCCCATATAATGCATTTGTTAGCATTGTGGATATTAACCCCACGGAAGGCACCAAAGACAACGCAAATCCTGATGGATCGAGAGAAGATGTTTCCATTAAAGATGTGATTCACAATGAGCCAGCAGGTGTACACACCCAGACCCAGAGGGTCTCCTTAAACCTGGACGCTCTAGAAAATCCCCCTCCACTTCCCTAGTGAGTTGCCAATAGAGAAAGGAACAATGTCAAGGTTATCCTCAACACATCTCCTTCTCTCAACACCAACCAGCCTCTCACGCTTGAAGAGAGGTTCGCTCGATAGGGAGAGGAAATGAAGGAATTAATGTGGATTAATGTCGAGCTACTCCAGAGGAATTGTCCTCTCAAATACATTCCCCAAGATGAGTCATAGTACGCACTTTCATCAAGTGAGCCTCAGCAACAATGGTTTTCCGCGGAAAATAGAACAAGGTCATGGCCCCTGATCAGCAAGGCACTTGGCCCATCCAACTACCTAAACTTGGATTCAAAAGCATACCAAGACTTTCCTACACTCAAGAAGCAATTGGAGAGAGTACATCTAAATCCTCTGATGGTACCTGCTGATGGAATATGCACCTTAGGTACTAGGTGAGACAACTCCTCAAGTTGTACCCCTATATGTACCCGTTTAGTATTCGGCTCAATAGGATGTATACCAGGGTCTCGCCAACACCATTAAAGCACTGACAACTTGATTAGAAGTAATGGAAGACCAACACACTTAGATACAGCCAGAGAGAAAGCCTTACCTAGACTGGGAGAGCAACACACCACCTCCACCGAATTTTGGGATCCCTATATTCCCTATATTCAATGGATTAGGTGACCCGGAATAGCATTTTATGCACTAAGTGTCTCATTGGGACCCTATGATGGGAACTCTAGAACAACACAAAGTAGTGAAACTTAGATGCTTCATGCGAACCTTACAAGGTTTGGCCTTCGTCTGGTATTCAAATTTTCTAGATCAGTCAATAAAAGTATGGGAGGATCTTCGGCAACAATTCATGTTTCACTTCAACTCAACGTTACCCAAGACGACAGTTATTGACCTCATGAATTGAAAACAGAGGGAGAACGAGAGGGTCTTAGACTTCATCGCCAGATGGAAGGGTCTGACCTACTCTCTGAACATGAAATTGCCCTAGGATGAGATGATTGCTATATGCATCAATAACCTCCAAGATGAGCAGTGAATGCCACTCATACCAGGGAAATGTACAATCGGATTCTGGGATTTCTCTGTTATTTCCCAGAGGATTGAAGACACCCTACAACGAACTAACCTCAAGTAACAAATAGCCTCACAGGATCCTACAAAGAGAGAAGGTAGGGTCGAATATTCCTCTATCACACTCAATCCATCCCCTACACCTACTCCACCACCTAGGCCTCTGCCGAATCGCCAAGGGCCTTTAGTGTATCAATAGCTTCCTTTGACCCGGCGAGACAATCAAAGAGGACTTAGGCGAAACCAATTTGAGGAATGAAGAAATAAAGTTTACTTGTTCTGAGAGATCCAAGTCCATGGCTATTTCATAGCTTCCATGAATTGTAACATTCTCCACTTACTAGAGCCAAGAATGCCTGAAGAAGTTGGCCTTGACAACTGAACGGATTATTTTTCCTACCATCGAATGTTGGGACACAGTATTTAGGAGTGCTTCATCATTAAATACCTCCTGCAAAGGATGTTTTACTCTGGTCAGGTCAAGATAGGACCACCCCCGGCACACATAGCCTATGTTTCTACCACTGGCCCAGATGAGGGAGAGGAGTGGTAGAAAGTCATTAGCAAAAGGGAGAAGATATTTGATGGTTAGATGACTTAGAAAATGGTCAACCAAGATCATGGTATACTTCGAGCTCAATTGTAGCAACCGGTTGTGCCGCCAATAGCTCCTAATGAAACACACTTGTCATCCTCAACCCCATGAACCACCACAAGTCAGCCATCCAGGCATAATCAGAGAAGGAAGAAACATGTACAAGAGGAGCAGTATGTGACAGCGCCAAAGCTAGCCTCGACACTTTCGTATTTCATGCCCCCAGGTTTGACACAACAGGAACAGACCCTCCATACGTAACCATTATAGGTAGCCAACCAAAATAATCTATCATCGAATGAGGAACTAATCTTTGGTTCTTTCAATGTCGTCCGTTTAATGGAACCATTATTTGACGAAGAGTATGGTTATGAACCCAAGTTCTAGATACTCGATCAGGGGACCGGAAGGAGGAATCGCAGAGGAAAGGGGATACCGAGGCAGACGCAGCTGTGGAAAGAACCAACCCTAGGGTTATACCCTGGATCAAACCGTAAATGTTGTGGAAACTCATAGGAGAGCCCTTCAATGGACCCAACAGAAGAAAGAATATTCCTCAACCCCCACAAGCAGCCACTCTGACCCCATTATTTTGTGGTACCCATCAGAGGAGGAACAAGTGTCTAGATGCCTAGGTTGCACAAGTAAACTGACCAGGTCGGATCCCCCTAATGTAGGAGTACCACCAACTCTTCCCCTTGTGACCGATCCCTTCTAATCTCATGCTCAATCCTCTAAAGTGCCCGTTAAAAAGATCCCACAAATGATAATGCTCCAGCCTCTGGAGAAAAAGTATGATATCCTAAAGTAGTTGGCCTCAATACTAGTCAATGTATCAATCATGGATGCCATGAGTTTGTCAGCAGACCTCAGGGAGGCTCTCATAGAAGCCCTGCTCAGCCCATAGGAATTTCAAGCCGTAGTTGCTGCTGCTGAGATATATTGAACGAAGACTAGCCCGACTGAATGTAATGCGGAGATTTCCTTCACCGATCAGGATGAAGATTCCACCATGCATGGAAACATCAAACCCCTATATGTGTCTGGTATGCTGAATGAATTTGAAGTCGAGAAATTCTTCATCGATAATGGATTCAGAGTCAAACTTCTCCCACTGTGAACACTTCGTAAGTTGGGCTAAAATGAGGACAATATGACAACCTCGGCCACAAATCGCTTGGGTTATGACAAGACTGAACAGAGGCCAGTGGGGAAAGTCAAGATCAGAACCCATTTTGGAAACCTTGTGGCCCATTCAGAGTTCATATTGGTTTGTAAAAACACAGAATTCAATGCCCTGTTAGGAAGGACATGTCTACATCAACACATGTCCATTTCATCCTTATACCACTAATGTATCAAATATTTCATAAATGGACAAGGTGGGACATTGCGCACTGATAAGTCCCCTTTCACGCTCTCCGAGTCGCATTACATCGATGACAGATTTTACGAGAAAAATGGGAATTCATCTAAAATTGATGGTATTGATTGGGTCCCCACCCCCAAACAGTCTGGAATTGGTTCCCAAAGACCCCCTCAAGTAGCTCGGTGAAGATTACATCCTGCCCATCAACCATGTTGGGAGCCGGAATCCGAGTCTGGATGCGTATCTAGCTATTCTCATGATCTAAGTCGTTCCAGCCGAGTCTGACAATGCAGAAGCACCTACTGAACCTCAATCTAAGGAAGAATGCTCTAGAAAGGGTTCCCACACCCCATATTTGGAATCTCAAGATATCTCTGCCGCACTCTACGAAGTAGAAGAAGGACAAGATTCGTATCACCCCCATGCTTCTCCCTCTCCAAAGGTTTCCTCTCAAGTCACTTCCGCCACAGAGTGTCCATACGACATCTTGCCTCTGAGCTCTAGAGAAGCCACATCAAGAGATATCTCCCCATCTTAAGGAGAAGAGGAGGAGGATTTGCGGGAAGAAGAGTAAGAGGACCTTCAAGTTTCCCCTACTGCATTCGAAGAGGGCATCTCTACCACTGTTGGTGAACTCAAGGAAATAAACCTGAGTACTGAAAAAGACCTGATACCCACTCTCATTAGTGAAGCCATGTCTTTCGAGGAAAAAGAGGTATATACCTCTTTATTGAGGTATCATCAAGATTTTTTTTCCTGGAATTACACAAATATTCCAGGACTCGATCCTGAGGTGGCAACGCACCACCTAGTACTTCCAGAAGATCATCGAGGCTATAAGCAAGCCGCCATAAGGATGCACCCCATACATGCGGCCAAGATAGGGGATGAAGTCAACAAGATCATAAAATATGAATTAATTTGGGAGGTCCAATATCCCATATGGTTGGCCAAAATTATCCTCGTCAAAAAGAAGAAAGGACAGACCCGCGTCTGTATTGATTTTAGAGATCTTAATCAGTACTGCCCAAAAGTTGATTTCTTGGTCCCGATCACCGAACTATTGATCAATGTGATGACTAGATATGGGGCTCTCTCCTTCATGGTAGGTTATTCTGGATATAATCAAATCATAATGGCCTAAGAAGATGAATAATCCATTACCTTTAGGTCCCCCCAAGAAGTATTTTTCTACAAGGTCATGCCCTTTGGTTTGAAAAACACTGGCGCCACATATCAATGTGCCATGCATCGCATTTTCAAACCATTCCTTGGGAAGTTCGTGAAATATTATGTTGATGACTTGGTGATCAAATAACGGAAATGCTCAAATCACTTTTCAGACCTTGAAACCATCTTTATCAAACATCGGCAACACAGCCTGAATATAAACCCCTTGAAATACCCCTTCAAGGTTACCTCATGGAAATTTCTCTGCTTCATCGTACTACATCGTGGAATCTAAATCAACCCTAAGAAGATGAAGGCTATCTTTGGTTTGTCACCTCCTCAAAACCTCACTGAACTGAGAGGATTCCAAGGACACATGGCCTATATTAAGATTTTATAGCCAACCTCATAGGAAAATGTCTTCCCTTTACTAGGTTGATGAATAAGGGAGTTAGCTACCAATGGACATATGATTTCCAAGAGGCATTGGATAGCCTCAAGTAGTACCTCTTGAGTCCACCAGTTCTCATAATTTCCGTTGAAGGAAGGCCACTTATCTTGTACTTGACGGCCTTAGAGCGGTCACTAGGAGCCTTCCTCACGCAGAAGAATGATGCTAGTAGTGAAAACATACTTTATTATCTAAGTTGAATCATGATCGATGCTAAGAACCGGTATTCAAATATCGAGGAGATATATTTGGATATGGTATTCATGGTCCAGAATTTGTGACATTATCTTCAACATAATGAAGTCCATCTGATCTCATGTAGTAATCCACTAAAGTACAACCTCAGCCATCCAATGCTGACTGGACACCTATCCCGATGGGATGTAATCCTGCAAAAGTTTGAAATATAGTTTGTGCCTTAGAAAGCTATCAAGGTCCAAGAATTGGTAGATTTTATAGCAAATCATCCCTTGACAGAGACCGTCTCATCAGATGTAGAACTCCCCGATGAAGACGTCTTCTCTGTGAAAAAGGATTCCCGAATGTGGGAAATGTACTTTGACGACACATCTAGAATCCCAACAGGTAAAAGAATGGAAGAACCCAAGTTTAATAAGGTTGGGATGGGATTCATACTCATATTCCTAGAGTATGATGTTTTTCTATATTCCTTCCTCTTATCATAATGATGCACAAACAATGAGGGAGAATACCAGGCCCTCATTCAGGGTCTAGATCTCGCACTCCAGGCGCAAGTGCAGCACCATAAAGTAAAATGTGACTCGGAAATGGTCATCAAGAAAGTCAATGGTGACTATGCTTTTAAGAAAAATGAGCTTATCCCCTGTTCAACCATGTCCGAGGATTAATGGAAAAGTTCCCCAAAGAACCGACATTGACCTATGTTCCCCAGTCTCAGAATGCCCAGCCCGATGCATTAGCCAATGTAGCCACATCCCTAGCTGACCTAGATTGGGATGAAACAGTTATCAGCATTGCTCACCGTCGAATGGTCTTACCGTATGTTCAAACAAATGTGGAAGAAATCTATGAAGTCAGCCATATCCTTGATCCATATTCTCCTACTACCGGTTGGTTGACCCCCATTACGAACTACCTTCAAAGGGGAGAAATTCCATCGTATAGGGCTGGAAGAGATCAGATATCGAAAAGGGTAGTCAATTTTTTCCTATATGGAGACATGAGCCAGTAGAAGGTCCTCTAAAAGCGAGGCCTTGACAGAGTCCTTCTCAGATAAATTATTGGAAAACAGACAACTTCTATCATTAATGAAGTGAATACTAAAGTGTATGGAGCACATCAATTGGGATCTAAGCTTTCTCATCAAATTCAAACTCTTGGATACTATTGACCCGCCCTATCATGGGATTGTGTGAACTTTACTGTGAAATGTCACTCCTACCAAATTCATGCTAGCTTCATTCATCATCCCCTGAAGCTACTTCACCAAGCTAAGTACTCTTTTCCATTCTCTATTTAGGGAATGGACGTCATGGGACCATATCCTCCTACCACGATCAAAAAATTCAAATATATTTTCACAGTGACTAACTTCTTTTCCAATTGGGTAGAAGTTTCACCCCTTAAATAAGTTAGGGAAAAAATCATCACCAGCTTCGTGAAAGCCAATATCATCACCAGATTTGGTGTCCCTCATAAAATACTGATGGACAATGGCACCAACTTATGCTCTGCCGAATTGGAGAAACTATACCAGGAATATGGTATCAAGACCAATTTTTTATCCTGCTACCATGTGGTGGGCAACGGACAGATAGAGGCCTTCAACAAGACCCTATCTAACATACTCCAGAAAAAGGTTGACAAATACAAGAATTCATGGACATAAAAACTCTTCCATGCATTGGGAGCCTATAGAACCACCACTCATACTACTACCCGGGCTACTCTATACTCATTAGTATACAAAATGGAAGAAGTTCTTCCCATTGAACTCCAATTTCTGTCACTCCACATTGTCATCGGTTATCAACAATCTGATGATGAGCAAGAGGAAAAGTGATTTGATGAATTGGAGAAATTGGACGACAAGTGGTTGCACACTTTTCACCACCTGGAAGTATATAAAAACTGGATTGCACGAGACTTTAATAAAAAGGTTCATCTTCAGTCATTCCTCGAAAGAGAATAGGTATTGGTCCTCCAGACCTCGATGATACATAGAAATAAGCCACTGAAGCTGGAGCCAAAGTATGAGGGACCATATGTCATACACAAGGTCTAATCCAATTGATCATATACTTTGATCTCCATGGATGGGCATCTCACCACCGCTCCTACAAACACGAGATTTCTAAAAAAATATTTTGCGTAACCATAAGTACAATTTTCATCTGAGATGTAGGATGTTAAACTACCAAGCCCAGAATGTCATTACTGCATGACAATAAACTGCATAGTAGAGTTTCCTTACCACACGGAATTAAACATTGTAGTACTTAGTCCCTGCGATATTACAATAAATTGTGTCGCGTCGATTCGAACTCTATGACCCTAAACCAGGATCCAATCATCCTGGTTCTCTGATCTCAAACTATCCAATATTTCCCCCCTTGAGGGGCATGTCGGATGCTCCCAACCTCATTCATATCATTCATACTATAAAATCATTGTGTGTGCCGCTGTTTGGAAGAAATTACTACAGGTAAAGCTCTATAATCCTCCAAACTAAGAGAAAGTTGTCCTAGTTTCATGACTTTAAACTACATAATGAGAGAGTGTATTCACCTGAGAAAACATTAATCTCTCAGAATTTTTCATCTACTGTTCCATGTTCAAAGAACTATGTACGGCTTGATTCATACCCTTGTAGGATACGTAGCGATGCCTGGATTTCTGTATCCTGGCCTAACTGCCATGAAAATTCCCCCCCTCCTACGTATAAGTTATATTTGCACATGAATCCCCTTTAAATTACAAGGGCTTTGAGAACTACGTACGGCTTGATTCCTTCCCTCACATGATATGTATCAATGCCGGGATTTATGTATCCTGGCCAAGCCTCCATGAAAACTCCCCCCTGCATATAAGTCAGATTTTTGCTGGATTCCCCTTTGAATTACAAGGTCATTGAGAACTACGTACGACTTGATTCCTGCCTTCGCAGGATACATTGTAACACAAGGATTTATGTATCCTAGCCTAGCTGCCATGAAAAATTTCCCCCCTTCTGCGTATAAGCCATATTTTCACAGGAATCCCCTATGAATTATGAGGGCTTTTAGAACTATGTATGGATTGATTCCTACCCTCGAAGGATACATAGAGATACCAGGATTTCTGTATCTTGGCCTAGCCACTCCCCAAAAAAGTGATGACCCTCATCCTTAACACATGATTCTAAACTACACAGAGCTCATCCTTACCGCATGATGCTAAAATAAATAGAGATCGTCCTTACCGCATGATGTTAAACTGCATGTAATCCCTTTTCACATAATTTCGACACCGTCCTTACCACCTGACATTAAACTGCATGGATTTGAAAATGCTCTATGTCCTTACCACATGACAATAAACTGCATGACGATCTCCCTTACTACACGACTGTAAACTGCATGGTATAATTCATAATCCACTCTAGATACATGGTAAACCATGACTAGAACACTCCTTGCATGTTTGGATGCATCCTTCCCATGCATCAGACTCCATGACCTGAAGGATTACGGATCTTCATAATCCCCCAATGCCATCGGATGTGGAAGGTCATCAACCTACGGACAACTTTGTACGACTATAAATATCATTCCCTCAGCATCTCTACATATTGATTTCCCATGGACCATCTAACAAAGGCATGTATTCCTCAGGAAACTCTCTTCCTAGCTTCATACGCTTACCAGCCCCAAATCCCCCATATCACATTTCCCTATCTAAACAATTTTGGAGCAATGGTTTACATTTTTTCCCCCTTCACGTCCAGATGTTACAAGGGTGCCTCTGCCTGGTTATTTTGCATATCCACTTGTGGTTCCTATGACGGTCTGCATCCACAACATAATGCCAGATCTGTGCTACATTAACCCAACAGATAATTCCAATATGGTTGTTTATCGTATGCTCAGACAGATCTCTCCCCATCTTCCAGACTCCATGTCCTGAGCGATCCTAGATCTTCATAATCATTCAAGGCCATCAGAAGTGGAAGCTCATAGACCTATGGACACATTTTCATGACTATGCATACCATTCCCTTAGTGGATATGCATATTGATCTCCCCTGGCCCGTCTACCAAAGGAAAGTCTTCCTTAGGAGACACTCTTCCTATCTCTGTACGCTTACCGGTCTCAGATCCCCCACACCACATCTCTTGATTTGAGATACCCCAAGATTACAGTTTACACCTTCATCCCCCTTTCTGATCAGAGCACACAAGATCATCCAAATTTAATTATCCCATAGGTAACCGTAGCATCAGCCAAAGCTGGTCTGAACTCTACGACCGTTTAACTAAGAGCAGATCATCCTTACCGCACGACGCTAAACTACATGGAATAAAAGTTTACCCCAGGTACAGGGTAAATCAGCGTGAGGAACTTCTTAAGCCTCAATGAAAATGGAAGCCTAATATCTCCAACATGACCAAACATACCATTTCCGTACCTCATACTCTATGACCTGGATAATCATGGATCCTCATAATCATTCAAGGCCATCGGAAGTGGAAGTTCATCGACCTAAAGACACTTTTTCAAGACAATGCATACCATGCCCTCAGTGGCCCTTCATATTGATCGCCCCTATCCCATATACCACAGGAAAGTCATCCTCCGGAGACACTCTTACTACCCTCGTACGCTCAATGGCCTCAGATCCCTCATATCATTTCTCTTGATCCAAGAGTCCCCATAATTACAGTTTACACTACCTGCATCCTTCCCACATCTTAGACATGCTAGGGTATTCAGACCTAGTTATATTCTAATCAAGATTGACCTTTACACCAGCATCTATAACCCATGATGATAAACTGCATGGAGTGAGTCCTTATCGCATGATGATAAACTGCACAGAGCACGTCCTTACTGCATGATGATAAACTGCATGGAGTGCGTCCTTACCACATGACGATAAACTACACGGAGCATTTCCTCACTACATGACAATAAATTTCAGAGGAAAAGCACCTCATCATTTGAAAATGTCCCCGTTTATGATCATTTATATATAAATAAAAAAATCCCACTTTCCTTACCGAATGACGTTAAATTGCACGATCTTTAAAGAACTCTTTATGGGTTCAATCAGGAAAGGAGTCTTCCCTCTCTTCCTTAGTGCATGGGTTAGACCTGTATGGGTCATCATCTCAAACCTACGTGAGAGGGATGACTTCACCCATTCCTGGGATTTCATAACGCAAAATGCTTCTCCCCTATCCAGACACCCCCTCTTTATGAATCACACTCTATAACCAGAAAGAACCGAACTCCCAAAAACTACCCCTAGTGTTCTTGAATCCCAACTACCCTGAAGTTTCCCAGCTACTGGGAGAATACAACCATTTACCTAAGGACACATTTTCATGAATATACATACCATGTCCCCATCGGATCTTCATATTGTTTCCCATAGCCTGTCTGCCAAAGGAAATTCTTCCTTAGGCAATTCTTCTTTGTGAATTCCTCCTAGCCTCTGAACCCTCATATCCATCCCGGGATTCAGAAACTCTCTGAGCTATAGTTTAAAAACCTTTCCACAATCACATCTGAGTATGGTGGGACGTTTCTGGTTAAATTTCTGAGAACTAGGGAAAGCCATTCCATTTTGAAACAATGTCCCAACTTCATGACTTAAACTACATCAAGATTTAACCCTCCTTCACAAAAACAAAATATGTGTAGGAGTGGTCTCCTATCTATATCCATAATTGGTATGGATGTCCCCAAACCCTTCAGACACCATGTCCCTTTTGAGACACCCCTGGTGGTCTTCATAACTCGAACTTCCATGAAGTTACCCGGCCATTAGAAATGAATATTCATTGACATAAGGACACCTTTTATGACTAAGAATATCATGACCTTAGTGGATCTTCATAATGAGGCGCATGGCCCATCTACCAAGGGCATATCTTCCTTAAGTGATGCTTTTTCTACCTCTGTATGTCCATATAGATCCTATGCCACATGGAATTCCCTTAAAGCTGTTCAAACTTGAGTGAAAATTCCCCCCATATATGTCTGAATGGTATTAAGGAATCCACAATCAGTAAAGAACCTCATCGGAGACCTCGCCCCAACACATTTGGTCAAAGATATTTGACCTAAAATGTCAGTAATGATAGTATTGTTTGTGGGAATTTAAACTGATCATAGAAATAGATATGAAACTCACCAAGATGAAAGCCCACAAAGGG
Organism: Viscum album; assembly: GCA_963277665.1. NCBI lineage: Eukaryota > Viridiplantae > Streptophyta > Magnoliopsida > Santalales > Viscaceae > Viscum > Viscum album. Next base: position 670,200,227 of record OY728139.1, on the reverse strand, counting down.
CATCTTTGGAAAAAGCCGAGTATTATCTCTCTAGGCCTACACATTATATGGACCTAGAAAAACATTGAGCAATAAAAAAAAAAAGGCACAAAGACCATTAGTTCGAAAACCCGCAAAGGGCGGCCTAAGTAAAAGCCATGTTATGCCCGCTAAGCCAGTGTCAAGAAGGCCTAGGAAAAAATCAGGGTAATAATGAAAAAGAAACAAAAGTTTGTGAGGTATTCCACTCAACCTCAGTAATAGTCGAACTACGCTCTCTAAACCCATTGGCTCGTGAAAAAAATTAGAGCTCGATTCGTTTATCCCAGCTTACTGATTTCAAGTCATGGTTCAAAATTAACATGTACCTGAAGTGATGATAATAGAAAGATGTAGAGAAGAGGTTTTTAAAATCCAAAATTTGTTTCACTGAGTTCATAAAGAATTGAGGAACATCCCCAATTCGATGTCTCTCCAGATTAAAAAGGGGGGGGAGATTACATGCTGTACTTTGGGATAAATCTACAATATGGCCATGTTCGCCCTTTCCAAAAAAAATGGTGAGTGATTGCTGCAGTTCATCAAAAGTCTATTCCAAGGAAGTTCTCTCCTCTGTTTCAAGTTTAGCCGTTGGATGCACATTCTCCAAGAAAACATTAAGGTCCCACCCTTTTTTATGAATAGCTTCATAAGTTTCACACGGGGAGTCCAGTTGTCCCCTCAACTTGGTTGTTCGGGCTTCACACTCCCGCATCTCTTCCACATGAACCTCCACCAAATCATGGGCCTTCACTTCCTTGCTCATCATATGATCAAGTGTTTCCAAAATATCCTAGAAAGTTTCCACTTGGTAGTGGGAAAAATTGAACCTGGTCAGCTTGTCCATGCAGGAGATGAGGTCTCCTTAGGCAATGACGATTTGGTAAAAAGGGTGTAAAGGTGCTAGTAATCAAATCCACCAGAACCCATCTCAATAAATAATCGCATCAAATTGTCACCCTTGTCGGCAATATTGGATAGGGGTGTCTCCACAACAAGAGAACGCAACTAGCGCCATGCCTCTTTGCGCATTTCCTGGTGTCTTCCTATAACATCAACACTTTGATCCTCCTTTTATGTCACGTATTTTTATGTAGGAAACATCACCATAGGAGTGGGGAGCAACCTAAATCTTGTCACCTAAGGTGGGAGACTCTCTTTTTCCTCAGATGTCCTAGCCACTGGAGCTGGAGGTGAAGAACTAATCGCAGCCTCTAGGATAATTGGTGATACTTGTTTGGTACTACTCCCATGAAGATCTTGGGAAACATTCACAGGATGGGATCAGTATGAATCTCTCCCCACCAAAATGGGTTGCACTGATGAAATCCCTCTCAAACGCTTTTGACAATGGATCGAGTGCCTTCTCACCACGAGAGTGGGAGTAGTAGGTGTATCCATCTGGGTTGCTGAAGGGATGGAAGTAGAAGGTCTGGTTGTTGCACCTCTCGTGATGAAGGGAATGTGTGGTGTTACTATCGGGGCAGGAACAGGACAAGAAACGGTCAAGGGTTTTTGTACCCACCGAACTGGTTCTCTCAGAATCCTCGTATGGTAATAATCAACCCATATTTGGGCATACTCCACTGATAGGAAGGTGGGCCCTATCATATTAGGATTGATGATCTCTCTAGAATCACCCTCCTGCATCATCATAATCCATAATTGATAGAGAACCATACGGTAACATTCCCCCCTTAGTCGAATGACCAGAAAAAACACTATCTATTGAAGGCATCCAAATTAGCTGGAAAACCTATAGGGGAGGTATGGTTTGCAGATAACTACTCGGTCTACATGGGCGGTGAGAATAATGTCCCGAAGATTGATGAGGTATGAAAATTCCTCCAAATAACCATCATTGTCACCTCTCAAGGATCCATGAGGAATAGGATGTTGTGCGAATAAGAAGTAAGAAGTTTTATTCAATAACCCGACCACATCGGCAATAGTCAGAATTCGGGGGAGAACAGTAGAGATGCTGAGAAGGGCCGGGTGAAAGTCGGAATGGGGAACCAATGTGGTGTGCTGATAATAATAATAGGGGAAGTACTCCTCTATCCACCCATATAGAAATTGGAATGGTCTGATGAAACAGTGTGTAGACCTGCCTTCTTGAATCTGTCCCAATAATTCATAAAGCCAGGTGAGTGTAGGAAGGGCCAAATTAACAGGCCGACCATCCACCATCATGGCTTCCATCATCAAGGTGCAGGCCCGAACCCCATTGTACGTGTCACAGGATGGGAATATTTATCCACTTAAGAACATGGAGAAGAAAATTGGTAACCAAAGCACAGATGAGACATCTAACTGAAGCTCATACCCCTATGAGGCATATCGCCCTACTTCAAGGGTAGTACAATATGACCCAAGAGTTTGGTGGTATTGACGGGTTGGGTGAGTTTTACTATGGAGCACCTTCATCCTAGGCCCTTTCTTATATAAGAATAACCTTATCCACACATTGAATGGGATGAGGGAATAGGCCTCGAGAAGATGACCTAGTAATCTCTCCATCATAACCAGCAAACTCCTTGGTAAAGGATACACATGATTAGTATCATTCCACGTTGAAACTACTGGGAGAAACTTGTCATACATCTCTTCGATGATAGGAAGACCTCTAAGCTGGTAGATGTCCCACAAACTGATCCCCACTTCTCCATGTGGTATATGAAAGGTGTTGGTTCTTGAACACCAACGACTCAAGAATTCCGAAAGGATTTTTGCAGGAGAGAAGGTTGAAAATTGAGAAACCTAGGCTGCCTGGTGCAAGCCCACTGCCTTCAGCTAATCAGGACACTCCAGATAGGTTTGGTGCACCCAGAATGCCCAGTCCCACTCATCAGAGAAGCATCCTCCAGCCCAAAAATCCCACTTAGCGCTCCATATGCCGCTAGGATTTTCCTGGGAGATGCTAATGATGGATGGGTATTCTCTGACATCTAGTCTCAGAACATCATAACGGCACTCATAGTTTTTGTGAGTCCATATTGAGCCTCGCAGAATGAATATGTACTCCACAACCAAAGTGGAGATGATTTCTCCTGCTGGGGAAATGTTGGCATGGTTATGACCTTGCGGTGCCTCTAAATGGATGAAAGGGATATCAGGGTCAGGTAGTGGTAGAGGTACGTATGTGGGAAGAGCAAAACTATAAAGAGGCAACTATACAGATAATGGGTAATCTAAGAGATCTGGTGTCAGGAAAACGTCAGCAAGCTATCATGGGGAATGATATGGTTTTGAAGATTTTCATCGTCATTCCTTGCCATGGCAGCCCTCGTCTTCATCAATCCAGTAGCATCTCATGGAGGAACCATGTTTACTTCCTGCATCAGGAAACCATAACAAGGTTTAGTCTAAAGGATAATATTCAGGCAAATTCCAAGTATTTTTTAAAGGTTCCACAAAGGGAATGCATAGTACGCCCCACATACTGACCCCAGAGTTGGTTTGTGATTCCAATATTTTGTGAACCAGTGGTACGCGGAAGAGGTCTGTAGCATGATGGCTCGGGGAGTGATGGCCAGCAGACCTCGTACCAAGACCCTACGTGGCATCTCATATTTTGAGACTTAAATTGGAGTTTGAAATGAAAATGTCAAAATATTGATGGATAATTCCATCTTGAAGACCACTGAACCGCATAGCATTATCCCTATGCATCCCAATATGACTTACATTTTAAATTTTTTAGAGATTAGTTTGCGGCTTGGAAGTTAGTTCATGAACGGGGGTGAGCACAGATGAGGATCAATTCGCGAAAGCTAAATCTAGTTCGCGGATGAAGCAGTTCACGAAGGAATCCATACATGGAGGTCGTGCTCAGAAGCAGGGAACGAGATAGCTTTTCACTGAAGGACCCGGTAAATGAAAATTAACATGGACCTCATTATATAGGCGTGGTCCCCCACCTGGTTCATCTCTCTACCTCCAACCACTCTAGTTTCAAGACCACTCATCAGAATAGCCTCCTCTGCATTCCGATCGGACCCCATTCCAATGGGGGCATTTTTAGTGTCCTAAAAAAATCCACATAAAGGAAGGAAGATACTCCCATAAAAATAGTAGAATAATCTACCGAATCTTCATCAATAATTTGGGATAAATATGAAGAATGTTCATAAGAAATGGTGAAGGACCTAACCAGTCTGTGTACCGGTTCATCATCAGTGGTATGTGGCCAGTTCGGCAAACCGTGACATCCACGGATGCAGTCGTTCGTGAAATGGAGGCAGAGCTCCTACATGGGTTCAAATCAAATGGCCGGTGATGTGAGGCCGGACCGATCTACAGTCGCGAACTAGGCGGAATGGCCCCCTGCTGCGCACCACATCATTCATGAGATGGAGGCAGAACCTTGCGCGGCCGCGAAGCACCCCCGTGACCGAGTTGGTTCATGGGTGAAGTGCGTTCAACATACCATGTGAACCTCGAGCTGACTAAGTCATCTGTAGGCTGTGTTTTTTTATCATGGGCCTCCGCAAAAGGTGCCTCGTGACCATAGATACAACCCTTCTCCCCCCCCCCCCCGCCCACTATAAAAGGACATCAAGGGGGTGAAGAAAGGGATTAATTGATTGACAATAAGATTATTAGTGATCAGATTTTGGAGAAGGAAGAGGCTTTTGAGAGCATTGGATTTTGTGTACCACAATCTTCCGATTCGTGAACCAGCAATAGGTATAAACTGAGGATGAATTGTCAAAAACTGATGAATGATTAAATAAATTGGTAAACCATGAACCTAAAATTGGTAAACCGTGAACCATGGACCCTACACAGATACACTCCCCATGAACCAGGGATCCTATTCCCCTACTTCAATCTAGCATGTCGTGTGGCACCATCCTACGCAGGCGAAGCCCTGACCGGTGCTGCCCCCTGCCACCGCCGCTCTTGCAGACTCCAGCGCCGCATACCAATTTGGTACATGGACCATACCCGAAGTCGTGTACCACTTCGGTATGTGGGATGCCCCTTAGTCCTCCTACCACACTGGTATGCAGACGACCTCTCCATCCACATAGCACCTACCTGCATGAAGGGCACCACTCATCGTATGTCCATGTGGCCTACCAAGGCCTTTGGTGTTTCCGTACCCAGATTCATATAGGGACCTTCCAATTCAGTCCAATCCTCCAGAATCCCCTTAGTATCATAACCATCGTTACCATGCCAACGCCTCTCCCAAAGTCACCGTACCGGCATGATGAAACCTTCAGACGCATTAGTGCGCCCTACTGAGTTAACATACCCATGGTAGGCAGAGAAAAAGGGGTTACCCCATCCATTGAATGGAAATCAGGAGCATCCCTAGGTTCACATACCCACGGTAGTGCGGAGTATAAGCCCGGTGGCCTCTTTTGGCCACTCCACTCTTCAGGATTGAGGGCTCCCGCTCGCTTTTCCATTCAATGTGTGGTAGCGGTGATCACTTCTCCCCTACCGGAAGAGAGTAACAGGGCATCCCTCTAAGAGTAATCCCCACACCATGCTCTCCAGAAGCCAATATCCTTTCCCCTTTCATTCAGGAAGGTCCATTGTTCCACGCCCTCTCCCACAGTCACCCTGGCCTCTTTTTCCGCAGGCTCTCCCTCGCCTACTAATAGGGAAGGAGGCATGTGCATTGTCGAATATTTCACATCCTATTGTTTCTCACACTGAGTATGACTCACATGGGATTATAGGTTTGTAAGGATTACTACACAGCCACACTTTCTAAACAATGAGAACTCTAATTCCTGAGAAAATTTGGATATGTAGGATGCCTGCCAGAAGGCCCAAGCTCAAAAGGGTTCCCATCCATAAAGGGTCCACCTAATCATGATCCTGTCAAATGGGAATCTTCCATGCATAAGCCCCACACAAACGAACTATGTGGGTTGTGATCCCTGTCACCTAAGCAGGGTATAGAGGACACCTCCTTGAGGTTCAATCCCAACTCGGGCCACCAACCACATGTAAGCCCCAACCTTACCCCGACATGGGCTGCCAATCACACCCTTGATAGGAAACTATTTCATGTAAGCCCTGACCTTCCAGAACTACATAAACCTTGATTCCCAACCAACTGGAATACATATGAATCCACCCTGAGGCACAAGCCCAACTTCCAAGTCTGATACCCATATATCCTTATCAGACTGTGTCCACATGCCCCTAGCAGGACCATCCCCATGACCGAGGAAATCATTTTCCGTCTGGTCCTCTGGGCCTCTTTGGCGCAAGTCCCGCACCAACCTTAATTAGGAACTTTTCACCTAGATGTCCTTGCCACATGACGTTAAACTATATGGTTGGGTCCTTTTCATGTGACCTTAAATGGTGATGTGCCCCATTAAGTGGCACCAAACTACATGGGTTCTGATTCCTTTCACAAGGATACATAGGAATCCCATATTACGAGTTTGATCAAGATCCTCAAGTCACTCTCTATCACCCCTATATGAAAATAAACTTCATATTACCCAATTATATGGCTTGAGACCAGTGTTTTCTGAACAAACTCAAACATTCCATGAATCATTAATACAATGAGGGATGGAAAACCTCGAATTTAGATGGTTCTGGATCCCTGCATATTCCTGTGACTTGCAACCCAGGGGTAATCCCTGGATACTATGCTTGGGGTTAAACCAAAGATTCAAGAACATATAAACATGCCTTAAATATATAAGTGAGTCCCAGAATAGGTAAGAATTACCCTCCCCCAAAAGGGTGTGATGATCCTGACTTCCCATCCTCTTGACCAATGTGAGTTCTTAAGTTTCATTGACCATATCACCCAACGAGGGCCAGCCTTTGGAAATCAGGCCCATGTATTGTTGGATACAAGAACCGTTGGGTGTTTCTAGCTTCGCGAATAAACCAGTTGGAGACCAGGAAAACCCACAAAGATCGAGAACTCGATAAAAATGATTAAACAACACCTACTCCCTTTAATTATACATGGGAACCAATCACATCCCCTTCACCGTGAAATAAGGGTTTACAAAAAACATCTTACAATGCTATATTTCAAGATATATATTTTTTGGAAATCACTAGGAAATGATTCCATCTTCCAAACAGGTATTTTTTCTAGAAAAAACATTCATTGTATGTATTCCATCATTAATATAATATTTCAATGAATTCAATAGTTCATTTTAACCATTTTCCACAGCTTTGATGTCTAAACTTATTCAAACATACCTTCCAAATATTCAATTTATGATTTTCCTTATTTTTCTATGTAATATTTCTTTTCGGATATTCAATATAATCATTTCTTCCAACCTTGGGAAACCCACAATTTATCTACACCAACTATATATACAATTATCTCCCTAATCCACAAACCAGATTTGTGATATATTTAGATATCAAGATATCTCTTCCATTCTCCAAATATCTACTTAAAACTATTTATTTTCTTTAATAGGATCTAGTGATTGGCACTAAATACAACTCAAAATATTGGTTTGGGTCGAAAACTAAGTAAATAACAATTTCAATATGAGTTTCAATGATTTCTTAATGACTTATCATAATTTTCTATTGTGTTCTTATAGATCCAGTTACCATGGTTCCTACTAAACCTGATCTGACACCACCTATAACAACCCCTAATCTAGTAACACCATTTTGGTTCTTACTTTAATATATTGTAAAAAATATAATATATCACATTCCATATTATCAAATAGTTTAATATTCTTATGAGACTAGACACATACATGATTCTCACATTTTAATTGAAAAAAATAAATAATAAATAAAGCACAAGTAAGAAAATTATTATTTATTCTAATGTATACCATTAAATATTAAATTAATTATTCATGTTACACTAGGTAATAACAAATGTAGTAAAGGGTGATCTCAGATTCTCATTAGGGTAAAGTTTATAATGGATTCTATTTTAGAATAAACAAAATAGTAATAATAAGGCCAAGATAAAAAATAATTCAATACAGAATATAACTAATATCATTAAAGAGGAATATATCCATTAATGAAATAAAAACACTAATAAAAATATAGATAATAATAACTAGTTTCATAATGATAGAATTTAAAATTTTAGAATTCATAAGCATACTATAATGGCCACAGTCCAAGACATAGGACATAGACTGGTAATTCATATGTTAAATACCCAAGTTAGATTGTCTCAAGATACCTACCGAGATTGAGAGGGTATCTAATAGAAATCCCCACATATTCATATAATATATCCAATGAATTAATCATTTGACCATAATTAATATCAATACAATACATATTTTGTATAAACATTTGTATTCAAAATGTAGTATATCAAATGTCAATATTATCCCCAGTTAATAAATATAAGCATGTGATTGTAATCCATCTAGATATATAAGGTGGGAGTAATCTTTATAGGATCTCCCTAGTAGAGAATAAATATCCTTAACGGTTTTTTATATAGATGGTAAATCTATTTAATACAGACATCATAATGAAATTTAGAAAATAAAAAGAAATTTCACATTATTTTGAAAATATTTAAAAATTAAAAATTCCAAGAATAATGAGAATTGTGTTTTAATGGAAAAAATATGAAAAATGTAGTAGAATCATGGAAATGAGAAATATAAATGATGGAAACACAAGTATCACATGAAATACATGATAAAAAAATATCATTTTCTCACATTTATGAAATCTAAACAAATGTATTTTATAGAAAATTACAAGAGGTATTACTTTAAAACAATAGTAAAGTAAATAAATTTATAAAATAACTTTATCAATAATTTAAATTTTTATAAGAACATCCACAGAAAAATTAAGGATCATGGACATGGAGGAGAAATATTTCTCGCTTAAACTGAATAAATAAGGTCAAATTTTATTAAAAAAATATCTCTATCATTTTAAGTATTAATGAGAGAAAAATGGATGAAAAATATTAAAACCCTAGAAATAACCATAGGAGAAGAAAAAATATGGTTATTAATATAGAAAGATCATATGATTCACCTAAAATCAAAAAAAATAAAAAAAAAATCCTTAATAATAATGTGATTGTAAAATAAACCCTTACATCATACTTTCACTTGGTCAGACACACCCTAATATCTTATTTGTTTGAAATCCTCCGTGTCTTAGAACTGAATACCTCTAAGGATTTTTATTTGGTTAGACTAAGACCTCAATGATATGGGAAATTAATTTAGGAATGATTATTTTACAGGTATTGGATAACATAGAGTGATCAAAAAGTGTTAATAATATAGTAGAGTAAGATCCCTTTTATAAGTAATTGGAGTGGAACACTTGAAATTATTCTAAAAATTTAAATATTATAAGTTTATTACACATAGTGTAGTAGTAGTAAAAAGATTAATCTTTGAATCTATGATGAATTGGTTCAATATTCCATTGTCCAATAAGAGTTATTGTGATATTGTTTACATTATCACATTTTTTAAAACATAATTAACTCATTTATCTCTTTTCCAGGGTGATAATATTTTTACACATCTTACTATTCATAATATCCAAAATTTAAATTGACCTAATTGTTAAATATTAGCCTCTTGATTAAAAATATGGAATCTATTTTTCATGATAAAATTTATTGAATCACTATAATTTAATTTTAATATAAGTGCATAAAATGTAATGAATTTTTTTTTGAAATTTTCTTTTTTAATAATAATAAGAATATTATATCATAATATAATATAATATAATATAAATACCTAAGGAATTTATTATATTATATTTAATAAAGGGGATATTATGTTAATTTATATCTAAATAAAGAACAAAATAGAAAATTTTAATTATATAATTTAAAGAAAATGAATTACATTTTTGAAAAAATTAATATTTTCAACTTTTCAACAAAAACCTACCACATCTAAAAAATACCAAAAAAAAATATCCTAAATATAAATTTGACCTTATGAATCAAAAAATCATATAAATATTATCTAATTAAAATGATAAAATATATAAATTTAACTATTGATGATAATCATGAATAATTTCTCTTATAACTATAAAATAATATGATGTGTATTGGGAAATAGTATGAGGTTGTGGTGTTGATCGGTTATAGGATGATATCCAATATTAAAACATAAAAATATGAAAGGATATTATAGTTATTCTACTAATGTTTTATGATGTATTGACTAAAATCATAATATAAAACATTTACTTACAAATCAATACTCATATATTTCAATGAACCAACTTTTATCATTGGAATATTATAATTGGATACCTATTAAAATAAAAGTGGTGAATTTTTTTTTGTATTTTTCCTTAAGAAATATTTATGGAAATTTGTATTCCCAAAAGATCATTAAAAATGATATAAATGAATTTTAAGGATAATTTATCACCTGGAGATGACATTTCCCCTATAATTTTTCACTGTTATGATTCATTTAATATTTCATTTGGATGAGGATGTTGAAGTCGGTGGACCCATATACTATCAATGGATGTATCCCATAGAGAGGTATTGTCATATACAATTTTCCTCATAATTTAATTATGTTTTAAAAACCTATAACACTGAGGTTTATTTTGTGATTATTAATTAGTTGCCTTGGTCATTTGATGTCTTATATGAGAAAAAAAAGCCCAACCAAAAGGGTCTATTATAGAGGGTTACAAGGATGAGAGTTTCTCACAATCTTTTCAAGGTATTTGGGTGGGATTGAGGAAAATATCAATCATGTTGAATATGATGAAAATAAATCAAATCATATCAATCCCTTTACTAAATCTATAATATTATAAAATTTAGGTTATATAGTAGGAAATGTATCTTCATTTTCATTAACATATATAGAGTTCATGTAAGTACATAGATTTTTACCACTAAATAAAGATATCATATAAATTTTCATTAAATAATTGAAAACACAAACAAATATATGACAACATAGTTGAACTCAAAATTAGAAAGAAAAAACTAATGATATGAATAAAGAGATTATTAACTATTTTCCCACCATGGAAGTTCATAATAAATTTTTTATTTATAATATATTGATAATAATATTTTATAAGTTCTAATTTTTTATTTCCATTATTATATATCATTAAAATTGGTAATAGTGTTGAATTGTATGGTGATTTAAAAAAATTTATATCAAGGTCCATTGAAGCATTTTAAAATATTTCAGGCCTATATTATTAATGGTTTCATATATTTTATATTTGATAATTAATAAGGTTTGAAAAAAAATTATGGAAACCATAAAAAATTCATAGAGTTTGGATATTATAGAATATTGATTGATGTTATAAAATTAAATTATGATAGAAACTCTTTTATTTATTTTCTCAAATAAAACACGGTCTATATAAATAGAGGTACAGAGAATGGTTTTTTATAGTTTATATATGTTAAAAAATCATTTGATTGATATTGTTTATTTTAAAGAAATTGATTAATATATTTTGGTTTAAAAATCTATTAAACAATATTATGATAATTATGGAGATAATAAAGGGTAGAGTATTGTAGCCCTTGTTAATTAGAGAGACCTATATGATATGTTTGATGATGTTGAATAATAATATACTGATAGTGAACCCCTATAATAGTAAGGGATTAACTTATTTTTAGTCCATGATGGAATTGAATCTATCGGTGTTTCAAGATTGAGTAATGATGAGGAAATCACATTGATAGTGGATGTTGAAAATGAATTTTTAATGATACCATTTTACATTCAATGCTCATTTCACTTATTAAAACATATTTTCTAACTATTAGAAATGTTGATCCATTATTTAATAGATTTTATATAATATATTTTGTATTTAATATGATTTCACATATATTGATATTTATTTTTAAGGTACATAATTTTTATTCTTATAAGAATCATCAAACCAACATTTATAGTCAATAGTATAGAGGTAAAGTAATTTATTTTATGAATTTAATGTGTTTAAATTATTAGAATAAGGGTAAAATAAAAAGGTCTAGATTTTTTATTTTCTATAACAATATCATAATTTTATAAAATAAATTAGTATTTTTCAGAATTAAAATTAAATTATAAATATATGAATAGGATTGGAAATATATTTCTGTTAATTATTTATTTTATTATTGTATTGTATCATTTTCAGATGTTGTAATTACATTTAATTTTGTATATATTTTAGGAATATCTCCATAAACGAAATGGTATGTAGTCTATAGATTTTCTACATAGTTTGATTACACTACACAACCAGTGATGAGCTTGGCTTCATCAATCACACTGCCTACTACTACATGCATGTTTCCCACAGAAACAAGGCCAATAGATCTGAATAATAGGACATTAGGTCAAAAATAAATCCAACATGACTCAACTACATATATTTTGTCACCCATACCATCATGTGGGTACTGAATGGTGACCATTATTAGTATATATGTCATTGTAAAAATATTATATATTTCTTAGTAATTCTAACTAGAGAATATTATTATTTAATAGATAAATATAATTAATGAAAATAAAAAAACATTGAAACATAGAATGTTGTGAGGTTGGAGAATTTAAATTTTATTGTCTCATATGACTATGTGAGGGTTCCCATGAGTGATTATAAAGTAATGTGTGAGAATTTTCTAGGTCATTTAGAATCTGATCCAAAAACCCTTCACATCACATGTCATGATTAGACGTATGTACTAATCTAGTGGAATAAATTTATCTTTGATGGTCAAATGAAACTAAATAAAACTAAATATTGATAAACTATTAATTATTTTCATATTTCAAAAAAAATTACTATTATAATAAATTTTATATTTCTTATATTTAGGTGGTATACAAATTTATCATGGATTGTTCCATTATGAATCTGTGAACATTTATATTTTGGAAAAAATAGATTGATATCAAGTAAAAATTATAGTGAGACTAGTGATAGCTCATTAATATTTCGGTAGATGTATCATAAGGTACCATAATGGTAACCTATATAGTATTTTATGTATTTTTTGGATAGGTATTCTTCTAATTCCTACAAGGTATTTTAATATTTGATATCAATGGGATATTAATTTCTTAATCATATTACATTTCATAGTAATACATCTTTTTTTCTTGAAATTTCTATGAGGAACATAGTGATTAATGTGAAGATGTGAATCCAAAAATATATCATAATTGATTGGTTTCACCAATAAAAAATTAATCAAGGTAATATTTTAATTATTATAACATAATTATGTGTTTAATTATATGTCTTTAATATTTTTTTAATTTTTTAATTTTCTAAATTTGTGATATAGGTTCTGGAGGTTGGAAAATAGGTTGGGAAGACCGAGATTTGGTTCGATGTTCATACCATGTTAGGCAATAATTACATGAATGAAATTTATTATTGAATAAGTGTAATCTAATTCAATTATTTTCTGATTTTACTAAATAATAGTTCTATTTAATATTATTGAATGTGTAAGCTATAATTAAGAAGGTATGGGATGAAAATACCTTATAGTGAACATTGATTTTTTAAAGTGATGTTATTACCTATGTAATGGGAAATGAGCATCAAGGTTATATATAGGTGATGGTATATCCACTATACCCATCATGAGTAATTAAATGGTCCTCGTTGTCATTAATTATGATGCATTCTTCAACCATTGGTCATAGTGGTGTTCTTGATCCATCATAAAAAATAATGATATTGGATAAAAAATATACTAGTAGGAATCATTTATTGAAGATAAGGAAGACTAGTTTTATATTGTATCGAATTCATTGGATAACTTATTTTACTACACAGTAGAGAGTATCTCCATGATGATTTAATTTATCATACACTTGTATTAACAAGATTGAATAGTTCTTATTTATATATTTTTTATATAATTTTTTAATGAAATATAATTTAATTTTTTATATTTTTTAATTGTAGGAACCTAAGGATTGAATTTATCAGAAAAATGAGTAGAAATAATCATTTCAAGGAATACATAATGACAGAGATGCAATGTCAGATGGTATTTGATTTTTTCCATGTTTTTATGCCTATGCATCTCTTGGTTGTATGGCATTATTTTATAATGATGTGGCATTTTCATGCCAATATGACTGATTATACATTATATATTTTCATGTAATGTTATAATTGAGTTTGATTATTTATTATAATTATAATATTATTGATTTTTATTATACTACTTTATTCACTATGGTTTTATTTTTTGAGACTGTTGTAATTAACAGAATTCATTTTTTATTCATGTATAAGGGTCCAAAATGAAGGAAATAATTTTTTCATTTATTATTTTATCAGTGTTTTATACATTCACTAATTTTGGTAAACCACTATGTATATTATAAATGAGGTTTATAACTTTCATTAGATATTTAAAAAGCACTGCTATTTGATCTAGTTTCATAAAAAACTACACCAAAATAAATATTGATAGTTATAACTAAAGATATATATGGATAAAAATAAAATAAATTTTACAATTATGAGCATTAGAGTTCATATCCATAAAATATATTTTTAGTGGCCATTTAAACCACCAGTATAAATAGTTCCATATTGGTTTTTATGAACCTAGACCAATAAGAAACACTTAGTTTGACATTTTAAAAACACTAAATGTAGCGGTTTTGAAAATCACCACACATTAGTTAATGATGGTTTAAACCACCACATATACCAAAAAAATAATATCTAGATTTAGTATATTGTCCCCATATTCATATTATTTCATCTTATGTTTGACTCTTTGTTAGTGTAAAAAAAATTCATTCAATAATAATATATGGATTGATTTATATTGTAGAACTATATATACTGAGGAATGAATCCTATACACTAGGTTCAAGAATAATATTTCATCCACTCTCACTTTCATCTAATTCGTTTTTGATAATTCAATACTATATAAATTTTAATGAATGTTTTCCCACCACCTTTGAACAATCCATCATCATATAATACACTTTGTATATTGTGTTTTGAACTTCCAAAAAACCATCTCAGTCGATTAATAACAAGTAAAATTAATCTTAAGGAACCTCTCACAATTGTAACATTATATGACTTACATATCCAACATTCTTATAACTGACTATCAGTATGAATCTATCCATAGGGATAGGATACATTGATCTTAAATATCCTTAAAATCATTATGGTGGAACTCATCATTAGAATATGTATAATGGTTGTTTGTGGTATACTTGTTTAATAATATTATAATAGATCGAACATTCAATCATGGTTAGCAACTATTCTAAACTTTCCACTTTTATTTCATTATTTCAAAATTTAAATAACTTAACTTAAAGCTTACATAACCTTCGATGCCTTGTTCAAAGGTATTGAAATGTTACTGGATCTAAATTGCACTATGGTATAAGAATTATGAACATAAACTAGGTGTATAAATCCTTCATGATTGTTCATAACAACTTTAATTCATATTGGTTTGATTATTACTCTATTGACTAATAGTTAACCCCCATACATTAGTCCAAGAAGAATACCATAAACTATTAGTACCTTCCATCCAAGGCAGTGCACACCAACATTGGGCCATTTATTTATATCAAGTTTGACTATACATTATGTTGTATAATCCAACTCACCACATTGGGTATGAATTTTAAAACTATAAAATACCAAGGGATGTAGATATGTTAATCATTAGGGTGGAAACCCATAAAGTGAATATAGATCAAAATTCATGTGTTTCCTTGTTATGCCCTTTTCCTTTCATGGATCTAAAAAAAATAAGTGTGTAAAATAATTATAAGAGGCACAATGTTATTTTGGATAGAAACCCATAAATGGATAACTAATAAAAACCTATGTTTCTTCTTTTTAAACTATCCCTTTCAATGGTTTGTAAAAAGTAATTTCTTGGAGAATAAAAAATTAAAAAAACAATTATGGACAAACAATTGACCATATTAAAAATCGGGCTATGTTCATTATGCTTATAGATATAGGAAAATGTTACACCAAATTTTTTCCTTCATAAATACTAGTTAAATAAAATATTTAAATCATTCATAATGATATAATTATAGGATAATTTAACTCCTCCGGAGAATTTACTCACCCACACAGGACCTCCTTCATTGTTTTGATTTTATTTAGTCTCCCACTTTATCACATTATAATTTTTCCAACCATGGATCATGATGGTGGAATATTTTATGGATATATAGCCTTTACAAATTCATACTAGAGCACTGATCTATAAAAAAATATAATATTTTATGTCCTATATCAAATAGGTTAACCTTAAGTTATGATGATATAAAATGTACTGGATATCTGGAAGACTAATACCCATAATATGCCACAAACCCTAGAGAATACTTTATTAATAAAATCATTTTTCTATCAATATTTGTATTTATAAATTAGATATAAATTATTTATTTCTTATATAATGTTTGGGTGGATATGAATCCTTCAATTTTTCTCTTTGTGTACTATTATAACTAATATTAAAAAACATTATTGTCACTAAAGCTCTAATATTATTATAATGAAACTGAAAATTACTTTATGTAAAATAATTTTTCCTTAAATCGTGTAAATAGAGGGAGGGGGTCCACAATTGGTGTCTCCCTATAATAATCCATAAAAATTTATTGAAGTAAAATTTCATGAATTATAGAGCATGTTCTGTTTTTTCTCAGAGATGATTGAGTGATTGATTGGATTGATCCCTGTCTTATTGATGTTTGGAAAACTCTAATGCTCTTTCCACCTCATTATACTGAAACCTATACACATTTTTAGAATTATATTCAATCATATTTCTAGAATTTTTATGTTGTTTTTAATAATATTCTATGAATCCTTTAGCTATGTAAACATCATATCAAATGAGATTTTCAATTTCTTTCCCTCATCTATCAAAAAATTTTATGAAACTATTACCCTATAATATTTAAATATTTACTAAAGTATCATAGTATTGATAATTTTATATTGATACACTAATTTACCTCTTGATAAAGGTAATAAAATTATATACTCTTACTCTCCCTTATACATAATTTTCTTCACTTCACTATAGATAGCACGATAGATAAATCCTCCATATCCACAAATAGTAAACATATGATGAAGTTTATGTAATTATCCATTAAGCTCATCTAAATGGGTCTCACCGACCAGCCTCTAGATTATTTTATAGAACCATTATTGTAACATACATTAAAATGTGGCTAACTCTAGGCTTTAGTCAGATCTATTAATAGCGATATGAATAACTCTAAAACTAGATCACATTGAGTAAACAAAACATCAGTTCTCACCCAATAAGATAATTACTAAAAAATAATATCCCATATAATTTTTAATGACTGAGACATAAAAATAGTTGAATTAGGAACATCTACCATTTGTAAATGTGTTATTTATATCAACATCAAATGCTTTTATAATACAACAAGTATAAAAATTATGTTAATATTGAATTTTTGTTTTCCTTCAATTTTTAAAATTATAAATCCTTCTATTATTGGTTTAATAATTACTATGGATGTAGAGAATTATTAAGGTGACACCAATTTTAGATCTTAGGGATATACTTATAGAGGTTGTTTATAAGGAACATGTTCCTATAAAATTAATGTTCCCTCGAGATGTATTGTAAACTCAGTACCCAATATCTATTATGGTGTATTCTAAATAATTTCATATATAGTTTACTCTAATAGTAAAATGGGAATAAATTATCATGATTGATAAATGGGGAACATATATCAACTATAAGATGTAACACCCCTAGGTTTTGAAAATAAATATTGAATGCATGAAATAGTGTGTCCCTACAAAACAAAACATTTTATAATCTATCCATTAAACACAAATTTACCTCTGTTATGTTTTTAATTTCTAAAAATGTTCATCTATAGTTGTGATCAGCAATTCATTTGGAGTTTGATAGATCAAACTTGATTTTTTTGAATAGTAATATACCCTTATGAATAGTAATGTGAATAATAATATGACCATTATTAATAATAAATAATGATGTTATTTTATTTTCTTAAGGTAATAAGATAATGAGATCTTAATTAATTTTTCAATGTGACATAAAACTAATTATACCTTTAAAATTTTTATTTTTTGAATTAACTATGATTTTATTTAAAAATTAAATTAATAATATTTATAAATTTATTTTTAAAAAATGGAGTTCATTTCTAAATTCTACACATTGAAAAATGGTAGGGGTGAATTTTTCGGATTTTTCTAAATTACTTGAATTTTCTGTGAATAGTAATATTACAGTTTTGAGTTTTCGGTATGTTTAATGACATCATAATGATGTAATAATTAAAATAAAATTATGGTAGACTTGTGTACAGTAAAATAAGATATTACTTTTTCCAAGAGGCTAATACCATGGGAAAATACCATTGTAAATCCCATGGTTTTTCAAAAACCACTAATGATGTGTCCGTTAAAATTAATAAAAAAATCCCTATCATTTACTATAAATACCCACTCATTCCTTTTTTATCCTTAATTTAAAACTTATAATACTCAAATATCTTGTTTTTTTACTTCCCTATTATTACTCTTAATGTTTCCTAAATCTTCCAAGGTCCCAACCTTCAAATCTTAAGAGTTACTCTACAAGGTAATATAATTCTTAACTTCTCTTTTCCATTCAAGTTATCTTTTATGTGGTATGTATTTAAAGTTAGTATACCATGTTATTATTTCCATATTATTCTTTACCTATACTATTTTATGGTTCTTTTATGAATGGGTGCCCCCTATTAATTCTATTCTTAATGTTTTTTAAAACTATGTTGCATATCTGTTATGCTGCAGAATGTTTCGTAAGGGATCTTGCAACTTTTCTTTTATTTTCAAGTTCCATTCATTTATTTCTTTCTTGGATTTCATCAAAATTTAATGATATATCTAGTAACTTAAATATACTGGATTTTTTTTTGATAATTGAATAATTCATCATCATATCTCCTTTCCCATTCTTTTATAGTATAAATGAAAACCCCATTCGAGGTGTGTTAATTTATCACATTCAAGGATGACGGGTTTTCAATTTCTATGACCATGTTAAATTATAGTCATGAAAACATATTTATGGTTGAACAAGACTAAATATATATATTATAACCTACATAATATTCAGGAACCAATATATGTACATAATACTAAATCATATGACCAAACTAGTTACTAATAATCAAAATACCGCAAAAATAATCTAAGTGAATGACATTAATATTTCATCTAAGGATTCATTATATTTACATGTATCCAAATGATAGAAATGGACATTAAAAATTATTTATGTTCATAAATAATATGTAATTTTAATTCTAGATATTTACATCTATTCCACATGAACTTCATTACTTAAAAACAAGTAAACTGATTATGAAAATCAAGAAAATGAACACTCCGGAATTCAATATTTTAAATTATAAATAAAGACATAAATGAACTAGATAGAATTATGATAAACTAAATAAATTTATAATAGGTTCTTAAATAAGTTATTAATATGTCTAATTTCATATTCCATGACCTTAAGTTCAATATTGGAACACATTTGGACTTAAGGTAAGGGTTTTCCACCTGAACCTCCATTTTCATTTGGTTACTTTTATTATCTAATTACCTCAATGAAATTATTATGTATTATTATGTACTTCTCATAAATTATTTTTGAGTGTTCTATATATTATATCCAACCATAATCCGTCCTTATTTTATGGAGATTTACATGTTTTAAAAGTAACTTTCAAAATTATTTCTGAAATACAAGCTTATTTCAAGGGAATTTCTAAAATTCTTACCCATCTTCAAGGTCAATCTATAATATATTTTTGAAAACCATTATCTTTATAAAATCACTCTTTTTATTTTTAAAATACTTTATTACTTCACTTCTATTTTTATACAAATTCATTTCCATAAGAACTCTTCTTTTCAAAATAAAAGAGTTTTTATCTCAAGAATTAATCGATGATTTTATAAGAGTACATTCATCTATTTCAACAATCTAGTTGATTCTTATGTATTTTTGGGACTAAACTCCTATGATATCATCTAAAATATTTAATTGAATGGTTTATGATTATTTTTACTGTGGATGTGCTATCTTAAATCCATTCACCAATTTACTTCGAATGGTTAGTGTTTACGTTTAATGTCTGGGAAAGATATATTTCATATGTTAGTTTCAATATGAATGTATATATTGTGTAAGTTTATCCCTGCTCATCTGAGGAATGAATTGGACTTATTATGTAATGGGTGGGTCCCTCTATATCCCCTAGATGCATCAATAGGTCTCATGAGACAAATAGACATGGAATTGGTCGAGGCCTTTCCCCATTTGATTTATGGTTTTGGACGAGGCCTTAATCATTTTCATACATCTTGGATGAGGCCTTGAAAATATGTTTCAGAATGTCCATAATATGCACTTACCTCATTATGAAGCTAGTAATTGAATGTTCTTAGGGTTATTTGACTGGTATAATTCCCATTATTATGTTATATTATGGTAATATTTACTCAACTCATATTCTTGTCATATTATGTTTAAGTTTACTTTTAAAGGAATGTTTTTTCAATTATTCACCATGTCTAATGTTTATGTTATCTTCCGATATAATTCTTACTCTTACTGAGCATTTGATCTCACCCCTTTCTTATGTTTTATTTTCCCAGGATATGAATTAGTAAATTATGAATGACTTGCAAGCATAATCTAAGAGGCATGGATGTTTCTAATGGATTAAATTATTGTTGTTTTCCTTTCAAGTTGTAATGTTGAACTTATTTATATATCTTGTTTCCAAATGCTACTAAACCACTTGGTCCTTCGGGATTCATATTCCTTATTTATATGCCAATTTAATAAAATAATTCAATGGTTCCAGGCAACTGGGGTTGAGTCCTTACAGTTGGTATCAGAAGAAGTTTACTAGAAAACATGGAAACTAGATTTAGAAAACGTAGATTAGGAAAAATCCCTAGGATATTATTTTAGGATAAGCATTCAAGAACATCCTGGTATTTTGGTATGTAATTGATTATGTGGGTCTTTCTAAAAAATTCATCCCTGTCTAGATACAAATAGGGATAGATAGCTCTGGCACAGACGTACCTAGGAGTAAAAGCTCTGACAAGGTGTTTCGAGCTTGACCCAAATAATCCTGGTAGACAACAACCAGCCTTGTTGCACTCTTTGTATTAAAACTCCTAGGGGATATACTTAAGATGATTCATATTTTCCTTAAAATCTATTATAAAGTATTGAAATGTAAAGTTTTCTTCAAAGAAACCATTTTTGAGGTTATGGGGTTAGCCATGTGTAGTATTTAAATTTATGCTAAGTATTTTGATAAGTTGATATTATACATTGTGATTCATAACCTAATCTAGTGTATGCCATTATTTAGAAATAGTACCTAGTGGAAGGAATGGAAACAACATGAACGTGCATGTCCCCTATAGGTATTTCCCTTCGATGCAAGATAATGTTGTCGGCTCTGGTTCTGTGACTGGTGCTGAGCAAACTTATAACTATACTGGGACAACATACTAAGGTTATGATTAATAACCTTACCCGTATGGGGCATCCAGATCCACCACAGGGAGGATATATTTTAGATATCTTTATGAGAAAATATCCGCTATCATTTAATGGGTCTACAAAACCGTTTGTAGCAGAGTTGTGGATATGTTCCCAAGAGAAGATATTTCTCGCTTTGGGATGTAATGAAAGAGAGAATGATTTCATGGAAGTGTATCGTCTATCAGGAGATGCGGATCAGTGGTGTTCATTAATCCAAAACACAAAGGAGTTGGAAGAGATAGAAGAGATGGAAAGTAGGGACTTTAAGGAAATATTCCTAGAGAAATACTTTCTTCGTGAATAGTGCGCTGATATGGAAAGGAATTTTCTGAATTTGAAGAAAAAGGAAGATGATAATGTTGAAATTTATGAAGGTAACTTCACAAGGTTATCAAGGCATTTTGTAGACTACATACGAAATATGAGGAACAAGATTGATCGATTACTTAATAGCCTAAAGCCATTCCTATGATGGGCACTAGTCTCCCAATGTTTCTAATCATATGAAGATATAGTTTCATGTGCTATCAAGATAGAAAATGAATTATATTATTATTATGAATTTAAGGTAAATAAAGAGAAGAATAATACTACTAAAAACTATAGAAAAGGAAATAAGGAAATAGGGAATAAGGGAAGAGTTGAATTTTCACCCTGTAACAATTGTGGAAGGAAACACCATGGTGCCTTCTTAAAGGGAAAAGGAGTATCCTACATAAGTGGACAGAAATTCCATATTATTGGTGATTGTAAGGGAAATAAATAATCCATTAATGTTCAATGATATAATTTTCTGTAGATGAGACACTATTCTAATGATTGTCCAAAGCATCAAGGAAACATGCAACAGGCTTATGTGATCACAACCGCTGATATTGAAGTTTCTAATGATGTGGTGGTAGGTACTTTAATCATTTCATCAAACTTATCCATTTCTTTATTTGATTCTGGATCATCTCATTCATTTATATCTTCCCATATTTCCAAAAAAATTAGACATGTCCAATTTGATTTAATAAAGTAGTTATCAGTCAAAACTCTTACTGGATGTATCATTACAACAAAGGGATGTCGATCAGTCCCCATCATGACACATAAACATGCTTTAGTTTATAACCTTATCATCATACCAATGATTGAATTTGATATAATTCTTGGTATGAATTTGCTATCAAATTACGATGCAAAGATCTATTTCAAGAGGAAGGAAGTTACAATTTTTTTGAATGGTGTAGAATCTCTTATCTTTAGAGTAGAAACCATGCCATCTAATTCTCATCTAGATCCACCCCCAATAGATCTACTGACTTAAATTATTGGGTAGGAAGGTAATTCAATAACTATGGGTGAGGAAATGAATGTTAAAAGAGAATATTTACATGTTGTGCAAGAATATATTGATTTTTTTTCATAGGATTTATTTGGACATCCTCTAAAGTAGAAAATTAAGGTTTCCATTGACTTAATTCATGGTTCAAGGACCATATCAAAGACCCCTTATAGAATGTCCACTGTAGAGACCCGAAGCTTGACGTACATTGACATTACATTACATTTGCGGAATACTTAGTACATAACAAAAACACACACACAAGGATCGTAATAGTTTAGTGTCTTTGGAAACTCGGAGTATAATATTCTAATCCTGGTGAAAGATCTTCAACATCTCCCATAAAAATCTTCTCTTTTTTTATACCTAAAACCGTTCTTTATATCCTGGGGAAAAGTAAACATAAAAGGGTGAGATCAAATGCTCAGTAAGGGTAAACAAAAGAAATATCAATCACATCATATTCATAAAGACATAACATTTTGGAAATCTTAACCTTCAAAAGAGAGCATAATTTCATAACATGGGATAAATCTTAGTAGTGAAATGAAATCCCAATAATCATAACTTAAAACATGAAACATTGTGTCATACACACATAATCATAGAGAATCATTTCTTTTTAGTCAAGACTCATTGCCAAGACTATCTTAGTGGACAAAGTCCCTTTCTGAACCGAGTCACCCTCGTTTCAGTCCTGTTTCACTGAACCGGTATAACCTACCGTTCCATCCATGTATATCTCATGAGATATAAAATCTTTACCCAATGCATTGGAGGGAGATATAGGTCCCACCCATATCATAATGATACCATTCTTATGTGTGCCACAAAATCAGAAATCACACATCATTGCATAACCCATGTAATACAAATGGGAATCTTAAACATCATGACATCATAAAACAATTCATATAAAAGAATTCATAAAAATAATTCCATCACAACATAATCAAATCAATGTAATAATAGGGATAAAAACAGAACCCTTTATTATCTTAGATGGAAAATAATTTTTATAAAACACTTGAACTCCATTCTTGAGGAAAATATCCTTTCTTCTTCAAAAACATTTTTCCTTTCTTAACATGTCATACAACTTTAAACTAAAAGAAGTTGATTAAAAATAAACTTGAAAACTTGTAAAGGATACTTCTTGGAAATAATGTTTTAAAAATCCATTCATGCCGTATAATTTAAAAAAATATATTCTTCTAGTACTTTTGTTGGAAAAGTCAAAAAGTACCTCGTATGAAAAACGACAAAAGATTCCTTTCATATCTTTTACTAAAAACTCACCGAAGGGTAAAATTAGATTTAAACAATTGTATATGGATGGAAATAATATTACATATTGAGTAAACATGGATGTGGATGATAAAATACAACCCACTAAATACCAAAGTATAAACAATCTTGGATAAAAATGAGATTGTGATATTTTCCCTTACCTTAGGTCTGATTTGCTTCATAAGTGTCCGAACCTCCTGTATAATGATTTAAATAATGTCATTTACTTATTCCAGAATCATACTCATTGTTATTATATCATATATGGTTCACTTATGACTTTATTTTAACCGTTATTTTGTAAATTCCATGTTAAAGAGTGTTTTGGGTAAAATCGATTCATTTGTCGTAGGTGTTTGGACTTGTTGTTCTTGACATTATTATTACTTATATCATGATTTACTTACTTCCAGAATATAAAACATGATTTATATATCATATATATTCAGTATATATATATATATATAATAGATAGATATATGAAATGAAACACACCGTTCATGGAGACAGTAGTCCGTACGTACGCATGAACGCTGTTTTCGTTTCCTTATTGAGTTGAACAGAATTAAGTAGATGACATTAATATATATACACATAAATCCAGTATCATTATTATTTCATATATTTCATGATTACTTATTATATATACTTTATAATCATTCATGAATGGTTAAAGTGGAGAATGAATCTCATCGCGTCGTGGAGACGGTATTCCGTACGTACGCACGAGCGATGATATCGTTCTCATGATCGTGGGACTGTATTGGAGTGTATGTATACTATTTCAGAATCAATATCACTTTATAATAGTCATATATATTCATTATTTACACCATTATACCCATCCAAGTGGTGGAAAATAGATTACACCACGCCGTGGAGACGGTATTCCATACGTACGCATGTGCGGTGATTTCTTTTTCCGTAGGATGGATAGATGGTGAAATAGGGTTGTTTCATACTTATAATAACATATCAGTATATGAGTGATACTGATGTTATTACTTCATAATGAAACAACTAAATAAGAAGAAGTGGAAGAAGAAATAAAGAAAGAATCGGTAACGGACATTACCTCTTCTTTGAAGTGCTTCTTTGAGACCTTCTTTTAGGGCACTAAAATTGGTCTTTGAGGAAGACCAGAACCTCTAGGATGTTTCTAGGGAAGTGGAGAAGAGAATTTGGCAGGGTTTGGCCGAGCATGAAGGCTCAAAGTTGTGTGAGGAAGAGAGGGAGGAGGTTCCCTTTTATAAGGGAGGAGAGGGGCACCTTTGAATAACTAAAAATATTATTTTATTATAAAGTCAAGTTCGGTTTTAAATAGCTCCAAATTGATTTCTTTCTAGGCTAAGGTGGGGATGGGTCTAAATCCTCTCATCCAATAGAATTTAGACAAGTTTAGGTTCCTATTTTAACCTTATCATTTTGATTTAACATTAAGTTAAATAATTTTACTTTTACCGTGTCTTCTTGTGTTCTTACACTATAAGGTTAATAAACATACTATAAGAAGCCAAAAGAACCCAAAATTGTTTATTATTAATATATATAACCTCATCTAAGTCATTTGGCCGAACCGTAGATTTTTAGGAATAACATAACAATTAATAATATAATATTTGTTTTAAAAACTATTTTATGTCAATTTTGACACTATTTAGTAATTGATTTTTGTGAAAATCCTAACAGAATGATGAGTTCTAAAAAAGTTAATTAAATCCATACTAACATGTCATATTAACCTAGAAAATTAGTGGAATTCATAAAAAGTCTCAAGTTATATTTATTTGAGTATTTATAACATCAATTATGTCAATATTTCATTAATAAGATAATTACTGCATCATCGTTGTGTCATAAATAGATTAAATTATTTAATGTCTAAAAATTACAAATAAAATACCATTATGTCTGAAATCTTTTTAGATTTCTAATGAATATTTATAGTCGAATTTATCTTATGTAATACCCCATATTAAAAATGTTTTATTAAATAAACTTTGATTTTAACTCTTTTAACTCTTCTTTGAATTAAATAATAATAAATGTCCTAATCTAATCCAAGTGGGCCTAAATGGTCATATTTTATTCCTAATCTTGTTTTTGGTCGAATTACACTTATCCAATAGAATTTGGACATGTGTTAGGTTAATAATAATATCATTTTTACCCTTAATTTCCCTATTTACTTTTAACCGTGGTAAATAAAAGTAAAAAGTTACTATTCACCAAAAATTATTTTCATCTCATTGAACCACATTTTACATACTGACATCAACTATGTCTCTCGGATTTTTGAAATTCCACTCACAGAAGCGGTAAAATTAAGTTTTATGAACAATTCAATTTTTTTAACTACCACTTAGTGGTTTCACTATTCATCAAAAATTGAAAGTTTTCAGAAAAATACCAAAAATTAGGCCTAAGATATATTTGATATTATGAACTCAAAATGATTTCTATTTTACAAAATTCAAAACATATCAGTTGCATTAATTAATTTAAAAATTAATTCCCGTCGTCAAAACAAAAGGCGTGTTTTTAAGAGATAATAAATATCAAAAGATTGACACTTGTTTATAACTGGTTTAAATGTGAAATTACATCCAATGACCAACATTGTATTGAATTGTAAAAATATATTCTAAATATACTTTAAAAACACTCAAATTAATAATTTATCACTATTAATTATTTCGATTGAAAAAGTTGTTTTTAATTAAAATTTAGTAATTTCCACTATTCATCAAAATATGAAAGTTATCCGAAAATTACCAAAATTTCACCATAAGCTAATTTCGATATTCCGAATCCAAAAATGAAATCCATTTTGAAAAATAAAATTTACAAAATTTCAAAAAGTGGTTATTACTATTCATAACGTCTAGTTTTAATAATATTTTAATAGCATATCGTTGTTTAGTGAAACTCGGTATTGCGTACTACACACGCTATCAAGGAAGGTTGCGATTGCGTGTAATGCAAGCCAAGTCAGGGTTGCGTGTTGTGAAAGAATCCTTCATTGTTTTGTATAACAAAATCCAACCATATTTCATTTATACATTGAATATATATATATATATATATATATATATATATATATATACTCAATGTTGCGTAGAATAACTGTTATCAAAATTGTGTGTAACACGGTCCAAGAATAGTGTTGAGTATACTGCAAGCTAATACGGTGTTGCGTATAGCGCAAGGTAATCTTGGTGTAGAATACAACACAAGACATTAATGAAATTAAAATAATATTTTTCATAAAATCTTGGGGTGTTACATTCTACCCCCCTTAAAATGAATTTCGCCCTCGAAATTCGTCGGGGTTATAAATGGTTTACTACTTGAAAGTTTCTTTAATAGAAACCCACATCGTAAAAAGGAATACCCAAAACCAATCTTTAAAAAAAATTATGAAACGTAACAGTTACCCAAATAAACTAATCAATGGGATTCAACATAGGTGAAAATATGGATATGGAAGAAAAATCTAACCATCATGTTCTGATGGAGAGTGGTAGAGAACCTGGCTATGGAAAATCCAACAATCACAAATCCATAAATTTGTGATGATCTAAGGTACCATCTGATTAATCAGATATAAGAGCACTAGGACAACATTTTTGGTTTTCAAGATCGTTTCCCTAAAGTTGAAGAATTTGAATTAGAATAAATACTTACTTTATTTTGGTACAATCTCACTGTTGTTCGTGCCTTGAACAATTTCTACTTCATCTCTTAAATAAATGAAGTTGAATTTGTTATTCGTGAAGTGTTAGCAGATCATGTGATAGAATGATGGGTCATTCCATCTGTCTCAAACAAAAGGTTAGAAAAAGTTATTAAATATGCATAAGTCATTCTATAGTGAGATTAATCATATATGGTTCCTAAAATGGACTTATACTTCATATATCATACTGCTTAATATAATAAAACTAGTTTCTACTAAATAGGGACTTCCTGTAGGCCAGTGGTAGGCGAAAAAGGCCAGTCACACTTCGGTTGTGTGTTCGATTCCCACAGCCTTGTCCGAAGCGATGGGTTGTCGCCCATCCTGCAGGTTGTCCATTTTCTAAAACTATATTACTATAATATCCCATCAATAATATCGAAAAAAATTATATCCTTAAACAATACTAACTTATGTCTAACATAATCCATTCCAATATTTAGGCTTATCCATAATACTGCAGTCCACTCTCATAATATAGTGAAAACGATTAGCAGAGATTTAATACCATCGTTGATCCCCATATATCATAAGATATGTCTTGTTGGTCAAATTACAAACATGTGAATACCTTAATCATGTATTCTCTTGAAGAATGAATACCCATTGAACCTTAGTGAAAACATGAATGTAGTTAAAAGTTAACACTTTCCACATACCAAAATCCTCAAAATTCTATATACTCAAACCATGATATCACTTAGTCCTTATATCAATCATGAGCTCATGAATACTGTTAAACATTTCATTTTCTCGTTTTCCCTTCATTATGCGCATATCATCTTATTTCCAAAAATATCTAAATCACTTTGAATACCACATTAGACCAATACATAAATATTCCAATACTTCATGATACAACATTATTTTGGAATCCCATTACATAAACACTTAATCATTCCACCACATCGTTGTCATATTCAACATCGCCAATAGTGATCGCATGTGACTTCCCTTTGTCCTTTTCCTTAAGTGGTTGCTCATGTTGATCATCACTAACCCTTGGATTAGGGCATTTATTATCATAATGCATCATTTCCTTGCACTTGAAGCATTAAAGTGTTGGTGGTGCGTTCTCTGCAGTGTTTGCTTTATTCACATCATTAGAAACCATTTTTTCATTACTTCGACACTCAGCTGCTCTAACACACACCACAACTAATTAAACTAGCCGTTGTGAATAGTAATACCTAGTTTTTAAAATTTTATAAATTTTATTTATCAAAATGTACTTCATTTTTGGATTCGGAATATCAAAATTAGCCTATGTTGAATTTTTGGTATTTTTCTGAGAACTTCTAATTTTTTATGAATAGTGAAAAATACTTAAAAACAACTTTTTTAATCAAAATAATTTATAGTGATAAATTATAATATTTAGTGGTTTTAAAGTATAATTAGAATATATTTTTACCATTTTATCCAATGGTGGTCATTATAATTAATTTAACATTGAAAATGGACATAAACAATTGCCAATCTTTTGATATAAATTGTTTCTTAAAAACACGTTATTTGTTGTGACAGCGGGAATTAATTATAAAATTAATTAATGAAACTTATATGTTTGTAATTTTTTAAAATAGACATCATTTTTGAATTCGGAATATCAATTATAGCTTAGGGTGAAATTTTGGCATTGTTCTGAAAAACTTCAATTTTTGATGAATAGTGAAACCACTAAGTGGTAGTTAAATAACTGATTTTTCGTTTAAATGAAATATTACCACTTCTGTGATTTGATTTTCAAAAATCCAACATACATGTCTGTCATTAAGAAGTAAAATGTGGTTTAATGAGATTAAAATAATTTTTGGTGAATAGTAACTTTTAAGTTCTTAATCGCGATTAGAGGTAATTAGTGTAGTTTAAGGTAAAAATATTGTTTTAATAATATGAGATGAGCTTGACACATGTCCTACTCTCATTGGATGTGCATGGCCGACCAAGACAATCCATGGGTCAACTTGGGGACCCCATGGAGCCACTTTAGTTGGAAAATGACATAAATACCTTTTATTTAATGTTAAAGTAAAAAATGACACAAACATGAAATGTTTTACTAAAACAATTTCTATATGGGGTTATACAAGTCATAGGTTTGACTATAAATAGTGATTGGAAATATAAAAGGATTTCCTACATCATAGTATTTTTTTTAGAATTTTTAGACATTAAATAAATTAAATTATTTATGACATCATGATGATGCAGCGATGACCTCATTATTTACCGATTTAAATAAAATGAGAAGATAATGAAAAATCCAAGGCTTACACTTGTCCAAAGCCTATTGGATGAGGAGATTTCGAACCCTTATCACCTTATCCATGAATTGTATAAGTGTGGGACCTTTAGAATCCGAAAAGCATTGTATAATAATGTAACATTTCAATCTTTCCAAAAGAGCCCCTCCTCTCCTCTTATAAAAGGCCCCCACCTCTACCACCTTATTCACACTTTCAATCCTTTTGGTTTGGCCAACCTCTGCCCATATACTCTTCCAACTTCTCTCCCTTCATCCTATAAGCTTTACTTTAGTCAGAAAGCCATCCTAAGGAGTCCTTTTGATCAAATCAAAAGGAAGAACCCGAAGAAGAGGTAACATTTTCATCACCCTCTTTCAAGTTTCTTTCTTCTTCCACTCCCTCTTTGTTTATTATTTAAATTCTAAAATTATAACTCCAGTATCTTTTATATACTGTGATGTTATTATAAATATGGAACAACCATATTCAGTATTCTACCCATCATTTTAATGACATGTCACCATACGTGTGTACGTACGGCTTACCGTCTCCACGTCGTGGTGTAATTGTTATTCAATATATTATTATTTAGATGGGTATAATAATGATATGTAATTCATGTAAATAATAAATATAACATGATAATGATTCTGTATATATGATATACTATCCAATTATATATTATTTTAATATCAAAATAATGATATTGTCGCTCGTGCGTACGTACGGACTACCGTCTCCACGAACGCGATGAGATTCATTCTCCATCGTATCCATTCAAGTATAATTATCATTTGATGATTTAAAAATAATGTTTAAGGACATGATATCATTATGGATATTAATAAGATACAACCTATCCATGAAAAACACGACTTACGTAACAAAACATATAAAAGAAAACAAGTAAGTTAACACCCGAAACAACGATAAATCTAAGATATTGTTAACAAAGCAATGTTAAAAGATCATATATGATATCATATGAATGTATATGATTCTTGTATAATTTAATAACAAATATTTAACCATTATACAGGAGGTTAACCTACCCCAACCAAGGAAAAGTACAAGTAAGGGTTTACTTCACAACCTCTTCATTATCCAAGGTTGTTTATACATAATTATCTACTGGGACCTCGTTATCATCCACATCCATGTTTCTTAAAAATGTCTTTCAAAACATTTTTACTATTAAATAGAAAATGTGTTAAAGTCATTTATACCCTTATACGTTTTTGAAAGGAATCTTACCGTCGTTTTCCAAACAATGTACTTTTTGACCTCTTTGACAAATTTAAGGTAAGAATGTTTTTTTTAACATATACGGCGGGTGCGGCTATTTTCCGACATTATAACTCCGTCGAAGCATCCCTAACAAGATTATAATAATATCTTCAAAGTAAATGTATTATTTATAATTATGGGACTTTTAAATTATTTCAAAAAAGAGAGATATTTCTCTCAAATAGATTTGATTTCATCCATGTCAACATCCTTTGATGGGTTTTAAGTTTAATTGAAATTAATTTATGATAAAAAACTTCCATTGAACATTTTTTGAAATATTTGACTGTTGATGTGTTATTTTTATACCATCCATAGTGTATGGAGAAATTGTTGACATTTCGTATGCTAGTTTTAATACGAATATTTATGTTATGTTTAAACCTATTCATATGAGGAATGTATTGGACTTAATATGTGACGGGTGGAGCCCGCTATAGCTCCTCGATGCATCGGTAGGTCTCATGAGACAACTAGACGTGGAATTGGCCGAGGCCCTTTCCCAATTTGATTTATGGTTTTGGCCGAGGCCTTAATCATTTTAGACGTCTTGGCCGAGGCCTTGACAAAGTGTTTCAGAATGTCTGGCATTATACATTCCCTCATTATGAAAGTGGTTATTGATATTTCACGTGATTATTCGTCTAGTAGAATATCCATGTGAGTAACTAATGGAATTATTTTATTTTACTTTTTCCATATTATGCTGAAGTTCAAGTTCAATAAGGCTTTTGTTTTAGTTATACATTGCCTTAAATGCTTATGTTTTCTTATGAAATTTTCTGCTATATTGTTATCCTTACGGAGCATTTGAGCTCACCCCTTTCAATGTTTTATTTTTCCCAGGATGTGAAGAAGTGTATTATGACTGACTTGCAAGAATAGTCAGTGAGGATATGAGTGTGGACTAGGGAGACCATGTTATTGTAGTTTTCATTTTTATGATGTAATGTAATGTTTATGAATGTATCTAGTGTTTCCAAGGCTACTAAACTAATCGGTATTTCGAGACTTGATCTTTTGTGATCATGCCAATGTTATGAAGTAATGAACCGACTCTGGGTAGCTGGGGTCGGGGCGTTACAGTTGGTATCAGAGGCAGTTTAGTACTAACCTTGGAAGCTATATTTAGATAAACTCTGATTAGAGCACATATCCCGAAGATAGACTTTGAGGATTAGTATAGAAGAACTTCCTAGAATTTTGGTATTGTAGAGATGTTGTGAGTTTTCCGAGAAATACATCCCTGTCTGGATACGAGCAGGTAGAGGCGGCTCTGGCACAGATGTACCTAGGGGTAAAACCCGAAAACACCGCTTTGAGCTAGACTCGAACGGGAACTGGTGCACGACAACGGGCCTTGCTGCACTCTTGGTTACGACACTCCCGGGGGATATTCTTTGGATAATTCCCATTTTCTTTACAAACCACTATGAAGGGTTACGAGTATATACTTCCTCAAAGAAAACATTTTTATAATTATGGATTATATCCATAATTAGTTCAATTTATGTTAAGTGTTTTACAAGTATGGAATTATGTATTTTGATTCATGAACTAATCTAGTTTATGCCATTATTTAAAAATGGCACCTAGTGGAAGGAATGGAAACCATATCAATGCACGCACTCCATGTAGGGATTTCCCTCCTTCTCAAGATAATTATGGTGGAGCTAGTGATACAACTGGTGTTGATCAGCTTCTCACCGTACTAGGACAACTCACGCAGGTTATGAATAACAACCTTACTCGTATGGAGCACCCTGATCCGCAACGTGGAGGATCAATGCTAGACTGTTTCATGAGGCAACAACCACCAACCTTCAATGGGAGTACAAATCCTATATTAGCTAAGCAATGGATAAATTCCTTAGAGAAAATATTCCATGCCTTGGGGAGTAGTGAAAGGGAGAATGTTGTCATGGCAGTTTACCGCCTCACTGGAGACGCCGATCAATGGTGGTCACTAATTCAAAACACAAAGGAAGATGATGAATTAACAAACATGGAATGGCCGGAGTTCAAAGAGCTGTTCTTAGAAAAATACTTTCCTCGAGACCATCGAGCGGATATGGAAAGGCAATTTCTAAGTCTGAGGCAGAAGGAGGATGAGAATGTCGCAAAGTATGAGGCTAACTTTACAAGGTTAGCAAGGTATGCTGCAGATTACATACGTAACCCAAGAAGTAAGACTGATCGTTTCTTTGATGGGTTGAAACCATTTCTCCGTCGAGCTTCAGTATCACAAACCTTCTCTTCATATGAAGGTATTGTCTCGTGCGCTATCAAGACGGAAAAGGAATTCTCTAAGTCTTATGACTTTAAATCAAAGCAAGATAAGAAGAGATCCGCTGAAAACTCTGGGAACGGAAATAAGGAAACAGGGAAGAAGGGTATAAATGAATTTCCACCCTGTGATAATTGCGGTAGGAAGCACCCTAGTGCCTGTCTAAAAGGAAAAGAAGTATGTTAAAAGTGTGGTGAAAAAGGCCACCAAGCTCAAGAATGCAAGGGAAATAAAGTGGCTGTCAATGTGGAATGCTATAATTGTAGAGAGAAGGGACATTATGCAAATGAATATCCTAAGCGTCAGGGGAACTTACCTCAGAAGAGGCCAAGGGATCAGGGCCAGGCTTATGCTATCACTACTGCTGAGGAGGAAGCTCCGAAAGACGTGGTGGCAGGTAATTTAATGGTTTCCTCAAGTTTAGAAAATGCATTATTTGATTCTGGATCATCGCATTGTTTCATATCTTCCCAGTTTGCTAAGAAAATTAGATATTTCCAATTTGATTTAACAAGGGAGTTGTCGGTCACAACCCCTAAGGGAAGTATTTTTGCAACAATGTTTTGTCGATTAGTTCCCATTAGAGCACCTAAATGTTCTTTGCCTGCTGATCTCATCATCATACCCATGATTGAATTTGATATAATCCTCAGTATGTATTGGCTTTCGGACCATGATGAAAAAATTTATTGTAAGAGGAAAGAGGTTACGATTCTTGATGATGATGATAAGGAACACCTTTAGAGCCGAATCGTCACCACATAATTCTTATCTAGATCCACCCCCAGTAGCTTAACTAAATTCAATTATTGGGGAGGAAGAGAAGGAAATTACTGAGGGTGAGGAAAGGAATATTCAAATAGAGGATGTACCTATTGTGAGAGAATATGTTGATGTGTTTCCGGAAGATTTACCTGGACATCCTCCAGAACGAGAAGTTGAGTTTTCCATTGATTTAATTCCTGGATCAAGGCCCATATCGAAGACCCCTTATAGAATGGCCACTGTGGAATTAGTTGAACTAAAGAAACTACTAGAGGAATTGAGTAATAAGGGATTTATTCGCCCTAGTGTTTCTCCTTGGGGAGCCCCTGTTCTTTTTGTTAAGAAGAAAGATGGATCTATGAGGTTGTGCATTGACTATAGGGAGATCAATGCTATAACAATAAAGAACAAGTATCCTCTACCTCGCATTGATGATTTGTTTGACCAACTGCATGGAGCTCAATACTTTTCAAAGATTGAACTTCGGTCTAGATACCATCAGTTGTGTGTGAAGAAGGAAGACGTTCCAAAGACAACATTTCGAACAAGGTACGGGCATTACGAGTTTACAGTAATGCCTTTTGGATTGACTAATGCACCCTCTGTTTTCATGGATCTAATGAATAGAGTTTTCAAGGAATATCTTGATGAATTTGTAGTGGTATTTATTGATGATATCTTGGTATACTCCAAAAGTCACGAAGATCATGAAAATCACTTACGTATTATCCTGAAGACTCTTAGAAGACATGAATTATATGGGAAATTTAGCAAGTGTGAATTCTGGCTTCATGAGATTTCTTTTCATGGCCATATTGTCTCTAAGGATGGAATTTCCGTTGATCCTTCTAAAACAAAGGCAATCCAAGAATGGCCAGCACCGACAAGTATAATTGAGGTACGCAGTTTTATTGGTTTAGCAGGTTATTATCGACGTTTCGTCCAGAATTTTTCCAGATTGGCTAACCCATTGACAAAGCTCACATGTAAAGGGATTAAATTTGTCTGGACAAAAGAGTGTGAAGAATGTTTTGAAGAACTAAAGATAAGATTAGTCAATGCCCCTGTATTGACTCTACCATCGGGGAATGATGGGTTTGTTATTTATAGTGATGCATCGAAGAAAGGACTTGGTTGTGTCCTTATGCAGAATGATAAGGTCATTGCCTATGCATCACGACAGAAAAAAATTCATGAGCAAAACTATCCTACTCATGATCTTGAGTTAGCAGCTGTGATCTGTGCTTTAAAGATATGGAGACATTACCTCTATGGTGAAAAATGTGAGATTTATACTGATCACAAGAGTTTGAAGTATATTTTCACACAAAAAGAACTCAACATGAGGCAAAGGCGATGGCTTGAACTACTCAAGGATTATGATTGCACGATACATTACCACCCGGGGAAGGCAAACAAGGTGGAAGATTCTTTGAGTAGAAAAGACCATGGAGTTTTGAATGTGATGAGAATTGAAAGGGATCCAATTTTCTTGGATCTAGTGAAGATGGACATGGGAATAACTAGGGAAGGTGAAACATCAATGCTTTTTCAAATGGTTGCCAAACCATCATTACTAGAAAGGATTAAGAGTTCTCAGACCAATGATGAAGAATTTCAGAAGAAGATTAAAGATGTGAATGATGGAAGATTGAGGGACTT
The DNA here is from genome assembly GCA_963277665.1 of Viscum album. Lineage (NCBI taxonomy): Eukaryota > Viridiplantae > Streptophyta > Magnoliopsida > Santalales > Viscaceae > Viscum > Viscum album. The sequence continues at coordinate 670,163,987 of OY728139.1, read as the reverse complement.
TGTGTATAAGGATGGAATTTTGAAATTCAGGAAGAGACTTTGTGTTCCCGATATACCTGATCTAAAAAGGGAATTGCTGGATGATGCTCATAGTTCCAATTTCTCTATACACCCTGGGAGCACCAAAATGTATAGATATTTGAAGGAACATTTTTGGTGGGACAATATGAGGAGGGAGATTGCTGATTTTGTGTCGAGGTGTATGGTTTGTCAACAAGTGAAAGCTGGAAGGAAACATCCTGGTGGAGTATTGCAACCTCTTCCCATACCTGAGTGGAAATGGGATAATATTACGATGGACTTTGTCATGGGACTACCAAATACTCCTAGAAGGAATGATGTAATATGGGTCATTGTTGATCGTCTTACTAAGTCAGCACATTTTCTGGCTATACGGGAGGATCTACCACTTGAACGTCTAGCAAGATTATATATTAATGAAGTTGTAAGACTTCATGGAGTACCCCTATCGATTGTTTCTAATCGTGATCCTCGTTTTACTTCAAGATTCTGGAAAAGTCTTCAAAAGGCCTTGGATACTGAACTTTGTTTGAGCACTTCCTATCACCCTCAAATAGATGGACAATCAGAACGGACTATTCAAACCTTAGAAGACATGTTGAGATCATGCTCTCTTGACTTTCAGGGTATGTGGGATCAATACTTACCACTGGTAGAATTTTCCTATAACAATAGCTTCCATTCAAGCATTCAGATGGCACCTTATGAAGCATTATACGGAAAGAGATGTTGTACACCAACCTGTTGGGATGACGTTGGTGAAAGAAAACTTGTGGGACCAGAACTGGTGGAAGAAACAATGGAAAAGGTGAAGGTAATCCAAAACCACATCAAATCAGCTCAAAGTAGGCAGAAGAGCTATGCCGATAACAGAAGAAAGGTTTGGGAAATTCAGGTGGGAGATCATGTTTTCCTAAAGGTATCTCCATGGAGGGGAGTTATACGTTTTGGTAAGAAGGGTAAGTTGAGTCCCAGGTACATCGGACCTTTCGAAATTCTAGATCGTATTGGGGCTGTAGCTTATCGTTTGGCGATGCCGCCAAATCTCTCCAAAGTTCAAGATGTTTTCCACATATCGCTATTGAGAAAATACATGCCCGACCCAACACATGTACTTACCTATGAGGAATTAGAATTGGAACTCGATCTATCTTATTGCGAAGAGCCCATCAGAATTCTTGATGTGAGGGAGCAGGTGCTGAGAAACTGGACGACTCGTCTGGTAAAGGTTTTGTGGAGAAATCATAAAATGGAAGAGGCAACGTGGGAACCTGAGGAACTTATGATGAAGAACCACCCGAGTCTTTTTATGCAGTAATACCCTAGAAATTGCGAGGACGCAATTATTTGAAGGAGGGGAGAATGTAACACCCCAACCTTCCACGGTACGTTTCCCTTCGAATAATGCAATAGCGTGTGTTGTACGCAACCTCGAGCTCTAACACACACCACAACTAATTAAACTAGCCGTTGTGAATAGTAATACCTACTTTTTTAAATTTTATAAATTTTATTTATCAAAATGGACTTCATTTTTGGATTCGGAATATCAAAATTAGCCAATGTTTAATTTTTGGTATTTTTCTGAGAACTTCTAATTTTTTATGAATAGTGAAAAATACTTAAAAACAACTTTTTTAATAAAAATAATTTATAGTGATAAATTATACTATTTAGTGGTTTTAAAGTATAATTATAATATATTTTTACCATTTTATCCAATGGTGGTCATTAGAATTAATTTAACATTGAAAATGGACATAAACAATTGCCAATCTTTTGATATAAATTGTTTCTTAAAAACACGCTATTTGTTGTGACAGCAGGAATTAATTATAAAATTAATTAATTCAACTTATATGTTTGGAATTTTGTAAAATAGACATCATTTTTGAATTCGGAATATCAATTATAGCTTAGGGTGAAATTTTGGCATTGTTCTGAAAAACTTCAATTTTTGATGAATAGTGAAACCACTAAGTGGTAGTTAAATAACTGATTTTTCATTTAAATGAAATATTACCACTTCTGTGATTTGATTTTCAAAAATCCGACATACATGGTTGTCATTAAGAAGTAAAATGTGGTTGAATGAGATTAAAATAATTTTTGGTGAATAGTAACTTTTAAGTTCTTAATCGCGATTAGAGGTAATTAGTGTAGTTTAAGGTAAAAATAATGTTTTAATAATATGAGATGAGCTTGACACATGTCCTACCCTCATTGGATGTTCCATGGCCGACCAAGACAATCCATGGGTCAACTTGGGGACCCCATGGATCCACTTTAGTTGGAAAATGACATAAATACCTTTTATTTAATGTTAAAGTAAAAAATGACACAAACATGGAATGTTTTACTAAAACAATTTTTATATGGGGTTATACAAGTCATATTTGTGACTATAAATAGTCATTAGAAAGATAAAAAGATTTCCTACATCATAGTATTTTTTTTAGAATTTTTAGACATTAAATAAATTAAATTATTTATGACATCATGATGATGCAGCGATGACCTCATTATTTAACGATTTAAATAAAATGAGAAGATAATGCAAAATCCAAGGCTTACACTTGTCCAAAGCCTATTGGATGAAGATATTTCGAACCCTTATAACCTTAGCCACGAATTTTATAATTGTGGGACCTTTAGAATCCGAAAAGCATTGTATAATAATGTAACATTTCAATCTTTCCAAAAGAGCCCCTCCTCTCCTCTTATAAAAGGCCCCCACCTCTACCACCTTATTCACACTTTCAAGCCTTTTGGTTCGGCCAACCTCTGTCCAAATACTCTCCCAACTTCTCTCCCTTCATCCTAGAAGCTTTACTTTAGTCAGAAATCCATCCTATGGAGTCCTTTTGATCAAATCAAAAGGAAGAACCCGAAGAAGATGTAACATTTTCATCACCCTCTTTCAAGTTTCTTTCTTCTTCCACTCCCTCTTTGTTTATTATTTCAATTATAAAATTATAACTCCAGTATCTTCTATATACTTTGATGTTATTATAAATATGGAACAACCATATTCAGTATTCTACCCATCATTTGAATGACATGTCACCATACGTGCGTACGTACGGCTTACCGTCTCCACGTCGTGGTGTAATTGTTATTCAATATATTATTATTTAGATGGGTATAATAATGATATGTAATTCATGTAAATAATAAATATAACATGATAATGATTCTGTACATATGATATACTATCCAATTATATATTATTTTAATATCAAAATAATGATATTGTCGCTCGTGCGTACGTACGGACTACCGTCTCCACGAACGCGATGAGATTCATTCTCCGTCGTATCCATTCAAGTATAATTATCATTTGATGATTTAAAAATAATGTTTAAGGACATGATATCATTATGGATATGAATAAGATACAACCTATCCATGAAAAACACTACTTACGTAACAAAACATATAAAAGAAAACGAGTAAGTTAACACCCGAAACAACGATAAATCTAAGATATTGTTAAAAAGCAATGTTAAAAGATCATATATGATATCATATGAATGTATATGATTCTTGTATAATTTAATAACAAATATTTCACCATTATACAGGAGGTTAACCTACCCCAACCAAGGAAAAGTACAAGGTAAGGGTTTACTTCACAACCTCTTCATTATCCAAGGTTGTTTATACATAATTATCTACTGGGACCTCGTTATCATCCACATCCATGTTTCTTAAAAATGTCTTTCAAAACATTTTTACTATTAAATGGAAAATGTGTTAAAGTCATTTATACCCTTATACGTTTTTGAAAGGAATGTTACCGTCGTTTTCCAAACAATGTACTTTTTGACCTCTTTGACAAATTTAAGGTAAGAATGTTTTTTTAACATATACGGCGGGTGCGGCTATTTTCCGACATTATAACTCCGTCGAAGCATCCCTAACAAGATTATAATAATATCTTCAAAGTAAATGTATTATTTATAATTATGGGACTTTTAAATGATTTCAAAAAAGAGAGATATTTCTCTCAAATAGCTTTGATTTCATCCATGTCAACATCCTTTGATGGGTTTTAAGTTTAATTGAAATTAATTTATGATAAAAAACTTCCATTGAACATTTTTTGAAATATTTGACTGTTGATGTGTTATTTTTATACCATCCATAGTGTATGGAGAAATTGTTGACATTTCGTATGCTAGTTTTAATACGAATATTTATGTTATGTTTAAACCTATTCATATGAGGAATGTATTGGACTTAATATGTGACGGGTGGAGCCCGCTATAGCTCCTCGATGCATCGGTAGGTCTCATGAGACAACTAGACGTGGAATTGGCCGAGGCCCTTTCCCAATTTGATTTATGGTTTTGGCCGAGGCCTTAATCATTTTAGACGTCTTGGCCGAGGCCTTGACAAAGTGTTTCAGAATGTCTGGCATTATACATTCCCTCATTATGAAAGTGGTTATTGATATTTCACGTGATTATTCGTCTAGTAGAATATCCATGTGAGTAACTAATGGAATTATTTTATTTTACTTTTTCCATATTATGCTAAATTTCAAGTTCAATAAGGCTTTTGTTTTAGTTATACATTGCCTTAAATGCTTATGTTTTCTTATGAAATTTTCTGCTATATTGTTATCCTTACGGAGCATTTGAGCTCACCCCTTTCAATGTTTTATTTTTCCCAGGATGTGAAGAAGTGTATTATGACTGACTTGCAAGAATAGTCAGTGAGGATATGAGTGTGGACTAGGGAGACCATGTTATTGTAGTTTTCATTTTTATGATGTAATGTAATGTTTATGAATGTATCTAGTGTTTCCAAGGCTACTAAACTAATCGGTATTTCGAGACTTGATCTTTTGTGATCATGCCAATGTTATGAAGTAATGAACCGACTCTGGGTAGCTGGGGTCGGGGCGTTACAGTTGGTATCAGAGGCAGTTTAGTACTAACCTTGGAAGCTATATTTAGATAAACTCTGATTAGAGCACATATCCCGAAGATAGACTTTGAGGATTAGTATAGAAGAACTTCCTAGAATTTTGGTATTGTAGAGATGTTGTGAGTTTTCCGAGAAATACATCCCTGTCTGGATACGAGCAGGTAGAGGCGGCTCTGGCACAGATGTACCTAGGGGTAAAACCCGAAAACACCGCTTTGAGCTAGACTCGAACGGGAACTGGTGCACGACAACGGGCCTTGCTGCACTCTTGGTTACGACACTCCCGGGGGATATTCTTTGGATAATTCCCATTTTCTTTACAAACCACTATGAAGGGTTACGAGTATATACTTCCTCAAAGAAAACATTTTTATAATTATGGATTATATCCATAATTAGTTCAATTTATGTTAAGTGTTTTACAAGTATGGAATTATGTATTTTGATTCATGAACTAATCTAGTTTATGCCATTATTTAAAAATGGCACCTAGTGGAAGGAATGGAAACCATATCAATGCACGCACTCCATGTAGGGATTTCCCTCCTTCTCAAGATAATTATGGTGGAGCTAGTGATACAACTGGTGTTGATCAGCTTCTCACCGTACTAGGACAACTCACGCAGGTTATGAATAACAACCTTACTCGTATGGAGCACCCTGATCCGCAACGTGGAGGATCAATGCTAGACTGTTTCATGAGGCAACAACCACCAACCTTCAATGGGAGTACAAATCCTATATTAGCTAAGCAATGGATAAATTCCTTAGAGAAAATATTCCATGCCTTGGGGAGTAGTGAAAGGGAGAATGTTGTCATGGCAGTTTACCGCCTCACTGGAGACGCCGATCAATGGTGGTCACTAATTCAAAACACAAAGGAAGATGATGAATTAACAAACATGGAATGGCCGGAGTTCAAAGAGCTGTTCTTAGAAAAATACTTTCCTCGAGACCATCGAGCGGATATGGAAAGGCAATTTCTAAGTCTGAGGCAGAAGGAGGATGAGAATGTCGCAAAGTATGAGGCTAACTTTACAAGGTTAGCAAGGTATGCTGCAGATTACATACGTAACCCAAGAAGTAAGACTGATCGTTTCTTTGATGGGTTGAAACCATTTCTCCGTCGAGCTTCAGTATCACAAACCTTCTCTTCATATGAAGGTATTGTCTCGTGCGCTATCAAGACGGAAAAGGAATTCTCTAAGTCTTATGACTTTAAATCAAAGCAAGATAAGAAGAGATCCGCTGAAAACTCTGGGAACGGAAATAAGGAAACAGGGAAGAAGGGTATAAATGAATTTCCACCCTGTGATAATTGCGGTAGGAAGCACCCTAGTGCCTGTCTAAAAGGAAAAGAAGTATGTTAAAAGTGTGGTGAAAAAGGCCACCAAGCTCAAGAATGCAAGGGAAATAAAGTGGTTGTCAATGTGGAATGCTATAATTGTAGAGAGAAGGGACATTATGCAAATGAATATCCTAAGCGTCAGGGGAACTTACCTCAGAAGAGGCCAAGGGATCAGGGCCAGGCTTATGCTATCACTACTGCTGAGGAGGAAGCTCCGAAAGACGTGGTGGCAGGTAATTTAATGGTTTCCTCAAGTTTAGAAAATGCATTATTTGATTCTGGATCATCGCATTGTTTCATATCTTCCCAGTTTGCTAAGAAAATTAGATATTTCCAATTTGATTTAACAAGGGAGTTGTCGGTCACAACCCCTAAGGGAAGTATTTTTGCAACAATGTTTTGTCGATTAGTTCCCATTAGAGCACCTAAATGTTCTTTGCCTGCTGATCTCATCATCATACCCATGATTGAATTTGATATAATCCTCAGTATGTATTGGCTTTCGGACCATGATGAAAAAATTTATTGTAAGAGGAAAGAGGTTACGATTCTTGATGATGATGATAAGGAACACCTTTAGAGCCGAATCGTCACCACATAATTCTTATCTAGATCCACCCCCAGTAGCTTAACTAAATTCAATTATTGGGGAGGAAGAGAAGGAAATTACTGAGGGTGAGGAAAGGAATATTCAAATAGAGGATGTACCTATTGTGAGAGAATATGTTGATGTGTTTCCGGAAGATTTACCTGGACATCCTCCAGAACGAGAAGTTGAGTTTTCCATTGATTTAATTCCTGGATCAAGGCCCATATCGAAGACCCCTTATAGAATGGCCACTGTGGAATTAGTTGAACTAAAGAAACTACTAGAGGAATTGAGTAATAAGGGATTTATTCGCCCTAGTGTTTCTCCTTGGGGAGCCCCTGTTCTTTTTGTTAAGAAGAAAGATGGATCTATGAGGTTGTGCATTGACTATAGGGAGATCAATGCTATAACAATAAAGAACAAGTATCCTCTACCTCGCATTGATGATTTGTTTGACCAACTGCATGGAGCTCAATACTTTTCAAAGATTGAACTTCGGTCTAGATACCATCAGTTGTGTGTGAAGAAGGAAGACGTTCCAAAGACAACATTTCGAACAAGGTACGGGCATTACGAGTTTACAGTAATGCCTTTTGGATTGACTAATGCACCCTCTGTTTTCATGGATCTAATGAATAGAGTTTTCAAGGAATATCTTGATGAATTTGTAGTGGTATTTATTGATGATATCTTGGTATACTCCAAAAGTCACGAAGATCATGAAAATCACTTACGTATTATCCTGAAGACTCTTAGAAGACATGAATTATATGGGAAATTTAGCAAGTGTGAATTCTGGCTTCATGAGATTTCTTTTCATGGCCATATTGTCTCTAAGGATGGAATTTCCGTTGATCCTTCTAAAACAAAGGCAATCCAAGAATGGCCAGCACCGACAAGTATAATTGAGGTACGCAGTTTTATTGGTTTAGCAGGTTATTATCGACGTTTCGTCCAGAATTTTTCCAGATTGGCTAACCCATTGACAAAGCTCACATGTAAAGGGATTAAATTTGTCTGGACAAAAGAGTGTGAAGAATGTTTTGAAGAACTAAAGATAAGATTAGTCAATGCCCCTGTATTGACTCTACCATCGGGGAATGATGGGTTTGTTATTTATAGTGATGCATCGAAGAAAGGACTTGGTTGTGTCCTTATGCAGAATGATAAGGTCATTGCCTATGCATCACGACAGAAAAAAATTCATGAGCAAAACTATCCTACTCATGATCTTGAGTTAGCAGCTGTGATCTGTGCTTTAAAGATATGGAGACATTACCTCTATGGTGAAAAATGTGAGATTTATACTGATCACAAGAGTTTGAAGTATATTTTCACACAAAAAGAACTCAACATGAGGCAAAGGCGATGGCTTGAACTACTCAAGGATTATGATTGCACGATACATTACCACCCGGGGAAGGCAAACAAGGTGGAAGATTCTTTGAGTAGAAAAGACCATGGAGTTTTGAATGTGATGAGAATTGAAAGGGATCCAATTTTCTTGGATCTAGTGAAGATGGACATGGGAATAACTAGGGAAGGTGAAACATCAATGCTTTTTCAAATGGTTGCCAAACCATCATTACTAGAAAGGATTAAGAGTTCTCAGACCAATGATGAAGAATTTCAGAAGAAGATTAAAGATGTGAATGATGGAAGATTGAGGGACTTTGTGTATAAGGATGGAATTTTGAAATTCAGGAAGAGACTTTGTGTTCCCGATATACCTGATCTAAAAAGGGAATTGCTGGATGATGCTCATAGTTCCAATTTCTCTATACACCCTGGGAGCACCAAAATGTATAGATATTTGAAGGAACATTTTTGGTGGGACAATATGAGGAGGGAGATTGCTGATTTTGTGTCGAGGTGTATGGTTTGTCAACAAGTGAAAGCTGGAAGGAAACATCCTGGTGGAGTATTGCAACCTCTTCCCATACCTGAGTGGAAATGGGATAATATTACGATGGACTTTGTCATGGGACTACCAAATACTCCTAGAAGGAATGATGTAATATGGGTCATTGTTGATCGTCTTACTAAGTCAGCACATTTTCTGGCTATACGGGAGGATCTACCACTTGAACGTCTAGCAAGATTATATATTAATGAAGTTGTAAGACTTCATGGAGTACCCCTATCGATTGTTTCTAATCGTGATCCTCGTTTTACTTCAAGATTCTGGAAAAGTCTTCAAAAGGCCTTGGATACTGAACTTTGTTTGAGCACTTCCTATCACCCTCAAATAGATGGACAATCAGAACGGACTATTCAAACCTTAGAAGACATGTTGAGATCATGCTCTCTTGACTTTCAGGGTATGTGGGATCAATACTTACCACTGGTAGAATTTTCCTATAACAATAGCTTCCATTCAAGCATTCAGATGGCACCTTATGAAGCATTATACGGAAAGAGATGTCGTACACCAACCTGTTGGGATGACGTTGGTGAAAGAAAACTTGTGGGACCAGAACTGGTGGAAGAAACAATGGAAAAGGTGAAGGTAATCCAAAACCACATCAAATCAGCTCAAAGTAGGCAGAAGAGCTATGCCGATAACAGAAGAAAGGTTTGGGAAATTCAGGTGGGAGATCATGTTTTCCTAAAGGTATCTCCATGGAAGGGAGTTATACGTTTTGGTAAGAAGGGTAAGTTGAGTCCCAGGTACATCGGACCTTTCGAAATTCTAGATCGTATTGGGGCTGTAGCTTATCGTTTGGCGATGCCGCCAAATCTCTCCAAAGTTCAAGATGTTTTCCACATATCGCTATTGAGAAAATACATGCCCGACCCAACACATGTACTTACCTATGAGGAATTAGAATTGGAACTCGATCTATCTTATTGCGAAGAGCCCATCAGAATTCTTGATGTGAGGGAGCAGGTGCTGAGAAACTGGACGACTCGTCTGGTAAAGGTTTTGTGGAGAAATCATAAAATGGAAGAGGCAACGTGGGAACCTGAGGAACTTATGATGAAGAACCACCCGAGTCTTTTTATGCAGTAATACCCTAGAAATTGCGAGGACGCAATTATTTGAAGGAGGGGAGAATGTAACACCCCAACCTTCCACGGTACGTTTCCCTTCGAATAATGCAATAGCGTGTGTTGTACGCAACCTCGAGCTCTAACACACACCACAACTAATTAAACTAGCCGTTGTGAATAGTAATACCTACTTTTTTAAATTTTATAAATTTTATTTATCAAAATGGACTTCATTTTTGGATTCGGAATATCGAAATTAGCCTATGTTGAATTTTTGGTATTTTTCTGAGAACTTCTAATTTTTTATGAATAGTGAAAAATACTTAAAAACAACTTTTTTAATCAAAATAATTTATAGTGATAAATTATACTATTTAGTGGTTTTAAAGTATAATTAGAATATATTTTTACCATTTTATCCAATGGTGGTCATTAGAATTAATTTAACATTGAAAATGGACATAAACAATTGCCAATCTTTTGATTTAAATTGTTTCTTAAAAACACGCTATTTGTTGTGACAGCAGGAATTAATTATAAAATTAATTAATGCAACTTATATGTTTGGAATTTTTTAAAATAGACATCATTTTTGAATTCGGAATATCAATTATAGCTTAGGGTGAAATTTTTGCATTGTTCTGAAAAACTTCAATTTTTTGATGAATAGTGAAACCACTAAGTGGTAGTTAAATAACTGATTTTTCATTTAAATGAAATATTACCACTTCTGTGATTTGATTTTCAAAAATCCGACATACATGGTTGTCATTAAGAAGTAAAATGTTGTTGAATGAGATTAAAATAATTTTTGGTGAATAGTAACTTTTAAGTTCTTAATCGCGATTAGAGGTAATTAGTGTAGTTTAAGGTAAAAATAATGTTTTAATAATATGAGATGAGCTTGACACATGTCCTACCGTTATTGGATGTTTCATGGCCGACCAAGACAATCCATGGGTCAACTTGGGGACCCCATGGATCCACTTTAGTTGGAAAATGACATAAATACCTTTTATTTAATGTTAAAGTAAAAAATGACACAAACATGGAATGTTTTACTAAAACAATTTTTATATGGGGTTATACAAGTCATATTTGTGACTATAAATAGTCATTGGAAAGATAAAAATATTTCCTACATCATAGTATTTTTTTTAGAATTTTTAGACATTAAATAAATTAAATTATTTATGACATCATGATGATGCAGCGATGACCTCATTATTTAACGATTTAAATAAAATGAGAAGATAATGAAAAATCCAAGGCTTAAACTTGTCCAAAGCCTATTGGATGAGGGTATTTCGAACCCTTATAACCTTAGCCACGAATTTTATAAGTGTGGGACCTTTATAATCCGAAAATCATTGTATAATAATGTAACATTTCAATCTTTCCAAAAGAGCCCCTCCTCTCCTCTTATAAAAGGCCCCCACCTCTACCACCTTATTCACACTTTCAAGCCTTTTGGTTCGGCCAACCTCTGCCCAAATACTCTCCCAACTTCTCTCCCTTCATCCTAGAAGCTTTACTTTAGTCAGAAAGCCATCCTAAGGAGTCCTTTTGATCAAATCAAAAGGAAGAACCCGAAGAAGATGTAACATTTTCATCACCCTCTTTCAAGTTTCTTTCTTCTTCCACTCCCTCTTTGTTTATTATTTCAATTATAAAATTATAACTCCAGTATCTTCTATATACTGTGATGTTATTATAAATATGGAACAACCATATTCAGTATTCTACCCATCATTTGAATGACATGTCACCATACGTGCGTACGTACGGCTTACCGTCTCCACGTCGTGGTGTAATTGTTATTCAATATATTATTATTTAGATGGGTATAATAATGATATATAATTCATGTAAATAATAAATATAACATGATAATGATTCTGTACATATGATATACTATCCAATTATATATTATTTTAATATCAAAATAATGATATTGTCGCTCGTGCGTACGTACGGACTACCGTCTCCACGAACGCGATGAGATTCATTCTCCGTCGTATCCATTCAAGTATAATTATCATTTGATGATTTAAAAATAATGTTTAAGGACATGATATCATTATGGATATGAATAATATACAACCTATCCATGAAAAACACGACTTACGTAACAAAACATATAAAAGAAAATGAGTAAGTTAACACCCGAAACAACGATAAATCTAAGATATTGTTAAAAAGCAATGTTAAAAGATCATATATGATATCATATGAATGTATATGATTCTTGTATAATTTAATAACAAATATTTCACCATTATACAGGAGGTTAACCTACCCCAACCAAGGAAAAGTACAAGGTAAGGGTTTACTTCACAACCTCTTCATTATCCAAGGTTGTTTATACATAATTATCTACTGGGACCTCGTTATCATCCACATCCATGTTTCTTAAAAATGTCTTTCAAAACATTTTTACTATTAAATGGAAAATGTGTTAAAGTCATTTATACCCTTATACGTTTTTGAAAGGAATCTTACCGTCGTTTTCCAAACAATGTACTTTTTGACCTCTTTGACAAATTTAAGGTAAGAATGTTTTTTTTAACATATACGGCGGGTACGGCTATTTTCTGACATTATAACTCCGTCGAAGCATCCCTAACAAGATTATAATAATATCTTCAAAGTAAATGTATTATTTATAATTATGGGACTTTTAAATGATTTCAAAAAAGAGAGATATTTCTCTCAAATAGCTTTGATTTCATCCATGTCAACATCCTTTGATGGGTTTTAAGTTTAATTGAAATTAATTTATGATACAAAACTTCCATTGAACATTTTTTGAAATATTTGACTGTTGATGTGTTATTTTTATACCATCCATAGTGTATGGAGAAATTGTTGACATTTCGTATGCTAGTTTTAATACGAATATTTATGTTATGTTTAAACCTATTCATATGAGGAATGTAGGAATGTATTGGACTTAATATGTGACGGGTGGAGCCCGCTATAGCTCCTCGATGCATCGGTAGGTCTCATGAGACAACTAGACGTGGAATTGGCCGAGGCCCTTTCCCAATTTGATTTATGGTTTTGGCCGAGGCCTTAATCATTTTAGACGTCTTGGCCGAGGCCTTGACAAAGTGTTTCAGAATGTCTGGCATTATACATTCCCTCATTATGAAAGTGGTTATTGATATTTCACGTGATTATTCGTCTAGTAGAATATACATGTGAGTAACTAATGGAATTATTTTATTTTACTTTTGACATATTATGCTAAAGTTCAAGTTCAATAAGGCTTTTGTTTTAGTTATACATTTCCTTAAATGCTTATGTTTTCTTATGAAATTTTCTGCTATATTGTTATCCTTATAGAGCATTTGAGCTCACCCCTTTCAATGTTTTATTTTTCCCAGGATGTGAAGAAGTGTATTATGACTGACTTGCAAGAATAGTCAGTGAGGATATGAGTGTGGAGTAGGGAGACCATGTTATTGTAGTTTTCATTTTTATGATGTAATGTAATGTTTATGAATGTATCTAGTGTTTCCAAGGCTACTAAACTAATCGGTCCTTCGAGACTTAATCTTTTGTGATCATGCCAATGTTATGAAGTAATGCACCGACTCTGGGTAGCTGGGGTCGGGGCGTTACACAGTAGGTCTCATGAGACAAATAGCCATGGAATTGGCTGAGGCCTTTCCGAATTTGATTTGTGGTTTTGGCCGAGGCCTTAATCATTTTTTAGAAGTCTTGGATGAGGCCTTGACAATATGTGTCAGAATGTATTTCATATGAACTTCCCTCATTATTAAGCTAGTAATTTAATGTTCATGTGGTTATTCTCCTAGTAGAATACCCATGATTATGTTATATTATGGGAATATTTACTCATCTCATATTCCTTCCAAATTATGTTTAATTTTATTTTAAAAGGCATGGGTTTTCAATTATTCACCATGTATAATGTTTATGTTACCTTCTTCTATAATGATTACTCTTACGGAGCATTTGAGCTCACCCCTTTCTTATGTTTCATTTTCCTAGGATATGAAGAAATAAATTATGATGATTTGTAGGAATAATCTAGGAGGCATAGATGTTTCTAATGGAATAAATTAGTGTTGTTTTCCTTTCAAGTTATAATGTTGAACTTATTTATGTTTCTTGTTTCAAAAATCTACAAAACTAATTTGTCCTTTGGGATACATATTCCTTGTTTATATTCCAATTTAATAAAATAATGCATCGACTCCGGGAAATTGGGGTCAGGTCCTTACATAAATGAAACTAAAAAAACATTACCTCCTCTAAGATTATATTGAAATTAGTGATAACTTAATTTAAATGTTGAAAAAAATCTCCAATATCCATGATTATATTTCTTTTATTCATTTGGTTTTGTTTCAAAATCAGATGAAATGATTATTTTAATCCCATGTTATAGAAATTCCTAAATAGTGTTAGTGATGGATGCAATTGATTCTTCCTATTATAATTATAGGAATCATTTTCCCTTGAGTATCTAGAGATTCCAATGATGAATTCATAATCATAGTATATAATAAAATTAATTCATTATTATCTTAAATTTATGTAATATAAAAAGGTGATGGTTGGGTGTTTAAATGAAAAACATACCTATCATCCTGAACTAGTGGTGGAGTTTTGGAATCTTTACCTGCTCTCACCAATTTTTCTTCATTGAAGAACATTTCATTGGTCAAATAATTGATATTGGTTCCTAAAACACCTCCATTAGTAATAGGTCATAAATCAGAATAACTTCATGTAAAATTGTGAAGGACTATCCTAATCCCTACCCACTATGACATCATATGACCTGATCAATTTACCTCCCTATGAATATTATAGGTACCAGAATGTAAAAAAAAGTCCAATTAAGATCCTATAAAATACATGAAATTTAAATAATTTTATCATTTGAATAATTATACTAATTTTCAATGAAAATTAATGAATATTTATTCTAATTCATATCACCATTCAGACTCTAGATCATTGATTATATCCCATGTCACCATGGACTCGCCATCAGTATTTTCATCATTATTACTTTTTGATTTGATCCCTATGATCTCGATTACATGATGTGTATATAAATATTGACCATAAACTATGTGGACCACAACCTCAAAATCCAATATGTAAGACATAAATTCAACATGATTGTTCTTGATGTAAATATTTAATGTTTCATGTATTTGATTATGATTTTTTAAAAGGGTGTTCTATATCTATAGATAATACTTGATTTTTTATATATGAAAACATTCTCCAATAATTCTAAACCTCTCTTAAACATTGGGATTTTGTTTTTGTTGGTAAATATTTTCAGATAATTGTTTTTTCAATGAAGATAGATGGGTTCAAATATTTTTACTACTTTATATGATAATTAAAAAATATGGCCTTTTATGGTAAAGTAATCTTACCTGAACCATATAAATTGATCTCTCCCAAACCTCATCACATTCAAATGGTATTCGTAATTTAATTTTAAAATTATATTACTTAGGTTAACCACAAACATATTATATTATCCATGTCTTTGTATAATTGAAAAAATATAAATGAGAGCATTAGTAGGAAGAAAAGTGGCTGATATATTTTTTTCCTCTCACATGAAAATCCACCAAAATTAATGTTTGGCCATGATATGTCATTCAGTATGATCACTATCGAGAGGGGTAGTACATGTATACTATATTTAATGAAACTGGAGAGAAAATCACTAGTGTATATAATGGTTATAGTTGGTCTCCCCATCAATCATAGTATCCATCATTATCTATCATATTATTATAATAAACAATGGTTTCTCATTAATACCATAGGTTTGGCTGATTATCATGTCATTTAAGGATCTATATGGACTTAATACAAATAATTTTTAGGAGTTTAGGATTGTGGAAACATTTTTCTCCCTAAAAAGTGTGGATTAAAATAAAAAATACTCTAAAGAAATGGAATGAATCAGGGGAATGTAATATATATATTGTTGATGAATTCATATTCCCACAATTAAGCTATAATCCAGCCAATAAATACAAGTGGTGGGATAAAATTATAAAATAGATTATGCCCACTACTGATTTTATCTAGTACACAATACAACAAGGATTATATTGTAATAACCAAGTTGATTCATTTCACATTCTCTAATTTAACATCCCTAATAAATTTATTTTACCTCACTCAATTATATGATTCACATACTGGTAGGGATAGATACAATTTAACATCATTAGTAACACTTCTAGACATGTATATATATCATCTTTGGGGATGTGATATATTCCCCACTCATTGTATGTAACCCTTTAGTATTGGTTAATAACCACATTGGGATTTACAAGTCCTACATTCTGGAATTATTCTTTCCTTCTTATATATTTTCATTTTCCAATTGACTTGATAAAATGCTTAGTAAATTCTGTAGAATAGACCCCTATGTATCAACCTGCTTTCATAAGGGAGGAAAAAACTTACCATACTTGTCTACAATTATTTGGTTCCACTGATCATGTACAATGAAAAGTGGTTGACTACAACATTTGTATACATTAAATGGAATGTTTTGGTGTTTGGGATCCACCTACTGATCACAGATGGTATGATATATTTATTGATATGGTAAAATGATTCAAATTCCTAGACCATAACATATAACCATAAAACCTTCAACTCACTCTCAAACTCTACATAGCTATAGTGGACCATGTAGGGAAACCCTAAGTCTATTAAAAAGAGGCCTTTAGGGGTAATATTACATATAAAGTTCCACCCTTTTTACTTATCTACATCAGCCTTCTAGAAAATCGTTTTATAAGTTTAGATTTTGAGATCCGAAACATGTGGTTACTCATCAAAAGATAATGGCGTATACCAATTTTCATTCACCAATCCAATGTTTGATCCCATAAAGAAATATCTGGTTAGTATCTTGTTGGATGGGATATTCTTTGAGCACTGATGACAGAGTGTTCTGGCTGATTTTGATCTAGATCCTTTATAGAAATGGGATCATTTCTCAATAACCTGAACTATAATTAAGTTAACTCTTTGGTGTTGGTTATATTTTCATGTTTTCTCTCATTATCTCAAAATGGATTTTGTTTTTTACATGCATAATATGGAACTAGCTATAGGGGGTCCATTATATAGTAGAGTAATGAGAAAATAATTATAGCTCAATTTTTTATAAATTAATGATCTACTATGATTAAATAATGTGTTGGTATATAATTTGAGTCAACTGGAATAAGTCCTTAAATGAAAAAAAATTACAAATTTACAAAATCTTGGGTAAAACATATATAGTATAATGTTCATGTTAGTTATATGTTAAAAATGATAAGTTATATAATATGTTTGCAGTGAATAATGAATAGTATTAATCTATGTGGTTACCCATTCAATAAAGGTGTCACTTAATTTTTATTTGGTTCATTTTTATTTTGGAGGGATATCTATAAAATTTATCCTCAAGAAAAAAGAATGAACATTCTAAAGCTCCAATAATTTAAGGAAGTTTGGACCATGTCGGCCTATTTATAATTTTAGATATGACCATTAAATGCCTATTTGTTTGGTATATAAGAAAAATATATGGGAGTGCATTGAAATAGATCTATTTCTAGGGTATTTATTTACACTTTAAAGGTGAATGAAAATTTTATCCAATTCCAAGTAATATATTAGGTTATTAATAGATAAAAATGATATTTTCACATAAAGGGAAGTGAGTTGTCATGTAATAATTACATAGAAATTATGATGTTATTGTAGTTGGTTCCTTATATTCAATAGATATGTGTAAATTAGATTAATATAACATATTTTTTCATATCACATAATGTTTATACTTATATTAAATATTAATGTGAACTTTGCCATGGAATATTTACTATGTAATAATGATATTATTGTTCTCTTATATAACGTGAACCTAGATATCACATGACTATATACAAAAAAAGTCCCATTTTCTAGATAAATGATTCAATTAGGGCACAAATTATATCTAATTATCAAGTGTTAAAGTTTCATATGAATAAAACCATCTTCTCAAGATTTTCACACATGGTGACCTACTTCAAGGGAGGTCTTTAGAATAGTCATACTAATAATAATTCAACTTTTCTTATACATAACCTTGGATATTCCTATCTATGAGTGTGTGTATTTTTCCTTGGACTTCTAATAATTATTGATGTGTGTCAAGAATTAGGTACAATTCAGTGTAGATGAAAATAAAAAATACATAATCTCATGGAGAGGAATATAATGTTGGATGTGTTATAAGAGATACATAATTAATTAAATATTCAGGAAAGAATTTATCCCTTATTAGATAAGTGGGGATGATATCTATTTCCCTTTCATTGAGAATGTTTTGTCAAACATACATGGCCATGGTAGTTTACATACATCCACATTTAAAAAAGTAAAAGAATATTAAATCAATAGTATATAGTGATGACACAAGTGTGAACATTTTTAATGAGATAATGGTTAAAAAGGCATGATATCATATAGTATAACGTGCAGGAAGGTTTTTGTAGTTTTTACAGTGATTACTTTCTCTATGGGTTATTTTATGATTTATAAGACACCAAACAGGGAATTTAGGTAATATCCACCTATTTCCATTGATAATGGGGCCTTGAGTGTGGCACGCCAATTGTTTCAAAAAAATCATTAAATTCTATTGAATTTGTGTTTATGAATAAATTATTTTAGTTTTCCTAGAATAGTATTTATTTATATTAAGTTAATCATAAAATTTAATCATTTAATATTCTATTTTAGAATATAAGGGTTGAATTTAATATATTAATATTAATTCACATTTTCAATGAATATAAATATTTATTTATTCAAAAATTTAGTGAATATATTAAAATAAATCTTTTATTAATGCTATGTTAATATATTTGAAAAATCAATATACACATGTTTGGTGAATGTGGTATTCATTTTTTGAATGGATATTTTATTAATAAAGGTTTAATAATAATTTTATAAAATATGAAACATGTTTAATGATCTAATATAAATGATATATTTAATTCAATATCATTTAAATAAACAATAACTTTTATTTATGAATTGATATTTGATGAAAAACCAATCATGAAAAATAATAATATTTATTTTTTATATGTGATGTCGGTTATAACATGGATTAAATAAATTGAAAGGTATTATTATGAAATTATTTTAGTTTGACCAATTTATATATTCTAAAATATGTGAATTCCAACTTTATGATTCGAGATGCTCTTTAGATGTTTTAAAACCTATGGTGAAACCCCGAATAGAATTATTTATTTTCCCAATATTATTCTCTTAAGAATATAGATAGAATAAAAAAATCACCCTTCATGATCAAAGGATAATGACATAAATCACATGCTCATCACATTACATCACTCTGGTGATCAATAATGACATTTATAGTTTCATAGATCAGGTGTTGATATGTCTAGAAGAATTCGAGATAGGATTCACTAATGAAATAACAATGCAATAAGAGCAGTTATGGTAAAGAACTGATCAGGAAGAAGTTCAAGATTAACTTATTTATATTTCCCAAATTATAAATTCAATTTACATGATCCTTTATATGAAATTTTGGGGGTATTTTTATCTTGATCATATTTCTATATTAAACATTAATAAAATGAAAAATGACCATCTACCCAATGATTCTATTAAACCAATGAAAATTTAAGTGATATCATGGTTGTACCTTTTAAATTTACAATTATTCAAAAAATTAATTTGAGTTTTTTTGTTATTATTCATGTTTAGGTGTCCACTCTAAATATAGTAGTTGAGATGTAAGATTAATATGAAATTGTATCTCTAATAATGGTCCATAAACTTAGAAATAATACTCAATGAATCAATCTCAAGTTATTGATTCACTAGCAACATGAAATGATTACATAGTATGTATTGATTTATAACTAACTAGGATACATGTGGAACTCTACAGAAGGTATGCACCACATATTATATGGAATGTCATGTGGGTAAATATACAAAATCATTACACAATGTGTATTAACATCCAATGAAATAAATTATGTGACATAGTCGATATATGCCTCATACATCACATGTCCTTCCTATGGTGTTTTTTGTAAACATCATGTAGATTTCTAGTGGTATATGTAAAGTACAATAATTCTTATTCCTATATTCTTGCACTCTGTGTTGACTAGGTGGTTTGAAAAAATGGAGTTACATGCCATTTTTCTAATACCAATCTATGTGATGTTAGTAGTCGTGTGGTGTGTAAAAGAAGACAAGATTCACATAAAGTTCTTAACATAATATGTGTTGTGTATTATTACATGACGTGCAATCCCTAAATTTGTAGCTGAAGATCACAAGTTCATAATTTATAAATGAATATTGTGTTTTTTTAGTATATCATATTGTAAATATATGTGGAAGAATTATATGAGTAAATGAGTATGATTGAAGTGTTTATTCCAAGATAATTGTTATGTATGAAGTGGTGATACCTAGAAAATTGTTTTGGATGAAGTTGTGATGTCTAGATAATTTTTATGGATCCATCTTATAGCATTGGATGTCATACTTAGACAATTATTCTTGGTATAAAAATATGATGATTGTTGAAGTGATCTTAATGATAAGGACATGTTTCAAAGGAGGAAACATTGTTTACAACAATTTTTGGAAGATTAAAAAATGTTATGAAATATGAATTTCATATTTCATGAAGATTAAAGGTGTTCATGAAAAAAAGGAATTATTTATGCATTAATGATAGTTGAAAAGAAGTTAAAAATGCAGGAATTTACATTTAAGTATGGATTTGAATTTAATTATTAGTTAAAAATTATTTAGTGTGTCCTTTATTAAAAAGTAGCTAACCCACTATCCATCCAAGGCCAAGGCCCAACCATAGGCTCATGTTGGAAAAGGGTATACTAGGGCCAGTGGGAGCTTTCCCGAGCTAGAAAAAAGGTGGAAGAGCCATGTGTAAGCCCTGAGCAGGCCCGTTTATTGGGCCTATAGAGTGCATGCCCAAAGGCAACATGGGTGGAAATAGGAGCACACCCACATAGGCCTGTGTATAAGGCCCACAGTGCATGGAAACAAAGGCGGTGCCACTTTGCCGGGTGGCATAATGGTAGGGGGTTTGGGATTTAGGTATGCTAAATGGAATATATTTTTTGTTATACTATGGCCCCAAAATATGTGGAAGTCGGTGTAGGAAAGAAAGAAGTACTTACTATTCATGTTTCTTTTTGAGATGCAGATATATCATTAGCCTCCTAATCTATTCACTCATTTAAATTCAATACATCTAATCCATGTGGGAGTTATCTTCAACCTCTCATGAACAAACCCTTCATGGTCGAAGTTTTTTATATTGAGAACCTACTAAGCACCCATTTTCCAGGTCGTATCTTCTAAGTCACATTGAGAGTTTGAAATGTGGATAAGTTTGAATTATTGAAAATCATAAAAATTCTTTGTGATATTGATTATACGGTGGATTCATACTTTGTAGAAGAACTAGGTTACCTTGCGGAGAGAGTTTTTGATCAAATAAAACACTCTGGGAAACTTCTCTAAGTTTGTGGATATAGTTATGTGGTAAAGACACTATGCATGAAGAAGGGTTTACGGGCTACCATGTATTATGCTGAAGAACCTTTGCAAAATATAATAGAAAATAAAATGATATGGGGAATACGATAAATAAATACAATGAAGATCCTATTCTATGTGGGAAAATAAATTGTCCTAAAATCAACTGAAAACCCCATGCATACTTTGCAGATAATGAAATAAATTACTCCATGTGATCATGCATGGTTTTCAGATGAGTTTTAGGATACTTTCTCGGTGAAGTTCCTTTGTCGATGAACTAGTAGAGTTCATGAACCATATAAAAATCTATCACTTTGAGGATGAATTATTCTACACAAACCAATTTTTATGAGAAGATGAGTTTTGAGTTTTCGAACGCCGTGAAATTCATAAAAGAAATTATTCATTCCATGTTAATTGTAATAAATATTTGTGAATGAAGAGAGCATAATAAAGAGATGGTGTGTGGTGATGCACAACGCGAGTGAGATTGCTTTGTGGAAACTGCTTTGAGGATGATCCTTTACGGATGAATTTTGATATGTGAATGAGTTATCTATATGCTTTGTGGATATATATTAAAATGATTTTCAGAGAATAATAAATTATGCTATGTGAATATAATGCTTTACTGAGAGAGTTTGTGGTGTTACTATGTGGAAACTATTGAACTTATTTTGAACCACTTACCACATTCAAAAATGTTATCATGTGATAACTGATTGATTAACCCCTGTTTATTTTCTATAAATACAAGTATAACTCTCTTGTTAATGACTATCTAGAATTTTATACAAGTCTTTCACCATGAGTAGAAGCTTTTATATTTCTCCAGTTGAGTTCTACAAAGGAAAATGTGCTTTTTGCGAAGTAAAACAATTACATGAATAGAAATACTATGCTAAATGATTTCCAGATTTAATGCTATGTGATTTAAACTTTTTTTAATTTCATAAAGGTAGTTTTGAGTACTTTAAAAAGAACAAGCTTGTTATTTGAAGCATTAGTACATGAAGCATTAGTGAAGTGGACCAACAGTATGAAATAAATTATTTATGTTGTTCTATTATCATTTAATTTTTATAGAATCAACTTAATATACTATTTAAATTTAACAAAGTGGAGAAAAAAATAGGAATTACATGAAATACACATGATTTCATGAAGTATTTGAGTTCAGATTGAGAAGACATATTATTTTGAGTTTTTCAGGTTTTTAACTTGCATAAAATAATATTAAGGAAATTGTGTGCATCACTTTCCCACATGTTTTAGGTTGGGACTTAATTATAATAAGGAAGAATCATTTCTCGGGTAGCAATATAAGAAAGGTAAGATCATTACTGAAGATAAAAATTTGAAGAGACTAATTAAAAGATTTACTCAGGAGAATACAAGCAGGTCTGGCTATTCAGTAATCTGAGAATAATTGGGTCATTTAAGATCTAGTGTGAATGACTTTCAATCCCAACAGTGTTACTTCATGAAGTTCTTGATGGTCTTGAAGTTATACACGAGTATAAAAAATCCAATACACTTTTGTAGGAAAATATTGTCACGACCCGTCCTGGGGCCCGTGCCGTGACTACCCCAAGCCTGCCTTCCATAGGCCAGGGACTGGCGACTAGAACCAAAGGCGTAAATCCTGATAAAAGGGAAGGAATTTCCCTTATATAAGTAAACAACACAACAGAGAACGCAAGCTGAAGTAAACACTAAGTAAAGTGATTACAAAATTACGTGTTGAAATGTAAATGGGCCAGAATACAAACCCAACTGAAAGTACAGTACAACTGAAAAGAAAGTACAACAGCAGTAAAGTAAATAAGCAACCACTGAGTCGTCCTCCTGCTATCCCACCTGAAGGGTGGGTACATATGGTCTCCTCAGCTCCTCAGGTCTGGTCGTCCGCTCCGTGCACGTCTCGCCTGATAGTCCACCTCCAGATACTGTCCCTCTCCTCAAGCCTCAACCTCGATCAGCGATGTCCATCATCTGAATCCAACACCCCGTAGTGAGGGCATATCTCGTGCAGGGGTGAGTATACAATACTCATTAGGGACCTCGAGACCCCCGAAGGTCTCCCAGAATCCACAAAGGATAAACCAAAAAGGAAAGATACAAACACGAAGTATCAACCAACTCTACTTAGGTATGTGCACATACATATACCTAAGTCATCAATTCCAGTTCGGCTCCAACTCACGATCCCAAGTACAACCCAGTCCACACAGGAAAGCATAACCCAATCTACACAAGAAAGCAAGTCAATCATATCGATGATATTGTTTTAAATTCAAGACTCATATCACACAAGTATACTACTCACGAAGAGGGGAGGAGATGATAGATGTAGCCTCTGAATCATCTCCCCTTCCAAACCCATGTAGGATCCAAGTACAGAAGTCATCGCTGCTGAACCCAAGTAGGATCAAAGTACAGTAACCTTCGTTTTTGAACCCACGTAGGATCTTAGTACAGTCTTCATCACTGCCGAACCCACGAAGGATCCAAGTACAGTCGTCCTCACTTCCAAACCCATGTATGATCCAAGTACATTCGTCATCGTCGTCGCAGTCGCAGCCAGCTCTAGGGTTCCCATGCACAGCATGCTCGATTCTGGGAGGGTCTTCTCCACGAGCCAAGGGGGTCGATATATCAACTATCACGATGTCCAGATTTGATGTATCCCAAAGTTCCGTCTCGTCAATTGGAGCTCTACGCAACTAATGGCGCGTCAATCGGACACCCGGTCTGAGAGATATTGGCTTCTCTTTTCTAGGGGTCCGGTTAGAAATACGCTCATTTCTAACCTGGTTGATATCCAAGTTCATCCGGAACTCACATAGAGTATCGCAAAAGGACCGTCTCTTCTAAATAGTCTTAGTTTCGTAGACGGCGCGTCGATCGAACGTGTGGTCCTTAAGTTATTCATGTTTAAGTGAATAAAAGGGTCCGGCCTGTGAGCCCAGTGGGCCGACGGGTCGGGTTGACCCAGTTTGATGGGTCCGACCCAGCATGGGTGTCGGACCGGTCCTAATAATTACAAAACTCGGCCCGAAGGGGAGCGGAACGTCCCGAAGTGGCGCGGACCAGCCCGAAGTGGCGCGGCCCGGCCCGGCGGGGCGCTGCCCGGTCCAGCGGGGCGCGGCCCGGCGCGTCTCGGCCCAGCCCGGCCTATCTGGACGCGCGGTCCGGCTGGCTGAGCGGGCTCCATGGGGGGTACCCCCCCCCCCCCCCCCCCGTTCTTCTGCACCGGTGGCGCCAGGCGGAGCCACCCTTTCCCAAACCGGTCGGCCCTCTGGCGCACGGGGTCCGCACAGCGGTCCGCGACTTCTTTAGCGCGGTGCCCTCCTGGAACCGCATCTCCTCTTCACCCGGCCGGCTGACGGGTCGGCCGGTTCTACCGCCGAAGTGGCCCATGTAGCGGGCCACGGTTCATTCCACACAACCGGTGTGATGGCACCGGTTCCCTTCGCCTTGTTCCCGTCACGGTGCGATGACTTCGTGCTTCCTCCGCCATCAATTTTTAATTCTAAAATAATAAACGAGAAGAATGGAGGATTGCTGGGCCATGTTCGTTCGGCCCACACCCTCTGCATAAAATGATAACAATCGGCCATATTCAACAATGATTTCCAACAAGAACGGGGTATGTAAACATCCACTTTCAATATTAAACCCCTACCTCGATAATCGATGTCATTGGTCGGGCGTCATGGAAGATGGCATCGTTTCCATCTTCATCGGAGTGCACCTGAGGAAGAACAAAATTCCCTCTCTTGTCACGAAGTAGAGAAAATTAAGGTGCGTCGTCATTGGCGAATTCCCCACGTCGGTGTATCCTCTCTTGTCGAGGAGGAAGAAGAGGATGAGAATCGTTGTCGCCGAGTTGTTCTACGATGAAGGGTCGATGTTCTTCGTCAGAGAAGAAATGTTCATCATTGAAGATGAAGTTCTTCAAAAACACTAGTGTTCTCCCAATTTCTCCTCACACAATAATTCTAACCAAAATAAAATAAGGCTTCTCGTTATTTTATTTTTATTTTCCAAGAATTCAAAATTACAAAATTCAAATCCTAATTCACTTAATTAATTAAACCATGAGTTGTATAATTAATTAAGTGATAGGTTGTCAAGTTTTTAAGAGGGAGAGAGGGGAGAGGAAGAGTTACACATTTAAAGAGTAAAAAATTAATGGGGAGCTGCCATGTAATTAACATGGGAGTTCAAAGGGGGTTAAAGGGTTATGGAATGTGAAAAGGGTGGGGCTCGTGTGGGCCCCACCTCCAACATAACCACACATGGGAATTTTAGTGGTTGTGGGCCCCACCAACAACTTCCCATGGGAGAGTTTAACTTCCAAGGATAATAAAATAAAATTGCACACAATTTTATTTACTTCTTATTTAAACCCTAAAATTTAACTTCTTCTCCCGTGCAAATGCATTCTACGATAAAAGTCTTCTGAAGAAAATACCGGTGATGCGAGTTCATCGGTGCCCTCGGATTTCAATTCCGAGCATCGGTTCAAAAGATAGAAAAACCTGCTCATTCGTTCGCTGAATGTACCCGAGATAAACTTCAAAAAATTATTCCAGGAACACCGGGCCTCGGAATCAGGTACCTTCAGAAAATGCGTACTCATAAAATCTGAAAGAATTTAAGAAAAAAAATTCCATGAAATTTACAGGTCTTTACATTACCCCCACCTTAGGGATTTACATCACCTTAAAGCTACAACATAAACTAGGGAAACAAAAGTGGGTACTGAGAACGCATCTGAGCCTCCTGCTCTCATGTGCTCTCACAGAGGTTCACGTGCTTCCACCAGATGAGCACTAGAGGAATCAAACGTCCATGTAGGACCGACTCCTGTCGATCCTCAATCTCCATTGGGACCTCCGTGAATGTAGCCCAGTCATCGATGCCTAGCTCCCCATGGTCGATGATATGTGTCGGGTCGTACATGTATCTCCTCATCTGAGATACGTGAAAGATGTCATGCAGTCGGTGCAACTGAGGTGGAAGGGCCAGGCAGTAAGCCACCTCACCTACCCTGTTGAGGACTTGGAATGGTCCGATGAAGCGCAGAGATAACTTACTGCCTCGGCCAAATCTCTATAATCCACGTCGAGGTGAGACCAATAAGAAAATGTGGTCTCCATCCTCGAACTCTAGTGGTCTTCGTCTTCTATCAGCATAGGACTTCTGTCTTCTCTGTGCAGTCCTCATCCGCTCCTGGATGATCTGTACCTTCTCTGTCATAGCTTGAACCATTTCTAGTCTTACGAGTGCTGAATCCCCAGGGTCAGTCCAACACAGAGGTGATCTGCAAGGTCAGTCGTATAATGCTTCGTATGGTTACATTCTGATGGTGGAGTGGAAGCTGTTGTTGTACGAGAACTCCACCAAAGGTAGGTGAGGCATCATGAAACGAACATTGCCACATCCTTCTTCATACCCAGCCACCAGTGCTGTCATCTGAGATCCTGGTACATCTTCACTACTCCTGGATGTACCGCCAGAGGGGAAGTGTGAAACTCCCTCATCACCTCCCCCTGTAATGCAACGGGTACCATGGTACGTCCCCTAAAGAGGATGACATTCTCTCCTCCTTCAGAAAATCCATCAGGTGCATGTCCTATGGATATCTGTGCACGTCATGTCTCACAGTCAACGTCCCCATGCTGTGCCTCTCTGACCCACTGTAAAAGTGGATGAGTGACTATGAGTGACTGTAGAAAGGTTTCTCCATCTCTATCCAAGAAGGATATCTATAAAGAGGCTAGTTTCTCTGTTGCTTCTCCAAATATCTGAATGCTCGACCTCCTACTGAGAGCATCTGCTACTACATTCCCCTTCCCAGGAGTATAGACTATATCAAAGTCATAGTCCTGGAAGAACTCAAGCCATCACCGTTGTCTTAGGTTCAAGTCCTTCCACGAGAATACATACTTGGGACTTTTGAGATTAGAGTAAACCATAAACCGTTTTCTCAACGAACTATGGGTGTGAGTATCCAATTGTAAAGAAATCGACTACACCCTTTTCTCACTTACATCCTTCAAGAGCTGCTATGATTTATCCTTTTCCGAGAAGAGAAATCCAGTCTCATACCCTGGATGAACCATGTTCTTTTCCTAATACAGTCAATCCTGACATGAACGGTACTATTTCATAACATGGACGACGTCGTAAGGCCTCAACGCTACTACCAAGAGATCAAACTGTTAATCTCGCCTCCAAGGGTCGAGTCACACTGTCGGAAGCAGTGTGTGGTCATTGGGTCTCCTCCAGTAGGAATCTCAAAAGTGAGAGTCAAGTCCACAGTTTTAACCGGAACCTCTCAGTATCAACCATACAAAAAGTAAGGAGAACAAACATCACAAGGACAAGTGTCTCTTATTACTACAGCTCAAAGTACAAAGACACAAATAAACTACAAACAAAAACATCAAGAAAAAAGTTCTCTATGTCTGGAGATAGTCCCGCTCTTGTCCACAAGCTCCCGGAGCACGATGGTCGTAGGCCTCAACAACCTGAAGCTGAGCTCTCCCCTGTCCACCTGTTCCCTGGGGTCTGGGTGGTCCTCCTGGTGGTGGTGGTGGTAGAGCCTCGAAGCGTCGTCCACCACCTGCTGCTCAGCCTGCTCCACTACCTTGTCTGCCTGCTCCCTGCGGACCGCCAAGTGAAAACCTATGCCTCTGCCTGGGTAGTCCCTCAGTTGTCTGTTTCTCCTCTGTATAGCGAGTCGGACAGTCCCGAGCCATGTGGCCCTGCCCGCCGCATGCATAGCATTGTCTGCCTCTCGTATGTCTGGCTCTGCTGCGTGTTCCCCACACATCTGAACCAGTATCCTGTGGTCTCCCAAATGATGGTCTAGTCCACTTGGACCTTTGCGTCATCTCTCTACTGCCAGCTGCATAAGAATCCGCTACATGTCGCCCTGCGGTAGGCCTCACTGCTGGCATAGGCTCAGTAAGGAATCTCTCCACAAGAAGGGATCGCTCCAGTACTCTGGCCTACGTCAGAATGCTGAGGGAGATCATCCAATCCCTGATGTCATGCCTCATTCCCTACTCGAAGGTCTGATCCTGGAAGAATGGGTCCAGTGCCATGTCTGTGGAGTAGCGTGAGAGGTCAGTAAATCTCACCGAGTATTGGGCTACTAACATGTTTCCCTTCCGCAGCTGTAGTAACTCCTAGATAGGCACCGCACGGAGGGTGGCTGGAAAAAACTCCGAGTAGAAGAGGCTCTCGAAGTCCGTCCAAAGTAGTGATGCCTCGTCGTGCACCTTGAGCATCAGGTTCCACCATCTACCTTCTTCTGCGTGCAGGGGACTCGCTGCAAGGATCACCATAAGATCTGCTGGTGTCCCTACCAATCAGAAGACTCAGACAATAGCCTCCAGCCAATCCTCGGCTACCTGAGGGTCCGTATCTCCACGGAACCTGGGCGGCATCTTTCGTTGAAACTTGTGCAGCGCACTCTGGTGTCATGCACTCTCTGCTACTGGGGTTGTTAGTATCACTGGCCCAGCCGGTAGTGATATCGCTGGTGCCTCCACTGTGATGGTTCCCTATATCGAGGCCTCGTCGCTCGGTGGGCTACCATCTTGTACAAAACTCAGAACCCTAGTTAGCTGCCTTCGTGGGGCCATCCTGAAAAGTAACAGGTGTGCCACGGTTTAAATAGTATACCTGGTGAGTTGACACAAGTAATGACAAAGAAAAATTCTTGGAACACACACGCAATCAGTGTTTTCATGCACTGAGTCGGACATCATAGATCAAGGTCCTGGTGTATGGATATGCCAGCCGCCGCACCAACACTGGACTCCCTGGACTGAAAACCACACTCAATACTCTTGACACTATTGCTTCATAGAAAGGATGATCAGAGTCCTAAGTTCTGTGGTAGAACCGACTCCTTTGATACCAATTTGTCACGACCCGTCTTCAGGGCATGTGCCGTGACTACCCCAAGCCTGCCTTCTATAGGCCAAGTGCAGGAGACTAGCACCAAAGGCGTAAATCCCGATAGAAGGGAAGGCATTGCATTTATATAAGTAAACAAAACAATAGAGAATCCAAGCTAAAGTAAACACTAAGTAAACTAAGAACAAAATTAAGTGCTGAAAAGTAAATGGGACAGAATACAAACCCAACTGAAAGTACAGTACAACTGAAAAGAAAGTACAACAGCAGTAAAGTAAATCAGCAACCACCGAGTCGTCCTCCAGCTACCTCACCTGAAGGGTGGGTACATATGGTCTCCTCAACTCCTCCGGTTCAGTCGTCCGCTCCATGCACATCCCGCCTGGTAGTCCACCTCCAGATACCGTCCCGCACCTCAAGCCTCAACCACGATCAGCGTTGTCCGTCATCTGCAACCAACACCATGTAGTGCGAGCATAGCCCATGCAGGGGTGAGTATACAATACTCAGTAGGGACCCCGAGACCCCCGAAGGTCTCCCAGAATCCACAAAGGATAAACCACAAGGGAAAGATACAAACATGGACTATCAACCAACTCTACTTAGGTATATGCCCATACATATACCTAAGTCATCAATTCCGGTTCGGCTCCAACTCACGAGCCCAAATACAACCCATTCCACACATGAAAGCACAACCCAATCCACATAGGAAGGAAAGTCAATCATATCGATGATATTGATTGAATGTTCAGACTCATCTCACACAGGTATACTAATCACGAAGAGGGGTGGAGATGATAGATGTATCCTCTAAATCATCTCCCCTGCCGACCCCATGTAGGATCCAAGTACAGAAGTCGTCGCTATCGAACCTATGTAGGATCCAAGTACAGTAACCATCGCTGTCGAACCCACGTAGGATCCTAGTACAGTCGTCATCACTGTCGAACCCACGGAGGATCCATGTACAGTCTTCCTCATTGCCGAACCCATGTAGGATCCAAGTACAGTCGTCATCATCGTCTCAGTCGCAGCCAGCTCTACGGTTCCCGCACATAGTACGCTCGATTCCAGGAGGGTCTGCTCTATGAGCCAAGGCGGTTGATACATAAACTGTCACGAAGTCCAGAGTTGATGTATCCCAAAGTTCCATCTCTTCAATAGAAACTCTACGCAACTGACGACGCGTCAATCGGATGCCCGTTCTGAGAGATATTGGCTTTTCTATTCCAGGGGCCCAGTTAGAAATATGCTCGTTTATAACCCGGCTGATATCCAAGTTCATCCGAAACTCACATAGAGTATCGAAAAAGGACTGTCTCATCGAAAGAGTCCCAGTGCCGCAGACATCGCGTCGATCGGACGCGCGGTCCTTAAGTTATTCACGTTTAAGTGAATAACAGGGCCTGGCCTGTTAGCCCAGTGGGCCGACGGGTTGGGTTGACCCAGTTTGACGGGTCCAACCCATCAGGGGTTTCGGACCGGTCCAAAGAATTAAAAACTCAACATGAAGGGGCGCGGCCCATCCCAATGTGACGTGGCTTGGCCCGAAGTGGCGCAGCTCGGCTGGGCGGGGCGCGGCCCGACCCGGCCTAGCGCGGCCCGGATCGGCCCGGTCCGGCACGGCTCGGCCCGGCCCGGTGTGGCCCGGCTCGGCCCGGCCAGCTCAGCCGAAGCCGAACAGGCTCTAGGGGGGGGCACGGCCCGCATGGCAGTCCGATGCTTCTTTATCCTGGCTCCCTCCTGGCGTCGCGGTTCGGATCCGCTCGGCCGGCCGACGGGCCGGCTGGTCCTCTAGCGCAGCACCCTCCTGGCACTATGGCACCTCTTCGCCCGGCCGGACGACGGGCCGGACAGTTCTACCACCGAAGCGGCCCGTGTAGTGGGCTGCAGTTCTTTCCTCACAATCAGCACGATGGCGCCAGTTCCCTTAGCCTCATTCCCGGCATGGCGTGACGGCGTCAAGCTTCCTCTGCCATCAATTTTTAATTCTGAAATAATAAACGAGAACAACAGAGGGTTTTCGGGCAGTGTTTGTTCGGCCCGCACCCTCAGCGTAAAACGATATCAATCGGCCATATTCAACAATGATTTCCAATAAGAACGGGGTACGTAAACATCCACTTTCAATATTAAACCCTTACCTCGATAATTGATGTCGTTCGTTGGGCGTCACGGAAGATGGAGTTGTTTCCGTCGTCGTTGGTGTGCACCCGAGGAAGAACGATGTTCCCTCTCTTGTCATGAAGGAGAGATAATTAAGGTGCATCGTCATTGGAAAATTCCCCACATCGGTGTCTCCTCTCTTGTCATGGAGGAAGAAGAGGATGAGAACCGTGGTTGCCGAGTTGTTCTACGATGAAGGGTTGATGTTCTTCGTCGGAGAAGAACCGTCCTTCGTTGAGGATGAAGTTCTTCAAAAACACTATTGTTCTCCCAATTTCTCCTCACACAATAATTCTAACCAAAATAAAATAAGGCTTCTCCTTATTTTATTTTTATTTTCCAAGCTTTCAAAATTACAAAATTAAAATCCTAATTCACTTAATTAATTAAACCATGAGTTGTATAATTAAATAAGTGATAGATTGCCAAGTTTTTAAGAGGGAGAGAGGGGAGAGGAAGAGTTACACATTTAAAGGATACAAAATTAATGGGGTGTTTCCATGTAATTAACATGGGAGTTCAAATGGGGTTAAGGGGTTATGGAATGTGAAAAAGTTGGGGCTCGTGTGGGACCCACCTCCCACATAACCACACATGGGAAGTTGGGTGGTTGTGGGCCCCACCAACAACTTCCCATGGGAGAGTTTAACTTCCAAGCATAATAAAATAAAATTGTACACAATTTTATTACTTCTTATTTAAACCCCAAAATTTAAATTCTTATCCCGTGAAAATGCATCTATGATAAAAGTCCTCTTAAGAAAATATTGGCATTGTGAGTTCATCGGTGCCCTCTGATTTCAATTCGAGCAGCAGTTCAAACGATAGAAAAACTTGCTCGTTCGTTCACTGAACGTACCTGATCTAAACTTCAGAAATTTATTCCAGGTACACCGGGCCTCGGAATTAGGTGCCGTCAGAAATTTCGTACTCGTAAAATCACAAAGAATTTAAGAAAAAAAATTCCTTTAAATTTATGGGGATTTATAGATATATTTCATGTTTTATAGTAACAACCATAAGAAAATAGAAATCTTGATATTTTTTGGATCAACAACCTTTAGAAGAAGTATCTTATGACTGGGGTGTCTAACCATTTTTTTAAGAGTCTCTAGGTTGGGGTGTCCAACCAATCTAGAAGAAGGTTAATATAAGATGGTTGGGGGGTCTAACCAACTAAGTCAGATGATTTGGTTGTTGGGGTGAAGAATAGGGATCAATTGGGGGATATACAACTAGGGTTTATAACTATCTACTACCTTATTCATTGTAATCACCTTCTTATATTGTAGAAAATCCTTGTTGTGTGGATTAACCAACATTTCAAGGAGTGGGTATTTGTACTAAACCTTACAAATACCATTTTTATACTCTTTATAATTATTTTTTCATAAAAAAGCGATATTTTGAGATATCATTTAGTGGATATAGAACCTTAACAAGTTTGGTACGATGAATTTAAAAGAAAAGAATTTGTAAAAATTAAACAACTGATTCACCATCCCCCCCCCAGCCCCCTCTTAGTGGTCTATCCAACCTTAATGACTGAAATTGGTATTAGAGTAGGTCCCTCTAAATATCCAAAGGTTTTCCCAGATTTTTTTTAATAGCCATTATGAAGTAAAGATTTCAAGAAGTGTTTGAGTTACCTCACATGTAGAAAAATTAATTTACTCCTGAGGATAAAAATATAAGGAGTTATTCCAAAACTCAAAAAAATAATAAGAGATGAGTGTAAAGTAATCAAAAAAGAATCTAAAAGTTGATGGAGTAATACCACTAACTGAAGGTAATCAGATTGGTATCAGTGGTAATTATTCTTTTGAATATGATTTTTCTAATTAACTATGTTCAAGATATGGGGATAATGAATCACTTGGTGATCTTCATTTTGAATTCAAATAAAATACGAATAAAGTTCCTAAATAAATGTTCAAGTGTATTTTTGTTACTATCATGGGATTCATTTTGATAAATTACATCTAGAAGAAAAAGTTGAATAATTATATGATGAACTAAGTAAGAAGTTTAGAAACTGCATCACTCGCACAAACCTGATGGGAGCAAAGGAACAGTCCATTTTTCACACTGAAGAATAATTTCAAAGGTATATCTATAAGAAATTTTTTTCTGATATTGTCTTTATATAAGCCTTTTGTGCACTTAAAAAATTTCATAAAGTTTTTGTGTACATCAAGAATTCTCAATTGGATATCAAATCCAAGAAGATCAAGGAGCTTTAATCATTATTGTGAGAAAAATTTCTATTGCTTGAAGTGGGTGTTAAGAACATGAAGAATTAATGTGGAGATAAAGTAGAGTTTTTTAGAGATTAGAAGAATGACCTCAATATGTGATATCTTGAATTAAAAATTAAACTGGAAAATTTTGAAAAGACTTGTGTTAAGGCTTCACAATCAAATATGTATTTATCTACTACCACACAATGCTATTTGAAGGATTCTAATATTAAATAATCTTCATCATATGTGAAAAATATGATCA
This sequence comes from Viscum album, assembly GCA_963277665.1. Classification (NCBI taxonomy): domain Eukaryota; kingdom Viridiplantae; phylum Streptophyta; class Magnoliopsida; order Santalales; family Viscaceae; genus Viscum; species Viscum album. The sequence continues at coordinate 670,129,848 of OY728139.1, read as the reverse complement.
CATCATCTAATAATCAATCTAAAAAATTACTGAAGAAAGTGATATCATCTATATATCAATGTAATAATTTTTCCTTATATATTTCTATAAAAAGTGCATGTTTAAATAAAAACTTTGTACAAATATATATGAGTATAAATAGAGAAGATCCTACCACCATGTCAATGGTGGATAGAAGAATAAATTTAAGTGATGGTTTTCCATATGAATCTCAATAGGTGGTCAAAAACCCCAAAAACATTATGCTATAAATTATAGACAAAAGACAAAAAATAAAAGAAGACCAAGGTTTGTAGGTCATTTTTGGGGTTATAATAAATTTAGAAATTGTGTAGTGTATTTTTGGAACAATTGTATTCATGCTAAATCACAAATGAATCCTATATCAAGGGGAAAAATAATAGAGAGGAAGACAGAACAGCATTCACAATCTGATAAAAAAATTAGGTTAAAAAAATTGAAACTTCCTGGTTATGTATGTGATGTTTACAATAAATGTTGTTAAAAAAGTGAGGCATGTTAATCTCAACGTGTATTAAAAAATTATGGTAAGATAAGGCCACATGGAAAATAATTGAAAAACTTGGCTAGAAACCTAAAAAATACTACAAATCATATTACTCCCAATAAGTTTTAGGAGAATTCATTCTTTGACACAATGCATAATAATGACCATAAAAAATCAATTCCATGAGGATAAACTTGAGTGCTTCATCTCAAAATAAATAAATTCATGTGAATCTATGTTGAAACTCTAAAAACGATGTCAATATTCCCAAAGGTATTCTTGTGTTTTTATCGATGGTTTGGAGAAAGCCAAAAATTTAGAAGAAGCATAATAAAATGCTCATGCTAAAGGTAAAATGATTATTCCATGTGAATAAGATGAATTTAATGGGAGTTTTTCAACAAATAACAACTCATGTATTCATAAATTTATGTGTGGGAGATGCAATAAATCTAGACATAATGAAAGAGGGTGTTCAACCACATTTCCATCACATGAAGAAGAATTTTAGAGAATGAATCTTGCATCAGACAATGTATATGACATGATGGATAAATAAATAAGAACCATCTCACAAAATAGAATGATAGGTGTGGTAGGATCCATGTTACCAAAGGATAAATCAAATTTGAAAATCATATGTGGAAGCATGAATACTAGAGAAATTGGAGCATCTTGTCTGAGAAAACCATCTCAACTATTTTGTGCACATTGAGGAACAAGTAACTCAACATTATTCCCTTATATTTTTGTGTATGTATTTTTTTTATGTTTTAGGGAAATAAATTTTTGTAATTTTCATAGAGGGAGAACCTAAGAATCAATGAGTGCTGCCATATTCTAGATATCATTGAGTTGTGGAAGTTATCAAAATTGGATAGCCACAAAAAGAACTCAATTTTTGTTGTGTTCTAAAATTAAAATATCCTAAAATATATTCTTTAAGAGACTCAACATTTTGAAGATGCTGATTAGTGTTTCCCTTTAGAGGGATCCAAGTTAATAAGTAAGGCCACCAAAACATTATGAATTTTGAATATTCGGAAAAATCATGTAAAAATAAAGTTCAAGGTCTGATAATAACTCCCAAATATATAATCTAAATGAATTTATAATCATTATCAACATGGATTTAATGTTTTATTAAATATGGGATCTACATATATTTCACTTGAACTTTCTGATTTTTTTTAAGTATGTGTAGGATCCAACATTTCATTGATAAATAAGATTATTTAAAATCCACTAAAAGTATAATTGAGAATTTTTTAGCATGATTTCACATTCTTGGTATTTAATGTATTTCTTATAAATACTCGGTTGTATCTCTCTTGTTTTCTATACTGTTTTATCCCATGTAGACTTAGAATTGATTAACTAAAGGAACTTTTCTAAGAGAACCATGTGAGATTATTCCTCTCTTAAAAGTGATATTGAAATTTTCATATTTGGGAGAAAGTTTTTTTGAAAATAAATATAGTATGATAAGACCCCAATTATCCTTTTCATTTATTATTTATATGGGGAGAAAAATGTTGACCTTATAAGGTGAATAAGTATAAAAAAATAAAAAAATTGTGAGATTAAAGAGAACAAGTTCATAATTAATGAATGAATGTTTTATTTGTTTTTAGTATATCATAAAGTTAATATTTTTTTAAGACTTATATGATGATATGGGGATTATTGAAGTGGTGATTCCTAGAGAATTGTTATGGATTAAGTGGTGATACTTGGAGAATTTTTATAGATGAAGTGGTGATTCTTGAAGAATTGTTATGGATCCATCATATAGTGTTGTATGTCACACTTGGAAAATTCTTCTTGGTATAGAAATATGACAATTGTTGAAGTGATCTTAATGAAAAGGACATGTGTCAAAGGATAAAACATTATTTACAACAATTTTTGGAATAATAAGGAAGTCCATGCAATATTAATTTCATATTTCATGAATATTAAAAGATGGTCATGAAAAAATGAGTTATTTATTCATGAAGGATGGTTGAAAAGAAGTTGAGAAGGTTGGAATTTACATTTGAGGATGGAATTTAATTTCCCTATTAATTGGAAATTATTTAGTGTGGACTTTATTAAAAATTATCCAACCCACTAGTCATCCAAGTACAAGGCTCAATGATAGGCTTATGTGGGATAAGGGTCTACCATGCCTAGCAGGAGCTAACCCAAGCCAGTTAAAAGGTGGTAGGGTCATGTTTAATCCTTTAGTGGGTCATTATATAGGTTCCTCATAGTACATTCCCAAAGGTGGTGTGGGTGGTCATAAAACCACACCCAAATAGGCCCATGTATAAGGCCCACATCACTTGGAATCAGAGGTGGAACCACCGTGCAGGGAGGCACGGTGGCAGAGGATTCAGGAATTATGGCCTCTCAAAGGAACAGATTGTTTGTTATACCATGGACCTAACATATGTTGAAGTCAATTACGTAAATAAGTAATTATGTACTATTAACCCATCTTTTCAAAATACACATATATCACCATTCGTCTAATATATTCGCTCATTTAAATTTAGGTTGTATGGTATAAGAGGGAGTTATCTTCAACCTCTCATGAACAAACCCTTAATAGTCGAGGGTTTCATACTGAGCACCCACAAAGAAACTACTTTCCATATTGTATCTTTCAATTAACTTCATGAGTTTGAAATGCGTCTAAGAATAAATTACTGTAAATAATAAAAATTATTTGACATCTTTAGTATGTGATCGATGCATACTTTTTGGATGAACCTTCTTTCCTTGTAGAGAGATTTTTCTATTAGATAAAACACAATGAGAAAATTTTCTAAGTACACAGATGTTTCTATGATATAAAGCCGCTATGCATGAAGAAGGGTTTGTAGACTACTTGGAAGTACAGTGAAGAACAATTATAAAGCCACATCACAAATTAAATGTTATTTAGAAGATGATGTGGGAATACAATTAATACCATATTCTATGCAGGAAGATAAATTGTCCTCCAATCAATCGAAACCCCAATTTATTCTTTGTGGATAATGAAATAAATTATTCCATGCAATCATTCATGGTTTTTATATGATATTAAGAATGATTTTCAGGTAAATTTACTTCACAGAAAAACTAGTAGAGTTCACAACCCTAATGAAAATATGTCTCCTTGAATATGAATTATTCTATACAAACTTGTTTCTATAAAAATATGCGTTTTGAGTTTGGGACACCATGCAGTTTGCGAAAGAAATTATTCATGTTATGTGAATTGTAATAATATCTCGCGAATGAAGATATCATAATGTGGAGATGATTTTTGGTGAAGCATTGAATGAGTGGTAATTCTTTAAAAACAGTGATTTTAGGATCATCCTTTGTAGATGAATTGTGATATTTTAATGAGTTATCTATATGATTTGTAGATATGTATTAAAATTATTTGCAGAGAAGAATAAATTATGATATATAGATATGATGATTTTTAGAGAGAGATTGTTGTATTACTATATAGATACCATTGAACTAATTTTGAACTACTTACCACATTCAACAATTTTATCATCTGATAACTAATTGATTAACCACTTTTTATTTCATTTTAATACAAGGATAACACACTTCAAAATGAGTATCAAGAATTTTGGAGAAGTTTTTCATCATGTGTAGAATATTTTATATTTCTCCAACTAAGTACTACAAAGCACAATGTGATTTTAACGAAGGAAGAAATTCCATGAAGAGAAATTATATACTAAATGATTTCCAACTGGAATTCTATGAAAATTAAACTTTGTTGTAATTTCATAAAGAGAGTTACATGTACTTGAAAAATAACAAAATTTCTATTTTAAGCATCAATACGTGAAACATCAATAATGTGGAAAAATAATATGCAATAAATTATTTATGTTGTACTATTATTATTTCATGTGTAAAGTATCAATTTATCATGCAATTTAAATTTTAAAAAGTGGAGAAGAGAATGGTAATTCCATGCAATACACATGATTTCATGAAGTATTTTAGTTGAGAACAAAAAGAAAAATTATTTTGAGTTGTGAATGTTTCTATCATTCATAAAATAATATTGAATAAATTTTGTGAATCACGTGAAAATATTGTTTGAGGTTAGGACTTCATCATAATAAGGAAGAATCATTACTGGAGCAATAATATGAGAAATATTTGATCATTACTGGAGATCAGAAGTTGAAGTGACTAAAGCCAAAATATACATCAGGAGAATATAGTTAGGTCTAAGAATTAATTGACCTGAGAATAATTGGATCATTCAATATCTGGTGTGAATGATTTTCAAGACCAAAAGTCATACTTCAAGAAATTGTTGAAGATCTTGAAGTTATACACAAGCATAAAAGATCTAGTACACTCATGGAGGAAGACCTATTTCAAGTGTTTCATTAGCAACAAAATTTAAATAGAGATCGTTCTATTTGTGGTTCAATAGCATTGAGAAAAAGGATCTTGTGACTGGGGTGTCTAACTAGTTTCTGAAGAGGCTCTAGGATGGGGTCTCTAACGAAAATAGAAGAAGTTGGAGAGAAGATGGTTGGGGTGTCTAACCAACTGAGGCAGAAGATTTGGTTGTTGGGGTTTAGAACCAGGATCAATTGGAGGATTGAATACTTGGTTGTATAACCATTTGGTTCCTTATTCATTGTAATCACCTTCTTATATTGTTTAGAATTCGTGTTATGGGTATTAACCAATATGGAAAATAATAGGTATTTTTATCAAACCTTGTAAATATCATGTATTTTAATCTCATGGATTATTTTTTCATACAAGTTGAGATTGTGATAAATCACTGATTATATCGATAACTATAACAAGTTTAAGAGGTTGAATTCAGAAGAAAGTAAGTTTTACAAATTAAACCACTAATTCACCCACCCCCCCCCCCCCCCCTCTGTGGTTAATCCAACCTAGGGCACTACAGTAGTCATGGGATTTAGAATAATTAGGTTATACATAGTGTCTTATTTCCACATTACTTGTTAAGTGATCATTAAATCTCTAGTTGATATATTTAATATCACACATATGGTAATAACCATGTGAATTTTGTAGTATACATCTTGTACTTGATTATTATAAGTAAAACCAAATTTTTTTAATTTTTTTTAATAATAATTAATGGGTTTCTTTGGTACATATCAAGAGATGGTAATTTAATGAAGGTAAAATAAATAAATATTTTTTTGATTGGTTATGGTGTTAACATATCATAAAATGAAACAATAAAAATAAAATCTAGTAATTAATAAATATGATTTTCATTTCATGTTGTTAATGAACATTATAATTGACCAGACTATGTATTTTTTAGATTTAATTATTATATTTAAATTTAAATTCTTCGATTGTTATGTGATAATTATTATTAAATTAAATATGATGATATTTGAATATTCCCTCTCTCCATTATTACACAAGGTCTAATGTTTATAATTTTTATATAATATATTTCTAAACACCAGGTACCTCTTAAAATCATAAGGGTATAAATTTGTAATGGATTGAGATCCGATTCAGAGGATAAGGTTTAGGACACTAACCAAGATGGATTGAAACAAGTAGATATATAGAAGATGAGTGGTATTTGTAACTCAAGCCAAATATTAGCTCAAAGAGTCACCCCTATGTTCTAAGTAGGTTTATCATAGGTTGATAAATCAACTATTAAATAATTCTCATGATCATTCCACTTTAACATTATATTTTATGAGTGCATGGTTAATTATATTTTTATAGGATGGATTGTTTATTTATCATTTAATTAAACAAAATAACATATTATAAATAAATGAATATTAATTATTAGATAAAATTTTATAATGTTTATAAGATTTATTTTCTCTTGTAAAGATAATTAATAATGATTTTTATCACATAAAGTAATTAAAAATATATATAGGGTAAGATGGGTTATCTTATACATGTATATAAAAAAATGTGTGAACTACTTTTTTATACATGGTTACAAATTTATGTAAGTTAAAAAATAAAATTTAACATGTTTATAGATAATAAAATAAGGGTATATATGTCTATGTTAATAAAATCCCTCAATATAAAATATTAAGTCATTAAATTTCATCCATAACTTCTGTTAGAATGAAACTGAAGTTAAAAGTACTAGTGTATCCCTCCATAGGGTGATTTTAACTATTAGGGATTTCCAATAAGTTTTTGGTTTCAAAAAAACCAAAAAAAAACTATAAGAGACGTTTCCCTCACATTCTTGGTGTAATTTGGAGGCATGTGTTGAGAAATTTGAATTGTATGATTTCAGGATTAGGGAGTCCGCTCAATATATCCAGGAACTAAGAGTTAATATTGTTTTCAAGAATACAACCTACATAAATAATATTTAATAATTTGAAAAGGATATTATACAGGTTGTATAAAATAAAATATTTATCCTTTAAACTAAAATATACTAGTGACTAGTTATTATAAATTCAACGGTGATGGATATTAGGATATTATAATATATTGGGATATGTGATTAAATTAATTATTAATTATGTCATAACTAGTAATAAAGAGAAAATATTAAACTATTTTTTTATTTTTTATAGAAAATTTTATGAAATAAAAAATCCATTATTATTAGATAAATTATAGAAAATGAAAATGTCTTAGCTCGTGATAATTCCCATGAGTGGCATTGGTATTTACACATCAAACAATGAAAATAGAGGATTTTTTACTTACTAGAATTACCACTACCTTTAGAGAATCCAAGGGAAACTTTAATGGATGATAATGATAACTATTAGAAACACATGGATGATGCATCATATCTTTAATGCCTTGCAATACCATTAATGTTATGTTAGATACAAAATCAGTAAGCTGAAAAGTATACAAATTTTATGTTGTATCATTTTTCAAATAATTTATAAAAGAAATATATCCAAGATAGGAATGAAATATTCAAATAACTCTTTATGTGAGTTATAGGGGAGTGATTCCCATCCAGACCACATATATTCAAGATAACATGAAAAATTGAACATTTAGAGTTTTTGGGATTCAAACTGCCTTAAGATTTTTTTATAGTTCTTATTTTCTCATCCTTTACTTTTATATTATCATGAATTCATATTAATTTCAATATAAACAATGTGAAGAAGTCCCATTTATAACTCTTCACAATAATTAACTAAGCTCATAAAGGTATATAAAATGATTAATATTCTATCCTTATGAGGAATAAAATAAATGGAAATGCAAAGTGTCATAAGGATTAATCAAATCTAAACACATAATTGTATCATCCTTATAATAAATTAAATATTTAAAGGTAATATAATCATTTTTGAGGTTTTTTTCCTATGGAATGAAGGGACGCTATAAAAATAATTTTACCTATTTGATGAAGTAAAGGGAAGAATAATGTAAATTCATTATATAATGAAATTTTAAATTTTATTAAATTATATATCAAATTCAGCTTCTGGTTCACACATTTTTATCCAAATAAAAGATCCATATATATTCTAAAAGATTATATGTGGTGATGTGGAACTTTATACTTCTATTGAATAAATACTTGTTTCACTTGCTAATGTAACTATAATCTCTCTTTGTCAAAATGAATTGTTTTAGTTTTCAAGAACTTTTATTATGAGATTAGTGTGACCAAAAATAAAAAAAATTGTCATTTTTAAATATAAATGGTTTTTATTTGAAGTATTGAAATGATATTTCAAATTTTTTAAATATTGAATATGTTATGGTACGTCATATCTAAATAATGGTCTTTATATAATAAACTTTTTAAATAATATATTATAAACTAATAATGAGAAAAATTTTAATTAATTGTATTAAAACTAGTTGTGGTAGCATTTTCAGGGTCCTATGAACAAAAATTAGTTGATGAAATTATATGAAGAAGGGTATTTAGTCACTTTTAAAATAAATACCTTAGATAAATGTGATAAATCTAATATTTTCCTAATTTTTTATATTAATTTGAATTATTTTAACCCTCCAAATTTATCAATTTGATATTATTTGCATCAATTTGGTATTTATGGTGTTTTTTTATCTAAAATGTGAAAATTACTTTATTCTGTAATTTTATCAGATTTTAATCACCATGGTGTTTTGGGTATAACTTTTAAAATACTATTCCAAATTGAGTGATTATTATTTTTATAATTCCTTGATTTATTGTCTCCAAATTTTTCTTTTGTACTAAGAGATGATTCGAAGATTTAGAATCCCAAAAAAATAAATCAAATCAAAACACCTTTCAGACCGACAAAGTGGACCCCACCTACAAAAATGAGGTATGAATCAGGATACACACCACCAATTGAGGTGATACTAGCTGGATTGTAAAGATAACATGTTTCTTCATTTCCTTATTAAAGTTAAAGGATTTATTCATTCATTACAGTGGACATTTGATGCTAAACATTTAATGTAAATTTAGGTAACATTCATCCAAAATAAAATCTCAAAGTAATTGGGACATAACTTATTCTACATGTGGAGGATGGAGTTGAAATTTTAATTTAAAATGAGAAAAAAATGGAACAGCATTATAGAAGACTAAATTTTTTGATTTAGCCAAAATTATGTCTTATCATATGTATAATTTTTAAAGATAAATTATGAAACTGAAATTTCAACTGTTGATGAACTATTTTTTCCTGAAACACATTAATAGTATTTTATGACATACTAAATCCTCTTCCATTCCCATAAATAATATTATGGGGTGGATTGAAAAGAGATATTTATGGGTGATGTAATATGTGGATGATAGTCATGATTTAGCATTTCTATTTTATTTTCTTTTTATTTCAGTTTCCTTTTCGCATGTAAAGAATGAATATTTTTTTAAAGTGTTTCCCTTTTATTCTTCCATACCTATTTATTTTCCAACACTAATATCATTTTCTCTCTCCTCCATATTTCTATTATGATATCTTCTCACATTTCAATGGAATGTTACTAACCCAAGTCTTAGACCTAGGGGAGGATATGCGGCGTTCTTTGTTATTACGCTTCAATTCAACATGTTTTAAATCTATTTATGGTGGATGTGGGAGTATTTCATAGGTTTGGCAGTCATCCACCATTGAATTATTTCCAATTACATTCCTTTTATTTTATTTATTATTTTTTCTCCCTTATTTGAGGAAAACCCTTTATACGGTGGAGTTGGGGTTGCTTGAAGGGATGAAATGGCGTAAAGTGGAGATGGATCTTTTTGGAATTTTATTCTCAGTTATGGTGTTATCCTATTTGAATATTAGAGGAAGTGTGGTTTGGTGTGCTGAAGGAATGAAAAAATAATACACTCAATAAATAAAATAAAAGTAATTCATTAATGAGGTTGCATCAAAGGAATTATCAAATTGAATTTAAACAATAAATAAATAACAAATGAACTCTCATTATCAACCCCTAGACCAAGACCTTTCTTCCCTAATTTCATTCTTTCTATATCTGTATTTATATTTTAATTTGCAATTTCATTATTTCAGTCTCATGTTTCCAAAAAAAACCCTAACCCATCATTTTCAAGGAATAATAAAAATACAAAAAATAGATTATGTGAATTAGAATCAATTATTGAACCAACTGTAATACTTCTCATGTGATATGACCATGGTCCTCCTCTATACTTAATTAGGAAAATAAAAGTTTCTTTCTTCCATGCCATATGACAGGCATGCATCAAAATTGGTGTTGTTTTCAGGGGTCTAAATAGTTATTTTGATCACTTTTTATAAATTCACATTTCTATAAATATTTTTCATTATTTTATTTATTAAAAAATATATAACAAATCTTTATATGATGTATCCAAACTTATATTATTATGCAAGGAACAATTAATCACAAGTTCTAGAACATGAAACAAAATACACTGAGGAGGTCCTCTGATGAAGGGTTGATGCACTTACGATAATGGTCAAAACATATTCAAAGAGGACAATAGACATAGATCACTCCTCATTATTTGATTTTCATGGTCGATGAACATAGAACTTACTTATAAAGATTTGAGTCCAATAAAGAAGTGTCACTAGTCTTTCCTGATTTTTCAAAGGAAATCCAAGAACATGAGGCTAAAATTGAGGTGGAGGCACTCGAATACCTACCTTAACTTTCCACCATCTGAATCCAAGAGGCATTCATCATTGAGAAAAATATTGAGCCAAAACCAATACAGATAGATGATACTAATTTGATTATCACTCCTAATTGTTTTGAATTTTTAGAATCAGATGACTCTTATTGTTCCCTGGAGGATGATGAGGGAAAAGAAATTGCACCTGTTGAGGATCACATAGAGCTCCCTAAAGACATTGAAATTTTACTATAGGGGGTACAAGATGAGATCCTAGTGGATCTTCTAGAAGAACAAGATATACACAATGCCTAAAATAAAAGGGAATATATTGAAATTAATTATTCAAATTTAAATTTTGAATCTCCCATTGATTATTCTTTTCATACAGCACATCAGTAACAACCATGTAATTTTTAGGAAGTCATTACACAAGTAGAAATGAGGTAAGTGGGGGTTCCATACTTCATCATAACCCCTCCATGAAAGTTGTACCTCATTGCAAAGGGGGGGGATTCGGTGTACTCTATACATGGAATTCTATTCAACAAGAAAATAGAAATGCAATATGGGAAGAACAACAAGTGTTGGTTCAAATATAAAAAGATCCACCCTCCATCAGATTATGGATAAATGTATGTACAACCCTAAGGTGGTAGTAAAAATTCAAGGCCCACTTGGGGGATAATACCAAGATTTATCTTAACATGATTTCTATAAATTCAGATTTCAGTTTCATTATTACAATTAGTCCATCATGAACCCACTCCCTCCTATATTTTTTATCATAAATGACCTGATCCTTGATCTTAGTTGAGTAATTCTATTTTTTAGGTTCAAGATGGAAGAATAAAGCCTCAAACTATGGATGAAAAGGACTAAGGTTAATTTCAAAAAGGATTTCACTTATATTTTTTATCTTTTAAACTCCAGGTATTTTTTTGAAACATGTTTTGAGCTTTAAATGGGAAAATTTTGTGCCTCTACTTGAATTATTTCCTTACATGAATTAGCTAGGAGACATGAGTTTCTTAGGAACAATGTGATTCCATGTTTCAAATTTCCATTTTAATGAAATTAAATGAGTAAAACTTATAATTTTATGATTAATGTAAATAATGGATATTAAAATGAGGACTCGTGATTTGAATGGATTAGTTGATTCATGTAAATGAAATTTCACTGACATTTTTCATTTTTTGAATTTATGAAATTAATATAAATTTATTTGTTATTATTAATCATGACTTGATTTATTGTCCCAAATAAGATGTCTCATTACCAAGATTTCTTGTAGACCAAGTACTACCTATATATTCTTGATCATATTTCTTGAGTGAACTAGGGACATCCCACCTACTAGAACTTGTATTTGAACTTGTCAAAGCTATGAATATGAAAAAAACATTTAAAATGATTGAGGCATATTTTGATAACCCACTTATCCTTAAAATATCACCTTTAAATTAGTCCTTCTTTATCCCATAGAGACTATGAATGATATTTCTAGGGATGAGCCATTTTTTCAATCCATTGTTTTCCACTCCTGCCCTACTCTTGGTATTTGGATGAAATTTTAAATTTTATGTGTGGGGGTAAAGGTAATCATGGTGGAAGCAATGATTTGCATTTTAAGTAAAATTTATGGGGGTTATTATTATTAGAAGAAATTAAGGTTATTGATTAATTAATGATAATTCATTGTTTTCCCCACTTGAATTAAAAAAATGGAAAATGAAAAAAGGAAAAAATGAGAAAAATTGGTTGTGATTTGGGAAAACCCAAAAATCACCATTACTAGACCTATGATTTTATAAAATGTGGTTAGGTGGTGGAGGTGAGGTTTTTTATATTCATAACATTCAAAAAAGTAAAAAAATGAAAAGGTTCTTTTAAAAGGAATAAAAGTATAAATATAGAAAACAAATATTCAAGAGAGTGGAAAAATCATTCATTATGCTTTATTTGAACATAACCTTTAATTTGAGTTTTAAGGAAGTGGGATATTCTAATTTGAAGGGTATAATTTAATTACACATTTATTTTTGATATCATGAATTTTAATTAAGAGATAAACCTTCTTTTTGAGCCTTAATTTTCAAACATTAATTTATGCCAACCTTAATCCTTGAATTCATTTGAACCCTTAATGAAAGCCCATATGATTTCATGTGAATTTTTTCAGTACAAAGTAGAGAAAGTAGTTCCTTTACAATATTATGGATAAGGATTATGTTTTAATGATATTGAAATAACCCTATTTTAATTATGTCATGAGTGATGAGAGAAAAGAATATATTTTTAGGTAGATCATGATTTGGAATGTTTAATAATAATGAATTGAGGAACTTAAATGAATGAAAGGATACGTTACATTATATTTAGAAGGGGAAAAATAATTTTATGAATTGGTTGATTATTTGAACATTTAAAAAGTAAATTTATATTTTATGTGACTTTTGGAAATTTTGATTTGACATTGAAAATTGTTTAATTGTATTACTTTGTTATTGTAATATATGTAACATTGGTTCGCTCTGAATTCCATGTTTAGATTTTATGCTTGAGAAAAACCATGGTTTAAGTGTTGGAGAATTAATATATCTAATATTTTCCTTATTTTGTATATATATTTAAATTATTTTGACCCTAAAAAAGTTATCAATTTGAGCTTATTTGCATCAATTTTGGATTTATGGTGTGTTTTGAGCTAAAAGGTGAAATTTGTTTAATTCTGAAATTTTAGCAGATTTTAGTCACCATGGTATTTTTTTCATAAAATTTAAAATACTATTCCAATTTGAGTGATTAATTCATTCTAGTATTCCTTGATTAATTAGATCCATATTTTTATTTTAGATTAATATATTATTAAAACATTTACAAGCCTAAAAAATCAATCAAGTTAAAAAACCTTTTAGGGGGATAGAGTGGACCCCACCTCTAGAAATGAGGCATAAATTGGGATTCACATATCAAATTGAGGTTATTATAGTTTTATTGGACATAGGACTCATTTTCACATTTACCAATTAAATTTTAAGGAGTTATTCACTTTTTAAGGAAGTCATTTGACGCTAAACATTGAATGAATATTTAGGGAACATTCGTCTAGAATAAAATCTCAGAGTAATTGGGATATAAATTCATCTACACATGGAGGATGGAGCATCAATTTTAATCTCAAAAAAATTGAAATAACTTTATGGAATATTACATTTAATTATTCAGCCAAAACAAGGGGGCCTATATGAAATATTTTTAAAGAGATATTCTGGAACTGAAATTTCAACCGTTGATGAACCATTATATCCCAAAACACATTAATATTCCTTTATAATAGCCCAAAGATTAATCCATTCCTATAAATAAGAGGATAGGTTTCATTGAAAATATATATCTATTGGAGATGGAATCTATGGATGACATACATTCTTTAGTATTTCTCTTTTATTTTCTTTTAATTTTAGTTTTCTTTTCCCACGTAACACATGCATCTTTTTTATTAGAGTGTTTCTCTTTTCTTCTTCAATGCCGATTTATTTTCAAAAAAAAATATCATTAAATCTATTTAATAATTATATTTTGATATATTTTTACTTTTAAATGTTATGTGAATAACCCAAGGCTTGTCCCTAGGGTAGGTTTTGTGGCATTATTTGTTATTTTACTTCAATTCAATATGTTTTAAATATATTTATAGTGGATAGAGGAGTATTGAATTTGTGTGGTTGTCATCCGCCATATAATTATTTTTAATTAAATTAATTTTCATTGATTCATTATTTTACCTCCCTTCTCTAGGTAAAACCTGTTGAGTCAATAAGGTTTTCTTTATGACTTTTTCCATTCCTTCTTGTTTTGAAAATAACAAACGCCTTATACTTAAGAAAATATATATTTTACTTACATAAGGAAAATTTCCTTCCCAAAGGAATTTACCCCTACCATATTTTCGTTTCTCATATCAATATTTTTCTTAAGTATAAAAATCAGATTCATACCTATAACCTCAGAATCATATAATACTTAGATATGAAGCATTCTATTTTAGGATCTGAATTCTGGATACGAACTCTAATGAAGTTCCACTCTGAATTCTCGATATGAACTCTAATGAAGTTCCTATCCGAATTCTGGATACAAACTCTCATAAAGTTCCACTCCGAATTATGGATATTAACTCTCCAAAGTTCAACTCTGAATAATGGATATGAACTTCAATGAGTTCGACTCCTAACTTCTATGAGTTCGACTCCGAACATCTATGAGTTCGACTCTGAACTTCTATGAGTTCGACTCCAAACTTTTATGAGTTCGACTACAAACTTCTATGAGTTTGAATTTGAAATTATATGAGTTAGACTCCAAAATTCTATAAGTTCAACTCTGAACTCTGTAAGTTCAGGTTCTGAATTCTAGTGAAACCAGACTCTGAATTTCCTTGAAATTCAGACTTCATATTTCTACAAAATTCAGGTTCTGAATTCCTACAAAACTGAATCTGAATATCCCTTTATTATAAACTCTAAATTCAATTTTGGTTAGACTCCGAACTTTTATTTGTTTACATTACTAACTTCATTTTTACTTATGCTTACACTTGTTTCGTTACAAAATGATGTCGTGCTTTCAGATATTGACTAACCGTTGGTTGAGTGACATGTGTACAGGTCCCTCAGAAATTCAAGGAGAAATATGACCATTAGAGGAGGGAGTCGAATGTTGGAGCTTCGCCTATAAATAGAAGCACATTTGAAAAGAAGCGAAAACTTTTTGAAATTTGTTGATCAGAACTCCCTGAAGTGATTTCTAGAGAGAGCTTCTCTTATCAACTCTCAAGCTTCGTGTAGAAAGTTTGAACAGCTTGTTCAAACTTTTCCTTGTGCAGACTTGATTCGTGCGACTTCGATTGTTTCTTATTGCAATTGAGGGACTCCAGGGATAGGAAGATAGAGGTTCTAACACCTTGTAGTTGAGGGATTTCCTACTGAGGAAGACAGAGGTGCCGACTACCTGATAGTTGAGAGCTTGCGGGGATAGCAAGATAGATTCTGAACTTCGTATCGAGGGCTTACCCTAGTGTGGGTAAGACAAACTTTCTTGAAAGTATAAATCAAGGGACCTTTATCCAAGGGTGTTGGATACCCTTTTCTTTGGGTTAAAAGACTTATTAATTGTTACTTGTTTTTGTTACAATTGTTTCCGCTGCATTTTGTATTGTTAAGGAAAGTATAACTTTCTTATACTTTCTTACTTGTACTCTGACATAGTTAGATTCTATACGCTTTAAGGTAGAATATTAATCTTTGTAACTTTTGTTATGTTCTTTTTTAGGAATCACTATTCTGGAATTTAGAAAGTGATTAGAACTTATAGAGGTCTTGTGAATTATCTTGTTTAACCTTGTTAAACATAACCATCCAAAAAATTTCCTAAGGGAATTTTTAAAAGGTACAACTCACCCCCCCCCCTTGTATCTAAGAATCTCATTCTTATTTTGATCCTAAATTTTCTATTAATGAGTATATCATACTCAGAGTCATACCATCCTAACAATTGGTATCAGAAGACTTGGTCCCATCTGAATTAATCTCACGATTAGATTCAGAAGAAAATTCTCAGAATTGCTTTTTCGGAACCACATTTTTGGATTCATACTTCTGGATTCATATTTTTCGAAATCTGTTTTTCAAACTCATATAGATCGGATTCACGTTTTCTTAGAGATACTGTTTTTCTTGATTAGAATAGTTTCCTTGTTTACAAACATTTACTTCTAACAAGTTTGTGTGCCAAAGTTTTTCTTAAGGACGGTAGGTTTAACTATTTGTTCTATTGACAACTTAAATCCAACCAGACCACCAATATTTGATGGTAATGATTATGAATATTGGAGAGATCGTATGAAGACTTTCATCATCAATTCTGGGGTAGATAACTTTTTCATTCTTACTGAAGGATATAAAATTCCTGACAAGGAATTTAGTGCTTTTACTAATCAAGAAAATTATGAATAACAACTCAACTATAAGGAGTGCAATACTTTACTTTGTTCATTGACTAGGAACATATATATCCAAATTTCTTCTTGTGAAACAGCTAACTCTATTTAGAAGAAACTTAAGGTTACACATTTTGGTACATCTAAAGTGATTGAGACTAGAAGATCCATGCTCAGAGCTGAATATCATGGTTTTAATTTTCCTTATGGAGAACCCATTTCTAAGGTGAAATAGAGATTCATGACTATTGTGAATAGCTTGCAATCTATGGGAGAGAAAGGTCTAGATGATGAATCCATTGTTGACAAGATCATAGATATTATGCCGAATGAGTGGGAATCAAAGAGAACTGATATCGATGAAAACATAAAGGTTACTCAAATTTATCTTGATGAACTATTTGGGAATCTTCTTCAACATGAGACTAGAATGAAGAGAGATGCTGACAATATAAAGAAGAATAATGAGAATGGTAGTGTTTCTTTTACCACAACTTCAAATCATATGAAAGCTAAGACTCCTGAGAGATTTACTTGATCCAAATATAAGAAGGTTATTATTCAATCCGAAGCTAGTGAGAGTGAAGTCTCAGAAAATGATTTAGCTAATCTTGCTCGAAGGATGAACAAGATTTCTGGACAAATAAATTTCCAATCCAAGTATAAGAAGGAGGAAAGTAAAAATAAGAAAGATTTAGAGGTCACATGCTATGAATGCAAGAGAGCTGGACCAAAAAGACCTAATTTCCCTATGCTCAAGAGGAAAGAAATAAAAGAGAGGCATTCTGAAAGGAACAAAAAGAAATATTACAAGTCCAAAGCTAAGAAAGTTCTGGAAGCTAATGACACCTGGAGTGTCAGTGGTGGTGACTCTTCCGATGAATCTTCTGATTATGAATCTTCTGGACAGAAGAATATTGGTCTTATAACCAGGATACCTATTGATAATCATTGCTTTATGGATAAGGTACACAATGCTGAATCCTTGACCAATGTTTCTTTAAATTCTAATGATTGTAAATATTATAACTCTTCTGATGAAGAATCTTCTTTTGATGAAGAAAATACTTTACCTACCTATGAGAAAATTTCTAGGTTTGCTGAACTTCTTGAGATTGAGAACTCAAAACTCATGAAAAATATTGATAAGGAAAACTCTAGGAATACTATTCTTACTAGGGAAATATCAGATCTTTCTAAAGATCTTGATAAGAAAAATGCTGATTTTGAAAGTATTTCAAAAAATCTTGAGGAAGTAAGTTCTGAGAAGAATAAACTTTCAAAAGATCTAGAAATCGAAATTTCTAAGAAATATGTTTTCGATCCTAGCTCAAGTTCAAATATTTTTGAAGATAAGAACTTAGTTATTAAACTCAAATCCGAAATATTTTCTTTGAGGAAGTGTTTGTAAAACTTTACACATGGTAAGGAAACTTTTGATAAAATTTATTCAAAAATCTGACCTCGAAGGAATACTTCTGGTTTTGGTTACACAAGTTCTAAACTGATTTTTAGTAACAACTAATTTGTTCCTCAAAGTGCCCCATTTTGCACAAAGTTTCAATGTGGTGGTCAATGGGAAAATAATTATTCCTTAAACAAAACCTAATCTTTAGGATTTCATAAGACATATTTTTCTCAGAAGATGTGGGTACCCAAAATTTTGCTTTCTGAAATTTCCGGATCCAAGCAAGTCTGGATTCCAAAAACCTAACTTTCTCTTATTCTCAGGAAAATAGGGAAAGTACCAACAACAATACTTGGTACAAGGATAGTGGATGTTCCCGGTATATGACTGGTAAAAAAAACTATTTCTAAAAGATTATCAAGATGAAAGGAGGAAAAGTAACTTTCAGAGATAATGCTCAGAGAGAAATTAATGGTATAGGTAACATTGTTCTTCCTGGAAAAATCTTGATTTCAAATGTTTTGATTGTTAAGGGTCTTAAGCACAACCTCATCAGTATAAGTCAATTTTGTGATGAAGGCTAGCTAGCGAATTTTAGGAATGATAAGTTCTTAGTACACAATTCCAAGGAAGAATTTATTATTTCTTCCAATAGGAAAGAGAATGTATACACTTTGATCATAGAAGACCTTAGGAGCCAAGACTTACCTTGCCTTTGTGCAATTGAATATCATCATTGGTTATGGCATAGAAAGTTAGGACACTGTAACCTTAGTAAATTATGAAAACTCTTTAAGAAAGGTTTAGTTAAGGATCTACCGAAGATTAGATTTGATTCTTCAAAAGTCTGTGAACCTTGTCAATATGGAAAGAAAAATAAATCAAGTTTTAAATCAATCGGTGAAGCCTCAACAACTGATTCACTACAGATGGTGAACATGAATCTTTTTGGTCCAACACAAACTGGAAGCATTGGGGGCAAGTATTATGTATTTTTCTTAGTTGATGATTACACCAGATTTACATGGGTCTATTTTCTAGCAAAGAAGTCTGAAGCTTTTTATTATTTCAAAATTTTTAGGGGCCAAGTTAAAAATGAGAAAAACCTTCCATTGAAAACTATTCATAGTGATCATGGAGGAGAATTTCAAAATTCTGATTTTGAAAATTTTGTAGTAGAAAAGGTATTAATCACAACATCTCAGCACCCAGAACACCTCAACAAAATGGTGTTGTTGAAAGAAGAAATAGAATTCTTCCTGAGATAACATGAACCATGTTTAGTGAGTATTATATCGCCAAACATTTTTGGGCTGAAGTTGTAAGTACTGCTTTTTATACTATAAGTCGAGTTTTAATTAGACCTTTTCTTAATAAAACTCCTTATGGGTTATGGAATGGTATAAAACTTAGACTTTACTACTTTAAGGTTTTTGGTTGCAAAGTATTAATTCTGAATACCAAATAAAACTTACACAAATTCGCACCAAACTCTGATGAAGGAATTTTCTTAGGCTACTCCAAAACTTATAAGGCTTATAGAGTTTTTAACAAAAACACTTGCACTGTTGAAGAAATAGTACATGTCAAATTTGATGAAACTGATCCTTTTTTTAGACAACGCCAACCTACATCTTCGGATGTGTTTTCAAAAACTGATTATCAACCATTGAAAGAAAACCCTTCTGATAAGGAAAATGTTCAAGAAAATGCTTCTGAAACATTTACCCCAGAATATTTCCTACCCTATCTTGATAAATAGGTTCTTCAAAACCCAAATTATTCGTTGCTTAAGAATCATCCCAGTGATAGTGTCATTGGTGATGTGAATCAACCTATAAGGACTAGATGTTCCTTACGAAATGAAGTATAACATCTAGCATTCATTTCCCAATTAGAACCAAAAATCACTAATGAAGCTTTAGGTGATGATGATTAGATTAAATCCATGCAATATGAACTAAATCTATTTGAAAGGAATAAATTCTGGACCTTGGTTGAAAGACCTAATGAAACTTCTATTATTGGAGTAAAATGGGTCTTCAGAAATAAGTGTGATAAAAATGGAATCATCATAAGAAATAAAGATAGATTAGTTGTTAAAGGCTATAATCAATAAGAAGGAATAGACTATGAAGAAACCTATGCTCCAGTAGCTATACTTGAATCTATTCTTATTTTACTTGCCTTTGCAGCATTCTTCAATTTCAAACTTTTTCAAATATATGTGAAATGTGCTTTCCTTAATGGTTATGTTCAAGAAGAAGTTTTTGTTGAACAAACTCCTAGATTTGAAGACACAAAATATCCTTATCATGTCTTTAGGCTTACCAAAGCTTTGTAAGGCCTTAAAAAGGCCCCACGAGCTTGGTATGATAGACTTATAGGATTTTTGTTTCAAAATAACTATGTTAAGGGAAATTAAGATCCAAACCTTTTTATAGAGAAAGATAAGAAAAATGTTTTTATTGTTCAAATTTATATTGATGAAATTATATTTGGTTCAACTCAGCAATATTTAACTGATTCTTTTTCGGATCTAATGAAATCTGAGTTTGAAATGAGTATGATGGGGGAGTTAACATTTTTCCTTGGTTTTCAAATTTCTCAAAAACCAGAATGAATATACATATCCCAACATAAGTATATTAAAGATCTTCTTAAAAAGTATGAGTATGACAACACTAAGAGTATAATTACTCCTATTGGTACCTCAAACACACTTGATCTTGATGAATCTGGGAAACCAGTAGATTAAACATCTTTTAGAGGTATGATAGGAAGTCTACTTTACTTGACAGCTAGTCGACCAAACTTGATGTTTTCAGTATGCTTATGTGCTAGATATCAATCCAATCCTAAGGAATATCATTTAAAGGCAGTGAAAAGATTTTTTTGAAACTTAAAGGGAACCATCAATTTAGGACTCTTTTATACTTCTAGAAATGATATTGTTTTAAAGATATTTTCAGTTGCTGACTTTGGTGGATGTAGAATAGATAGAAAGAGTACATCCGGAACTTGTCATTTCTTAGGAGATTCATTAGTTTCTTGGTCTTTCAAGAAGCAACATTCTGTAGCACTCTCCACTGCTGAAGCTAAATATGTTGCAGCTGGAAGTTGTTGTGCTCAAGTGTTGTGGATGCAACACACACTCACATACTATGGGTTGAGTTTTACTAAGACTCAAATTTTGTGTGATAACACAAGTTTCATTTCCCTTAGTAAAAACCATGCACATCACTCTCGTGTAAAGCAAATAGATATTAGGCATCACTTCCTTAGGGATCACACACAAAAAGGAGATATCATTCTTCAGTTTATCGGAACGCAAGATCAACTTGCTGAAATTTTCACAAAATATTTACCCTCTGATAGATTTGAATACATTAAAAAGAAGTTAGGAATGATAACTGTGAGGTAATATTCCTTCATTAACTTCTTGTTGAACCATTCTCCTTATAGTAATAAACTCCTTTTAATAGGGGGAGTACATTTGTTTGTTAGTCTTTAAAAAATTTCGTAATGAAGTTTTCGTACTAGAAATTTTTCATAATGATGTTTTTATACTTGAAATTTTTGTAATGAGAATTTTCATAATGAGAATTTTCGTAATGAGAATTTTCATAATAAGAATTTTCGTAATGGAAATTTTCATACTCATACTTTTCAAACAAGAGTTTTGATACTCAAAGCTTTTGCAATAAAAAATTTTTCATAGTGAGTTTTTCGTAGTGAGTTTTTCTTAGTCAAACATTATTCAAGAAGAATATCACCTATTACAAATAATCTTCCTAGACAATCCGAAAGGTATGATTTCCTTACTTATGTTTTCATAGTCACTTTTACTTGCTGGTAGTTTCCTTTGTTTTTGAACTTTTTTGGATTCACTTCTTCTTAAATTCGAATGTTTTTAAATACTCAAAATATTGGATTCAATATTTCCTTGCGGGTGTGTTTTCAACCATCAGATCATATCAGAGAGATTTTTAACCGTCAGATTTTTTTTGGAAGCTGAAAGGTCACCACCGTCGCCTATATAAAGGGGACCCCCGATGGTTGTCCCACATCGATTCCAAGCAGTCTCGTGTTGAAATTCTGCCACATTTCATAAAGCTCATTCTGAATCTCTCAGATTTCCTCAATTCCGAATGTCTGTAGAAGCCACTTCTCAAGAAATGTCTACCATGAAGCCAATTTCAAAATGGAAAATATACAGGGAAAGGTTGGCCCATACGAACGTTTTCAAGTATGATTTTATCATCTCTAAAAATATCAAGTTGAATAGTTGGGAAGATGTATGCATGTCTAAGGCAGTTGATCATGACATGGTTTATCCGTAACTGCTTATAGAGTTTTATGAGTCTGTTTCATTCTATGAAGAATATGGAAGAGAAAAGTTTTCTTTCAAGAGTTATGGGAGGACCTACAAACTTTCTTACACCATGGCTACAATCTTGGTGGGGCTGGCGTATGAAGGGGAAGATGAGTTTTGCTTACACAAACTCTCGGATGTTCTAGGTAGTTTTGTTAAGGTAAAGGCCTTGTAATGTCTTTGACTTGATGATGTCAATATAGATAAAATTTCTCACCTATATTCTAAAAAATGGATCCTTCATCTATGGGTACAAGGTTTCTTGGTACCAAGAAAGTGTCACAAAGATACACTCAAGAAAAATGATATATATTTCTTAGACTTCCTGGTAAATCTAAGGAAAATAAATTTGATGAGGCATGTACTTGTTACAATCAAGAACATCAAGGATGGGAATATTAGAGCCCAAATCATCATGTTTCCTGCCTTACTTTCAAAGATGATAGTTCGGTGTCTTGAGACATTCAATATTTCATGAAAATCCAAGTCTCGGAATTGAAAACTTATGCATGTGAGTGATGACACTCTAAAAAGAATGAATATTGCTTATTCAAAGGAGACAAAAGAGTTTTATGATCTGCCAGAGGAAGAGGCAGAATCCAATCTGGAAAAGATTGAAAAGGCTGAGTCATCGAAGAAGATTGGCAGGAAGAGAAAGCTGAAGGAAGTGGAGGAGACAGAAAAAACTCATAAAGCTAAGGAAACCCAATCCGCACCTCCCAAGCCGAAGAAACAAAATGCGTATTCGGATGAGGTGGTTTCAAAGTGGAGGGAAGATAAGGAAAAATGGAAGGAAGGGGAACCTCAGTTTGTATTAGACCCTGCTGAAGCCAAGTCATTGAAATAAAAGGTTGCTGATGAGCTAGAGAAGTAGAAAAAGGAGAAAAAGCTAAAGAATAAATTTTCAGAGGTTGAGATTTTTCAATCCCTTCTGAGGGATGCTAATGTTGCATCCGAAAAAATTCCAGTACCGGAAACTTTCCTTGTCGAGCCATTACCAGAGACTCCTGGAAAGAATTTTGTCACTCCGGAAAAATCCAGAGAGAAAGAAGTTGTTGAAGAGGCAGAAGAAGAGGAGGAAGTAGAATAAGAATAAGTAGTAGAAGAAGACAGTGGTGATCTAGATGACTTGATTAAAAAAGGTGAGGATTATCAAGAGAAGGAAAACCTATCAGAAAAACTACCATTCCGAACATCTGAGGCTGAGTCCTCAAAGATTCTCACTCCAGGAAAGGGATATGAGAAAGATGGTAAGAAAAATAAAGACAAGGAGGAAGATAAGGAGAATGATTTATCTGAGGAAGAAAGCTATGAGAAGAACTTTCTTGAATAAGGATCAGAAAAGGAGAAACCTGATGAAGATAAGATAGTTCAACTATCTGAAAGTGAGGAACAATCTCCTGATGAAGAACCCATTTAGAAAGTTGATAAGGGTAAGAAAGTGCTTATGGAAACCCCAATAAAAGATATTATAAGGAAGAAGGATGTTGGTGGATCTTCAAGAAGAAAGTGGGTGGAAATTGAAGAAGAAAAATTCCCAAGAAAGGTGTCCGATTCGGAATCATCGGCACTGGGTCACGATTTTGTAGTTGAGTCTCTGAAAAAGTTGGTGGATACAATTCCAATCTTTCCAACCATAAGCTCCAGATGCCGGATGCTTCAACACAACTTAAATCAGAAATCAGAGTCTGTATCCATGGTGATGGATAAGTGTGTAAGGATTGAGGCTGAGCATAGAAATTTTCTTATCAATTATGAGGTCCACAGAAAATCCTGAAGAAAAATGACTTTATGGTCAAAGAAAATCAATGAGGATTTATAAGAACTTGACACCTTTCAGAATGATGTGAAAGAAGCTTTTGACACTAAGGATGACAAGATGAAGAATCTTTAGGATAAGATGACCCTTGAACAAAATTCTCATAATCAACAGGTGAGGGATCTAAATGGGAAGCATAACTCAGTTTCTCAAAGCTGAAAATGGGAAAGAGATCTCTGGATTGAGATCGAAGAGAAGCTTGTGAAGCAGGATGAAATTCTTATGGCAGAGTCTGAGGCTCTGAAGGTTCAAGATGAAAGGATTAAATCCTTATAAAAATAAGTTGAGGAGGACTAGAAATACTTAAAGACGCTGAAAACACTGTTGAAGAAGTTAATCCCCAAGGAAAAGGAAGACAAATAGACCAATACGATTTATTGTTGTAATGTATTTCCTTGTAAAAATTCTTTCAACTCTAATGAAATATTTAGTTGCTTGTGTTGTTTGTATGTCTTCACTAATGTTTCAAGTACTTTACTGTTTTTCTATTCCCTTAAATTCTTTTTGAAAATCACAATGGTGGATAAGGGAAAAGAAATACTCAAAAGGGAGTGAAGGAAAAATCTAAAATGGAGAATAAAAATTTCTAAGTCAAGAACTATCCATAAGTAAGGGGGAGTTTCTCACTACGAAGTTTTTCATTCTCATGATAATGAAAATTCCATTCCAGAAATCCAGAATACAATCCTTAGAGTTCCAAAATCCTAAGGGGGAGTTAGTTGTATTCACCATCATCTATGAACAAAGGGAGATAAGTTTTAATTTCAAAGTCTAAAGAAATTTTTCTAAGTCCTTATATTCTTTTTCGAAAGGTTGTTTTTGATTTCCATAAAGGGTGAGATTGTTGAGTCAATAATTTTTTTCTTATGACTTTTTTCATTCCTTCTTGTTTTGAAAATCACAAACACCTTATACTTAAGAAAATGTATATTTTACTTACATAAGAAAAATTTCCTTCCCAACAGAATTTACCCCTACAATATTTTCATTGCTCATATCAATATTTTTATTAAGTATAAAAATCGTATTCATACCTAAAACCTCAGAATCATATAATACTTAGATATGAAGCATTCTATTTTAGGATCTGGATTTTTGATAGGAACTCTAATGAAGTTCCACTCCGAATTCTGGATACGAACTCTAATGAAGTTCCACTCTGAATTCTGGATACAAACTCTCATAAAGTTCCACTCCAAATTCTGGATACGAACTCTCAAAAAGTTTAACTCTGAATTATGGATATTAAATTCAATGAGTTTGACTCTTAACTTCTATGAGTTCGACTCTGAACTTCTATGAGTTCGAATCCAAACTTCTATGAGTTTGACTCCGAACTTCTATGAGTTCGACTTCGATCTTCTATGAGTTTGACTCTGAACTTCATTGAGTTTGACTCTAAACTTCTAGGAGTTTGACTCCAAACTTCTATGAGTCCAAATAAAAACTTCTATAAGTTCAACTCTGAACTCTATAAGTTCAGGTTCTGAATTATAGTGAAACCAGACTCTGAATTTCCTTGAAATTCTGACTCCGGATTTCTATAGAATTCAGGTTCCGAATTCCTAAAAAATAGAATCTGAATATCTCTTTATTATAGACTCTGAATTCCATTTTGGTTAGACTCTGAACTTTTATTTTTTTACATTCCGAACTTCATTTTTACTTATGCTTACACTTGTTTCATTACAAAATGATGTCGTGCTTTTAGTTATTGACTAACCGTTGGTTGAGTGACATGTGTACAGGTCCCTCCAAAATTCATGGAGAAATATGACAGTTGGAGGAGGGAGACGACCATTGTAGCTTCACCTATAAATAAAAGCTCATTTGAAAGGAAGTGAAAACTTTGGGAATTTTGGTGATCATAACTTGCTGAAGCAATTTCTAGAGAGAGAGGCTCTTATCAACTCTCAAGCTTTGGCAGAAAGTTTGAACAGCTTGTTCAAACATTGCCTTGTGCAGACTTGCTTCGTGTGACTCCGATTGTTGCTGATTACAATCGAGGGCTTCCGGGGATAGGAAGAAAGATGTTCTAACACCTTTAAGTTGAGGGCTTCCTTGCTGAGGAAGATAGAGGTGCCGACTACATGATAGTTGAGGGTGTGCGGGGATAGCAAGACAGACTCTGATATTCGTATCGAGGTCCTACCCTGGTGTGGGTAAGACAGACTTTCTTGAAAGTATAAGTCAAGGGACCTTTATCCAAGGTTGTTGGATACTCTTCTCTTTGGGTTAAAAGGCTTATTACTTGTTACTTGTTTTTGTTACAAGTTTGTTCACTGCATTTTTTATTGTTAAGGAAAGTATAACTTTCTTATACTTCCTTACTTGTACTCTGACATAGTAATATTCTATATGCTTTAAGGTATAATCTTAATCTTTTTAACTTTTATTAATTTCCTTTTTCGGAATCACTATTCTAAAATTTACCAAGTGATTAGAACTTATAGATGTCTTGTGAATTATCTTGTTTAACCTTGTTAAACATAACCATCCTAAAAATTTCCTAAGGGAATTTTTAAAAGTTACAATTAACCTCGCCCCCTATTGTATCTAAAAATATCATTCTTATTTCGATCCTATATTTGGTATTATAGAGTATATCATAATCAGAGTCATACCATCCTAACAATTAGTATCAGAGCACTTGGTTCCATTTGAATTAATCTCATGATTAGATTTAGAAGAGAATTCTCAGAATTTCTTTTTCGGATCCACATTTTCGGATTCATACTTCTGGATTCATATTTTTCGGAATCTCTTTTTCAGAATCATATAGTTCGGATTCATGTTTTCATAGAGATACAATTTTTCTTGCTTAGAATATTTTCCTTGTTTACAAACTCTTAATTCAAACAAGTTTGTGTGCCAAAGTTTTTCTTACGGATAGAAGGATTGACTTTTGGTTCTCTTGACAACTTAAATCCAACCAGACCACCAATATTTGATGGTAATGATTATGAATATTGGAGAGATCGTATAAATAGTTTCATCATCAATACTGGGGTAGATAACTTTGTAATGCTTACTGGAGGATATAAAATTCCTAACAATGAAGTTACTGCTTTTACTAATCAAGAAAATCATGAATACCAACTCAACTATTAGATATGTAATACTTTGCTTTGTTCAATGACTAGTAAAATATATAGCCAAATTTATTCTTGTGAAACAACTAATTGTATATGGATGAAACTTGAGGTTACACATTTTGATACATCTAAAGTGATTGAGACTAGAAGAGCCATGCTCAGAGCTGAATATCATGGTTTTAATTTTCCTTATGGAGAACTCATTTGTAAGGCACAATAGAGATTCATGAATATCATGAATAGATTACAATCTATGGGAGAGAAAGGTCTAAATGATGAATCCCTTATTAACAAGATCGTAGATATTATGCCGAATGAGTGGGAATCCAAGAGAACTGCTATCGATGAAAACAGAAAGGTAACTCAAATTTCTCTTTATGAACTGTTTGGAACTCTTCTTCAACATGAGACTAGAATGAAGAGAGATGCTGACAATATAAAGAAGAATAATGGGAATGGTAGTGTTGCTTTTACCACAACTTCAAATCATAAGAAAGCTAAGACTCCTGAGAGAGTTACTCGATTCAAATCTAAGAAGGTTATTATTCAATCCGAATCTAGTGAGAGAGAAGTCTCAGAAAATGAGTTAGATAATATTTCTCGAAGGATGAAAAAGATAGCTGGATAAAGAAATTTCAAATCTAAGTATAAGAAGAAGGAAAGAAAATATAAGAAATATTCAGAGGTCACATGCTATAAATGCAAGAGAGATAGACACATATGTCCTAATTTCGCTATGCTCAAGAGGAAAGAAATAAAAGAGAGGAAACCTGAAAGGAACGGAAAGAAATATTACAAGTCTAAAGATAAGAAAGTTCTGAAAGCTAATGACACCTGGAGTGCCAGTGGTGGTGACTCTTCAGATGAATCTTCTGATTATAAATCTTCTGGATAGAAGAATATTAGTCTTATATCCAGGCTATATATTCATAATCATGGATTTATGACTTAGGTACACAATGTTGAATCCTTGACCAACGTTTCTTTAAATTCTAATGAGAGTAAATATTATAACTCTTCTAATGAAGAATCCTCTTCTAATGAAAAAAATACTTTACCTACCTATGAAAAAGTTTCTAGGTTTGCTGAACTTCTTGAGATTGAGAATTAAAAACGCATGAAAAATCTTGATAACTCAAACTCTAGGAATACTATTCTTACTAGGGAAATATCATATCTTTCTAAATATCTTGATAAGAAAAATGGTTATTTTTAAAGTTTTTCAAAAAATCTTGAGGAAGTATGTTCTGAGAAGAATAAACTTTCAAAAGATCTAGAAATCATAATTTCTAATAAAGATGTTTTCGAGCCTAGCTCTAGTTAAAATGTTTTTGAAGATAAGAACTTAGTTATCAAACTCAAATCCGAAATATTTTCTTTGAGTAAGTGTTTTTCAAACTTTACCCATGGTAAGGAAAACTTTGATAAAATTTATTCACAAATCCAACCTCGAAGGAATACTTCTGGATTTGGTTACACAAGTTCTAAATCAATTTTTAGTAACAACTACTTTATTCCTCAAAGTGCCCCATTTTTTACAAAGTTTCAATGTGGTGGTCACTCGGAAAATAATTGTTCCTTAAAAAAACCCAATCTTTAGGATTTCATAAGGCTTATTTTTCTAAGAAGATGTGGGTACCCAAAATTTTACTTTTTGAAATTTCCAGATCCAAGCAAGTCTGGATTCCGAAAATCTAACTTTCTCTTATTCTCAAAAAAATAGGGAAAGTACCAACAACAATACTTGGTACATGGATATTGGATGTTCCTGGCATATGACTGGTAACAAAAACTATTTAGAAATGATTATCAAGTTGAAAGGAGGAAAAGTAACTTTCAGAGATAATGATCAGGGAGAAATTTTTGGTATAGGTAACATTGTTCTTTTGGAAAAACCTTGATTTCAAATGTTTTGTTTGTTAAGGGTCTTAAGTATAATCTCATCAGTATAATTCAATTATGTGATGAAGGATACCTTGTGAATTTTAGGAATGATAAGTGCTTAGTACACAATTCCAAGGAAGAATTTATTCTTTATGCCTATAGGCAAGAGATTGTATTCACTTTGAACTTAGAAGACCTTAGGATCCAAGACATACCTTGCCTTTGTGCAATTGAAGATCATTATTGGTTATGGAATAGAAGGTTAGGACACTGTAAACTTAGGAACTTATGAAAACTCTCTAAGAAAGGTTTAATAAAGGATCTACCAGAGCTTATATTTGATTCTTCAAAAGTCTGTGAACCTTGTCAATATGGCAAGAAACATAAATCAAGTTTTAAATCAATCGGTGAAGTCTCAACAACTGATGCACTATAGTTGGTTCACATGGATCTTTTTGGTCCAACACAAACTGAAATAATTGGGTGAAAGTATTATGTATTTGTCTTAGTTGATGATTACACCAGATTTACATGGGTCTATTTTCTATCAAAAAATTCTGAAGATTTTTATTATTTAAAAATTTTTAGATCCCAAGTTAAAAATGAGAAAAACCTTCCATTGAAAACTATTCATAGTGATCATGGAAGAGAATTTCAAAATTCTGATTTTGAAACTTTTTGTAGTAGAAAATGTATTACTCACAACTTCTCAGCACCCAGAACACCTCAACAAAATGGTGTTTTTGAAAGAGGAAATATAATTCTTCAAGAGATAACTAGAACCATGTTGAGTGATTATCCTGTTGCCAAACATTTTTGGGTTGAAGTTGTAAGTATTTCTTGTTATAAAATAAATTGATTTTTAATTAGACCTTTTTTTAAAAAAAACTCCTTATGAGTTATGGAATGGTAGAAAACCTAGACTTTCCTACTTTAAGGTTTTTGGTTGCAAAGTATTCATTCTGAATACCAAAGAAAACTTACACAAATTCGCACCAAAATTTGATGAAGGGATTTTCTTAGGCTACTCCACAACTTCTAAGGCTTATAAAGTTTTTAACAAAAACACTTGCATTATGGAAGAGATAGTACATGTAAAATTTTATGAAACTGATCCTTTTGTTTTCAAAGAACCCCAACCTATATCTTCGGATGTGTTTTCAAAAACTGATTATCAACCATTGATAGAAAACCCTTCTGATAAGGAAAATGTTCAAGAAAATGCTTCTGAAACATTTACCCCAAAATATTTCCTACCCTATATTGATGAATAGGTTCTTCAAAACCCAAATCAGTCATTTCTTAAGAATCATCCCAGTGATAGTATCATTGTTGATGTGAATCAACCTGTAAGGACTAGAAGTTCCTTAATAAATGAAGTAGAACATCTAGCATTCCTTTCCCAATTAGAACCAAAAATCACTAATGAATCTTTATGTGATGATTATTGGATTAAAGCCATGCAAGATGAACTAAATGAATTCTAAAGGAATAAAGTCTGGACCTTGGTTGAAAGACCTAAGAAAACTTTTGTTATTGGAGTAAAATGGGTCTTTAGAAATAAGTGTGATGAAAATGGAATCATCATAAGAAATAAAGCTAGATTAGTTGTTAAAGGCTATAATTAACAAGAAGTAATAGACTATGAAGAAACCTACACTCCAGTATCTAGACATGAATCTATTTGTATTTTACTTGCCTTTGTAGAATTCTTCAATTTCAAACTTTTTCAAATGGATGTGAAATGTGATTTCCTTAATGGTTATGTTCAAGAGGAAGTTTTTGTTGAAAAACCTCCTGGATTTGAAGAAACAAAATATCTTGATCATGTCTTTAGGATTACCAAAGCTTTTTATGGACTTAAACAAGCCCCACAAGCATGGTATGATAGACTTATAGGATTTTTTATTCAAAATAACTATGTTAAGGGAAATGCAGATCCAACCCTTTTTATAAAGAAAGATAAGAAAAATGTTTTGATTGTTCAAATTTATGTTGATGACATTATATTTGGTTCAACTCAGCAATCTTTAACTGATTCTTTTGCGGATCTAATGAAATCTAAGTTTGAAATGAGTATGATGGGTGAGTTAACATTTTTCCTTGGTTTTCAAATTTCTCAAAAACCAGAAGGAATCTACATATCCCAACATAATTATGTTAAATATCTTCTTAAAAAGTATGGGTATGACAACACTAAGAGTATATGTAATCATATTGGTACCTCAAACACACTTGATCTAGTTGAAGCTCGGAAACCAATAGATCAAACATCTTTTAGAGGTATGATAGGAAGTCTACTTTACTTGAAAGCTAGTGGATCATACTTGATGTTTTCAGTATGCTTATGTGATATATATCAATCCAATCATAAGGAATCTCATTTAAAGGTAGTGAAAAGAATTTTTCGCTACTTAAAGGGAACCATGGATTTCAGACACTTTTATACTTCTGAAAATGATTATGTTTTAAAGAGATTTTCAGATGATGACTTTGGTGGATGTAGAATGGATGGAAAGAGTACATCTGGAACTTTTCATTTCATAGGAGATTCATTAGTTTCTTGGTCTTGCAAGAAGAAACATTTTGTAGCACTCTCCACTACTGAAGCTGAATATGTAGCAGCTGGAAGTTGTTGTGCTCAAGTGTTGTGGATGCAACACACACTCATAGACTATGGTTTGAGTTTTACTAAGACTCAAATTTTGTGCGATAACATAAGTGACATTGCCCTTAAAAAAACCCTGCAGATCACTCTCATGCAAAGCACATAGATATTAGGCATCACTTCCTTAGGGATCACACACAAAAAGGAGATATCATTCTTCAGTTTATCGGAACGCAAGATCAACTTACTGAAATTTTCACAAACTCTTTACCCTATGATAGATTTGAAAACATTAAACAGAAGTTAGAAATGATAATCGTGAGGTAATCTTCCTTCATTAACTTCTTGTTGAACCATTCTCCTTACTTTAATAAACTCCTTTTCATAGGGGAGTACATTTGTTTGTTAGTCTTTCAAAATTTTCGTAATGAATTTTTTGTAATGGAAATTTTTCGTAATGAAGTTTTCGTATTGTAATTTTTTGTAATGAGAATTTTTGTAATGAGAATTTTCGTAATGAGAATTTTCGTAATAAGAATTTTCATAATGGGAATTTTCGTACTCATACTTTTCGTACTGGAGTTTTGATACTCAAAGCTTTTGCAATAAAAAATTTTCGTAGTGAGTTTTATGTAGTGAGTTTTTCTTAGTAAAACTTTCTTCAAGAAGAATATCACTTATTGTGAATAATCTTACTAGCCAATCTGAAAGGTATGATTTCCTTACTTAAGTTTTCGTAGTCACTTTTACTTGCAGGTAGTTTCCTTTGTTTTTGAACTTTTCGGATTCACTTCTTCTTAAATCCGAATGTTTTTAAAACCTCAAAAGATCGGATTCAATATTTCCTTGTGGGAGTGTTTTCAATTGTCAGATTAGATCAGAGAGATTTTCAACCATCAAATTGTTTTTAGAAGCTGAAATGTCACCACCATCGCTTATATAAAGGGGACCCCCGATAGTTTCCCCACATTGATTTCAAGCTTTTGCGTGTCGAAATTCTACCTCAGTTCTTAATGTTTGTTCTGAATCTCTCAGATTTCCTTGATTCTGGATGTCTGTAGAAGCCACTTCTCAAGAAATGTCTACCACGAAGCCAATTTCAAAATGGAAAATATACAGGGAAAGGTTGGTCCATCTGAACTTTTTCAAGTATGATTCTATCATCTCTAAGAATATCAAGTTGAATAGTTGGGAAGATGTATGCATATCTAAGGCGTGATCAAGATATGGTTTATCCAGAACTGCTTATAGATTTTTATGAGTCTGTTTCCTTCTATGAAGAAGATGGCAGAGAAAAGTTTTCTTTCAAGAGTTATGGGAGGACCTACAAACTTTCTTACACTAAGGCTGCAAGCTGGGTGGGACTGGCGTATGAAGCGGAAGCTGAGTTTTTCTCACACAAACTCTCAGATGTTCTAGGAAGTTTTTTTAAGGTAAAGGCCTTACAATGTCTTGGACTTGATGATGTCAAGACAGCTAAAATTTCTCACCTATCTTCTAACAATCAGATCCTTTAGCTATGGGTACAAGGTTTCTTGGTACCAAGAAATGGTGACAACGATACACTCAAGAAAAGTGATATATATTTCTTATACATCCTGGTAAATCTAAGGAAAATAAACTTGATGAGGCATGTACTTGTTACAATCAAGAACATCAAGGATGGGAATATTAGAGCCCAAATAATCATGTTTCCTTCCTTACTTTCAAATATAATAGTTCAGTGTCTTGAGTCATTCAAGATTTCATGCAAATCCAAGTCTCGGAATTGAAAACTTATGCTTGTGAGTGATAAAACTCTAAAAAGAATGAATATGGCTTATTCAAACGAGAAAAAATAGTTTTATGATCTTCCAGAGGAAGAGGCAGAATCTAATCCGGAAAATATTGAAAAGGCTGATCCATCAAAGAAGATTGAAAAGAATAGAAAGATAAAGGAAGTGGAGGAGACAAAAAGAATCCTAAAGCTAAGGAAACCCAATCCGCACATCCCAAGCCGAAGAAAAAAAAGCGTATCTGGATGAGGTGGTTGCAAAGTGGAGGGAAGATAAGGAACAAAGGAAGCAAGGGGAACCTCAGTTTGGATTAGACCCTGCTGAAGACAAGGTATTGAAAGAAAAGGTTGATGGTGAGGTAGAGAAGCAGTCAAAGGAGAAAACGCTAAAGAAGAAATTGTTAGAGGCCAAGATTTTTCAATCCCTTCTGAGGGATGCTGAGGTTGCATCTGAAAAAAAAATCCAGTACCAAAAACTTTCCTTGTCGAGCCATTACTAGAGACCCCTGGAAAGAATTTTGTCACTCCAGAAAAATCCAGAGAGAAAGAAGTTGTTGAAGATGTATAAGAAGAGGAGGAAGTAGAATAATAAGAAGTAGAAGAAGAAGAAGAAGACAGTGGTGATCTAGATGACTTGATTAAAAAAGTTGAGGATTATCAAGAGAAGGAAAATCTATCAGAAAAATTACCACTCCGAACATCTGAGGCTGAGTCCTCAAAGATTCTCACTCTAGAAAAGGGAGATGAGAAGGATGGTAAGAAACATGAAGACAAGGAGGAAGAGAAGGATAATGAATTATCTGAGGAAGAAAGCTATGATAAGAACTTTCTTGAAGAAGGAGCAGAAAAGGAGAAACCTGATGAAGATACGATAGTTCAACTATCTAAAAGTGAGGAAGAATCTCCTGATGAAGAACCCATTCCAAAAGTTGAAAAGGGTAAGAAAGTGCTTATGGAAACCCTAATAAAAGATATTATAAGGAAGAAGGATGTTGGTGGCTCTTCAAGAAGAAATTTGGTGGAAATTGAAGAAGAACAATCCCATAGAAAGGTGTCTGATTCGGAATCATCAGCACTGGGTCAGGATTTTGTAGTTGAGTCTCTGAAGAAGTTGGTGGATACAATTCTGATCTATCCCACCATAGAATTCAAATTCCAGATGCTTCAACATAGCTTAAATCAGAAATCAAAATCCGTATCCATGGTTATGGATAAGTGTGTAAACATTGAGGCTGAGCATAGAAATTTTCTTATCAATTATGAGGTCCACAGAAAATCCTGTAGCAAAATGACTTTATGGTCAAATAAAATCAATGAGGATTTGGTAGAACCTAATACCTTTCATAATGATGTGAAAGAAGCTTTTGATACCGAGGATGCCAAGACGAAGAATCTTTAGGATAAGATGACCCTTAAGCAAAATTCTCGTAATCAACAGGTGAGGGATCTGAATGGGAAGCTTAACTCGGTTTCTCAAAGCAGGAAAGGGGAAAGAGATCTCCAGATTGAGATTGAAGAGAAGTTTCTAAAGCAGGATGAAATTCTTAAGGCATAGTCTGAGGCTCTAAAGGCTTAAGATAAAAGGATTAAAGCCTTAGAAAAAACATTCTGAGGAGGACCAGAAAGACTTGGAGTAGCTGAAAACACTGTTGAAGAAGTTAATCCCCAAGGAAAAGGAAGACAAATAGACCAATTTGATTTTTTGTTGTAATGTCTTTCCATATAAAATATTTTTCAACTCCAATGAAGTCTCTGGTTGCTTGTGTTATTTTTATGTCTTTACTAATGTTTCAGGTACTTTACTATTTTTCCATTCCCTTAAATTATTTTTGAAAATCATAAAGGGGAAGAAGGAAAAAGAACTACTCATAAGGGGGTGAAGTAAAAATCTAAAAGGGAGAAGAAAAATTTATAATTCAAGAACTATCCTTAAGTAAGGGGGAGTTTCTCATTATGAAGTTTTTCATTCTCATGATAATGAAAATTACATTCCAGAAATCTAGAATACAATCCTTATATTTCCAAATCCTAAGGGGGAGTTATTTGTATTCACCATCATCTATGAACAAAAAGAGATAAGTTTTAATTTCAAAGTCTAAAGAAAATTTTCTAAGTCCTTATATTCTTTTTCGAAAGGTTGTTTGTGCTCTCCAAAAAGGGGGATATTTTTGAGTCAATAAGGTTTTCCTTATGAATTTTTCCATTCCTTCTTATTTTGAAAATCACAAACAACTTATACTTAAGCAAATATATATTTTACTTACATAAGGAAAATTTCCTTCCCAAAGGAATTTACCCCTACCATATTTTCATTGCTCATATAAATATTTTTCTTAAGTATAAAAATCAGATTCATACCTAAAACCTCAGAATCATATAATACATAGATATAAATAATTCTATTTTAGGATCTGAATTCTGGATACGAACTCTAATGATGTTCCACTCCGAATTCTGGATACGAACTCTAATGAAGTTCCACTCCGAATTCTGGATACGAACTCTCATAAATTTCCACCCCAAATTCTGGATACGAACTCTCACAAAGTTCAACTCCGGATTTTGGATATAAACTTCAATGAGTTCTACTTATAACTTCTATGAGTTTGACTCCAAATATCTATGAGTTCGACTACGAACATCTATGAGTTCGACTCCGAACTTCTATGAGTTCGACTCCAAACTTCTATGAGTTCGACTCCAAACTTCTATGAGTTCTACTCCGAACTTCTATGAGTTCGACTTCGAACTTCTATGAGTTAGACTCCAAACTTCTATAAGTTCAACTCAGAACTCTATAAGTTCAGGTTCTAAATTCTAGTGAAACCAGACTCTGAATTTCCTTGAAATTCAGACTCCAGATTTCTACAGAATTCAGGTTCCGAATTCCTACAAAACAGAATCCGAATATCTCTTTATTAAAGACTCTGAATTCCATTTTGGTTAGACTCCGAACTTTTATTTGTTTATATTCCAAACTTCAGTTTTACTTATTCTTATACTTGTTTCATTACAAAACGATGTCGTGCTTTCAGTTATTGACTGACCTTTGGTTGAGTGACACGTGTACAGGTCCCTCTAAAATTCAAGGATAAATATGACCATTGGAGGAGGGAGCCGACCGTTGGAGCTTCACCTATAAATAGGAGCTCATTTGAAAAGAAGCGGCAACTTTTGCAATTTTGGTGATTAGAACTTCCTGAAGTGATTTCTAGAGAGAGGGGTTCTTATCAACTCTCATGCTTCGTGCAGAAAGTTTGAACAACTTGTTCAAACTTTTCCTTGTGCATACTTGCATCGTGCGACTCCGAGTGTTGCTGATTATAATCGAGGGATTCAGGGGATAAAAAGACATAGGTTCCAACAACTTGAAGTTGAGGGCTTCCTTGATGAGGAAGACAGAGGTGCCGAGTACCTGATAGTTGAGGGCTTGCGGGGATAGCAAGACAGACTCTGATCTTCGTATTGAGGGCTTACCCTGGTGTGGGTAAGACATACTTTCTTGAAAGTATAAATCAAGGGACCATTATCCAAGGTCGTTGGATACCCTTCTCTTTGTGTTAAAAGACTTATTACTTATTACTTGTTTTTGTTACAAGTTTTTCCGCTGTATTTTTTATTGTTAAGGAAAGTATAACTTTCTTATACTTCTTTACTTGTACTCTGACATAGTTAGATTCTATATGCTTTAAGGTAGAATATTAATATTTGTAACTTTTGTTATGTTCCTTTTTTGGAATCACTATTCCGGAATTTAGCAAGTGATTAGAACTTATAGAGGTCTTGTGAATTATCTGGTTTAACTTTTTTAAACATAACCATCCTAAAAATTTCTTAAGGGAATTTTTAAAAGGTACAATTCACCCCCCTCTTGTATTTGAGAATCTCATTCTTATATCGATCCTACGTTTGGTATTACAGATTATATCATACTTAGAGTCATACCATCCTAACAAAACCCTTCATATAATGGATTTTGGGTTTTCTGAAGGGATGACACAACATACAATAGAGCTAGGTCTTTTAGGAATTGCATTCTCAGTTGAGGTGTTATCCTATTTGACTATTATAGGAGGTGTGGTTTAGTGAACCAAATGCATAAAAAATAACACCCTCAATAAATAAATGGAAATTAATTCATTAATGGGGCTTCAATAAAAAATTTATCAAATTGAATTTAAATAACAAATAAATAACGAATGAAACCACATTATCAAGCTTTGGACCAAGATCTTTCTTCCCTAATTTCATTCTATCTACATCTGCATTTAGATTTCAATTATGAATTACATTATTTTATTTTCACATTTTCCAAGAAACACCAAAACATAATTTTCAATAAATAATATTATTATTATTATTATTATGTGAATTAGGATATGTGATTGAACCGACTGCAGTGCTCCTCAAGTGAGATGACCCTAGTCAGTCTCTTTTCTACATTAGAAAAATAAAATTTTATTTTTCCATGAACTATGATAGTACTGTGCCAATATGTTATGCTTGATTACAATTAAAAACATTTAAATCACCTTTTATTGGAAAATTATAAAGAGTTATAAATGGTAACTTGATGAGTTGGCCATAATCAATAGAGATGACACGTGTTATACTTTTTATTGGTTATATTGTAATGATTATAGGGCTTGGCATGGTTATGCTATAATTTATATAGATATTTTTTCCTGGTTATGGTGTAATTATTATAGGGCTTGTTGTGGTTTTACTATAATGCTTATAGATCTTGGAAAGGATATGTTGTAATGCTTATATGGCTTGGGCCAGTTTTGCTATAGTTATTATAGGACTCTTCCCTATTCTGCTATAATTCTTATAAGGATATACTATTGTGGGGTTATGTAAATATTTTTCACGGTTCTATGACATGCTCATAGATAACCATCTTAGTGCCAATGTATGTTAGGGATGACCCCGAGTATCAACCCGTATCTCAAGGGTCAACCAATTTATTTCATGTATAGTATTAATTGATTAAATAAATACCCTGTTTATCGCTTTATTGAAATCACTATATATCTCAAATTATATTTATTTAGGTATGGTTGTGTTGATATACAGAGTTATACTCACACCCTAGATAGTCTTCCATTTCATACTCAGACAGATTTCATGGTCATAGTTTTGGATAAGGGTAAGATACCCTATTGTTGATTGTTTCTTATTGGATGGGTTGGATCTTAGAAATGGAAAAATAGGGGGTTTAAGAATAGGAACTTGGAGTATTTATTTAATTATACTTATTAATTTATTAATTTTATATTCAACACATCATTAAAATAAATTTATACCTAATATTACATGATTATGTTATTATTGAATTCTTTAGGATGTTCTTTGTTTATTATGGATGCATGTTTTTTATCCTATTGATTCCACTATTTCTACTACTCTATTTTTATTTTCTAATATATTACTAATCTATTCTATTGGTAATAGTCTCCCCACTATACTTATTACACCATCACTACTAGTAGGAAGCCTCTGGAATACATGGAGGCATGCCTAAATTCATGTAGTTATCCCAGATTGATCCCTTGAGGGAGTTCTAGGTCAGGGAAATTAAAAATTGGTATCAAAGGTTTAGGTTTTATTTTCAATTTATATACTATTTGGAAAAGGTAGAAATTATACTAGGATGTGTAATGACTTGGTAATTAGCTTGTGCATGGAAGTAGCTAACCTATTTATGGGGGAAATATGAGTGACCAAGGATGGGATTGTTGTTTATGTTGTTCTCTTGTTATATTTTTGATGATATGTCTCAATGGTTGATTCAATTTTTATATGATGTTATTTTTTATTTCGATTTATACTCATCGGCCGATGTAGAAAGGGATGAGTGTGCATGCATCATGATAGGTACATAGGGATATATGTTGAAATTCATTATTCATGATAGAGACACATTTACCTCATGTGACAAACTTTCCAATATGAACTATAAAATGAAATCCCTTGAAATATCTAATAAATGAAATGAAAGAAAAATTATCATTTTATTTGAATTGAATTATTAATAAAAGTATAGAGGATCCTTGAGCCCAAGGTTCTCCCTTTCTATCACCGTTTTGAGGTTAATCTTTCCAAGTTATTTTGTACTAAGTAGTGTATTGATCTTTGTAGATAAAATGCCTCCATGTCATCTTAAATTTGAGTGTTAGGATAGTGGTAATCAACGAAATCCTAACACATTTGGTCTAGAACTTCTTTTCGATCTGTAGAATCTAATGGAAGATAAGCATCGTGACATATTCCTAAGGTTCATACGATACTTGGAGAGGGGGACTATTCACACTTCACCTATAATGTCTGAGTTGATGAAAGAGGTCCAACTACAACATCTACCCATGTTCACTGAGGAGGGAGGCCCCTAGTTAGATTTGTTTTGTATTTAGTCATTCCAAATAATCTTCAAACACCTCAATAATCATTAATGATATTAGTGTGAATATTGCTACTTATATTATTTAAGGATTATCCAAGAATTGGTGGGACATTATAGATTAATCTCGGAAGCTAGAGGATTTTTCCATGAATGATTTTGGAGAGTTGTTTCTAAGAAACATATACCTATATAATTTGAGGGATAAAAAGCCCTATGCATTCATACACTTGACACATTAGGGAATGTTATTTATGGACTATACTAGATGCTTCATAGACCTTCAATTATTTTCTCCATACATGGTAGTTGATGAGGTCACCATAGTGAGGCATTGTCATGAACCAAGTCAGGTCTCCATCCAATCGATGTATGGCCTAATCCTTGGAAAGTCCCAAAGGACGTTCCCAATCCCCATAGGCTGGAAAAAGTTCCCAAGTATCCCAAGTAATGTTTTGGAATGATTTACCTGAGAAAATAATTATAAAACAACCAAAAAAATAAACTAAACTAAAATTAGAAGTTATAACCAAATAGGACTTTAACCAAAACAATAATTTGAGTTACATATGTAAACTAACACCCAAAAAACAACTACCACTTGGTAGGGTGACAAAAAAAATTCAAAACCCGCCACTAGGAAATAGGACACCACCCTCAAGCCATCTCCACAACGTCGCGCCAAGAAGACTTCTAGAAAACTAAACCACCAATTCCAAAGGATTTACCCTTACATGTATTAGACATAACCAAATATACTTACACCCAAAGGTGTAAGTAGGGTCTATGATAACTCCTAGTATGATACCTCCAAGAAAATATTTCATGAATAGGCATTAAATGAAAAATACACCTGTAAGTTTAATGAAAGAAAATAATTAAACTCTTGAATAGTTTTAAAGAAAATATATTTATAGAAATAATATTTAAATGAATGTAGTATTTAAAAGAAAACATATTCTATTTTATGGTATCTCAAATGTCACACCATATGATGATGGTAAGAGCAAAGTAATCAGAGAGAACCAACTATGGGAGAGTCCCCTATATGTATTAGCAAAGAGTGGGACCTTAGAACCTCATGTCTCAGAGAAAAGTGGTATAAGAACCACAAAAATATGCATTATTATGAATGACCCACTACAGTACAGAACACACACATAACCTAGTGGTCTCTAATCATCATCCAAAAGTTTAGTTATTGTTATAGTCATCAATCCATCTACGTGAAACAAGGCCAAAACCAATTCTATATCACTAGTGCACTATTCCTAGTCTGCCCACCTAGTACCCAGGCTTACCATTTGTTCTCAATAGCTTCCAAGTTAATATTACAGGTCATAATCATATAAAAAACCAAAAAATTCACTACCTTTACCCAATACCACCACTTACACACACAAATTCTGTTTTGAAATAGTATGCACACCAAAAACTATTACACAATTTAATTAAAACAATTCTGCATCCTTAAAAATTATATAATATATAATTTAAAATTTTTATAAACAAATTTTAAAGAGTATAAAATGGATTTACACACAAAACTAACCCCAACCTTCTTTCATGACCAAACACGCACATCTCCACATCAATAACACAATCTGCACAATTTACACGAATTAATAAACTAACTTCACAACTTACAAAACACTATCAATTGACCAAATACAAAGTTATCAGTAGAAACACACTCATACCATAATAATACTCTACTGGACAAAACAAATGAAAACTAAATTATTTTAAAAACTATTTTTAAACCAAATAAATTGATTAAGTAACATGAAAAATTAATTAAACATGCAAACTAATTCATCAAAAATGATTTTTCAGGGAACCACCGACCTCGGTGTAGAAAAACCCCAAATGACAGTGACCAAAGAAAGGGGCCACCTTCAAGAACAACTGATCACCCATAGAAAACACAAGATTCTGATACCTCTTATTAGAATAAGATTTGTGGAAACTTTGAGCTGTCAATAACCGCTGCCTGATCAACTAGACTTTCTCAAACGTCTCCTACACAAGGCTCAGTCCCAAAAGTGAGGTCTCACCTACCTCATCCCAAAATAAGGGAGACCGACATGGATGACCATTGAGTTCCTTTAAGGGTACCATTCAAATATAGTATTGTTAACTATTATTATAAGTGAACTCGACCAATCCCAAATGGCTATCCCACAATCCTTCGAAATCTAACACACATGCACGAAGCATGTCCTCCAGAATCTGATTTTCCCCCTCGATCTGAACATCTGTTTGGGTATGGTATGCCATGATAATTTTGATCTTTGTTCCCAAATCCCTTTGAATACCTTCCCGAAACCAAGAGGTAAATCATGGATATCTATTAGAAACCATTATTGATGGCACGCCATGAAGTCTTACCACCTTCTGAATATACAATCATCCCAGTTAATCCACTTTAGCTGTATATTTGATCAGGATAAAGTTGGATGATTTGGTCAAATAGTGAATCACTACCCAAATGGAATTCTTTACTCAAGGTGTACAAGGTAATCCAATAATTAAGTCCATGGGGACCTCGTCCCATTTCTAGGTAGGAATGGGTAATGGGTGAAGAAAACCAGAGGGTCTTTGATTCTCTACTTTAACTTGCTGACAAGTATAGAATCTCAATACAAAGTGAGATATGTCTCGTCCCATACCTGGACACCAGAACTAGCGACGAACATCGTAATAAATCTTGGTAGTACCAGGATGGATGGCCCACTGATATTAGTGGATATCTTGCATAACCACCTTCCGTAGAGACAACGACACCATTGCATGTCCCCTGAAGAACAAGACTCCCTCAGGAGATGAAGACAAATCAAAAGAAGTCTCCCCACCAAGAAGAAACTGCATAGACCACTGACAAATTTCATCATTGGGATGCTCCCACTGAAACAACTCTTGATGAGTATGATTCAATTGAATGCCTTCCAAGAATGAACCTATGTTGTGCTCCTTATTCACCAAGTGCATCTGAACAAAGAGCCTCATCAAAGTCCACTCATTGCTGGACTTCCTCAAGGCTTGATCTGGAACATTCCTTCTCAAGGAGTCACCCACCACATTACCCTTGCCTGAGGTATAGACGATATCAAATTAAAACCCCTGTAGGTATTTGGTCCATCAGTGCTACCTCAGGTTATAATTCTGGGAGAAGATATAGGGTAGGCTCTTATGGTCAGAATAGACCATAAATTTCTCCTCAAATAGGTAGTGACACTAATTCTTCAGGTTGTGCATCACTAATTCCAACTCCAAGTCATGGGTTGGGTAATTATTCTCATGCGTTCGAAGTTGGTGAGAACCATAAGCAACAACATGATTATTCTACATGAGTACACACCTGAGGCATATACTAGAAGCATTGCAATAAAACACTTAGACCTTCCCAGACTCTGGAAAGATCAAAACAAGTGTGATATTCGACCTTTGCTT
Source organism: Viscum album (assembly GCA_963277665.1). Taxonomy (NCBI): domain Eukaryota; kingdom Viridiplantae; phylum Streptophyta; class Magnoliopsida; order Santalales; family Viscaceae; genus Viscum; species Viscum album. Next base: position 670,086,412 of record OY728139.1, on the reverse strand, counting down.
AATCTCCTCAAAGGATTCTTGGCACTATGGTCTCCATTCAAAATTCACCCCTTTTTGGGTGAGTGCGGTCATAAAGGAAGAAATCCGTGAGAAATACTGAACAAAATGCATGTAATAACCTTCCAGGACATGAAAAATCTTGATATGAAACACATTCCTTAGCTATTACCACGACATGACTATAGTAATATTCTCAAGATTCATTGAAACCCATTTCTTTAAAATGACATGGCCCAAAAAAATTCACTTCTCTAATCCACAAGGTGCACTTCAAAAGCTTCTCATAATGGTAATGATCTCATAGAGTTCCCAACATGATCCACAAATTATGCTCATGATCTTCCTCAGATCCATAGTAAACTAGGATGTTGTCCAAAAATACCATGACAAAGGAGTTAAGATACTAGTGGAACACCCTATTCATGAGCACCATAAAAACCATTGGATTATTTGTCAATCCAAAAGGCATAACCAAATACTCAAAGTGGTCATACCATCTTCGGAAAGCCATCTTCGGGATGTATGATTCTCTTTCCCTAAGTTGGTGGTAACCCAAACTCAAGTCTAATTTGGAGAACCACGTTTTCCCCTTCAGTTGGTCAAAAAAATCATCAATCTGGGGCAAATGGTATTTTTTTATGGTTACCTTATTCAACTTCTGGTAATCGAGGCACAACCAGAGAGATCCATCGATCTTCTTCACAAATAAGACTGGAGCAGCCCAAGGAGAGACGATCGGGATAATGAACCCTTTCGATTCCAAATCATTCAGTTGTATCATTAATTTCCTCAATTGATTAGTGGAAATGAAATATGAGGAAAGAGATATAGTTTGTGTTCCCAAAACCAATTCAATAAATAACTCTATGTTCTTCTCTAGGGGTAAGACCAAAAAATCATCTGGAAATACTTATGGAAAATCATCCACTACATGAGGTAATATACGCTGAGGAGTGCCACCATCATCCTCCAGTAGGAGCGGTGATAACTCATAAGAAATATTTCCAAACTCTGGAAGTGAATTTCCCATGTGACCCGACTAAGGATCTCATTCCCCAAGAAAAACCTAAGGACTCCCATCAGGTTCCATAAAACTAACTCATTGCTGATAAAAATCGATATGCACTTGAAACCACACCAGTTATTCCATACCAAGGATCACGTCAAACATTTTCATATCCATGACCAAGAAATCCCATTCCATCACAAAACCTAACATGAAAATCACACAAAATATACACCTATGGGCTTGCTTCTTCTTCTTACCCAACAGTGTTACCAACTCCATTGCAAAAGATAACAACGTAGCTGGTAGGTTCAATAGACTCACACGATGGGTAGATATAAAAGCGAAAAATGTAGCAGTATCAAATAAAAATGAATCTATAAAATATGCAATCAGAATGATACCTCGAACAGTTGAAGGTCCTACATTAGATCCCGCTGGTGCCTGATCCACATCATATAGATTCCTAGTCCCTTCATATGAAAGAATGATCACTTATGGCTCTACGATGATCTAGATCTGACCAAAAGATGATCCAGTCCTGCCTTTATGACTACCAAATTGAGATCCCATTATCTTGGTTGACTCTGACTGAACTGAGACTCCCCTAGAAGCCATAGATACTACCCCACTCTGATATGGGTGTGTCACCCTAGAAAAGCATTGCATGTGTCCCATAAATCCACATCGATAACAAGGCATGGGAGGAGAGGGATATGTATGTTGGATGTTCCCTGCCTTCCCACACTGATGGAACACAACAGACCCTACACCAGAAGCCACAGATGAATTATTCCTGGGAGGATGGCCTGAGCTCCCACCACCCTTATTCCCTTTCTCATCATGATTCCTCTTCTTATCAGATGAACTACCACTTTCAAACACTGACATAGCCTCAAAGGAACCATACCTTCCCTTATAGTAACTCTCCACCATACAATCTTGGAAAACCACCTTATAATATGTCTTTAGTTTGAAAAGGAATATGAAAGTTCCCAGTTATAGTATTGTATCACTGAGAGGGGGGGGTGGTGAATCAGTGATACTATTTTTCTTTTATGCTTCTTCTCAACTAAAATAACCTTTGCCTCCTGTTAATGATTTCCATTCTCTATAGAGAAACAAATCAATACAAATCCAAAGGAATGAAAATATTTACAAGGTTCACTATTTAATAAGAAGAGCTACGTCCTTGTTATATTTTGGAAATGATCCAATAACTTAGAATCCACCAGAAATCAATCCTTGGATTATAATGAGTAGGATGTACTTTTTAACTCATGTTGCACTATGAAATAATACAACTAGTACATGTGAACCCTCTCAACACAATAGGGTAACACATTTGTTTTGTAACATCTCATGTTACCTATGATTATTTTCAATTCACCAAATATATTCAATTATAAAACAATTATTCTTTTCCTTTACTAGAAGAAAGGTAATAACCCCTTGTACTATGTAAAACAATTTGTCTGATTACCTTGAGTATGATGCTCCCAGTTCGATTATTCTCGGTCAGATATTATTTCAATTGAATACAATAGAATAGAATTGGTGACACTATAATACTTTCATATAATAGTCAAGATAAATAGAATCAGCACCACTTCAAAACATGTATGCAGCAGTCATGTTGAATCGGGTTATGGATGAATTGGCACCACTTGACCAGCCGAACAGAATCGACATAACTTCACAAGATGAATAGAATTTTCATCACTTCACAAGCCTAATTATATCGGCACCACTTCAAAACCTAAGACTGATAAAGTGACTCGTTATGATTCTTCCTCATCCAGAGAATCCCAATACGGAAACATTCAGTACGGAAAACTCAAAACTGATTAGTTCATCCTGATGCGATAAACACTCAAACAAAAAATTCAAGCTTAATATTCTTCACATCTTCTTATTCTCTCTAAAACCTAGATATTTTTTCTCCTCTAATGTGAATATTTCTTTTTGTTATAAAGTAAAAATTAGATCCTCCTTTTATAGGTTACAATTGGAGGGAATCCAAAAGTTTTTCTCGCTCACTCAAATTTTCCCTAATTTTAATTTCCCCCTGAAATTATGGGATTCATTTTTACTTCATCAAAGTTTCTAAAAGCTTCTCAAATATTCTCCCAACTTCATCTCAATCTTTTTCTCTTTCATTTGTATTAGCATACCCATTATGTATTCCAGAAATCCAAAAAAAAATCTTTTAGAAAACAATAAATGTGGGTACGATTCTTGAGTATGATTGTTTCTCGATATGATGGTCTTTAATCAGTATCGCCTCTCTTATTTCACTTTCACCTATGAGTCCGATGAAAAAAAATTCATTACCCTATCGGCATGACAGACATCATCTATTCACTTTATCATTCCATCAGCATGACTCTTTCCTCTTTTACATCAGCACAACTCTTTCCTCTTCCATCAGCACAACTATTTCCTCTTTCCCTTCTTTTCCATCATCATGACTATTACTTTTCATCGGAACGACCATAACTTTTCCATCGGCACAACTCTTTCATTATTTTTCATCAGAACAACTATTACATTTCATCAACACGGCCATTACTTTTCAATTGACATGAATATTTCATTATTTTCCATCGGTACGACAATTACTTTTCATCGGCACAACCATTACTTTTCCGTCGGCATGACTCTTACTTTTCATCGGCATAACAATTACTTTTTCATCAGTATGAATCTTTCATTATTTTCCATTGGCACTAGTCTGACTTCTTTTTAATCAGTCTGAACTCTTTTCCATTATGTGTCTAATGAAAAACAAATTCATTACCCTATCATCTTGACATGCATTGGCACCACCATTCACTGCTCTTCCATCAGCATCGCCTTTCACTGTTCTTCCATTGTCATCACCATTCACTGCTCTTCTATCGTCATCACTATCTACTACTCTTCCATCATCATCACCATTCAATGCTCTTCCATTTTCATCACCATTCACTCATTTTACATCGTCATCACCATTAACTTCTCTTACTTACCCCTTTCGTCCATCAATATTGAATCATAATTTCTACCACTTTACTTATGATTTATGAAAATTCCAAAAAGTAAAGCATCATCACATTCTATTTGAATCGTAGTCATTGAGACTCTGATTCTCTAACAAAAAAGACACTTATTTATCAACGGTTCTAGTGTGAAACTAATGACCAGTAACTTCCAACATGATACATTCTTCTTTGAAACCAATTCTTCCTGAAACTGATCAATTATTTTATAAAACAAAATGTTGTGGGACCAATTTTCTAGAAACCATGGGTCTGATTCTTTTCAAAAAAAATCTCAAAACAATTATTGCCAAAACAAAGTGATGTGATTTTTTTTCTTCAACAAAAACATGAAAACAAAATAATACACTTGAAACCTTCATCACCTTTATTATCAGATTGGTCCCAATAATCTCCCCCATTGGATTTTGTTGTAAACCAAGTATCATAAATCATGAAACTTTGTAACCTCATACAATGGATTACATATCAACAATTATAATCCAACATGAGCTAACTCATTATAGTAAATAAGAATCATTAATAGAAAAACCATGAAATCCAAAAATAGTGATCATGACAACCTCTTTATTTTCTTCATTATTCCTGGAAAACAAATTAATTTATTTTCCTACAACCACAACAACAAACAGTTAGAATAGTTTAATCACAAAACAATTCTAAATTCAAAGCGTACCCATAACTCTCTATTTTATTCAATAGATTTATGAAACAAAACAATTCTACCCCTTGATAAAACAATAAAAAGGTAAGATGAGAGAGGGGAAAAATTACATACCTCAATCTTAAAGAGAAAGAGGTTGTACACCCATGTTCAACCTCATTTTTGAACATGATTCCTTTGATAAAGGTTTTGTGAAAATATCTGCAACTTGTTATGATGTTGGAACATACTCCATCTTAAATTAATTCTTCTTAACATGATATTTTATGAAATTATATTTGATATCAACATATTTTTAACAAGAATTTTTCACTGGATTCCTAGTGAGATTGATTGTACTTGTATTGTCACAACCTAAGAGTAAGGGTAACTTCACTTCCACAAGTAAATCTTCCAATTGTGTTTTCATCCACATAAGTTGATTAGTGGATTGAGTAGTAGAAACATACTAAACTTCATATATACTGATATTTATAGAATTTTTTTTTCTTTGAATTCCAACTAACACAATTCCTTCCCAGAAAAAATACACCACCATATGGGGATCTTCTATCATCAATATTTCCTGCCCAATCTGCATCTGAAAACCCAAACAATTCAATACAATTTGAGCTATCATATTTGATTCCAAAGTTTGTTGTGCCTTTAATGTATCCGAGAATTATATTTCTAGAAATTAAATGTGATTATTTTGGAGCACTTTAAAATATTGCACATAAGGTAACAACATACATAATGTCGGGTCTTGAGGTATTCAAATACAATAGACATCCAATCAGCTTTTGACACTCTTTCTGATCCACTTCTTTTCCATATCCATCTTTACTCAGATTTTTTCCCACTTAAATAGGTGTGGAAATAGGTTTTTAGATTTCCATGTCAAACCTATTGATAAGTTACTTAGAGTAAATTTCTTGGGAGAAAAAAATATATTCTTTCTTTTGAACGATTTTTAACCTAAGGAACTATTTCATTTCCCCCAGAATGGACATTTCAAATACCTTCTTCATTTATTCCACAAATATTTTACAACTTCTTTCATCATTACCAGTCAAGATAATATCATCAACATAAATGCTTATAATGAGAGAATACTATTGAATTTCTCTGATATACAAATTGATATTGACTCTTCCTTTCTTGAAGTTCATCTTTCGTAAGAAAGTATCCAATTTGGAATACCATTCCCTCAGAGCTTGTTTTATCCCATAAAAGGATTTCTTCAATCTACATACAGAATTATCATCTTTCTTAACAAAAAATACTCAAGGATGTTCAATATAAACCTCCTATTCAAGATCATCATTCAAAAATGATTATTTTGTATCCATTTGAAAGATCTTGTAGCCTCATTGTGCGATAATAACAAGAAACATTCTGATCATTTCTAGTCTTGATACTAGATAAAAGGTTTCATCAAAATAAATGTAGAGAACCAAAGCTTGACTTACATTGAAATTACATCACATTTGCGGAATACTTAGTACATAACAAAAACACACACACAAGGATCGTAATAGTTTAGTGTCTTTGGAAACTCGGAGTATAATCTTCTAATCCTGGTGAAAGATCTTCAACATCTCCCATAAAGATCTTCCCTTTTTTCTATACCTAAAACCTTTCTTTATATCCTGGGGAAAAATAAACATAAAAGGGTGAGCTCAAATGCTTAGTAAGGGTAAACAAAAGAAATATCAATCACATCATATTCATAAGAACATAACATTTTGGAAATCTTAACCTGCAAAAGAGAGCATAATTTCATAACATGGGATACATCTTAGTAGTGAAATGAAATCCCAATAATCATAACTTAAAACATGAAACATTTTGTAATACACACATAATCATAGATAATCATTTATTTTTAGTCAAGACTCATTGCCAAGACTATCTTAGTGGACAAAGTCCCTTTCTGAACCGAGTCACCCTCGTTTCAGTCCTGTTTCACTGAACCGGTATAACCTACCGTTCCAGCCATGTCTATCTCATGAGATATAAAATATTTAACCAATTTATTGGAGGGAGATATAGGTCCCATCCATCTCATAATGATACCACTCTTATGTGTGCCACAAAATCATAAATCATACATCATTGCATAACCCATGTAATACAAATGGGAATCTTAAACATCATGACATCATAAAACAATTCATATAAAGGAATTAATAAAAATAATTCCATCACAACATAATAAAATCAATGTAATAATAGGGATAAAAACAGAACCCTTTATTATCTTATATGGAAAATAATTTTCATAAAACACTTGAACTCCATTCTTGAGGAAAATATCCTTTCTTCTTCAAAAACATTTTTCCTTTATTAACATGTCATACAACTTTAAACTAAACGAAGTTGATTAAAAATAAACTTGAAAACTTGTAAAGGATTCTTCTTGGAAATAATGTTTTAAAAATCCATTCATGCTGTATAAGTTAAAAAATATATTCTTCTCGTACTTTTGTTGGAAAAGTCAAAAAGTACCTCGTATGAAAAACGACAAAATATTCCTTTCATATCTTTTACTAAAAACTCAACGAAGGGTAAAATTTAATTTAAACAATTGTATATGGATGGAAATAATATTAAATATTGAGGAAACATGGATGTGGATGATAAAATACAACCCACTAAATACCAAAGTATAAACAATCTCGGATAAAAATGAGATTGTGATATTTTCCCTTACCTTAGGTCTGATTTGCTTCGTAAGTGTCCGAACCTCCTGTATAATGATTTAAATAATGTCATTGACTTATTCCAGAATCATAATCATTGTTATTATATCATATATGGTTCACTTATGACTTTATTTTAACCGTTCTTTTGTAAATTCCATGTTAAAGAGTGTTTTGGGTAAAATCGATTCATTTGTCATAGGTGTTTGGACTTGTTGTTCTTGAAATTATTATTACTTATATCATGATTTACTTACTTCCAGAATATAAAACATGATTTATATATCATATATATTCAGTATATATTTATATATAATAGATAGATATATGAAATGAAACACACCGTTCATGGAGACGGTAGTCCGTACGTACGCATGAACGCTGTTTTCGTTTCCTTATTGAGTTGAACGGAATTAAGTAGATGAAATTCATATATATACACATAAATATAGTATCATTATTATGTCATATATTTCATGATTACTTATTATATATACTTTATAATCATTCATGAATGGTTAAAGTGGAGAATGAATCTCATCACGTCGTAGAGACGGTATTCCGTACGTACGCACGAGCGATGATATCATTCTCATGATCGTGGGACTATATTGGAGTGTATGTATACTATTTAAGAATCAATATCACTTTATAATAGTCATATATAGTCATTATTTACACCATTATACCCATCCAAGTGGTGGAAAATAGATTATACCACGGCGTGGAGACGTTATTCCGTACGTACGCACGCGCGGTGATTTCGTTTTCCGTAGGATGGATAGATGGTGAAATAGGGTTGTTTCATACTTATAATAACATATCAGTATATGAGTGATACTGATGTTATTACTTCATAATAAAACAACCTTATAAGAAGAAGTGGAAGAAGAAATAAAGGTGAAAGAATTGGTAACGGAAATTACCTCTTCTTTAAAGCGCCTCTTTGAGACCTCCTCTTAGGTTACCAAAATTGGTCTTTGAGGAAGACCAGAACCTCTAGGATGTTTCTAGGGAAGTGGATAAGATAATTTGGCAGAGTTTGGCCGATCTTGAAGGCTCAAAGTTGTGTGAGGAAGAGAGGGAGGAGGTGCCCTTTTATAAGGGAGGAGAGGGGCACCTTTGGAATAACTAAAAATATTATTTTATTATAAAGTCAAGTTCGATTTTAAATAGCTCCAAATTGATTTATTTAAAGGCTAAGGTGGGGATGGGTCGAAATCCTCTCATCCAATAGAATTTATACATGTTTAGGTTCCTATTTTAAACTTATCATTTAGATTTAACATTAAGTTAAATAATTTTACTTTTACTGTGTCTTATTGTGTGCTTACACTATAAGGTTAATAAACATACTATAAGAAGGCAAAAGAACCCCAAATTGTTTATTATTAATATATATAACCTTATCTAAGTCATTTGGAAGAACTTTAGATTTTTAGGAATAACATAACAATTAATAATATAATATTTTTTTTAAAAACTACTTTATGTCAATTTTGACACTATTTAGTAATTGATTTTTGTGAAAATCCTAAAAGAATGATGAGTTCCAAAAAAGTTAATTAAATAAATACTAACATGTCATATTAACCTAGAAAATTAGTGGAATTCATAAAAAGTCTCAAATTATATTTATTTGAGTATTTATAACATCAATTATGTCAATATTTCATTAATAAGATAAATACTGCATCATCGTTGTGTCAGAAATAGATTAAATTATTTAATGTCTAAATATTACAAATAAAATACCATTATGTAGGAAATATTTTTAGATTTCTAATTAATATTTATAGTCGAATTTATCTTATGTATAACCCTATATTAAAAATGTTTTATTAAATAAACTTTGATTTTAACTCTTTTAACTCCTCTTTGAATTAAATGATAATAAATGTCCTAATCTAATCCAAGTGGGCCAAAATGGTCATATTTTATTCTTAATATTGTTTTTGGTAGACTTACACTTATCCAATAGAATTTTGAAATGTGTTAGGGTAATAATAATATCATTTATACCCTTAATTACCCTATTTACTTTTAACCGTGGTAAATAAAAGTAAAAAGTTACTATTCGCCAAAAATTATTTTCATCTCATTGAACCACATTTTACTTACTGACATCAACCTTGTCTCTCGGATTTTTGAAATTCCACTCACAGAAGCGGTAAAATTAAGTTTTATGAAAAATTCAGTTTTTTAACTACCACTTAGTGGTTTCACTATTCATCAAAAATTGAAAGTTTTCAGAAAAATACCAAAAATTAGGCCTAAGCTATATTTGATATTATGAACTCAAAAATTATTTCTATTTTACCAAATTCAAAACATATCATTTGCATTAATTAATTTAAAAATTAATTCCCGTCGTCAAAACAAAAGGCGTGTTTTTAAGAGATAATAACTATCAAAAGATTGACACTTGTTTATAACTGGTTTAAATGTGAAATTACATCCAATGACCAGCATTGTATTGAATTGTAAAAATATATTCTAAATATACTTTAAAACCACTCAAATTAATAATTTATCACTATTAATTATTTCGATTGAAAAAGTTGTTTTTAATTAAAATTTAGTAATTTTCACTATTCATCAAAATATGAAAGTTATCTGAAAATCACCAAAATTTCACCCTAAGCTAATTTCGATATTCCGAATCCAAAAATGAAGTCCATTTTGAAAAATATAAATTACAAAATTTCAAAAAGTGGTTATTACTATTCATAACGTCTAGTTTTAATAATATTTTAATAGCATATCGTTGTTTATCGAAACTTGGTGTTGCGTACAACACACGCTATCGTGGAAGGTCAAGATTGCATGTAATTCAAGCCAGGTCAGTGATGTGTGTTGTGAAAGATCCTTTTGGTGTAGCGTATAACACAAGACATTAATGAAATTAAAAAGAATATTTTTCATAAAATCTCGGGGTGTTACATTCTACCCCCCTTAAATTGAATTTCTCCCTCAGAATTCGTCGGGGTTATAAATGGTTTACTATTCGAAAGTTTCTTTAATCTAAACCCACATAGTAAAAAGGAATACCAAAACCAATCTTTAAAAACAAAAGTATGAAACGTAACGGTTACCCAAATAAACTAATCACTGTGTTTCCACATAGGTGAAAATATGGATATGGAAGAGAAATCTAACCATCATGTTCTGATGGAGAGTGGTAGAGAACATGGCTATGGAAAATCCAGCAATCAAAAAGCCATAAATTTGTGACGATCTAAGGTATCATCTGATTCATCAGATATAAGAGCACTAGGATAACATTTTTGGTTTTCAAGATCATTTCCCTAAAGTAGATGAAATTTAGAATTAGAAGAAATACTTTCGTGATTTTGGTATAGTCTCATCGTTTGTCATTCTTTGGACAATTTCCACTTCATCTATTAAAGAAATGAAGTTGAATTTGTCATTCATGATGTGTTAGTAGATCATGTGATAGAATGATGGGTCATTCCATCTCTTTCAAACAAAAGGTTAGCAAAAGTTATAAGTCCATCTTATGGTTAATCGTATATGGTTCCAGAAATGAACTTATACTTCATATATCATATCGCTTAATAAAATAAAACTAGTTTCTACTAACCAGGGACTTCCTGTAGTCCAGTGGTAGGTGATAAATGCTAGTCGCACTTCGGTTGTGGGTTCGATTCCCACAGCCTTGTTCGAAGCGATTGGTTATCGCTCGTCCTGCAGGTTGTCCATTTTCTAAAACTATATTACTATAATATCCCATCAATAATATCGAAAAAAATTCTATCCATAAACAATACTAACTTATGTCTAACATAATCCATTCCAATATTTAGGCTTATCCATAATACTGCATTGCACTCTCATAATATAGTGAAAACGATTACCAGAGATTTAATACCATCGTTGATCCCCATATATCATAAGATATGTCTTGTTGGTCAAATTAAATACATGTGAATACCTTAATCATGTATTCTCTTGAAGAATGAATACCCATTGAACCTTAGTGAAAAAATGAATGCAGTTAAAAGTTAACACTTTCCACATAGCAAAATCCTCAAAATTCTATATACTCAAACCATGATATCACTTAGTCCTTATATCAATCATGAGCTCATGAATACTGTTAAACATTTCATTTTCTCGTTTTCCCTTCATTATGCGCATATCATCTTATTTCCAAAAACATCTCAATCACTTTGAATACCACATTATACCAATACATAAATATTCCAATACTCCATGATACAACATTATTTTGGAATCCCATTACATAAACACTTAATCATTCCACCACATCGTTGTCATATTCAACATCACCAATAGTGATCACATGTGACTTCCCTTTGTCCCTTGCCTTAAGTGGTTGCTCATGTTGATCATCACTAACCCTTGGATTAGGGAATTTATTAGCATAATGCCCCATTTCCTTGCACTTGAAGCATTGAAGTGTTGGTGGTGCGTTCTCTGCAGTGTTTACTTTATTCACATCATTAGAAACCCTTTTTCCATTACTTCGACACTCAGCTGCTCGATGACCTTATTTTCCACACTTAAAACATTTTCTAGTCCCTTTAAGACAATCTCCACCATGCTTCTTTCCACAATTTGTGCATAAGGAAACATTCATCTTCTTTTCACCGTTATTCTGAGATTTCTCCTTGAACTCCATCTTTCGTTTCTTGTCAAAACCATGAGATGGATATGTAACACCAACTTCCATTTCTACCTTGATAGCACAACGCACAATTTCTTCATAGCTACTGAAGTCTCTTATAGCTAATGCCCTTCGAAGACTTGGTTTTAAGCCACTGAAAAATCGATCAACTTTACTTTCAGGTTGGATGATAATGCCAGATGCATACCTTGCAAGCCTTGTAAAATTTGCTTCGTATATACCAACAGATTCATCATCCTTTTGCTTTAGTTCAAGAAACTCCTTCTCCATCTTTGTTCGAATAATACGAGGGAAGTACTTATTGAAAAATACATTCTTGAACTCGTCTCATTCCATGGACTCAATTTCATCTCTTGGCCTCATATTCTTGATAAGATTCCACCATTGATCAGCTTCACCTTCCAAACGATATACTGCTAAGATGACTTTATCATGTTCATAACATTGAAGAACTGAAAATATCTTTTTAGTGGTACTGATCCATTGTTCAGCAACAAGTGGATCAGAAGTCCCACTGAAATAAGGTGGGCGTTGCCTCATGAAGGTCTCAATAGAATATTGTTCCCTTCTCTGCTCATTTGGAAGTCCATAATGATTCATAGCTTGTGTAAGTATAGCAATAAGATTTTGCACTCCATCTCCCATAACATTTGTTTGTTCAGGAGGACAATCATTGCATTGTCCATTGCATTGATCAACACTGTTCCTTCGGGTTCCAGCCATCGTCTAAAACCCAAAAAGAATAGTGTGAGAGGCAAAAATCATGCTAGGGAAAACAACATTATAAAGGGGGAGTACACTCAATATCTAACATCTTAGGTTAAATTCTAAGATCGTTAGTGCAATTCTAGGACAATAACCTGTACGTATACTTAACCTTAGAGACATCCCTAGACATACCTTAGAAATATCTCTAGGGACCTCACTAACATTTTCGCATCTGAGTTTCCAAAGGTTGACTAAACCTTTCCTCTGATACCAACTGTAGAGACCCGAAGCTTGACGTACATTGACATTACATTACATTTGCGGAATACTTAGTACATAACAAAAACACACACACAAGGATCGTAATAGTTTAGTGTCTTTGGAAACTCGGAGTATAATCTTCTAATCCTGGTGAAAGATCCTCAACATCTCCCATAAAGATCTTCCCTTTTTTTTATAACTAAAACCTTTCTTTATATCCTGGGGAAAAGTAAACATAAAAGGGTGAGCTCAAATGCTCAGTAAGGGTAAACAAAAGAAATATCAATCACATCATATTCATAAGAATATAACATTTTGGAAATCTTAACCTGTAAAAGAGAGAATAATTTCATAACATGGGATAAATCTTAGTAGTGAAATGAAATCCCAATAATCATAACTTAAAACATGAAACATTGTTGCATACACACATAATCATAGAGAATCATTTCTTGTTAGTCAAGACTCATTGCCAAGACTATCTTAGTGGACAAAGTCCCTTTCTGAACCGACTCACCCTCGTTTCAGTCCTGTTTCACTGAACCGGTATAACCTACCGTTCCAGCCATGTCTATCTCATTAGATATAAAATCTTTACCCAATGCATTGGAGGGAGATATAGGTCTCACCCATCTCATAATGATACCATTCTTATGTGTGCCACAAAATCATAAATCATACCTCATTGCATAACCCATGTAATACAAATGGGAATCTTAAACATCATGACATCATAAAACAATTCATATAAAGGAATTCATAAAAATAATTCCATCACAACATAATCAAATCAATGTAATAATAGGGATAAAAACAGAACCCTTTATTATCTTAGATGGAAAATAATTTTCATAAAACACTTGAACTCCATTCTTGATGAAAATATCCTTTCTTCTTCAAAAACATTTTTCCTTTCTTAACATGTCATACAACTTTAAACTAAAAGAAGTTGATTAAAAATAAACTTGAAAACATGTAAAGGATTCTTCTTGGAAATAATGTTTTAAAAATCCATTCATGTCATATAAGTTAAAAAATATATTCTTCTCGTACTTTTGTTGGAAAAGTCAAAAAGTACCTCGTATGAAAAACGACAAAAGATTCCTTTCATATCTTTTACTAAAAACTCACTGAAGGGTAAAATTAGATTTAAACAATTGTAGATGGATGGAAATAATATTACATATTGAGGAAACATGGATGTCGATGATAAAATACAACCCACTAAATACCAAAGTATAAACAATCTCGGATAAAAATGAGATTCTGATATTTTCCATTACCTTAGGTCCGATTTGCTTCGTAAGTGTCCGAACCTCCTGTATAATGATTTAAATAATGTCATTGACTTATTCAAGAATCATACTAATTGTTATTATATCATATATGGTTCACTTATGACTTTATTTTAACCGTTCTTTTGTAAATTCCATGTTAAAGAGTGTTTTGGGTAAAATCGATTCATTTGTCGTAGCTGTTTGGACTTGTTGTTCTTGACATTATTATTACTTATATCATGATTTACTTACTTCAAGAATATAAAACAAGATTTATATATCATATATATTCAGTATATATATATATATAATAGATAGATATATGAAATGAAACACACCGTTCATGGAGACGGTAGTCTGTACGTATGCATGAACGCTGTTTTCGTTACCTTATTGAGTTGAACGGAATTAAGTAGATGAAATTAATATATATACACATAAATCCATTATCATTATTATGTCATATATTTCATGATTACTTATTATATATACTTTATAATCATTCATGAATGGTTAAAGTGGAGAATGAATCTCATCGCGTCGTGGAGACGGTATTCCGTACGTACGCACGAGCAATGATATCATTCTCATGATCGTGGGACTGTATTGGAGTGTATGTATACTATTTCAGAATCAATATCACTTTATAATAGTCATATATAGTCATTATTTACACCATTATACCCATCCAAGTGGTGGAAAATAGATTATACCACGGCGTGGAGACGGTATTCCGTACGTACGCACGCGCGGTGATTTTGTTTTCCGTAGGATGGATAGATGGTGAAATAGGGTTGTTTCATACTTATAATAACATATTAGTATATGATTGATACTGATGTTATTACTTCATAATAAAACAACCTTGGAAGAATAAGTGGAAGAAGAAATAAAGGTGAAAGAATTGGTAACGGAAATTACCTCTTCTTTGAAGCGCCTCTTTGAGACCTCCTCTTAGGGTACCAAAATTGGTATTTGAGGAAGACCAGAACCTCTAGGATGTTTCTAGGGAAGTGGAGAAGAGAATTTGGCAGAGTTTGGCCGAGCTTTAAGGCTCAAAGTTTTGTGAGGAAGAGAGGGAGGAGGTGCCCGTTTATAAGGGAGGAGAGGGGCACCTTTGGAATAACTAAAAATATTATTTTATTATAAAGTCATGTTCGGTTTTAAATAGCTCAAAATTAATTTATTTCGAGGCTAAGGTGGGGATGGGTCTAAATCCTCTCATCCAATAGAATTTAGACAAGTTTAGGTTCCTATTTTAACCTTATCATTTAGATTTAACATTAAGTTAAATAATTTTACTTTTACCGTGTCTTCTTGTGTTCTTACACTATAAGGTTAATACTCATACAATAAGAAGCCAAACGAACCCCAAATTGTTTATTATTAATATATATAACCTTATCTAAGTCATTTGGCCGAACCTTAGATTTTTAGGAATAACATAACAATTAATAATATAATATTTGTTTTAAAAACTATTTTATGTCAAATTTGACACTATTTAGTAATTGATTTTTGTGAAAATCCTAACAAAATGATGAGTTCGAAAAAAGTTAATTAAATCAATACTAACATGTCATATTAACCTAGAAAATTAGTGGAATTCATAAAAAGTCTCAAATTATATTTATCTGAGTATTTATAACATCAATTATGTCAATATTTCATTAATAAGATAATTACATCATCATCGTTGTGTCATAAATAGATTAAATTATTTAATTTCTAAAAATTACAAATAAAATACCATTATGTAGGAAATCTTTTTATCTTTCTAATGAATATTTATAGTTGAATTTATCGTATGTATAACCCTATATTAAAAATGTTTTATTAAATAAACGTTGATTTTAACTCTTTTAACTCTTCTTTGAATTAAATAATAATAAATGTCCTAATCTACTCCAAGTGGGCCTAAATGGTCATATTTTATTCCTAAGATTGTTTTTGGTCAAATTAAACTTATCCAATAGAATTTGGACATGTGTTAGGGTAATAATAATATCATTTATACCCTTAATTACACTATTTACTTTTAACCGTGGTAAATAAAAGTAAAAAGTTACTATTCACCAAAAATTATTTTCATCTCATTGAACCACATTTTACTTACTGACATCAACCGTGTCTATCGGATTTTTGAAATTCCACTCACAGAAGCGGTAAAATTAAGTTTTATGAAAAATTCAGTTTTTTAACTACCACTTAGTGGTTTCACTATTCATCAAAAATTGAAAGTTTTCAGAAAAATACCAAAAATTAGGCCTAAGCTATATTTGATATTATGAACTCAAAAATTATTTCTATTTTACCAAATTCAAAACATATCATTTGCATTAATTAATTTAAAAATTAATTCCCATCGTCAAAACAAAAGGCGTGTTTTTAAGAGATAATAACTATCAAAAGATTGACACTTGTTTATAACTGGTTTAAATGTGAAATTACATCCAATGACCAAAATTGTATTGAATTGTAAAAATATATTCTAAATATACTTTAAAACCACTCAAATTAATAATTTATCACTATTAATTATTTCGATTGAAAAAGTTGTTTTTTATTAAAATTTAGTAATTTTCACTATTCATCAAAATATGAAAGTTATCCGAAAATCACCAAAATTTCACCCTAAGCTAATTTCGATATTCCGAATCCAAAAATGAAGTCCATTTTGAAAAATAGAAATTACAAAATTTCAAAAAGTGGTTATTACTATTCATAACGTCTAGTTTTAATAATATTTTAATAGCATATCGTTGTTTAGCGAAACTTGGTGTTGCGTACAACACACTCTATCGTGGAAGGTCACGATTGCATGTAATTAAAGCCAGGTCAGTGATGTGTTTTGTGAAAGCTCCTTTTGGTGTAGCGTATAACACAAGACATTAATGAAATTAAAAAGAATATTTTTCATAAAATCTCGGGGTGTTACAATAAATAACCTAAATCTTTGAATACCCTTTGCAAACCAATATTTCTTTGTTTATTATAACTTCATCTTTTTCATTCAGCTTGTTCTGGAAAACCCATTTTGTGCCAATGATGTTTCTATTTTTAGGATTGGGTACGAGTTCCCATGTATCATTCTTTTCAGTATGATCTAATTCTTCATTCATGGCTTGAACCCATTATAGATTCTCAAAATCTTCTTTCACATCATTTGATTCCTCTTTTGAATACAAACAAGTATGTGTAATGGAATTAGTTGTTCTTCTTGTTTGAACTTTTTGATGTTGATAACCAATTATATTCTTAGATTCCACTTGTTTTCTCATCTTTGGATGCGTTTTTTGAGTATCATCTTCATCACTTGAAATAGTTGAGTCTGATTCTTATTCTTGAGAAGGAATACAATTGTTTGTATCCTTATCATAATTTTTTCTTCATCTTGCTCAACTTCATTGTCTGCCTGAACATGTTTCTCTTTCTTAGATACTTCAATCACTTTCACATAATATGAATCAAAAATTATTTTTGTTCTTTTTTGTAGCATCTATATCCTCTTCCTTCTAGTGAGTAACAAAGAAATATTCCATCCTCACCTTTATTCTCAAACTTACCATAGTTTCTACCTTTCTTATTTATAATAAAAGGACTCTCGAAAACTCTAAAGTGCTTCAAACTTGGATTTTTTTTCTATAAAAAAATTCATAGGGATTCATAACTGATTGAGGAATGTTCAGAAAACGGTTCTGAATATAAATAGTCGTACTCATGGCTTGCCTCCAAAAGTAATGAGAAATGACATTCTCAAGTAACATGGTTCTTCCCATTTCCACCAGGCTTATATTATTTCTTTCAGTAACCCCATTTTATTTGGGAGTGTGTAGATAGATATACTCATACTGAATTACATGCTTCTCAAGATAGTATTTGAACTCTTCACTTCTGTATTCGCCACCATTATCAGTTCACAATTTCTTCATAAAAAACTCACATTTTTTCTCAGATTTTCTTCTAAATATTTTAAACATTTTCAAAGATTTCGATTTGGGTTTCATGTAAATAACACAAGTAATGAGAATAAAATCATCAATGAACGTAATGAAGTACTTATCTCCATGTGTTGATTTTTTTCTCATTTTCCCACATATATTGAAATGGATCAGCTCTAGGGGTTGATTTGAAAAAATATCAACTTTATTATGCACAGAATTTGTAATATTTCCTTTATAGAAAATAATGAAACACAAATCTCTTCTTCTTAGAAAAATAAGAATGTCTCAGACACTATCTATTTTAGATAACTTGCTCATGTTTCTTTAACACATGTTTCCAAAACTTTTATTCCATAACTGATTCACTTCCAATATACTCATGTTTTAAGAGTTTTATGAATCACCAACCTGAAACAAATTTCCTTTAGTACATTGGCCTCTTGTAACAATATTTCCATCTTCTTCACTATTTACAAAAAAAATCCATCTTTCTTGAAGATAACCTTGTTAGCCTCATCACATAATTGTGAAAAACTTAGCAGATTGTGTTTCAGCCCATCAATATACATTGTTTTCTTAGATTTCATCTTTTCTTTTCCAATGATGTATGAACCAACATCTTTTATTTTCAATGATTCATCATTGAAAAATTCACAATTCCTTCTTTAAAATCTTTCACATCCTTTAGAAATTGCAATTCTCCTTTCATTTGGGAGGAACACCCACTATCAAGTATCTAGGGTTGTTCTCCATTCGTGACTTTCAATGCAGTTTCAACAATAAGATCCATTTATCCTTTATTTTCATTCTTCACCTTCATCTTCTAATAATTCAGAATCCTTCACTAAACCAGTAACAAAACAAGAAATCCTTTTGTAAGGTGTCCAAGTTTATCACATCTCTCACAAATAGTTTCCAAGGGTTGGAACCTATTTTTAATCTTTAATTAATTATTTTCAGATTTCTTCATGACAACATTCTCATTATTCCTTCTTTGAGGAGATTGACTCCCCATAAATATCTTCCTTTAATAACCTATGGGATAATAGTAATGTTGTTGATTGAACCAACACATTCTTGTTGTGTGTACTAATCCCCCACAATACGAGCAATACCCCTAGAAAGAGTATTTTCCTCTAAAACCTCCATACTAATCAGAATTGTGAAAATATTTTAGCCATATTATTTTCACTTTTAATTGGATTATTCTTCTTCTTTCAGCCTTGATAGGATTATAAGTATTTGAAACTTTTCTAGATCCAGATAAAACCTTTTCGGACATAGGAGGTTTTGTAAATTCTAAATTCTTCACTTTGACCACATACATAACCTTCCCAACATTCTTCTTTTCAAACATACTGCAATTCTTCTTCTCATCCTTTGAAGGTATCTTTTGTTGAACCTTCTCAAGTTTCTAATTATGAGAATATTCACCAACTTTAGTGATAGAGTTTTGGAAACATAGACTTTTATTTTCAACTTTAGGGAGTTTTTGTTGGACAAGTTCCAACTCTTCTTCTTTTCCCTTAAAATTCACTTCCAAATTTACATTATAACTATTTTCATCTTCAAAATACTTCTTAAAATCATCAATTTCTTTAACCAGATTTTCTTTCTCACCAGCACAAAATTCTTGGTTTCTTGAGTATTCATCTTCCAACTTTTTGTTTTTTTCAAGTCTTATGATCTTTATCGGAAATTCTTTTAACTCTTCTTTCAAATTCATTTCTAGCTGAGTTTCTTCTTCTTCTTCAGAACTACTACTTCTGAATTATTCATCATTCACTATTTTAATGAAAGTATTTTAATTACTATACTCAACTATTTATTCAGATTCAGCATCACTCTCTTCTTTTTCTTTATCTTTGTATAAGAACCTTCTTATTTTTTATTTGAAGAATTTATTTTCCTTGTCCTTATCTCCATTTTTCTTCCACGATCTTCTTGAATTTCTTTCTTTATCATCACTAGCCTCTTCATTCTTCCTTCAAGGTCAATTATCCACAAAGTGACCAACACCTCCACATTCAAATAATTTCAATGGATGTTTCCCATTGTATTTTCTATATACGTATTTCCACATTCTTAGAAAACAAGGATAAAATATCATTAAGACTTTTTCATACCTCATTTTCAGAGTCAGAATCACCAGTTTCATCTTTAATAACAATCTTATTTGAATTTTCTTTTTTAATAGTCTTGAAATACATTTCATTATCAACCTTTATTTTTCTCTTCATATAATTATATCTTCTTATTTCATAAGTGATAAGAGTGCTATGTAAATCATCAAGAGATAATGTTTCAAGATCTGTATATTCCAAAGAAGAAAATTTTCCATCGAATTTGTTAGGTAGGATTCTCATGATCCTTTTGACAACTGTAGAGTCATTCATATTTTCACCAAGACAACTGATAGTACTCACAATGTCATTCACCCTGGTAAATAATTCTCCAACATATTCATGCTCGCCCATCTTCAAATCTTCATACTTAATTCTCCATTTTTTTAACTTTTCCTTCTTCACTTTTTTATTTCCTTCATAGATGTTTTTAAATTTATCCCATATACCTTTAGCTATGGAAACACCTTTCACTCTCAAGAATTCTGTTTCAGAAAGTGATGAAAATATAGCATTCTTATCCCTTCCATCATTCTCAAGAAATTTCTTGTTAATAGGTGTAAGTAGAAAACTATCATCAATTGGAGGAAACCCAATTTTTTCATATTTAAGAACATCATAACTGATAGAAATATGATATAGAAGCATTCCATCTTTCCAGATATGATAGTTCTTTCCATTAAAGACCATAATACCTTTATTGTTCACACAGTTCACATTCTCCATCAGCAAATAATAGTGAAGGGAACCTGCCTTTGATACCAAATGAAAGTTCCCACTCAGATTATTGTATCACTAAGAGGGGGAGGGGGTGAATCAGTGATACTCTTATTCTTTTATGTTTCTTTTCAACTGAAACGACCTTCGACTCCTGTTAAAGATTTTAATTCCCTACTGAGAAATAAATGAACACACATCCAAAGGAACTCAATGAATTACAAGGTTCACTATTCAATAAGAATATCTACATCCTTGGTATGGTTTGGAAATGATCCAATACCATACAATACACTAGAAACCAATCCTTGGATTAAAACAAGTAGGATGTACCCTTTCACTCGTGTAGTACTATAAAACAATACAACTAGTGCATGTGAACCCTCTTATAACAATAGGGTAATACATTTATTTTTTAACATCTCATGTTACCTATGCTTATTTTCATTTCACCAAATATATTCTATTGTAAAATAATTCTTCTTTTCCTTACCTAGAAGAAAGTTAATAACCTCTTAGACTATATAAAACAATCTGTTTGATTACCCTGAGTACGATTCACTCAGTCTGATTCTTCTCGGTCCAATTTTATTTCAATTGAATATAATATAATAAAATCAACACCACTCTAATACTTTCATACAATATCAATACAAATAGAATCAGCACCACTTCATAACATGTATGCAGTAGTCAAGATGAATCGAGTTATAAATGAATCAGCACCACATGACAAGCCGAATAGAATCAGCATGACTTCACTAGCCGAATATAATTGACACCACTTCACAAGCCGAATACAATTGGAACCACTTCAAAACCTAATACTAATAAAGAAACTCAATATGATTCTTCCTCAGCCCAAGAAGCCCAATACGGAAACACCCAGTACAAAAAACTCGAAACCAATTAGTTCAGCCTAATGCGATAAACACTCAAACAAAAAGTCAAGTTGAATACTCTTCACCTCTTCTTCTTCTCTGTAAAATCTGGAGCTTACCTATCCTCTACTGTGAATAGTGCTCGTTTTCAGAAATTACAAAGTACCTCCTCCTTTTATAGGTGGAAATTTTTGGTAATCTAAATGTTTTTCCTGCTCTCTCAAATTTTCCCAAATTTTAATTCCCCCTAGAATTATGGGATACATTTTGACTTCATAAAATTTTATTGAAGCTTATAAAATCTTCTCCAAATTTCATTTGAATCTTTAGCTCTTTCATTTGTATCATCACACCCATTACTTATTCCAAAAATCTAAAATAATTTTTATTTTATAAAACTATAAATTTGGGTATGATTTTTTTGTACGATTTTTTCTGGTTATGATGGTCTTTAATCGACATTGTCTCTATTATTTCATTTTCACCTGTGAATCTGATGAAAAAAAAATTCATTACCTTATCGACATGACAGGCATCATCTCTTCACTTTATATTTCCCTCTGCACAACTCTTTCCTCTTTTTCATCGGTACGAATCATTCCTCTTACATCAGTACGACTCTTTCCTCTTTTCCTTATTTTCCATCATCACGACTATTACTTTTCATCAACATAACCATTAATTTTCCATCAGCACAACTCTTTTATTCTTTTCCATCGGCACGGATATTAATTTTCATCAGCATGACCATTACTTTTCCATTAGCACAACTCTTTCATTTTTTTCCATCAGCATGAATATTACTTTTCATCGACATGACCATTACTTTTCCAACGGCATGACTCTAACTTTTCATCACCATGACCATTACTTTTCCATCGATATGACTCTTTCATTATTTTCTATTGGCACAAATCTGAATTCATTTCAATCAGTCTGACTTCTTTTCCATTGTGAATCTAATGAAAAATAAATTCATTACCTTTCCATCATGACAGGAATCGGCACCACCATTCATTGCTCTTCCATCATCATCACCATTCACTGCTCTTTGATCATCATCACCATTTATTTCTATTTCATCATCATCACCATACACTTCTCTCCCATCATCATCACCATTCACTTCTCTTCCATCATCATCACCATTCACTTCTTTTCCATCGTCATCACCATTCACTGATCTTACTTACGCATTTCTTCCATCAATCTTGCATCATAAGTTCTACCACTTTAATTATGATTTATGATAATTCCAAAACATCAAAGCATCATCACATTTTCTTTGAATTGTAGTCATAGAGAATCTGATTCTCCAATAAAATATCCATTTCTTTCTTATCGAATCAAGTGTGAAACCGATGACCAGTAACTTCCAACATGATACATTCTCTTTTGAAACTAATTCTTCATAAAACTGATCAATTATTTTATAAAACAAAATTTCATGGGACCAATTGTCCAGAAACCATGGGTCTGATTCTTTTCTAAATAAAATCTCAAAACAATTTTTTCCAAAATAAAGTGAAGTGATTTATTTTCTTCAAAAACAACCTTAACAACAAAATACAACACTTGAAACCTTCATCACCTTTATCATCATCTTGGTCCCAATAGAATACCTATGAATAGATCTCTGGTTGCAAACCATTTTCAAAACAATGAGCCTTTATATATTTTTTGGAGACTATTTCAGGTTCATATCGGACTATCTCGGCAAAGTGGTTGGAATACTCCGTCACTGACTGGTCCCCCTAAACAAGATCAATGATTTTTCAGGATCTAGAATATTCTGAGACTTCAAGGTAATATTGGTCATTCAATAACACCTTTAAGTCCTTCCATCTCATCTGCTCATGCTTCCCATATTTGACCACTAATTCCCACCACCTTCGATTGTGACCTTCTAGTAGAAACGAAGCGCATTTTACTCTGACCTCTTCAGGAGTTTCCAAAAATTCAAACATGTGCTCTATCTTCTCAAGTCATTATTTCACTTCTTAAGTCTTTTCTCTACCACATAATAAAGGGGGTTTTCTCTTTAAAAAATCCTAGTCTTTGTCCTTTTTTGGACCAGATTCATCTTCTCTAACTAGAGAAATAGAATAAGCAGGAGTCACTCATTTTCCTAAAGCCTAGATTGCCCAGACTATAGCTTCCACTAGCCTCTGATCAAGTGGTGAAGTAGAACTCTCCTCAACTTCCTCTTATGGGCGTGAGGGAGCTCTCTAGGGAGTCATGCTGCTACAAGAAGCAACAGTCACATAAGAACATCATTAATTCATAAGGTCTAAAAAATAAAATTTTAGTAAGAATAATAAACATAAGTAAACCAAACTTGCATAAGCAACATAATGACCAAACCACTTCTCCCTCACTCGATGTCTACACATAGTCTACAACCTGCATGTCCCACTTGGAGGATAAGTCAAACAATCATCCCGACATCCCATGGAAACTTGAGGTCTGTCATGAGGTGTGTTGTCCCGTCACCCTACTCGCAACCAGAACTTGGAGTCCCGATAGTCCTATATCTTATATACCATGACTCTTTCTCATGAAACGATACCCGACATATAGAACCTGGTCGGATAACATTTTTTCACGAACCAAGTTGGGTTTCCATCCAATCAACACCTGACCTGGTTCGCAACAAGTCCCAAAGGGTTTTCCTAATACCCATGGGCTGAGACAAGTTCCCGGATATCAAAATTAATGTTTGGGAATTATTTACCTGAGTAAATAAATACAAGACAACCAAAAAAATAAACTAAACCAAAACTATAAGTTACAACCAAACAGGTCTTTAACCAAAACAATAATTTGTGTTACATATGTCAACTAAAACCCAAACAGAAACTACCACTAGTTAGGGTGACCAAAAACCGATTCAAAAACAACCACCTAGAAAGAGGACACCACCCTCAATCCATCTCCCCAATGTTACACCAAGAAGACAGCTAGAAACCTGAACCACCAATTTCAAAGGATTTACCCCAACCTGTATCAGACCTAACTAAATCTACTTACACCCAAAGGTGTAATTAGGATGTGAGATAACTCTAAGTAGGATGTCACCGAGAAAATATTCTAGGAATAATCATTAAATGGAAAATACAATTGAAAGTTTAATAAAAGAAAATAATTAAATTAATGAATAGTTTTAAAGAAAATAGATTTAAGGAAAATAACATTAAAGGAATGTAGTATTTAAAAGAATTTTTTTTTCTTTTATGGATCTCAAATTTCACACCATATGTCGACAGTGATCATAAAATAATCATAGAGCACCAACTATGGGAGAGGCCCCTATAGGTACTAGCAAATAGTGGGACGCTATAACCTCACGTATCGGTGAAAAGTGGTATAAGAACCATGAAATATGTGTTCTCGTGCATGAGCCACTTGTAGGGAACACACCCATAACCTAGTGGTCTTCAATCATCATCCAAAAGTTTAGATTTTATTGTAGTATTCAATCCAACTAAGTGAAACCGGGTCGAAACCACTTCTGTATCACTAGCGCACTAGTCCTAGTCTTCCCACCTAGTACCTAGGTTTCTCATTTGTGATCAACATGTTCCATGTTCATATCATAGGTCATATTCATATAAAAAAATCAAACAATTCACTACCTTTACCCAATACCACCACTTGAACACAAAAATTCCCTTTTGAAATAGTACGCACACCAAAAACCATTACAAAATTTAATTAAAACAATTTTTCATCGTTAAAAATTATTTAATAGATCATTTAAAATTTACATAAACCAAATTTAAAGATTATAACATGGATTTACACACAAAACCAACCGCAATCATCTTTCATGACCAAATTAAAACAATTCCACATCAAGAACACAATCTATACAATTTACACAAATTAATAAAGTAATTTCACAGCATACAAAACACTATCAATTAACCAAATACAAAGTTCTCAGAAGAAACACACTCATACCATAATAAAACTCTACTAAACCAATCAAATGTAAACTAAATTGTATTAAAAAATAGTTTTTTACTAAATAAATTGATTAAGAAACATGAAAAATTAATTAAACATGAAAAATAATTCACCAAATAATGATTTTTCATGGAACCACCTAACTCGTTGTAGGAAAACCCCAAATTTCAAAGTGAAACTCCAATCGCATGCCAAACGCACCGCAAAAAACTAAAATAAATATTAAATTCAAGACATCCAACCATAAATATCATAATCGAACCCTACTCAATAATAAATTCCAACCCAAAAATCTACCAAAAGGAAAAATAACTACTAGAGCATATTTTCGTCCAAGGGTTCGTTGGCCAATGGGTCACCGGCCAAGGGAAGGGTCGCTGGTGGCGAGTCGCACCACCTAGAGCCTTGTCAGAAGAGAGGTGCCGATAAGGGGGTCACGGCTAGGAAAGGGATCATGTTGGGGGGTTTGGTGTGAGGTGGGTAGTAGGGGCATGCAGCTGCTTACTGGATGGGAGGAGGTGATGATAGTGCATGGGTCACCGGAAAAGGAGAGGAGGGCACTGGCTAAGGTTGGAGGTGCGATAGAGATGGGTAGGGTTAGGAGGGTGTGCTACAACATGATACCAAAGGGGGGAAATGGACTAAAACACAACACCCTGAGAGGGGGATTAAGAGATAATGATGGTGAAAATAAAAGAAAATAAAGAGAAAATAAAATGAAAATAAAAATAAAATAAAACCTAAAAAATCTTAGACCACTTGAAAATAATAATAATAATAATAAGTTAATAATTTTATAATTATGACTATGAATTAATACTAAAAACCTAATTAAAATATTAACAATAATAATAATAATAATAATAATATTATTATTATTATTATTATTAAAAAACACTAAAATAATTTTATTTTCCACATTTATTTTACCATAACTTTATTACTCATTTAGTTAATTAATTAAATAACTATGTATTGGGCAGGCCTCTTGGTGATCTAGAAAATCCACATGACTTCATCCATTCCCTTCCCATCCGTTGGATATTTCCAAGCCAAAAACACCTGTTAATCAGCAAAAGTGCAAAAAATTAAATCGGGCCCAGCCCACACCTCAACAAAAAATTTTAAAGCCATATAAATATATATAAAAAAATAAAAAAAAAATTATTAACGAATTCCAAAGTTTGGGTGTGATAGTAATTTTCATTATGGGGTTCACTATGATATCAAGTCACAGGTGAACATCTTTATTTTTATCAAATTTGTGGGCATGATAAATCAGGATCTCATCATGGAAGGCAACCTAAAAGAGGCCCTGAGTGGTGGTCAGACAATATAAGTAGGTAAATATGGGGGCTCTTAGTCTATCAGTAGGAAGTGGCACTATGATAGTTATTTTCATAAAAGTAGTGGGAAAATCCAGGGAAGTGGGATGTCATCTTAGAACTGTGGTATTTTTTAGTGCTTTCAATGTGACAAGGATAACCAAATTCACACTTAGTGTATTGACTTGATGTGTAATGTTGTTCTTGTGGTAGTTTTGGTCATTATAATATGTTTTTTATAGCCATGTTTTAGTAATGTAGTGGAAAGGGATTAGGGTAAGAATTTTAGTTAGGCAGGGACTTAGCTACCCCTTAGCAAATACGTAGTTGGAGTTCCACCGAACATTAGGATAAGGTAGGGGATATGGTACCCTACTGAAGGAGTGACAGTACCATTCAGAGTGAATAACACAAGGGAGTTAGACTGAATCCTAGGGTAGAGGGGTGAGTCAGCAGAAAACTATATAGTCAACTCCATATAGTAAAGATATAGAACCTTATACCATCTAAGGAACAATTATTGTTTCATCATCCCTTCCATGAGTATTTTTTATACAAGGAACTTCCATTCATTTTTATTTGTTCTTTTCTTTCAATGGTGTGGGTTTGGTTTTGTAATATTTGGATAGCATTATGAAGATCAATATGCTATTGGGACTGTGGTCAGATGATATCAATCATTTCAATTAGTGTTCTCTTGAAACTCATAGATACCATTTTATTTGGGAGACTTTTGTGTTGGAATTGGTAGCCTTCAATTTGAATCTTGGTATTGGTTGGATAGTTCTATACTAGAATCATAACAAATATTGTCAAAGGAGAGTCACCTATATTTCTATAGAAGGGTGTGAATATACATGCCAGGGTGAGTGGGATTTTTAGGATAGTTGTGTAGGACCTATTCAGTGATGATTGGATTGTCTCATAGATCAAATAACATGCCTCATTCTAGATGATGGTAAAATACAGTATGTTGATTTTCCTCTAATAGAAAATAATTTTCAAGATGAATTTAATAAATAATTATCTAGATTATGACCCAATTAGAAGATCAGTTTCATGATTGTGTTGTTTTCAAGAGTTGAACCAATTTATACTCCACATTATAGAATGGAACTACTGGTGATTCATGAGTTGAAAGTTAATTTGGAAGACTAAGAGTCTAAAGGATTCATACAAAATAGTAATTCTCCATAGGGTTCTACTATGTTTTCATGAATAAGGATGATGGTAATTTCCTCTTATGCGTAGATTAACGGAGATCAAACCAGATGATGGTTAAAAACCAGTATCCCCTTTCAGGCATTGATTATCTCTTTGATCAGCTAAGTGGTTCTAGAATCTTCTATATGATCAATGTGAGGTAAAGGTATGTTAATTTATATTGAAAACATCTATCATACCTTGGAAAATTTTAGGATTGATTATGGGTTATACAAGTTTTTAGTGATACCATTCAGTCTGATGAACGCACCTATAGTATTCATGTCCTTTAGGAATCAAATCTTCCTTCCATTCATGGAACAATTTTCTGTAGTTTTGTAGATTAAATATTCTTGTACTCTTATTTAGTATACAATCATACCAAATATACTGACATCATCCAAAGTACACTGAGAGATAATCAAATTTATGCCAACCTATTAAAATAAAAAAAATTGTATCTTCGGATCAACCCAAGAATTTATTTGAGATCCATTTTTTGGGTTTAGTAGGAAATTATGGGCATTTAATTTTTGGATCCAA
Organism: Viscum album; assembly: GCA_963277665.1. Taxonomy (NCBI): domain Eukaryota; kingdom Viridiplantae; phylum Streptophyta; class Magnoliopsida; order Santalales; family Viscaceae; genus Viscum; species Viscum album. The sequence goes on along the minus strand of OY728139.1, from coordinate 670,057,394 downwards.
TTGTTTTAAAGCATCAATGTCATGGATGATAGGTGAATTTTATTAGTTCAAATTCATGTGAGGAACTTTTCCCAGAGATAAAGAGAAGTTTTTCCTTAGCACTGATCCTCACTTTTCTTATATCGGTTAACAAGTATACTATGTACTGCAATGCATCCGAATTTAGACTCAGAGTAGTTCTAATTCATGAAGATCAAATGGTTTCTAATGTCTCCAGGTATCTAGGAATGTATGAGAGGAATTAACATAGTCATGATTTGAAGTTAGATGTTGTAGTATAATCCATGAGATGTTGGAGACACTATCTATTTGGAGAGATCTTTGGGGTTTTTTATAGATCATAAGAGACTCAGGTACATCTTTTCCTAGTGAGACATGAAACTTTGATATTGGTGGTGGGTATAGTATCTATATTTTTTTCAATATAAAGTTGTCTTACATACTTGGAAAATGCAATTTAATTGCTAAAAACTTTATCTAGAATACATAGATAGAGGTAGTTTGGAAGTATTGTTATGAGTGGTGGATAATGGCACTCTTTTCAAGCAATCATATCAATGTTTAGGAGTCCCAAGGATGGGTATCTCTGACTTTAACATTTGTTATACCCATTATTTTAAATAGCATCATGACAGATCAATTATAAAATTTGAATGGCTTAGCTCTAATAGAGAGATTTTATAGTGTGGAGAATCCATCAATATGGTCTCTTAGTAATGAAGACATCCTTCTTTTCCATGGTATATTATGGTTTCCTATAGGTTTTCATGAAGAGATTATGAGAGAGTTTAAAAATTCTAAATGGGTGGTAAATCCAAGTCAAACAAAGTTGTATCATGATCTCCATAAATAGTAATAGTGGCTAATAATGAAAAATGAAATATTGTTCTTCATGGAAATATGTGTCACCTATTAACAGGTGAAGGCCAAGATTTAGAGTCCTGTTAGGATGTTGCAGCCTCTACCCATTCAGGAATGGAAATGGGATTATTTCAATATGGACTTTATGATAGAATTACCCATAAACCCCTACAAGAATGATGCAGTATAGGTGATCCTGGATCAAATTATGAAATTATCCCACTCTATGACTATCTAAGAAACCCTCAAAATTTAATATATTGGTACTTTGTATATGAAAGTGACACTTTGACAGCACGGTGCACCAAATAGTATTGTTTTTTATTGAGATCCTCATTTCACATCTCTATTTTGGTAGCATCTTTAGAAGGATTTGGGATAACAAGTACTTTTGATTATAACCTATCATCCCTAGAATGATGTTAAATCTAATTAGATGATTCCGATTCTGGAGGATATGTTTCAGGCCAATGTATTTTATTTTTTGGGGCTCTTGGGAGTAGAATATAACACTCTTGGAGTATGATTGTAAAAATATTTTACATGCATCAACCCAAATGGATCCTTTTCATGCCTTTTATGGAATTCCTTGTTGTTTTATTCATTTATGGTAAGAGGTAGTCTAATTTGTGATCATTTAACATAGTATCATGTATGAGAAGTCTGAACAGGTTTTGTTGAATATAAATTGGTTCGTGACCACACAAAGATGGAATAAATCGTATACTAACCATCAGAGATGACCTATCAGGTGTGATTTTGGTAGTCATTTTTTATTTCATGTTTCCCCTAGGATGGGGTAAAATCATATCAAGAAACAGGGAAAGCTTACACCCATGTTTTTTAGATATTTGATATTTTGGAAATGGTGAGTACAATGGGGTACCATTTAGCCCTTCCACTATGATTAGTTCTATGAATGATCTGTTTGACATTTCATAGATTCATAGATATCATAATGACCTATATCATATCATATATATTGATGATGTAGAGTTTTATATTGATGAATACTTTAAGGATCATCTAATTTGTATTGTAGATTAGAGTAAGAATATTCTATGAGGGAATATTGTACCTTTAGTGAGAGTTCAATGGAAGCATGGGTGTGTGCAAGAGTAGACCTAGGAGAGAGAATTTGATATGAAGACATAGTTTATCGTATTTTTCACCAATACCCCCATAATTATTCTTAGATATGTTCAGGGATGAGATTTTATATGGTAGGTAGGTTATAAGATCACATCTTTTTTAGGTGAATCTCTATTTAAGCTTGGGTGAACTTCATTGTGTCGAGTTGTTTTCATTTGAATGATGTTAATCAAGACTTGATTCGGTTGGATCGTGTATTTTATCAGTATAATAATAGGAGGAGAAATTTCATGTATTTAGAATGAATTTATATAGTAAATTCCTAATTTACAGTGTATGTCCCAATTTTATAGTTTAATCTCATATGTACAACCCCGTAAAATATAAGTATCCACTAAATTTATTAGGGAAATACATGAACCCTATTTATGATGTGAAATTATTTTTGACAACATAAGATTGTTTTTTTATCATGTTTAAATTTCAAGGGATGGTATTTTTGGAATAAATATGATATTTGGGGATTTACGACATAAATACCTTATATCTGTTGTAAATAAGTTGTACCCAACATTCAAACCTACAGTAGCATGTGACATGCATTCATATAACTTTTTCTCCTTCCTCTTATTTTTCATCTCATCCATTGATAATCCCTTCATAATTCTATTCAAGAAAGGAGCACATCATTGGATCTTCTTATCTCAAATAGTGAGATTGGAGGTAAGCCTTGTGGTTATTAACCTTCTCTCTACTCATTTTTTGTTTTTTCCATGAGACGAACCCTAAGTCATATTACCTAAATAGGATCAAATTTTAGTGTTATTTTTTAGAATTTTTCTTGGTTCTGTTTAAATTAAGGTGGTATCAGGCTGTATTGTAAATAATAATTTTGTTATATAGCGTCTCTATTTTGAGGAGGGTGGTCTAGAACATATCCCTATTTCTCTATTTTAATTTAATATAGTATGAGAAATATGTGTGATCATACTATAAATCTATTCTTGTAACCTAAATAATTTTATTATCCACTTTTCAATGAGTTACACAAGTATAGACCTTCAATTTTATCCTCTAGGGACCTTTCATGATGATACTGAGACATGTGGCCACCCTATAGGTTTTCCATCCTTTGAACTTGATTTGGATTTGGTTAGATTGATAATTATGCCCAATGATTTTTTATAATTGTTTGATTGTATTCATAATATTATGAATTAGAATAACATGTGAAATTGGTGTGATTTCTTGATGTGGTATCACATGAAAAAAAATCTAGTAAATTGGCATGGTAATGACCTTGGGGGTTCAGATGATATAGGAATGTATTTTTATGTAATTATAGTGATAATTGGGATCTAGATCTTATTGATTGTAAATGGAAATTTAAATGGTAACTTGATGAATTGACTATAATGGATTGTGATGACATGTTTTATTTTTATGCATGTTTATTATATGATGATTATAATACTTTTTCCTTTTATGTTTTAATGGTTATAGGGATTGAACTAGTTATGATGTATTTCTTATAGGTATTTTCCCTATTATAATGTGATACATATAGAGAATGGTCCGGTTATGTTTTAATTATTATTGGTATCTATCCTAGTTATGTTGTAATTCTTATAGGGATTTACCTGGTTCTCCTATAATGTTTATAGGGATATACCCTAGGGGATTATGGAAATGGATATCATGGTTTCGTGACAAGCTTAGAGATAACTGACTTGTTGCTGAAGTTTGTTGGGGTTGACCCTAGGTGTTATCCCAAAGCTTAATTGCTATTGGATTTATTTCATGTGTTGTATTAATTGATTAAAGTAATACCCTATTTATTACTTTATTACATACACTATATATCTCATACTATATTTTTTAGGTATATTTGTGGCTACCTACTAAGTTTTACTCACACCCTGGATGAGCCATCATTTGGTACCCAGAAAGATTTCATAAATGGAGGTATAGATAATGGAAAAGGACCCTATTGTCTATTGTTTATTGTTGGATGTTTTGGAGCTTGGGAACCAGACCAACATGGGGTTTAGGGTTCATATTTTGATTCCTTTATTTGAGTCTTTTTTTAATTATTTTTTTGACATTCAACACATCAATTAGATATATTTCATCTTGTAATTAAATGATTCTATTATTATTGATTATTTATGGATTTTTTTGTTTTTTTATGGATTTGTGTTTATTGATTATATTTTTTTCATTATTTAAACAACTATGTTCTTATTTTCTACTATATTTCTACTCTGTTCTAGAGGTTATATTATCTCCACTATATTCATTACATCCTCATTGTTAGTATGTGGCCTCTAAAATATAGGGATGTGAGCTGGAGGTCACATAGAAATCCAGTATCAGTCACTTAAGGGAGCACCAGTTTGGGTATATTAAAAAATCCATACATAAGTCATAATCAAGATAAAACCCATCAGTAGAACGTGGTTTTGACAACCTTTCCTTAAGGAATTACCAAAAAATATGTCATATGGAATTCCAAGATTATAATAAAATAAATAATTTTTTACATCATAATTTCAAAAATAACCATATGTCTTAAACTTGTGTTGTCATTTTAGAAAATAATTAATAAAAATGAACTAATTATGAATTAAACAAACCTCTTAGGTGATGTTTTTTGAATTGAACAAGGGATCATTTAAAGAAGAAAAGGTGAAAATTGTTTTCTTTTAAAACCTAAATTGATATAATTATACTTTTCATGACATAAATAGGGTTTTTTATAAAAACATTCAATGTTATAACATTTTATTTGGGTGATACTTGACATGATTGTGGGAAAAGGGTTGTTCCCTTAAAAACTGGGTTTACATAAAAGAGAAAACATCAAAGGGAAAATAAAAATGTACATTACCCAAAAAATAAAGGTAATTTAAAGTATATATATATATAAAGAGAATATATATACAGAATATGGATTTAATATTTGAGGATTAGATAATGTAAAGGGGGATAAATAAAGATAATGTGTAACCAAAAGGTAACAAAGGTAGTACAGAGGATCCCTTACTACATAAGAAAATTCTAATAAAAATCCATTGAAAAAAAGAGTGAATTAATTTTATATTAAAATACAATAAATAATAATAATAAATCATAATAAATAACTTATTAGAACAATATACACCATTTAAATTAAATTAGGTGCATAACTGAACATGTTTTTGAAAGAAGGATGTTTTGAGATGAAACCATTACCTATGTCCAAAAGCAATCTTCACTTGTGAATTACTTCCTGAATAATCAAATTATATTTATTAAAACCATAATAATAAAATTATTCAAATATAATTAGTTTTATAAGGTCCATTATTATCTTTTGGTACTTATTTTTAGTATAAGTTATGCACACATTGGTCACTTGGGGTTGTTGGGTTAATTTCTTCATAATACTTTTTGTTTCTTGATCGTGGTAAAAGATATGGTAAAATAGTTTCATAATATCCATAAATTAATATCATTATCTCCTTTAATATTTAAATATCACATAATTTACATAGTTATATATGTTCTCCATTAATGTACGCAATTCAAAAAATTACATTAATATGTCCTTTTTAACATTTTAATTTTACATAAACATTTATTGATAAAATTAATTATAGAATGTTTAATATAATCATTATAGTGTATTAATGTATTATTAAATAAAATTTTATTTACATTCATGTTATATTATAAGGAAAATGAAATAGAAATGTCATCTCAGGGTTGATGTAGCTCGTATATACACATAGATGATGCTCTCATTTTCATAGAATGAAAATAAAGTAGAAAATAAAATATCATAACATTTATGAATAATTAGAATGTTAGAAATAATTTATTAACTTGTTAAATATCATTTTTTAACCAACCATAAATATTAGTGATGAAAAATAGGATACTTCATGTGTGGATCCAATAGTATGTATATACGCGTGAAGATGTTTTTATTTTTGAGTGGTTTATAACTGATTAGTATAATAACATAACAAAACATAACCAATAATTATGTTATCATACACTCATGTATAGAAGATATTATAGGTGGTATAATAAATAAATTATAATATAGAATGGTTCCGAAAGGTGTGATACCTTCATAGAGACTTTCAACTTTCTCATGATAGCCCTGTTGAAAATTTTAGACTTATGCTATCTTATGGTGAAAAGATGATTTTGTTACTATAAGGTACTTATAAGATAGGTAAGTTTTGTATATTTTCAAGTTTAGTTATAATGGTATATGAAACATGGAAGTATTGTATGTGGTATCTTTTTATAAGTGAATAAAAGGGGACTTTTCAAGCAAAAGAATGTTAAGTATGGGGTAAGAATAGAATTGCATGAAAGTTAGGTTATTTAGGTGTGGTATGGTTTATCATATATGCGTGTATGACATTAAAAACTAAAAAAGAGTTCTATAAGTTCTAAATTTCTTGTAAAATTATAAAATTTCATTCTAATTTAGATTAATCAGTTAACCAGTTATTACTCTTAGTTACATTTTAATCATGTAAATTATTTTATTCTAAAAATATTAAGGTTACCCTTATTTACATATTTAGACATGATGACTAAGAAATTTGGGTCTATTTATACTCATACAATTTTTATGTAGTAGAAAATTAACTTTTAAATCAATACATATAATTGTTTAAAAAAATTAGAAAAAAAAACATTTTAATCATTAAGTGTTATTAACCTTATTTAACATTGGATACCCATTAAATGAGTTTTAGTTCATTTATATATATGTTTGAACATAATATTATAGTTTTAATTTAAAATTTATTTATTTAATTTTAATAATAAAAAATAACCATACAAGTATTGTTCCTTGAAAACTAATCATTTTTCCAAGGTAACTAATATTTTCCAAAGGTAACTTAATATTTTTGTCTAAAAATTAAATTGGGTATTATTAGAGAATTTATAACCAATTATTTTAAATTTAAAATCTACTTAATTTAATTTAATTGATAAAACAATTTAAAATGATAATGTGTAATTTATTTAAAATAATTTTTAATAAAATATTACTTATGTTCTAAAATATAAAATATATGTTTTTAAGTCAAAAATGATATTTTAAAATATATAATGGCTCTTAAAATAAATATATTTATTCATTAAAATTAATTCCTAAGTTTTTGATTATTTTTATATCCATGTGATGTTTTAAAATCCACTGTATTTTCAAAAATTGTATTTTTCACTGTTACCTAAAAATTATATATTTTAGAAAATTTTTAAAAAATCATCTTATTCTAATATGATCATGATTAATCCAAAAAATAATGCTAATTTTTTTTAAAATCCATTTTGTAATGTTTATAAATTTAACATTAAAACAATAAAATATCATGAAAAATGGATTTTATAAGAAGTCGTGTTTTCCATATATTACCTTTTCTTTTAAAACTACTAGTAATCATATATATATATATATATATAACTTTAAAATTATCAATTTTATAATATACATTATAAGTATAAAAAAAATATTTTATTAATTTCTTATTTGTACTCATTGAGTTTGATGTTTAAGGTGAATTTTATTATGTTTTGATCTTATGTGTGTGTGTGTGTGTGTGTTTATATATATTTCAAAACTTTGATTCCATAGATTATACTTACTAATTCTACAGTAACATTATGATGGTATATATTGGTTTGGTTTTTTATATTTCAAGTATAAAAATCCATTGATCATAGAATTTAATTAAGGATAAAAACTGAGGTCATTACATTCTACCCCTTATAAGAATATCACCCTTGAAATGTAATTATCATTTTAGTGAAAGTATATCTAAAGGTGGAAAAATATTGGGATTTCTAAATATGTTATCTCTATTAATATGTTGTTTCCGACGCTTTTTTCGGGGGGCGCACATCCGTCCGCTTGGGCGCGACAGGCGTGACTTTCTTGTTACCTCGCATTCCTGCTTTCCAAAGGTGGGAGACATTCACTCCTTATTCAGGGGCATCTGCTCCTTGATTGAAACCAGGATGATGGGATATCGGTACTTCCTTCCATGGATTCCTCCTCGGAACTCGTCATCTAGTCCATGTCTCCCTCATAGATTTAATACATTGTTTGTGAAACTCTTCCTAGTGCCATATTTCCATGGACATCGGTTAATTACATTGCTTCTGTCAGGACATTCCAAAGGGTCTGGTCAGGGCAGCGACCTTCAGTTGGGGGAGCAGTCACGTCGAGGAATCATTAACATGTATGAACGTTGGGGGATTGGCGTGTCTGTTGTTGGTCCCTTATTATAGGGATTCTCGAGGGCGTGGAAGCCCGAGGCATCCCACATCGAACGCAGGGAATCATATGCCATAGGCATGTACCTGAGGTTTTCCTCGGGTTACCATGTTTAACATAGGGTATGCCACAAGTTTAACATTTTGTGGAGACAGATTGTGCTGATCAGAACACTAACTGGAGTGGATCAGATTGAGGAACCCCTCTTGAGGGAACCCCGATATCGGAGCCATCCCGTGGGTGGCTTTTCGGATGCTGTGGAGGGAAGTGGGGTGGCATGATCTCACCGGGATGTGGCAGCCCGGGTAAGAATCAGGGTGGATGATGGAGAAGGGCATGGAGTGGAGGTGGATGAGATGGGGCCATCATTGAGGTGACGGTGGTGATGGTCCTAGGCCTCGAAGAGACTTCCTACGTATCCCCGGGGCAGGGAATCAAGGTTCGTGTAGTTTAAGGTGGAATGGGGCATACACATTGAGACGGCCCAAGGATATGGGGTCGGTGAACTGATGTCGAGGGACCGGGGGTCCAGGTGGGATTGAACCTCATGGAGGCTTCCTACGTACCATGCCTTAGCACGGATCAAATACTATGTAGTTCAGGTTGGAGCGTGTCGGAGAACCGATGTGGATGAGGACCTTGGTCTGATGCTATGGGGATTACACTCTAGGCTACCCAGGTGTTGGTGAACCGACGCAAAGGGGGTCGGAATGACCAATGGGTGGTGGGCTTGAACCTCGTGGAGGCTTCCTACGTACCATGCCTTATAAAGGATCAAAGACCACGTAGTTCAGGTGGGACGCCGAGAGGCCGACGTGAAGGGACCAGGGGTCCAGGTGGGATTGAACCTCATGGAGGCTTCCTACGTACCATACCTTATCACGGATCAAAGACCACGTAGTTCAGGTTGGACGCTGGGAGCCCGGCGTGAAGGGGCCAGGGGTCCAGGTGGGTTTGAACCTCATGGAGGCTTCCTATATACCATGCCTTGACACTTATCAAAGACCACATAGTTCAAATTGGGTTTCGTCGGTGAACCGACGTTAAGGTGAACCCGGGGGGTCCATTGGTGGTGGGATTGAACCTCGTGGAAGCTTCCTACGTACCATTCCTTGACACGGATCAAAGTCCTCATAGTTCGGGAATGCAGTTTAACGTCATGTTGTACGGGGGCATACAGTTTAACGTCATGATGGATGAGGGTGGAACACGACGTGAAGAAACAACTGAGTGGTGGGCTTGAACCTTGTGGAGGCTTCCTATGTACCATTCCTGGACACAAATAAAAGTCCTCGTAGTTCACTTGAGGTGGGGGTCAGGGTCGGTGCTCACTCTAATCTCACGTGAGTCATGATCGGTGTGAGAAACAAGAGGTCATAGGGACCTGACGTTCATGTCGTGAAGGGTGCGTCCATGGGAAATGAAGAGGGGTTTATGAATTAGGCAACCCATGGTGCTAGGACTTACTCCAGGATGGAGGCCCGAAGTGCAACAAAGTACAGAGGGAGAGGGATTTGGGACTGAAAAAAGGAGATGCCTCGTTCCCTATCACACCCTCCCCTAGCCTTGGCGGTGGGGAAGTACGGAGGTGCATGGGTGCAACCTTCCGCAGGAGAGGCTAGGGGATTACGCTCTAAGGCAGCCCTTCCCCCGTGGACAAACGCCACTCCAAAAAGGAGGATCTCATTCCATGTGAGGAAGATTCCATTCCTGTGGAGACGAACGATGTAAAGAATGTCTGAGACGGGTCGACCCTGCATGTGAATCACGGGGTCGGATCACAGTTTAACGTCATGTTTTGAGGATGTGGTGCTCGGTAGTTTAAAGTCCTACTGCTCGGACGAGGTGGGTTTACTCCACACCCCTAGGACTTACATAACCGGTACCCTCTGCTACTTGTGGGAGGGAAAGCATCGACAAGGTCGTGGTGAAGTGGGGTCACAGAGTGAACCATCGAGGGGTCCATGTTAGCGTGGCTATGTGAAGAAACAATACCCATTAGCGTGCCTATGCGAATAAGCATTATGAAAAGAAAATCTATGGGTGGTATCATCCAGGGGACTTTGAAATCACATCGTGCAAGCCTGGAGGGCCGCACGGGAAGAGGAATTGCCAAGCAAAGGGGTCCACTGGCAGGGACCTTGCGGAGCTTGGTTACTTTTCATAGTGGAGAGCACTTGCAAGGGGGTGCTTCGCGAAGTGGAGTGACTTGGACTTATCATGGGGTAGGGGTGTGAATGGGAGGTGCTTCGCGAACTAGAATATTATTCTTGGAGCACTGCCTCGCAAAGCAGAGGTGCCTCGCGAAGCATGGTGCTTCTCAGCAATGTGCTTCGTGAAGTACAGTGATCCTGCCTTGGCATATGGATCACATGTACAGGATGGGTGTTTCACGAAGCATGAATTCTCCACAGCTACCTGGGTCCCCTTGGGGATCCCCTTCCTTCGTGAAGGGCATCCCTCTCGGAAGAGGGGCTCAAAACGAGACAAGGCGAAGGCATATCGCGAAGAAAAAAATACATCGCGGAGCTCATGATTCCCGGGGCGAAGGGTGCTTCACGATTCAGGAGCTGAGAAGCTGAAATGTCAGATTGTCCATCTCCTGAGCTCAGGGGGAGCCCGGTATTTATAGGAAAGGGGCTCCGCGAAGTAGGACTCACACGGCGCAAAGGGGGGCGTCGGTTGCTTCGCGACGGGTTGCGAATGTCAACCAGTTCGCAGAGGGTTACCGCCTCCTCTGCTTCGCAGCGGGCTCGCGAACATCAGGGCGTTCGTGGAGCATTACTGCCTCTGTTTCTTCGCAATGGGCTCGCGAACTTCAGGGCATTCGTGGAGCATTACCGCCTCTGGGGCTTCGTGGCGGCCGCATTGCTCGGGGGCCCTCCGCGTCCGAGCTTCGCGAGGCAGCGCACAGGCTTCTTTTTATCCTTCCTTTTTCGTCCAATATTTTGGCACCAACAAATGGAACCCCTCAGACTTGGAGACGCTGAGGGATCAAGGGTCAGATTCTGAGGGAAAATAGCCAAAATTATCAGCAGTTCGTGGTGTTGGCTCGTGAAGAGGGTGCGCGTTGCGGATAGCGGCCGCGCGGTCCGGACGCGCCGCGATGCTCTGCGCGGGCAGGACACGCCGCGAAGCTCCGAGGTCACTGCTTATAAATAGGGGGTTGGCCTATCTTTTTTCCTCTCGTGAATTTTGTCCTTTTTCACTCTCGAATTCGTGAAGCTCCGCGTACTCCACGTCTGCTCACCACGAATCGAGCTTCACGGCAAACTGTGAGTCTCTGACTCCGTGACTGCGCCAAGAGAATGTCTGCTTGCAAGACGAGGCCAGGCTCCGCATCTTGGTTTCGCGAACGAGATTCACGAGAAATCTTCGCGATCAACCTTCGCGACCCGACCCGAAATTGTTTCGAGTTTCGAAACCGTAATGACCCATCAAGAAGCTGTATTGGGGGTACTCGTAGATTCCGCCCGGAGGGATGAGATGGCCAACTATCTAGGCCTTGGAGAGCTGGTACAAAGCCACTTAGAAAATAATTCTTTGATAGGCCTGCTATCATAGATCCAAAATAACTATCCGCTATGCAAGAAACTGTCCTTGTATGGCTTTGGGCTAAGGGATGAAGTCTTCATCCCTGAGGCGAGCAGGGACGAACTGGCTTACTGGTTCAGGAGCACGCCATGTCAGCGCCAATGGTTCAGGGTGGCCGATGGTCATGCGCGGGAGGACTTCACGCCTTTCACCGTTGACTGTCTGTACAACCACGTGAACAACATCGATGGGAAGCCCTTGCAACCGGAGACATCCCCCCCTTTGTACCGCACTATGCTGAAGGCAGATTTGTAGGATCCAAAGAATGGGTGGTCCAATAAGTGGGACATGCGCCAGGGCGGCAACTTCACCAAACACTGGGCATGGGCCTACTGGGTAGGTGCCTCATGCGAAGAGTTCAAGGCCAAGCTGAGGAGTTTGGGCTAGTACGAGGCGGCATGGGCCTCCCAATTCCACATTTATCAACCAAAACAGCTGATGTCAGATCTGTTGAGCAGATGGTCATCTAGGACCAACACTTTTCACCTACACCATGGCGAGGTGGGCATCAGTCTGTGGTATGTCCATCAGATTTCAGGGGTCCCGATCCTAGGGGCCATGTATGATGAGTTCCTTCCCATCCTGAGTGCGGGGGAGGATCCAGAGAAAATGCCTCGGCTGGCGCTGGCACTGATGGCACTAGTTCCTAGAGAGGACAAGGAGGCGGTGAGAGATGTCCACTTTAAGAAGTGGTTCAAGCGGTTCCTAAACTTCTTGGAGGATTGAGAGTTCCCTCCAAGGCCTCGAAATTGTCCGAAGGGGGATCAATGGGGCAAGGAGCACTCGTATTTGCGGCTCTTGGATGATAGACAATGGAAGACCTGGGGATTCAGTGTTAGCACTGAACAGCAGCCGATAGTCAGGCTGGTGGCGTTCATCATGGCCCTTATCTGTGGTTGGATCCTGCCAGTGTGGGATACCAACATGGGGGTGCGGCCCAGATCATTCATCATGGCGTCCATGCTGGCCACAAGATGGCGGGTCAATCCGGGGATCCCGATGCTTTCCAGGATGTACAAGATGCTGCGGCATGTCAGTGAGGGAAAGAAACCACCGAGGATATGCGGACCTTTCCACCTTCTGTATGGGTGGATCGCAGTGCACATCAGGGGGGTTTATGAATATCCAAACCCCATCTCATCCCCGGGGTTGGACTTCGCCCCTCCATCCTGAATGCGGCTGAGATATTCCCATTCAATCTAACCGTACCGATGGTGCTAAACCGGGTATGGAAAGAGAATGAGTTCAACTTCCACCTGTTTACATTGCCAACGGGAGTGCTCACTGATGATGGTCAGGGAACCGAAGAGCACTGGGCCTATCTCCTGGCCTTTCGTGGTGGAGTCTTGGTGGCACGAGTGGACCGTGAGGCGCTCTGCGAACCATACACCCCACATCGGTTCGCGAGGCAATTATGGTGCCTGCAGTGGCTGGCCTCGCAGGTCTACTGGGAGGTGCGTCATGAGGAGCAACCATGTGTAATGAGGTAGTTGTGGATCATGTTCACATGGGAAGACGGGAATATACGAATTGCATTGCCTCCATCCACCGCCACTTTCGGATTGGTGAAGGAGTATTCCATCAGCTGGGAGGCAGCTTATCCGGGGGAGATATTGAGGCAGCCAACCATTCGAACTGGTGATGGCAGGCCTCCCCTATCCCGAGGTCGTGGTTGCAGAGTGACAAGGGCCTCTTGCGGTGGCGGGGCTGCCATGGCGGCGAGACCTTCACCGGCCGAGGGTGTGGCAGCATCGGTGGATCCAGCAGTGGTAGTGGACCCGGTGGTCCCGGAAGAGCAGAGCCTTCCGGAGGGGCGGCCGCCAAGGGAATTTCGTAGGATATCCACTCAGGATCTGGGGAAGCGGCTGCGCCAAATCGACATGCCAGAGGATGCCGTATTCCAGGTGGCCTAGAACATTTGGGATGTCAACCAGCAATTCCTCAGTCCACTAGAGATGTGGTCACACTTGAATCGTCTCAGGATGGAGTTACCGGGCATAGGCCCAGTCCGGGCTGGTTTCACGGCATCTCTGGTGGAGGCGGAGCAATACTTGGATGAGTTTTAGGACTATGTTCACTCCAGTTGTGTCCCACGCCCAATGACAGACCGGGTGAGGGTACTACTGGATTGGATGGTTCCCCCAAAGCTATCACTCGCCGATATGAGGGAGCGCTTCCCCCTGATAGAAGAATCGGAGGAATACTCTCGGGAGGATGAGGCTAGCAGAGGGAGCCCATTTGAGGAGGGAGAATTCATAGATCAAGACTTAGATTCCGATGATTTCACAGAGGCTCTTGAGGTAGAATTTCGAACCTCTTTCCTCATGGTCCGCTCTCAGGCCATCATGGATTTATTACCAATATTTGAACCGTGCAGGAGGAACTTGTATGCAGGCCTTACTCTCACCCTTTGGTAGTTGATGACGCAGGACCTTCAGAACCCGTGCCTACAGCTGCATCCAGTTCTGTGTCTCGCGGGGCAAGAGCACCCGAGGTGGCTCCTCCAAAATCTCCAGACCTTCCAACAGTATACGGAGGGCCACGCCTCGGGGTCGCATTGGCATCGACTCAGGAGAAACACTGGGAGTTCGATCTCTGTAATCTTTCTCCACTAGATTCATTGCTGTCATATGTAGATCTTGCCAACTGACGTTCATTCCCTTCTCTGTCGTACAGTTCTTTGACTGGCATGGGCTGCTGTAGTAAGGCTGGTTGGGATGTCTGGTGGCATCCATCCTAGGGGCATGCCAGTGATTGTGGAGATAGTTCCCCCACCTACCTGAGCTGCAGCACACACTATCATTGGCGAGACCACCAGCAGGATCGTGCCTGAGGTCATTGAGGTGGAGTCCAATGATGAGAATCAACCGGCCGACCCAAGTCCCGTCACGCCTGCCCCGGTGCCAGATGTAACACTAGATTCAACGCCAGACGCAGAACCTACCGACGATTTTCTGCGGGCATACCCCGCATACGAACCTGCCAATCGTGCGGACTGGGACGAAATGACCTCTGATGAGGAGGACAGAAAAATATTCTACCGCCGATCTTGGAAGTTAACCACTCACTTCATCAATGACACCCCCCAAGAGCAATGGCTGGATGAGATGGACAGACTTCGCTCGCGGTTGTGCGAACTGTGTGCTGGGGGAGTGGATGGCCAGGGTCCTCATACAATCATCCTAGATCTCATGGAAGAGAAGATTTGGGAGTATGATCATGGGCTCAGCATGGGATGGCAGTAGAGGAAGGCGACGAATGTTAAGAATCTCCAAGAGGCTGAAAACGAGGTCCAACAGTTGCAGGCACGGGCGGACGAACACTCCGCCTCTCTCAATTCACAATCTGATCTGATCTTGCAATTGAAGGGCCAGCTAGCAGAGGCCGAAGAGGTCTTGAAGCAGGTTTCTGGGGAGATGTTCGGAATTCAGGTTGACATAGAGAGGGCCTGAGCTAAGTCTGATGAACTAAACCCCATCATTGTTGAGGAAGAGTGGGAGCTAAGTCAACGGCAGCAATTCCTGGATGCCACCAGTCGAAGGGTGGCGGAGCTGCAATGCTCTTTTGATGGGGTCAATCTGTCCATGGGGGGAGTTGACCCTCGGGTACTGTAATAATTAAAAACCCTTTAATTTTAATCTCGTTCTTTTATTTTATTCTTTATTTGAATGTTGTAGCATGCACGATTTCCATTGTTTTCACCGGTTCATTGCATCCTTACAATGTTTGCAGAACGTCCAGCGAGAATTCCCTAGGCTCATGTGGGTCGGGCCCTATGTGAGAAATAAGAGATAGTCGCCTTATCCCCCCACACAACATAGGAATGTAAACCAGGCTTCGGACATCCGGGGTTTGGATAACCGGTCCAGATTTCCGGGAAGTAGGAGAGACCTGACTGGAGAAGGAAGTTCTCAAAAAATCCAAATTACCGTTTTTTCAGCGTGCTCTTATGCACAAACAATGCAACGCCAGGGGCACTGAAATCATTCTGAATAGATGGAAATGGGAATTGTGAATCACGATACCCAATATTTGGAACACTGTGGTGGTGGTGGTGTGACAATAATGGACAACTGTTAACCATGGCGGAGAAACGGTATCCTTACTGCGTTATCCTGAAATGGGGACAACAAATGAGGGTCAACCGTTGACCACGTTCAAAATACGGGACCATGTCACAAATGTTGTCGATAAATCCTTCAGAATGTTGGCCCAGGATAGTAGGCGGACCCTAGGTCGAGCATCCATACTGTTAGGGGGTCCTTCCAAACATGAGAAGTCTTCCGGATCGTTGGACCAGGATGGTAGGTGAGCCGATGTGGCGTGGGACCAGGCCATTAAGGGGTCCCTTTAGACATGAAAGAGAATGAGGATCTGAATAAGGGGAACGTGAATCATGGAAAGCGGAGTGATGGTTTGTTCAAACAGAATCCAACACTCGTGAAAGTACACCACCGTGGTTGGAGTACACTAGATGGGTGTATTGGTTTGATCATGGATCATTCCTTCTTTTAGACAGGACCTCTCTGGCGAGGGGATTCATTTCTTCCCAATATCATCTTGGGGCATCCTGAACCTGTTCAGGGCAGAGTTGTGGTTGTTCGGTTCCCTAGGAGGGGTCCGGCCAAGGGGCCAGAAAATGGGAAGAACAGGTTTTATAACTTCTGGGGGTTGTACCCTGGGCAAAATGCTGGGGTGTCTCTACGTATCCCATAAGGATGAGAATCAAGCCATATGTAGTTCTGGAGGCACAGTTTAGCGTCATGTAGGATGATAAGAAGCCCGGTTTCATCGGTACATATCCCACCAAAACTACTAAGCCCACGTGAGTCATGCTTGATTTGGGAAACAAGCAGTAATGGAGAACTTCCCGACACAAGAAGGGGCAGGTTAGGGCGAAGGGACACTTGGTGAATACCGGCCCAATAATGCTAACACGCCCATGTGGTGCACCTAGACGCGTGAAGAGGTAGAGCCGAGTATGTCGGAATTCCACTTGAACATGAGGAAGTGGAAATGCGTGAATCATGATGCTCAGAATTTGGATCAAAATGATGGCGGCATGACGATGGAGGATAACTATTAATCATGGCGGAAACGCAGCATCCAAATCTCACTAGCCTAGAATGGGGACAGACAAATGAGGTTCGACCGTTGACCATGTTCAAAACATGGGACCATGTCACAAATGTTGTCGGAAGTCTTCCAAGGAATTGGCCCAGTATGGTAGGTGAGCCGATGTGGCATGGGACCAGGCCGTTAGGGGGTCCCTTCAGACATGGAAGTGGATGAGGATCCAAACAGCAAGCACACGAAGCTTGGACGTGGAACGAGGGGATGTCCTCGTGAAAATTCCACACTCTGGGCTCTTTGTCAAAATGCAAACGGATGCGTTAATGAGAGTATTAGACAGAGGGAATCAAGTCCCTTCCCATAGTGAGATCGTAGTTTAGGGTCGTAGAATTTAGACCATGGATGGGAGGAGACACAGGATCCACTTAGCGGGTAATTAGGAAAAACCAGATGTAAATGAGAACATGAGCCCCATCTACCATGCATTCTCTGGGGAAGATGCTCGAGTCGAGGGACCGAACACGAAAATTAGGTTGGACCCATGGGGAATACCCAGGCGCTCCTATGTATCTCATAAAGATGAGAATCAAGCCATACATAGTTCTAGAAGGTGGTACGGCACGGTAAGGTACCATAGTGATGGATGAAAGGGGCGCGGGGAACTAGCCCTCACACCAAGAGAAGCGGTATTTGATAGATCTTGTTTGTCCTTTAAGGTGAGTGGTTTTTTTGTGTGTGAATCGATAGACCTAGGGTAGAAAGTCCTGGTGTCTCCACAAGAATCAAGCCATAGTAGGCGTTGACAAATGGTATGGCATGTGACCAATACCCAACGTGATATCCTCCATGATGAGTTCATCATAATGCAGTGTCGTTTTTTGTCGTGCAGTCAGGACGATAATGTCACAGTTTAGGATCATGCGATGGGACCAAGCATGCATTTTAACGTCACGTAGCACAGACTTAGCAGAAGTGATGTTAGGCGGGGAATGGTCACGGTGTCATGAAACACAACTGACGTGAATAGGGACATGATCCCACATCGTACCGTGCGCCACTCCGAGAGGGAGACCTCAGGCCGCGGGGCCTATATAGAGGTAAGAGGTGAAACAGGGGGGAGAGACTAACTCCCCAAATGGGATAGACCTGAAGACGAGGTGTCCGAGCGGTCTTACATATCCCATTAGGATGGGAATCAAGTTGTACGTAGTTCTGGAGGGCACCTTTTAATGTCATGAGGGACAGGAAATAGGATGGCTAATTCTTAGAACGGGGTGCGCGTGGTGTAGCTATTTCAAACCCGAAGTGAATGAGGACATAATCCCACACTACTCCACACAGTCCCGTAGTCGGGGTCCTAAAGGCAGGATATAAGGGAAAAATTAGCTGAACTCAAGCTGGACCCAAAGACAGTAGGTTTGGGCATTCCTATGTATCCCAGTAAGATGGGAATCAAGCCAGACGTAGTTGTGAGAAGATCTTAGTTTATGGTCTTAGATCTCGGACTGTGGATGGATGACAACCTTCTGAGTAAGAGCAGACCTCAACCTGATCCCTAATCTCACGTGAGTTAAACTCAGTGTGGGAAACAAGGGGGGAAGATATTTATTGTAATACCCGTAACGTCCATCAAAAGGGGAGTCGGCAAAGAGCCCCGAAGGACACCTTTAACGCGGCTTTGTCCCCATAATGTGCAGATGCACACTGAGAGATAGTATCTATAGTTTCGAAAATCTACTCATACATGATGAAGTGGGGAAGGATGTAAATCATGTTCCTGAAACTTAGGGCTTAATGGGGTTTGGCGTGGCGATGAAGGATAATTGTTAACTGTGGCGGAAAAACAATCTTCATATCGCATTAGCCTGAAGTGGGAACAACAAATGAGCATTGACCACTGAACATATTTACAACGCAGGATTTGTATCGATTTTTTTTCCAAACCCCTTGGGGGTGTTGGCTCGTATCGGTAGGAGAGCCCTTAGGCGTGGTATCCAGGCCGTTCATGGGGGTCCCTCTAGGTGGTAAAGGTAATGGAAGCCCTGATGAAGGGATACACAAAGCCTGAAATGCAGGTGCGGATATGTCCGAGTAAATTCTGACATTCCAGGTAATAAACCAGAGTACCCTTAGGCACATTAGTGAACTACCAAAAAGGGTCGACGAAAGTGCACTGGAGGGAGAGGTACATGGCGTGGTCATTAAAAGACCGACGTGAATGAGGACATAATCCTGCACCACACCATATAATCCTCTCGTGGAGGAAGGGTAGGCCAAGGGGCCAAGGTGGGGTAGAGATTCTCGAGAGATGGGGCTGGACTCGAAGCCTAGACATTCAGGTGATCCTACATATCCCATAAGGATGGGAATCAAGGCACACGTAGTTCTCAAGATGCAGTTTAATGTCATGTAGGACGATGAGGGGGGTAAGATACCCCCATGCATGGGGAGTGTATGGTACATCGAACAAACTAACGTGAATGAGGACATAATCTCATACCACACCATATATAACGGGTATAAACTGGGTCTAAGGGGCCTGAGAAGGCCAAGGGTCCTGAGGCTAGGCCTCGGTGAGGGAGGCCTAACGCTGCTTGCAGTTTAATGTCTTGCAACAAGGACGGGGGGAGTGGGCCCGGAAAGGCCGAGAGGCCTGAGGCTGGGCCCCGGTGAGGGGAGTGAGTACGGCATGGAAAGCAACCTGATTTGAATGAGGATGTAATCCTACACCACGCCGCAAACCCCCGTGAGAGAGGACCTGGGCCGGGGGCCTGAAAAGGGCCAAGGGGCCTGCTAGTTAGTGTTTTGGTCAGGAAGGCCTGATCGACTTGCAGTTTAATGTCTTGCAGTAAGGACGAGGAGGGGAGTAGGACTCCCTAGACAGAGGAGGTGTACGGTGCGGCGAGTACCCCAACGTGAATGAGGACATAGTCCCACACCACACCGTACACTCCGGGTAAGAAGTTGGGCGAAGGGGCCTGAGAAGGCCAACGGGCCTGAGGCTAGGCCTCAGTCAGGAAGGCCTGACCAGTTTGTAGTTTAACGTCTTGCAATGAGGATGGGGGAAGAGATAACTGTATCTCATCTGGGGATGTTTATGGCATGGAAAGTAACCCGTCGTGAATGAGTACGTAATCCCACACCACACCGTACATCCCTTATAAGAGAATCGGGGCCATGGGCCCGACCGTTGGCACCACCCGGAGGGAAGTTTGTCGCTTCGGGATGGGGCAGAACGAATCACTGCACTCGATGTTTGTGACATCTTGGGGTGGACCCGAAGATCCAGGACACTATTGACCATCTTCTAAACACAGCGTCCCTATGGTGACCTGATATGGGAGCGACAAATGAGCATCGACCGCTGACCAAATTCGAAACGCGGGACTTGTATCGTCTTGTTGCTCGGAAACCCTCGGGGGTGTTGGCCCGTATCGGTAGGAGAGCCCTAAGGCATAGTATTCAGGCCATTCTTGGGGGTCCCTCCGGGTGAGTAAAGTGATGGAATCCCAGTCATGGAGTGGGTGAAGCATTTTTATACCCATCTACGAAAGAGGTGAACATCTCCAGGGAGGGGGGACGTATAATCGGGTTGAGTCTTACTCGATGTAAATTGGGGAAAAAGTGGGAACCCTGCCATATGTCTTGACCCGAGGAGAAGATTTTGGATTTTGGGCTAGGATAAGGGACAAAAATTCTGGTTGTTCCTACGTATCCCATGAGGATGGGAATCAAGCCACACGTAGTTCTTGAAGGCCAAGCAGTTTAACGTCGTGCGGTAAGGACATGGGAGAATATAAGAATGGGAGTGGGCACATGGTGTGACCATTATAATCCTCGTATGAGTGGGGCTAAGGAAGATTATTCCACACCATGCGAGGACCCTCCGAGAAAACTATACCCTGGGGGGACAGTCAAAGAGAAAAGCTCAGGGTTGGGCTCAAGACGAGACGTCTAAGTGTTCCTATGTATCCCATGAGTATGGGAATAAATCCACATGTAGTTCTAGAAGCGTAGTTTAACGTCATGTAGGATGAGATGCAGTTTAGCATCATGCGGGACGGTAACACACAGTTTAGGGTCATGCGAGACCGTGCAGTTTAAGGTTGTGCAGGACCAAGGGGTTCAGGAAAAGTATTTCTTGAGAAACTTGGCGTCGATGGGAGGAGTTATACGCTCACCATCCATGGTCACCAAGGCATATGATCCATTGGGGTAAACCTTATGAATGGCATAGGGTCCTTCCCATTTGGGCTCCAGCATGGGTGGTTTCCTTCCGGGGATCATTGGCGCTCAGAGGGCCAACACCAGGTCACCTTGCAGAAAAGAGCGGAGGCGAACCTTCTTGTTGAAGGCTCTGGCTACCTTATTCTGATTCATTTCCAGATTGTGTAGGGCATGGAGCCTGTTCTCTTCCAGTGCTTCCAATTCCACTAGATGGATTTCAGCAACTCTATCTGGCGCTTGTTGGTCGTAGACCGCCGTGCTTAATGAGGGAAACTGAATCTCAATGGGCAGGACGGCTTCGGCTCCGTACACCAGGGAGTACGGGGTCACCTGGGTGGAGTTACAAGTCGTCGTCCGATAAGCCCAGAGGGCATTGGGGAGCTTGTCTAGCCGACTTTTCTTGTTCTGACCAACCATCGTTTGCAGAATGTTAGAGAGGGTTTTGTTGAATGCCTCGATCTGTCAATTTGCCTGCACGTGATAGTGAAAGGTATGGTTCGAACGGATGTTGTACTTGGAATATAATTTCTTCCGCTCGGCTTCTCAAAAGTTGGTTCTGTTATCTTTGAGGACAGTGTGAGGGAATCCAAACAGGTGGATGATATTGGAGCTCATGAAGTCGATGATGGAATGGTCCTTAACCTCTTTGAGTGGAACTACCTTTGCCCACTTGGAGAAGAAATCTGTAGCAGTCAGGATGAACCTACACTGGTGAGCTGTTGTCGGTGGGTATGGCCCCACGACATCGAGTCCCCACACAGCAAATGGCCAAGAGTACTTGGTGAAGTGGAGAGGCTCTGGCGGCTGATGCATGAAGTTAGGATGAAATTGGCATGCATGGCATCTCTCGGAAAACTAAATACAATCATGGATCATAGAGGGCTAAAAGTACCCCAATATTTGGATCTGATGGGACAGCTTTGGCCCAGCCTAGTGGGCACCGCAGGAACCGGCGTGAACCTCTTGCATGACCTGAGAAATCTCAAATCCTTGAATTCAATGGAGGAGAAAACCATCAAAGCTCCGCTTATAGAGGATTTGTTCAAGACTGGGACCACTCTGAAGGGTAAACTGCAACGCGCAGCGTCGGATTCACTCGCGCTCAGCCCGATCACCTAGGAGGCAACCATTTTCGAGATACTCGACAAAGGGTGCCCTCCAGTCGGGAGTGGCCTCAACCACTGCATCTATATGGCCTGAGGCTTCTGGTGTGGAGGAACCGGCGGTAAGATGGATTACCTGCGGGTCGTCGTCATCCTTAGAGGTGAAGGGGTAAATGACCCTCCGGTGTGCCACATGTATGATCAAATAATCATGTTCAGGTTCCACAAGTGACGCGGCTAATCCATCCAAAGCATCTGCTCGATCGTTCTGTGACCGAGGTACATGGGTAACCTCTGGTCGAGAAGGAAATTGGGCCATTAGACGGAGGGTGCACTCCAACAATGTCATGAGATCTGGCTTCCTGGCGACATAATAGCCTTTGACCTGCTTAATGACCAGTTCGGAATCCCCTTTTACATGCAAATGGGGCACATCGATCTCAAGGGCTAGCTCGAGGCTAGTGATAAGACCCTGATACTCTGCCTCATTTTTGGTGAAGCCCTCTGACAATAGGAATGAGTATGGAATAATGGCTTGTTCCGGGGTGATGAAGACGACACCCTGACCCACTCTGTTGAGCTTAGGATTGTTGAGCCTCCTACCAGTGGGGCTCCGGGAGGCACGTCAAAGTGCATTTTCCAGCATGAGATGGCATGATCGACTGAGAGGATGGCCTCATCAGGGAATTCCATGTCTAGGGATTGATATGCAGAGGTTGGATGGGCAGCTAGGAAGTCTTCCAATTCCTTCCCCTTGATAGCCCTCTAAGGCACAAACCTGATGTCAAACTGCTGGAGTATCACCGCCCACCGTGCCAGTCGGCCAATCAACATGGGGCGGTTCGGGATGTACTTCAGTGGGTCTACTCGAGAGACCAACTGTAATTCATGATGTTTTAGGTAATGCCACAATTTCTATATGGAAAACACGAGCGCAAGGCAGCTCTTCTCGATGGGGGAGTATCTGGTCTCTGTATCGAGGAGCATGCGGTTGAGGTAGTAGAGGTTGTTATCTATACCTGCATTGTTCTTCTAGGTGAGAAGTGCTCCAAGGGACCATTCTAGGGTGGTCATGTAAAGGACCATCAGCTTTCCGGAGACGGGTGGCATCAAGACCGGAGTTTGGAGAAGATACTGCTTGATTTCCTCGAAGGCGGTCTGACACTCTTCATCCCACTCATAGGCGGAGCCTTTCTTCATGATCCGACAAAAGGGATTACACTTTCCAGCCAGATTCACAATGAATCAGATTTTGTAGGCTATGTGGCCTTGGAGTCCTCAAAGCTCCTGAATATTGCTCGAGGGAGGCATCTGGCTGATGGATTTGATTTTCCCTGGGTCGATCTCGATGCCTCGGTACCTGAAAATGAAGCCAAGAAACTTCCTGGAGGTGACCCTGAAAGCACACTTTAGCGGGTTCATCTTCAGGTGGCGGGGATGGAGGAAGTCGAACACTCTTTCAAGGTCCTTGAGATGATCCTGGTGCTGACAAGACTTGACCACCAGTTCATCCACATAGCACTCCACCAATGTCCTGAGAATCGGCTTGAATATGAGGTGCATGGCTCATTGATAAGTGGCACCAGCATTTTTCAGGCTGAACAACATGACCTGGTAACAGAAAGTACCTTGGGGTTCCCTGAAGGCAGTGGACTCCTCATCTTCAGGGGACATCCGGATCTGGTTGTACCCAGAATACCCATCCATGAAGGAGAGGGCTTGGAACCCAGTTGTGGCGTCAATCAACAACTCTGTCACTGGGAGGGGAAAATCGTCCTTCGGACAGTGGCGGTTGAGATTGAAGAAGCCGATACAGAGTCTAATCTATCTGTTCTTCTTCCTGACTGGAATGATGTTGGCCAGTCACTTGGGGTACTGGACCTCCTTGACGAAGTTGGATTTGATAAACTTTTCAACCTCGGCCTCAACCAAGGAACCATGAGAAGGGTGCATCTTTTTGGGAGGCTACTTGAATCCACGATGGTTTGTCGGGAGACCAAGGCGGTGAATGGATACCTAAGGATCTAGTCCTGGCATCTCGCCGTAACTCCAGGAAAAAACGTCACGGCGCTGCTTGAGAAATTCCACATACCGCTGTTGATCCTCGAGGGATATGGCGGCACTGATCAATCTGGGTCTCATATCTGCCTCGCTACCAAGGTTCACCTGTACCAGTTCATCGACCGTGGTAGCAACGCCTTCTTCAAAGTCAGGTGGAGCATCCTCTAGATCTTCTTCTCCACTTGTGGAGGGATCTTCCGTGGAGGGAGTTGCTTCTGAGCCACTGGGATCTGATGGGGGAATGGTGCCGACTAGAGTGGCGGTGGTCATCGCATCGGTAGTCTCTACTGAGACCATGGCGATGAAAGCGGTTGATCCAATTCCGTACGGACTTCGGTCCAAGGGGTCACACTTGATGACATAGAAGCAGTGGTGGTGTGTCATCTTAAGCCGGTTGATTCCAGACCGGCGGAAGAGACATGTATGACATACTGTCGTTGCCATGATCCTGACGTTTCGGTACCGCATAGGGGTAGGAGGTTCCGGGATCACCTGAGCCTGGTTAGTTTAGGAGTACGAGGTGATTTCTTGAAGTCGCCTGGACCTGAGATTATGCCTTCCCCTTGCACCTGAAACAACAAAACACAACCCCATGTCGGGGGTTGTGGCCTCCAGCTGATGGATTGGGAAAATGTAGGTGTCATCCAAACCTTCCCAGGGATCACTTGTGGCTGGGGTGGGTTCAACCTCGCTTTCCAGGATTTGCTTGTCCTTGCTCTTGTAGTAGCCAACATCCAGATAGCATGCTTCATAAGAGGCAAAAGGAGACACATCTCCTTGGAGCATGCCTACTCGATCGTTGAGATAGTATTTGAGGCATTGGTGATATGAAGAAGGGACCGCTGCATACATATGGAGCCATGGCCTGCCCATCAATGCGTTGTACACGGTATCCTGGGAGACAACCATGAATTTGGTGCTAGCAATTAGGCCACCGAACTGGGTCTTCAAGAAGATCTTTCCAACTGGAGTCTGCTCGGTCCTGTCATATCCCTGGATTCTGAGGTTGGAGGGAGTTAGATCTCCCTTTGACAAGCCCAGCTTCCGCAGTGTCTGATTCGGGATTAGATTAATCCCAGAACCCGTTTCAACGAGGCAGCGGCGGACTTCCACACCGTTGAACCGACTAGTGATGTACAGTGGGAGAATATTCCCCTGTATGGGAGAGTCTTCATCTTAACCAGAGAACTAAATAACTGCCTGGCATTTGGCACTCTCAATTACCTCAGCGTGGAAGGCTTCTACAGCTTCTACCTCCGTCTCAAACCTGAGGGGGCTCCTTAAGGCCTCAGAAAGTGCTTCACGCATTTCAGATGATAGAAGAAGAGCCTCTAGGATAGAGAGACTTGCTGGAATGCCGGAAAGGTGCTTCATAACATCATACTTTCGTGCCAAACGCAAGACTCTTCTTATAGGAGGTCGTTCCGTAGTTGGAGGCATGGCGGGCCCTGCCGGTTGAACCGACGGCTGGCTGGTACTGGGTACATCCCGCTGACTACTAGTTGAGGCCTAGAGGGTGGCTGTTGGATGAGGACCAGACAACTAAGGTTGGACTATAGTAGGGCGAGTCTGGCTGCGGTATGGACAAGACATCTCTTCCTGATCTAGTAGCACGAATGGCGGTGTAGGTAGATTTGAGGGCACTAGATGAGGTTGCGCATGCTGAGCTCTGCGCTGGGCCTACTATCTGGTTTCAGTGGCATGCACGGCCTAGATAATAGTGCCTATGGATGTGCCATGACGACCCACGTGGTCTCATTTTTGCTGACGTTGATGTCGGCTGGTGACGTTAGAGAGGCTCTCCTGGCGTTCCCCCTCGTCTGGAGTCATGTAGGGATTTACCAGCTCCACAGTATTAACGGAAGCGTACCCCTGACTGTCACTTGATGAATCATCCACCACTAGGCGGATTCTGGTATGGATCCCCATCTCAGGGGTCATAAATTATCCAAGAGTTCGGGATGACGACGACAATGGGGGAGCGCGATGCTTCTTCTTATGTCGCCGCTGCTTGCCCTTTTCAGAAGAGGTCGGCTGAGATGACGACGCAGAGGTACTGGTTGCTTCCTCCGAAGGTTCCGGCTAATTCAAGCATGCCCTAATGATACCATGGGCACGAGATACTTTTTTACGATCCATCCATTCATCTTACTTCTGGGACCCGCTGCTGGGAACCTGCTGCCACTCGCCTTTGTCGTCACTACCGCAATCTGATTTGACAAAAACACCTGCTACTTGTGTCGGAGTCGGGCCTAACCTAACTATGTTTTTGTTGAACTGGTCTTGGATCTAGTCTTTAAAAACAAATCACTGCTTGAGGGTATGCCCCAGGATCCAATGATAGGGGCATTAGTTGGGGCGATCGGTAAGATTCGTCTCTGCCGTCCTTTTGCACTCAGGTAGGCGCACAATCCCCTGCTATAGGGAACTTTGGAAGTAACCGGGGACCTGATTCTCATTGAATGAGTAAGTATGGTGCCTTCTTTCCGGAAAGGGAGCTCTGGGAGCCTGGACCTGATGAGGGGCCTAAGGGACCTGCTGAGGAGGCGGAGCCTGATTATCCCACCTAGGCGGTGGTAGCGCATCGCGCGGGGGAAATTGTCAGTTCTGAGGTGGTCGCTGCTGGGCAGGAGCCTATGCCTGAGGTGGAGGGACTCTATGAGGTTGTGGGGCTGGCACCACCAGTAGAAATTCTAGTTGCCTGGGGTCTTCTCTATGGGCCACTTCGGTGGGCTTGGCTTGGACAGACCTCCTGGCTGGGATCACAGGGGCAGCAGATGCGCTTGACTAGCCTGTTGTAGAGATTCCTCGAGGCGCTGGGCCTTATCTGAGAAGACTTGGAACCCTCCGGGGAAGTTCTGGGTGATCAGGGAAGGAACCAGTTTTGTTTTAACATTCCCTATGCACATTGTCAGTAATTTCTCCTGAGTCAGCGGAAAGTCGATGGAGTATGTAAGCCCCTTCCACCGGGTGATGAAGTCTGCGACTCGATCATCAGGCCTTTATTTTCAATTGAAGAGGCCTGCGATACTGGTCTTTCGCATGGTGGAGCTAAACTGATATAGGAACTTTAGGCGGAGATCCTCCTAGCCGGTCACCGATCCAATGGGGAGTTGGTTGTACCAGACGAACGCAGGGCCCTCCAATGTCTGCACAAAACACCGGAGTTTGGTGACCTCTTGTTGTGCCGGGGTTCCCAACATGGGGACACACCTGAAAGAAAAGTGGGACAAGTGTTGCGGTGGGTCCCCTGTTCTGTTAAAGGGTGGGAAAGTGGGGTTCCAAAAACCCGGAGGTGCAGGCATATCATCAACCCACGCGGGATATGGCTTACCATCTAGTGGGACTTCCACCTACTGCGTTTCCAACCCCTAAATATGGGTGATGAGTACCACTATAAGATCATCTGGGTGGGTGTCCCTGTCTTGATGGGGATCCCTAATCACGAGTGCGATGTCGGGCTCTTAGACATGGTAGATGGCTCCGGCGGCTCGTGGAGGGACTGGCGGAATGGCATGTGGAGTGGCTGGGGGAACCTGGGCTAGATTCCTCGGATTGCCTCGCCGTTCAGGAGGGTTTGGTGAGACATATCGTGCACTCTTTCCGTGAGTTCCGGATTCTGCCCTGTCTGCGAGAGTAGCATGATCAGGGTTTCCCGGAGTCATCTCACTGGGGGGAAATTGTCCCTGTCCCGGCTTAGGATTACCATAGTCGGGTCGCCTCTCGATAGCGCGCTTGGCCAGGAGTTCGTCGACCAACCTCTTCTGATCAGTAAGTTGTTGGCGCAACGCGGCCTTCTTGGGGTCTTCGTCTGTCTTATTCCTTGAGGCGGATGGGTCGGAGTGCTTGACAGTTCTGACGTGCTCCTTACCCTTACCGGCCATCCGACTGAGTACGAGCGACTCAGTGGGTATAGGGAGGCCTAGAAGGTTCCTCTGCTGACGGGTAATCCTTCTTGATGGGTTTAGCAGTGGTGGTACACCCTCAGGGGGTAAGTCTCCATCGAGAAACTCCAGCTCGTCCTCCTTGTTCAATATGTCAGTCATGTGGAC
This sequence comes from Viscum album, assembly GCA_963277665.1. Taxonomy (NCBI): domain Eukaryota; kingdom Viridiplantae; phylum Streptophyta; class Magnoliopsida; order Santalales; family Viscaceae; genus Viscum; species Viscum album. Next base: position 670,029,042 of record OY728139.1, on the reverse strand, counting down.
TGTGACCCCTCTTGGAGGAATGTCCTCAATGCTGCATAACAAATCGGGCTGCCTCCAGATAGGACTGAAGAGGAGGGCGGCATAATTTCCCCAACCATGGACTTTCACATGTAGGGTAGCTTCCCTGATGATTTTGCGGAGTACTTTGAAACTTTGAATGCATTTGTGTTGGAGGGAACTCTGGTGACCTGGTGCCTCAGGGCGCTGGTCCACGGGGAGTGTGGCCAAATCGACCAGGCGGCATTGCTCGCCAATTTCCTCAAAGTGCTCTCGACTCCTAGGGTATGCCACCCACTCATAACGAAGGCGGAAGTGCGTCGCCCATAGGGTTTGGTGAAAGCACTCTACTTCCTCCGGGGTGAGGGATTCTGGCGCACAAAAGTTCGACAGTGCCGCCGGCCAGAACTTCTCTGGGAAGTGGTCCGTCGTGAGAATGTTCCAGAAGCTCTTGGGATCAGATTCAGGGTTTGACCTCGTATTTCCCCACTCGTCAACTGGGGGTGGCTGAGGAACCGGTAGCGGTACCAAGGCGGACCGCTGGGATAGTAAGCTAGGCAGCGGAGAATACGGTGAACGAGCCGACTGACCACCGAACTCTGGGCCATCCTCCAAAGAGTGAGGTGACTTAACCACAATGTCATGATACGATGGGTTGACCATCACATCTTCTGGTGTAGGGATCGCGGTCACCAGAGACGGATCACACTATTTCTCGACCACCGTCGGTCCCCAAAATAACTCTCTGTGATCTCTGGTAGAGGTAGAGGGCACTTCGGGTGAAGACGGTGGTGAATACACGGTCAGAACCTGTTGGATTCCCACGATTTGATCCTCCTGAATGTACCTGCGAAGATAGGTTGGAATCCGATGGAATTCGCATTCTGGGAGAATGAGGCTGACACGCATTGTTCCTACCCCAATCCTTGACACGGAAGACCGAGGAGAAGGTTCCATCGCTGAGTCGCATTCCGCTTCAGAATCCAAGAAGCGGACTGGTTTGATCTCCACCCGGGCATTCCCAGGATTCTTCTTGTGGCAGCGACGACCCGCTCTCCTGCCCCTAGATGGATCTTCGGGACAAGGCGGATTCCCGACATGTAGTCTCGAGGCCGTGCTGGTGCCAGGGCAGAGAGGACTTCCGCTTGAGATGGCCAGGGTGCGAGGGGCACCGGGTCAGATGTCGAAGGGTACATGGGGAGGACCTCCATGAATAGCACTCGTATGGGTCGAACCTCTGTTGGAACCGGAAGAAGCATGGGGAGGAACTTCATGCTCAATGCGGGTGGGGCGAGGTTGAACTTCACCCCTCTAGTTGTCAGGGCGAGGAGGACCTTCGCCAGCTGCGGAGAGAATTTAGGGAGGATCCCCATGATGGAGAGGGACCAGATGGGAAATGCCTTCACATTGACAGTCGGGGTTAGGAGGAGGAACTCCATACCCGGTGTGGTGGGCATGGGAGAGGCTTTCGCGCCAAGTATCATTGTCGGGGGGTAGGTCTTCATTTGGGATGGAAGTATCACGAGGCATACCTCCATAAAGAGCTTCGGAGCGGGGAAGTCCCACGCTCTGTAGAGTGGTGGTACGGGGAGGGCCTCTGTACGGGGTGACATCACCGTGAATCGGTTCGCGGCGATCTCCACTCAGGCCTGCAACTCGGAGATTCAACCCATTCTTCCCATGGGGTGGTTGGGGCCTCGATCCCGATCGAGCATAGGAGTGCCCCTGCTCAGTGCGTACAGGGGCTTAACAGTACACGTCGGCGGTGTCTTGGGCCACAGTAGTTTTTGACGTTAATGCCCCTTTACGGGCGTCCTTATCTCGGGCCCGACGCTGGCATCGGGTCAGACGAGTCGGTGCAGGTGGTGCAGGGGCGTAGCCTCCCTGCTCCTCTGGAAAAGTCGGACGGCGACACTGATGCAGCCGGGTGGGGGCCCTTTCTTGGATTCCTTGGACTGGGACCTTGGCTGGGCTGAGCTGGGCATCACCCACCTCATCAGCATAAGGCAGGGAGCCATCGAGGCATTCTGGGGATAGGCTCCCGAAACGATTGAACGTTGGGGTGGGGAGCAGGGGCTCCCTGCGCGGCCCTCGAGGGAGGCGTTGACGGCGGGGCCTGGACACCTCTAAGTCCAGGCAGGCCATGTCCCAGGTTGGGATGACCCCTTCCTCCTCGTACCTACGTACAAGGTCGTTGATCATTTTTCGTTGGATAATCTCTGACGGAGAGAGGGGACGTGGGTGTCCCGCATTCATGGACGTAGATGTTGTTGTGGCAACAGTGGAGCCACTCAGAGCGGTTGTACTGGTATTGCCCCCGCCCCTGCGTAGGCGAGCGGGCGGTGATTGTGTCTCCATAGCAGCAATCTGGTTCTTGGGAAGCAGGGAGATTAACTCGTTAGCACTGCGAGGAAAGGAATCGACAACCAGTACCCCAAAGACATTCCGTCTTTCGTGGCTGGTAAGAGGGATCCATGCCAACAACGTTGCAGAAAGGAATGCCCCACGTTCTACTACCCCAACTTCTGGTGAGTTTCACACTAGGCCCGCTATTTGATTAGAGGGGCCCGGTGCCGGATATCTAGATCTGGTGACACGCCAATCTGTTGATGTCTCGAGCGCTTCTAATCTCCACATTCAGAAGAAGAATTTCACGTCGGGTTCACCATTTCTGTTTCTGACGCTTTCGCCGGGGCGCGCACGTCCGTCCTCTTGGGAGTGATAGGTGCGGATTTCTTGTTACCCTGCATTCCCACTTTTGAAAGGCAGGCAGCATTCACTCCTTATTCAGGGACGTCTGCTCCTTGATTGAAACTTGGATGATCGGATGTCAGTTCTTCCTTCTATGGATTCCTCCTCAGAACTTGTCACCTAGTTCGGGTCTCCCTCATATATTTAATACGTTGTTCATGAAACTCTTCCCAGTGCCATATTTCTATGGATGCTAGTTAATTACACTGCTTCTGTCAGGACATTCCAAAGGGTCCGGTTAGGGCAACAACCTTCAGTTGGGGGAGTAGTCATGTCGAGGCATCATTAACATGTCTAAACGCTAGTGGATTGGCGTGTCTATTGTTGGTCCCTTACTATAGGGCTTCTTGAGGGCACAGAAGTCCAAGGAATCCCACATCGAATGTGGGGAATCCTATTCCATAGGCATGTACCTGAGGTTTTCCTCAGCTTCCCATGTTTAACATAGGGTATGCCGCAAGTTTAACGTCTGGCAGAGACGGATCGGGCTGATCAGAACACTAACTGGATTGGATCAGATTGAGGAACCCCTCTTGAGGGAACACCGATATCGGAGCCATCCCATGGGTGGCTTTCTGGATGCTGTGGAGAGAAGTGGGGTGGCATGATCTCACCGGGATGTGGCATCCTGAGTAAGAATCAGGGTGGATGATGGACAAGGGCATGGAGTGGAGGGGGATGAGATGGGGCTGTCATTGAGGTGACGGTGGTGATGGGCCTGGGCCTCGAAGAGACTTCCTACGTATCCCCGAGGCAGGGAATCAAGGTCCATGTAGTTTGATGTGGAATGGGGCTTAAACATTTAGGCGGCCCAAGGATATAATGTCGGTGAACCGACGTGGAGGGACCAGGGGTCCAGGTGGGATTGAACCTCATGGAGGCTTCCTACGTACCATGCCTTAGCATGGATCAAAGACCACATAGTTCAGGTTGGAGCGTGTCGGAGAACCGATGTGGATGAGGACCTTGGTCTGATGGTGTGGATATTACACTCTAGGTTGACCAGGTGTTGGTGAGCCGATGAAAAGGGGGTCAGAATGACCAACGGGTGGTGGGATTGAACCTCGTGGAGGCTTCCTACGTACCATGCCTTAGCACGGATCAAAGACCACGTAGTTCAGGTTGGACGTCGGGAGGCCGACGTGAAGGGACCAGGGGTCCAGGTGGGCTTTAACCTCATGGAGGCTTCTTACATACCATGACTTTGCACGGATCAAAGACCACGTAGTTCAGGTTGGACGTCGGGAGGCCGACGTGAAGGGACCAAGGGTCCAGGTGGGCTTGAACCTCATGGAGGCTTCCTACGTACCATTCCTTGACACGGATCAAAAACCACGTAGTTCAAATTGGGTTTCGTCCATGAACCGACGTGAAGGTGAACCCAGGGGGTCCACTGGTGGTGGGATTGAACCTCATGGAGGCTTTCTACGTATCATGCCTTGACATATATCAAAGTCCTTGTAGTTTGGGTATGCAGTTTAACATCATGTTGGATGGGGGCATACAGTTTAACATCATGCTGGACGAGGGTGGAACTTGACATGAAGAAATGACCGAGTGGTGGGCTTGAACCTCATGGAGGCTTCCTACGTACCATGTCTTGACACGGATCAGAGTCCTCGTAGTTCGCTTAAGGTGGGGGTCAGGGTTGGTGCTCACTCTAAGCTTACGTCAGTCATGCTCAGTGTGAGAAACAAGAGGTTTCAGGGACCTGACGATCACGTCGTGAAGGGTACGTCCATGGGAAACGAAGACGGGCTTATGCATTAGGCAGCCCATGGTGCTGGGACTAACTACAGGATGGAGGCCCGAAGTGCAACAAAGTGAAGAGGGAGAGGGATTTGGGACCGAAGAAAGGAGATGCCACATTCCCTATCACACCCTCCCCTGGCCTTGGCGTTGGGGAAGTATGGAGGTGCATGGGTGCAACCTTCCGTAGGATAGGCTAGGGGCTTACGCTCTAAGGCAGCCTTTCCCCCGTGGACAAACGCCACTCCAAAACGGAGGATATCATTCCATATGAGGAAGATTCCATTCTCGTGGAGACGAGCGGCGTAAAGAATGTTCGAGACGGGGGGACCCTGCATGCAAAGGACGGGGTCGGATCACAGTTTAACGTCATGTGTTGAGGAAGAGGTGTTTGGCAGTTTAATGTCCTGCAGCTCGGATGAGGTGGGTTTCCTCCGCACCCCTAGGACTTACATAACCGGAACCCTCTACTCCTTGTGGGAGGGAAGGCATAGGCAAGTCCGTTGTGAAGGGGGGTCACAGAGCGAACCATCGAGGGGTCCACGTTAGTGTGTCTATGAGAATAAGCAATAGTCATTAGTGCGCCTATGCGAAGAAGCATTTGGCAAAGCAACGCTACAGGTGGTATCATCCAGGGGACATTGAAATCACATCGTGCAAGCCTGGAGGGCTGCACAGGAAGAGGAATTGCCAAGAAAAGGGGTCCACTGGCAGGGACGTTGTGGATCTTGGTTGCTTTTCATAGTGGAGAGCACTTGCAAGGGGGGGTGCTTCGCGAAGTGGAGTGCCTTGGCCTTAGCATGGGGAATGGGTGCGAATGGGAGGTGCTTCATGAAGTAGAATAGTATTCGCAGAGCACTGCCTCATGAAGCGGAGGTGCCTCGTGAAGCATGGTGCTGCTCAGCAATGTGCTTCACGAAGTACAGTGATCCTGCCTTGCCATATGGATCACATGTACATGATGGGTGTTTCACGAAGCATGAACACTCCACGGCTTCCCGATTACCTTAGGGATCCCCTTCCTTCGCGAAGTCCCTTAGGCTTTGCGAAGGGCATCCCTCTCATAAGAGGGGCTCAAAACGAGACAAGGGGAAGGCATCTCACGAAGCAAAAAATACCTCGCGGAGCTCATGATTCCTGGGGCGAAGGGTGATTCGCGATTCAGGAGATGAGAAGCTGAAAGGTTGGATTGTCCATATCCTGAGTTCAGGGGGAGACCATTATTTATAGGCAAGGGGATCCGCGAAGCAGGGCTCACGCGGCACTAAGGGGGGCGTCGGTTTCTTCACGGCGGGTCGCAAACGTCAACCAGTTCGCAGTGGGTTACCGCCTCCTCTGCTTCGCGGTGGGCTCGCGAACGTCAGGTCATTCATAGAGCGTTACCACCTCTAGTTCTTTGTGGCGGTCTTGCAAACATCAGGGCATTCACGGAGCGTTACCACCTCTGAGGCTTCGTGGTGGTCGTGTTGCTCGAGGGCCCTCTGTGTCCGAGCTTCGCGAGGCAGCGCGCGGGCTTCTTTTTCTCCTTCCTTTTTCGTCCAATATTTTGGCGCCAACATATGTAATCTGCAATATCATATGTAACACTATAAAACACTTATATTACCTAACTATATCAAGGAAATGTATCTTAGAAGTAGTTATTAAGGCCCACTAGAATGATTTAGTTTTATTGTTAAATAATTCATTATTGGCATTGCACTAATAAATGGTCAAAGTTGATTTAGAATATTTTTTCACTAATATATAAATTAATATGATTTTAATTTGAATATAACCATTCTATTTTAAAAATCATGTCATGTTTTTTAGTATAATATTATGATTTTCATAAAGTTTATTTCCAAAAACATCATATTCATACCATTAAATGTTTTCTATAAAATAAAAATCACTAAGGTTGGGGACTTGATGTTTATAAAAAATAAACTAGATATAATTCTGTTGATATAAGTAGATTACATCCACCAGTTTGGGGTGGAAAATATGTGAAATTTGTTTACCAATATATTCTCCATCAATAGTCATTTCATAGGTTATCTTCCTTTATCCCTGGCTCTAGGAGGTTATGTATTCCTACCATACCCATTAATCCTTTGATTAGGTCATTGACTTGGATAACTATTGATTTCTCTACACATAATACATTGATTTTTTATTATCTCCTTTGTATGATCACTAACATCATTACTCAATTTAAATGATGTCTCCATTTTCCCTCTCTAAATATATACTTGATGTCCGACATTACCACAAGTAAAGAATCTTCCAATCGCCTTATTTCCATTATATTTATGTGTATTCAAACATTTTTGACATGTATGAAATTGAAATTTTTCCTTCAACACATGATATTTTAGGAGACTCCATCATTATCTTTTTTAGTGGGTTAGGGACATTGACTATGTTGACTTTGTTAATTGTATTTTGTGATAGTAGGTTTGGTATAATCATAAGGTTTCTCATTATAAAACATGTTTTAATAGTTTATTCATTGGGTTAATCTCTTCATTGTCCCTCATACCCATGGTTACTTCTAGTTTCATCAATTATTAAAACCAAAAGGGTTGACATGAATGAAGAAACATTCATATTATATGGATAGAATCATAATTATAAAGTGTAATTCAACCATAAAATGTAATAGAGATAGGACAGTAAACCTTTCATATACTTGTCTAGCTGGCATTGATTGGAGGGGTTCATTCATATGATGAAGTGCTCATGGGAGTAGGAGTTCTTTGGGCGGGTGTGGGTTGGGGTTTCTGGGAATCTAAGGTGTCTCAAGGAGGATATCACTAGGTGGTTTCTTGAAAACAACATGATGGATAATTCTGTGGAGTTTTTGCAAACTAAAATCGATGGGTTGGGCCAAATTTCAATATTATTGGGATGATATTACCTTCTTAAGGATCTATTACAATCACGGCATTTTGGTTGACAGGTTGTTGGAGGTGGAAAGAGATTATAGGAAACATTTTAGGGTTAGATTTCTAAAATATTGTGACCATAACTCTGTGCTTTTTCATAAATGTGTTAAAGAACATCAGTATATGAAGACCAACTTCAGGATCGCATATAGTTCTTATTATTTTGATATTGATGTCACTAGCCAGATGGACTTTGATCACTTCAAGTCGCTCCTTGATGGCAACCTTCCGGATCCTATTGGTTTTCTTGTACTGTTGGAGGGGTAGTCGACCTTCATGGATGTCATTTACAATAGAATTGTGTATGGGAGGAATGACTTCTTTAGGGCTCTCTCATATGGGGTTGAGGTTTCGGAAACTATCTGCAGCATGTCCCTGGACAACACTCCTAGTATGGATGGATTTTTGGCTGCATTCTATGTGGCGGCATGGGATTTTTTGGGGTTTTAGGTGACTAAGTCTATTTAGGATTTCTTCCAGGGAGGTGCATTAAATATGTGTGCTTGCTCATCCAAAGTGGTTTTGGTTCCCAAAATTAATGACCCCTCAACTGTTGAACATTATAAACCCATATCTCTGTGTAATGTTTCTTACAATATCTTGGAAAGCTTAATTTCTAGAAGGTTGGGCAAGGTGATTCTAAAAGTTATCTCTTAGGAGCAACACATCTTTATCAAAGGTATGGGTATTCAAGGAGAAATTGGGATAGCTAAAGAGCTTGTGGAAGGTGTTAATAGAAGGGTGATTGGGTCCAAAATTATAATTCAAGTTGACATGGATAACTATTTTGATAAATTCGAGTGGAGCTTCATTATTCAGACCATGAGGAAACCTGGTTTCCACGAATGGGTTTGTAACCACTATTTTCTATGATATTACTCTTTGTGGATAACTTCTTCTCTTATGGGAAAGTGTTTCAGTTTCTTCAAAAGTGTCTGAGGTTTGCGGAAAGGGGATCCCTTGTCTCCCAATATTTTCATCATATCTCTGGAGGCTTTGTCTCGGAATCTTCTCAAAGGATTGGATGAAAGGAAGATCCTTCCTTATCATTCGCGCACTTTGGATGGTACCTTATCTCACCTAATGTTTGTTGATGATATACTTATGTTCTTAAATTTAAGTAGGTATTCTCTTCATAATATTATGGAGTTTATGATGGTTTATGGTAGTCTAATTGGTTAGTGAATCAATTTCAGAAATATAAGTGTTTTTATTTCTAATAAGTGCTCTAGAAGGAGGGTTTGGGCTATCTAAGAGATCTTGGGAATTCAGAGGCAGTTTCCAATGATGTTTCTTGGGTCTACTATCTCAAATGGTCAGGTGAATAAGTTTTTCTTTGATAATATTGTCAACAAGATACTTTGTAGGATTCTTAACTAGAAAAACAATATTTTATCCTTTGGTGGTCATTTCTCCCTGATTAATAGTGTCCTAGTTTCTATTCCAATGCACATTCTTACCATCATCACTCCTCCCAAAGGGATCATTTGTATGATAGAAAATCTTCTGAATAAGTTCCTTTGGGATGAAAATGAAATGAGCCGATTCCATTGGGCTTCGTGGAGTCACTTAGAGAAACCAGTTGAGGAGGGTAGAGTGGACCTCAGAGATGTGTCATCTTCCATGGACTCCATGCAGGGTCGTCTAGCATGGGATGTCATTGAGGGAATGTCTATTTGGGATAAGATGGTTAAGTCTAAATATGGGCAACGTTGTGAGGATTGTGATAGGAGGAATATCTCTGTACTGGAAAAATGTTTCTTTATCATTTGGAGATTCTGAACGAGGTCTCTCACAGGGTGGTTGGGAGAGGGGATATTAACCTATGGAATGATAATTAAGTGGGGGATAAGTTTTTCTTTAATGGCTGGCCCACACAGATATATCTGTCAAAGAGGCTATCTGGTTTCCCCAACTTCTTGAGTGCATCCTAAATCAAGAGTAGTTGTCCACCATTAATGAAATAATTTTCTCAGAAGAGGATGACTGGTGCTGCTTTATTGGTCTAGGCTCTGGGTTTTTCAATGGCCATGCTTATCAAGAGATGATCCAAATAGGTTGTTTTCAGGATGAGTGGGCCTCCCGATTATGGTTCAAGGACGTTCCCACAAAGATGAACTTCCTAGTTTGGATGGTGAGAAATCAAGTTATTCCTATGATGGAGAATGTTCAAAGAAAAGGAGATTATTTGGATTCTAAATGCTTCTGATGCTCATCTCCCAAAACGGAATTAGTAATTCACTTGTATATTTCGAGCGATTGGGAGGTCATTATTTGGTCTACTTTGGGTCATTGGGGTTTTTTTATCCATCAAGTGCTTCCATGCAAGAATTCATCATTCGCTAGTTTTCAAATGTGGGTGTTTACGAATAAGAGTCCAAGGTGTGTGCCATTATCTTCATCGATGTTGTTTGGACACTTTGGGAGGCGTGGAACAAGGAAAGTCTAGAGAGGCAACATTCAGTTTATATTTTATAGATAAGACTGAAGGTGTTTTTTCATGAGTTAGGCTCTCTGGTTAAGGGTGGCCTACATTACCCAATCATTTTTAGTCTTCTCAATAGACCAGTGGTCCAGCCCAGATTTCATAGAAGTTAGATTGGATAGCGGCCCCAGTGTGTGGTTATAAACTCAATGTGGATGGATCCTTTTATGAATGGCCAGATGTGTGGGTTTGGCCTCCTACATAATGAGAATATATTGTTTTTGGTGTCTTTTAGCACCCATTATGGCCTGAGGAGTTTGTTGGGTGCATAAGTGAGAGCATTTCTTTTCGGAGTTGAGCTTTTCAAGAGCCTTGCACTGGTGGTTACGGAGGTCGAATCTGAATCAAAAACTCTGGTTTAGGCTTTTCATGGTAAAGTGGTCCCACCATGGAATTTTATTTTTTTGGTCTGGAGGTGCCTTTTGGAAATTATCCAGGATTGTGTGGTTCTTCATGTTAGAAGAGAGGCCAACTTTGTGGCGGATTCTCTCTCCCAGCGGTGCAATAATCAGGGTCATATGATCGTTTACTCGAGTTTGGGTTCTTTTCCTATAGAATTTAGTAACTTTGTTTAAGGGGATTACCTTGAAATTCACTATTTCAGACCCCCTTATCTTTGGTTGGTTGTTGGGAGTTTTCCCATAATTAATTATAAATAAAAAATCAATTATCAGTCAATAGATTTTCACAATTTCTCAATATTTTTTTCATTCAACCTATATCAATATTAGTTTGATCAAGGTTAAATTAATTTGGGTTATCTTAATATTCTCAACCTTATACTTCAATGTAACTAAGAAATCAATCTTCTATAGTGGTTTTTTATGATCATATGATCAGCCATAGTATTTCTCATGAACCTGTCAAACTAGTTTCATTGTAAGGGCTCATTCACCTCTCATTAGAATGATAGACGAGATATAATAGATCAACTTTTTTTTTGAAACTAACCCTAGAAGATTTTATTCCAAAACCATATCCACTTATAGTGTCCATATTTGGATGTATTACTCGGAAAAACAACAAAATATCTTCCTTACCAAATCATTAGGTATCATCTTATGCTTAGGATTATCCTTTTAATTCTCATTAATGTTCTCAAATGCAAATATCCAAAAATAACTATACCCTACCTTTGATACCAACTATAATTAACCAATTTATAAACACGCTTTATTACATGATGCATAACATAAACTTATAACAAATACAAAATGATGATATATAGGACTATAATCTTGGGAAAATAGATAAATAAATATAACCTCTTAAGAATATAGTCGATGTATTTATTTAAAACACTAAATGGTGTGCCTACTCCCATAAGTCCTATAAAACTACATGTGATATCATGGGGAAAAATAATAAATGGAAATGGTTAGATAAAAATACTAGTAATGGAATAAACATGGAAACAAATCATAATATTAGAGTTAAAAGGCATGATGTGATATCATAAAGAGAATGATCATAAGCCTGAAAACATAGTGTAAGGAAATTATATCATAAGAGCATGGAATCATTTATATATGGAAACATTATAACTGAGAAATCATAACCATATACCATGGATAAATCATGAGTCCATCATTATGTTTCACGTATTAATCCTTAGGGCATAGTTATATGCCAAGGATTACTCTCAATTCCATTATTATAAGACATGTATTACTCCCTAGGACATCAAAACTAGTTATTTTTAATCCCTAATCTTATACCTAAATTCTTATGAGACATTAACATTACCCAATTCATTATAGGTTTAAAATATACCCACCTTTCACAAAATAGGAAAATCACATTCATAATATATAAAATATTATATTTTCCTTAAAATGAAATATAAACCATACATAAATCATAAGCAGGATAAAACCATTGAGAAGTAAGAGTGTTTCACAACCTTTTATTAAGGAATAAACAAAGGATATGTCATATTAATTTCTAATATAATTTGGATATAAACCTTTTTGAACATTCATAATTTAAAAATAGAACATAGGTATTGATCATGGGTAGTCATTTTAGAAAATAATTCTCCAATCTATTCAATGAATTAAGAATAAAAAGAACCTCTTAAGTGATAATTTCTGAAATGAGCGAAGGAACTTTTAAAGTAGAAAAAAGGAATAATATTTTATGAAAAAAAATAACTAAAAATGGTTTTCATGATAAAAATATGGGTTTTTATAAAAACAATCAAGTTTAAAACATTTAATGGGGTGATACTTGACATGATTGTGGATAAATAGAAGTTCCCTTAAAAATCTGGTTTACATTAAAGAGAAGACAACTAAGGGATCATAAAAATGTACTTTCCCAAAAATGAAAGGTAATTTAAAATATTTATATATATAATGAGTGAATATATATAGAATATGGAATATATACTTGATAAAAAGATAATGTAAAATAGGGATAAAGAAAGAGAACATGTAACCAAAAGGTAAAGGGGGTTGGTCAGATGATCCCTTATGGCTTAAGAACATTATAATAAAAACCCCTTGAAAGGACAATATTTTGAATTTGAAGTAAAAATACCATGAATAAGTATAATACATGATATTGAATGAAAATTTGGTAGTATATACACCATTTAAAATAAATTAGGTGCATAACCAAAAATATGTCTCAAAGACGGATGTTTTCAGACGAAACCCTTACCTTTGTCTAAAAACATTGTGAAGTTGAACATAAATTCATTAATAATTAAATTGAGTTAAATAAAAAAATTAATAATCTCCATATTCTTTTATAATTATTTATATAAGGTTATTTTATTATATTTTGGTACTTATTTTTAATATAATTTCCACTTACATTGTTCACTCAATGTTATTTAGTTAATTTCATTGTAATACTTTCGGTTTAATGACCATGGTAAAATATGTTTGTAAAACAGAATTACAGTATAAAAAATTAAAGATTATTATATCCATTAATATTTCATTACAACATATTATATACAGTTCAAAAAGATCTTCATGAATGGACATAATTTAGGAAAGTTACATTAATATATAATTTTAAGGAGTCAATTCTACAATAAAAATTTATTGATAAATTGATTATATAGTAAATAATATTATCATTAAAAATGTTAGTTGTTTATAAAATAAAATTTATTATGCATTAAATACAATTTTATGTCCATTCACATATTCTGATAAGAAAAATTTCGAAACACCATCTCATGGAGGCAGTACTTCCCATGTACACACGGACGATAATCCCTTTTTATTAGAATGTAAAAGGTAGAAAATAAAATATAATAAAATTTAAGAATCCTTAAAATGTTATAAACATTATATTAACTTATTAAGTAGAATAATTAAACCATTCATGAAAGTCGTTGATGAAAAATAGGACATGTCATGAATGGAGGCGGTAGTCAGAACATGCGCATAATGAAGTTTTTATTTTTTGATTGGTTTTAGATGAAGGAATAAAATGGATACTATAATAGTATAATAACATACCAGCATATGATTAATAATGAAATTATCTTACTCTCATATATAGAAGAGGTTATAGGTCTTAAAATAAATAAATAACTAAAAACAAAGGTTAATAAATATGTGATACTTTTGTCGAGACTGTGAACTTTCTCTTGAAAGTCTCATTGAAAATGTAATAGTTATGTTATAGTATGGTGAAAAGAGGCTTTACATAGTTTAAGGAACTTCTAGGATAGAAAAATTTGGTATATTTTCATGAGTAATTTTATTAGGAGGATAATCATGGATGGGTTGGAAGGGGACCCCTTTTACAAGTGAAGAAAAAAGAATATTCCATTTAAAGGAATGTTAAGTATGGGATAATAATGGAAGTTCATGAAATATGGGTAGGTTAGGTGTGTGATGGTTGATGATACAAGTGGATATAACCTTAAATATAATAAATGATTTATATATTTTCTAATGTTCAAGTAAAATTTTTTAATTTCGAGTTGATTTCCTTTAATAATTTAAACACATATTATTCTTAATTAACTATTAAACATATAAATTATTTTATTACAAAAAATATAAGGAGAAACTTATCACCAAATAATGATATGATAAATTTGAATTTTGGATCCATATAACTTAATTAAATTTCTAAATAAGTTAAAATTAAATTTTAAATCAATCTAGATAATGTGTGGGAAAATGTTTTTAAGTAAAATGTAATTTTAATAGATAAGTTTTCATAATATTATTTAGCATTGATTACACATTAAGTTAGTGTTAATTAATTTTTATATATTTTTAATAATGGTATTATAATTTTTAATTTAAAAATGAATAATTTATTTTTAACAATACCCAATATTTATAAAAGAGTTATTCTTTGAAAAATAATCATTTTACCTGGGCAATTGATATTTACCCAAGGTAACATAATATTTATTTATAAATATATTTTGGACCTTATTAAATAATTTAGAACCACTAATTTTAAATTTTTTATCTATTTATTTATTTCATTAATTTCAATTGATAAAAAATAATTATAAAATACTAATATGTAAAGTATATAAAATAATTTTTGAGGAAATATTACATATATTCCAAAATATGAAATATATGTTTGTAATTCGATAAAGATATTTTAAAATATATAATTTTTCATTAATTACATATATTTGTTCAAGAAAAATATTTACTAAGTTTTAGTTTATGGATATATCCAAGTGAGGTATTTAAATCCACGGTATTTTCAAAAACAATATTTTCTACTATTCACCTAAAATCAATTATTTTAGAAGAATTACAAAAAATAATCTTATGATAATATTACTTTGGTAAATATAAACATGATGTTAATTTTTTAAAATTCATGTCTTAATGTTTATAAATATAAAATTAAAATATAATAATTAAATATAATAGAAAATATAATTTTTTATGAAATACTTTTTCCTATATTAACTTATCATTGATAAGTAGTGATAATGATTAATATATCGAACATAAAATATATCCATTTTATAAAATACATTTTAAGAACAAAAATATATTATATTAGTTCCTTATCTTTACTAATTATGTTAAATGTTTAAGGGAAATTTTTTTTTTATAAATATATATATATATATATATCATAATTATCTTACCAGTATTTACAACCTCTAATTCTGTAGCTACCTTGTGATGGTCTATATAGGTTTCATTTTTCGTATTTCAGGTGGAGCAGACCATAGACTATAGAATTTATCTAACTAAAATAACTTGGGTCTATATAAGTAAGTTCTTGAAAATTAACCTCAAATAACATGGATAAAATATGTTTCTTGATAACATAACAATTGGGTATCATATACACAATATAAAATTATATTAGTGTATAAAGTAAAATGAAACTCAATGAAGGGCGTTTAAAAAAATCACTTACGAATTAAGAATATTCTAATAAAAACCCCTTGAAATAAGGAGAAATTGAATTTGAAGTTAAAATAACATTAATGTGGATAATAAAATAAATAAATAACCAGTTGGGATTACATGAACAATTTAAATAAATTAGGTTCATAAATTAAATTTGTCTCAAAGAAGGGTGTTTTGTGATGAAACCCTTACCTATGTTAGAAATAATTCTATACTTTCACTAAATAACATGAATAATAAAATTGAATATATTAAAAACCATAATTATAAACTTATTCATCTATAATTAATTTAATTATTCCTATTTATTATCTTTTGGAACTTATTTTTAAAATAATTTTTGATTACGTTGGTTACTCTGGGTTGTTCGGTTAATTTCTTTGTAACAATTTCATTTTTTACCATGATAAAAGGTATTGTAAAATAGTTTCATAATATCATTATTTAAATATTAATATGTCCCTAAATATTCCATTAGAACATAATTTATAATGTTAAATAGGTTTTTCATTAATGGACTCGACATAGAAATGTTATGTTAATATGTTCTTTTTATTGGTTAAATATGCTAAAAATGTTTATTTCTAATATTGCTTATGGAATGTATAATATTATCATTATAAAATGTTAATTTTTTGGTAAATAACATATTTTATTCACTAAATACATTTTTATGTCCATTCTTTTAAGTTGAGATGGATAATGAGATAAAAATATCATCGCATGGAGGTGGGAATCTATATGTACGCATGGACGATGCTCCTGTTTTTCCTAGAATGGAATGATATTGGAAAAAAATATTGACATTTAAGAATAATTAAAATGTTATATATGTTATATTTTCATGGTAAATATCCTTTATAAACCATCTATGATCGGTGATGATGAAAAATAGGACACATCATGCATGGAGTTGGTAGTCATAAAATACAAATGATGGTGTTTTTATTTTTAAAGTGGTTTTTGAGGAAGGAATAAAAGTGATATTTATATTAGTATAATAACATAAAAAATATCATTAATACTAAATTCATCATACTCTTATGGATAAAATTGATTATTGTTGGTAGAATTGTTGGCATCAATATTTATGCATTTCACGCTTTGCTGTCAAAGATTCAAGGATCATGGAGTAATTCTTGGAAATGGCATACATGAAGGATTGGGGTTTATGGAGATTAATTTTGGACTCTTATATTCTAATAAGAATTTTATTCTTAGTAGTTGAGTGTTTTTCTTACTACCCTTAACCAAAAATAAGGCCTACACTAGTTATCTAGGCCAATTCAACCAAAGGACCATATGTGATAAGTGGTCAACCACACCTAGTGGGAGTCAACCTCAGCCATCCAACAGACCATAGGTAGAATAGATCCCTCAAGATACAAGTGGGTCCATGTATAGGGCCCATAGTGAGTTATCCCATTGGAATGCACGCATAGCCTAATCAATTAGTTCAGTGGAATGAGGCCTGTGTGATGGAGGTGATGCATGTGGTATGGGTGTCGACCCCATTGCCATTTTGAACTAACTGAATCACAAGATGGATTATATAACTAAGGGGAGGAGTGTCGGGATTTTGAAGGGGGGAGGAATTTTTTCCACATAGATCGAATCTGAGCCATCTGATCATGCCTCCCAGTGATCTGTATTGTCTGATCTCACCTCCTGTTGATCCCAGTCATCCGCTTAAAACCAATTCTTCATGAATTCATTTCAAACGTGAAGCATCCCACACCTCAAAAATTTTAATCAAGCGATACCACACACCATGAGACTCCATCTTCAACCTCCCACACCAATGCTACTAGTTCAACATGATATCTCAATAGCACCGCTCGCCTGATCACTCGGCAATCAATTTCATCACCATATTTAAAATTTTTCTAAATTCTCAGTTATTCTGAGATAACCAAAATGATCCACCGCAATCTCTAGTGTCCTTCCACATGATCCCCTTCCATTGATTGTAATTATTCGCATGATCATCCTTTGATCATGAAACCTATCCAAATTTAACATAAGTTGCATCGCACATAGTTTTATGACCACGAACCCCTTCTGCCTCCAGTGTATTTTCTTATGATTTCAATCGAACTTATCTAGAACATGGGGAATCACATAAGGAAGTCAAGGTCATTTAATTTTCTTTGATCATGTGACTAAACCAAAGGAAAGAATCAAAGGACATCACAAGAATTTTAGCAACCACGAACCCCCTCTGACTTCGATACATGTTTCATATGAATTAACTCATATTTATTTGGAACGTACTACATCATATAATGGAGCCAAGTGAATCGCATAATCATTCTTTAATCATGTGACCAAATAAGGGATAGTCCCTGGATCCATCGCAAGCATTTCAGTGAACACAAACCCCTTCTTCCTTTGAGTATTTTCCATCTAATTTAATTCAGATTTTTCTGATCATGCGACACCACAGGATAAAAATAGAGGTATTTAATGATCAAATTAAATGGTCATGAAATGAAATCTTCACGATTTCATATAGTACATGTGGTTTTCATCCCATGCAAAGTAGAAGAAGACTCGGCTTAACCTCACTTATATAAATCTATTCCCATCCAAAAAAATGAACAAAAAAGGAAGAGGGGAAGAGGGCTATGGAAAAGAAGGGGAATCCATCCATCATCACCAGAAGCCTCCTCTATGTAAATTAGGGGCCTCTCTCTCGTAATAATTCTCTACAGGATATGGCCTCAGGATATTATCGCATGATATTCACAAGATCACATGATCACATGAAAAGATAATTTCATGTAATTTCTTTTGTGGAGAAGTGCCCCCCAAATGGCTGATAACTCCCCATGGACATACATCCCCTTCATAAGAACCTCCTTTTCATACAATCACAAGGTGCAGCGATATTGTCTCGCATGATTCCTCTGGAATCAGGCGATCACATGGGAGTAACTGCATACATGCACATTTCATACATCTAAGGTCATATCCCATGAAGGAAACTATGGGGTGCATACCCTAGACACTTTCTAGTAAGACCTCCTAAAGAGTTTTTACCTAGGTCATGTGATCACATGATCCATGTAATCTCATGTGATGCACAGTGCACCCATACTGGTGCCCATGACTTTGAGCTGGCATGCATGATAACCCCTAGGTCTCGTGAATACTATGATCATCCTTGTATTTTTGTGATCACATTAAGCCTCATATATGGTTTCCTTGGCCTGCAAGTACCCTGCACAGGTCCATAGCATGATGGAGGAAACTATCACGAGACCCTTTTTTAAATACATGTGAATCATATGAATGGTGGAGCTTCATGATCTCATGATCCCCTCATCCTTTTATTTTGATAACCAAGATGGTTATCCCCCAATATGGGTTCCCCACATATGTGATTCCTTCATGCATCCCTAAACAAGTGACCATAATGGTCCCCTTTGGCCTTGCGATGAGAAGATCCGTCATGACTCGCAATGCCTTCATGCATCCTTCGTGGATACCCCTCTCCCAAGTAGGGAAGGTAGAGAGGACGTGAGACCCAGTAGTTCATGAAACCTCTTCATACAATATACAACCTCACCCATTCAGGCGTCAACAATAGACAGACCCACACATGATACTAGTACCCATTGTAAGGCCTCTTTGGGGTTATGCGATCCACAGACCTTCATGATGTTCCACCATGAGAACACCCACCATTATGCTCATGGACTCAACCATTTGAAAACTTCATGAATAGACCCTCCTATGGTCGTGCATCCTTCTACATGGACTAATAATTTCCCATGAATCTTATGGAATGATACATTTGGACCTTCACTTGCATTGCTTGGATGAGCACAAGACCCTAAACATATTTGTGAGACCTTACCGTCTAAGTGGTCCAAGAATAAACAATCATAAGAGTCCTCATGGGACTCAATATTCCATTAAATAGCTTGGTACATGTCACTTTGATCACGAAACGTTCCTTATACATGTCAGATTGATCTCACAACAACCCTTTGACATGTCACCATTATCGCATGACGACCCAAGGACAAGTCAATTTGATCAGAAGATAGCCCCTTGACATGTCAAAATTATCACAAGATAAGTTAATAAGTCCTAACGAGACATCATTGACCTATCAAAAAATCATGTGATGACCCATTAACATGGTGTCATTGCCATGTGATAATCTGAAGACAAGTCAATCCGATCAAGCAACAACCCCCTTGACATGTCTACAACAAGTCATGTTAATCATGTGAAGCACCTTGGAGTTGCCTTCCTTGATCATGTGAAGACATCCTAGTCAATTCACTTTGATCATGTGAAGGAGTCATTGAAATTTTGGAATGATCATGAGATTTTCCATAGACATGTACATGTTAGCAAGCAACAGTCTAAGGACAAGTAAGTTTGATCATGTGCAAGACCCCGGTCATGTCTACTTTAATCATGCACGAGACCCCAGACGTGTTTTCCTTGATTATGAGAATCCCTCTAACATGTAATCTTAAATGAGGTTAAGGCATCTAAGATAGGCCAGGTGATCATATGTGAGACCCCAAACATGTCTTCCTTGGTTATGTGAAGCATCTTATACATGTCTAATTCACCCATGAAAAGGCATCCAGTTCATGTTAATTTATTAGTTAGACACCCTTGGATGTGTATCTCATGTCGTATTGGTGCCCCAACATATTGGGTTGAGGATCAAGACATTCTCAGCAGGTATTTGAGACATGTCAAGAAAAACCTTAAGGACATTCCAACCTTGTTTGGTATACCTACTTAGACTCATTCCATGTGGACCCAACCTAATAATATTCAGCCACATTCCCCTTTGATGAGGGAAGTTTCCTTGATGTTCTAGGGTCATCCACTCATGTGACCCTGCTAACATCATTCTCTTGTATATACCATCATGGTCATCACCACCTCTCTTTAACCTTTAATAAGATAAATAATAAGTATACCACACAGGTAGCCCTGAGTGTAAGCTCTGACCAATTGGGAAACCTCAGTGTGTAATCCCATATCAACAACATGATATGTGTGTACCTAACAGATATTCCCGATGTGTAAGACCCTACTACCAACATAATAATATATGTCCCTAATGAATAGGGAATCTATCTTTTTATAAGAACCTAGAATCCCTAAAACATTTAGGATGGCCATAATTCCTCTGATTGTGATCATCCACCTTAGCCTATCAGCATGTTAAGGAATAAGTGAACTATGAGAAATCTAATTCCTTCCATAACTGAGATATATAGGATTCATTTCTAAGGCCTGAGGTCTAGATCAGATCCTCTATGAGATGGTAAACCATACCTCTCAAAGGGTGACTTTAATGTGTAAGCCCAGTATAAATATTATCACATGCAATGTGTCTGATCTACTGCTATCTCTTTTTTCTCACACCAAGCATGGATCACATGAGATTAGTGACTAATGATGATTGTACCAATATCATGATGAGAATTCCCCCAGTGAGGAATCACCATTGGGATGTAAGATTTATTGCATCTCATATTCTCTCAATGGTATATATTCTCGATATAGAAATCCAGGGAAGTCTCATATTCATAAGCCCCACCTAGGTCCCCTAATGTTGTATATCTCACGAAATAGAAACTCATCACAAGAACTATGTAGACTCTGATTCCTATCTTAAACAGGATATGTAGGATGCCTCCCTGAGTTCTAATCCCAATATTCACACACTTACCATATAACGCAAAACTACATCGATGGTTCCAGTCATACGATCGTAAACTATTTCAAACGAACTATGTGGGTTTTGATTCTTATTTCACAAGATATGTAGGATTTATCATAGAAGTTCAATCCCATCTCCAAGACACCAACCACCTCCCTAGATGACAATAAACTCTAGAGTGCTCGAACATGGCCATAACACAAATCATCATAACAAAATAAGAGATCCATAGAGAACTCGTGATATGGAAAACATTATTCCTATCAATACATGTTTCTAATCAAGTCATTGACATAGGGGTAACCAGTACCATATCAAGTTCTAGGAAGGATTTAATTAACATATCTTAAATCTATAAGGGAGTCCCTGAATAGAAAACAATTCCCCCTAAAAGGGTATGATGAGCCTGACCTCCCATCCTCTTGACCAATGAAAGTCCCTGAGAGTTGTTAGGCCTAAAAACCCAGATTACCACTGGCCTTTGGAAAGAAATTTCATACCCATATACAGATGAGGGAACCATTGGTAGTTTCTAGGGAAGACTAAACAAATGTCAAACCTAATGTGTGTGATTGAGTGATGCCTTAAAACCCCCTGCAATCAAACTGTCAAGAAAAACCCATTCCATGCCTTTAAAACCTAAAGAAACAAAAATAGTGAACTCAACATGAATTACTTTTACTATGTCATCCCTTACATGGGTCAAAAAGGATATATTACCTAGTTCCCATAATTCCATTTTGTTTCTTACTCATTGCACAACAAAACAACGATCTTGACATGTTTCTTCTAACCAAATTGAAAGGGGCTTCTATTTTACCTTTTAACTGTTAAAGTTATTGATCAAACATGTAATATTATGTAAGATGCTACACTAATAAGTTTTTTTTGTATTATTCCTAGTACTTCTCAAGATTCCTTGTAATAAAAATGATGTCAACAAATGTGCCAATGGATTTCAAGATCACTAGACAAGCTGCTTTAGCCCTGAGGCCCCGATGTACGTTATCACCAACACACCACTTCTAGTATCGGTTGGTGAAAGTCTTGGGATAGGAATACCACATAAATTGTTCCATAATGAATCTATGATTGGTTTGTGAAATCCTTTTAAGGATGATTTCTCATCGGCCGTCTTTCCTGTGACATTTCATAGGAGAGGAATTGGCCTTTACCGCCACATTCAACAGTTTTGGGAACCTATCACTAGAATGTAGCAACATAAACCTTACCTATGTCGGGGAGGTGAATGAGGATAGTAAAAATAGAAAATCAATCACCAAGAATATTCCTAGGAAGATACCATCCATTATGATCATCATCATCGATATGCAACCATAATTCCACAAGGTGTTGTAGAGGAGATTGTGCCTACTCCAACTATCTAGGATGAGGAACTCAGCTGGAGATCCCACCTGGGGTATCCAAAAAAATGTAGTTCCATAGAAGGATAATATGAATAATAATACCACCCCATATGAGGTGCACCGGTGTATCCTAATAGTGACATAGAATAAATCTTAGATCACTACTATCTAGGAGCCTATGACTTCATCACAGCTAGTCTGGTGACTATGGAATCCCAGAGAACACCCCAGCCAGCAGGGCTGAGGGATTTTTTACCATATTCTACCTCAGGATTGTCTTAATCATGGGAACAAACACACAAATGGTACCATGGGTACAAACCCCCCAAACATTACATCAGACACCAACCCTTCAAATGAGGTACTCCATCAAGGAGGAACACCGCCCTTCTTGTGTCTCATTCAATATGATATTCATCGGATCAAAAGAATAATTATTAGATCCGAATGAGCATGATTATAAAGAATAAAATAATACCTTTATATAGTCTTATGGATCACAATAGGTCGGCCTACCTTCTACCATAGGCATAGAGAAATAAAGTCTCAGTTGTATCTTCTAAGCATCTACAGGAGGTGTTACCAATCATGTTGGTATTTCATAAGGTAAGGAAAATGGATCGTATGGATAGTGGTAGCACTGGATTTGGTATCTTATATCCACATTATAATTCCCATAATCATCCAATCACCCTTCCACTCATAGAGGAAGGGGTTTTTTCATGGATCCCTCCAACTATCCCCTTGAGTATGGCAAGGAAGTTTCTATAGAATAATAGATCAATCAACTCCAAAAAGAGAATAGAGATCTATAGGAGATAATTTTGGGAATAATTTTGAGATTTACACCAAGGGATGATGTTCTTGTGTTTGATTATAGAATCCCTCTTTGTAGTGAAGTTCCCCATCCCACAGGGTTGGGGAAATTTTCATATTTTTCATCCCCTAATTGGGAGAAATCCAATCATTGTTCCACCTCACCCTAGACCACAAGGATGGGGTAATTTCTATATTTTCCACCTTCACACCAGGGATATTATAGAAACCATATGACCTTAGGTGTCTCCAAAAAACCTTCAAGGGAGTCAGTCCCTTTTAAAAAATGGTATGAATCTCTGACATTCAAGACCCCCAATTCTCCAACACCTTCCCCCAAATCAATGGATATCGAGACTCTGTACCCCAGACTCTAGACTCAACCATACACCAACACCAATGGTGGAACAGATAACATGTGGGAGAAGCAGTCTGGTCACCCATCTCTTAAAGATAAGAAGAAAAGGTATATTCTTTCTAAGAAAAATATATTCCATGTTATTTCAATTATTCCAGGGAAAATGGTTTTATAGATCTCTCAATGATTATAAGATTGAGAAATTTAGGGTTTATTTTCCATGATAATTATTTCCCCGAGCATCAATGTCTTGGAAACACAAAATGAGATTTATTTTCCTTTAAATATTGGCTTCAAGTGTATATGGACATGGGGATATTGGAACCACCAACTCCTGAATCCCCACTCAAGTCATATGATTACTCTAAATAGGGTGCATCTAATGTATAGAAAAGCATGGGCCACCTACCGCCTAAGGATAAGTGACCATATTTCAAATCAAGATTAAAATAAGCCTATTATTTCCAAACAAAGAATGTCTCTAAATATTTTGACTTCACCATGGAAAATGGTTTTATAGAACTCACAGTGATGGAAAATTCGCATGAGGTGGGATTGATAGGCCATTAAATCAATTTCCCCTACCATCAATGTCTTGGGAACACAATATAATGTTGTTTTTTCTTCAAATATTGGTTGGAGGAACATGTATTTGTAGGCTTGAAAGAGTTGAAAGATCCAGAAACTCATTTAATATGAATAAGGGTTTTGTAAGCTCATTCAGAATATCCTCTCTCTTGATAGGTTACTCATCTTCATCCTTATCACCAAACATTCAACTGCATGGATCAATTCCTTACCACATGACAATAAACTGAACAACTAATGTCCTTACTGTAATATGTTAAATTGAATGGATCATGTCTGTACTACATGACATTAAACTGTATAGCTAATGTCCTTAATGAAAGATGTTAAATTTTATGGATCATGTCCTTACCATATGACATTAATTTACATGGATGGAATCCTTATTGTAAGACATTAAACTACACAGCTAATTCCCTTACCGCTAGACGTTAAACTTCATAGATCATGCCCTTACCAAAAGATGTTAAAATTAATGGATCTCTTCCATACCATAATAAGTTAAGATACATGGATCATGTCCTTACCATATGACATTAAACTACATAGCTAACATCCTTACCACAAGACATTAAAATACAAGGATCACATACTTACCACATGATATTAAACTACAAAACTAACATCCTGACTACAAGATGTTAAACTATATGGATTATGTCCTTTCCACATAAAATTAAACTTCATGGCTAACCACTTCACTTCATGACATTAAACTGCATGTATCATGTCCTTACCACATGACATTAAACTACACAAATAATATCCTTAACGCAAGATGTTAAACATCATGGATTATTTCCTTAAAGAAAAATAATTAAACTACATAGATATTTTTCTTACTGTAAGATGTTAAACTGCATGGATAATGTCCTTACCACATGACATTAAACTACACAACTCATGTCATTGTCGTATGATGTTAAACTACATGGTTCCTCTAGAACTACATATGGATTGATTCTCATTTTCAATGGGATATGTAGGGACTCATTTATCATATATCTTGTTCCAGACACTACATGACATAAAATACTCCTCCTCTATTCTCCATTTCCTCTGAATTGTGAAATAATACCTTGTCATTCATTGTTTCTTACACCGAGCATAGCTCACATGAGCTTAGGAATTACTGAAAAGGTTTCCCCAAAAAAAACAAGGTTTCGAGGATAGAGATAAAATCATTATAGTCCTGAATGGAAGAATACAAAAGGAATACTATAATTCCTCACTGAATGATGTTAAAATGCATGGTTGATGTCCCCTACACAACATAAAACTGTATGTTCCTATGGATCTCTCCCAAGAGGACCATCGTTGCTGGTTCTGGTCTCCCGCCACATTTACATTCTAGAACTACGAATTGTTTGATTCTCATCATAATGAGATATGTAAGGATTCTTGGATCCTATATACTGGCCTAGCCACCTATATTCATGTCCTTACCACATGAATAAAAACTACACAAAACACATCCCAGTCATAGGATGATAAACTATGCAGCATCTCAATCTCTAGGAGACATCATCAGCATCAGATGGGAAAGTCAGCATACCACATGGTGACAGTTCCCCCTTCGAGACTTGTGGAGCCACCTATGTTGGGGAGGATTTCTATAACAAGGGAGGTAAGAAATCAATGTTGGATGATGATATACATATTTCATCTCCAAATAGATTAGGAAATTTTCCCTGTAAATCCCTAGAGTTTTCTCAATAGTGACTAGGTGCTCCCCATAAGCTTGGTCGAGGTCGACGATCTAATCCCAGAGGTCCAAGCCTCATCTATACTCATTGATAGTGTAAAATTAAATCATATCTTCCATCTATCTATAATGAATAAGATAATAAGGGATGATAATTTTACCTCTCATGGACTCTCTCACCCTGATAGTGACAGAGGGGCCCCATATTTCCATATTCATCTAGAAATGTCTCCACAGGCTCAAAAATGGAGGAAGATGAGGCTGAACTTAGGAATTCCCCTACAGCAATTGAGAAGGTTTTCTCCACCACCATCAATGAACTCAGGTAGATAAATTGGGGAAAAGAGGAAGACATGCAGCCTACACTGATTAGTTTCTTTATGCCTCTAAAAGAGAGAGATATTTACAACACATTTTAGAAGTAGCATCGATATGTGTTCACTTGAGAGTACATAGAAATTTCTGGACTAATCCCAGATGTAGCTACACACCATCCTGGGCTACCCAATGAGCATTGAGGATTCAAGAAGGTATCCAGGAGGATGCACCCCTCTCATGTCACCAATATAGAGGCGGGAGATTAAAAATTCATCAAAGATAATTTCGTTCGATAAACTGTAATACCCAAGATGTCTTTGTAACATCATCCCCATTAATATAGTATGATGAATACTAATAAGGCTTAAAAATTCTCAAGAAATATCTACTACACCCATCTTTCCTGATGCATCCAGTTGAAAAGAGGCCACTCATCTTATATGTGGCCTCCATGGAATGATCAATGGGAACCATCCTCACACAAAAGAATTATTCAGGGAGTGAGAATAGTCTCTATTACCTAATTTATACTATGCTAGGTACTGAGACCAGATCTGATGTTAAGAAGAACTACCTCACACTCATCTTCGTAGTGAAAAAGGTGAGGCTTTAATTGTAACAACACAAAGTCCAATTTGTATCTCATATCAATCCTCTCAAGTATATCCTTGGTTGTCCAATGTTGAATAGGTTCTTGGAAAGATGGGTGATCATTCTTTAGTAATATGACATATAGTTTCTGTCACAGGAGTCAGTGAGAGGACAAGCCCTAGCTAATTTCTTTGTAGCACATCCTGCCCTGGTGAATATAATGGATGACACTAAGATTCTAGATGAAGAGTTATTTTATTCCAATGACACTCCCAAGATGTGGGATATGTTTTTTGATGGTTCCTCATGAAGCCCTATTGGAACAAGGGTAGAAAACCTGAATCTCAATTAGGTTGTCTTGGGGATTGTATTTGTATCTCCTGAAAAAGTGGTTTTTCCATACTCTTTCTCACTATTTGAAGGCTGAAAAAATAATTAGGTAGAATACCAAGCCCCCGTCACTATGTTGGAATTAGCCCCATAGTTGCAAACAGCCTACTTGGACATCAAAGGGGATTCAGAGTTAGTGATAAAGTAGTTCAATAGCGAGTACACCATCAAAAAGAGGAATTGGACCCTCTCACGGGCTACGTTAGGGGACTAATGGTAGAATTCCATTTTGAACTCGTGTTTCATCATGTTCCCTGGTTATAGAGTGATCATGTTGATGCATTGGACAATATGGATATTGTCTTGGCCAACCCTAATCAAGAAGTATAAATCATCCATATTACACATCGGAGAATGGTATTAGAAAGCGCCATTTGTGATATAGAAGAGGTCAATCAGGTCAACACTAACCCATAGCATGATGCACCAATAATCACCCCTGGATGGATGGATTCCATAATCATCTATCTACATGATGGGACTCTCCCAAAAGATAGAGCCATAAGGGAACTAATTTGGCACCATGTAACGAACTTTACCCAATGAGATGGCCCTGAATGAGAAGAAAACCCTCTATAAGTGTGGATTGATGGGATCATCCTTATAAGAATAGAAGAAGAATATATTTATTCCATCATGGAAGAAGTCCATATGGGATCTTACGACGACCATCAATCTATAACTAAGATCTCCCACCATATCAGGAGGTTTGGATATTACTAGTAAAGCATGATGCAAGACTATGTGGAATTCACCAAGAAATGGAATGCATGTCAAATCCATGAAAACTTCATCCATGGACCTCCAAAATTTCTACATACATCTAAATATTCCGAGTCATTTTCCATTTGGAGGATGGATGTTGTGGGGTCGTATCCCCTAGCCACAGCTAAGCAGTTCATGTAAATCCTTACTACTACCGACTTATTTTCCAAATGGGCTGAGAAAATACCCCTAAAGGAATTCAAGATAAGGAATATCATCAACTTTGTAAAGTCCCATATCATCACCGAGTTTGGGGTCCCTCGCACAATATTGATGGACAACGACACTAATTTCTATTATGAATAATTGAAGAAGTTGTACCATGAGTACAATATCGAGTTTAATAACTTATCTCGCTATCATGAAACAAAAAATAGATAAATAGAGTCCTTCAATAAGACTATTTAAAATATACTTTATAAGATAGTGAACAAGGATAATAAGTCTTGTATATAAAAATGCATCCATGATTTTGAGCCTACCGTACTACCATGTGTACTACTACACAAGAAACACCATACTCATTGGTGGACGAGACTGAGGTAGTGTTGCCTATGGAAGTCCAACTACCCTATTTTCGAGTATCCATCTACAGGAAACTATCAAATGATGAGAAATAGAAAAAGTGACTAGATTAATTAGAATGGGTTGAAAGGAATATGTTGTATACACTCCACAACCTTGAGGTCCACCAAAAAAGGATTTCACAGTCCTTCAAGAAGAGGGTTTTCCTCTGCTCATTCCTCCATGGGGAACTATTATTGGTCCTCAGAACCATAATGATACCAAGAAAAGACCCCAAATCTAGATCCCCAATGGGAGGGACCTTACATCATACATAAGTTCTTCCTCAAAGGGGCTTACTCATTGGAAACAATGTATGGGGAGCGTGTCACACCACCAAACAATGAAAGATTTCTCAAGAAATACTTTTCATAACTACCTGCATAAGGGCATCCACATTAGTGGAAGGCCCGTCACTTGTCCTAGTTACATGACATTAAACTATAAAAATTCATCCTGGCAGCAAGATGTAAATCTTTGCAGAAAATTATGTCTCTATCTTAGGACATTAAACTGCACAGCCAATGTCCTTACCACATGACATAAAATTATACGAAATCATGATATCCATCTCTATTCACATTGATTCACTTACATCCTAACCACATTATGTTAAACTGCATAGTTATTCTAGAACTATGTGTTCCTTGATTCTCATTTCCAATGAGATACATAGGGACGCCTTGCTCTTATATCTCATTCCATCCACTGCATGATACAAACCACCCTTGTTGTACCCTCAACTATCTATGCATTGTAGGGAAACCCTTTTCATTCCTTATTTCTCACACTGATCATATCTCACACAAGCTTATGAATTGCGGAGGGGACTTACCCTCATAATAAAGTCATAAAATTACACAATAGGTACATTATGATCTTGAATGGAAAACCTTAAAAGGCATACCATGAGCCCTCACCTCATGACATTAAATTTCATATTCAATGTTCTTGCTGCATGACTTTAAACTGCATGGTTCTTCAGAACTATGTGTGGATTGATTCTCATTATCATGAGATATGTAGTGATTCCCACACCTCCACCTTTGGGCCCAACCAAAATATTCTCATCAATTCACATCAGTTCACCCTCATCATCACTTTATGAAATTTAACTATATGGGATCTCAATAAGTACATGTGGTTTGATTCTCATCCTCATGAGATGCTTAGTGATGCCTGGACATCCATCTTTAGTCCCAATTATGATGTTTCCATTTATTCAAGCCAGTTCATACTCATATTCACTGCATAATGTTAAACTTCATGGAACATCAAGAACTATGTGTATCTTGATTCCTATCAATCATAGGATATGTAGTGACATCTGGATCTCCAATCCTAATACCATCCATAATGTTCAATGAAAATAATTCCCACCTCCACATATGGGTTATACCTACGTAGAGTATTTCCTGTTCAAGAACTAAGTGTGACTTGATTCCTGCTCTCATTGGATATGTGGTCATGCGTTAATTTCTAACACTGATCCTAGTTAAAACAAAGAAATATAAAAAAGCACCCCTCTTTTCATATGGGTCAAACCTGCACAAGGGAATTCATTTAGAACTATGTGTGGCTTGATTATCATCCTCATGAGATATTTAGTGATGTCCAAGTCTCCATGTTTGGGCCCATCTATGACATTTCCACACTTTCAAGTCAGTTCCCATTTCCTTACCACATGACATTAAACTACATGGAAGTATGTCCTTGCTTCATGATGTTAAATTGGATGGAAGTACATCCTTACCGCATGAAGTTAAGCTTCCTGAAAGTACATCTTTACCGTATAATGTTAAAATGTATGGAAGTATGTAATTATTGTATGATGTTAAACTAAATAGAAGTATGTCCTTAATGCATGATGTTAAATTGAATGTAAGTACATCCTTACCACATGATGTTAAACTGCATGGAATTATGTCCTTACCGAAAGAAGTTAAACTACATGGAAGTCCATCTTAGCACATGATGTTAAACTATATGGAAATATTTCCATACCATATGATGTCGAAACTGCATGGAGGAAAGTACATCCCCACTACATGATATAAAACTGGGAAAAACCATCACCCATTTTTCATTCCTTATCAATGGACCACAAGAGACTTTCCCCAATCAACCAGTGTATGGGGTTCTTCCACCATCTTTTAAAGTACCACAATCCATAAGAAATACTTCATGCCTTGGGTGTATCAGATCATCATAGCCTTCCATGTCCATTGGAAAGGATATCAAACTTCAAGGTCCTTTTTCTTGACTATGCATACATTCTCATGGATCCTACATATGTGCCTATGGATATTAACCAAATGTGTGACTCTAAGAAGGGACATTCTAATCCTCATATGCCCTGACATCACTATGACAAAACTCAATACCTCAGTGTATTTGAACTACTCCAGGTATGAATATCCCATATCATAACTCATGACCTAATAACCTTGATCTGTAATTTACAACACTTTTACCTCTCACTCATAAGTATGTTGGAGTACTCTTATCTCTAGGAATCCTAATTAGAATCTTTTGTAACATTTCCTATATCAATTCCAAGTTTTTCATGACCATAAAATACAAATACTGGCATAAAAGCTATACAAACTTAAACTCTATCCTATAATAGTCCAAATTGAAAGACTCTAAACTGCTAGTGAAAGAGACACAAAACTTGTTAGGTTGAAAACATGAAAATGTATTCATGAGAAAAATCTAGTTCTTCACTCACTAAACTCTTCATCTTAAAAGTTTTGGAAAAAATAAGGGAATAAATAAATAAGGAATAAATCTCATATGGTCTAATCTGTAGCCTTAGTAAAATACAATCTATGCTCGTTGGACCCTTGGTCTAGGATAAAATTAGAGTAATGATTTATAACATTTCATCATCGGGAGAATATGTTCTACTAGTGGTGATGCAACTTTTAGGGTGCTCAAAACCTTCTTGGATCATACATTTTCCATTAATCCCACTTTATGATCTGAAGCATCTCAGTTCATCACAACCCTTTCATTTCCCATAAAAAATAAAATAGATCTCTCTACTTGGCCATGTTATTGATGCAAGGGCTCAAACCCACCAACCAGAGACATCTTGGCATGGTATAAATGGATTTTTGATTTAAGTGAGTTTGGTGTAATCATGACAGAACTTATCAACCCATTGTGTTTTAAGATATCCTCAGTGTGGCTGCCCCATACCTTTCTCATGACCTAAGCACTTTATATTATGATTTACAATCTCTATATCACACTATTCAAGAAGATTCGATATCCTCGACATTACATCACCATGTTTTGTACCCTTTCTCAAGGCTAGAATGTGACCCTTCATTCTTAAAAATTTTGATGGCTCACACCTCATGATTCAAAACCACAAGGCATAGGGCTCAAGATATTCAATAAGAGATAAGTTTCCCTAGGGTTTTAGAACCCTTCTTGGATATCTTTCCTTCCAGACCCAACTTCATCTTCTAGATTTTTGAGTCTCCATGAATATTTCATAGCCCCTGAAAAGGAAAATTGATCTCTATGTTTGGCCATGCTATTGATGCAAGGGATCAGACCCACCGACTTGAAACATCTTGTCCCATTATAAAGGGATTTATAATCCTTGTGAGCCTAAAAAAATATTGTGGAACTTGACACCCCATAGTGTTTTGGGACATTCCTGACATGTGTACCCCATTCCATATTACCTGGCTCAGACTTTTTGATTGTTACTTAGATTACCCATATTCCAACTATCCATGTTGGACTAGATTTTCTATTATTTCACCCTTATCCATATTTCCTTCCATAAACCTTCCATAATCCCTTATAAAATAGTAGAGATCATATTTTCATGGCCCTGCTATCGATGCATAAGGGATTTAACCTGCTAACTAAAGGCATCTCATCCTTGTAAGAAATGAGCTCCAATCCTTATGATCCTTGGAAACACCATAGTGGAACCCATCACCCCATAGTGTTTTGAGTCATCTTGGGTCTTCTATCCCCATATTCTATAAGGTCCAAGATATAAGACCTTAAACTGTAATGATAAGAACATCCATGCTCAATGACCTTAAATTATATCACACCAATGGTCTAGTTTTCAAGACCTTAAAATAACAAGAGATACGATGCTCTCCAAGATGAAAACCCAATAGGGGCATCATGGGAAAAATTTGAGTATCTTCCCATTGGACATACATGTATTGTGACCCAAGAAATATTAATCAATTATAAAATTTAATAGGCATAAAAACTTTTCAATAAAAAACCTATAGGAAGGTAGCCTGAGAAAAAGCTAAGTTCAAGCCTGCTAAATCTTCCCCATATGAATATTATTAAAATTTTAGTGAAAAAACAAATAAAAATATACAAAAATTATGGGGACCATCATATGGTCTTATAAAAAATAAACTATTCTTTCTAAGTCCCTAACTTTGGAAAAAGTTAGAGTATTCGGGAAGGATACCATTTCCAAATTGCCCTTATAAATCAGAAAATCTCAAGCCTATCAGAGGAGGTTCAACAATAGAAAATTTAATATTAGTGGAAATTCAGGAAAATTATCAAAAAAGAAACTTTTTGAAAGTAAAGTACTCAAATCTAGGCAATCGGATCTGTTTGGTATTACACACAAAAGATGGGCATCATGGGTGATCTGATCAACGTCTCCACCGAAACATGGATCTTTACCTAGGATTTCATCAAAAAATAGTGATATTTCCACTCTTATGTATGAGCTATATCCACTTAAGTACATTGATCATATATTTATTCATATATTAAACTATGTCTCCTATACATGAGTTTGATCTATATAGTAGTATATTTTAGAACTACATGCGGCTTGATTCCCATCCTCATGGGATACGTAGAGACTTCCAAGTTCTTTACTCTTGATCTATCAAATAGTTCATTTCCACCCAACCCCTATTCCATTCTACAATTAATATACATTCCAATTTTAGGGTATCCATTTTCCAAGTCAAAGATACTTCCTATATTGTATTTAGATGAGAATTTATGGCTAGATGTATTATCTTTATAACACTTTAGAGTTCCTCAAGCATACTAGAGATAGATCCTCTCAGAAATTTCATTATCTTGAATTGTTAGATATTCATATATGTAGAAAAGTGACAATTTTTACCTTAGAACTAGATTCTTTTAATTTTGATGAGTCTCATTCTAAGGGGGAATTTTGTTGGAACCAATATTTGAGCATTTCACACTTTTCCATTAAAGATTCAAGGATCATGGAGTAATGCTAGGAAATGGAATACATGAAGTATTGGGGTTTAAGGATATTACTTTGGGAATCTTATATTATATTAAGAATTTTATTCTTAGTAGTTAAAGTTTTTTGTTAATACCCTTAGCCAAAAATAATTCCTACACTAGTCAGTCGGGCCAATTCAACCACAGACCCATATGGGACCAGAGGTCAACAATTCCTAATTGGAGTCAGCCTAGGTTGGCAAGCGGATCACAAGGATAATAGCTCCCCTAAGAGATAATAGGTTCCATGTATATGTTATGTGGTGTGTGAGCCTGCAGACACGCTGGAATAGCCTAAGCCATTATCTCAGTGGGCTGAAACCCACATGATGGAGGTGATGCATGTGGAATGGGTGTCAACCCTGTTTCTGGCTCGAACTAACCAAATCCATGAGATGAATTATATATTGAAGGGGAGGGATGGTGGGATTTTGATGTGGGATGGAATTTTTTCATGGAGATCAAATATATGTCATTTGATCATGCCTCCTAGCGATATGTGTTGTTCGATTGTGCCTCTCGCTGATCCCATACATTTGCTTCAAACTAGTGACTCACGGGTTCATTTCGAACTCGAAGCATCATGTACCTCACGAATTAAAATCAACTGATCTCGCACACTATGAGACTCCATCTTCAACCTCACACACTGATGCTACCAGTTCGACATGTCAACTCAACAATGTTGCTTGCATGATCACTCGGTGATCAATGTCATCACCATCACCGATACTTTGTGGATGTCTGAGTGGGTCTGAGATAACCAAAAGGATCCACCGCAAGATCCAATGGCCTTCTGAAAGATCCCCTTCCAGTACTTGGAAGTCGTCACATGATCATCCTTTGATAATATGACCGAACTGAAGATAACAAAAGAGGTATCAAAAGTATTTTTATGACTAAGAACCCCTTCCACCTCTGATGTATTTTCATCCTATTTAAATTTATCTAGAAAACATGGCATCTCATAAGGGATTTGAGAGAATCATATTTCCTTTGATCATCTGACTGAACCAAAGACAATCACTAAAGGATTTCATAATAATTTCAGCGACCGCGAACCCCTTCTGCCTTTGATGCATTTTTCATATGAATTAACTTAAATTTATTTAGAACACAAATAATCATATAATGGAATCAAGGCCATACCATAATCATTATTTTATCATGAAAAAAAAATAAAGTATAGTCCTCGAAGACATCACAAGAATTTCAGTGATCGCAAACCGCTTTCACATTTGAGTATTTTCCATCTGATTTAATTTATATTTTTTTGATCATGTGATTCCATAGGAGAAAAACAAAGGCATCACATGATAAAATTAAATGATCAAGCGATGAAATCATCACTGCATCATCCAGTGCACGTGGTATTCATCCCATGAAAATCAGTGTAAGACTTGTCCTCCCATCACCTATATAAACCTTCTCCATCTAAAAAATGCAAAAAAAATTAAGAGGGGGAATAGGGCTCTAGAAAAGAATGGGAAGATAGCCATCATTATTAGAAACTTCATAAATGTACATCAGGGGCCTCTCTCTCATAAGAATCTACTGTAGTATGTTGTCACAGGATCTAATCATGTGATATTTTTAAGATCATGCGATCTCATGACAAGATAATGCCATGCGATTTAATTTATGGAGTAGTTCCCCTCGAGCAGTTGATAACTCCCCATGGATTCGCATCCCCTTCACAAGAACCTCATTCCTTGTCCTACAATCACAACATGAAGTGAGATTGTATCTCATGGTTCCTATGTAATCATGCGATCACATTGGATTAACCGTGGACATATGCCTTTCATGAATCATAGGTCGTCACCCATGTAGAAAACTATGGTGTTCATAACCTATGAACTCTCCACCAAGGCCTCCCAAAGATCCTTTTCTTGGGTCTTATAATAGCTTGATCCATGGAATCTCATACAACGCATGGTGAACCCATATCGGTGCTCATGAGTATGAGTCAGCGTGCATGATGACCCCTGGGTCTCATGGATACTATGAGTTTCCTTTTCTAGAAGTGATCACAGGTATCCATTGATAAGATTTTCTTAGCCTAAAAGTACCCCTTGTTGGTCCTTATAATGATGGAGTAAACCATCATGATACCCTTTGTTGAAGACATGTGAATCGCATGAACAGGGGAGCTTCATGATCTTTCGAGCCTATCATCCATGGATTTTGATAACCACAGTAGGCAGACACCGATATGGGCACCCCGCTTATGAAATTCCTTAATAAATCCTTAAAAAAGTGACCACGCTGGTCTCCTTAAACCATGAAATGAGAAGAGGCTTCATGAATCACGATGCATGCATGCATCCTTCGTGGATACCCCTCCTCCATACTGGTAAGTCAGAGAGTATATACAACCCAATAGGTCATAAACCCTATTTATAAAAGATGAACCCTCACCCATGTAGGCATTAACAATAGATAGACCCACACATTGTGGCAGTACCCATCTCAAGACCTTTTTGGGATCATGCTATATTCGGACCTTCATGAGGTTCCACCATGTGAACACCCTCCAGTATGTTCATATCCTCAACCCATTGAAAAATTCATGATCAGAACCTCCTATGGACATGAATCCTTCTACATGGACTAATAATTTCCCATGAAACATAAGGCATGATCTCTTTGGTCATGCACTCGTTGTGCTTGGATGAGTGCAATACCCTAAACATATCTGTGAGACCCCGCCTATGAGTGGTCCAAGGACACACGATCAAAATAGTCCTCATAGGACTCGTGATGTCATTAGATAGCTTTGGAAATGTCACTTTGATCATGATACATGCCTCAAACAAGTCATATTGATCTCACGACAACCCTTTGACATGTAACTTTTGTCACGCGATGACCTAAAGACAAGTTATGTTGATTGTGTGATAACCCCTTGACACATCTGTTTTGTCACAAGATAAGATATTAAAACCTCACAAGACATCATTGAAATGTTGGAACAATCATTAAATGACCCATTGACATGATGTCATTACCATGTGATAATCTGAAGACAAGCCAAGCTAGTTAGGTGATAACCCTCTTGACATGTCTGCAACAAGTCAGGTCAATCATTTGAAGCACCTTAAAGCTGCCTGCCTTGATCATTTAAAGACATCCTAGACAATGAACTTTTATCATGAAAATGATTCATTGACATGTAAGAAGTATTATACGATTCTCCATATACATGTCCATGTTAACATGCGATGGTCTGAGGATAAGTCCATTTGATCATGCACAATACCTCATTAAAGTCTACTTCAATCATGCGCGAAACCCCAGACGTGTTCGTCTTGATTATGTGATGCCCTCTGACATGTCCTCTTCAATTAGGAGAATGAATATGAAACTGTCCAGTTGATTATAGGTGATACCACAGAAACATATAACCTGGTTATGTGAATCTTCTCATAAATGTATCCTTCGCTCATAAAAAGGCATCTAATGCAGGTTAATTGATTAGGAACGAACCCTTGGATGTGTCTTTCATGTCAGATTGGTGCCCCAATATATTAGTTGGATGATCAATACTTTTCTAGCAGTCATCCTAAAAATTTCAGGAAAATCCTCTAGGACATTCCAACCTTGTCCAACATACATACTTGGACTCATTCTAAATTGACCCTAGCTAAGAATCTTAATTTGTATTCCCCTTTGATGAGTGAAGTTTCCTTGATGATCTAGGGACATGAAATCATGTGACCGTACCAACATCATGCTCTCAAATATACCATCATGGTCATCACCAACTCTCTTTAATTTGTTAGAAGATAATGAATGTGTATACCACATGGGCATCCCCAGAGTGTAAGCCTCAACCAATTGAGAAACCTTTTAGTGTAAGCCCTGATCAATGACATGATATGTATATACCAAACAATCAGTCTCAGTGTGTAATCCCAAACTACTGAAATAATAATATATATACCTGATTGATAGGGAATCCAACTTAGTATAATCACCTAGTAGCCCTAAATCCTCAAGGATGGTTATAATGTCTCTGAGTGTGATCATGTACCTTACCCTATCAATGGGTTAAGGGATAAGTGAACTAAGATAACTCTAATTCCCTCCATAACTGAGATACATAGGATGCCTTCCTAAGGCTCTCGCTCCATACCATATCCTCCATGATATGGGAAACCATACCTCTCAAAGGGAGACTTTAATGTGTAATCCCCATATGAATATGTTCAAGTGCAATGAGTTTGATCTACTTCTATCTATTATTTCTCACACTGAGCATATCGCATAAGAGCTTAGATACTAGTGATGATTGTACCAATAGCATGATGAGAATTCCCCCATTGAGGAATCACCATTGGGATGTTATCTAGATTACATATCATCTCCACTCAAAGGAATATATTCATGATGAAGCAATCCAGGGAATTCTAATATGCATAATCCCTTCCTAGGTCCCCTAATGTTATATCTCTCATGAAATATACACCCTTCACAAGA
Organism: Viscum album; assembly: GCA_963277665.1. Taxonomy (NCBI): domain Eukaryota; kingdom Viridiplantae; phylum Streptophyta; class Magnoliopsida; order Santalales; family Viscaceae; genus Viscum; species Viscum album. The sequence continues at coordinate 669,990,839 of OY728139.1, read as the reverse complement.
ACTAAATAGACTCTGATTATTGTCTTAAATAGGATGCATAGGATGCCTCAATGAGGTCCGATCTCGATATTCACATCCTTACTGTATGGAATAAAGCTACATGGATGGGTATAGTCGTATGACTGTAAACTGTATCAAACAAACTACATGGTTTTTTATTCTTGTTTCACAAGATACGTAGGATGCCTCATAGAGGTTCAATCCCATCTCCAAGACATCAACTACCTCCTTAAACGGTAATAAACTCCAGAGTGCTTGAACATGCACATAATCCAAATAATCATAACTAAATAAGAGAGCTATAGAGAACCTGTGATATGTACACCAATATTCCTCTCGATAAATTTTATTAATCGAGTCATTGACATAGGGGTAACTAGTCATGTATCGAGGTCTGGGAAGGACTTCACGAACATATCTTAAATTTATAAGAGAGTCCTAGAATATGAAACAGTTCCCACCAAAAGGGTGAGATGATCCTGACCTCCCATCCTCTCAAAAAATTCAAGTCCCTAATAGTTGTTGGACCTAAAAACCCAGATGATGTCAGACCTTTGGAAATCAGGTCTGTACCCAACTACGGATGAGGGAACCATTGGGAATTTCTAAGGAAGACGAAACATATGGAAAACCTGATGGGAATGATTGAGTGAGGCCTTAAAACCCCCCTCAATAAAACCATCAAGTGAAACCCATTCTACACCTTTAAAACCTAACAAAATAGGAATAAATAAAGAATAAGAAATAAATGTTAACAAAGGCGTGATATGATCGTCAAGGCATGGAACTTTCTCTTTAAATTCATGTTTAAATGGAGGAGTTAGGCTATCTTATAGTGACCGTAGTCTTGAATTTTGTTAAGGGATATATTGGATAGTTAAATAGGGTTTTTCTACAAGATGAATTTGAATGGGAGGTCAATCATGGAAGGTGAGAAATAGGTCGCCTTTTATAAGTGAAGAAAATGGCACTTTCCATGGAAAAGAATGTTAAGTGGTAAGAATGGATGTTCATGAAGGTTAGGTGAGTTAGGTATGGTATTGGTGGTGATACATGTTTCTATGACATTATATTCTAAAAAATGGTCTATATAAGGTCTTAATTTCAAGTAAACATTGGAAATTTTTAGTAACTCTATATTAGTCTTTTAAATAATTATTACTCTAAATTAAATATTAAGCTTGTTAATTATTTTATTACTAAAAATATTAGGTGATCTCTATTTCCAAATATCAACATGATGAATCCAAATTTTGTCCCAATTTAACCTAATTAAACTTTTAAATACTAGAAAATTAATGTTTAAATTAAAATATATAATGTGGAGAAAAACTAATTTTTTAGAAAAAAAATTATTTTGATCATTAAGTGTTCTTAATAATATTAACACCATGAGATGAGTGTAAATTAGTTTTTATAAAATTTTAAACATAATATTATAGTTTTAATTGAAAATTAATTCATTTAATTATAAAAATACACAATATTTAGAAAATTTTTATTCCTTCAAAAATAATGGTTTTAGTTGGGTAACTAATATTTAACCAAGGTAACTTAATCATATAACTAAAAATAGGGTACACCTTCTTATATAATTTGACCCATTTATTTTAAATTTAAAATCAATTTCAATTTATTCAATTTATAAAAACTAATTTTAAAATAATAATTTTTAAATTATTTAAATCAAATTTTTAGAAAATATTACTTATGATCTAAAATATCAAATATTGGTTTGTAATTAAATTATAATTTTTTAAAATAAATAATTCTATATAAAAACATATAATTTATCATGAAAATTTTTTCATTATTTTTAGGTTATTTTTATATCCAAGTGCTTTACTAAAATCCAAGGTATTTTAAAAAAATGTTATTTTCACTATTCACCAAAAAAAATTGTTTTCAAAAAAAATATGAAAAATTATCTTATGATAATATGACCATAATAAATCTAAAAATTATGTTAATTATTTAAAATTCAAATCCTCATTCTTAAAAATTTAATATAAAAATAAAATCATATGATATCATTAAAAATAAAATTTTATAGGAAATCATTTTTTCTTATATTTCATTTCCATTTAAAACTAATGTTAATCATAAATATATAAAAATAAAAATTTATCCACTTTTTAAAATAAATTTTAAGCATAAAAAGATATTTTATTATTTAATTAGCTATACAAACTTAGTTCTATGGTTAAGGAGATTTTTTTTGTTTATATATATACATATATATATATATATCATAATTATGTTACCATTGTTTTGACATGATTATTCAATAAATACCTAAAAATGGTCTATATTTTTTTTATTTTTCATTTTTTTCAAGTGGATAAAACCCATAAACATCATATTTCTTTAAGGAAAAAAATATTGGTCGTTAAATTCTAACCCCTTAAAATAATTTCATCCCAAAAATTTAATTATCATTTGCATGAAGGAATATCTAAAGGTGGTGAAAAGATTGACATGCATCAATACATTATTTTTTAACGATATTTGATCCTTGATATCAAAGGGAAGACTATAAAACACCTCTTTCTCTAACCATTTCAAGGAAATGTATCTCATAGCTAGGTATTAAGGTTCACGTGAAGGATTTAGTTTTCTTAATTGATAATTCATTATTTTTATTTCATCAAAAATGTGTATATTTTATTTACGATGCGTGTTTCCCAGTTCTATAAATTATTGTGAGATAAAATCGAATATTTCCATTCTATTTAAAATATTAAGTCAAATTTTTAAGTAGAATTTTATTATTTTTAAAAAATTTATTTCAAAAATCATCATAATCATTCCATGAAATTATTTTGTTAAAAAAATAACTAAGGGTGGTGACATGATGATCTTAGAAAACACCCTACAAACAGTAGGGTTGATAGAACTCGGGTGCATATTCTAGTTTTTTTGTAGGGTTAGTGATTCCTAATTACCATTATCCTCTCCATCAATAGTCATTGTATTGTTTCTCCCTTGATCCCAAGGTCTATGAGGTTTTTTATTCCTACCATAATCAACAATCATTAGAGTTGGGTATTTGACTTGGATAATTCATGATTCCACTATACATAAGATATTAAATTTATAGTGGTTACTTTGAATGAGTAATATTTTATATCTTTATATTAATTGATCTATTCATTTCCCCTTTACATTATGAACCTTTATTCCCTCCTTTTCAAAAATCAAATCATCTTCCATTACCCTTAAGGAAATTCCCATGATGTTTCTTTAAATATTGTTGACATATAGAAAATTGAATATTTTTTCATTCATCATCATTTCCCTAGATCTTTCACAAGAATCCATGTTTTTATTATTTTTTGTGTTTGGGACTTAGACTATGTTCAATTTTTGTAATAATGTTTTTTTTTATAAATGGTTTTACATAATCACATGGTTTCTCATTCCACCTACCATTTTGATGGGTTTTTCATTATGGTAATCCATGCACTTTCCCTCACACGCATGGTTCCTTCCAGTTCCAGCCAATACAAAAACCAAAAGGGTTGACATGAGTAAAAATAAATTTACAATACAGGGATAATATTATAATAAAAAAAATGAATTCAACCACAAAAACTCTTGTTACTATAAATTTTCACATTGTCTTGTTATTCCTTAATTTTAACATATATAAATATTAATTTGATCATGGTTACTTTATATTGGCTTATCTTATACTTATCAACCTAATACCTCAATATAACTTGGAAATAAATGATTAAAATTGGTCTATAAAGTTTATATGATTAGTCATATCCTTTTTCATGAGAGTAACCATCTAGAAATTTGTTAGGGAACATTCACCATGCAGCAGAATGATGGTCGAGATATACTCATCCAACTCATTTCAGGGTTATTACCTTTAGATGAATCTATTCCAAATCTAAATCCACTAATAATATCTTTTAATGTATCAGTTTTTTTTATTTAAATATTTGAAATATATATAGTAATATTTTTGTATCTAGGTATTGAGACGGTGTGAGATTCTGAGGCCTGGTGAGTACAAAATTTTTATTTGAAAAATGTTGAATAAATCAATACCACACGTGCACAGTTTTCCTCAAAAATGAATAAATCTTAAACATGGTCTTTGGTAAAAAATTTGAGACCGTCGTTGAGTCAGGAAAGCAGGTTTAACCCTAGGTTCTACATAATCTCTGTCAGTGTTGAGTGTTTTCTAAAAAGTCATATGATCAAAAATAATAAAATTAATAAATAAAATTTATTTATTTAATTGTTTTGATGCAATAACCTAAGACTCTTCTATAAATACCCTATCATGGGTGAGTCCTAGTATTATCCAAATAACCCTGGATACATATATTATAGATCTTGTAGAGGAGTTGGTGGACAACATCCAATTGTATGATCGAATCGTTATCACAAGAATTTCCAATGGCAAAAGAGTTCATAGATCTTGCCAAAGACTATGACACATGAACATTCTTCATCAGAGACCACCCTAAACTCAAGGTACAAAATTTTTTATGTATATTTATTCCTACTTTATTATCATATGATGGAAACTAATCCATCAACTAATATACTAATTCATGGATTGATCGTATTGAGGGTACGAGATTATTTTACTAGGAATTTGTGGATTTCTCTGGATGTTTAATTTATATCTCTTCATTCATCATTCTATTAAAAATTAATCAAGGTAAACATAAAAATTGGATGATTTTTGTTCCTCATGTTTCTATTTCAGGCATTTATTCCTTTGTTCTTCATTCATTCATCACTGGTGTTCGTTTTGGATGGTGTTTTGAAAATACTCATTAATAAATCATTGTGCACTCATTTCTTAGTGTAATGGATTGATACCACATGTCCATATTCATGGTGATAGTGGGATAAATATTTGAAATTATTGATGATGTATTGGGACCATATTGGAGGTCCCTAATTCCTTAGTTTGGTGCACGATGATGACATATGCAATAGTGGCATTTCCCAATCTAATCGAACGGTTAGATTCTGGTGAGTAGTGAAGATAAGGATAATCCAAACCTGATCCATTTTTACCAGCTTAATTTAAAGTGGGATCATAGGTAAATGTATTGGGAGGTGATGCATGAAGTAGATCTATGGTTTTTTGGAAATTCCCACATGGAACAGTGTGTAATCTAGAGATACACGCCATGTGGGGCCCAAGTTGCATTGCTAGGGTTTTCATGGAGAAAACAAGTATCACAAGTTGTGTGACATGTTCCATGCACTATGTGGCATATACCTAGAATCTCAGTATGTATACTTGAAGATACATGTCCCCATACACATCCAGGTACACAAAAATGGGTAAAGTACATAGGCACGGGCCGATACTCGGACCTGAATAGGTACTCATCACGAACTTAGTACACAAGCATGACTAGACATACACAGGAATAGAAAAATGCACATAGACTTGGACACAGGAAGTTCTAGGATTAGTGTTACATGTCATGTACCCTAATTATACACTATTTACTTCTTCGAAGATGATTTGGAGTCCTTCTTCCCCATGGTGTGGACTATTTTTTATAAGGGTGTGTTCCCTAGATCCATCCTTGTGAGGGTATAGTATGACATTACATCATGAGAATATGATTTTAATATTCTCTTTAATTTAGTATAGAGTTTTAGGAATCCATCCTAGAGGTCGGTATGGGGTGCTCTATCATCTTTTACCCTAGGTGGTGTTCTTATAATCGGTGTGACCAACTATACACAGGTGTTGATCCCCTACTTAATAGGTTAATCCATATTGGGTTGTTGGGATACCCAATGGCCTTGGGTGTGATCTAAATCTTTGTATCGATCTATTCAGACTTCTTACATGTACTTACTTATGGTGATACCTAACAAGAAATACATATCAAGTGGATTCCATCAGTGTTATCAGACTCACATAGTGAGTTCTCCCGAGTGAGTGTTGTTGCAGACTCTTAAACAGAATCTTAGACTAGCAATACAGTTGTGACCTTACTTGAAGACTTATAATCTACTATTAGTATATATTTATGTTTTATTGTATTTATCATATTTTCATTGACATATACTATGATGACTTGAATACTCATGAATCATTATTTTAATGATTTTAGGGTGTCCTACTAGGTATTTTTATACTAAAATCTGCATGGGATCTTCTAGTACGTGTTGTGTATTATGTAGAAAACAAAAATTCAATGGGGTTATCAGGGGACTATAAGAATATGGAGCTTAGATTTATGCTAGATAGACCATGGTTCATGCAATGAGTCACATTTGACTATTTTCCTCTCTAATAGGTTTGACTTATTTATAGTTTTTTGTGGGCTTTTATTTTTTCCTCTATGATTTCTAGGATTATTAATCATATTTTTATTATAGGATTTGGATGTGTGAATTCATTTGGTATCATTTAAATTTTACATTTCATCATTGAATTTGATTGTATATATGTGTGTTCATACAAGTACCATAGGCTAAGGCCTCACATTTGAGTGTTATTCCTACTCGTTGTTGGTCACCTACCCCTGGACTATTGGATGTGGGATTTTGGTAGTTGTAATCAACTTATCACCAGCCATGCGGGCCCTAGTGGGCTGGGTCCTGACAGAGTGGTATAAGAGGCGATGTTCTATCTTAGGACTAGAGTTTTGTAGATTTTGGTAGATTTTATTTTGGTTTGGATGTAATGGAAATAATATTAGGTGTTTTGAGTTTAGATTTATGTCTAAGGACTCTAATGCTAGTGTAGAAGTTGACCTATCTATACACCAGGACTCTGATCACCTGAATTTTGACTCAGTGCATGTAGAAATTGATTATAGGGAAAAACATTGGTACATGCATCATGTAGGAATGGGTTGTGTTTTCATGTCGTTCTTGAGTCATCTCCACATATATACTTATTGATCATGGTATATCTAGCCTATTTCAAGATGCATCTATGATGATTCCCAACTAGGATTCAGTAATAGGATGGTGAGGATGATCCCATCAGTGATGAGGATTTGATGCGGGGACTTGTTTAGGAGGTAGCTCATCAAGGCTGCTTTCCATTCATACATACACCCATCGAGTAGCAGATGGTACCTGTAGTACCATTGTAGGAGGTGCGTAGGCTGAGCATGCATCATGAGTTTCAATGTTATAAACCTCTTAGGTTCTAGGGTGAGTCATACCCATAGGTAGCTGAGGATTGTATTGAGATGTGTATTTAATTCTTTCATCTCATCAGGACACCCAAAGACCATATGGTGGTCCTAGAAGCGAGCCTTATCCATGGCTCTACAAGGTGTTGGTGGATCCGGGTTGTTATATTATATGATGAGGTGAATCCTTCATGGAAAACTTTTGAGAATATATTTAGTGAGGAGTAATCTCCAACTATGATGTGAGTAGTACGCATCCAAGATCATTTATAGCTACAATAGATCATCATGAGTGTGGATGAGTATTTATCAAGTTTTTTCAACCTCTCATGATACCTAATGGATATAGTTCAAGATCCATTATTTCATGTATATACCTTTGAGTGAGTTCTATGCAGAGACATCTGGTCCAGTGTGATACCTCTATGCATTCCTACTTATGTTGGGGTGTTAGAAAATTCCTTGGTGAAAAAGAGATTCCATACCAAGAAGACATTGGGAATAGGTTCCATCAATGGGAACACATGGGTTGAGATTTCAGAAGAAGGTAGCTAATGGAAACCATAGGCATCCGAATGTGTGATATGTTTTAGAAGGTAATCTTATGATCTAGTTTCTATGGTTTAGGGATCTTAGTATGGGTCTAGTAATACTAGGGATAGGTGGTAAAACTCTTATGATGAATGGGGATATCTCGCATGGGATTTTCTGACCCATTGTATATATGATAAAGAGATAGTGGACGGTCCACCTAGGTAGAGGAAGTAGTAAAAGAAGGGAGGTTTTTAGGATGTTGTACATGGAAGAGGAGTAGGGAGATAAGTGGGATGTGGAAAATGGTTTGACATGTTTCCACCAACACCCCCATATGGACCCCTCCAAGATCATGGAGATTTTGGATAAAGGTGAGGGTTGCTGCCAGCCATAGAGCCCTACGATCCAGAGGCTCTAGGGATGATTGTAGGCATGATCTATGTATTTTATACCTTATATGTAGATTTTATAAAAATAGGTGTGAGCGACTATTTTCTTGTTACATCTCTGATTTGATACCTAGAGGTTTCATTTGAGACTTTGGATTGACCCTTCTTCTTAGAGGATTATAACAGAGATGACTCGGCAATCATGCACTTTTTCTGATAGCATGATCTAATTATTAGAGGATATATTTTCTTATGGGGTCTTTTGGTGGAAAAAATTATGCCTTATGATGTCATCTTAGTCATGGACTATCCATACACCATTCATGCATAGATTTACTGTTTTTGGTAGAGGATGTGGTGTGTCTGTGTTGATAGGATATTTTTTTCCTTCATAGGTGATAAGGAGACCCAAGAAGAGTGGTATGGACTCATACATAGTAGGGTGTATTTTATTACACTCCAATTGAATAGCATGAATCTTAGATTAGTAGATTATATGGGTTATTAGTTTTCTAATGTGGTGGTTGAGTACAAGGATTAATTTCGTAAAGATGTGTCAGGATTAACTCTATATCAAGAGATAGACTTATGTATTAACTTACACCCAGAGGTGCCCCCAATATATTCACCATCATATTAGATATATCCAACAGATCTTTGTGAGCTAAGAGTGAATTATAATTCTTTATAGAGGAAGTAATTTGTGAGGCCTAGTGTTTCCACATAGGTAGCCATATTGTTGTTTTATTAGAAGGGTGGGAGTATGAGGTTATGCATGGATTATCATCACCTAAACCAGGTGACTATGAGGAATATGTATCTACTACCATGGATCGATGGCCTCTTCAATCAGTTGATAGGGGAGTGATGGTTCTCAAAGATTGATCATAGATTAGAATATCACTTCCTACAGGCACATTATGAGGATATAGAAAAGACATAATTTAGATTTTCCTATAGTCAATATGAGTACTTTGTGATTCCCTTCAGCATGATGAATTCTCTAGTAGTGTTCATTAGACTCGTGAACTAGATTATTTAGTATTTCTTAGACCAGTTTTTGGTGGTCATCATCAATGATATTATAGTGTACTCATCCTTGGAGGAGGATCATGAGATATACTTGAGCATATTTCTAGGCACACTCCAAGAGTTTCAGTTATATGGTAATATCTTGAAGTATCATTTTTGGATTCATGAGGTTTACTATCTCAGATATGTTTTCTTAGTTTATGGTGTAGCAGTGGACCTAGAAAAGTTTGAGGTGATGTTATCTTGGAAGCCACCCAAAAGTGTGAAGGATGTGAAGATATTCCTTGGATTTATAGGCTACTATAGGATATTTTTTATTGATTTGTTCAAGATATATGAAACATTGACTACTTTGACCAAGAATGGGAAACATTTCATGTGGATATAAAGGCACCAATAAACTTTTTAGGAGTTGAAGTAGAGGTTGAATATCACCCCCATCTTGATATTATAAAAGGAGGGTGTCAAGTAAGTAGAGTTCTATGATGATTTAGGGACTAGAATAAATTTTCTAATGATGAATATGTATGTGGTTATTTATTATGCATACAATAAGTTGGGACCAAATGAGAAAAACTATACAAAACAAAATCTTGAGTTGGAAGCAGTAGTCTTTTCTCTAATGTTGTGACAACACTACCTTATGGGTGAGTGGATTATAATCTACTCTTACAACAAGAGTATCAAGTATATCTTATCTTTTAATTATCTTAACTTTAGATAGTGTTGATGGCTATATCTCCTCTCAGAATGTGACTTTGAGATAGTATACACTCTTGGGAAAAGGAAAATGGTGGCAGATGCTCTTAGCAAGAGATCTAGTTATCAGTTGTTGGTAGAGGCATCATAGAATATAGCCTTGTTTCATTTTTCATTAGTATAAAAGGATGTTCCTTCATATATTTAGTTGGTGGTTGTTACCTCACTTCTTTCATAGTGTGTTAAGAAATCTTAGAATAAAGATACTGACTATAAGACCCTATGTACTCATATATCCACTAGACGTGATCCTGATTGATTTTCTAAAGGTGGGGAGAGCATTATCCTTTTATGAGGGAGGACTATGATACTACTGAAGTTTTTGTATTAGGTGATAGGTTAGTTTCATAAATATCTTTTAGTGATTCATACAGGTTTGGAAAAGATGTATTGGGGACTCTAACATTAGTTTTGGTGTATCGGTGTAGAGAAGGGTGTAGTGGAGTTTGTCTCCCATTGCCGAACTTGTTAGAAGTTGAAGGTTGGGTACTTGGTTCTAGTGGTTTTATATCAACCCCTTGATTTGAAATTATGGAAGTTGTATGTAATAGGAATTGAAATTTTGATGGGGTTTCCACATATTTCTAGCGGACATGATTCCATATAGGTGATTGTGGACTAACTCACCAATTTATCCCACTTCCTAGTTATTCAAGAGTAGAGTTATGTAGATATCTTGGGACACCTTAACATGATAGATATAATATATCACCATAAATTTCCCTCAATGATCAATTCAGACCATAATGTTTGTTTCATTCTATGATTATGGAGAGAATTGCAGGAGGACTTTGGGACTCATTTTCTTTTGAGTATGGAATTTCATACCTAGACTTATAGATAGACTAAGTGGACCATTCAGGTTCTTAAGGATAGGTTTTGGGCTTTCTTGTTAGACTTTGGACATATTTTGGAGATCTTATACCCTTCTGGAGTATTCATACAATAACAGATACCCTTCCACCATTGGCATATCACCATTCGAGGGCTTGTACAGGTGACCATGCTGGTCACCACTTTGTTGGTTTGATCCAGGTGAGTCAGTACTCATGGGTCCATAGTTAGTGAAATCTAAGATAGAGAAGTTTCATATCATCCAAGATCCAATGAGGACTGCATAGAACCATAAAAAACCTATTTGGACCAATGAAGGAGACATTTGGAGTTCTATTAGGGAGACCACGTGTTTTGTAAGGTCTCACCTGGATGTAGATTATAGATATTCTGTTAGGGAATCAAGACATATTAAGCTTAATTAGATATTTCTAGATACTTTATAGAGTGTGTGCGGTGGAATACCACTTAGATATACCTTTGTAGTTAGACTAGGTACACAACGTCTTCCACATGTCGTAGAAAAAGAGATATATGCATGACCTATCAGGTGTTATTGAATTGGGTGAGTTGGACATTGAGGATGGACCTACCTTTGTAGAGTACTTGGTGGAGATTAAGGATCGGTAATATAGGAACCTCTATGGGTGATAGATTACTTTGATGTGTGTCTAGTTGAAACTTGGGAATCTTCAGGAGTGCACCTTGGAGTAGGAGACTTAGATGTGAGCTCAACACCCACATCTTTTTAAGTATTCATTTTTTTATAATGAAAAGTTATATGTTTAAGAGAAATTAATGTCTTAGTTTTTTCCATATAAATATTATAAATATATCTAGTAATATTTTTGGATCTAGCTTTAGAGATGGTATGAAATTTAGAGGCCCGGTGAGCTCAAAATTGATAGTTGAAAAATATTAAATATATAAATATCACGCACATGTAGTTTTCCTAAAAAAAGTGAAATAAATCTTGAACAGTGTCTCAAATAAGAAATATGGGCTCGTATTTGAATCATTAATGTGGGTTTTACTTTAGGTATGATACAATCTTTGACAGTTTCGTTCATTTTCTAAAACATCATCATGGGGGAAAATAATAAAATAAATAAATTTATTTTATTTCTTTAACTGTTTTCATGAAACAACCTAAGACTCTTCTATAAATACCCTATTATGGGTTATTCCCAGGGTTATCAGTATAACCTTAGAGATATATATATGAGATCTTTGAAATTCATTTGTAGATGACATCGGATCATAGGATTGAACTATTATCATTAGGATCGCCAATGATATTAGTGTTCATGGATCTCACTAATAACTATGAAACAGGATTGTTCTTAGTCATGAACCAATTCAAACTAGAGTAAGGACATTGTTTTTTGTGGATTTATCCCATTTTTTTATTCAATGATAAACATATACTAATATAGTGACTATTTGATTCATGGATCGATCGTATTGTTGGTATTGGATTATTTTACTGGGAATTTGGGGATTTATCTTACTGTTTAATTTATATCTCTTTATTCATCATTCTTATGGGAATGAATTGATTCCAACATGAACATTGTCCAAGGTACATTACTCATGTTTTATTATGAATTTCTTCCTCTATTCATTGTTCATTCATCGTTGGTGTTCATTTTGGCTGGTGGTTCGACAAATACACAGTAATCAATTGTTTCACGCTTGTTTCTTAGCGCAACAGATTGATATCATATATCTGAGTTCATGATGATGTTAGGATCAAGAATCAATGGTTGTGATGATATATTTGGATGGGATAAAAGGCCCCTTATTCCCTAGATTGGCACATAATCATGGCACAGGCGACGGTGGCTTTTCCCAAACAAATTAAACAACTGGATTCTTATGAGTGGTGATGACAAGGCTTAACTGGAATTAATTCTCATTTACCATATTGACTAATGGTGGGATCGGAGGCCAGAGTAGATAGTAGTGACATGTGAATTAAATCAACGATTTCTAAAAAATCCTGCACAACACGGTGTGTAATTTGTAGATATACACCATGTGGGGGATCAGTCGTGGTGTTGGGGTTTCCAAAGAGAAGAAAAGTATCATACGCCATGTGACGTGTGTCACACACTGTGTGAAATCTACCTAGTGTCTCATTGTGTATCTTTTAGGATACATGGACACATATATTTCTAGTTACATAGATATAGTTAGAGTATATGGGCACAACCCGGTACTCAAACACATCTAGGTACACAACATGGCCTCTGTACCTAGGCATATCAATATTTACATGGACATGGGTATAGGCACACATGCATAGACCTGGGAATTTTTAGGATTATTATTACATGTCATGTACACTACTTACACACCATATAATTCTTAGAATATGACATGGAGACCTTGTTCCCCTCAGCATGGACTTGTTTCCTGAAGGGTTGTTCCCTTGATCCATCCTTATGAGGGTATAATATAGAATTACTATCTGATCATAGGATTGTAATACTCTCTAAGGTATTAATTACAGATAGAGTTTTAGGAATCCATTTTATATGATAGGATGGTGTCCTCTATCTTCTTCCCTGTGTTGTGTTCTTGGAATAAGCTTGACTGATTGTACACGATCATTAATCCCCTACTTAGTGGGTTAATCCATATTGGGTTGTTTGTATACCCCATGGCCCTAGGTGTGATCCCCATTTATGTATCAAACTCTTAAAACTTCTAGAATCTATTTTCTTATGGTGAGACCCAATGAACCTGATATCTCGGGTGGATATCATCAGTGTTATCAGACTCATAGAGTGAGTTTTCCTAGGTGAGTGTGGTTATGTACTCTTGTGTAGAATCTTGGGTTGGAAATTTGGTTGTGACCTTACCTAGAGTCATAGAGTTTACCCTGAGTATATATAGATGTTTTATTATATGTATTATATTTTTAATAAAATATAATGTGTTGAGTTGAATAATCTTGATGTTTTATGCTTGGTGATTTAAGGTTTTCTTATTGGGTATTATTATATTGACCCCTGGTTGGGCTCTTCATGCACATGTTGTGTCTTTTGAAGATGATCATTTGTTCGATGGGTTTTTCCTTGGAACATAAGTATATAGAGCTTAGATTTGGGATATAAAGACTATAGTTAATTCCAGGAGTCACATTTGACTATTTTCCTCTGATTCTAGAAATTTGGACTTCTTTATAGTTTTTGGTGGGATTGTATTTGTCCCTTTATGCTTTCAATTATTATTCATCATACTCTAATTGTGGGATTAATATTTTTGCATGAATTTGGTATAATTTTTATTTTAAATTTCTATATTTTATGGGCTTCAAGATGCATGTGTGCATATAGGTAACATATTATAAGGCCCCCTATATGAGTGTTATACCTACTCGATGCTAGTCGTCATCACTTGGCCTATTGTACATGGGCTTATGGTATTCACACTAATCTTATTTACAAATAGGAAGGCCCTGATGGGTTGGTCATGACATGTCTATATAGGGATTTATTTTAAGGAAAATTTCATAATATTTAATTTACCAAAACTTTTGGATCTTTTCATATGATTAGAATTATCCTTATAATTTTCACTAATCTTCTCTAATACTCATCTCTTAAAATAATTATACCTTCCTCTAATACCAACTATAGTATCCAAATCCTTAAAAATATAATATTTCCTAACTTTTAACATAGTTTAAAACAAATACAATACAATGATATATGCTCTAGTTTTATTAGAGGATTAAAAATATAAATACAACATTTTAAAGCATATCATAATTTTCATTATTTAATCACATTAGAGTTCTCATGACTCACATAAGACCACATAATACTGAATAGGATAACATGGGGAAATACATAAGAAAAAAAGTTGAGAAAGAAATCCTATTAAGGGAATGAACACTAATAGGGTGTATAACACAGGAAGCATAACATGTTAACATAAAGAGAATGATTGTAAGAATGGATTCATAGAATAAGAAAATGATGACATAATATTATGGAGTAAAAAAGATCATATCATAATATAAATTCATCATAGGAATGTGAAAAACAATATAAACATGATATATTAATCATATTTAAATTCTCTTTTCCTAGTTATAATAACATGGTTGGCTATGATAATAACTCACTCCCATAGTTGGCTAGGCTCACTATCCACACACCATGATGTCCCATGAGATATAAAAATTACTGATTCATGCTCACATTTACCCAAGAGATGAAGGTAGAATAGTCCTTATAGTCTAGCTTGGGTTGTCAAATCCACTAAGACCTAAGAAGATACCTAATATACACAACCTATGAGATGGATTTTTGGATATGAAGTAGAGAACTTGGTTTTGATTTTAGATGGTTTTAAAGAACACTAATAAACCTAAGTGAATTCAATTCAATGAAATTGGGTTGATCTTAGGATTATTCTTGGGGTGGATTGAATGAATTTTACTTCTTTAGACAATTTTGGTTTTATTAATTCTTGATGAATCCATTCTTCAAAATAACACTACCTTCATAATTTTCTGGTTAGATGCTAACTAAACTCAATTACTAATACCCTACACATTTAGAGAACCAAATTCATGATCTATCCAAGATATATGGTCATTTTAGTACTTGGATTTAGATTTCTGAAACACAGTGAAGATAAAGTATGGAAATAACTGAAGAATGGAAGTCTTAAATTAGTTAGCCAATTAACAACAATTAGTTCTTAAAATAACATTCAATCCATCCTTTTCATCTTCCTACGATCAACCCATTAAATTTTTATCCCTCTATTGATGGTATAATCTCAATGGTGGGTAGAATATGTCTTACAAGAATTGGATTGAAGAAATTAAAACCACAACAATAAAGTGCACTCCTCCGTGTGTGTGAACAAAATTCACACCTATATGTGAACTAATTCACCAAAACACATAGATATCATTGTGACTTGTGATTATATATTTTTAATGAAATAAATGGGAATAATGTAAGATAAATATGCTGATTAAGAACATAGAAATACAAAAAAGAAACTTACATGGCAATTGAAAACATTACAAAGGAACTTTGGCATAATAACATTACATCAAAAACAAGAGATATCTTCCCCCTCACCACCACTAACTTAAATAGGAAATTAGGAAGCCTTAGGTATAGTCTCAATCAATGTATTCCAAATTATTAAATTAATTTAGGCCTTAGGTTTTTGGAAATTAGTGGATAAATTGATTCCCTCATTTACTTTTTATCCTTCTTGTATCCCTTGGAAATATCGTCCTGTATGGGAACTCATATCACTGAATCTTGGTGGTCATTAGAATATTATTTTATGTCCCTAGATGTATTATATACTTTTATAAAATTTGGGCCCATTTAGAGTTGTGGATCTGGAGTTATGGTCAATTTAGTGGAATAACATTCTAGGATGTAGATTCTAGCCCAGATTTTGATATTCTATTTATACCACCTTAATAACCACCATAGAGGCCGAATTAGCACTAGATCCTGAATAATTATTTGTTCCTATATATGTCTTCTAGAATCCCATGAAATTTGGGTTTCAGTGGATCTGTATTGTGGGCCCCATATTCTCATCAGGGGGCTGGTGTCCAATCTGCCTTCTCCAGAATTGTTTTATTTCATCATCAAATATCCACATCATCCTTTATGAATCCTCCATTAATCCCTGATTTAAAAATGTTCACATTAAATTGTAGATCCATTTCCCAAAATAAAAAATTAAGATATGGATAATTAAATTCCTTAAAATCAGATGAATCATTGGGCCTAAATTGTTGTACATTAGGCATGAAGTGCACAAATGATGAGAATGGATGTTCAAAATTAAAATCCATTAACTCAGTCCCATAAGAACAAAAATAAAAATTTAATACCATTAAAATGTAATTAACATATGTTTTTTTGTTGTCTAATCAATTACCCAATGCATTAGAGTGTTATCTGGGTGCATCCATCATAATGAAAAATCACACATATGTGTTCCAAATGATTCCAATCCACATATCATAAAAACCCAAAGAAATAAAATGGGGTTTATATCTTTTTCAATTGGTCCCTTAAGTAAGAATTAATTATTTCACCGATAAACACGACATGATAAAACCATTGAAATTAAATGGGTATCCAATGAATTTTCAGAATCATCATAGTTAAATACCACTAGATAAAGATGATTATACATATTTTATTTACACTATATAATAAATGGATATATGGTAAGGATAAAACATTTCTGATCAATCTATGTATTGGGAATCTAGGTAAACATTATTAAATCAATCAATTAATCTCATACAATTCACATAGGAATGTTATTATAAGTAAATCATGCATATAAAAATGGATAATTATGGGGAAAAGTAGTGATGGATCATAATACATATGTAAATGATAATTTCATATTCCATACATATAAAGATGTTAGATGGTATCATTTTAATAATACCTTTGATCAATCATATGACATAGATAGGGAACCTTATTAGAAGAGTTAGGAAAATTTCTTTGAAAATAATAATTTATATTATACTTGGAAAACATTTAAAAAGGATGATTTTATTAAACCATTAGATTAATAATTTTATTTTTGAAATCATTATTGTTTTTATAGGAATTATCATATAAAATAACAATGGTGGTATAAATATATGTTCACATGGAAACGTGTAAATGATATTCCTTTTGGTTAAAAATGACCTGTATGGAAAAATTTAAAAGATAAATTTTTAAAACACAATTAATAAGTTCAATGTAATTCAAAAATTAGCTTCTAAAAATATTGGGAGGAAGTAATTTTTTATCATTATAAAAAATTACATTAGAAGAAAACATTTTTGAAGAAAAATAATGTGGAAATAGTTTAAAGCCCGTTAAAACCATTTAGTGAAACCTATATCATAAAAAATATGATATAAACATTTATTGATAAGAGGATAAAATAAGTGTAAAGGTAACTTACAAAATTATATAAAATAATTTTGATAGTTAGAACATTGATATGGAAGAAAAATATCAATTGGAAAGTACATGAGTTATTAATATCAACATCGTGATTTTATTTAAGGAAGTGTTTGATAAAATGGAAGGATATTTATAAAGAAATACAATATACTAAAATAAAAACTAAATCTACCATTTTAATAGATAATGTTATGAAAAATATACTTGGATGATCAAATCAAAGATAAATTTCACGACTCACGAGAAAAAAGGACTTGAGTAAATAAAAGAATTACGACTTGAGAAAAAATTTAATCAAACCCTTAAAGGAGTTAGAGTGTGAAAATAAACCTAAAATACCATAAATAAAAAATATTTCTAAATAACATAAAAATTGGGAAACATTTAAATTATATAAAAGTAAATTGGTGTATAAAATAAAATGTGTCTCAACAAAAGGATTTTGAGAAAAAATCCATTACGGATTAAGAACATTCTAATAAAAATACCTTGAATGAAGGAGATCTTGATGTTGAAGTTAAAATACTATGAATAAAGATAATAAATTATATTTAACATCCAATTGGTAGTATATATACCATTTGGAATAAATTATGTGAGTAAAAGAAAATTTTCCTTAATGAAGGATGTTTTGAGAGGAAACTCTTACCAGTTTTTGAAAGCATTAAGCATTTTTACTTAACATAATAAATAATAAAATTAAGTTTTCTAAAAACCATAATAAGAACCTTCTTCATATATAATTAAATTTACCATGTCCATTTATTTTCTTTTCATTATTATTTTTAATATTATATCCATTTACGTTGGTCACACACAGTTGTTTGGATAATTTATTCATAGTACTTTTGGATCATTGATTGTGGTTAGAGGTGCTATAAAATAGTTTCATTATAAAAACAAGAGTTTTTCTATTTAAGTTGCTATTATATTCAATGGTTTTCTCCACACACAACACCAAAAACCAAATCAATGTATATTTTCATAAGGTAGCCATTGAATTACTAGGTATAAACAAGGGTAGTGTAATTATGAAATATATATAAATGAAAATATATATATATACAAAAAAATAAAAAAAAATCACCATAAATATAAAAATAAATTAAAATATATAAGAAACTAATAAAATATATTTTTATTATTAAAATATATTTTATAAAATGTATATATTTTTAATTTTTTTATATATTTAAGATAGGTACTAATTTAATAAGAATAGTTAATCTATAAAAAATGATTACCTGTAAAAACCATTTTTCACAATATTTTATAAATGTAAATTTTATTAATATTAGGATGTGAATTTAAAAAAATTAGCATCATTTTTTTATTTATCATGGTCATATTATCTTAAAATATTTTTTTTGTTTTTCTAATATATTTTATTTTTTGGTGAATAGTGAAAATACTGATTTTATTAATATCATTAGTTTTATGAAATTATTTTATTATATGAATAAATTAAATATTTTTGAAAAACTATTCTTATAAAAATATATATAATAATTTATAATAAAATAATAAAAAATACTATGTTGAATTCATAAACTCATGCTCAACATTTTAAAAATTTATATAGCATTTTTATGAAAAATGTTTTTCAACTATATTGTTCAATTAATTATAACATGATGAAATGAAGTTTTTTATTTTTATATCATTAAAAAATATTTATTTAATTATAATAATTATTTCAAATCTATTTTAATAAAATTAATTTATAAATTTATCCTAATCATATATGTTTTTTCATAAAAATATATTTTTTATAAAAAACATGGATTTATACGTTACATGCGGTAAAATTGTGATCAATTTACCTACCATAGAAAGTTAATTATATTAAATGATTCTTATATTTTATATGTCAGTTATCTTATTATCTAATATGAAAATTTTTCTTTTTGTGTATAAAATTTAGATTGCTATGATTAATGTTTATTACCATGATAATGATAAAAGAATTATTTTAAAAATATTGTTTTATTAATAAGAACAAATGTATATCAAATAAATTAAATTTAAATAATATAAATAATGAATATAATATGATATATAATAACATAAATTTATATAAATGATATTTAATTTTTAATCATAAAAAATTATTATAAGGAGCCCATATTGGTCCAAATTTCATTTTTTTAATAAAATTGTTTTTCTATACATTGTCTATTTTAATTTAAAATTTAATTTTAAAATATTTTGAAATTTAATTATATTATATAGATCTCAATTTATGATTTATCATGTCTAAATATGGTAATATGGGTCTACCTATGCTTTTAGTAGTGAAATAATTAACATGATTAGTATTTAACTAAGAGTAATGAGTGTTTAAATGATTAATCTAAGGTGGATCAAAATTTCATAAATTAACATGAGCATTAGGCCTTGTAAAAATATTGATACATTTTAATGTATTATCTACATGAATTAATTACCATCCTTAACCTAACTCTCCTAACATTCAATAATTTCCATTCTTACCCCCTTAATTATCATTCTTTTCCATGGAAAAGTATATCTTCTTCACTTATAAAAGGGGGGTTACTTCCAACATTTCAATACTCTACTCCTCATTAAAAATTTATTTGAAACCCTACCAAAATATTCTCTAAATTATTTTATTTACACACCATAATTACAAAGGTCACCAAAAATTATCCTAAGTACCTCCAATATAAGTTATTCATCAAGAGGATGTTCAAGGTGTGAACGTAGGTTTCACATCTTTCTTAATGTTTTTTATTTGTTCCTATCTAAACCAATGGTAAAAATAGTATAATAATAACATCAGAATAATTTTTTTATGTTTATATTATTATAATATTTATATAACAATAAATTAATTACTTCTATCCACTAAAATAAAAAATAAGTATTTTTAGTGCATGCATGTGGATTGTTGCCTCGATGAAGAGACTCTTTTAGTTTTTTCCTCACCAACCCCCGTGGAAGGTATTAATGATGGTACGGATTAATAAATATCATTTAAAAAATTTATATATATTATTTTAAATATATCACTTAATATCCTCCTTCACCCCTTTAATATATTGAGTAACAGAAACACTAATAATGAATTGTGCAGACTACCACCTCTACGAAGAATCCTTTTCTTATTTTACTTCTAGTTTTTTATTATTTATTAAAATAGACTAAATTTTGTTCAAAATCATAAAACATAAAAATAATATAATTCTTATTTTTTTATAATGATATTAATTCCCAAATAAACACCTATTTAACCACACTCCCCAATTGAGTTAAATCTTGTTCATATTTTGGTTTGTTTGACCTCTTACTTGATTAAAACTCTAAAATTGTGTTATGGATGATTATCAAGACATAATAACTAGTATAATATGATATAAATATTAAAATAATTATTTTTTTCTATAATAAATAAAATAATATTTAACTAGTTAATTAAGAAAACACCCTTCATGGTTTGAAAATCACCAAAAAAAATATGTGTTGCCGATTTCATCTTCTATGATAAAGACTAAAGTAATAATGAAATTAAATTTAAAAATAATAATTTATTATAAGTCATAAACTATTGTAACATTAATGAACATTGAATGGTGAACTTTGGAATAATAATGAACACTGAAATCGCTCCTATGAATCTTTTAAAAACCATTAAATATATAAACATCCAATGTGGGAAAATAGAAAAAAATAACTAATATACATATATATATATATATAATGATTATAAAATGAAATTATAAATATTTTTAGGTATGAATAATTTTATAGAATTATTAATTATTGTATTTATGTTAGTTATGTGATCATAGTGTATGTATGAATAAGAAGCGACATGAGGTAAGGGTTTTTGTCTGGACCTTTATTGGATTCTCACTTTTTCCTTAAAAGTGCTTCTGAAATAAAACAAATAATGATTAGTAGTATGTAAGATTTTTTTTCTCAATTTCTTTTTATTGTGACATGATTATGCTATAAAACATGTTTATATTTTCATAGTGTACTTACTACCCCATTTTATTTTTTATATAATTATTATCTTAAATTTACTAATATTCATTGTTCAATTTCTTCTTTCATTCACGTATAATTTCAGTTAAAAAATTTTAAAATTTTTAAGGGTTTATTTGTCTCAAATTTCTCTATTTGATGAATTTTTTTTATTATGCACCTCGTTCCATTTATTAGGTATATAACTATAAATTGAGTTATTATACTATAAATTATAATTTATTCTAGGAAATTTAAGTATAAAATGAATCTCTATCTTTCACATAGATTTTATTAAATACTACTCTTATCTTATGTAATTTTCATCATTAAATTATTTTCCATGGGTTATAATCACTCATTTTTGTCTATTATTTCTCAAGATTAATCTATTATAAACTATGTTGATTTTGGAATTTATTTTTTACATTCTTTCTTGGGGAAATAATACTTCAATGAAAAGTCTTTTTACTTGATGTTTTTGATATTCTGTTCAAATGAATTTTTGTTAAAAATAATTAACATTACATTTAATGAAATTTTATTCCAAGACCATATTTTTACTTCCCACCAATATTCTAATTTGGTAAAGAGAATTTGTATTTATCTCAAGTGATCTTTTTATTCACCTTGATTATTTTTAATGTAAAGGTTTTTTTCTTTTTAATAATGTGGGAATCAACAATGTTATTTAAAAATGTTCAAAGGGTGTTTACCACTTCAAAATAAATGGTTTTAATATCCACCCCATATTTTATTTTTATAAAATTTATGCCTTTTTCATGATTCTGTTATTACATATTTTTATTAAAGTAAATTTTTAAAATAATTTTCACTTATCTTTTATGAAACATTATATATTTTTAAGTCTTATTTATGTGGACCTATATATGAAAATGTTTTAAAAATTTATTATCTTTTGCATATAAAGAATTTGTTTTTGAATGTAATTCAAACTTCAACTTTAATAAAAATGTTTAAAACATTTTTTGTTAACATTTTTATTTTCACTTTAATTTTTCCTCTATGGTTTATCACTCATGAAGTGATGTTTTTATCACCCTATATAGGTTATTAAGTAATAAATCATTTTTGTAAATGGGATTTTAAAATCCTATGATTTCTAATGTTCATGTTATTTGAATGTTTAAGAAATACTTTCTTTTTCAATGGGTTATTTAAGATATGATGATATTTGATATTAAGGGTTACACATATGTATGCATGATGATGTCTTGGGTCTTATATATCCCTCAAATTTATTATTTTAATATTATATATCATTAGATAGTCTAGGGTGGATATAATGATTTTATTCACATAAACATGGGCATGATGAGTTTTCTCACATCTCAACTGTGGACATAATAAATTTTTTATCATTGGTTTGGGATAAATGGGTTTTCTCACGTATTTTTTCCTATAATTATGGTTGTGATACATTTTCATGTTTTTCATAATGTTATAGAACATTCCCATGTTTTTAAAAAATTATGAAAATTTCAAAAGATGCATTTCATTTCCATCAATTCCATGTTTTCATGATCATGTCGTAATTTTAACATATTGCATAGATTGATATCATGATATCATGTTTTAGGTTTAATGATATGTTTTTGAGCCATGTAAAATATTTTATTATTTTATAGTGATAATTTTATGATAATATTTTTATCTACGTGTTTTTATAATTATCATAATTGTTCATGTGATCTTTTATCAATATGTTTTTGTATTCCTTATATTCTCCTTTGTGTTTATGATATAAAAAATTATGATATTAATTTTACCTTACTAAAAGTTTTATCTCCCCTATTTCTTATGTTTACATTACCTAGATTATGAAGATGGTTATGTCATGTGAGGAAATAGAAAAGTGTTTCGATAAGCATGATTATAGAGAATTTTTCACAAGTGTTGTAATATAAGATGTTTATTTAACATATCTCCAAGACAGTAAACCATTAGGTCATTGTGTTATGTGACTTTTTGTGAGATTTATTATTTATATCATGATATTAAGGTAATATTTATATCATGTGTATCTTGGGTCTCTTAAGTTAGTATCAGGGAACAGTTTAGTTTTTTTTTAGACTAGTTTAGAAATTTAAGATATTAGTTTACTTATTTTGGTGATTATTAAAATTATATTTCAATATTTGTTTAGTTAATTATGGGACTAGTGTTAGAGAACCTTAGTAAAAACCAATAGTTGAGTCTATGTATACGATGATATACAGAAATATTGGTATGATCTTGAGTAGATGTTTTTTCCTAGAAATACATTTGTGGTTGGATACTATAAGTGGATAAAGTTGTTAGATAGATACACCCAGGGTTAATCACCACAAAAAGGGTTGGTTAATAATTGACTCAATATTCACCCTAATGCATGAGAAGTGCACCTAACACTATTAACCTGGTTTGACACTCACTTGGGGATATGATTTTTTATCATGTACTAATTAAAAACCACTATAAACGATTGTATTCCTAGTTAGTTTGTGGTATTTAGCTGAGAAATATAAGATAACCCGACATAATGTAACCTAGGTCATACTAAGTTTGATATGTTTCAATATAAAGGAACTATATGAAAACATGATAATGTAAAAGAACAATACTTTTTATGGAAAAATTCCTTTTATGATTATGATAATTCTCCCATATTGTAAATGATTTGTCACTAATGTCAATCATTTTTTGTTTTAGTGATTGATAGAACCAGAAGGAAACATGTTATACTTTTGTGTGATAGATAATGTGATTATTAAATCAAAATAAATAAAATTTAATGGGATAAAGACTCAAATATTTGGTGATAATTCCAACAATCTATAATCAAAACATGATTAACAATGTAACCATAGTTGAAATCCTAATTACACCAATGAAGAGATAATTGGAGGCTCATGAAAATTTAATTAATGAAGACGGTGAATGAAATGATATTAAACAACCTATATATAAATAAAATAAGAAGCATTTTCAATGGATTTTCATATGGGGGATGGAATATGCTTTACTTGTGGTAAAGGATGTCATTTAACATCAAATTGTTGAGTGAAAATGTAGAGTTTAGTTAGCATGAGGAAAGAAGATAGAACTCATCCATGGAAACTACTAATTATTCAATGACTTTTTTGGTGATAAATAAGGATTAATATAATCCAATACCCTAATCCTATGATTTTTTAGGATGTTAGGATTCCACAACTTCCTAGACCAAGGAAGAATAGAGGAACCCATACAATGACTATCGATGAAGAGGGTAGTGGTAATTAAGTGTTCACTTACCCTCTAGCCCAAATTATTGGATTTATTTTAGTTCTATCAACCCAATTGTGTCTATGATTATTTTTAAGAATATCATGTCACTACCTTTAGTGATTTATATTTTAAGAAAGATATTTAGTGGTAATATTATTATGTTTTTTGAAGTAAACTTGGTGAATATCATGACATCCTCCTCTAAAAAAATTAAAAAAAAAGAATGTATATATTCAATTAGACCCCCACATTTATTTCTACAATAAGGAAAAATACATTCTAAATCAACACTGATCATCTACTAGTGTAAGGACAACAGTTAATTATATGAGCAGATAATTGAATCATTCACAATGGGCTTAATATCTAGTTATGGGATACATTTTATTGAAATTATTAGGTAAAATAAGTATTTTCTTATCTTCCCTATGATCTTGAGGATAATGTCTCATTATAGATAATATCCTCGAGCAGGTCAATTTTTTAACCACTATTATCTATTCCATCAAGTAAATAATAATTAAATTAAGGGGATAAAATTTATTTAATGGGGTATATTGTAATGAACTATGTTTTTTAAAATAAATAAATATTGTATTCTATGCTTTTCTATACACACAACATTGAAACTAAAACAAATATAGATTATCTTAAGGAATTTATAGAATTATCAGGTATAAATGGTAGTAACATAATTATGAAATATATATTAATGAATATATATATAAGAACAAAAAAATAAAATTATCCTTAAACATAAAACTCAATTAGTACAGTAATGAAAATAATAAAATATCAGTATATTATTAAATTTTATTTTATGAAGTTGAAAATTTTCTATGTTTGATAGAATTGTGGTTATTACTAATTTTACATGAATAGTTAATGTATTAAAAAATGTTTCACTATAAAGAACTATTTTCATCATATTTTATTTTAAAGTTAAATTTACCAATATCGGGAAGTGAATTTGAAAAAATTAAGATAATTTTTTGATTTATCATGGTCATATTATTTTCAGGTTAATTTTAATTTTTTTCCAAAAATATTTTATTTTTAATTGAATAGTGAAGAATGTTGATTTTATTAATGATATCACTTTTATGAAATTATTTTATTATATGAATCCATTGATAGTTTTTGAAACCATTTTCTTATAAAATAATATATTATAATGTATAATAAATCATTTTAAAATAATTTTTTAAATTTATAAACCCATGATCAATATTTTGATAATTTATGTTGTGTTTTAATTATAACTATTTTTCAACAGTTTAGTTTAATTAATTATAATATAGTAAAATCATATTTTTTATTTTATTTAATGATAAATTAATATTATTTAAATTATAATAATTATTTTAAATTAATTTGATTCATTTTAATTGATAACTCTATCCTAATAATATATATTTTTTCTTAAAAATAAACTTTTTCAAAAAAATAGTTTTTTCTTCATTTCATATGTAAACATTAAGATTAATTTTCCTAAAAATTGAAATATAATTTGATAAAATGATTCATATATTTATATAAAAATTATCATATTATCTAATATGATCAATTTAATTTTGTGGTATAAAATTTAGATTGTTAATATTAATCATAATTGCAATGATAATGATGAAATAATTATTTTAAAATTCTTGTTTTTTTAATATGAATGAATTTAAATTGAATAAATTAAATTAAAATATATTAAATAATTAATATAATTTTATTTATAAACACATAAATAAATATATTATCACCATTTATTTGGTAATCAATACTATATAATATTAAGAATACATAACGGTAATAATGTCAGTTTTCTACTAAAATAGTTCTTCTACCTATTATTTATTTTAATTTAACAGTTAAATTTATAATATTTTGAAATTGAATTAGATCAAAAATTTAGATTTAGAATATTTAAATTTTTTAACAATGGTATACCTATATTTTTAGTTAAAAAATAATTGACATGATTAATATTTAAGTAAGAGTAATAATTGTTCAAATAGTTAATCCAAGGTGGCTCAAATTTTCCTAAATTAACAGAACCATTAGACATTATATAAAAAGTTAATTTTCAAAGGGTTAAATAAATGTATTAAAATTTTTAATTCAGCTAACTCGTTTAACTTTCATACTTCTCTATTCATATCCATTACTAATAGTTCTTTTTCATGGAAAATTCATTCTTCCCCGCCTATAAAATAGGGAGAACTTCCACCCTTTCAATACTCCCATCCAATTTTAAAATATCCTAAAACCCTACCCAAATATTCTATAATTTATTTCCTTTAAACTCCCTAAATACCTTGTTCACCCAAAATTTTCCCAAGTCCCTCAAATCTAAGGCCTTGATCAAGAGGATGTTCACGGTCTCAATGTAGTTATCACATCTTTCATAACATTTTATTATTATTCATTCCTCTTTAAACCAACTATAAAAATAGTATAATAAAAACATCATAATAATTATTGGGTATATTTATTATTATATTAATGATTAAACCATTATATATTGACTTTCATCTACTAAGAAAAAACAGAGCATTGTTAGTGCTTGTGTGCGGATTGCCTCCTCCATGAAGTGGCGCTTTCAGTTTTTCATCACCAATCCTCAAGTATGACCTTAATTATGGTTTTTAAATATAAATAAGATTTATATAATGAATTTATTATTCTTTAATGATCATTTAATATAATCCTTCACCTTTATCATTCATTTTTTAATTTAATTGTTAATCATGTGTTGTGCAGACTACCGTCTCATTTTCACAATTTATATACAGTTTTTTCTTAATCCAAAAATCATAAAATATGGTTCAAAATCATTAAAATATAAAAATAATATCATTATTCATCAATTATAATTATATAATTTCAAAATAAACATATCATTAACCATACTCACCAATTAAGTTAAAATGTGTTCATGTTTGGGTCAGTTTTACAACTAACATGAACATTACTATGAAATTATTTCAAGGATGATTATAAAATCATATTACTGTTATAATATGATATAAAAATTTAAATAATTTTTTTGTTTCTATAAATTATACCAAATTATTTAACTTATTAATTGATAAATCACCATTCGTAGGTTTAAAATCATTGAGAAAATATTCGTTGTCAGTTTCATTTTCTAAGATAATCAATAAAGTAAACATGAAAAGAAATTTAAAAATCATAATTAACTATTTTTCATCCATTATAGTATCATTAATTGATATTTATTTATAAACATTTTAATAATAATAAAAATCGACACCAATCCTATGAAACAATAATAAATGGTTAAAAATATAAATACCTGATGTAGAAAAAAAACAAAAAAAATTAAATAATTTAGCTATATATGGTGATTGTAAATAGAAATTATATATAGTTTTAGTTATTATTAGGGTTATAAAATTCATCATTCAAATATTTATGTGTTATATATGGTCATAGAGTGCATCAAACTAAGTAGGAAAACAAGAAAATGGTTTCTATCTAAATTTCCTTTCATTGGGACATGTTTATGATTTTACGGTGTAATTACTACCCCATTATAATTTTTATATTATGATTATGTTATATTTAATTATATTTAATGATTAATTTCTAATTTTCATTATCATGGAGTTTTGTTTCAAATGTTTTAAAATCTATAAGTGTATCTTTGTCTCAAATTTTACTCTTTGAGAAATGTTTTTCATTATTAACCAAATTGAATTTTTATGGTGTATATACTATCAATTTAAAATATTATATCATTAATTACATTTTATTTATGTTAATTTATGTTAAATTTTAATCTCTATATTTAATTAGGATTTTATTTAATTACTCCTCAAGTTGTAAGTGGTTTTCATGGCTCAATTCTCTTTATTGGTCCATAATCACTTATTTTTATCAATTAATTTTCACAATTGATCTATTATAACATATAATGATTTTAGAATCTACTTCCACTATCTTTACTGATGAAATAATTTTTCATATAAAATTCTTCTTACTTGATAATTTAAATGGTTTTTAAAATGGTTTTTTGTTAGTAATAATTACCATTTATTTTAATGGATTATTTTTTCATGTCTATATATTTAATTATCATAAATATTATCCTTTTTAGAACTCAATTTTCTTTTATCTCAAGTAACCATTTTATTCTACTTAATTATTTTTATAAAAAAGGTTTCTTTATCCTTTTGATAATGTGGGTTTCAAGATGGTTATTTGAGAATGTTCAAAAAATATATATCCCCTAAAAGTAAAATGTTTTATCATATAATCAACATTTTATTTTGATAAAATTAATTTCTTTCTCATGTTTCCATTATTGATGGTTTTTATACTTAATATTTTCAAATTATTTTCCCTTGTAATTTTTAAAACTTATAATATTTTCAAGGATATTTTATTAGGATCTCTTTATAATATGGTTTTCAAAATGTATTCTCTTTAACTTATCAAAAATATGTTTTTGAAAGTAATTCACACTTAATCTTTTAAAAATGTTTTTAAAAATGTTTTTTGAAAACTTTTCTATTTTCAATTAAATTTTTACTACAAGGTTTATCTTCTATTAATTGATGTTTTTATCACACCCTATTTTTTATTATGTTATGAATCTTTTTTGAAAATGAGATTTTGATATCCTATTATTTCTATTATTCATACTTTTTAAATGTTTAACAAATACAATATATTTTAATGGGTTATTTAAGATATAATGATTTTTGATTTTATGTGGAACACAAATGTATAGAGGATGATGGGTGGGGTCTTATATCACCCTCCAATGCATTGGTTTAAGATTATATCTCATTAGATATCTGGTTGTGGAAATAATGAGTTTTATCACATAGGTTTAGGCATGAGTGGTTTTCTCACATTTTAGGAATAGAGATAATGAGTTTTTTACATAGGTGTGGTCATAATGGGTTATGTCACACAAGTTTTCCTATTCTTATGGTTGCTCCATATTTTCATTTTATTCGTAATGTTATTCAATATTATCATTTTTTTATTATGTTAAGATAATTTCAAAAGATGGATTTTGTTTCCATGAATGTTGTGTTTTCATAATCATGCTTAATGTTTTATGTATTATTCACGTTTATATCATGGTCATATGTTTTGTGTTTAATGATATGTGTTTGATCCATGTTATTTATTTTATTCCTCGTTAATTATTTTTTTATAATATTAGTTTTTTCCTTTAAGTTATATGATTACCATACATGGTCATATGATTATTATTAAGATATTTATTTCTTCCTAATATTCTCCTTCATTTTTATGGTTTGATAGTTTACAATATTCCTTTTTTTCATTACTAAGAATTTGATCTCACTACTTTATTATGTTTCTATTCCCCATGTTATGAAGATTATTATGTCATTTTATTTATTTAGAAAAGTATCTCAAGGATAAAAAGTTTGTATAATTGTTTAGATGTGTTTTAAAATAAGATATATACGTAGATAGTATCCAAGAGATAAATTGTTTAGTCTTTTGTTTTATGCTAATTTTTATTAGATTTATTATTTTGATCAAAATATTAATGTAATATTTATGTCATGTTTAGATTGGGTCACTTCAGTTGTTTTTAAATGAGGGTTTGGTTATTTTAGATATTAGTTTAGTAATTTTAGAGATTATTTTAGTTATTATGGATATTAAATAAGCTAAAGTTGGTGTTAGGGTTATAAAACCTTAGTAAAAACTATATATATGAGAATCATTATAATATTATATAATGAAATATTTGTAATGACTTGATTGTATTGTTTTCCCTCAAAATACATCCATGTCTTGATAATAAAATTAGATGTCATTATTTCATAGATTCACCTAGGGGTAATCACCTTGAAAAGTATTGGTTGATCATTGACTCAAGAATCACCATGATACTTGATGAGTGGTCCTAAGACTACACACCTGGTTTGAAACTCTAGGGGTAATTGGTTTGGATAATCACATACACATTACAAAACACTATCAATTATTGATTTATAAGTTAGTTTGTGGGATTATGTTGAGAAATATAAATAACCTAACTTAATCTAACCTAGGTCAAACTAATATTGATATAGTTCGAACTAAAAAACTCTAGGAAAATTTGATATTTTAAAATAATAATACTTTTAATTTAAAATTCCTTTTTTAATTATGATAATTCAATTATATATTTAAAGTTTTATCACTCATGTCTACTTTTTTATTTTTAGTGATGGATAGAACTTGAAAGAACCTAGTTAACCACAAATTTGAAGAACAATATAATGAATACCTCAACAACCAACCTAATGGAATAGAAGATTGACTGAATATTTTTTATTATTCCAAACCAACTATTATGAAATAAGATTATCAATGTAACCATATTTTATATCCTGAGTACACCAAATAAGAGAAGAATATATGATCATGAATGTTTAGGAAATGCAGATAATGAAAGAAAGGTTATTAAACAACATATATATATATATCAAAAATGTGGGAAGAATCATCAAGGGAATTACATCAAGGGGAATAGAATATGATTTATATATGGTAAAGGTGGCCATTCATGAATAAAACTATAAAGGAAAAATTAATAGTTTATTTAACATTTGTAAAGAAGATAGAAGTCATCCAAGGAAATACCTTATAGTTCAATATATTATGTGTGGAGAACTCTATAATTATCCAAACCAATGCCCTGATCCAAGGATTACTTAAGATGGTATAAATCCACAACCTCCATAACCTAGGGAGTAAGAAAGAACATATGTAATGAATATTGATGAAGTTGATAGTGGTATTTAGGACTTCACATACCCTCTACTCTAAATTAGTGGATATATTATTTTTCAATCAACCCTATTGAATATTGAATGCTTTTTATGAACATCAATTCACCACCCTCATTGATTCTTATTTTGAGGATTTCATTTAGTGGTATGATTATTATATTTTTAAAAATAAACTCAACATAAATCATAATATCCTCTAAAAAAATAAAAATATAATTTCTATCTTCACCATGACTACAAATTTATTTCTAGAATAAGAAAAAATACATTCTAAATCAATTTTGACCATCTATAATTTCAATTCCAACTATTAATTATCTAGGAAGAAAAGAAAATACTTCACATGGTCTTTAATACCTAGTTATGTGATAAATTTCATAGAAAAAGTTTGGGAAAATATGTGTTTTCAAGTATTCCCTATGATATTGAGGATCATATCTCATTAGAGATAATATCTTGAAGCATTTCAACATATTTATCACCTTTATCTATTTCTATAATTAAATGATAATTAAATTTTGAGGATACAATTTATTTATGGGGGTAGAATGTAAAAACTCATGTATTTCTGCTTAAATAAATATTGTGTCCTATTGTTTTTCCCACACAAAAAACCAAAAAAAATAAATATATATTTTCATAAGGTAGTTGTAGAATTATAAGGTATAAATATTCGTAAAAGGGGATGGTGGGTTCTTGGGATGCTTCCCCTCATGGCTATTTCGGCCTTCTGCTTACCTATGGTTTTTCAATGGGCTTTCTTCATTTTATTGGTAAATACCTTATTACAGGTGGTTCAATCCCTATTGTGGATTCTTTTGTTGAGAAGAATGGCCCATCGAGTGGTCTTCATGCGGCTTCAGCTGCCGAGCGTATCTCCTACAGACCTAGACTAGATCTGAATCCAGCGGTTGCACGTGATATGAGGGATGAACGATCCTTGGAGGGTGCTACGTTGAAGGATCGGAGGAAATTTGGGGTTCACCCGGCTTCGTTGGAAACGGCTACTGCTGCCATTCCCTGCAGATCTGAACCGGACCTGGTGGTTGCAGATGCAGGTGTTGCTCTTGTTGATGTTGCATGGAAGGTCTGGCGTCTGGACGATGTCACCGGTGCGGTTCATGTTGTCCCAACAGTGTTCAAGACTTATTTTCCTACTATGGAGGTTGTAGGTTCTAAGGCAACGCTGATTGATGAAATTTTAAATTTGGGTTGCCCTGCTCTTGAAGCAGTGAGGGTGATTGAAAATCATCCCTCGAAATTGAACCTGGATTGGAAAGGTACCTTGGGTGCTGTTGATGCTCGATCTGCAGTGGAGAGGGTCCTCGTGCAGACTTGAATTTCGTCTGATAAATTAACAGATGCATGTAAATCTAGTAAATACCTCTCACAAGTTGCAGGAGAATTTGAACAAAGGCACTTTACATCCGTGCGTGATGGTATTTCAGAGCGCATTGTTAGGAAGGGTGAAACTGCCCGCGTTGTTGCTAGTAGGGAGGATATTCTTGACAGATTTAAGCTATGTGATCATTCAATTATAGCCATAATTGTTCTTCCTAGTGGAGGTAAAACATGTAGAATTGATGATTTGGTTCAGAAACTCATCTCTATATGGGGGTTCTCTGATTAGAGATACATACCTATGGGACGTGGATTCTTTCATATTATTTTTTCATATGACAGTCTTAAGCGGTGAGCTTGGGGTTCGGGTTAATTTCTCTAATATAAGGTATGGTTTTCTTTCAAGAATGGGATTTTTGTTTCAATCCTTTCTCTATTAAAAACACCATAGTTCAGGTTTGGATCAAAAAATTTGGTCTTCACTGGATCTTATGGCATTCTAAAATTCTATTTGACATTTCCTCTTTATTTTGCATTCCAATTAAAATGGACTAGACCACCATGGTTGAAATTTTTTTTCACTTGCTAGAGTTCTGGTGGAAGTTGATTTAAGTACTTATATAATTCATAATATACTCTTATCTACTTTGAAATATGATATCTCTCTCAAGGTGGAGTATGAGAGATTGCCTGATTTCTTTCATGACTGTCAAGTTATTGGACATGCTAAAGAGAGGTGTTTTAAAAAATTTGATTGCACCTTTTGATCCTTAAAAGGACATCATGTGACTTCTTGTAGGAAGAAGGTGAAGAAACAATCAATGCAAGATAATGCATCACGAGCGGTGGATGATGCTCCACAAGAGTCTTCCCATGAGCCTCAAGTGGATAAGGGTGCGGATCCGATGCATCAAACAGAGGAGTGCACTACTGGGGGTGAAGGTGACATGACGCCAGAAGTGATTGTGGGAAAGGAGCAGGAGATAATGGACCCTATTCTGGAGGAGCAAGGTGAGAATATTTCAAGGACTCGCATGGAAATTCTTAAACTAAAGGGCTCACATGACATTAAGGGAAGATGGGATGAATTTGAGGATGATTCCCCAAAAAAACCAACATACAGTTAGGTTTTATCCAAAGGGAAAAAATGTTGTGGCAGATGTTGAAGGATCTCAACATGTTCCTTCTAGGAAAGCGAGCCCGAGGAGGGATTGCTCATATCTGAAGCCAACCATGGTTACCAGGTCTCATGGCCCTCTGGACTTTGAGTATGATTGGTATGGAGACTATGACGCATCCTATCAATGTGACTTTGACTTTTGAGTTCTTCTCTTTGATTCTACTTAGGTATGAGGGCATGTGTTCTTGTATGACCTCGTCATCCTTTATGTTGTCTTTTGTTTTACTTTTTTAATAAAAAGGTCTATGCCATAACCTTTTGGCTAATATTCGTAAAATAATTATAAATTATATATAAATTATATATAAATTATATATAAATTATATATATATATATATATAAACAAACAAAATCAAATGTGTATTAAACATCAATATCAATTAGTACAACTAATAAATTAATAAAATTTAATTTTATTCACAAATTAAATTTTATAAATTTAATATTTTTCCATATTTCATATGTTTATGATTAGAATTAATTTTAGAATAATATATAATATACAAAATAATAATAATTACCTGTAAAAATCGTTTTTCTCGATATTTTATGATTTCATTTTAAAAATAAATTTATCAATCATATCATGTTAATTTGAAAAAAAAAATTAACATCATTTTTAGATTATTCATGCTCATGTTATCTTAATATGAATTTTTGTTTCTTTCTAAAAAAACTATTTTTAGGTGAATAGTGATAAATACCAATTTTATTAATGTCGTCACTTTTAGGAAATTATTTTATTTTATAAACATATTTAATTTTTTTTAAACTATTTTCCTATAAAATTATATATTATAAAGTATAATTAATATTTTTAAAATACTATGTTGAATTTATAGACCGATTCTCAACATTAAGAAAATATTTGTAGCATTTTAATGAAAACTATTTTTTGACTGTTTTGTTTCATTAATTATAATATGATGAAATGAATATTTTGATTTATATTATTTTTAAATAAATATTTATTGAATGATAATAATTATTATAAATTCATTGGAATTTATGGCATTGACAGCTCATTAATGATCATGAAAATTTTCACTAAAACTAAACTTTTTCTAACAAAACTGGTTTTTCTGCGTTACATGTACAAACACTAAGGTTAATTTCCCTACAAATAGAAATATAATTTGATAAAATGTTTAGTATATTTTATATTATAATTATAATATTATCTAAAATTACTAAAAAAAATTCTGTATAAAATTTAGATTATTTGGAATAATGCTAATTACCGCGATAATGGTGAAACAATTATTTAAAAATTATTTTTTTATTAATATCAATGAATTTATATCAATTCAATTAAATTTAATTAATATAACTAATTAATATAATATGAGTTATATACACATAAATATATATATATATATATATTGACACTTTTTAATTGTTAATCAATAGTAAATAAGATTAAGAATCCATAATGATGAAAATGTCATTTTTCTACTAAAATGATATTTTTACCCATTTTCTCATTTAATTTAAATTTAATTTTATAAATTTTATAAATTTAATTATATTAAATAAATAAATAAAAATCATATTTATCTTGTATAAATTTAGTAATAAGTGTCTACATATATTTTTAGTAACAAAATAATGGACATGATAAATTTTAAATTAAGAGTAATAAGTGTTTAAATGACAATTATAAGGTGTCCCCAATTTTCCTAAATTAATAGGACTTTTGGAAATTATAGAAGAAATTTATTAGGTTTTAAATTATTACAATCATGTCATTCTAATCTCTATTCACCTAACTTGGGCTAAATTTCATTCCATTCCATTCTTACCCCTTACTTACCATTATTTTCCCTGGAAAAGTCTCTCTTCCTTACTTATAAAATTGGGATCACATCTGTCCTTAAATAATCAACTTATATTTTGAAAATTCCTTAAAAAACAACCCAAATATCCTCTCCAAAAAATCATTTACATTTACTAGTTCCCCAGTTCACCAAAACATTGTCTAGGACCATGAAATCTAAGGCTTTCATCAAGAGGGTGTTCAAGGTATCCACAATGGTATCACATCTTTCTTAACATTTCTTTATTATTATTTCATTTATAAACCAACCATAACAATAGTATAATAATAACATTAAAATTAATTAATTTCCTGAGTTTTTATTATAATAATTTTACAACAATTATTTTATCACTTTCATCTACTAAGAAAAACAAGGATCATTGTTAGTGTGTGCGCACATATTTCTACCTCCACAAAGTAGTGCTTTTAGTTTTTCATCATCACCCCACATGGATGGTCATAATGTTGGTATTTATAAATAAATATTATTTATATAATGTAATCTTGATTTTGAAATTACCACATATAATCCACCTTCACCCCTATCATTCATTTAGTATTAGAAATGCTAATCACACGTTATGGGGATTACTGCCTCCACAAAATATCATTTTCTTGTTTTTATTCTAGTTGTTCAGTATTTATCCACTAATTATAAAATATGGTTCAACATAATAAAATAAATTAATGTAATATCATTATACTTCTATTATTATGATATTATGTTGAAATAAATACCTCTTTAACCATACTCAGAAATCGAGTTAAAAATTGTTAATTTTTGGATTGGTTTGACCACCTACTTAATGATATGAAATTTTTTCATGGTTAATTATAAAAACATAATTAATTGTATAATATTATAAAAATATTTAAATAATTATTTTTTCTATTTTATTAAATGATACAATTATATTTAACTCATTAATTAAAAAACCCCCTTTGTAGTTTTGAAATCACCGAAAAAATGCATGTTATAAATTTAATCTTATAGGATAAAGACTATAGTACTAAGGAAAAGAAATTTAAACATCATAAAAAATTATAAGTCATAAATTATAGTTAAATTAATGAAATTTTAATGATGAAATTTGAAATAAGAATTAATACTGACACCTCTCCTACGGAACTATTATAAACGGTTAAAACTATAAACACCCAATATGGGAAAACAGGAAACAACTAACTTATATACATGTAGATAATGTTTATAAGTGTAAATTATAAATAATATTATGTATGAATATTGTTCTAAAATATTTCATTGTGATATTTATTTTTCTTATATAGTGGTATATATTGTATTCAACTAAACAGGTAAACACGGTAAGGGTTTCTGTCACAATTTAATTTCATTGATACATGTTTATGTTATACAACATGTTTTCATTTTTATGGTGATTATAATACTCCATTATAATTTTATTATAATGATTCTTTTATATTTCATGTTATTCAATGTATAATTTCTTTTTATCATTCTCATGGTGTTTTGGTTTAAATGATTCAAAAGATTTAGTGGTTTTTTGCCTCAAATTTCTCCCTTTGAGACATGTTTTGTATTATGAACCTTGTAATAACCTAACCTAGATCATTGAGACTAGTTTTTAAACTGGTTCATTACATGACCTTTGGTTAAACACCCAGTACTTCAAAGGTTGTCGATTAATAGTGAAGGTTTATTGATGAACATGGGAAGACTATACCCTATTTATGAAATTAAGTCAATAACAAAAATAATAAGAATTAATAACATGACATAATAGGAAATAAATTTAAGGTAACCATATATCTCATAAAAAATCCCAAAACTAGGTAAATTCCATCAAACAAATATAGTAAATATTACATGTTGTAATATCATCATGTGTTGGAAAGGAAACCCAAAATAAAGACACACTGATAATCACCCAAAATGGGTCTCAAAATCATGTTTGGTACCCTAATCCACACTCCATTCCAAATCCTTACTCAATAATCTAGAAAAGGTCCTTTTATAATTTCCATGAACCTGCACTCTCGAATTCGGTGCTAAAATCATAAAATTTTAATTTTTGGATTTGATACTAATGAAGTTGAACCAATTTTTTCCATTCAAAATATAGAGACCAAAATCTTGACTTACATGGACATTACATTACTTTTGCAGAATAAATAATACGTGATAAAAACATACGCCCAAAGACCGTATTAGTTTAGTGTCTTTGGAAACTCATAACGTAATCTTCTAATCATGGTGAAAGATCTTCAACATATCCCATAAGGATCTTCCCCTTTTGGCTTTATTACCTAAAACCTTTCTTTATATCCTGGGGAAAATAAAACATAAAAAGGGTGATCTCAAATGCTTAGTAAGGGTAAAAATAGAGAACATAAAACAATCCATAAACATTTGAATGAAAAAACTTGAACATAAAATCTAAACATCAAAATATTGAGCAAAGACATAAATCTTGGAAGTACGTAAGGCATATATCATAAAGGAAAATAAATCATTATAAAATAGCATGTGAATAAAACATGTGATTTTGGAAACCATTAAGCACATGATATGATTTCCATAGAATCCAAGGCATTGCTGCCAAGACCATCTTAGTGGACAAAGTCCCTTTCTGAATCGAGTTCACTCCTCGTTCCAGTCCTGTTTCACCGAACCGGATTAACTTACCATTCCAGCCATGTCAATATCATGAGATATAAATCTTTACCCAATGCATTGGAGGGAGATATAGGTCCCACCCATCACATAATGAAATCATTCTTACTTGTTACACAAAACAATCATAAATCATTCATCATAACCCAAAGAATAAAATGGGTTTCATAAACATCATCCCATCATAACATAATCCATGTAAAACAAATGGATATCATTTCATCATAAGAAAAATAAAACCATGTAAATAATTGAGACATTATACTTGAAACATAAACATATTAAATAATGTCATCTTAGATGGAAAATAGCTTTGATAAAACAATTGAAATGAATTCCTGAGGAAAATATCCTTTCTTCTTCAAAATCATTTTCTTTTCTCAAAATGCCATTCAATTTTAAAAGAAAAGGATTTTGTTGAAAATAATAATGAAATCTTTTAGAGGAAACTTCATGGAAATAAGGAGTTATGAAACCGTAAAAATCCGCTCATGCCGTATAAGTTAAAAAAAATTCTTCTTGTACTTTTTCCGAAAAAGTCAAAAAGTACCTCGTATGGTGAAAAAAGAAATATTCCTTACACACCAT
Organism: Viscum album; assembly: GCA_963277665.1. Classification (NCBI taxonomy): domain Eukaryota; kingdom Viridiplantae; phylum Streptophyta; class Magnoliopsida; order Santalales; family Viscaceae; genus Viscum; species Viscum album. The sequence continues at coordinate 669,951,543 of OY728139.1, read as the reverse complement.
GTAGTAAAAGTCAAAATGGGTAAAAAGGACTTTAAACATACATGAAACCATTTTTAGAAAACAAGGACATGGATGATAAATATGACCCTAGTAAATATTTACGAATAAATAATCTCAGATAAAAATGAGATTGGAATAATTATCCCTTAAATTATGTCCGATATAGTATCCCACATTTTTATCACATTAACTTTCATTACATTATACAAAACCGAGGATCTTTAAGGTTTAGTGTCTTGGAAACCATGAACTCAAAACATGAAAACATAAAATGTTCTTCTTAAACACTTGAAAGGCTTCTCCTTATGTTCATCCTAGGTTCATTACTATATCTCATAACCTGGGGACATACATCAAAATAAAGGGTGAGAAGAAGGCCCAGTAAGGGAAACAAGGGAAACATATAACATTTGAACTTGAGATACATCAATAAAGTCATGAAAAAGAACTTTAAGGAATGAGAAAGAAATCATGAGGCATATCATAATAAAAATAACATATTTCATAACTTGAATATGTGGATACAACATTTAACATAGACAATCATTTCCATTTCACCAAGGTCCATCCCCAAGGTGTCATTAAAAATTACCAAGGTTATTCACCAAGGTATCAGTCAAAATGGTCATCTCTAGAGATTAAGTCTTTACCCAATGCATTGGAGCGCTATCAGGGTGCACCCTTAAATTTGTCTTTATTATCATGTGATCCACATATATCATCATCAAACATTTCATAAACAACCCATATAGAATAACATAAATGGGTTTCATTTCATAGTCATCACATTTAAAAAAACTGCTTTAAAGATGTGATCCTTATGTCACTTTAAACCCACGGAAAAAGGAAAGTGGGTCTCATGTATGTAAATCCCAGAATTAAAATAGAACATTTTGATATATATGTGAATACCCATGTAGAATAATGATATTTGATTATTCACTTAATAAAATAAAATAATTTGAAAAAAGAAAAATACATTTTGAGACGAAAATTCTGCAGCATAACGGCTATGATACATGGTTTTAGAAAACATTGAAAAGAGAGGGGACACGGGTCACCCGCTCATAAATGATACATAAAACAGTAAGGGAACAGAATATAAAGGATTTAAAAACATGGTAATGAAATTTGAATGATATACCACATGAAACAAAGAACTTGAAAGGAAGACAAAAAAATAAGATTTCTCTTATGAGAATTCGGCAGCCTAACGACGTCACTTAAAACTTCCAAAAATGGATTGACGAGATCAAATAGGGTCTCTCATAATATGAACATAAATGATCAGTATTATAGATATAGATATCATACCCCAACATAATAAAAAGGAACTTTAAAGACTTGACCAGAAAATAGAACTTGAAAATGATAAGGGTGAACGAATCCCTTAAAAATTTGGCAGCCTAACAGCATCACTTAAACATCAAAAAAATAAATTGATGAGATAAAATAGGGTCTCTCATAATATGAACATAAAATATTAGTATGATAAATATAGAGATCATACCCCAACATAATAAAAATGAACTTGAAAGACTTGACCTGAAAATAGATCTTGAAAACGAGAACGGTGAAAGAACCACTTAAAAATTCGGCAGCCTAACGGCGTGACTTAAACTTCAAAAAAATCAATTGAAGAGATAAAATAGGGTCTCTCATCATATGAACATAAAATATCAGTATGATAGATATAGAGATCATACCCCAACATAATAAAAAGGAACTTTAAAGACTTGACATGAAAATAGATCTTGAAAACGAGAATGGTGAAAGAACCACTTAAAAATTTGGCAGCCTAACGGCGTCACTTAAACATCAAAAAATCAATTGAAGAGATAAAATAAGTTCTCTCATCATATGAAAATAAAATATCTGTATGATAGATATAGATATCATACCCCAACATAAAAAGGAACTTGAAATACTTGACAAGAAAATAGAACTTGAAAATGAGAAGGGTGAAAGAATCTGTTACAAAAATTCTGGCAGCCTAACGGCGCCACTTAAACATTCATAAAACGAAATGATGAGTTTAAGAGGGGATCTCTCATCATATGAACATGAAAAGGGAAGTAAGAAGAATATAAAAGAACATCCTTCAACATAAGAACATGGAGCATAAAGGAAATGACCTAAAAGAGAGTATTTGAAAAAAAAAGAGTTTGGATCCCTTACCTTAAAATGTAACTCTTAAAACTCAATGTTTGGGACCTTGAGGGCTTGGAGGCACCTTAGGAGGACTCATTGGGAGGTAATGAGACCCAAGCTTTATTGGGGGAGAGTTGGGAGTCGAATGGATGAGAGGATGGCTTGGTATTTATAGGGAAAGTGAGGGGACAAGGCATTAATGGCCAAGGGACACCTCATTGGTGGTTTTGGCAAAACCATGGGCTTACCCATGGTATTTGCCCATGGTATTAGCCACTTGGGACACCTCATAACTTATATTACTATTCATAAGTTGACCATATTGATTACATACTTAATACATCATTTAATGATGTCATTAAACACCCGTAACTTAAAAACTGTATTTTCACTATTCATCGAAAATTCAACTTTCTCAGAAAAATCCCAAAATTTCACCTTAACCAAATATCGATGCTCTGATTTCAAAAATGAACTCAATTTTATAAAAATAATTTTCTAAATATTTTTAATTTAATTTTTAAATAAATACACTATTCACCGAAAATTCATTCTTTTCAGAAAAATCCCCCAAAATTACCTTAACATAATATCGATGCTCTGAGTTCAAAAATGAAATCCATTTTATAAAAATAATTTTCTAAATATTTTTAATTTAATTTTTAATTAAAAAAACTATTCACCCGAAACAACTAATACTTGACTAATAATTTATGAAACTGTTATTTAACCATTTTATTGAATCACAATACTTAATCAAGGTGACTATATTATATTAATACTTTCTTTAAGTGAGATTACTAATCCATTTGGTCACATTACTAATCCTAAGCATAAAATCACTATTCATAATTTACTATTCATCAAAATTTAAGTTGATCTTATTAGACTCTAAATTTCGTACTGAACATAATTGTAGAAGACCATATTTTGAAAATCATTACACATTTTTAATTATTTAAGGTTTACATAAACATTTTTTAAAATATCCTTTCTCTAAGATTCACCAAAAATATGCATACTATATTTATCCGGACATTTGAAAATTCATGAACTTCATCGTAAGAAGAAATCAAAATTTTTATTTAAAACAAAGGATTACACATGGCAGTTACGGTCTCCTTACATAGCCTCTTATCACACCAGCATAGTACCTAAGTGTAAGGTGTGCTAAGGTGAGAGAATCTGAGGGAGGCTCGGCCAACATCGCACGAGTAGTGATTTCTATCAATTTGAACTTCTCACGAAGGCGATTCTGTTCTAGCTTCACACGATGAAGTTCGGCTTGGGTTTGGTCCAGATCAAAGCCTAGTGGTTCTTCCTCCTTCCCATGTTCTGTTAGATGGGCTTTGATCGGTCCAAGACAACTGGGTGGGGCCATCAAATCTTCTTTCTATATTAATTAACCAAGATCACTTGTATTTAGAGGCAAATATCGAAATGTTTAGTTTCTAGTGGTCATGTTGACCAATGGTCATATAACAGTCAAAACCCAACAGTCTCATTTTAATTATACTCATTTTATCAAATGAAACATTTTTGTTGAGTATAAAAAAATAAAATAACACACAAATTTAGGAAACAAGATTTATTCAAAATTTTGGGTGGCTACAATCTTCCCCCCTTAAGAAATTGCATCCTCGCAATTTTTAAAATTGGGTTTTAAAATTCCATTTAAAGTCCCACATCGGAAAAAGAGTCAGTAACACTATTACTTTAAAAGAAAGAAAGGGAAGTAAAAAAGGTCACCCGAGTTAACCCATACTAGGATTCCATGTAAGAAAACATGGACATGGAGGAGAAAATAAAGGGTCACATTCTGAGGGAGAGTTATAGAAAACATGATTAGGAGAAAGTTAACAACAAGAAAATCATAAACTTATGATGGGTTAAACGGTATTTGATTTCCCGATAGGAAACGTTAACAGACAACATTTTTGTTTTACATTCCTTTTCATAGTTTTGAGGAATTCATTTACTACATAGAATAAAACACATGGAAATATACTTACCTTCAAGTAGAGTTTCATCCTTTAATAAGTTTCTACCAAAATTGATCTTTTCTCCAAACGATGATCATTAAAAACTACTTGGTCTCATCAAAGCACAAGAATCATCTTCTAGAGAATTACATAATCCACCAAAGATTAACTATCTATTTCTTCTATTATCCCAAAAATAGAAAGGGTAAGATAAAACAACTCTTCAAAAAGAAAGAATCCCTTAGGAAGGGAAACTTCTTTAAATCTTCAAAATTCCACGGTACTACCCAAATTTCATCATAGACCATTCCATAAATAATTGTCCTTAAAATTCCTCAAAATAAACCAAACTAAGATTGAAACCCAAATACAAGAAGGATTTGATAACATATTCTTCCAAAATAAACTTCATCGTTCATATCCAAACAACATCAACCACTCCTAACATCTTATAACAAAAGTAGCTAACCTAAACATATTTTCCCCAAGATAGGTTAATAATTTCCATAATTAACCTAAATTACTATAATTTCACCTTAAATTCATCGATTCTTCAAAATATAAGTCAACCTTTACTCCTCAAATAAAATACCGTAGTAATCTATTTACCTCGATCAAATAGGGTTCCCAAAATAGTGAATGTATTCCAAAATAATAATCATCTTTTAATCCCCTAATCATCTCTGTCATATTAATATGGAAATCGTCACATTTCCTATCACATTGGTTATTGGGACATGTTCTTCCATTTCCTACCATTAACTAAGAAAATTAAGTACAATTAGGGGCTTAAAAACTTATCCAATAATCATGAAAATGAACTTAAAGCATAGAAGGATAACTTGTAGAAGAAAATTATACACTAACTTGTGATCCCCTAGGTTTCAAACTAGGTTATCCATGATCATATATTCTTATGTGAATCTTTATTTTATTTTATCTTTGTTCCTTTAATAATGGTACATACTAAGATTATGAATTTACCAAAGCATATCCCCCGGGAGTGTCGTAACCAAGAGTGCAGCAAGGACCGTTGTCGTCTACCAGTTCCCATTCGAGTCTAGCTCAAAGCGGTGTTTTCGGGTTTTACCCTTATGTACATATGTGCCAGAGCCACCTCTACCTGCTCGTATCCAGACAGGGATGTTTTTTCTTGGCAACCCCTTACTCAATACTCACCAAAATACCAGGAAGATTTTCTATATTTAAACTTTTATATAGGGTTCTTCTTAGAGTTTTCATATCCTAATTTCCACAAATAACTAAACCATCCTTTGATACCAACTATAGCATCCCACATTTTTATCACATTAACTTTCATTACATTATACAAAACCGAGGATCTATAAGGTTTAGTGTCTTGGAAACCAGGAACTCAAAACATGAAAACATAAAACATTCTTCTTAAACACTTGAAAGGATTCTCCTTATCTTCATCCTAGGTTCATTACTGCATCTCATAACCTGGGGACATACATCAAAAGAAGGGGTGAGCAGAAGGCCTAGTAAGGGAAATAAGGGAAACATTTAACATGTGAACTTGAGATACATCAATAAAGTCATGAAAAAGAACTTTAAGTCATGAGAAAGAAATCATTATGCATATCATAATAAAAATAACATATTTCATAACATGAAGATTCGGCTACAACATTTAACATATATAATCATTTCCGTTTCACCAAGGTCCATCCCCAAGGTTTCATTAAAAATTATCAAGGTTATTCACCAAGGTATCAGTCAAAATGGTCATCTCTAGAGATTAAGTGTTTACCCAATGCATTGGAGCGCTATTAGGGAACACCCTTAAATTTATCTTTATTATCATGTGAGCCAAATATATCATCAAAAAACATTTCATAAACAACCCATATAGCATAAAAGAAATGGGTTTCATTTCATAGTCATCACATTTAAAAAAACTACTTTAAAGACGTGATCCTTATGTCACTTTAAACCCATGGAAAAAGGAAAGCGGGTCTCATGTATGTAAATCCTAGATTTAAAATAGAAAATTTTTATATATATGTGAATACCCCCGTAGAAGAATTATCTTTGATTATTCACTTAAAAAATAAAATAATTTGAAAAAAGAGAAAGACATTTTGAGACGAAAATTCTGCAGCATAACGGCTATGATACATGGTTTTAGAAAACATTGAAAAGAGAGGGGACATGGGTCACCCGCTCATAAATGATACATAAAACAGTATGGGAACATAATATAAAGGATTTAAGAACATGGTAATGAAATTTGAATGATATACCATATGAAATGAAGAACTTTAAAGGAAGACAAAAAAATAAGATTTCTCTTATGACAATTCGGCAGCCTAACGACGTCACTTAAAACTTCCAAAAATGGATTGACGAGATCAAATAGGGTCTCTCATAATATTAACATAAATAATCAGTATAATATATATAGAGATCATACCCCAAAATAATAAAAAGAAACTTGAAAGACTTGACCAGAAAATATAACTTGAAAATGAGAAGGGTGAACGAATCCCTTAAAAATTCGGCAGCCTAACAACGTCACTTAAACTTCAAAAAAATCAATTGATGGGATCAAATAGGGTCTCTCATCATATTAACATAAAAAATAATTTTGATAGATAAAGAGATCATACCCCAACATAATAAAAAAGAACTTGAAAGACTTGACCTGAAAATAGATCTTGAAAACGAGAAGGGTGAAAGAACCACTTAAAAATTCGGCAGCCTAACGGCGTCACTTAAAATTCAAAATAATCAATTGAAAAGATAAAATAGGGTCTCTCATCATATGAAAATAAAATATCAGTACGATAGATATAGAGATCATACCCCAACATAATAAAAAGGAACTTGAAAGACTTAACATGAAAATAGATCTTGAAAATGAGAAGGGTGAACGAACCACTTAAAAATTTGGTAGCCTAACGGCGTCACTTAAACTTCAAAAAAATCAATTGAAGAGATTAAATAAGGTATCTCGTCATATGAACATAAAAGATCAGTATCATATATATATATATATATATATATTACCCCAACATAAAAATGAACTTGAAATACTTGACAAGAAAATAGAACTTGAAAATGAGAAGGGGAAAGAATCTGTTACAAAAATTTCGGCAGCCTAACGGCGCCACTTAAATATTCATAAAATGAAATGATGAGATTAAGAGGGGATATCTCATCATATGAACATGAAAATGGAAGTAAGAGGAATATAAAAGAACATCCTCCAACATAATAACATGGGGCATAAAGGAAATGACTTAAAAGAGAGTATTTGAAAAGAAAGAGAGAGTTTGGATCCCTTACCTTAAAACGTAACTCTTAAAACTCAATGGTTGGGACCTTGAGAGCTGGGGGGCACCTTGGGAGGACTCCTTGGGAGTTAATGAGACCAAATTTTCATTTGGGGAGAGTTGGGAGTCGAATGGATGAGAGGATGGCTTGGTATTTATAGGGAAAGTGAGGGGAGAAGGCATTAATGGCCAAGGGACACCTCATTGGTGGTTTTGGCAAAACCATGGGCTTACCCATGGTATTTGCCCATGGTATTGGCCAATTGAGACACCTCATATCTTATATTAATATTCATAAGTCAGACATATTTATTACATACTTAATACATCATTTAATGATGTCATTAAACACTCGTAACTTAAAAACTGTATTTTCACTATTCATCAAAAATTCAACTTTCTCAGAAAAATCCCAAAATTTCACCTTAACCAAATATCGATTCTCTGATTTCAAAAATGAACACAATTTTATAAAAATATTTTTCTAAATATTTTTAATTTAATTTTTAAATAAATACACTATTGACCTAAAATTCATTTTATTCAGAAAAATCCCCAAAAATTACCTTAACATAATATTGATGCTCTGAGTTCAAAAATGATATCAATTTTATAAAAATAATTTTCTAAATATTTTTAATTTAATTTTTAATTAAAAAACACTATTCACCAGAAAAAACTAATACTTTACTAATAATTTATGAAACCGTTATTTAACCATTTTATTAAATCACATTACTTAATCAAGGTGGCTAGATTATATTAATACTTTCTTTAATTGAGATTACTAATCCATTTGGTCACATTAGTAATCCTAAGCATAAAATCACTATTCATAATTTATTATTCATCAAAATTTAAGTTGATATTATTAGACTCTAAATTTCATATTGAACATAATTTTAGAAGACCATTTTTTGAAAATCATTACACATTTTTAATTATTTAATGTTTACATAAACATTTTTTTAAATATCCTTTCTCTAAGATTCACAAAAAATATGCATACTATATTTATCCGGGCATTTGAAAATTCATAAACTTCATCATAAGAAGAAATAAACATTTTTATTTAAAACAAAGGATTACACATGGCAGTTACGGTCTCCTTACATAGCCCCTTATCACACCAGCATAGGACCTAAGTGTAAGGTGTGCTAAGGTGAGAGAATCCGAGGGAGGCTCGGCCAACATCACACGAGTAGTAATTTCTATCAGTTTGAATTTCTCGCGAAGGAAATTCCGTTCTAGCTTCACACGATGAAGTTCGGCTTGGGTTTGGTCCAGAGCAAAGCCCAGTGGTGCTACCTTCTTCCCAAGTTTTTTTAGATGGGCTTCAATCGGTCCAAGACTACTGGGTGAGGCCATCGAATCTTCTTTCTATATTAATTAACCAAGATCACTTGTATTTAGAGTCAAATATCAAAATGTTTAGTTTCCAGCGGTCATATTGACCAATGGTCATATAACATTCAAAACCCAACAGTCTCATTTTAATTATACTCATGTTATCAAATGAAATAGTTTTGTTGAGTATAAAAAAATAAAATAACACACAAATTTAGGAAACATGATTTATTCAAAATTTCAGGTCGTTACATTTGATATGCTTCATATGTATCCAAACCTCCTGTATAATGATTTAAATAATGTCATTGACTTATTACAACTTCATATTCATTTTTATGATATAATATATGGTTTACTTATGACTTTATATTACCTGTTCTTTTGTAAATTCGATGTAAAATCAGCGATTTGGGTAAAATGGTTTCATTGTACGTGTTTCAACTTATTATTCTTAATATTATTACGTATATCCTGATTTACTTAATTCCAGAATGTAAAACATGATTTATATATAATATCTATTCATCATATACATATATATATATGATAGATCGATAAATGTAATGAAATATACCATTCATGGAGACGGTAGGTCGTACGTACGCATGAACGCTGTTTTTGATTCCTTATTGAATTGAATGGGATTAAGTAGATGACATACATATATATTTACATAAATCAAGTATCATTATTATATCATATATTTAATTATTATTCATTATATATACTTTATAATCATTCATGAATGGTCAACATGGAGAATGAATCTCATCGCGTTGTGGAGATGGTAGTCCGTACGTACGCACGAGCGATGATATCATTCCCATGATCGTGGAATTGTATTAAAGTGTATGTATAATATTTCAGAATCAATATCACTTTAAAATAATCATATATAGTTATTTATTTACACCATTATACCCATCCAAGGAAGGTGGGGGTCGAAAACATATTACACCACGGCGTGGAGACGGAATTCCGTACGTACGCACGTGCGGTGATTTTGTTTTCCGTAGGATGTATAGAAGGTGAAATATGGTTGTTTCATATTTATAATAACATATTAGTATATAAGTAATACTAATGTTATTACTTTATAATGAGACAACTAAATAAGAAGAAGTATAAGAAGAAAGAAACTTGAGAGAATCGGAAGAAGAGATTACCTCTTCTTCGACGCACCTCCTTTAAGCATCCTCTTAAGGAAGTAGAGTTGGTCTTTTGAGAATACCAGAACCTCCAAAATTTTTCTAGGGAAGGGGATAAGAGAAATGGTCAGGGTTTTTCTGAGATTAAAGGCTCAAAAGGGTGTGAAGAGAAGAGGGAAGGTGTTCCCTTTTTATAAGGGAGGAGAGGGGAACCTCTGGAAAAACTTAAAATATTATTTTATTATAAAGTCATATTCGGTTTTTAACAGCTCCAAATTGATTTATTTAGAATCTAAGTGGGTATGGGTCAAAATAATTTCAACCAATAGGTTTTAGACAACTTTAAGTTATTATTTTAACCTTATCTTTTATATTTAACTTTAAGTTAAATAAATTAACTTTTACCGTGTCTTCTTGTTTTCTTACACTATATGGTTAATAAACTTACTATAACAAGACAAACTAACCCCAAGTGGTTCATTATTAATATATATAACCTTATCTAAGTCATTTTTCCAAACCTTAAACTTTTAGGAATAAAATAACAATTAATAATATAATATCTTTTTTAAAAACTATTTTATATCAATTTTGACACTATTTGGTAATTGATTTTTTTTAAATCATAAAAGCATGATTAGTTAAAACCAAGCTAATTAAATCAATAATAACATGTCATATTAACCTATAAAATTAGTGGAATTTGTAAAAAGACTCAAATTGCATTTATTTGGGTATTTATAACATCAATTATGTTAATATTTCATTAAAAAGGTAATTTCTGCATCATCATTGTGTCATAAATAAATTAACTTATTTAATGTCTAAAAATTACAAATAAAATAAAATTAGGTAGGAAATATTTTTATATTTCTAATGAATATTTATAGTTTAATTTATCTTATTTATAACCCTATATTAAAAAATGTTTAGTTATAAAACTTTGATTTTAACTACTTTAACTCTTCTTTAAATAAAATAATAATAGATGTCATAATCTAATCCAAGTGGACCTAAAGGGAAATATTTTATTCCTAAGGTTGTTTTTGGTCGAATTAAACTTATCTAATAGAATTATGACATGTTTTAGGATAATAATAATATCATTTTTACCCTTAATTACCCTTAATTACCCTATTTACTTTTAACCGTGGTAAATAAATGTAAAAAAGTTACTATTCACCAAAAATTATTTTTATCTTATTGAACCACGTTTTACTCCTTGATATTAACCATGACTCTTGGATTTTCAAAATTACAATCACAGAAGCAGTAAAATTAAGTTTTATGTAAATTTGCAAAAAGCTCCTAAGTAAAAGACGGTGGAAAGTTCAATAAAATTTTTATATATCAAAAATTATTATAAAATGACTCCAATGAATCACATTGAAATTATATAGGTATTATGTATCAATTTTTACCTAAAATAAATTTAAATAAAATAAATAATTATTTAAATAAAAAAGTCGGTTTTTAAATAGTAACCCAGTGTTTTCACTATTCATCAAAAATTGAAAGTTTTCAGAAAAATACCAAAAATTCACCCTAGGCTAATTTTGATATTCCGAATCCAAAAATGAAGTCCATTTTGAAAGATAAAATTTATAATATTTCAAAAATTGGGTATTACTATTCATAACGGCTAGTTCGTATAATATTTTAATAACATATCTTTGTTTAGTGAAACTCAGTATTGCGTACAACACACGCTATCATGAAAGGTCGATATTGTGTGTAATGTAAGCCAATTCTAGTTTGCGTGTAGTGAAAGACTCCTTTGTTGTTGTGTATAACAGAATCCAACAATATTTCACTTATACATTGAATATATATATATATATATATACACTCAATGTTGCGTAGAATAACTACTATCAAACGAACTTGAAATTGTGTGTAACACGATCCAAGAATAGTGTTGCGTATACTGCAAGCTAATACGGTGTTGCGTATAGCACAAGAAAATCTTGGTGCAGCATACAACAAAAGACATCAAAGAAATTAAAAAGAATAATTCTCATAAAATCTCGGGTTGTTACATCTACCCCCCTAAAAATGAACTTCGCCCTTGAAATTTTTCGGGGTTATAAATAGTTTTCTACTTGAAAGTTTCCTTAATTGAAACCCACATCATAAAATGGAATACCAAAACTTAACTTTAAAAACAAAAGAATGAAACGTAACGGTTACCCAAATTAACTAATCACTAGGTTTCCACATAGGAGAACGTAGGTGAAAATATTGATATGGAAGATAAATCTAACCATCAAGTTCTGAAGGAGAGTGTTAGAGGACATGGCTATGAAAAATCCAACAATCACAAAGCCATAAATTTGTGATGATCTAAGGTACCATCTGATTCATCGTATATGAGGACGCTATGACAACATTTTCGGTTTTCAAGATCATTTCCCTAAAGTTGAAGAATTAGAAGAAATACTTATTTTATTTCGGTAAAATCTCACCATTGTTCCTGCCTTGTACAATTTTCACTTCATCTCTTAATGAAATGAAGTTGAATTTTTCATTCTTGAAGTGTTAGCAGATCATGTGATAGAATTATGGGTCATTCCATATGTTTCAAACAAAAGGTTAGAAAAAATTATCAAATATACATAAGTCCATCTATGGTGAGGTTAATCGTATATGACTCCAAAAATGGACTTATACTTCATCTATCATACCGATTATTAAAATAAAACTAGTTTCTACTAACCAGGGACATCCTGTAGGCCAGTGGTATACAATAAAGGCTTGTCGTACTTTGGTTATGGGTTCGATTCCCACAGCCTTGTCCGACGCGACGGGTTGTCGCTCGTCCTGCAGATTGTCCTTTTTCTAAAAATACACTATTATAACATTACAGAAATAATTTTGAAAAAAAAATTCTAGCCTTAAACAATAATATCAGATGTCTGACATAACCCTTTCCAATCTTTAGACTTATCCAAAATACATCTATCAAATCTCATAGTATAAAGAAAATGATTATTGGAAAGGTCACATAACAAGAACGTGAATACCATCATTTATCATACGGTATATCTTGTTGGTCACATTCCAAACATGTGAATTCCTTAATCATGTATTCTCTTGAAAAATGAATACACATTGATCCTTAGTGAAAACATTAATTTAGTTAAAAGTTAACTCTTTCCACATACCAAAATCCCAAAAATTCTATATACTAAAACCATGATATCACTTAGTCCTTATATCAATCATGAGCTCATTAATACCATCAAACATATTATTTTCTCCTTATCCATTAATTATGTACATATCATATTCTTTCCAAAAATATCTGAATAACCTTTCATGGTTATCGATACCATTCAATATAGACTTTCAAATACTTTAGGAAAAACAATAGTGTAACAATCCTTAGATGATTATTTATTCCATAGTACCATTAACTATACAACATAACTCCTAATAAACATATATCATTCCATTACCTTCTTAAACCATTGACCAAGCTTCAACACTTCTTTCATCAAATATATCATTTGTAGTCTCCTCATCATCATCCACATAAATACTACCCATATGACCATGAAGATTCTCTTCATGAGATTTTCCCTTAGGGCATTGGTTTGTTTAATGCCCATACATTCCACATTTAAAACATCTAATCATTTTTGATGTCGTAGCAATACCATTATCCTTCTCCATAATGTTAACTGAAACTTTTCCTTTACACTTACTACATTTTTGCCCTTCTTTTCCACACCCAAAGCATCTTCCAAATCCTTTGAAACATTCTCCTTGATGCCTCTTCCCACATGATTTACTTGAGAGAAATTGAACTTTCTTTCCTCTATGATCATCATGAAACTTCATCTTTCTCTTATTAACTAAGTCAGGAAACTTACCAAAGTTGAGATTATTGATCATACTATGAGATTTCTGATTAGTCATAATAACGATGTTTGGACTTCCAAATCCCGTTTCATCTGGTTTCTCATGAAAAATAGCATTCCATTGTCCATCATATCCTCCATTATCGTGAATCTTCCTGTTTTCAGCCATTTTCTAAAAACCCAAAAAGAATAGTATGAGAGGAAAAACAACATAATAAAGGGGGATTACTTTCAATATCTAACATATTAGGTTTAATTCTATGATCTTTAACGTAATTCTATGACTATAACCTATACTTGTACTTAACCTTAGGGACATCCCTAGACATAACTTAGAAATATTTATAGGGATTTCACTATAGTTTCTGCATCCTAGTTTCCAAAGGTTAACTAAAAATTCGCTCAGATACCAACTTTAGAGACCCAAATATTGATGTACATGGACATTACATTAATTTTGTGGAATACTTAATACATGACAAAAACAGACGCCCAAAGACCGTATTAGTTTAGTGTCTTTGGAAACTCGGAACGTAATCTTTTAATCATGGTGAAAGATCTTCAACATCTCCCATAAAGATCTTTCCATTTTGTTTTTCTTACCTAAAACCTTTCTTTATATCCTGGGAAAATGAAAACATAAAAATGATAATCTCAAATGCTCAGTAAGAGTAAACATAGAGAACATAAAACAATCCATAATCATTTGAATTCAAAAATTTGAACATAAAATCTAAACATCAAAATCTTGAGCAAAGACATAAATCTTGGAAATACGTAAGGAATATATCATAAAGGAACATAAATCATGATAAAATAGAATGGGAATAAAACATGTGATTGTGTCAACCATTAATCACATGATATGATTTTCATATAAGCCAAGGCATTTCTTCCAAGACCATCTTAGTGGACAAAGTCTCTTTCTGAATTGAGTTCACTCCTCATTCCAGTCATGTTTCACTGAACCGGATTAACTTATCGTTCCAATCATGTCTATATCATGAGATATAAATCATTACCCAATTCATTGTAGGGAGATATAGGTACCACCCATCTCATAATTAAATCATTCTTTCTTGTGCCACAAAACAATCATAAATCATTCAACATAACCCAAAGAATAAAATGGGTTTCATAAACATCATCCCATCATAACATAATCCATATAAAACAAATGGATATAATTTCATCATAAGAAAAATAAAATCATGTAAATAATTGAGACATTATACTTGAAACATAAACATATTAAATAATTTCATCTTAGATGGAAAATAGCTTTGATAAAACACTTGAAATGAATTCCTAAGGAAAATATCCTTTCTTCATCAAAATCATTTTTTTTCTCAAAATGCCTTTCAATTTTAAAAGAAAAGTATTTTTTTGAAAATAATAATGAAATATTTTAGAGGAATCTTCATGGAAATAAGGTGTTATGAAACCTTAAAAATCCATTCATGTCGTATAAGTTAAAAAACATTCTTCTCGTACTTTTGCCAAAAAAGTCAAAAAGTACCTCATATGGTGAAAAATAGAAAGATTCCTTACACACCATGTAGTAAAATTCAAAAATGGGTAAAAAGTAATTTAAACATACATTAAACCATTTTTATAAAACAAGTACATGGATGATAAATATAACACCAGTAAATACTTACAAATAAACAATCTCGGATAAAAATGAGATTGGAATAATTATCCCTTACCTTATGTCTGATATGCTTCGTATGTATCTGAACCTCCTGTATAATGATATAAATAATTTCATTGACTTATTAATGAATCATATTCATTGTTATGATATTATATATGGTTTACTTATGACTTTATATTACCCGTTCTTTCGTAAATTCGATGTAAAATCAGCGATTTGGGTAAAATCGTTTCATTTATTGTACGTGTTTCGACTTGTTGTTCTTAATATTATTACTTATATATTGATTTAATTAATTCAATAATTTAAAACATGATTTATATATAATATATATTCAGCATATACATATATATATATATATATGATAGATCGATAAATGGAATGGAATACACCGTTCATGGAGACGGTAGGTCGTACGTACGCATGAACGTTGTTTTCGTTTCCTTATTGAATTGAATGGAATTAAGTAGATGACATACATATATATATATACATAAATCTAGTATCATTATTATGTCATATATTTCATTATTATTCATTATATATACTTTATAATCATTCATGAATGGTTAACATGGAGAATGAATCTTATCGCGTCATGGAGACGGTAGTCTGTACGTACGCACGAGCGATGATATCATTCCCATGATCGTGGAATTGTATTTAAGTGTATGTATAATATTTGAGAATCAATATCACTTTATAATAATCATATATAGTTATTTATTTACACCATTATACCCATCCAAGTAATGTGGTGGTTGAAAACAGATTACACCACGGCGTGGAGAAGGTATTCCGTACATACGCACACGCGGTGATTTCGTTTTCCATAGGATGGATAGAAGGTGAAATAGGGTTGTTTAATATTTATAATAAAATATCAGTATATAATTAATACTTATGTTATTACTTTATAATGATACAACTAAATAAGAAGAAGTAGAAGAATAAAGAAACTCGAGAGAATCGGAAGAAGAGATTACCTCTTCTTCGACACACCTCCTTTAAGCTTACTCTTAAGGAAGTAGAGTTGGTCTTTTGAGAATACCAGAACCTCAAAAATGTTTATAGGGAAGTGGAGAAGAGTAATGGGAAGGGTTTTTTCGAGCTTAAAGGCTTAAAAGGTTGTTAATAGAATAGGGAAGGGGTGCCCTTTTTATAAGGGAGGAGTGGGGCACCTTTGGAAAAACTTAAAATATTATTTTATTATAAAGTCATATTCAGTTTTTAATAGCTCAAAATTGATTTCTTTCTAAGATAATATGGGGATGGGTCAAAATAATTTCAAACAATAGGTTTTAGACAAGTTTAGGTTACTATTTTAACCTTATATTTTAGATTTAACTCTTAGTTAAATAATTTAACTTTTACCGTGTCTTCTTGTTTTCTTACACTATATGGTTAATAAACTTACTATAACAAGACAAACGAACCCCCAGTGGATTATTATTAATATATATAAACTTATCTAAGTCATTTGGACGAAGAATAGATTTTTAGGAATAAAATAACAATTAATAATATAATATTTGTTTTAAAAACTATTTTATGTCAATTTTGACACTATTTGGTAATTGATTTTTTTGAAAATCATAACAGCATGATTAGTTCAAACAAAGTTAATTAAATCAATACTAACATGTCATATTAACCTATAAAATTAGTGGAATTTGTAAAAAGTCTCAAATTATATTTATTTGGGTATTTATAACATCAATTATGTTAATATTTCATTAATGAGGTAATTACTGCCTCATCATTGTGTCATAAATAAATTAACTTATTTAATGTTTAAAAATTAAAAATAAAATACCATTAGTTAGGAAATATTTTTATCTTTCTAATGAATATTTATAGTCTAATTTATCTTATTTATAACCCTATATTAAAAATGTTTTAGTTATTAAACTTTGATTTTAACTATTTTAACTCTTCTTTAAATAAAATAATAATAAATGTCCTCATCTAATCCAAGTGGACCTAAAGGGAAATATTTTATTACTAAGGTTGTTTTTGGTCGAATTACACTTATACAATAGAATTAGGACATGTGTTAGGGTAATAATAATATCATTTTTACCCTTAATTACCCTATTTACTTTTAATCGTGGTAAATAAAAGTAAAAAGTTACTATTCACCAAAAATTATTTTTATCTTATTGAACCAAATTTTTCTCCTTGATATTATCCGTTTCTGTTGGATTTTTGAAATTCCACTCATAGAAGCGGTAAAAATAAGTTTTATCTAAATTTTAAAAAAGCTCCAAGAAGGTAGGTAAAAGACGGTGGAAAGTTCAATAAAAATTTTATATATCTAAAATTGTTATAAAATGACTCCAATGAATCACATTGAACTTATATAGGTATTATGTATCAATTTTTACCTAAAATAAATTTAAATAAAATAAATTATTATTTAAATAAAAAAGTCGGTTTTTAAATAGTAACCTAGTGTTTTCACTATTCATCAAAAATTGAAAGTTTTCAGAAAAATACCAAAAATTCACCCTAGGCTAATTTCAATATTCCGGATCCAAAAATGAAGTCCATTTTGAAAGATAAAATTTGTAAAATTTTAAAAATTGGTTATTACTATTCATAAAGGCTAGTTCTTATAATATTTTAATAACATATCGTTGTTTAGTGAAACTCGGTATTGCGTACAACACACACTATCGTGAAAGGTCACGATTGTGTGTAATGTAAGCCAAGTCAGGGTTGCGTGTAGTGCAAGACTCCTTTGTTGTTGTGTATAACAGAATCCAACAATATTTTATTTATACATTGAATATATATATATATATACTCAATTTTGCGTAGAATAACTACTATCAAACGAACTTGAAATTGTGTGTAACACGATCCAAGAATAGTGTTGCATATATTGAAAGCAAATACGGTGTTGCGTATAGCTCAAGATAATCTTGGTGTAGCGTACAACAAAATACATCAAAGAAATTAAAAGGAATAATCCTCATAAAATCTCAGGTTGTTACACAAAATATACAATTTCAAACAGAAAAATTGGATTAACATACATTCTCAAAGTAATTTTAGGTTTATATTTTTAAATAATTATGATAAACTCTTATATAAACAATACTCATAAATTAAATGATAATTTATCTCACATAACTCAACTTTTATTATTTAACATTAAGTCATCATCATCATCCTTATGAAACCCTTCTAGAAATAATTTATTCAACATCATTCTTGATAACCTATAGAAAAGTAAACATAAGAAGGGTGAGCTCAATTTCTTAGTAAGGGTAAAAATATTCTTTAACAATTGAATGAAATCAATGAGTATAAGAAGAGAATAATGTTATGATGACATAATCAATGTGCACTAGCATAACATAAGAATATTCATACCCATAAAGACCTAGATCACAAAACATTAAAACATGGAATAATGCATTCACAAAGGTAAGATTCATTAGAATAAATAATCGCAATCCATTTGATATCAATCTTGATCAAAGGATATATTTATAGACATACAAATCATAATGAAATCATATTGGTATCATGGAACATCATCATCATAGAACCCTTATAGAACCCGTAAAATTGGATTAACCATATGATTAAATTCCAATATAATTGTCCAGAGAACATAATCATTACCTAATGGATTGGAGCGTTATCTAAGTGCACCCATCGTATAAGCTATATAGGGCTCACTCAATGCTATCAAGGAGCACCAAACATATAAAAATTTATAAGAATCACAAATAAAGTACATATAGATTGAGTTTTACTATAATACTCATAAAAAATAATTATTACTTTCAAAACTTGATTTACCCATGGAAAAGAAACGGGTTCCCTTAAAATCACTCAAAAACATGATTAGCCCATGGAAAAAAATGGGTTCTATAAAAATCTATTTAAAACACGATTAACCTATAGAAAAAAATGGGTTCTATAAAAGTCTCTTTGAAATATGATTAACCTATGAAAAATAAACGAGTTCCATAACAAAATCTTTGAAACTTGATTAACCCATGGAAAAGAAATGGGTTTTATAATAATCTCTTTAAAAAATATTAACCCATACAAATAAAGAATGAGTATGGTGTCAGTATAAAATATTCCCATTGTATCATAAGTAATAATAAGTGTTGTTGACATTGATGAATGGAAATACCACTACCTTCCTGAATGTCCTGAAGGCCTTCTTTTTTATTGATTTTTGATAACCCCCATTTCAAGGGATGAGGGGGAACCCTTACAAGGCATGTAGGCTTAGATATTATATTTCCTGTAGTCTTGGATACATTACAGGACCCATAGGTCTTAAGGAAATCATACAGAATATGACTACTTGAAACTGTCCCTCCCTAGTATCTGCAACATGGTCAGATCTCCACCTTTGAATGGTTGTTCGGCTATTTGTCATGTGCAGAGATACACAGGCCTAGTATGGATGGTAATTCCATACCCTCTCATTCTTCCAAATCTGTTATCCCTTCTCTAGTGGATGCGCCCTGTAGAGACCCAAAGCTTGGCGTACGTGGACATTACAATACTTTTGCGGAATACTTAATACATAACAAAAATAGACACACAAGTACCATAATAGTTTAGTGTCTTTGGAAACTCAGAACATAATATTCTAATCATGGTGAAAGATCTTCAACATCTCCCATAAATATCTTCCCCTTTTTTTTCTTACCTAAAACCTTTCTTTATATCCTGGGTAAAAGAAAACATAAAAAGGGTGAGCTCAAATTCTCAGTAAGGGAAATCATAGAGAACATAAAATAATCCATAAACATTTCAATGCAAAAACATGAACATAAAATCTAAACATCAAAATCTTGAGAAAAGACATAAATATTGGAAGTACGTAAGGCATATATCATAAAGGAACATAAATAATGATAAAATAGAATGGTAATAAAACATTTAATTGTGGAAAAACATTAAGAACTTGATATTATTTCCATAGTATCCAAGGCATTGCTGCCAAGACCATCCTAGTGGACAAAGTCCCTTACTGAATCGAGTTCACTCCTCGTTTCAATACTGTAACACTGAACCAGATTAACTTACCATTCCAGCAATGTCTATCTCATGATATATAAATCTTTACCCAATTCATTGGAGGGAGATATAGGTCCCACCCATCTCATAATGAAATCATTCTTACGTGTGCCACAACATGAACATAAATCATTCATCATTACCCAAAGAATAAAATGGGTTTCATAAACATCATCTCATCATAACATAATCCATATAAAAAATGGATATCATTTCATCATAATAAAAGTGAAACCATGTAAATCATAGAGAT
This sequence comes from Viscum album, assembly GCA_963277665.1. Taxonomy (NCBI): domain Eukaryota; kingdom Viridiplantae; phylum Streptophyta; class Magnoliopsida; order Santalales; family Viscaceae; genus Viscum; species Viscum album. The sequence continues at coordinate 669,930,782 of OY728139.1, read as the reverse complement.
ATTATACTTGAAACATACACATATGAAATAATTCCATCTTATATGGAATATGGTTTTGATAAAACACTTGAAATGAATTCTTGAGGAAAATATCATTTCTTCTTCAAAATAATTTTCTTTTCAAAAAATGACATGTAATTTTAAAATAAAAGGGTTTTTTTTAAAATAATCATGCAATATTGTAGAGTAAACTTCATTAAAAGAAGGCGTTATGAAACCGTAAAAATCTGTTCACGCTGTATAAGTTAAAAATAACATTCTCCTTGTACTTTTGTCGGAAAAGTAAAAACGTTCATCGTGTGGAAAACAAAAGTAAGATTCCTTTCATACCATGTGGTAAAATTAAAAAATGGGTAAAAAGTCCATTAAACATGCATGAAAACATTTTTAGAAAATAGGGACATGGATGATAACAAAAACCCCAGTAAATACTTACAAATAAACAGTCTCGGATAAGAGCGAGATTGGAATAGTTATCCCTTACCTTATGTCCGATATGCTTAGTATGTTTCAGAACCTCCTGTATAATGATTTAAATAATGTAATTGACTTATTAAAAATCATATACATTGTTATTATATCATATATGGTTTACTTATGAATTTATATTACCCGTTCTTTTGAAAATTCGATATAAAAGCAGCGATTTGGGTAATATCATTTCATTTATTGTACGTGTTTCGACTTGTTGTTCTTAATATTATTAATTATATCCTGATTTACTTAATTAAAGAATTTAAAACATGATTTATATATAATATATATTCATCATATACAAATATATATGATAGATCGATAAATGGAATGAAATACACCGTTCATGGAGACGGTAGGCCGTACGTACGCATGAACGTTATTTTCGTTTCCTTATTGAATTGAATGGAATTAAGTAGATTAAATACATATATATATATACATAAATAAAATATCATTATTATGTCATATATTTCATTATTATTCAGTATATATACTTTAAAATCATTCAGGAATGGTTAATATGGAGAATGAATCTCATCGCGTCATGGAGACGGTAATCCGTACATACGCACGAGCGATGATATCATTCCCATGATCGTGGAATTGTATTGAAGTGTATGTATAATATTTCAGAATCAATATCACTTTACAATAATCATATATAGTTATTTATTTACACCATTATACCCATTCAAGTAAGGTGGTGGTCGAAAATAGATTACACCACGGCGTGGAGACGGTATTCCGTACGTACGCATGCGCGGTGATTTCGTTTTCCGTAGGATGGATAGAAGGTGAAATAGGGTTGTTTAATATTTATAATAACATATAAGTATATAAGTAATACTGATGTTATTACTTTATAATGAGAAAACTAATGAAAAATAAGTATAAGAAGAAAGAAACTCGAGAGAATCAAAAGAAGAGATTACCTCTTCTTCGACGCACCTCCTTTAAGATTCCTCTTAAGGAAGTAGAGTTGGTCTTTTGAGAATACCAGAACCTCCAGAATGTTTCTAGGGAAGTGGAGAAGAGAAATTTTCAGGTGTTGGACGAGCTTCAAGTCTCAAAAGGGTGTGAAGAGAAGAGGGAAGGGGTGCCCTTTTTATAAAGGAGGAGACGGACACCTTTGGAAAAACATAAAATATTATTTTATTATAGTCATGTTCAGTTTTTAATAGCTCCAAATTGATTTATTTCGAGTATAAGGTGGGCATGGGTCTAAATAATTTCAACCAATAGGTTTTAGACAAGTTTAGTTTATTATTTTAACCTTATATTTTAGATTTAACTCTAAGTTAAATAATTTAACTTTTACCGTGTCTTCTTGTTTTATTACACTACATGGTTAATAAAGTTACTATAACAAGTCAAACGAACCCCAAATTGTTCATTATTAATATATATAACCTTATTTAAGTCATTTGGCCGAACATTAGATTTTTAGGAATAAAATAACAATTAATATTATAATATTTGTTTTAAAAACTATTTTATGTCAATTTTGACACTATTTGGTAATTGATTTTTTTTTGAAAATAATAAAAACATGATCAGTTCTAAAAAAGTTAATTAAATAAATACTAACATGTCATATCAACCTAGAAAATTAGTGTAATTTGTAAAAAGTCTCAAATTAAGTTTATTTATGTATTTATTACATCAATTATGTTAATATTTCATTAATAAGGTAATTAATGCATCATCATTGTGTCATAAATAAATTAACTTATTTAATGTCTAAAAATTACAAATAAAATACCATCAGGTAGGAAATATTTTTATATTTCTAATTAATATTTATAGTCATATTTATCTTATTTATAACCCTATATTAAAAATGTTTTAGTTATTAAACTTTGATTTTAACTATTTTAACTCTTCTTTAAATAAAATAATAATAAATGTCCTAATCTAATATAAGTGGACCTAAATGATAATATTATATTTCTAGGGTTGTTTTTGGTCGAATTATACTTATCCAATAGAATTATAACATGTGTTAGGGTAATAATAATATCATTTTACCCTTAATTACCCTATTTACTTTTAACCGTGGTAAATAAAAGTAAAAAGTTACTATTCACCAAAAATTATTTTTATCTTATTGAACCAAATTTTACTCCTTGATATTAACCATGTCTCTCGGATTTTTGAAATTCTATTCACAGAAGTGATAAAATTAAGTTTTATGTAAATTTACAAAAAGCTCCTAGGAGGTAGGTAAAAGACGGTGAAAAGTTCAATAAAATTTTTATATATCTAAAATTATTATAAAATGACTCCAATGATTTGAATTGTACTTATATAGGTATTATGTATCAATTTTTACCTAAAATAAATTTAAATAAAAAGTCGGTTTTTAAATAGTAACCCAGTGTTTTCACTATTCATCAAAAATTGAAAGTTTTCAGAAAAATACCAAAAAATCAACCTAGGATAATTTTGATATTCCGAATCCAAAAATGAAGTCCATTTTGAAAGATAAAATTTATAAAATTTTAAAAATTGGGTATTACTATTCATAATGGCTAGTTTGTATAATATTTTCATAATATATAGTTGTTTAGTGAAACTTGGTATTGCGTACAACACACGCTATCGTGAAAGGTCGCGATTGCGTGTAATGTAAGCCAAGTCAGGGTTGCGTGTAGTGAAATAATCCTTTGTGGTTGCGTATAACAGAATCCAACAATATCTCATTTATACATTGAATATATATATATATATACACACTCAATTTTGTGTAGAATAACTACTATCAAACGAACTTGAAATTGTTTGTAACACGAACCAAGAATAGCGTTGCATATACTGTAAGTTAATACGGTGTTTTGTATAGCACAAGATAATCTTGGTTTAGCATACAACAAAAGACATCAAAGAAATTAAAAAGAATAATTTTCATAAAAACTCGGGTTGTTACATTCTACCCCCCTTAAAATGAATTTCGCCCTCAAAATTCGTCGGGGTTATAAATGGTTTTCTACTTGAAAGTTTCTTTAATTGAAACCCACATCATAAAATGGAATACCAAAACACAACTTTAAAAACAAAAGTATGAAACGTAATGGTTACCCAAATTAACTAATCACTGGGTTTCCACATAGGAGAACATAGGTGAAAATATGGGTATGGAAGAGAAATCTAACCATCAAGTTCTGATGGAGGGTGGTAGAGAACATGGCTATGAAAAAGACAACAATCACAGAGCCATAAATTTGTGATGGTCTAAGGTACCATCTGATTCATCTTATATAAGGACACTAGGACAACATTTTTGGTTTTCAAGATCATTTCCCTAAAGTTGAAGAATTAGAAGAAATACTTACTTTATTTCGATACAATCTCACCGTTGTTCGTGCCTTGTACAATTTCCACTTCATCTCTTAAAGAAATGAAGTTGAATTTGACATTCTTGAAGTTTTATCATATCACGTGATAGAATGATGGGTCATTCCATCTATCTCAAATAAAAGGTTAGCAAAAGTTATAAGTATATCTTATTGTGAGATTAATCGTATATGGTTCCAAAAATGGACTTATACTTCATCTATCAGAGCGCATAATAAAATAAAACTAAATTCTACTAATCAGGGACATATTGTAGTCCAGTGGTAGGTGATAAAGTCATGTCGCACTTCGGTTGTGGGTTCGATTCCCTCATCCTTGTCCGACGCGACGGGTTGTCACCTGTCCTTCAGGTTGTCCCTTTTCCTAAAACTACATTATTATAACATTCCATAAATAATATCGAAAAAAAATTCTATCCTTAATCAATACTATCTTATGTCTAACTTAATTCATTCCAATCTTTAGACTTATCGAAAATACATTTTTTCAATCTCATACTATAAATAAAATGATTACTAGAGATGTCATATACCAAGCATGTGAATACCATCATTTATCTCCCATATATCATAAGATATATCTTGTTGGTCATATTCCAAACATGTGAATACCTTAATCGTGTATTATTTTGAAACATGAATTACCATAGAACCTCAGCTAAAACATGAATGCTGTAAAAAGTTAACTCATTCCACATACCAAAATCCCAAAATTTCTATATACTCAAACCATGATATCACTTTGTCCTTATATCAGTAATGAGCTCATGAATACTATCAAAATTTCATTTTCTCTTTATCCCTTCATTATGCGCATTTCATCTATTTTCCAAAAATATCTGAATAACCTTTCATGGTTACCAGTGCCATTCAACATATACTTTCAAATACTTTAGGAAAAAAAATATTGTAACATTCCTTATATGTTTCTTTATTCCATAGTACTATTAAATTTCCTATAAAACATAACTCTTGATAAACATACAATCATTCCACTACCTTCTTAAACCATTGACCAAGCTTCAACACTTCTTTCATCTCATATATCATTTTTAGTCTCATCATCATCATCCACATAAATACTACTCATATGACCATGCTGATTCTCTTCATGAGATTTTCCCTTAGGGAATTGGTTTGCATAATGCCCATACATTCCACATTTAAAACATCTAATCATTTTTGATATCGTAGAAATACCATTATCCTTCTCTATGGTGTTAAATGAACCTTTTCCTTTTCACTTACTGCATTTGTGCCCTTCTTTTCCGCACCCAAAGAATCTTCTAGTTCCTTTGAAACATTCTCCTTGATGCCTCTTCCCACATGATTTACATGAGAGAAATTGAACTTTCTTTCCTCTGTGATTATCATGAAACTCCATCTTTCTCTTATTAGCTGAGTCAGGAAACTTACCAAAGTTGTGATTATTGATCATATTATGAGATTTCTGATTAGGAATAATAATGATTTTTGGACTTCCAAATCCCGTTTCATTTGGGGTCTCATGATGAATATCATTCTATTGTCCATCATATCCTCCATTACAGTGAATCTTCCCATTTCTAGCCATTTTCTAAAACCCAAAAAGAATAGTGTGAGAGGCAAAACTCATACTAGGAAAACAACATAATAAAGGGGGAGTACCTTCAATATCTAACATCTTAGGTTTAATTCTAATATTGTTACCGTAATTCTAGGATTATAACCTATACGTATACTTATTTTTAGGGACATCCCTAGACATACCTTAGAAATTTCTCTAGGGATTTCACTAATTTTTTCGCATCCTAGTTTCCAAAGGTTAACTAAACCTTTCCTCTGATACCAAATGTAGAGACCCAAAGCTTGGCGTACATGGACATTACATTACTTTTTCGGAATACTTAATACATAACAAAAACAGACACATAAGGATCGTAATAGTTTAGTGTCTTTGGAAACTCTAAACATAATCTTCTAATCATGGTGAAAGATCTTCAATATCTCCCATAAATATCTTCCCATTTTGTTTTCTTAACTAAAACCTTTATTTATATCCTGGGGAAAAGAAAACATAAAAAGGGTGAGATCAAATGCTCAGTAAGGGAAAGCATAGAGAACATAAAACAATCCATAAACATTTGAATGCAAAAACATGAACATAAAATCTAAACATCAAAATCTTGAGCAAAGACATAAATCTTAGAAGCACGTAAGGCATATATCATAAATAAACATCAATCATGATAAAATAGCATGGTAATAAAACATTTAATTATGGAAAAACATTAATCACTTGATATTATTTCCATATTAGCCAAGTCATTGTTTCCAAGACCATCTTAGTGGACAAAGTCCCTTAATGAATCGAGTTCACTCCTCGTTTCAGTCCTGTAACACTGAACCAAATTAACTTACCATTCTAGCCATGTCTATCTCATGGGATATAAATCTTTATCCAATGCATTGGAGGGAGATATAGGTCTCACTCATCTCATAATGAAATCATTCTTACGTGTGCCACAACATGAACATAAATCATTCATCATTACCCAAAGAATAAAATGGGTTTCATAAACATCACCCCATCATAACATAATCCATATAAAAAATGGATATCATTTCATCATAAGAAAATTGAAACCATGTAAATCATGGAGACATTATACTTGAAACATACACATATGAAATAATTCCATCTTATATGGAAAATGGTTTTGATAAAACACTTGAAATGAATTCTTGAGGAAAATATCCTTTCTTCTTCAAAATAATTTTCTTTTCACAAAATGCCATGTAATTTTAAAATAAAAGGGTTTTCTTTTAAAATAATCATGCAATATTTTAGAGTAAAATTCATTAAAAGACAGCGTTATGAAACCGTAAAAATCCATTCACGCCGTATAAGTTAAAAATAACATTCTCCTCGTAATTTTGTCCAAAAAGTCAAAAAGTTCCTCATGTGGTAAACAAAAGTAAGATTCCTTTCATAACATGTGGTAAAATTAAAAAATGGGTAAAAAGTCCATTAAACATACAAGAAAAAATGTTTAGAAAATAGGTACATGGATGATAACAAAAACCCCAGTAAATACTTATGAATAAACAATCTCGGATAAGAGCGAGATTGGAATAGTTATACCTTACCTTATGTCTGATATGCTTCGTATGTATCTGAACCTCCTGTATAATGATTTAAATAATGTCATTGACTTATTACAGAATCATATTCATTGTTATGATATCATATATGGTTTACTTATGACTTTATATTACCGGTTCTTTTGTAAATTCAATGTAAAAGCAGCGATTTGGGTAAAATCGTTTCATTTATTGTACATGTTTCGACTTGTTTTTCTTAATATTATTACTTATATCCTGATTTATTTTATTCCAGAATGTAAAACATGATTTATATATAATATATATTCATAATATACATATATATATGATAGATAGATAAATGGAATGAAATACACCGTTCATGGAGATGGTAGGCCGTACGTACCCATGAACGCTGTTTTCATTTCCTTATTGAATTGAATGTAATTAAGTAGATAACATACATATATATATATACATAAATCTAGTATCATTATTATGTCATATATTTCATTATTATTTAGTATATATACTTTATAATCATTCATGAATGATTAACATGGAGAATGAATCTCATCGCGATGTGGAGACGGTAGTCCGTACGTACGCACGAGTGATGATATCATTCCCATGATCGTGGAATTGTATTGAAGTGTATGTATAATATTTCAGAATCAATATCACTTTACAATGATCATATATAGTTATTTATTTACACCATTATACCCATCCAATTAAGGTGGTGGTCGAAAATAGATTACACCATGACGTGGAGACGGTATTCCGTACGTACGCACGCGCGGTGATTTCGTTTTCCGTAGGATGGATAGAAGGTGAAATAGGGTTGTTTAGTATTTATAATAACATATAAGTATATAATTGATACTTATTTTATTACTTTATAATGATACAACTAAAGGAGATGAAGTATAAGAAGAAAGAAACTCGAGAGAATCGGAAGAAGAGATTACCGCTTCTTCGACGCACCTCCTTTAAGCTTCCTTTTAAGGAAGTAGAGTTAGTCTTTTGAGAAGACCAAAACCTCCCTAATTTTTCTAGGGAAGTAGATAAGAGAAATGGGTAGGGGTTTTCTGAGCTTCAAGGCTCAAAAGGGTGTGAAGAGAAGAGGGAAGGGGTGCCCTTTTTATAAGGGAGGAGAGGGGCACCTTTGGAAAAACTTAAAATATTATTTTATTATAAAGCCATATTAGGTTTTTAATAGCTCCAAATTGATTTATTTCGAATATAAGGTGGGTATGGGTCGAAATCCTTTCAACAAATAGGTTTTAGACAAGTTTAGGTTACTATTTTAACCTTATCTTTTAGAATTAACTCTAAGTTAAATAATTTAACTTTTACCGTGTCTTCTTTTTTTATTACACTGCATGGTTAATAAACTTACTATAACAAGACAAAAGAACCAAAAGTGGTATATTATTAATATATATAACCTTTTATAAGTAATTTGGCCGAACCTTAGATTTTTAGGAATAAAATAACAATTAATAATTTAATATTTTTTTTAAAAACTATTTTATGTCAATTTTGACACTATTTGGTTATTGTTTTTTGTGAAAATAATAAAAACATGATTAGTTCGAACCAGGTTAATTAAATAAATAATAACATGACATATTAACCTATAAAATTAGTGGAATTTGTAAAAAGTCTCAAATTACATTAATTTCGGTATTTATAACATCAATTATGTTAATATTTCATTAATAAGGTAATTAATGCATCATCATTGTGTCATAAATAAATTAACTTATTTAATGTCAAAAAATTACAAATAAAATACCATTAGGTATGAAATATTTTTATCTTTCTAATTAATATTTCTAGTCGAATTTATATTATTTATAACCCTATATTAAAAATGTTTTAGTTATTAAACTTTGATTTTAACTATTTTAACTCTTCTTTAAATAAAATAATAATAAACGTCCTAATCTAATCCAAGTGGACCTAAATGATAATATTATATTCATAAGGTTATTTTTGGTCGAATTATACTTATCCAATAGAATTATAACATGTATTAGGGTAATAATAATATCATTTTTACCCTTAATTACCATATTTACTTTTAACCGTGATAAATAAAAATAAAAAGTTATTATTCACCAAAAATTATTTTTATCTTATTAAACCACATTTTACTCCTTGATATTAATTGTGTCTCTCGCATTTTCAAAATTCCACTCACAGAATCCGTAAAATTAAGTTTTATGTAAATTTTCAAAAAGCTCCTAGGAGGTAGGTAAAAGACGATGAAAAGTTCAATAAACTTTTTATATATCTAAAATTATTATAAAATGAATCCAATGAATTACATTGAACTTATATAGGTATTATGTATCAATTTTTACCTAAAATAACTTTAAATAAAATAAATAATTATTTAAATAAAAAGTCGGTTTTTAAATAGTAACCCAGTGTTTTCACTATTCATCAAAAATTGAAAGTTTTCATAAAAATACCAAAAATTCAACCTAGGCTAATTTCGATATTCCAAATCCAAAAATGAAGTCCATTTTGAAAGATAAAATTTATAAAATTTCAAAATTTGGGTATTACTCTTCATAACGGCTAGTTTGTATAATATTTTAATAATATATCGTTGTTTAGTGAAACTCGGTATTGCATACAACACACGCTATCGTGAAAGGTCGCGATTGCGTGTAATGTAAGACAAGTCAGGGTTGCGTGTAGTGCAAGACTCCTTTGTTGTTTCGTATAACAGAATCCAATAATATTTTATTTATAGATTGAATATATATATATATACACACTCACTATTGCGTAGAATAACTACTATCAAATGAACTTGAAAATGTGTGTAACACGATCCAAGAATAGTGTTGCATATTCTGCAAGCTAATACGGTGTTGCGTATAGCGCAAGATAATCTTGGTGTAGCGTACAACAAAATACATCAAAGAAATTAAAAAGAATAATTCTCATAAAATCTCGGGTTGTTACACGCCCTGCTCTTAAATCCTCTTATGGGGATAGTTCCTTGTATAATCTATTTGTGCATCTACATATCAGGTGGACATGAAGGCCTTGAGGTGGCCTGAAGGCCTTGAGGTGGCCTGAAGGCCTTGAGGTGGCTCGAAGGCCTTAAGGACTCCAAGCCCAAACTGGTGGCTCAAGGTGAATAGTTATGGATGCTACAGTAACAAACAGTATCTGCTATAGTAACTTCTATAGTACCCACACAATGCTGCTACAGTACTGATAATGTAACCTAGAATTACACCTTCACCTGGTTTTGAACCTGGGTCTCGTGGATTCACTTAGAGAGACCTCACCAACTGGGCTAAGGCCCATGTGCGAAATACCATTAAAATATCATTAAAATAATTTTTAAGCAAACAAAACATTTCATTTTGAAAATCACTTTTAAAAATTTAAAAATTCACAAAATATTGTGAAAATACTTTTCATTAAAAAACCTTGAAAATATATAAAGGAAAATTCAAGGAAAATAATGGAGATGATGGTGGGAAAATTAGTTCATGTAGTTAATTTTAAAAATAAACATTCTTTTCAAATCATTTTGAAAAGGGGGTCAAAATTGACCTATTTGGAAACAAAATAGAAACTTACCTTTTAAAACCATTCAAAATAAGCTAAAACATCTTGTAAAATTGATTTACAAAATAATTTATTTTTAAAAAGAAATTATTTTTAAAATATTTAAGAAAACATGGATATAGAAGAGAAAGATACCTGATCTAGAAGAAAATAAAATATCAGTGTCACTTAGTAATAATTTTCATTTTATTTATTTAATAAATAAGGAAGGAAATGGAAATAAAACATGTTAACCACATTCATAACTAGTGGATAAGAAAGATATGAGGTTCAATAAAAATAAGATCATTTGATTTCGTCCAAAGGAACCTTGAATATAAAGAATATCAAAAAGAAGAATATTGTAACATAATTCCTTTTACACTTTGGTAAATCTTCAATCATAATCCCCATGAATGAATAACATAAAATGATACTTTAAATATCATTAATGTAACATCCCCATCCTGTTTCTCCCTCATGTGATTTATCTGGTTGGCTACATGACCTATAGCGTGCCTCCTTATGCATCAAATGTTGCTTACTTGAAGTGAGGGTCTAGATAATATAGTGAGGAGACTATACCCTCTGTTAAATAGTGGAAATGAAATCAAAAAATACTAACATAGTAGAAGAAATAGTGTAAAAATATGAGTAAATTATCAGACAACCAAACCAGATAATGGAACAACTGAATAATAATATATATATTTAATGATAAGATGAATAAAACTAAATGACATAATAAAAGTCATATAAATAAAAAACTAAGTAGGCTCAAACAAAGACTCCAAATACCCCATTCCTGAACCCCATGTTGGTCCTGTCTCCATGCTCCAACCCATCCAGAAATATAAAAATCAACAATAGGGTCCCTTTCCCTTGTCAAAACCTACATCCATGAAATATATTCGGGTACGAAATGGCGGCCCAGCTAGGGTGTGAGTAAAACATAGTAGGTAAAAACCCCTTTTTCTAAATAAAAATAGTATTATAAATATAGTGAATTAAATATAGAGAATAAATGGTTATTAATTTAATAAATTAATACTTATCATTAAACAAACACGTTGACCCTTAAGTTCTTGGGTGAAACCTAGGGCTAGCCTAAAACCCGCTTCAATGCCCACTTAATATCTCTATCTAGGGAAGTATCCTACTACATCATAACATATAACCCAATCGATGGTATATTACACTACTAAGGATAAATCACACAAAATATCAAGTATACAAAAGGCCTTTTCCCAGAGGATATCTAGAATCTCTCCCTCAGGCATCTAGTGATTGTGCATCTGGTCCTTGGACATTCAATATAATCATATACTCTTCCCTTGGGCATCAAGTACCTATTCTCCTAGCCCTTGGGTAGTATTATGAATCATCCACCAACCCCTAAAGCATTAATATAAATCATGATCTAGAAAAACTCAACTTTTTAATAAGCATCCCACCCTTAGGTATCAATCACATCGATGACACATAATCTCAAAAGCTAATCAAGATAAATCATAAGGAAAATAACACACACTAGATATATCATCATAAGAAAAAATGATTAATTTATCAATTATAATTTATCTATTTGAATTTATTTCATTAATATAGGTTCTTAATTATCATTATAATTATGTCAAGCCTATTTTATTTATCATTTAACCCTAAGGTCGTTAACATATTAGTTCAGTAAATTTATATGAGGTGATTCTACTCTAAGTAATCACACAATATAAATGTTATTACAATTTATAACATTAATTCAATAATCAATCAAAATATTCATAATTTATCATAGGTCTCTAATGTCAAACTGACCAAGTCTCAACAAGGTCTAGGGAGGGTACACTTATTGGGTAGTGAAAAGTCTCATTATCCATTCCTATGGACCCAACAGGATCTAATGGATGGCCTAAAAAGTAAGATTATAATTTAATATGTATTATTTATTTTATTTAGTCATTCACATGATGTTACAGTATGATATCACATATTTCACATACTTAGGATAATTAAATCAGACCAAAAGGATAAGTTTTGGACCACCCACCTTTATATAGTGATCATGTAAATGGTTCCAAAGGGTAAGGTCAATAAAAAAATGAAGGTGATGATAATCATGAAGAAAACCTAAATCACACAAGATCAAGATCAACACCCAAAACAACTATGGTTAAGATATTATACCACTACAATGGTGAGAAATGGAAGAGAGGGGAAAACCAAAGAAAAACAAGTCATCAGGGATAAGATGCTTGATCTAGACATCCAAAAGGGAAGTAGGCACTTTAAAATTTCTTATAGATTCCCTGAGCTTTAATAAATAAGGTATTCTTGTGGATAAAGAAATAATCAAATGAAAATCATGGATATAAATTTGTTGATCCTGAGAAATATATGGTGTGTAACCCTTTCACATCATATATTTCTCTATTGTCGAGTTACACCGAAAAATTAATCTCCTCTACTTAAAAATAACTTGATCAAAATTTTCACATTGTATAAAAGTTTCATGGAGTCTAACCAATTCACACCCTGAAATAGTTCATGACATATTCCAAGAGACATTTACACATCGTGAACTAGTTTCACAATGTGTAACCTTCTCATGCCCTAAACCAGTTCATGATATCTACTGGGAAACATTTACACATCGGGTAATATGTTCATGGAATGAAATTGTCTAGTAGATAGATCTCAAACCATATTTAAAAAAACCCCAAACCCCATTTGAATCCTTCCAAACTCATGGATAACCCTCATATTCCCTTAACATGCTTAAAACCTAGACTCCATTAATTTAAAAAAACATACATCCCAAAAATTTAGGTCATTTTGTACAAAAAATCTCTCAATAATCAAATAGATCTCTACCACTAAGGTTTGAAGATAAATTAAAACCCAAAAAAATAGGTTCAATGAAAAATTAAAAGAGAGGCATACTTGGAAAAATAAGGGATCTAAAAACCACCCCATCATATAACATATCATAGTTTAGATACTCCAATCATCAGGGTGGGGTATTTTCAAAAAAATCCACTATGCTTTGATATCGTATTCCCTCTCTCAGTTCTCCCCTTGAACACGCCCATGCTGACACTAAAATCAGACTATAGGTTTGGTCTTTACCCAATGATACTTCTCACTACAATATGCAGTCAATATTAGATTATCCTAAAAGGATTCGTCTACAAAAAACTTGACATCTTCAATATCTACCACATGATAAGGGTATGGATGATATCTTTGAAGCTGTGACATGTGGAACACATCATGCATGGCATTATAGTTCTGTGGAAGGTCTAATTGGTATGCCACTGTGTTGACCCTTTCCATTATCTCAAATAGCCCAAAAAACCTAGGAACTAGCCTTTCCTATTTTCTGATACAAATTTTCCCCAACCTAGGTGAAACCCTATTGAAAACACACTGGCTAAAGAGGTGAATGGAATATCCTTTCATACAAAGCCTTTAAAGGTACCATTTGGAACTATTCCTAGAAGCTTTTATTATATGGAAACTCTGTGAGTTCCATATATAGCTCCCATGAACCACTGAAATCCAAAACATAGGCTCATAAAATATACTATATAATCTAAATAGTACATTCAGATAATCCATCAGTATGAGGATAGTAGGATGTACTTAGAAGAACCTATGATCTTATAGCCTTTTGAAGATCCTACCAGAACTGATATGTGAAATAAGGATCTCTGTTAGAAATGATATTTCTTTCAACACCATGTAACCAAACTATCTCACACACATAGAGTACCACTATTGTTAACTCCATATCATGAGTAGGATAAATCCTCTCTTGCAGTATCAACTTTATAGAGCCATAAACAACCACTCAGTCCTCTAACATCAGAACTAATCCAAGTCCAACTCTGAGCACATCACAGTACACGGTATACTCCCTATTAGGCTTAGGTAAGGTGAGGATTGGTATTAAGGTTAGATTTCTCTTCTTATCTTGAAAAATTATCACACAAGCATCTGACCAAATAAAATTTACCCCCTTTTTTCAGCCCGTACATTGGTGTTTCTAGATGATATCATTCTTATATGAAGCACTGTTAATAACATGCTAGACCAAGAAATATTAAAATCTCAAAGACATTCTTAGGTCACTCCCAAGATACCACAGTTTCAACATTATTTTTATACACTAACACTTTATCCTCTAACATAAAATGGCCCAGAAAGTTCACTCTATCAAACCAGAAACTACATTTAGATAGATTGGCTTAAAGCCAATTCCCCCTTAGTGCCTCAATATGATGTCAATATGTTGGGCATGATCATCTGTAGACTGAGAGCACACTAAGATGTCATAAAAACTATCATAAACCGATCTAGGAAAGGATGAAATATCCAATTCATCAAGTCCATGAATACCACTGGGGGATTTTTCAAAACAAATGACATCATTATGAACTCATATAATCCATACCTGCTCTTAAAAGAAGTTTGAGGTATTTCTAATGGTCTCACCCTCAACCGGTGGTACCCTGAACTCAATTAAATCTTGGAGAAGATATTAGAACCTATAAATTTATTAAATATATCATCAATATGTGTAAGGGGATACCAGTTCATGAACATCATCTAGTTCAGTCTCTAAGAATCTACACATAAACTCAATGTCTCATCTGCCTTCTTAGAGAAAATAATTTTAGAACACCACATAGATGTACTAGGACATATAAAATCCTTGGATTATAGATCTTATAATTAGTCTTTCCACTCACAAATCTCTATTGGTATTATTCTATAATGTGGTAGAAAAACTATCTCAGTTTCTTACACCATCTCAACTGTGAACTTGATATCCCACTCAGGTGGTAGTCTGTAAAACTCTTCAAAAAAAGAATCCTTAAAGTGGTCCACCACTGAAGGAAAAGTATTTTTATACATTTCTTCATCGTACATAACAAGGATGGATATCTTATCCATGAGACAATCCAATATACATAGAATTGGTCCTGCACAACCATCTAGAAGATCTCACTCACCCTGATGAGTATAGTTTCCCCTGACTAGATATAGAAAGTTAAATCTCCTCCGATGACTGTCGATATGATCCTAGTATAGATCTAGTCAATCCATACCAAGAATAAAATTGAAACATTTCATTTAAGTACAAAAAGGTAAAAAAGGAAATTATAGCCACCAATTTCAAAAGAAAACTCCATTTAGTGCTTGATATTATCTCATTGCACTCTCAATGGTGTATTAATAGTCAAGACCCCATCTATTCTCTCTATATCCAAACCAAAACCATTTTCAAAATTAGTAGATATAAAGGATTATGATTATCCTATATCAAAATAAACACAAGATAATTTAGATGAAACAAGAATCATACCTCTAATGGTAGAAGGTCATATATCTAAACTAGTTGGATCGGACTATAAATCATGTATAAATCTTTCCCCTTTACCCTGGGCTCTAGTCTGAATCACCTATGTTGTTCCCTATGAGTGGTATTGTCGCTCCTACACTAGAGTACCATGTCCCATGCCTCATATTAGAGTGACATGTCTATTGAAGGTTGGGTCATATTTAGAAGTTTTGTGAGAACTTCCCATAAAAGTGTAGTGGAATGGGGCCATGATAGGAACCTAAGTCTAGGATGGGCTCAACTACCCCAATTGAGGATGTTCGATTCATTGTTTCAAAACAAAAATAGTTTGTTAATGGTGTTATATGAGAAAAATATTCAGAATATTCTAAATAATAATAATAGTGACATAATTATCATATTTATACATAAATTACAATTTCTAAAACCAATCATGAATAATGGTTATGAAAAATGAACTATGTTATAATCATGGTGATGGTAAGTCATATGTATGCATGAGTAACATTTCCATTTTTTAATTATCGTTATGGAAAGAAGTTATAAATTATTCTATCTTTAAAAAATGATAATAATTTCATAAATATAATATTACTTCTTTAAATATACATAAATATATCATCAATGTGATTTTGTGATGGAAAAATAATTGCATCGCTTCATAGAGGCGGTAGTCCGCACGTCCACAAACGACGTTATAATTTTTCATTGTAAAAAATAAAATGATTTATTATAATTTAATAATGATAAATATGTCAATAATATCATTATTATGTCATTTATATCACAAATATTCATTAAAATTATCCTTATTACCTTCCACGTAAAGCGTTATTTAAAAATGAATCACATCACTTCGTGAGGTGGTAGTCTGCCATACCCACAAGCGATGTAATTGTATTCTCCATGGAATATAAAGTAAGAAGGTATATATGACATCATAACTCTATAAGTATAAATAATTTAATAATTTCATATATATACTTTAAATACATCATTTAAAAATCCATGAGAGGTTATGATGGAAAATGAATGACATCGATTCGTGAGGTGGTAGTCCACCGTACACACGAATAATGATTCGGTATCCCATTTGATTGAAGAGGGAATGGATTAGGTTATTACATTAACTTAATAACATATCATAATATGGGAGATAAATTTCTTATTATATAATAATAATTTAAAAAAAATTAAGGAGGTGGAAGATGAAATAAAATAAACATGCTCGGTTAAGAACTATACCTCTTCTTCAAGAAACCTGTTTGGTAAGCACAAAAATTATTTATAGGATTGATTTTTTATCAAAATAATCGATATATGAATTGGTAAGTGAAGTAAGTAAGATATTTGGTCAGGTATTGGATGATATAAATGGCTTTTAATGTGTAAGTAAGAGATGATATTGGGTGTTATTTTATAAGTGAGGTGACTGGCACACTTGTAATTTTTGAAAAGAAAAAGGTGTACCCACATTCTTCAAATGCCACAAGGCTCAAAAATTATCCATTATCAATAATTGGACATTATAAGTAGTAAATATGGAAATATAATAGAATTTATGAAAGTTTCTAGGTTATATTAACCCTTATCTATTCAGTTTAACCCCCCCCCCCCCCCCCCGATAAATTCATTTTCACCTTAGTTGCAATAATTAATTTTAATTGTTTTCACTATTCATTATGGTTAAAATTTACTTTTAAATTATTAGATAATATAAATTAATCTGATTCCAAAAATTTATTTCATTTTTAAAAATTTCACATAAGTGGAAAATTTTAGTTTCAAATAAAACTCACATATGCGATGAAAATGCGGGTTTTCAAGAAGCGTATTTTTCGAGAAGAATATGATTTTATATTAGTTGTACGAATAATAATAATAATAATATGAATTTAAATTAATATTTCAGGAAATATATTCTATAAATTTAATTTAAAACATTCATAATTAGGGGTTTTTAAATTAATTAAAAAGGAGAAACATTATTCACTTTAAAATAGTTTCATAAAAACCCATTTTAAACCTAAAAATTTACTTATACTAAAATATAATATAAAGATGATTAAAATGTAATTAAGTGGATTAAATATAACTAAATAATAATTATTTTATTTTAAATCATATTTAAAACATAATTTTACTTTCAAATTTAATTAATTTATTGAAAATAAATGACAATTTTACAAAAATCGATATTTTCACTATTCACTAAAAAATCAATAGTTTTAAAAAAATCCTAAAATTTTACACAAAGTATATTTTTATATAAAAATTTAAAAAATTAATTTCATTTTATCAAATTCAATTTCAAAATTTTCAAAATTTTAATTATAATATTTTTTCATGAAAAACAATAAAAAACATTTTTGAACAAAACATATTTTTGAAGAATAAAAATATATTACTAAAAATTTATTGGTTATTTACTAAAAAATTATAAATAATTTATATTTATTAGGAAATTTATATATATATATATTTCATAAATTATTTATTACTATTTATACCCACTAATTTAACAACTAGGTTGTAATAGTAATATATTTCACGGGTCGTTAAAGCTTGGTGTTGCATGTCGAATATGATATCATACATAATTATCTTCTTTTGAAATCGGGGGTTTTTACATAATCCCATATTTAATAAATTTAATCCTCAAAATTTCAATATTAACTTGGTAATCAAATGTTTGAAATTTGAAGGAAAAAATAACTATGTTGGAAACCCATATTGTAAAAAGTGTTAATAAAACATCTTCTTGACAAGAGAGAAAATGAAGTACAAGGGTCAATTGGAATAACACACAATAGGTTTCCAAATAGGTGAAAATAGGTGGGAAGTGATTATTTGGACATAGAATAAAGTTGTAAAGTCCAAATAATGATATAGAGTGACAGAGATCATTGATCACAAGAAAGTGAATGGTTAAAAGAAAGTTAAGAACCACAAAACCATAAACCAAAGAGGTGTGAAAAGTTCATTGATATGATCACAAATGATGGTAATTGGAAAAAAAATTATTTCAATATCCTTTTACTAGGGTTTATTAAATCCTTACTATGTATACTAATGAAATAAGGAGATATACTTACATAATAAGTTTAAATACCTTGAATGTGTTGATTTTGTTTAATTTAGATTCCCTTGGCCTCTATTACTTTAGGCCACCTTGACTTTTTTGTTTTCATTATCTCCCTATTTTATAAAAAAATTATCACTTTGATGATGATGATAAGTTCAAATTTATTCTGATAATCAATTTCCACCATAATCTCATCTTTTAATCCAAACGATGAGTATTCAAGGTGAATTTTTCATTCCTGAAGCACTAAAATTGGATTTTAAAGGACCACATAACCATAAAAGGGATAATCAAGATATACTACCTATATTAAATTATTTAACAGAATAAAAAAATATCATATAATAACATAATTCCATAATAAAATAACTTTTATATGATACATTAATCTTCAAAATTCAATAGTAATACCCTAAGTTCAAACTAAATAATTTCGTAAATAAATAATCCAATATCCCAAATAACCTTAATAACCACAAAATTAAGGATTTTCTTAACCTAGAATGTTATCTCATAACTTCAAGATTATAATATAAAAAATGTAGCAATCTTCTTTCGGACATCACATAGGCCAATGGTAGTCGTTGCACTGTTTTTTCCCATCTGTTGTCAGTTCAAGCCCCAAAAACATGCTGGATGTGATGGGTTATTGCTTGGACTTTGGGTTTTCCTTTTTCCTAAAATTATATCCTTATAACATTCCATGAAATATGATCAAAATTATTAAAAATATCTTTAATCATCAAAGATCAAGTAAACCCTAAAGGTTATCAATACCTTAAAACATACGTGCACAAAACATAAAAGAGTACTTCACATTAAACCAAATCAACCATAAAATGGATGTCTAAGACATTAAACTTATGATCAACCTTAATATAATAAACTCATGATTTTGTCTATAAATCCTAATATAACCTCATATTAAAATATCCTAAATTCTAAATTTATCTAAACTCTCATCTGATACCAACTATAATAGCCACAAAACCTCACTCCCATATCCCATACAGAAATCATAAATATTACATTTCTTTATTTGATACTAAAGAAGGTGGTCCAATTTTTTTCATCTGAAACTTGCAATATCAAAAGGAAAAATTGTATTCAATTATATTCTCAAGGAACTTTTAGGTTTATATTTTTAGATAATTAGAAAAAACTTTTACATAAATAATACCCATGTATTTAAATGATAATTTCTCCCACTTAACCTAGATTTTCTTATTTCATGTTAATTAATTATCATCATCTATATGAAACCCTTATATAAATAATTAATTCAAAAATGTTATTGATAACCTGGTTAAAAGAAAACATTAAAAGGGTGATATCAAATTCTTAGTAAGTGTAAACATATGAATTAAAATTTTCATGTCATTAGTGAGCATAAGTAGAGAATAAGGGTATGATGACATAATCAAAGTATATTATAATAACATAAAAATATTAATACTCATTAAAACCTAGATCATAAAACCTAAAAACTTGGAATAAGGCTTTTATAAAGGTAAGATTCATCAAAATAAATAATCATGAGCCATGTGATATCAATCTTGATCAAATAAAACATTTATAAAAATATATAGCATAATAAAATCATATTGTTATCTTATAAAATAATCATCATAGAACCATTATAGAACCCTTAAAATTATAATAACCATATGGATAACTTCTAATATAATTCTCCAAATAACATAATCATTATCCAGTTCATTGAAGCACTATCTTGATGCACCCATCTTATAAGTTATATCTAGATCACCTAGTGCTATTTAGGTGCACCCATCACATAAAAATGTCAAATAACCATAAATAAAATTACTATATCTTTCCTTTCATCATAATACTCATAAAAGAAATCATTATTCCTTCTACAACTTGATTAATCTGTAGAAAAGGAATGGGTTCCATGGAAATATCTTTGAAACAAGATTATCCCTTGGAAAATAAATAAGTTCCATAAAGATATCTTTGAAACATTATTAACACATGAAAAAGAAATTTTTTCCATTAAAATATATTTGAAATATGTTGAATTTTGGTAAAAGAAATGGGTTCCACAACAATCTCATTGAAATATGATTAACCTATGGAAAAGAAATGGGTTCTATAATAATCTCTTTAATAAAATCATAATCTATCTAGAGAAATAATGATGATGGTATCATTAAAAAATATCCCCATTATATCATAAGTATAAATAGGGGTTTTTGATTTTGATAAATGGAAACACCATTAAAATATCATTAAAAACATTTTTAAGGAAAATAACTCTTTCATTTTGAAAATATATTTTAAAAACTAAAAGATTCACAAAATATTGTGAAAATCCTATTCTTTGAAAAAAAACATGGAAATATATAGAAGAAAATTAAAGGAAAATAATGGAAATTATGATTGTAAAATAAATTCATATTATAAATGCTAAAAATAAACACTATTTTCAAAAAAAAATTGAAAAAGTGAGTCAAATGTAACCTATTTGGAAATCGTTAAAAATTTTCCATTTAAAAACTTTTAAAATAAGGTAAAATATCATGTAAAATGGATTTAGTAAATAGGTTATTTTTATAAAATAACATTTTTGAAAACATTTTAGAAAGCATGGATATAAAAGAGAAGGATACCCGATCTAAAATAAAATACATGATCAGTATGACTTAGAAATTAATTTCTTGATATTTATTCAATAAATAGGAAAGTAAATGAAAATAAAACATTCTAACCACATTCATAACAAATAGATAATAAATATATGTTGTTTTATAAAAATAATATCACATTATTTCCACCAAAGGAACCTTGAACATAAATAGTCTCAAAAGGAAGGAGATTGTAACATAATACCTTTTCCACTTTGGTAACTCTTCAACCATAAACGCCATGAAATAATAACATCAAATGATACTTTAAATTTCATTAACATATGGAGTTTCTTGATATTACATGTCTAATGGTAGTATATGAACCTAACAAATTAATATAGGTGCATATCATAAATGTATGTCTCAAAGAAAGATAATTTGAGATGAAAACCCCTTACAAAAATCATACCATTAAATTGGTGAATTGAACAATAAATTGATTATGGGTATAAAATTTAAATCAATATAAACTAGTGGAAATAAAATATAATATAATAAAAATTCATTACATACATAATCATAAAATATCAAATATAATGAATAAGTAATATAACCCAATGAAAAGAAATTATATTATGAAATTATTTACCACTTGGTAACTTTCAAGTTAAAAACATTTGGATGAAATAATTCAAATTAAAAAAAAAATACCATGATTTATGATGGATTCATGATATTACATGTAAAAGGGTCATTATATACACAATATAATATAAATTAGTAGTGAATATAGCATATGTATCATAGAAATAAAAAGTGAGACGAGAAAACACTTACCTCGAGTCCAAACTTTCTTTGTATATCCTTTAAATCTTGTATAATAATATTAAATAAATTATTTGATTTCTTAATAAGATTTTATGGGTTTAATTAATTATACTAAAATCATTTAATTTATTTATTTTTAATAAAATACCCAAATACTTAATCAGTTAAGTCTATATCAAGTGTTTTTGAGGACTTTCGATTTATTGTTTCAAAACAGATTCGATATGATGACTATAGTGAAATATGTCATTATCAAACATATAAAGAATAATAATCATGAAATAATTATAATATTTATACATCAATTATACTTTATAAAACCAATCATGAAATATGTCTATGAAAAATGGACTATGTTATGATCATGTAGACGGTAGGACATACGTAAATATAAGTGACGTTTCCATTTTTCAATGATCATTATGGAAAGTAGGTTTGAATTATTTTATATTTATATAATGATAATAATGTCATAAATATAATATAATTTCTTTAAATATACTTATTTATATCATCCATTTGATTTAGTGATGAAAAAAAATCAAATATCTTTGTGGTCGCAGTAGTCCACAGGTCCACAAACAATGTTATCATTTTTTAGTGTAAGAAATAAAATGATATATTATATTTTTATAATGATAAATATGTCATGAAGATCATTATTATTTTATTTATATTACATGTATTCATTAAATTTTACTTTATTACCTTTCATGTAAAGTGTTAGTGAAAAATGAATCACATCGTTTCGCGAGACGGTAGTCCTCTTTACACACAAGCAATATTATCGTATCCCCCGTGAAATAGAAAGTAAGAAGGTATATGCGATATAATAACTCAATAAGTATAAATATATTACAAATATCATATTTATAACTTAAATTAGAAATTAAAAAAATCCATGAGATGTGATGAAGGAAGATGAATGACATCGTTTTGTGAGGTGGTAATCTATCGTACACACGAATAATGATTTCATATCCCATTTTATGAAAGTGGAAATTAATTTAGGGTATTCCATTAACATAATAAAAAACTAGTATATTATAGATACTTATAAAATTATATAATCATTATTTAATAATATTTTAATGATGGGGAAGAAGAAATAAAATAATGATGCTCAGTTAATCACGATACCTTTTCTTTGAAAAACCTCTTTAGGTAAGCACAAAAAGCCTTCCTAGGATGGATTTATGATAATAATAAGGGATATAGGTATTTTGAGGTAATTATGGAAGGTATTTTGGTAGGTATCATTTTATCCAAATTTATATTAATATTTAAAGATGAGAGGAGAGGTGTGGCTTTTTATAAGTGAGGCGAGTGACGCACTTGTAATTTTTGTTAAGAAAAAAGTGTACCCACATTTTTTACATGAAAAAAGGCTCCAAAATGGGCCTTTATTGAGACTTATACATGATAAGGTTGAAATATGTCCATAAAATATATTTTAGTCATGTTTTTAGGTTATTTTAACCCTTATTTTTTTAGTTTAACCCCTGGTAGATCATTTTTCACCTTAACCTCGATAATTAATTTTTACTATGTTCACTATTCATTATGTTCAAAATCAAGATGATATTATTAGTTAATATAAATTATTCTAATTCTAAATATTGAATCCATTTTAGAAAAATAAATTCATAGAAGTGGCATGATTTAATTTAAAAAAAAAACCCTCAAACACAGTAAAAAAACAAGTTTTCAAGAAGTGTCTTTTTTGAGAAAAAGTTGGTTTTAACTCTATGAATAATAATAATTATTATTATTATATTAATTTAAATTAATATATATTGATATTTAATATTTAAATTTTATTTAAATCATTCTTCATTAGGGGTTGTTTTAATTAATTAAAAAGGAGAAACATTGTGCACATTAAAATAGTTTCGAGAAAAAACCCATTTTTAAACCCAAAAATACACTTATTGTAAAATTCAATGTAAATATGATTAAAATGAAATTAAGTGGATTAAAAAATTAATTAATTATTATTTAATTTTAAATATTATTAAAAAAATAATTTTACTTTTAAAATTACTTAATTTATTTAAAAGAAATGACATTTTTAAAAAATCAATATTTTCTAAAAAAGCACAAAATTTCACCCAAAGTAAATTTTGATATTCCAATTATAAAAATGAAGTAAATTATAAATTTTCTAAAAGTTATAAAAATTAATTAGAGTATTTTTTCATGAAAATTAATAAAGAATATTTTTGAAGAAAACATATTTCTGAAGAATAAAATTACATTGCTAATAATTGATTGATTACTTACTGAGAATTTATTAATAATTTATATTGAGTAGGAAACTTATATATATTTAAAAAAATTAGTAAATAGTATTCATACCTACCAATTTAATGGCTAGGTTATAACATTTATATATTTCATGTATCGTTTAATATTGGTGTTGTGTGTCGAATAAGCTACTGAACATAATGATCTTATTTAAAAATCTTGTGGTGTTACACCATTTACCTTATCTATACCTACAACCATAATGACTAATCAGGTACCAATGATGACCTGAGCGATGTGTGATTACACATCAACATTCCACCATAAATAGTGTCTAAAGTAATATCATGTCTAAATAATAGTGTTTTCATATATATGATAGAAATAATAAACAGAACCATAATAAGAAAAATTTCATAATAAAATGATGCTCAATTAACCACATTAGAACTTGTGTTCCAAGTGACACTAGATCCAATCAAACCAACTTCGGCCCATGCCATTTGACCAAACCATATAACATAGGTTCCACATAATTTAAAAATGGAGCATCAATCCATGTATCCAATCCAAGGATACAGAACACCATGTTCTACTATCCCAATAAATGATGTGGAGAACCATGTTCAACATCATAATCCAAATGGGAATACAACATCATATCTGATAATACCAATAATCGATGAAGAGTTCCATGTTCAAAATTCCTTAACCATTCCATTAACAACCAATTTCCAATATCCAATACACATGACCTTTTTAACACATTAAAACAATATGGGTGAACCTCGTTCATTTTTCACTATCATTGTGGTATATTACATTCAAAACCATTAAAACCCATGATTGAACTATTTAATAATTTATTCATGGCATAACTGTCAGGTTTCATTTAATATACTTATCCACATGAATAATACCCTTAAACCATGTACCCATTTTCTCTCTTTATCATATCATAACAAATTAAGTTACAATTAAAAAAAGGTCCTTGTATTCCATGCTAATATGCTAAACAAATAGTATAACTAGTTTACTATAATACACCCACAATTTCATCATTCAAATAATATTTTTACCATATTCATGGGATTATCACACCCCATGGTTATCCAATGGCCTAGTCTCTTAATAATCAATAGAACTAGTGAGATTTGTGAAGGGTCTAACACATCATTTAAATACCCAATTTATCATTCCTAAACAAAGAAAAAAGTTGCATAGAACATTATAAAAATATCCTAAACCAAACACACTTGAATAATATCAAGATTATGGGGAAATATATTCTATATCACCTACCTTATTCTCATAATAAATCACTCATCCAACCTCAACCCTTGATTTAAATTAGAATGACCAAAAACCCAAAAGTGAAGCTATCCCTAAAAATAGGGCTCATGAGAATCAAAAGAAGTGGGACAAATAAGGTGTGTTTATTTTTGAAAAAAAAATAGAATTAAATAGACTCATATAATTACCCAAATCTTTAAATTAAAATCAATAGCTACTCAAGAACCCTAAAATTGAAGTAGATACATCTTTGGGAGATTTGGTAGGGTCTGGTTAGTAGATAATGCTACTAGAAGTTAAAATATGAAGCAAATAGGGTTTGATCGATTATGTATTGGAATGGAAAACTGGTAAATTCCCCACTTTACATGAGGTTCATGTTCTGGACTCACATTTTTTCAAATCTTTAATCAATCATGTGGTCTTCTATATCCATACAGAAACTGAGTCTTATGGTTTTCTAGGCCTCTTGCATGGCTAGAAAACCCGTGTGGAAGACATGTGAATGGCTATATCCAACCTCACATGGTTTCTAGGGAACACCTTTCATGGTATATAAATCATGATCCTCCATGTACCATGTTTAATGGTCTTGGTGCATGATAATCACTAACCATGTGTTAAATGTGTACTATGCACTGTAAGGATCGTTGTTTATGTTTTTGAAGTCCCGAACCCATGGGACTCTCCTGAGATATTCCTTATACCCAGGAATCATTTCTCGAACCATTTAAAAGGAGTATAACCAAAAATAAAAAATAAAAAATACCACCTCAAAGTGTTGGTTTATTTCAACATCTCCACCATATAACAGCTCATCCTCGAGTTGTACTCCCTAACATCACTAAGACATAGAGGAAAAAAGGACAAGCCACTAGGCCCTCATATTAGTTTTTCTCCCACAATTTTACACTAGTAAATGGATATTCTACAATATCACTCATCCTTAAGGCATGGTATTACCCCAAAGGGATTTCTCACTGAGATACACAACCCAAATGGGATACTCCTCAAAGTAAGCATTGGTCTCAAGCTTCAGATCATCAACATCAATCACAGGAGAAGGTTCAGGGTGATACTGTCAAATTTTTACACATGAAAAACTTCACTAATAGCACTATGTTGTTATGTATGATCCAATTAAAAATATATCATATTGATAAATTGTTCAATAATAAATTACATGACATAACTAGGAGAAAATATACCATATTTCAAAATCTGATGGTGACCTAATCTCAATGAAATCCAATAGATCATAAGTTAACCCACCATAAATTCAAGACGTATATGACACTGATCAACATATCATTTCTATATTATTTGGGTTATATCCATAGGAATTTGGATCAACTCAACTATCTCTAATGTCTCCTGTATGAAACTCAGCCCCAACAACTCTAATTCCCCAACCTCCATCCAAAAAAAGAGTGATCTCCATGTCTAAACATGTGGTACCTCGTACAGTTTCATTTGAATTGTAACCTTAAAACTATTGTTATAGGAAAACTCAACAAGATCTAGATGTTTCTCCCATATTACAATAAAATCTAGGAAAAATTCACTCAATATTTATTCTAACACATGGATTATATATTCTGACTGCCCCTCCATCTATGGGTGGAAATCCAAGATCAAAAGCATCTAAGTACTAATTTCCTTATACAAGCCTTTCTAAAAGAATGAGTTAAAACATGGACCTAGTTATTAAAATATATTCAATGTAACCCCGTAAAAATATACTATCACTCAAACATATAATCCACCCAACTGATTGATGGTGAAATTCTCCTGGACTAGAAAGAAATGTTCCACCTTTTTCAACCTATCCAAAATCACCTATATCACATCATTCATCTGAGGAGTTATTAGAAAATTAATTGAAAAATCCATGGTTATATTGTCCCACTTACATTATTAAATGGTTAAGGGATATAAAATACCATAAGACCACTGATTCTCAGCCTTCACCTACTGATAGGTGTAGCATCGCATCGAAAAACCATCATTATTTTTCTTTAATCATGGCCACCAACATTGTATATAATGGTCACTGTACATTTTGGTCAAGTCAGGGTGCACCACCCACTTCTAACAAGAAATTTACACATCAAATCCTCCCATATTCTAAAAGGTACAATAATGTGGCCATGAACATGAATAATCTCATCGTCATTGATGGAATAGTTGGTAGGTTTCTTCCCACCATCAAAGTTTTCCCACAATAATAGACACTCTAGAACCTCATACATCATCCTCTTGATCCATCACAAAAGGTATGGTATAATGAATAAATACACAAGTGCCATCAGTCCCTTATCCTCTTGAACACCTATATTCTTATCAATGAACAAGGTTATTATCTTATACTTGGAAGTAGCCTCTTGGACTTCCCAAGTCTGTGTCTTCCTACTTAATCCATCAGAAACACTGTTTTCTTTTCCTAGTGTATAATATAGCTCAAAATTAAAGGATTTATTATACTCAATACATCTACACTACTGTAGATTTAAATCCTAATAGGAAATGTTTCATTTAATTCTCTTTTGATTAGAAAAAATAATAAATTTATCTCCCAAAAGATAATACCAACAAAATTTCAAACCATAAACCACTACATAAAGCATGAGATCATGCATATGATAGTTCCATTCAAGTGGCCTCAACTACCATAATTCATAAGTCATTACTCGATCTCCCTCAATCAACACTACCCCAAGTCTGATTTCATATGCATCAAATTATAAGGTATACACCTCACCTGATTAGGGTAATTTAAGAATTGGTGTCATGGTCAAGTGCCTCTTTATCTCTTTGAATGAATTATTACATACTTCAGATAATTATATCTTTATATCTTTTTTCAATCCTTATAGTGGGGATTTTATGTGAGAAAAGTCTCTAATGAACTTATAGTAATATCCTACTAAACCCAAAAATCTTTAGATATCAAAAACATTCTTGGGTTGTTCCTAGGAAACAACTGCTCAGAAATTTTCTGGGTCCACTAATACACCTTCTAATATGATGTGATTGTGGAAATTTGTTTTTTCAATCTATAAATGATACTTAGATATCATGGAATATAGTTGATTATATCTCAGTGTACTCAGGATGATGTCAATATATTTAGGATGGTAGTTTTGATTCTGGGTGTACACAAAGATAACCTCAATGAAGATGACCAAAAAATGATACAAGTATGGGTAGAATAATTTTTTCATCAAATTCATAAACACCACAGTAGTATTCTTCAACCCAAATAGCATTATAATGAACTCATATAGGATATAACTACTTCTAAAAGTAATTTGTTCTATATCCAAAGGTCTCACCCTCAACTGATGATACCCTGATATTTAATAAATCATGGAGAATGCACAGGCACCCCTTTACTGGTATAAAATTTCATCAATGTTAAGAATAATATATTGGTTACTAATCATCATCTGATTCAACATTCAGTAATCTACATAGGAGATAAATTTTCCATCATCCTTCTTGGAAAATAGAGTAATATAACCCCAAGGTGACATACTTGTATAGATGACTCTTTTATCCCATAACTCCTATATATGAGTCTTAAGCTTTTGAAGCTATGATTTTATCATTCTATATGATGGAATAGAAACTAGCTTCACTCCAAGAATCAGCTTAAGAGTAAACTCAATTTCTGTCTCATTTTGAAACCCATAGAACTCCTCTAGAAAAAAAATGAATACATAACCAATGTAGGAGGGAAGAGATTGTTCTACACTCCTTCATTTTCTAGAATAAGACTCACATATGATCATGTATTCTCACCCCACTACTGAGTAACTAGACCTATAAAACCCTTTTGGAAATCTCATTCCCTGTAGTAAATGTAAGTGTTTCCCTATAGAGATGTGAATGTTACCCTTTGAATGAAATGGTCAATTTCATATTGATATTAAACCAACCATTACATTCCCAATATCAGGCCAAAACATGAAATATCAAGAACATAAAAGTCCCAACGGATATATTACCCACTAATCTCAAGGGAACACTTATTTAAATGATGGATACCCTCTGATCTCACCCCTAACAATGTGTAGATCTATATATACCCTTACATAAACTACACAAATGGGCCCAAATAATTAACTAACTGGGTAGATATAAAATAATTTGAAACTCCTATGTCAAATATATCACTATAAAGTATAGAAGATATAATAATTGTACCTCAGTCAGTCAATTTTCTAGCCTCGCT
Source organism: Viscum album (assembly GCA_963277665.1). Classification (NCBI taxonomy): domain Eukaryota; kingdom Viridiplantae; phylum Streptophyta; class Magnoliopsida; order Santalales; family Viscaceae; genus Viscum; species Viscum album. The sequence goes on along the minus strand of OY728139.1, from coordinate 669,900,640 downwards.
GCCCTTTGAGTCAAATTGAACTGTATGTATCTGATCAATTCCTTTAATCTAGGCTCCTTTTAGAGTCTCATGTGCTACACTACTCTACTAATACAAACACTCATGTTATGAAGTACCCTATCATCTACCATGACCTGTACGATAAGTTAAACTCCCACTACAATACTGATAAGGGGTAAAATATCCCTTACTAGTGTTCTACATTGTCCTAGGTCCTCCATCATTGCCTATATTTCAATTGTTCCTATGGAAACTTAGTATATATCTCATCCTTTCACAAGATCGACACTCTACTGGTGGTCGATTACATTAACCTCACATGTGAATAGGATTTCCACACTAATATCATAACACTCTATCATCACCTTGAGAGTATGATCCTCCCCCTAGAAACTCTTCCTACCACCACCTTGGTGAAAGTTTTCATAACATCACTTCCTACTATTAGTGTATTCACCACTAGATCTCCCAAAATGAAACCATTTTTCCACTACTAGAGGTATATTTTCAATTTCCCTCAAAAATGATATTCTGATTCACCACCTCAAGAAAAATCTTATAATTAAAGATATTCACCTAGGACTTGATCTCAGATATAATATTATCCTGAAAAAAAATAGTTTCCTCATCCCCTTCAAAATTTGGAACAAACCACTACAGTTCAGTGAAGCAGCCAGCATAATCTATCACCGATGTAGTTCTCTAGGTATCCACTTAAAATATATCACTCTCCCATGCCTCAGGATCTATGGATAAAATTATTCCAATATATTATACTGTAATTAATTCTATTTCATCCACTATAACTACTCCTTTTATACCTGAATATCACAAAAGTTCCTTGTCGTTCCTCATAAAATATAAACTACCAAGTTAAATATATTCTCTGAAGGTTTATCTATGTGATCCTGAATCATCTAGATAGAATCCCAAAGTGAACTTCCTTAGGTCTAACCTCACCATCAAACGTCGGAGGATGATGTAGCTGGAACTCCCTGGTCCGATCAAACAAAATTAGATCATCCTTCCATGGGTATATTTCCATAAACTATATAAATAAATAAAATCCCATAGACCTGTTCTTCTACCCTATCACCTAGAACCAATAGGGGTTCTGGTTCAACTACCTGAGGTGCATTCTTAGTAATGTGATCTTATAAACCTATTAATAATTGTTGTTATGGAGGCATCCCTCTAAAATTATAAACACATGTTTCATAGAAAATAACATATAATTTAATTAGTTACAAAATAGGGGTCATATATAGCCATAAAGATCTACTTTACATACACTATCACTATGGAAATAACCATATCAAGGTCACCACACCCAACCATCCCTATCCAAGGTCATTGTATAACTTAAGGTAAAGCAACATACACATTACAATGTTTATGTTGACCCTATTGTAACCATTTTAATTAACACATTTCAATTAAAATTATATGAACCTTTTTATTAGGAACTTTTTCTTTAAAACCATGAAGGATAATGAAAAACAATTTATTTATTGATATACCATAGAATATTTCCCCATGTGTGTCTAACAATATTTGTGTAACAAATATCCATTAGTTAAAAAATGATGTATGAATACACAAAACTTATCACATTCCATACCATAAGTAAATTCTCACAAATTAGTGAAATCACATAACAATTGATTGTCCCAAGGTGAAATAACATCCAACTATAATAAGTGTGAATCAATAACCACAATCCCACCATGGGAAGTTGGGGTTTCCCCTATACGTGGGTTTTTAACTCCCATGCTCGATCTCATTACCAAGGCCCAACACATCCTAGTATCCTGTATACCTTTCTAAAATAGTAATGAAATAGAAACAAACTAGATACCTATTATACAACTTTGTTACATCCAGTCCCATATCACTCTAACTATTTGTTGAACTGGTTCATTATATGACCTCAGGCATGCCTCCCTGTATGCCAGAGATTGTCGACTTGGAGTTAGATTCTATTGAGGAATATGGGGAGGCTATACCCTCTTTATCATAGTAAGTAAACAATAAAAATAATAATAATTAATAACATGAAATGATAATCAATAATCTATAGGTAACCACATATCTCATAATAGAATTCCCAAAACTAGTAAATTTCTTCCAATTTATATAGTAAATATGATATGGAATAATCATGCCATGTGTCAAAAAAGAAACCCAAAATGAAGACACACTGACAACCCCCCAAAATGGGTCTTGAAATCATGTTTGGATCCTTAATCCATGGTTCATTCCAAATCACGACTTATCCATCTAACATAAGGACTTTTCCTATGTCCATGCTTGTAACAATGAATTCTTCTTGGGTACTAAAAATGGCCCAAGTAGTGTGTGAGTACAGCTCGGTATGCCACCACTAATGGTGTATAAAGAAATATCAAGTCTAAACAATTGTTTATGCATATATACAAGATAAATAAAAAATATATCCATTACCAAAACAATTTCATAATTAAATTGTGTTTAATTAACATCATTGGCACTTGAGTTCCAAGTTACACCCAAGCCAATCAAAACTTTTTCTGCCATGTTGATCATCTGAACCATATACCTGAGAGTTTTATATTTTAAATAAGGAGTATAAGTCCAAGAATACAACCCATGAATACATAACTCCATTTCCCACTATCCTAATAAATGACGTGGAGATCCATGTCCAAAATCCAAAACAAATGGGTTATGGAGTGTCTTGTCCAATAATCCCAATAATTGATGAGGATTGAAATGTTCAAAAACCCTTAACCTTTCCATTAACAACCAATTTCCATGGTCCAACACACATGACCTTTTTACCACATTAAAAAAAAAATGGTGAACCTCTTTCATTAACCAATAATGTTATGGTCTATTATATTAAACACCTTTAACCAAAATACATGATTAAACCATTTGACTATTTATTCAAGACATACCCATTGATGTTCTTTAAATAGATTTAACAATGTGAATAAAACCCATTAACCATATACCCTTTTTTTCTATTTTTCATATCATAACACATTAAATTCCATATTAAATCAAATTATACCTTATTCCATGCTAACATGCTATAAAAAGGTGCAACTAGTTTACTCTTATAAACCCTCTATTTCATTAGTCACAATACAATTTTACTATCTTCATGTTATTATAGCACTCCATGGTATGCCATAGGACCCATTTCTTAATCACCAATAGACATAAAAAGATTTATAAAGGGTCTAACACTTCATTTAAATGCCCAATTTATCATTCATAAACAAGTAGAAAGTTGTAAAGCACGTTATCACAAAAATCCAAACCACACACACTTTAAAAAAATCAATATTATGGGATATAGCTTGTATACCACCTACCTTATGCTCATTGACAATAACTCCTCCAATATTATTACATGATTTAAGATAGAATGACCAAAAACACCAAAATAAAATCACTCCATAGAAATAATTCTCATGAGATTCATAAGAATAGGGACATCTAAGTTGTGTATAATCCAGAAAATAAAAGGAAACTAATTTATAGACTTACACGGGGCTTCAAATCACAAGAAATGACACTTAAAACTCTATAAAAAATTAGAACTATACTTGGGGGAAGTTGGGGGTGGTTCTCATATAAGGATACTTAGAGTAAAATGAGGAGTAAAATCAAGTTATATAATATATGGATCGGTAGAGGAAAGTGGAATATTCTCCACTTTTAATGAGGTTCATTATTTGGATGTACAGTTTTCCAAATTGTGGGCCAACCGTATAATATTCTATCACTATGGGGAAACTGATTTGTAAGTTTTTTGGGCCTCTTTCATGGTTTTAAAACTCATATAGAAACCTTGAAAATATCTCTTTCTAACCTGAGATAGTTTCTAGGCCACCCTTTTTTGGTTTGTAAACCATGATTCTCTTTATCCCATGTCGCATGGTTATAGGGACTGGTTCTCAATAACCGTGCACTAACCATACTCCTTACATTTTATGGCCAATTTTTATTTTATATTTCATGTAAATAACCCACAAGACTCTCCCTAGACCTTCCCTACACCCATGAATCATATCACAACCCATTTAAAAGAATTCTAACCAAAGATAAAAATAGAACCATGCCTCATGAAAGGGTTGGGGTCTTATATCCTAATTATACTTATGTGATGTGTATACTGAAAATTAGATATATTAAATAATGAAATAGAATTTATTGATGGTAATTGAAGCTTGATTTGAATCTATCTTTTTAATTTGGATTTATTTAAATACTCATCATGTTTTAAGTGGTTTTTGTGACCCAATGCTCCTCCTTGGATCATAATCACCCATCTTTTACTATCAAATTTCACAAATGGTCTATTTTAACCAAGGATTATTTTAAAATTTATTTCCACATTTTTTCTTAGAAAATAAAGTTTCACAATAAATTCTTCTTCCTCTATTATTTTAATCTTTCATTAAATTTCATTTTTGTTATGTATAATTACCATTACATGTAATTGATTTTCCTTCCATGTCTATATTTTTATTTCAAACCAATATTCTCATTTTTGAAACACTATTTGTTTTTAACTTATGTGATTATTTTATTACCCTTAATTATTTTTAATAAAAAAATTGGTTATTGTAACACCCTGATATTTTTTAAAAATAATTTTATATTCGATATCATATACGACACGCAATACCGAGTCTAAACAAACCATGAAATATTATTATTTAAATATGATTGTCATAACCTAGCTATTAAATTTGTGGGTATGAGTAGGATTTACTAAAATAAAAAATATATAAAATTTTTTTAATCAATAAAAATGAATTTATAAATTATTAGGAAATAATAAGCTGATTGTTTTTCGTCATTTTTTATTCAAAAAATACGTTTTCTTTATAAATATTTTTTATTTCTTATTATGAGAAAATATTATAATTAATTTCTATGAAATTTAGAAAATTTATTTTATAAAATTAAATTCATTTATTAAATAATCATATAGATATTATCTTATGGTTAATTTTTTATAATTTTCTAAAAATAATGATTTTTTAGTGAATAGTTAAAAATACTGGTTTTTATTAAAAACTGTATTTAATTTTGAAGTATTTACAAAGTAATATTAAATTTAGGATTATTTTTAAAATATAAATAGTTATTTTTTATTTAAAATAATTCAAATATTTTTTAAAATTGATTTTATACATGAATTTATTATAAAAATATTTTATACATAAAAAGGGAATTTTTCTAAAAAATTGTTTTTCATGGTGTTTTGTCAATTTAATTTTAAATTAAATACTACCACTTCATATTTTGGAATCAAGAAAAATTACTTCCATGTTTTTAATAATCCAAATTTTTTTTAAAATTATTTTATACATGAATTTATTATAAAAACATTTTATACATAAAAAAGGAATTTTATGCAAAAAAAGGAATTTTTCTAAAAAACTATTTTTCATGGTGTTTTGTTGATTTAATTTTAAATTAAATACTACCACTTCTAATATTGGAATCATTAAAAATTAATTCCATTTTTTTAATAATAGAAATATTTTTTAAAATGGATTTTATAGATTAATTTATTATAAAAAAAATTTATACATAAAAAAGTAATTTTATACATAAAAAATAATTTTTCTAAAAAACTATTTTTCATGGTGTTTTGTAGATTTAATTTTAAATTAAATACTACCACTTATAATTTTGGAATCAAGAAAAATTAGTTCCATTTTTTTAATTATTGGGTCCAAATTTTATAAATATTCCACTTATTTTTGGATATTATGAATAGTAACCTAAGAAATTTTTGATACCATAGTAAAGGGTAAATCATGAAATTATGGTTAAAAATAAAATGATAAGGATAGAAAAATGACCCTATCACTTTCCATAATCTTATTGGATGAGTATATCTCATCCTAAATCATCCAAAATTCAAATATATTTCCTTTTTTGACCATTTGAACATGATTTTGACCTTTATATTATTTTATATATAGAAAATTCAACAAACCAATCTCTTTATTTTATCATCACTAGATTTTTTTTACATAGGTATAAATAGAGAATATATTCCTTTATATATATTAATTTAAAATAAAATTAATTTTTATTTTATCATGTTAATTTATTTCTAATTTTTTGTGATAAAATGATTACCTTAAATCCGCATGCAACACTGACACAGTACTTGTGAATGTACTAAAAAATTAATAAAATGATATTAAAAATTATATAAATAGTATTATTTGAGTGAGTTATAGTGCCCCGGGAATTGAATAGATAATTATAACTTTTTTGATGTTTTTTTATGTTTATATTCAATTTCAATCTTTGTCTTAATGTTTTAAAAGTCAAGTTAAATGAATTTTTCGAAAATTGATATTAATGTAATTTTATAATAAATAATATTTTATTAAATGGTTTAAAACTCAAAAAAAATCATATGTTTATCCATGTTATTGGTATTTGGTATAAAATATAATATATAGTCCATTTATAGGGCTTTTTTACATTTATTATAACTATATTAACTACTTAATAGTAAAGAAAATTGATATCACTGTAATTGTCAAAAAGGTTAGCGTAGGTTTAAAAAATAAATGGGTAACCATGTGATTTAATCACGTAAAATTTTTATTTTGTTATATTATTTCTAATAATAATCATATTAGATTATAATATTATGAATTTTGAGATATATGGGCATTAAAATTAATTTATATTTATTTAATATTTTATGAAATTCCAACAGTGTCCCTCCCCTCTCTTATAAAAGGGAACCCCCTATTCTCATTTCATCATAGTTCAAGAACCATTTTTCACATAAAATACCTAAAAAAATCCTTTCATTATAACCCTCCCAAAATCCTAGAGTCATTTTTTATAAGAAAATATACTTTTTAATGCATTTGGTGTAAATCTAAAGAGGTTGTTCAAAGAAGATATATCATTCTTAACCAATCATTTTTTTTATTTCTTCTAACATCTCATTAAAATAATGTTCAATCGTGGTGATATAATAACATAATCATCTCCCATATAATTATATGTTATTATGTTAATGTAAAAACATACACCCATATCCTCTTTTATCAAATGGGAAAAGAAACCATCATTCGTGCTCACGACGGACTACTTCCTCACGAACCGATGAAATTCGTTTTCCATCACCATCTCTCATGGATGGTTATAATAATGGATTTAATATATATATATATATATATATATATATATTTGTGTGTGTTTTTGTGTATTATATTCATGAAAATTTTATCATTATTAAAATATAATACTTTATATAATTTTATACCTTTCCATTCACGAGAAAATGATAATGTCATTCTTACGTACATATGGACTACCACCTCCACAAAGCGATGAAATATATTTTTCATCACCACTTCACATGGATAATATATATATATATATATATATATATATATATTTAAATAAATAATACTTTATTTATGATATAATTATCATTCTATAAATATAAAATAATTCATACCTTCTTTAAATAATAATTGTTGAAAAATGGAAATATTACTCATGTGTACATACGACCTATCATCACCCTGATTGTAATGTAGTTTATTATTCATAGAAAATTATGGTTTGCCTTGAAATAATAATTGATGTATAAAAAATATAATTATTTCATGATTATTATTCTAGATATGGTGGAGTAACAACCACTTTTATCATAGTCAACCTACTGATGTCATTTTGGACATATAAGTTGAATATAATCAAAACATCTTATGTGAACCATATTGATTAAGTAGTTTAATCTTACATATTTAGTTAAAAATATAAAAAGAATAATAAAATTTAAATTTTTATTAATAAATTAATTAATTAACATGAATTTATTATTCAGGAAGATAATTAATGTATGTGACATGTTATACTCGAGGTAATTGACACTTTAATTTAAAACCTTGCTTTAAAATATTTTGATGATTTATTATCTAAATATTTTTATTACATGGCCTTGATTTTAAAATTATTTTAGGGATGTATTTATATATAAATTAAATAATTATAAAGGAAATGTTATGTCTCTTTATTTTTATTCAATGGTTTTCAAAAGGAATATTTTTATGGAATGTTTTGACTTTATTTACAAATACAAAAGTAATGTTCTATTTTAACATATATGGTGACAACAACTTTTCCCGCCACCATAAAAATTATTTTATATTTGACTTGCTTTATAATATTTCATGCCTTCCTCAAATAAAAAACCATCTTTACCTATTTTCTTTGTATTTTCTAAAAGTTTTTTAAAATTCAATTGATATTTCATTGTCTAGAAAAGTTTTCTTATGGTGAAAAGAATATTTTTATAAGTGTAGTGATTAAAATCAAATCATACATGTTTTATGACTATTTTATGGTTATTAGGAATATTTTATGATGATGGGTGTATGTGTTATTAACCATGTATCTATGATTCCGTTATAAACCAAGGATGGGTGGGTCTGTGATATCCCTCTAATGAATTGGGTGTGGAAGTCAATAGTATGGTTATTCAATTTGTAATATTGAATGTAATATTGATATAGAAAATGATATACCATGTTACCTATATGTTTAACTATGATTTATATAGTTTTTTATAGTAATATTATGATTTATCAAGGTAATATAATGATCTTATATTTAAAGAAAAGTAAATGGTACTTTTTAAGGGTAAAAAGTATAACTTTGTGAAAATGTTTTAATGAGTTTTTCATGAATGAAAAAAAAACATGTATGAGTTTTATTTTTCCTTTAATATTTATTATTAAAAGTTTCATGTAAAAATTTGGAAAGATATTTTGAATTATTGGGTAATATTATGTTTATTTTAAACCCCAATGTTTATTTTGAAAGGAAAAATTGTTTTAAGTATTCAAGGACTAATTAGTTTCTTTCTTTCATCATTTTTTATCCCTTGATAATTTTTTTGTACTATTACCACCTTGTAACAAAATTACATATGGTTTAATTTTTTTTAAGTGTAAATAATAATTTATTTTGAAATTCTTTAAGATTTTTCATTAATAGAAATCATGTTTTATTTTGAATTCTTTACATTGAGGGAAAAATGGATTCTGATTAGAAGTGTCCACATTATAATATATAGTATTTTTATGAAAGATTTATGAAATAATTATATAAAACAATAAAACTAATAGATATTTGAGAATAAAATAAAATTAATTCTATCTTAAACACACTAAACTATGAAATGTTTAATGTTGGGTCATTAAAGTTGGTATCAGAGTAGGGTTTAGACAACTTTGTAGGTTATGATGTTTTCATGTGAGGTTAACTTAAGAGTTATATATACCCTAGTGGTTTTATAAATTTAAGGCTTAAAAAGAGTTTAAATTCATATAGATGAATTTTTTGAGGTTTTATATGATGTAATTTTGTAGTGATTAATGAGATTTTTGGAGATGTTTTATTGGGTTGAGGTATATGCAACCATTAGGTTTAACATAAAAGATTTTTCAGAAGAACGTTGTTAAATTTTTGGGTTTGTAAGTGTAATGGTATATGATAACCTTTAAGGTTAAAAAATTCATTAATTTTGAATTTATTAAGGTTATTTTTGAGTTTTTGATGGTTAATGTATTATAGAATTTCTATGGGTATTGTCTTTACAAGGACTATTTTAATTTTTTCAAGAAGTAATTCATTTCATGTTTTAATTATGTTCTCCTCTATAGATTAAATATTTTTTATCAAGATAAAAGGAAAAAGGAACTTACAAAACCTACTTATCCTTTCAAAATTATTTAACCATCACTATCATGATAAAATATTTTGGAAATTTTTTTGAGTGATTTTTGACTATCCAAATCTCCTATAAGAAACTATTAGATCTATCCCATGCCTTTTCATTTATCCTAAATTTAAATGTATCATTGAATTTATTTTATTTTATTTCAAAATCACAATACATACATCTTATTTGGAAAGGGAAATACCACCTAGGACATGACTATTTCTTTTTTAGAGATATGGACTTCGTATCAAAAGATAAAGGGGATATCAATACTATAAAATAAGACCTCAATGTATGGAATTATGGTATGAATCATTTTATTATGTTCTATTAATGAATCATTATTGAGTTGATATTAATGAATTATAATGACATATTAAATATAATTTATTTAGAGGAGTGAGGTATTAAAGAATAATATGAAAAATCATGGTTAATTGTTTAACAAGGAAATTTAATGAAGTATGTGTTCATCAATGATATTCTAATATATTCTAAATATTATGATAATCATTAAAAACTTAAGGATCAATTCATAGTAGAATTTGTTTTCAAAATTTGGTATCATATTCTATATAAAATTTATGCCTTTGAAAAGTGGTTATTTTTTGGGACACTCATTTAAGGACATGTGATAAAAGGATAAATAAGCCTTTGAGTTAATATGTTCTTGATGATAGTTAATTGTGATTATTTTATTTTTTAGAAAATGATATGTATAAAAAACTTTGTAGTTAAATTGTAATTTAATGATAAATTGTATTTTTTAAGATCTTCATAATTTTTTGTGGAATATAATAGGATTTATATTAATATAGATCTGTAAAAAAGGATAGCTCATCCCATTCATCAAGGTTATGGGGCTTGAACCAACAACTTATGGGCGATAAGGGTGAATCACCTACCACTGGCCTAAGTGATGCCCTATTTATTATAACATTACAAATAAATATTATGTTTATTTTGGTAATATGTTTTTTATCGTATAGATAACCATGAGACTAACAAGTGATTTGGTGATTATGCGATTAATTCTATTTCAAAAAAATATCATTATTTTTTGGGGGAACATTATATGGTTAAGGTAAACATAATGTTATGAGATTTTATATGAGTATTAAAGGTTGAATTTTATTTTGGAAGCATGTATAATTTTAATTTGGGTTTATAGTGATTTAGGTTATTTATGGAAATTATTATCATATCTTGGATATTATATGATTTGGGAGTATACATTTTTATATGATACTTTAAGAGTGATTGGTGGTATTTGGAGATAAATGTTAAATTTATCTTGTAAGAATGCATGATCAAACAATTTTGATCTTTTGGTTTTAATATTAGGGGGAATATATTAAATAATTTTAAGGATAGTTATTTTCATAATGACTTAGTTTTAAGTTTGGGTATTGCTATTTAATTTTAGAGATTAATTTATTATTTATTTATATAAATATTTTTTCATTTTGTGAATTATCTTACCTTGCGCTAAAAGTTTTGGTTTTGGTTAATGTCTAATGATGAGAGGAATATATTGTTTTCCTTTTTGGAATTATTTGATCCCTTAGAAGTTGATTTTAGTTATTAGAGCATAAAAAATAATCTTTAATACATGAAATGGTGCTTTTGTTAGTGCTTTCAAATGATTTTTGTTTTTTGGGTACTTAGGTGCAGTAGAGTGGTTGACCAAGCGCATCTCTCAAAGAGTGAGTAATTAAAACAACTTATTAAAGGTATTTATAAAATAAAACAAAATAACATAAAAAACTATTTAAAAGTATGGTGTTTTTTTATCATTTATAATAATATAATAATTATGTTGGAAGATTATTTTATTTTATTTTAACTTTTTGTTTTCGAAAGGAGATTAAGAAAACGCAAAGAGAAGATTTTTTTTTTAGAAAAATATTTTAAAGGAATAATCGTTCAAAATATAACTCTTCAATAACTTATTTATCATTACCATTTAAATTAACATACACTTAATTATTATCCCCAAATTTGTTAACCCCTGAACCCTACGAGAATTAAATTTACCATATAGATGAAAATAGTTAAACCCTAGGCTAACTTCGGAACGTCAAATCGTAACACCCTATTTTGATTATCCTTCCAACACTAGATTATGTTCAGTGTTAAATTATGGAACATATACATTTTATAAATAATTTTTAATGGAGTTTATGTATTATATTTTAACTCTACAAATTAATCCTATGTGGTTTTTTTATCGATTAAGTTCGTGCTCTCACAATTTACGCAAATCTCAACCTTGCATGTTTTTGTGTTAATTGTTCAATTGATTACTTAGTTTCTATTAAATTAAAAACTCAATTAATAGATAATTTTAAGTTAATTATATTATCTCATTTATTCAAAATAAATAAATGATGGAGGTAATAGGAAGACCGATTACTAAAAAGAACTACTCTTTTATGGGTAGTGTAGTCATCATAGAAACATTTTGCGTTCACAAAGGTTTAGAAAAGGTATAAAACAATAAAATTTATAATATTTAATTATATAAAAAAGAGAAATATTAATAGAAGAATAAAATTTAAAAAAACAAAATAAATTTTAGATAAACTAATAGTTTATTGAAAGAACAAAAACATTGAAACAAAGAAGAGGAAGATAAGATCATTTTGGAGGAGATCCTAGCTTGATAGCTTCCCTCATCCAATGGTGGATTTAATTGGAAATGAACAAATTATTATATTCTAAAAATACTATATGTAACTTCCAACCCTATACAAATTATAAAAACATGCATTTATAAAGTGGAGGGGGGGCTAGGTTACAAGTAGTTTCAAGTGTAAATTAGGAAATTCCACCACATATTTTATTTCAAGTTTCACTTATATTTTTACCTTAAAAAATAATAAACCATATATCCTTCTAGAAGTTTTATTTGTGATAAATCTTGTTTTATATATCCTCTCCAAAGTTAGGCTCAATCCAAGCACGTATTAAGAAGTTTTGTCCCAAATACAGAACTAATTTCCAATCTGATGAGTTCATACCATCTTTGACTTCATGGCCCTTTTACTCTAATAAAATTAATGATTTAGATCCCATGTACTGAATTAAATTTGTATCCCATTAATTAATTAACACCTTTAAAAAAATTTAATCTCAAATAATACATATTAAATATTTATGTCTGAATTACTACAGTGCACTTTAAAGGGTAAAAATGGAAGTTTCATCAAATTTTCAATTGAATGATCTAATCCCAAATATTTTATAAATAAACATATTTAACATAATTTGAAGAAATTATATAATTTATTATCACTAAAATATTCAATAAAATTGTATTTTATAAATACTCAATGTTTGTATAAAATGATGAGATTAGGGTGGAAATTGTTTAAATGATGAAATTATATTTTTCAAGTAAGTATATTTCCATATATAATTCATCTAGAAGGTAAATTAATTCCTAAAATCTAGTAAAATGATCTTGAAAAAAATATAATTTCTTATTACCTTCATTTCTGATAAATTAATGGCCTTTTTTACACCTCTTTGGTATATGTTTTTGTGGTTGTTGTCTTTATCATGATCATTAACTTTGTTATTATCAATGATCTTTTTCACTCAACAAAATTATTTGGAAATTATTATTTTCTTCAATTTACATATTTTCACATCCCAATAATGTTTTTCTATATATAAAATGAGTTATTTCTTACTAAAAATGTCCATCATATTTCTATTTTCTTCTTTTCAAGTGGATGTTTCATTAACCCTTTTTACGATGTTGGTTTTCAAAAAAGGAATTTTTATATGGAAAACCATTTAATACCAAGATCATGTTCAATTTAAAAATAAAAAATTTATTAAATTTTGTGGTGGATAATGTAGCACCCCGATATTTTTAAAAAATAAAACTATATTCGATAGTACATACGACACGTGACACCGAGCTTAAATAAACCATGAATTATTATTATATAAATATGACCATTATAACCTAGATATTAAATTGGTGGTTATGAATGGGATTTACTAAATTATGAAAAATATATAAATTTTTTAATCAATACAAATGTATTTATTAATTATTAGGAAATATGAACTCAATTTTTTTAGCCATTTTGTTCTTCCAAAATACGATTTCTTCAAAAATATTTTCATTAATTTTTGTGAGAAAATATTACAGTTAATTTCTATAATATTAATAAAATTTATTTTGTAAAATGATATTTATTTTTTAAATATTCATGTTAATATTTTCTTAGAGTGATTTTTTTTAATTTTCTAAAAATATTGAATTTTCAATAAATAGTGAAAAATACTGATTTTTAATGAACATAATATTTTCATTTTAAGTAATTATAATTTCATATTTTATTTATAATTATTTATAAAATATAATTAGTTAATTTTGGTTTAATATAATACAATTATGGGTTTTTAATGATTTTTATACATTAATTTGGTATTAAAATATTCTATAGTTAAAAATAGGATTTTTCAAAAAAAAATTGTTTTTTTCACGTTTTTTTAGTTTAATATTTAATAAAATTATTCCAGTAATTTATTTTGAAAAATAAAAATATTATTCCATATTTTTAATCAGTGGGTCAAAATTTCTTAAATAATTCCCTTTTATTATTTTAAATTATGAATATTAACCTTAGAAATTGTTTTACCACGGTAAAGGGTAAATCAGGTAATTAAGGTTAAAAAAGACAGGGACAGAAAATGACCCTAATAGTGCCTTAATTTTATTGTATTATTATATCATTTATATAATCATCCAAAATTATAATATATGTCCTTTTTTACTTATACATGATTTTGACCTTTATATTACTATATATAATAGAAATTCAAAATTTTCATTCTCTTGGTTTTATTATGTATACTTTTTTCACATCGGGATAAGAATAGGGTATGTTTATTAATAAATATTAATTTTAAAAATAAATGATTTTTTCTCATCATGTTTAATTATTTCTAATTTTTAGTAATGAAATAGTTACCTTAAATTCTTATGAAACACTTACACATTGGTTGTCCAAAAAGTACAAAAAAATCAATAAAATGATTTTAAAAACTCTAAAAATAATATTATTTTAATGATTTATAGTGAAAATTGAATTTTTTTTAGATATTTATAACATATTTTATATTTTTTAAAGGTTTATAATATATTTCCATCTTTTTATGGATGTTTTTAATGTCAACTTAAATTAATTGTTTGAAAATTGACATTAATGTTATTTTATAATAATTAATATTTTATTATAATATTTAAAACTTCAAAAAATCTTATGTTCATCCTAATTATTTTTATATGGTTATAAATATCAACCATGTTGCATTTATGGGTTGTTTTTACTTTTATATTAATGATATTACCCCTTTAAGAGTAAAAGATATTGATATCACAATAATTGTTAAAAGGGTTAATAGAGGGTTAAAAAAATATAAGGGTCCAAATGTATTCTAAACTGGAAAAAAATTATTGAGAGGATTTAGAATAATTATTATCTTAGATTATAATATTATAAATTTTGATCCATTTGGACATAAAAATTAATTTATATTTCTTTAATATTTTAAGAAATTCCAAGTGTACCCCTCCCCTCTCTTATAAAAGGGAATATCTTCTTCTCATTTATTCACACTTCAATAACCATTTAGATCATACAATAACTACCATAATCCTCTCCTTATATCCCTACCAACATCATATATTACATGGTTTGAACAAAAACCATATTGTAATACATTTTGGTGTAAACCTTAAGAGGTACTTTAAAGAAGAGGTAGTGTTCTTAACCGAGTGTTTTTCTTTTAATTATTCATCCACCTCCATAAAATATTATTAAACCAATAATATATAATAAAATAAGTATATAAATTATACTCAAATGATATAATGTTAATTTTATAACCTAAATTCATCTCCTCTTCTATAAAATGATAAACTGAATCTTTGTTCGTGTGTACGGTGGACTATGGCCTTGCGAACAGATGAAATTATTTTTCCATAATTATCTCTCATGACTGGATATAATGATGGATTTAATGTATATATATGATGTTAATTAAATATTTATCATTATTAAAATATAACATATAATATACTTTATTACCTTTCCATTCACTAGAAAATGATAATTTCGTTTGTGGGTATGTGTGGACTACCACATCCACAAAGTGATGTAATTCGTATTTCATCACCACATCACATGGATGATATATATAAGTATATTTAAATAATAATATGGTATTTATTATATAATTATAATTATATAAATATAAAATAATACTTATATTCTTTTCAAAATGATCACTGAAAAATGGAAATGTTACTAATGTGTACGTACGACCTATTGCCTCTATGACTGTAACGTAGTTTATTTTTCATAACCATATTTTGTGGATATTTTTAGAAGTATAATTTATGGATAAAATTTATAATTATCTGATGATTACTACTCAAGTTATTTTGGAATAATGAACTCTTTTAACATAGTTAACCTTGGTCGAATATCATCGAAATATCTAATGTGAACCTAATTATTTAAGTAATTGAATATTATATAGTGAATGAAATAAAATGAGTAATAAAATTTATAATGGTTACTATTCTTGTAATTAATTAACATAAGGTTATTATTTTGGAATATAAAGAACTTATTTGGTATGTCGGACTCGAGGTAAGGGACACTTTACATTAAAACCTTTTTTTAAAATGTTTTGAATAATTATTATATAAATATTTTTCTTCCATGTCAATGTTTTTAAAATTATTTTATAGATGTATTTATATATAAATAAAATAATTATAAATGAAATATTTTGTCTCTTTTTATTTTCATTCAATGGTTTCCAAAATGAATCATTTTACAGAATGTTTTGAGTTTCTTTACAAAGTCAAAAGAAATGCTCAGTTTTAACATATTCGATGAAAATTATTTTTACCAACAAAATTAATATTAATTTATATTTGAATTAATTTATAATATTTTCTATTTTATTCCAATAAAAACACTCTTTCCTTATTATTTAATTATTCTCAAAAATGATTTGAAAAATCAATGTATATTTAAAAATCCAAAAATAAATCTTATGGGTGAAAAAAATAATTTTATCTGATAAATGATGAAAATGAAAGAATAAATGTATTATGATAATTTTTTGGTTCTTGGGAATTGTTTATGATGATGGGTGGTTACATTTTTAACCAAGTATTTTTGGTTTATTATAAACCATGGATGGGTAGGTCTGTGATCACCCTCTAAATCATTGGGTATGGAAGTTGACTGTATAGTTATTGTATTCATATAAGTGATTGTAAGAGTGATGTGTAAAATGATATCACATGTTACCTACATATTTTATCAATGATTTCTATGGTTTTTTAGTAAAATATTATTACTTCTCAAGGTATGATAATGATATTAAGTTTAAACAAATGTATATTCTACTTTTATAGGGAGAAAAGTATAACTTTATGAAAAAATATTACAATATTTTCATGAATGAAAATAAAATATTAAAAGCGTTATTTTTTCCATTAATATATATTATTTAATTATTCATTAAAATCATTGAGTAACGAAGTTAAATTATTGGGTAATACAAATTTTATTTTGAACCCAAAAGTTCTTTTAGAAAGTAAAATTTTGGTAGGTATTCAAGGACAAACAAGATTATTTATTTTCTTATTTTTGTGTCCCTTATTGAGAATTTAGTGCTCATGTCATGTATTAAAAAAATTCATAGAGATTAAGGATGGTTAAAGGAAAATAATAATTGATTTCATGAAGATTTTTCATGAAATAAATGATGTTTTACATTAAAATTTTTACATTGTGGGAAAAACAAAAACTGAGTATAAGTGTACACTGTGTAATATAAAGGATTATTGTGTAAGAGTTATTACCTAATTCTATAAAACCCTAAACCAAAATTATATTTAGTAATTAAAGAAAATCAATCCTAGTCTAAATACGCTTGAATATATAATGTTTATTGTCAATTACTTATATTTATCCTTTTAATGATGAGATTATTGACAAGGTTATTCAAAAATGTTCAAAAGTTTTTTTATACCTTAAAAATAAAATGTCTTATCATCCACTCCACATTTTATTTATATAAAATTTATTTCTTTTCTAGGTTTCCATTATTAATGTTTTTTTTTTAAACTAAATGTTCCAATGTATTTTCACTTATCCATTTTGAAACATTGTGTCATTTTAAAGGATCTCTTATTTGGAACTTTTAATATTATGTTTTACAAAATTTATTATCTTTCTCTTATCAAAACATTTATTGAATTTAATTTGTACTTCATCTTTTATAAAAATGTTTTAAAATTTCTTAAATTTTTTTTTGTATTTTCACTTCAAGTTTTCCTCCAATGTTTATCTAATAAGACGTAATTTTTTTACCAAAATAAAAATGTTATTATGTTATGTATAATTTTGGAAAATAATATTTTGATATACTATGTTTTATTAAGTTCATTCTATTTTAATGTTTAGTAAATGAATTCTTTTTCTATGGGTTATTTAAGATATGATGATGATTTATTTTAAGTGGCATACACATGAATTAATAATGATGGTTGGGATCCTATACCAACATCTAATGTATTTATTTAATATTATATATCATGAGATAGTAATACATATAAATAATGAGTTTTTTTTACATAGTCATGGTCATAATGGGTTTACTCACATTTTTGGTACGAACATAATGTGTTTTTTTATATTAGTATGGGAATAATGGGTTTTCTCACATAATTTTTCCTATGTTTATGGTTATATGACATTTTAAAGTTGTTTATAAATTTATGCTACATTACA
The DNA here is from genome assembly GCA_963277665.1 of Viscum album. Taxonomy (NCBI): domain Eukaryota; kingdom Viridiplantae; phylum Streptophyta; class Magnoliopsida; order Santalales; family Viscaceae; genus Viscum; species Viscum album. Next base: position 669,882,025 of record OY728139.1, on the reverse strand, counting down.
ATGTTGTCTATCATGCTCTTCCAATTTCACAAGATGCATTTCGTTTCCATTATTGAAATGCTTTCATGAGAATTCCTTGTTTTTAAAGTATTCCATACTTTTATGTCATGCTAAAATGTTTTATGTTTTATGAATATAATTATGTGATAAAATATTTCATTAGAACATAATTTATATAGTTAAATTGGTAGTGAAACACCCCAGAATGATAAAGGGTTAAATGACTAAATGATATGACTCATGTTAATAAGGTACACCTTTCTTTTTGGGAGTCTACCTGATTATAACTCTACGGTTAAGTGTGCTTGGACTAGAGTAGTGATTGGGATAGGTGACCTTCTAAAAATTTTCCTAGGGTGTTTTTGAGTGAGGAAAATCACACTGGAAAGAACATGTATTAGCCTATGGGGGCAGTCATTATTCTGATAACCCATTCAAGCATATGGGTGGGCCCGAAGTTGGGGACCACGTTTCTGCAGGGAAACTATTGGTGCTTGGTGGGCCAAGACCCAACGGTCATGTTAAGGCGGGATGTTTGTGTTATCATTAGGTCCTAGTTGTTACATTTGTTTCAAATCAAGAACATAGCCTTAAGTGTGGTGGCACTACCTTGGTTGAGATATAGGGTTCATAATGAGGACATTGTGATTTAAAGGGAGGGTGAATGTAACACACTAAAATAATAAAGGGGTGAAATAATAAATCATATGACTCGTATCAATAAGGTTCACCATTCTTTTTTAGAGCCAACCTGATTATAACTCCATGGTTAAGTATGTTTGGCTTAGAGTAGTGATCAGGATGGGTGACCTTTTTGGAAGTTTATCAGGGTGCAAGAAAGTGAGGACAAAGCACACTGTAAAGAACATATGTTGTCTTGGGGGGGACATTCATTAGTATGATGACCCATTTGAGCACGTGGGTGGGCCCCAGGTAGGGGACCATGTGTCTGCAGGGAAACTGGTTGTGCCTGGTAGGCCAGGACCTGATGTCCATGTTAAGGCGGGGTGTCTGTGCTATCAAAGAGGCTCATTTGTTACAGTTAGTCCATGAATGGAATCAATTAATAAAAGTTACATTAATTTTTCCTTTTTACCAGTTAAACTTACTATAAATGATTATTAAAAATATTACTTATAGAATGTATAATATTATCATTCCATAATGTTAATATTTTAGTAAATACCAATTTTTATACATTAAATACATTTTTAATTAAATTCATGTCAGTTGAAGTCAACACTAAAATAGAAATTTCATCTCATTGAGGCGGTAGTCTGCACGAACACACGAACGATGGTCCTATTTTAATTGAATGTAAAGAAAATATCAAATAAAATATATTAATAATTAATAATCATTAAGATGTTATAGATATTTTATTATCTTAGTAAATATCCTTTATAAATGATCCATGAAATGTGGTGATGAAAAATAGGACACGTCATTCATGGAGGTTGTAGTCCACACTTATACAAGATGACATTATTAATTTTTGAATGTTTTTGAAGTAAGGAAAGAATATTACTTTAGTATAATAACATACCATCTTATCATTAATACTAATGTCATCATACTCCCATGGATAGAATCTATTATAGGTACTATAAGAAATAATGGATAATAATTAAAGGTTAAGAAATATGTGATACTTTTGTCAAGACTTTGATATTTATCTTGAAATTATTGTTGAAAATAAAGGAGTTAGGATATATTATATTGACTAGAGGATTGAATTAATGTAATTAATTTCTAGAATTAGTAAGTTTGGTATAGTTTTTTAAGAGTAATTTTAATGAGAGGTTAATTATAGAATGGGTGGAATTTTTTTTCTTTTATAATTGAATAAAAATGAACTTTCCATATAAAATAATGTTAAATAAGTGGTAAGAATGTAATTCCATCAAATTTAGGTGATTTAGGTGTATTAGGGTTAGTGATACATGTGTGTATAAATTTAAAACCTAATAATGGGTTTTTATAGGGTCTAAAGGTCATGTAAACTTTGGAAATTTCAATCCACTTTAGATTAGTTATTTAATCACTTATTACACATAATTAAATATTAATCATGTCAATTGTTTTATTACTAAAATTAAAAGGTAACCATTATTATAGAATATTGATGTATTTAATTTTAATGTGGGATCCATTTAACATAATTCAATTTATATATAGTACAAAATTAACTTTTAAATCCAAACATATAATGTATTGATAAAATATATATAAATTTTGTTTTAATTATTAAGTGATCTTAGTAATATTTAACATTGATTATCCATTATATGAGTTTTAATTAATTTTTATCTTTGATTAAACAACATAATATAATTTTATTTTAAAATTTATTCATTTAATTTTAAAAATATATAATATTTACAAAAGTATTATTACTTGAAAAAAAATAGTTTTATTAGGGTAACTAAAATTTACCCATGGTAACATAATCTTTATGGACAAAAATAAAGTGATACATATTAGATAATGTTTACCCTTGAATTTTAAATTTTAAATACATTTCATTTAATTTAATTATTGAAAAATAATTTTAACATACTAATGTGTAATTTATTGAAAACAGTTTTTTAGATAATATTATATATGTTTTAAAATAAAAAAAATGTAGGTTAGTAATTAAAACATATTTTAAGATATATAATGTTTATTAAAATATATATAAATGATAATGAAAAAAATATTATATGGTTTTTTTTATGGTTATATCAAATTGGTGAATTAAAATCCATAGTGTTTTCAAAAATGGTATTCTGAATTATTCACCGAAAATCAATTATTTTAAAAATATTCAAAAAATTAATTTATGCTAATATAACCATAATAATTCAAAAAATGATCTTAATTGTGTAAAATTCACATCCTTATGTTTATAAATTTATCATTCAAATAAAATAAAATAAAATATCATATAAAAACATCTTCCTATAAGAAATCAATCTTTTCATATATTAACATTCCTTTTAAAATTAGTATTAATCGTAAATTTATCAAAATCAAAAGATATCCATTTCATAAAATACATTTTAAGTATCAAAAGAGATTTTAGAAGTTTCATAGTTATACTAATTTAGTTTTATGTTTAAGGAGAAATTTATATTTATATATATATATATATTCATTTATTTATTTATTTATTTATTTATTTATTTATTTATTTATTTATTTATTTTTATATCTATTTCATAATTTGACTACCACTTTTTATACTCTCTAAATATATAGCTACCTTATGATGGCCTATGTTGGTTTAGTTTTCATTTTTTTTCCTTGTAGAGAAATCTATAGAACATATTTTTTATTTAAGGGGAAAAGCTTGGGTTGTTACATTATTCCTTTTGGTTTTATGTAAATTATTGGAACCAAGGGGAACTGAGTTAACAAATAATTTGATGATTAACATGTTTATTGGTCCTACAAGAAAAAATTTGGATGGTAGATCGAGTGAAAACCCTTATGAAAATTCTCTGTCTAGTCATGAACAATAACATGAACTTTTTTGAACTTCTGAATGCACTAAATATGGGGAAATATACTATTGAATCTTTTATGGATGAAAAACCTCCAACCATTAGTGGGTCCATCAATCTACTAATTAATGAGTAATAAATTAACACAATAGTGAAGTTATTTTTTGTTGTCTAGTGCTCAGAGCATGAAAAGTTTGCTTTAGAATTTTTTTTCATTTAAAATGTGAAGCCTGTCAATAGTGAAACCTAACTAAGAACACGAGGTAATAGGAAGAAATAAACTCCATAAAATGGGAGGATTTTAAATAGGTATTTTTCAATTAATATTTTCTCAAACCCTTAACACTAAATTAAAGATAGAATTCCCTAATATAAAGAAAATGAAGGATGAATACATTAGTACCTATGATGAAAATGTTACAAGATATGGTGTGATTTTGGTTTTTTCATTGATCCTAAAGGAAAAAACAATAATTTCATTTCTATCATAAAACTAAGTCTTGAAAATGAATTATCCATAAGTGAAATTGGCAGATATGATGAATTTATTCAATATCATCTAAAGGTGTAATTATAAATCAGATACTCTAATTATCCTCATGTTTTTAGAAACATGAAAAGAAAAATTGAGATTCATTGAATCTTTATTAGTTAATCAAAAGGGTGAGGGAAATTAACCCACCTAGAGGGAAGTAATGTTGAATAAATAATGATATAAATTTCATGGAAGGAATGAGAAAATTATAAAAGTGTTTTAGTATTGGATATCAAGATTGTTAATTCCAAAGTGATATGAAGAGGCCAAGTAATGAAGTGTATAGAATGAATGCACAACCTAATAAATCACCCACAAATCAATGCTTAATATACATAGAGTTTAGGAATTATACAAATCAATTAAATAACTAGAGGGATAATGAGAATATACCTTAGTGATATGAAGAGTCCAAGTAAGGAAGGCTTATTGAATCATTAATTCTAAAATGGTTTATGAAAATGAAGTTTTAAAGTTACAGTCATTATCCACTCAAGAAATATATTTGTCTAGTTTGATTCTCTTTTTACCCAATACTTCTATATATAATTTTTTTTAGGATCATAAAATCACCACCCCCAAAAATTGTATATTGAATTATTAGTGTAAAAACCTTTTGGTATGATTATATCATCCCATGTCTATTACTTTACTCTGATAGAAGTTTGTAGTAATTTGATTCCTAAAAATATTATTATTCTACCTGTAGTAAATTTTGATTTTATTTTAGGCATAGATTGGTTCTCTATATCTAAAGACCGTTTTAATTATTGGGATAGGGAAATCACATGTCATTTCTTAAGTCAACCCGTTCTTGTCTATTAATGTAAGGTTGATTATGAGTTCCCTATGGAAATTAATCCCATTATATGGGTCTTAATACCCAATCATGAGTGTTATTTAGATCAAACGGTTTATGAGAAACTAACTATTATGGATGTGCCACTTGTGAATGAATAAATTAATATTTTTTTGCAATACATTTATAGTATTCCCATAGATAATGTGGTTGGTTTTTAATTATAAAAAATATCATAAGGCGTGTATATATTTTAGATACCCTCAATTATTTTCATTAAGTGGATATTTTCAAAATAGTCAGGATTTAATTTTTTTATGGAGGTAGAATGTAACACCTAATGTTTTCAGATAAATTTTCATTCAATAAAATATATTTATAAAATTATTAAATATTTATTTATCAAAATTATTGATCATGGGAATTAAATAAGCTATAAAATATATAAATCAATGTAACAACACTTAATTCACTCTTAATTGAGTATAAAAATAATTATACCAGACACCAATTAGTAAAACTATGCATTATTACATAACATTGATGATTATATAACTAAAAAGTGTATAAATTAAAAAAATATATTTATAAAATAATAATATCTTTACAACAATTAAATCTTATGTATCATTTTCACCCTTGAGAATCAACATTATTAGAACAAAACCTACATTTAATAAAAACATCGTGAAATGAGAAATTATTTCACAAAATACTAAATTAAAATAATAATAATGAAAAGTTTGATTTTTTATGTCAGAATAAGATGATTTTATAGAATTTAAAGGGTTGACATAGCTATTACATGACCATTATAATAGGGTATATAACTGTTAGGATTAAAATCAGCAAATGAATTTATATTTTAGAATTAAAAGTATATAGTTAATAGGTCTTATGTTGATTCAGATGTAAAAAATGTACATTTTCTTTGTAAATAATTTTTATTCAATAAAATAAATTATATTTTAATATAATTATATGTTACTAATTCATTTTTTAAAATACCATTATTTATAAAAAATATATTTTTATGAAAGGAATATTTTTGTTAAATTTCTTACTGTTAAATAATGATATGAAAAAAAATATGTTGATAAAATTCAAGGAATTATTAGTAAAATAAATAAATATCATCCATGAAATAATTAATTAACTATAACAAATTAAAATTTAAGAATTCTTAGCTAAAAATTATTTGTTTAAAAACCTTATTTTCAATGTATATTTTTTTGTTAATAAGTAATTTTAAAATATTTGAAGTATTAAATTTAATAGAAGTTTCTATCTATATAAAATTTAAATAATAAATCTTATATTAATTATAAATTATTTATTAACAAAGATAAAATCATAAAATGTTAAAAACACTTATTTTTCAATGAAATTTTTTTATGTTTGTAATGTTTTATTATCTTCATATATTAAATTAACCACAACTAATAATGATTATAATGATATTTAGTGGAATTATATAAAATGATATAAATTAAAATTCATCTATTTTTTATTAAATGGCATGAAATTTGAAGAAATATATTTTCATTATTAAAAGTTTTTTTTAATATAAATACTTTATTATGCATTATGTGTGGTTATATTAAAATTTTTATTATAAATTTTAGAAATAATATATTTAAAATTTTATTTTATATTTTGATTCATAATTTATAAATTAGGAAATGATGAAACTTTTATTTTTATACATAAAAATCAGTTATCAAGATAAAAACTAAGTTGTCATGTTAAAGGTAAAATGAGTAAAATGAGTTTAATAAAGGGATAAAGGCCTAAAATATATATTGAAACACTTTATATAATTTATTGAATGAGGTAATTCAAAAACACCCTTTGTTTTATCTCGATTTTACCCACATTGGATGAACTTTTAATGAGATATTTCATAAAGAATGTGCATTTATAATAATGAAAATAAAGATTAACTAAAAAAATCTACTCATATAGGCACTTCATTCCATACCTTTCCTTAAGTTTAATTTTGAATAACTACCCATAATATCTTTATAATAATATTTTACCATAGATCAATAGAATTGTAACTAATATGGTTTATCCTTATAAGACTTTATAATCTTTGGAGAAATGTTTTCAGAGCCAGACGTTGAGTCATCGCAGGATTCTGAGGCCCAAAGAGGATTGGTATTGGTATATTTAAAATATTAAATATATTAAATCATGAACACACATCTTTTTGGTATAATTTTTTCCCATTGAATGGTTTCTCATATGGGAAATCTTATACCACTGTTGATTCTAGAACACAGGGTTTCCCTTGGTGTGACATAAAGTTCATCAGTGTGAGCCGTTTTGTGGAAGGCAACCATTGGTGGTGAATTTTGTAAAATAAAAAAATAATTTATTTATATATTTTATTTTAAATTCCAAAACCCAACCCTATTTCTATAAATACAATGTTATGGAAAATATCTATGGTTAGTCGCATAACCCTGGGAGATTAGAGAGTGTGAGGAGGAGAGCTCCATTAGAAACTGTGAGAATAGATCAGGGAGGAACGATCGGGGATAGTGAGGTAGATGATGAACATAGAGAGATCATATTCTTATTCTATAGTGATCAATTTATTCTCCATTGATCGATCCATCATCGAGTTAGGGATCTGTTTTTTGGTCAAATTCCCCATTTATTTTTCCATAATAAACATGAATCAATTCCTCTAATGGATTGATTTGCGGATTAATCTTGCTAGAGGGTAGGGCTTATCATTTCAAATTATGATCCATTATTTTAATTGTAGATTTGTTTTTCCATTGGTGAATTGTCTTCGTTTCTCCACTATCTTGCCTGGTCTGGTCAAATTATAATTTCCTTTCAAACTACCCTTTATTATTTGTTTTTGTGTTATTTATATATTATTCAAAATTTATTTCCATGATCATTGACAATAATTTCTATAGTCATTAATGAAATTCACATTTAATTTTTATTGGTTTCTCCCACATTGTATATGTTATCACCAACATCCTTCGATTTGGATGGTGGTTTAATTGAGAATGGATATTCTTAAGGAAGTGAACCGTTGGAAGGGGTTGGTGATGAAAGATGAGGAGTCTGGAAGAAACTAAGTGTTGTGATCAATGACTAGCATCCAGTTCAATGGTTAATGGAACAAGAAAATGTCCAATGGATGGCCATCATGAGAAAGTTGTTCGGTGTCATTTTGGTGGTCACCGCAGTAGCGGTGTGCGGTGCAGCTAGTAATGGAATGTTTGGAGGTGGTCATCAGGTGATGTTTGGGGAATACTTTGTATGCAATGGTGATGGTCTTGTGTGTATTTAGGGTTTCTTTAGAGAAATAGAAGATAATGGGTTAGTATTTAATTGTATAAATGGGAATTAATTTATATATAAAAGAAAGAGTGCATCTAAATCTAGGGGCATGTGAGCCTCTTTAGGCATAAAGAGGGGGTAAGTCCAGTGTGATCCCTTACTTCTTTTTATATATTAAATGGTAATAATAATATTGTTATTATTTTTATTTTTGTTATTATTGTTGTTGTTTTTTATTGTTCTTGTTCTTGTTCTCCTTAATTTTGTTTTTGTTGTTGTTGTTGTTATAGAATATAGTTTCCAAAATAAATCCTTCATATGGAATCAGATTGATGATACTTATATGGAATTATGACCCTGATAATAAGATAGAAAATTCAAGACCAATTTTTGGTACCTGATTCGGACTCATGTCTCTGTCCAATGAAGCACCCTTCATACATGATACAAAAAAATGACTTTTTTTATTGGGTGTCCTTTTTGGTAAAGTACATAGCCTATCTCGATTTTTTTTTCTATGAGGATCACAATAGTGTGATCTATTTGGCCATTCATGTTCATCTATAGTGAAAATTTTCTATATTTATGTTCTAGCCTATTGGACCGATAACAAGTCTCGAATGTTCATTATGATTTTTCTAGAATTTGATTTGGACAAGTATGTGGTCCATTCTAAACAGTTTTCCTTTTAGAACATGGTTGTATTATTTGTTTTGATAGTAGAGATATGATGTGAGGTGATTCTCACAAGATGCTTATTTCAGTGATTCATAGTCGGTATTAGTGATCATATGTGATCATCATAGTGTTAACAGGATTGGAACCCCCCCCCCCCCCCATTTCACTAAGGTGTGGGTCCCCTATACTCTTTAAAGGTAAGGTTGGAAACCCCCTTACTATATATGGTGTGGTCCTCTATCTATAATTATTGAGTTTGATCAACAGTGTATTACAAGGGTTAATACTTCCCTCTCTATCTCTATCTATAGGGTGTGGGTCCCCATATACTTTATAAAGGTAGAAGAAGTACTCCCCCACATGAAATATGGTGTGGGTCCTCTATCTGTGGAGTGTACTCCCCATCATTGAGCTCGGGTGGTGGGTGGGTCCTCCATTAGATTAGTGTTCCCTTATTTGTGCTATGTAGTAGTAAGGTGTGGGACATCCATATTCTTAAGAGGTTACAAGATGATATATGGGTATGAATTAGTGATCCCTAGGAAATAATACGTAGTAATGAGTAGTGATTTTTCCATTAAATATCTTATATGGTTACATGGGTTGTTTAGCATCAGTGATGGGAGCTTTTTAACTATAGGTAGACACATATTTCATAACCAGGTTGTGGAGATAGAGATACCCTTTCTCTATTAGTTTGGGTTTCTTTTTTAGTATATCAAGGTGATTATGGTTATTGTATCATATTTTGATTGACATTTCTTAGTGGTGATGATATGACTACTCTCCCTTTTGATTCTTCGTGTTTGGTGATTTTGGGGTTTCCCACTGGTTATGTATATACTCACACCTGCATGTAATTTTCCCGCACATGTTTTTTCTTATGTTGTCGACAACAAGATTAACATTGACTATGGTGGACCTAGTTCAGTGGAGCCTAGTATTATGTGGTGGCACTGAATGTGTTCAGTGGCCAGACTCTAGTATATAGAGTCAGGCCCTCACCCACACTACTCTTTACTATTGTTTTCAGTTTGGGTTTTCCCACATATTTATGGTTGGGAATGTATTTTCCTATTTATATAATTTTTATTATTCTTATATAATATGATATATATTTTCTAGAGGTTATTTCAGGAATTTATTTCACTCTAGTTATTCAGTATCAAATTATTCCTCTGCATTATTGCATGGAGTTAGTTTTGTGTGTATTTACAAGTAATTTAGGCTAAGGATTCCCATTTCATTATAATTCCTACCAGGTGCTTATCAGTAGCCCTTATCCTATTGGAGTTGTGGGATTGGGATTAACATGTTAAGCTCACTTCCAACTAGGTGATCCCTAATGAATCACCTCTTGATATAGTGGTCTCAAATTTGTACTTTACCATGATATGAGTTTGGAGTTTTGAAAATTTTGTGAGGATTGGTCTGGGAACTTAGGGAAATAATGTTAGAGTGTCTCACATGCAACTCTCATCCCAGGGACCCTTGTGTTAGTGTGGTAACTAATGTATCCATTCACCCTAACTCTAACTACCTACATTTAAAATTATTATACTAAGGCATCATTTACAGGAAAACCAATAATACATGCATCATATAGTATTAGGTATTTCGAATTACAAGTCCTCATTATGTAAACTCCCCATATGTTCCCTATGGTTATGGTACATATTGGTAACTTTCATGATTTGTATGCAATGATATCCAGTTATGAATCTAAGATTGTTTCATGAAAATAACCAGTTGAGGGATGAGGCCTTAGTTTAGGGACCCAATCTTGGGGTGTTTTCACTAGGCGGGCACATAGCAGTGCTAATACCTATTGAGAAGTGCACTGATCCACCACCAGTAGCCCATATGATTTATCTATGACATGATTAGATGATGATAGATCTAGAAGGTTAGGTAAATGATATTTTTATTCTTATCATGTTACGTGAGTTCCAATGATAGAGATGACTCCAGTATTGTTGTGATATAGAACCTTAGATAGTAGAGAATTGGATCGAGGTAGTGGTCTGAATTTTCTAGCTTGTATGGACCCTAAATGATCATATTTTTGTACTTAAACCTAGTCGTGTTCCTGGTTCAAGAGTTAGTTCTAGTGGTTTCTGCAAATTAAGAACTTGTGATGAGTGAACATCATGACTTTTGAAGATTGGGATCTCCCAGGTTTCATGGTGGGCCAAATCCCCTTCTTGGGTGGTGGAGAACTATATTGAGCCTATGGTGTGAGTTTCCTACTTACTTAGGATACCTTATTGATGTTTTTACTAGTATTGATACTTTCCTAGGGCGACACATGGTATCAATAGGGCCCTTTGTTAGTGATATTTGACATGACATCATATACAAAAGGAAGAGGGATACTTTCCCCACCGAGATGTGTTATTGTAACATGGTTCAAAACTGTGTGGGTGAATCAATAATGTCCAAATAAGATAGTGTTGATGTGTGGTGGATGAGTTCCTTCTAATTGTATGTTTGAGATCACTTTTTTTGTTAAGGTGTCAAAGAAGGCCCTGGTTATAGAGAACAGGTGGATAGAGGTATGGATGAATTCAGGAACATCATATCATGAACCTGTACTTCTAGATTCAATACTAAAAATTGGTTGTTTATTTTTTTGTGTTTTTATAAAATATAACTGAAAAATACACAATCATTTACACAACCAACGATCTTTTTCAGACTAGGTTTTGGGAGATTAGGAAAAATTCCTTGCATAATATCTGAGTTTAAAAAAATTATAAAATAACTAATTGGATTTATTCATTCTAGTTCCTTCATTGAAACCACTCACTATTGATTACTCTAAGGACCCTTTGAGAAATCATTTCAAAAAGATAGGGTGAGCATATAATTTCCTAGTAATGGGGTTTTAAAATAGTGAAAACTAATTTTATAAATAATTCTTTAAAAACTCTTCCAAAAAATTATATCAAATATATAATATTTGATATAGTAAATAATTTTCCTAAAATATAAATTCTACTCAAAAACATTAATTTCAAAAACAAATATTTTAAATAATCATTGGATTTATCCTTTAAAAATATTTTTAAAATAATAACTTTTATGGATTAAAATGATATTTGGCATATCATAAGAAATTTATGAGGCCACTAGAAGTATCCCTATTAAGAGACAGTCATATTGACGTTGTAGAATCACCACATTCCTCATCAACTCATTTGATTCCCAAGTGCTGAGTTTTATTTAAGGATTACATTTTTTAATAAAATATTCCTTTCTCATTTAAAATCTATTAAAACCTATAAAACATACATAATTTATTTTGAATTAAAAAAATTCCTTTATATCTACTAAGAATTAAATAAAATATATTTTTCAGAAAACTTTATAAAACTCATCTAGGATAAATTCATAGTTTTAAAGAAATATAAATATTAAAAACAATTCCTTTAAATACCTTGATAATTTCATTTATAAAAAATGTGTGATTAATGTGCATGGAATTTTTTGACATAATTAGTGCATGGACATACCTACTTATGTGTTCAAAATAAATATATTTTAAAAGTAATTTTGAATATAAAATGGTAGTTCTGACATTACAAAAAACTTTTAATATCCTTAAAATACCTCTTAGAGACTAAATAATAATAATAATTTTACACAATAAATTTTTAAAAAATAGTTCTAGATAAATATAAATTTGAAAAATCATAACTCTTTTACATATAATTTTAAAACATAAAATCATATATGCTTTAAAATAAAAATAATCCCTTACCTAAAATTGAATACAAATATGAACTAAGGTATCTTACTGATGGTTATTGAACACACCAAACATATTAGAAGATAGAGATATTTTGAATAATAATAGTTGGGTTTCTATTGGGTGAAGGAATTTCCTTATATAGAATTTTTATGTATAAATGTTTACACAATATCTACTTAAAATAAATGAAATGTGACCCTTCATATCTAATCTCATATTTATTGTTTGAAAGAAATAGAAATTTGAGATTCTGAATGTGATTCTAATTAGATGCAAGGTTCTTATCATTTTTTATGATGAATTGAAATATAATATATATTGATATATATATATATATATTATTTTCCCTATTTTCTAAAACTTGAATACTTGATGAAGTAAGATGATAAAGAAGGATTTAAATCAGGTACATGACAACAGATTTTAAAGAAATTGATACTATTTTATATTTATATCGATCAAATGTATATTTATTTATTTATTTATATACCCTTTCTCACCCATAAAAAGATAACGAAAGGTATATTAAAGAGATAGGTGAATAAAATTATTAAAAAACATATATTTTTTTATGTATCTTGTTGGTAAAACTTGGAAGATGACGTACCAAAAATATTTAAATGCAACTACAACTCATTTAACATCTTTAACGAGACAGATATTGATGTACACACACACACACACACACACACATATATATATATATATATTATAAAACATTTATATCAATTCCACAAGCTTATTTATGATATATATTGAACATGAAAAAACTATTGGAATCATGATGTAATCTAATATATCGACATAAATTATTATTATGGAACTTCATATAGGTCGAGTGATTTGAAAGGTTCATTTTCATTGTTTTATTGGTTCGAGGATTTATATATTTTTAGTTAGAGGACAGAAATAGTGGTATCATATAGAGTTTGGATGTGAAATCATGGTTTATATTAATACCAACATTGAAAGGATATGAAAAAGAAAGTGGTTTTGAGGGTCTTCAATTTAGGTAAGCGGAAGAATATGATACACAAAATGATCAAACGGCCCGCATTGATTCAATCAAACAATCCATATATAAGGGGAATTTTTATGGGTGGGTAAAAATTGATCTATAGAACGTATCCCAAATCATAAAAACAAGTGGTTAATCACTTGTATTTATATTAAACACCCCCACCCCCCGTTACTCAATAGATGCAGGTAATGGGGTCCACTCTTGATCCCTCCCTACTAGCACTGCCCCATGTCGACTCCTCTAGCTTTGTCCTTCCCACATAGTGGCTCTATTTCTCTCCCGTAGTGCATTCGGCCTGGAATATAGGCTCACTCATATGTCCCAACCACTGGTGATCTTGGATAGTTGACCTAATTTCCCACATCAGTAGTGGTGCATATGTCCTAGATGGTTCATTGGTTTCCAAGGAAAGTTATTTTTTTATACAAATTTTTTACTTGATAAAATTAAAACCCAAGTATATAAATTAAGGTGTTTATTATCATAAAGTTTTTATACTAATTATTATTCTTAAGTAATTATATTTTTTTGTGTCAAATTAAAATTTGAATAAAAGTTATAATTATTTTAAATTGATTCCCATGTTACTTCTTTAAAATTTAATAATGTTTATTTATCACTTTTAAAATTTTCCAATGGATATTTTTGACTATGAAATCACAAATACTATAAATATTCATACCAAAGAGAAATTTAAATAAATAGTATTTTAAATATTATAATTCTATCAAATGCAAGGATGGTTTTATCTTCCCTCTTTTTCTTTGCATTCTTTCCCTCTTGTTGGTGTTTTTCGACTCATGGTGGATGCTAACGAGGTGGGTTATAATCTAAGTATTCTTATGTTTATTGGAGTCTATCCACTTTTATTACAAGTGCGTATGATCTGTTTAGTTAACTAGTTATAGTCTCCTATATTATAATAAAGTCACTGTATTATTTTTAATAAAATGTTCTTAATCTTTTTTTGAATTATCATTTATTTTTAGGATTTATTCAAAAGACATAATACATTAAAATTTTGGGATGTTAAATTCTACCCCCCTTAAAGGAATTATTCCCTCACAATTATTTTTTAAATAAACCCTAATTATTCTCCTTCCAAGATTTAGTCTTGAAATGGTATTTCCTACAAAAATAACTTTAATTTTATTACTAATCACTAAGATTTTATTTAAAAAAAATTCTTGAAAGAATTCATACCTTTATTAAAGTATCTTATTTTGGTATCTCTCGTGAATGGAGTAGGTAGGATTATAGTAATTTAGGGTATTATAAAAGTCTAATAATTTATTTACCCAAATTAAACTCATGAAATTTGGATCAAAATGTTGTAAACATTGGTAAATACTAATATATGATGCATGAAGGTCACCCTCTTCTTCATCTTCTTCAAGATTGGAAAGTGATTCATATTTTTCAAATTAGGTAAAGAGTTTAAAAATACTCTAATAGAATTTTCCACATCTAGTATGGTAGGGAAGTTGAGAATGTAATATTTTTTTGTATAAACATTGTGATCCTTGAAATCAATTCGGGAAGGCATATGTATTAGATATTTCATAGAGGTTTTTCAAGTACATTGAATATTATAAAAATCCTCAAATTCATCAGTACATTACTTTAGAACAATATTTATAATCATATCATTTAGAAGGGTTAAAAGTGTTGTTTCTGTTCTTATTCCCTTCATTTGTTTCTATGCTGATAAATTTAAAAATTAAGGGTTTTCCAAAAATATGGAATACTTAACCTATCAAAATGTTCTAATATTCAAATTTTTCTAAACTGTTCCTCTGATTACAATTGTAACATCCCAAACCCGAATTCCAAATTTAATACTAAAAATATGTTGTGTATTTTTTTATTAAAGATAACTGGATAATAAACAATTCTTTACACAAATGAGGATCGTTTCAGGTCTAGGTTTTGTAGTATTAAAAAAATAATTATATAATATCATAGTTTACACAAATTATAAAATAAATAATTATATTTACTCACTCTAGTTTATTAATTGAAACTATTCACCACTAATTATTCTAAGTATGCTATGAAAAATAATTTTATACACATAGGATTAGCATATAATTTCCCAATAAGAGGTTTTAAAAATATTAAAAAATAATTTTATAAATACTTATTTAAAAACTCTTCTAAAAATTTTATATAATATATATAATATTTGATATAGTAAATACTTTTCAAAATAAAATTTTAGTGTTTTAAAAACATAGAAAGACTGCTCAAGAAAATTAATTTCAAAAAAATACCTTTAAATAATATTTGGATATATCCTTTAAAAAAAATTTGAAAATAATAACATTTATGGATTAAAATTATATTTGGAAGACCATAATAAATTCATGATGCCACTAGTAGTGTCTCTATTAGGTCATAGTCCTATTGTGGATGTGGTATCACCTAATTTCCTATCAACATAATCGATACTCAGGTGCTCGGTATTGTTTAAGAAAAAAAATTAATCACAACTACCTTTCTTATTTACAATCCATTAAAACCATTCAAAAAATACATAATTTATATTTGAGGAAAATACTTCAATATCTACTAATGTTTTGACAAATTATATTTTTTAGAAAAATTTATAAAACTAATCCTAGAGAAATCCATACTTTTAAATAAATCTAAATATTAAAAACAATTCCATTAAATACCTTGATAATTAAATTTTCAAAACTTTATTGATAAATATGTGTGGAATGTTTTAAAATACTTTGTGCATGGTCATAACTACTTATGTGTGATACATCCATATATTTTAAAAGACATTTTTCACATAAAATGATAGTTTTATCTATTATAAAACACCTTTAAAATTATTGAAATACATATTAGATACTAAATAATAATAATAATTTTACAAAGTAAATTTTAAAAAAATAGATTTAGTTAAATATAAATTTTAATAAACATAAATACTTTACATGGAATTTTAAAACATAAAATAAGATATGCATTAAAAAATAATAACTTACTGCAAATTGAAGACAAATATGAACTAAGGTAGTTTACTAATGATGCTTAAACATACTAAACAAATTAGAAGAGATAGATTTTATAAAATAGAAGTTGGGATTTTTTTTTAGTGAAGAAAGTTCCTTATATAGTAGTTCTATGTATAAATATTTACACAAGTTATAATTAAAATAAATTTAGTGTGACGCTGTATATCTTATCACAAATTTATTATTTGAATAAAAATAGAGATTTTAGAATCCAAATATGATTCTAATTATCTGCATGGTTCTTATAATTTTTTATGATGAAGTAAAATATAATATAATATAATATAATATATATATATATATTATTTTCTTGGTTTATGTAACTCGGATACCTGATAAATGAAGATGAAAAAGGAGGATTTAAATCAGGTACATGAGAACCAATTTTAAAGAAATCAATACTTTATTATATTTATATAGTTAAATATATATATATATACACACTTTTTCACCCATAAAAAGATAACTGAAGGTCTGTGAAAGATATAGATGAATGTTCATCGTTGATATTTCCTTTAACTAGTGGTTTGAAAAATACTTGAAAATCGATTATTGCACATTCTATATTTGGAATAATGGATTGTTTCCATGGGTTTAGATTTAGGATCAATAGCATGATCATGGTGCGTGATGAATATTGAAGATTGGTGTTAGATCGGGAGATATTGATTCATGAGTTTGGGTGTTCAGACAATGCAATGATACGGGGATGCTTTATGAGAAGATTTTGGTGGCCAAAATCTTGTCACTAGTGATGAGGAAGACATGATCAACATATATTTTGTGTCTATTCCATATTTCATGGAGGAATTTTAGGTGGTAACGGAGTGGGCGCAAAGACGTGTGGGTGTTCTGGAATTTCTGGAAATTTTAAATCTACACAGTGTGTAATTCGGATGAACACACATCATGTGTTCCCCCTCCAGTGGAAACTTGTGTTTACACACATAGTAAAATATCACACGTCATGTGAATTCCACATTCCATGTGACCCATATCTAGTAGCTCGGCTTATACTAAAGAGACACAAGGGAACAAACACGGTCAGGTACATGGGCACGACCAAGTTACATAGGCAGGGCCAGGGTACTCAAGGACGACTAGGTACATAGACATGGCCAATGTACACGTGCATGGCCATAGTATATGAGAATGACTAGAGGGATACAGTCATGGGAATGGGATCGGGTAGGCTTGGGATTAGAAATACCCAATTTTTAATTTCTATAAATTTCATGTACTTTATCCAGGATAGGTTGAAGCCCTTGTCCTCTTCATTATAGACAAGTATTGGTTGGGTTTGTTTCCTCTTTCCAATTCAGTGTGGATGAGTTTCCTTGTTTCGGGATGAGTTTCCTCAGTCTACTCCCATGAGGGTTTTAGTGAGAAACCTATTCCTTTGTATTGGACATAATATCCCCTCAGCATATTAGAGAAAGTATCCCTCTGCGATACCCTAGGTTAGATCCTCATTCCCATATTTCTCTCTAGGTAAGGTCAAGTATCACATGACCTACATATGTGGGCACTCAATCCCCAATCTATCTGGTTAATATAGTTAGGGTTAGGTGTCCTCCAGAGACCTTGGGTGTGATTTCCTATATATGAATCAATATATTATGAGTTTTACCATGTGCTATTTCATGGAAAGGTATTCCAGGAACGGCCTCTCAAATGATTTTTATTAGTGTTCAAAGACCCAAGGAGTTTGTTCTCTCAAACGAGCATGAACTTGAATCCCTGATAAAAATCCTAGGTGGTAGTATGGTTATGAAATTGCCTTGAAACTTGGTGTCTATCTTGATCATATCTAGGTTTGTTTTTTATTATTATTGTACTCTCTCATACTCTGATTAACATTCCATTGTGATGTTAAGATGACCTATCTCTTGATGATTTATGTTTGGTGATTTTGGGGTGTCCTACTGGGTATTGTTATACTCACCCCTACATAGGCTCTTCCCGCACATGTCATTTATTATGTAGATAATAGGTCTTTTGATGGAGTCCTAGGAGGACCAGGAACAAGTAGAGAAATGTTTTTCTAGATAGACTATATCCCATTCTAGGAGTTGTGTTTGATAGTAGCCCCCTCTTTTCTAACCAGTTGGACTCTTTTATAAATTTGGTGGGATTTTATTTGGCCCTTTGATTTATATTAATTATGTTATACTATGAAGTGGGATGTATTTGTATGCATGCATCTTGGTATCATTTATATCTTTCCTTTCTACATTATGGTGGTGCTTGGAGATGTGTGAGTGTGTACAGGTACCTTAGGCTAATGTCTCTCATGTGTGTGATATGCCTACTCAGTATTGGTCATTGGACCCTAAACTATTAGAAGTGGTCATGTGGGGTCTTACTTGGATTATTGTAATCTAGGTGGGCCCTAATTGGTCATTTCATGACATTGTTCAAGTACCCATCAAAGATTGAGGTAGTTGTTTCTTGAGAATCACCCAAAATATGGTAGAGGTTCATGATTTACTTGGTCTCGTGGTCTATTACCATAGGTTCTTTTCCTATTTCTCATATATTATGGCTTAATTGATAGATCTAACCCAAAAATATCAGGCTTTTATCTGGAATGACCAATTTCAGGTAGTGTTTGACTATCTGAATGGGAGGTTGATCAATGATATAGTGGTTTAGTTTCCAAAAGAATGGATTATGTGTGATATTTTATGTGATGCTTCCAAACTAGGATTGTGATGAAAATTAATGTAGTATAAGGAAATGATCTCTTATGGTTCTTAACAATTAAGTAAAGACCTATAAATTTCAAGGAAAATCTTTTCTTAATTTATTTGGAATTTTATGAGTCTGTGTCTTCTGACAGTACTTAATTCTGAGGCCCAGTGTGCCCGGAATCAATTTCCGAAGATTAGCTCAGGTACGTTCAGTAAACGAACGAGCGGGTTTTTCTATATTTTGAACCAGTGCTTAGAATTGAAATCTGAGGGCACTGATGAACTTGCAATGGCGGTAATTGCTTAAGGGGACCTTTAACACAGATGCATTTTCACGGGAGGAGAAGTTAAAATTTGTGGATTAAATAAGAAGTGAATAAAATTGTGGAACAATTTTATTTTATAACTAATGTGGTTATATCCTACATGGGGTAGTTGGGGTGGGACCCATAAGCACCTAACTACCCATTTGAGAATATTTGTGAGGTGGGGTCCACACGATCCCCAACCTTTCACATTCCCTAAACTCTTTTTAAACCCCCTTCTTAATTGTTAGCTCTCCTTTAATTGAGTAACTCTTCCTCTCCCCTATCTCCCTCTTTAATTCTTGCCAACACACACCTTAATTAATTGATTGAACCTCTTCAATTAAATTAATTAAGTGTTTGAATTTTAAATTTTGAATGCATGGTAAGATTAAATAAAATAAGGAGAAGCCTTATTTTATTTGGATTGGAAATTTTTGTGTGAGGATGAATTGGGAGAACTCTATAGATTTTGAAGAACATCATCCTCAATGAAGGACGGTTCTTCTCCGACGAAGAACATCGACCCTTCAACATAGAATGACTCAGCAACCACGGTTCTCCATTCTCTTCTTTCTTCGCGAAAAGGAAGGAGACACTGACGTGGGGAATTCGTCAATGAGATGATGTCTGCCCTTTCGCGACATCGTCATCCACGATGATCGGCTACCGCGGATCTTTATCGAGGAAGGGGTTTAATTTGAGTATGTTTATATTCCCATGAGTCTTCCCTTTTAAAACAAAGAACGCTGATCAATTCATTATCAAGTTGATCCGCGAATGATTTTATTTGCGGATTGGAAATAATAGTTTGTGGGGGAATTTTTGGAAATTAAGTTCAATTTTAATTGATTAAAATTGTGCCTAATTTGTCGTTGAACATCATTGTTGTCTGACCTATTTCTATCGACTAACGCGGAGGGCGCAGGCCGAACAAACACGGCACGACGACCCTTCGCAGATTGTTTGTCTATGCGCGGATTGACAGGCGGCGATGAAACGGGACTGCAATGGAATTTGGAAGTCGTCGTAGTGAATATCGGGTCCCGGGAGAGCCATAGGCGCAAGCGGTGGGCGAATCAGACCACTAGAGCGCGTCCGGTGATCCGCGGAAGCCGCTGTCGGTACGCCCCGCCGGCACGGCGGCGCCGGCGTGCCGCCAGAGGAAACCCGACGCGAAAATAGCTGCGGTGGCGGTGCAATGTATCCCACGGCCGCACGGGATCCAGGAGGTGGGTCAGTGCCAGCGGGCGCCGCTGGTATCAATCAGCGGGGGCCGTGCCCCCCGCTCGGCGCAACACGCTCGGCCGACTGGTTGAGCCAGCCTCCCCCGGCCGAGCCAGGCCGGGCCATGCGGACCGGGTCGGGCCGCGCCGGCCGGGCCGGGCTGCGCCCTATCGGTCCGGACTCGAACTCGAGTCGGGTCGACCCGGTTTGGGCCGACCCAGGGGGTGTTGGGCTGGGTCGGACCGGGCCCAGACCCCCTATTTTTCGAACCATTTTCGGTTAAACGACCATATCTTGAGCTACGGACCTCAGATCGATGCACCGTCAGTTGCGTAAGATTCCTTGGATCAAGAAGGTTGATTAGGTATATTACACTCAAGGTTTCGACGAAGTTTAGGTATGTCCAGGATGGTTCAAACTCAAAACCAACCGGGCCCTTAGAGTGGAAACGCTTATAACTTGAGGACCGGATGTCCGATTGACGTGTCGTCGACTATGTTGGATTCCTCTGGATGAGTCAGTTCTTTTGGCATAATCCAATTGAGTTTTGGATGCGGTTGGAGTACAGTTGGGTTGGTTTAGCTTATAAACCAACCAGGCCCCTGGAACAGAAAAGCCAATAACTCTCAGACCAGACGTCCGTTTGAGGAACCGTCAGTGGCGTAGGTAATCACGTTGATAAACAGTTCCTTTGAGTATACCCCATGGGAATTTGGGGTACAGTTGAGATACAGCTGGGTTGATTCATACACGAAACCAACCGGGCGCCCGGGACTAAAAGGTTAATAACTCACGGATCGGGCGTCCGATAGACGCGTCGTCTGTTGCGTTGAGACCCCTTTGATGAGGCAGTCCTTTGAGATACTTCTTTGTGGGAAATTGTGATACTTGGAGTATCAACCAGTAGATTGGGGAGAGGATCCTCCCGGAGATGAGCATACGGAGTACGGTGACCTTGTAGCTGGCTGAGACCCGATGACTACTTGTCCGATTTGATTCGGAGTGACTTGTATAGCCTAGTGGGGAGCACAACTTTGTGATGTGGCAGACACATGGCGGAGTAGCACTACTTTTTGAGGTGGCAGACCCGTGGTACTCGATAGGAGCAGTACCTCTATAGGCTATTAGGGGGAGAACTACTTTGTGAGGTGGCAGACCCATGGCGGAGGAGCACTACTTTGTGAGGTGGAAGACCCGCAGTACTCGACAGGAGGAGTACCTCAGCAGTCTAAGGTTAGTGAGTGGAACCTCGGAGTCGTGGTAGGACTAATGCACTCGACATAGGAAGAGTTCTCCGTCAACCGTGTTTTCATCATCGTGAATAAAAATACTGGTTTGAGCTGAGTCAATGACCTTTGTGTTTTCCTCATGATTGAGATGGGTTACTTGATAAATTGGTTATATGTATGGGCATATACCTAAGTAAAGGTTATCTGTTGAGATTTTTATTTGTGGTTTATCCTTGTTGGATTTAGTGACACCTTGAGGGTCTCGGGGTCCCTACTGAGTATTGTTATACTCACCCCTGCATGGGTTATGCCTGCACCTCATTGTTTTGGATGCAGATGACGGAAAACACTGATCATGGTTGAGGCTCGTAGAGCTGGATGGTACCTGGAGGTGTACTTCACGAAGAGATGGTACCCGGAGGTGGACTTCATGACGATACGGTACCCGGAGGTGACAGACGGACGTAGAGAGCTGAGGTGGTCATCTGTACCTACCCTTTAGGTAGGAACTCCGGAGGACGATCCTGGAGTAGCTTGACACCTTCCTATTGTTTTGTCTTTTCCTTGTACTTTACTATTGGGATTGTATTTCCGGCCCCCTTTTGTACTTTAAGAACACTTGTTATATTGATTTACTTAGTGTTTTCTTTCTCTTGTACTCTGGTCATGTGTGTTTACATTTCATAAAGGCAATGCCTTCCCTTTTTATCAGGATTTACGCCTTTGGTGCTAGTCGCCAACCCCTGGCCTATGGAAGGCAGACTTGGGGTAGTCACGGCATGAGCCCTGAGGATGGGTCATGAAAAATTGGTATCAAAGGACATCGGTTATACTGCAGAACTTATGACTCTGATATTTTCTTTCTGTGAAGCAATAGTGTTAAGAGTACTGAGTGTGGTTTTCAGTTCAGGGAGTCCAATTTTGGTGCGGCGGCTGACGTATCCATACACCAAGACCCTGACTACTAATTTCTAACTCGGTGCACGAAAACACTGATTGCGTGTGTGTTTACAAAAGTTTCTTTTAAATCATCTCAAACCAAGTCTGCTCACCAGGTATAATCATTTGACCGTGTCACATCTGTTTCTTCCAGGATGTCTTCACCCATTCAGTCAGCATGGGTACTGAGTGGGGAACGCGATGATAGCCCACCGAGCAGCGAGGCTTCATTACAGGGCCCTCCACCAGTTGAGACACCAGCAGAGAGTGCATGCTGCTTCAGTGCGTTGCACGAGTTCCAGCGACAGGGGCCTCTGAGGTTTTGAGGTGAGTCGGATTTTCAGACGGCTGGGTACTGGTTGGAGTTTGTAGCGTGAGCTTTCCACACAGCTGGGACACCCGCTGACTTGATGGTGTACCTAGCTGTTAGTCTCTTTCAGGGAGTAGCTGAGAGGTGGTGGAGCCAGATTCTCCTGTTTTGCGACGAGACGACCTTCACCTGGGGAGACTTCGAGAGTTTTTTTAGGGTAGAGTTTATACCAAGGACACTACACTCTGAGTGTGATCAGGATCTTCTACCCTTGCCGTAGAGTTTTCTAACCATAGTGGAGTCTTCTACAGTTGGAAGTAGACAGATGACACAGAAGTCCAATCAGACTAGCCAACAGGTGGTTGACCGTGCGGCTTAGGATCAGTAGTGCGGGGTACCCGGGGTGGAGTCAGAGCCAGACATGCGAGAAACTGATAGTGTTTCTCCTGCGATGGGCTTGGTCACATGGCGCGTGACTGTCCGACCCACCGTGTAGATGATTAGTAGATAGATAAAGGACCTCCTAGGCAGAGGCAGAGGTCCACCCCGACCGCAGGTAATGGGTGGATATGGGAGATCACATCTTCAGGTAGCTGAAGCATACGACAATGGAGCTCTGAAAGCAGGTGGAAGGAGTGGGACTAGTTCCAGGCATGGAGGCCTTTGTCTTTGGTGCTTCTAGTTTCCATGTTGTCATTGTTGAATTTTCTTTGTGTCTTTGTACTTAGAGATACAGTAATAAAAGACACTTATCTTTGTGACGTTTACTTTCCTATTCTTTTTATATGGTTGATACTAAGAGGTTCCGGTTAAAATTGTTGACTTGACCCTCACTTGCGAGATTCCTACTGACATTGATGCCGACAGTGTGACTCGACCCTTGGAGGTGAGAGTAACGATTAGATCTCTTGGTAGTAGTGTCGAGGCCTTACGACGTCGTCTATGGCATGAAATAGTACCGTTCATGTCAGTATTGACTGTATTAGGTGAAGAACGTGGTTCATCCAGGGAGATGAGACCAGATTTCTCTTTTCGGAAGAGGAGAAATCTCAGCAGCTCTTTGGTAGAACATAGACAAAGAAGGGTGGAGATGACTTCTTACAATTGGCTAGTATCACCCATTGTTCGTTGAGTGAATGGTTTACGGTTCTCTCCAACTCAATAGTCTCAGGTGTATCTTCTCTCAAAAGGAAATGAACCCGATACAACAGTGATGGCTTTAAATCCTCCAAGACTATGAATTCGAGATAGTTTATACTCCTAGGGAGGGGAACGTTGTAGCAGATGATCTTAGTGAGAGATCGGGCATTCAGCTGTTGGGAGTAGCGAGATAGAAACTGGTCGTGTTTCAGATATCCTTTGTGGATAGTGATGGAGTCAGCACGTGTAGAACCATAGATGGATCAGGCTACAATGGAGAAGGTGCAGATCATCTAGGAGCGGATAAAGACTACACAGGGCAGACAGAAGTCCTATACAGATAGGAGACGAGACCACTGGAATTCGAGGGTGACGACCATGTCTTCTTACAGGTCTCACCTCGACGGGGTCTACGAATTTTTTTCCAGGGCATAAAGTTATCTCCGCCATTCATCGGACCTTTCTAGGTTCCTAGAAGAGTAGGCAAGGTGTCTTACCGCCTGGGCTTTCCACCTCAGATGCATCGGGTGCACGACGTCATCCACATATCTCAGCTGAGGAGATGTGTGCACGACCTATCCATCATCATCGACCACGGAGAGATGGACATCGATGACGGTGTGACTTTCACGGGTTCCAGTAGAGGTTGAGGATCGATAGGAGCGGGTTCTGCGAGGATGGTCGATTCCACTTATGCGCTTTTTCTGGCAGCACGGAAACCTCCAGGAGAGCACATGGGAGTGGGAGGCTCAGATGCGTTCTCAGTACCTCCTTTAGTTTCCCAAGTTTCTGTTGTAGCTTTACAGGGACGTAAATCCCTGAGTTGGAAGTAATGTAAAGACCCGGAAATTTCAAGGAAATTTTTTCTTAATTACTTTGGAATTTTACGAGTCTGTGGCTTCTGACGGCACTTAATTCCGAGGCCCGGTGTGCCTGGAATCAATTTCCGAAGTTTAGCTCAGGTACGTTTAGTAAACGAATGAGCGGGTTTTTCTATCTTTTGAACCAGTGCTCGGAATTGAAATCTGAGGGCACCAATGAACTCGCAATGCCGGTAATTTCTTAAGGGGACCTTTACCGTAGATGCGTTTTCACGGGAGGAGAAGTTAAAATTTGTGGATTAAATAAGAAGTGAATAAAATTGTGGAACAATTTTAATTTATAACTAATGTGGTTATATCCTATATGGGGGAGTTGGCATGGGACCCATAAGCACCTAACTACCCATGTTAGGATATTTGTGAGGTGGGTCCCACACGAGCCCCAACCTTTCACATTCCCTAAACTCTTTTTAAACCCCCTTCTTAATTGTTAACTCTCCTTTAATTGAGTAACTCTTCCTCTCCCCTCTCTCCCTCTTTAATTCTTGCCAACACACACCTTAATTAATTGATTGAACCTCTTCAATTAAATTAATTTAGTGTTTGAATTTTAAATTTTGAATTCAAGGAAAGATTAAATAAAATAAGGATAAGCCTTATTTTATTTGGGTTGGAAATTGTTGTGTGAGGAGGAATTGGGAGAACTATAGTGTTTTTGAAGAACTTCATCCTCAACGAAGGACGGTTCTTCTCCGACGAAGAACATCGACCCTTCAACGTAGAACGACTCGAAAACCGCGGTTCTCCATCCTCTTCTTTCTTCGTGACAAGGAAGGAGACACCGACGTGGGGAATTCGTCAACGAGCCGACGTCCGCCCTTTCGAGACACCTTCATCCATGATGCTCGGCTACCGCGGATCTTTCTCGAGGTGGGGGTTTAATTTGAGTATGTTTATATTCCCATGATTCTTCCCTTCTAAAACAAAGAATGTGGATCAATTCATTATCAAGTTGATCCGTGAATGATTTTATTTGTGAGTTGGGAATAATTGTTTGTGGGGGAATTGTTGGAAATTAAGTTCAATTTTAATTGATTAAAATTGTGCCCCGTTTGTCGTTGAACATCATTGTTGTCCGACCTATTGCTATTGACTAACGCGGAGGGCGCGGGCCGAAAAAACACGGCCCGATGACCCTCCACAGATTGTTTTTCTATGCGCGGATTGAAGGGTGATGATGAAACGGGACCAAAAAGGCATTTGGAAGTCATCGCAGTAAAGATCGGGTCCCGGGAGAGCCATAGGCGCAAGCGGTGGGTGAATCGGACCACCGGAGCGCGTCTGGTGGTCTGCGGAAGCTGCTGCCATCGCGCCACGCCAGCATGGCGGCGCCGACGTGCCACTAGAGGAAACCCACCGTGGCAACAGCCACGGTGGCAGTGCGATAGATCACATAGCTGTGCGGGATTCAGGAGTTGGGGCAACACCAGCGGGCGCCGCTGGTATCAACCAGCGGTGGTCGTACCCCCCGCTCGGCGCAACATGCTCGGCCGACTGGCCGAGCCAGCCTCCCCCGGTTGTGCCGGGGCGGGCCATGCGGACCGGGTTATGTCGCGCCGGCCGGGCCGGGCCACGCCGGACCCAGACCCAAGTCGGGTCGACCCGGTTCGGGCTGACCCAGGGGGTGTTGGGCTGGGTCTGATAGGGCCCAGACCCCCTATTTTTCGAACCATTTTCGGTTAAATGGTCATATCTTGAGCTACGGACCTTGGATCGATGCACCGTCAGTTGCATAAGATTACATGGATCAAGATAGTCTATTATATATATTACAATCAAGGTTTAGGCGAAGTTTTTGTATGGCCGGGATGGTTCGAACTCGAAACCAACCGAGCCCTTAGAGCAGAAACGCTTACAACTTGAGGACCGGACGTCCGATTGTCGTGCCTTAGACTATGTTGGATTCCTCTTGATGAGTCAGTTCTTTTGGAATACTCCACTTGAGGTTTGGATGCGGTTGGAGTACGGTCGGGTTGGTTTAGCTTATAAACAAACCAGGCCCCTGGAACGAAAAAGCCAATAACTCTCAGACCGGACGTCTGTTTGATGAACCGTCAGCGGCGTAGGTAATCACATTGAGAAATGGTTCCTTTGAGTATACCCCATGGGAATTTGGGGTATAGTTGTGATACGGCCGGGTCGATTCGTACACAAAACCAACCGGGGCCCCGGGACTAAAAGGCTAATAACTCACAGACTGGGCGTCCGATAGACGTGCCATCTGTTGTGTTGAGACCCCTTTGACGAGGCGGTCCTTTGAGATACTTCTTCATGGGAAATTGTAATACTTGGAGTATTGAACAGTAGCTCGGGGAACGGATCCTCCCGGAGACGAGCATACGGAGTAGGGTGACCTTATAGCTGGCTTATACCTGATGACTGCTTGTCAGATTTGATTTGGAGTGACCTGTATAGCCTAGTGGGGAGAAATATTTTGTTACGTGGCAGACCCATGGCGGAGTAGCACTACTTTGTGAGGTGGCATACCTGCGGTACTCGACAAGAGGAGTACCTATGTAGGCTTTGAGGGGGAGCACTACTTTGTGAGGTGGCAGACCCATGGTGGAGGAGCACTACTTTGTGAGGTGGCAGACCCGCGGTACTCGACAGGAGAAGTACCTTAATAGTCTAAGGTTAGTGAGTGGCACCTCAAAGTCATGGAAGTACTACTGCGCTCGACAGAGGAGGAGTTCTCTAGCATCTGTGTTTTCATCATCCTGAATAAAAATCCCGGTTTGAGCTGAGTCAACGACCTTTGTGTTTTCCTCATGATTGAGATGGGTTACTTGATAACTTAGGTATATGTATGGGAATATACCTAAGTAAATGTTATCTGTTGAGATATTTCTTTGTGGTTTATCCTTGTTGGATTTAGTGAGACATTTAGGGTCTCGGGATCCCTACTGATTATTGTTATACTCACCTCTGCACGGGCTATGCCCGCACCTCGTTGTGTTGGATGCAGACGACGGACAGCACTGATCGTGGTTGAGGCTCGTAGAGCTGGAAAGTACCCGGAGGTGGACTTCACGACAAGATAGTACTCAAAGTTGTACTTCACGATGAGATGGTACCCGGAGGTGACAGACGGACGTGGAGAGATGAGGTGGCCATTTGTACCTACCCTTCAAGTAGGAACTCCGGAGGATGATCCAGGAGCATCTTGACACCTTCCTACTATTTTTTCTTTTCCTTGTACTTTACTATTGGGATTGTATTTCTGGCCCCTTTTGTACTTTCAGCACACTTTTTATATTTATTTACTTAGTGTTTTCTTCCGTTTGTACTCTGGTTGTGTGTGTTTACATTTCATAAAGGCAATGCCTTCCCTTTTTATCAGGATTTACGCCTTTGGTGCTAGTCGCCAGCCCCTGGACTATGGAAGGCGGGATTAGGGTAGTCACGGCACGGGCCCCAAGGACGGGTCGTGACAAGTTATGTCCCCATGAGTGTAACTATTCTACCCATGATCTGGAGCCTACATCAGTTGTGTTTTCACTAAATCTATGGAAAAATTACCACATCAGAGATTGATTTATGGTCTTTATTAATCACAAGAGCTTAAGGTATCTATTTTCTTAACATGACATGGATCAATGACAATAGATGTGGATAGATTTTCTAAATGAATATTATTTTTAGATCTCATACACCTTAAAAAAGGGGAATGTCATGGTTGATGCACTGATAAGGAATTCATAAAGGGATGTTGTTCAAGAGTCTAGATATGCTTGGAGGGAGATAGAGGATTTGGAATCCCTGTATCTAGATTCAAGGGTGGTTGCTGATGGTGGTTTCTTATTTCATATGATAGTGTAGTATTCTATAATGAAGTGGGTGTAGTATTTTCATTGGGGAGACTTAGAGGCATAGGTGATGTGTGACCATGTTGTCCATAATGATTCTATAGACGGATGGTCATAGGATGGTCAGAATTCGATGTTGTTTTAGGGGATTTTGTTCGTTTTAGATGCAGTGCATGAAGTAGTCCTTATTGAGTTTTACATATCACCATTATTGGTACATTCAGGAGTATCCAAGATGTATCATGGTTTGAGGGAACAATTTTGGTATCCAGGGATGAAATGGGTATTTTTAGAATTTATGGCTTGATGTCTTGTCCAAAAGAAGTTAAAGGGAAAATATCATGTTCCTGGTGGTTTTTGGCAGTCCTTGGGTGTTCCTAGGTGGAAGTGGGATGAAATATCAATGGAATTCATCATATTATTTCCCTAATCTTAGGGAGTATTTGATTTCATTTGGGTAATCATGGATCGGTTAATGAATTCAGACCACTTCATTGCGATCAAGAAGTCAAGAACCATGGATGTTTTAGCAAGGAAGTATGTGGATGAGGTTGTGTAGCTATGTAGAATTTTGAGGTCTATTATCTTGGATTAGGATTCCCATTTTACCTCACAAATCTAGATAGGATTTCAGTATTCTTTTGGCACTCGACTATGCCTCAACACTACTTTATACCCTTAAACTAACAGAAAGACAAAGTGGGCTATCCAAACACTGTAGGACATGTTGAAGGTTTAATATTAGACTTTAGAGTATCTTGGGAATGAACCTTCCCTTTAGTTGGGTCCACTTATAACAAAAATACCATTTATCCATTGGTATGGTGTCATTTGAGGCTTTGTATGGGTGGTTGTGTCATTTTTCATTGTGTTGGGATAAGGTTAGGAAGTCATCAGTTCTCATTCCCGATGTGGTGTAGAGAACGGTAAATAAGGTTAAAGTGTTTTGTGAGAGGATAAAGGAGGTGTGGGATTAGAAAAATCCTTATTCCAATCATAGGGTGAGGCCTTCAGAGTTTTTATTGGGAGACCATATTTTCTTGAAGGTATCTTCTCATCGCAAGCATTGGAGATTTAGTCGGTAGAATGAGCTTTCACCCCAGTTTATTATCCCCTTTGAGGTTTTGTAGTGTATAGGCAATGTGGCCTATCGATTGTAACTTCTAACATGGATGGATAGGATTCATGTTGTCTTCCACATGTCTTGGATCCATTGGTATCTTCACGATTACTCCCATATCATTGATAATTGATAGTTAGATATCAAGGATGATGTGATGTTCATGGATCAACCGGTAGATATCCATGATCATCAGGAGAAGGTGATTCATGGATAAATTATTCCATTGGTTTGTGTTATTTGGAGACATAGTGGCTTGGAGGAGGTTACTTAGGAGCATGGGATGAAAATGAATTCCAATTACCTAGATCAATTTTTTGTTTTCTCTTTCTTGGTTTTTCTTGATAATGTGATGCTTGAAACTTGTTGGTTTATGAAATTTGATTTTTACCTTGATAATTTGAATTATATTAAATATTCTATTATATGAATAGGGTAAGGTCCCTTCTATAGGTTTGAGATATCTAAAATAGAAAAAGGGGGTGAATTTCCCTTTAAAATTTAAAGGAAAACAATCTAATTTTAAAAACTTCTTAAAAAGAATAAAGAAATTAAATCCTTTTGAATATAAAAATAAAAATAATCAAAGTTTGAAAACTTAAAACTATAATTATATAGAATAAAATAAGTGGAATAATAAAATTAAGAGTGATTTTATTAAGTAATTTTAAAATACAACATTTAAGTGATTCAAAAAATGATTAAGAGTTGATTGATGGATTAAAATATTTAATAAAATAATGATTGAAAGCAATAAATAATTGAAAATATAGAAAGTAAATGAGATAAGATATTTGGTAAGGTATATTAGAAATAGTTCCTAAAGGTACCCCTATGTCTACCACACTAATTTATTGATAATTTA
This sequence comes from Viscum album, assembly GCA_963277665.1. NCBI lineage: Eukaryota > Viridiplantae > Streptophyta > Magnoliopsida > Santalales > Viscaceae > Viscum > Viscum album. The sequence continues at coordinate 669,850,897 of OY728139.1, read as the reverse complement.
ATGTATTAGTCTCTTGTCTTTATTAGTATCCAAGATACCAAAATTTTCCATTTATTTTTAGATTATAGCAAGAAACTGGATGCAATAGACACTATATCTTTAATGGTGAAGTAATAAACCTCACAAGAATAATCCCTTTCCTTTTTAATGGAAATTGTAATAAAACTATGGTCCCTTACATTAATGGTAGTAAGCACCAAGTATAGAAACAAAATGAGGAAAAGAGAGATTTCTTAGGAGTAATCACTTTGTACATTAGTCTCTAATCTCCTAAATAATATATGAAACACTATGAGAGATTGAGAAAATAATGATAGTGAGAAATATATATAATTTTTAACACACTCTATGAAGGAAATAAATAATATTTAGAAAGATATAGCTTTGAGAGATTTAAAATCCTTGAATATTGTAGAGAAATTGAGCACATTATTGTGTATGATGTAGATTTTCAAGTCCTAAAAAGGTATCTAATTATAGGATTCAAATCCAACAATAATGTTTTATAATTTTTTGAGATATTTATTTCATTAAAGTTAAGAATCTATGAATATTAACCATAATAAATGCAGGGATTGGGCTGGCTACTTGCGGCATGGTCTAGAATTTTATGTCATGGTGAAGAGCTATGTGGTGTAAGTAAAGGTATTTTGGCATGTGGAGTCTAATTGGATCATTTTTATGGTTCTTTTAAAATCTAGGTCACTACAACATAGCCTCTAGGATACTGCATGAAATATCAAAGGATGATTTTACGGTTCTACCAATTTCAAGGCCGTTGTATCATAGCCACTAAGTTGTAGTGTAGAAAACTCTTGTGAAGAAGTAATGTTTCATAGGACATACCTTGTGTCATGGAGATGAACGATTTATTTTAATTTAAGGTTTTTTCCTATAGGGTGAATATTTAGATTTTCATCATAAATCTTACAATGGTTTTTGACCAAGCTAGGATATAGTGTGGTCTTGAGGGCTACACCATAAGCTTTGTTTTGTGGAGTAGTATTGAGGATTTCATAGTGGTTGAGATATGAAGATTAAAAACCTTCATTTTGGTCTAGGAAATTCACTCAAAAAGTTCTACAAGGATTATTCAATGAGTTTTAATAATAAAATATTAAATAATTTAAGAGTATTTGTGATTATTAAAATCAAAGACTGATGAGAATCAAAAAAATATCCCCCTTTTTGATGATCACAAACACCTGACTAAAAATTAAATTAAAATAATAGTATAATGATAAATAGTTACTCTGATACTGAGATTTTTGTATCCTTTAAAGATAAAATTAAAACTTCTCCCCACAAATATAACTTCTCTCACACAATCATATTTTAAAACACTTCTTCCCAACAATAAACATCCCCCTTTGATAGAAAGACTAAAACTTATCCCCCTTTGATATTATCAAAAGGAATCCATATATAGGGTTATAGAACATAAAGATAAAAATTATAACTATGATTAACATCCTTAATCATATTTATAAAGAGATGAAAAATAAAGTTTTGAGAATATTTTGAAAATTTGAAAAAAAAAATAAAAGAAGTATTTTTGATATAGATAATGATAAAATAAAAAAAATTAAAAAAGTAGTTTAAAAGTAAAAAATAAAACTTAGAAAAATATTTTAGAAATAAAATTATAACATAATTTTAAAATTTAAAATAAAACTTTGAAAATTATATTTTTTGAAAATTATTAATACATTTTTTTGAAAAACTAAAAAAACTTAAAATTTTGGAAATTGATTTTAAAAAATAAAAATTCTCTTTTAGGATCATTTCAGTATTGGAAAGATTATAACCCCATAAAATAATGTATTAGGATATTTTAAAGGGATCATAGCCATTAAGACTAATATAAACTAATAAAAGACTTAGAAAAATAGATATTTTGAAAAAAAATCAATATTATGGTTAGGTAAAGGTTGTATTCATAAACCATAGAAAATTTCCTGCGAGTGTTAAACCAGGTTGTAGTAAGGCCCACCCACAGTGCCCATGATGAAGAAAGGGTTAACAAAAACAGTCAACTCTTTTCAGGATAAATCCCTCAGAGCATCTAGACTTGAATCACATCCACTTGTTTATATCCATAAAAGAATTTTTTTTCTTGGAGTATCATACTAACTTCACTTTTCCAAAAATTATGAAAAAAATGAAAAAAATAATAAAAAATTTATTTTTGAAATCCATTTTAGAAAAAAAATTGAAAAATGGATTTAAAAAAAAAAGAAAAACCTTCTCATTCTTTGCAAGATATTAATATATAAAAATAACAATATAATCATACCCAAATCAGATTTTATGAAATCAAAATGATCAATAGGAAGGATTTTAGTAAAGATATAAGGAAGTTGAAGGTTTTTTCATAAAAATTAAAAAACGACATATCCCCTTTAAAAGTGATCTTATAAAAAATGGTGTCTCAAGTCAATGTTCTTAGTTTGAGAGTGTTGAAGAGAATTTTTTGAAATATTGATCGCACTAGTGTTATCCCACTTGATATGTATGGAACAATATGTTATCTTAAAGTACAAGAGAGTATGCTTTATCCATATAACTTGGTTTCACAACTCCTAGGGGCTATGTATTCCATATCAATTGTAGAAATAGAAAAAGATTTTTAATTATTACTACTCCAAGTGATGAGGTATTTTTCTAGTAGAAATATGTCCCACTAGTAATTTTTCTATCTAGTGTCATCCTCCAAAATCATAATCAGAAAAAAAAAATCAAAAGAGGTTTCATTAGGATAAAACGGCCCAAGGTTTTTTATTCCTTTCAAATAATAGAAAATTATTTTTAGGGATTTTAAATGTTATTCCTTTAGATTAGATTTAAAATGAGTACAAAGGAATATACTGAACATGATGATTGAAAGGTTCATAATAAGGTAAAGTATACTTCTAATCATACTTCGATAAAGCTTACTATTGACTGATTTTTTGGCTTCATCCAACATTAGATTACATGTTTTACTCGTGAGTGTTCTAATTTCCATAACATGATTCATGAAAAACTTATTTAAATTTTAATTAGAATATTTAATTTGGTTTAAAAATATTCCATTTTAATCTTGAGAATTTTGGAAACCAATAAAGATTTTATGTTCTCCCATAAAACTCATTTTAAAAACTTTATTAATTAAATAAAAAACCATTGAAAATAGATTATTTAGTTGAGATAAAAACAACATTGTCAACATAAATTTGAATGATTAATATATCATTTAAAAAGGTTTTGAGAACTAGTTTGGAATTGACTTTTCCCATTTTAAAATCATTTGATAAAATAAATTTAGTTAACATCTCATACCAAGCTTGAGGGACTTGTTTTAAACCATATAGATATTTGGTTAACTTGAAAATAAAATTTGGAAATTTAGGGATTTCAAAACTAGGTGGTTGGTCAATAAAAACATTTTCATAAATAAAACTATTTAAAAAACACTTTTGGCAACCATTTGATAAAAAAAATTGAAATTAAAATGAGCAGATAATTCCAACATGATTATTATAGATTTGATTCAAGCAACGATTTCAAAGGTTTCAATGTAATCAATATCTTCTTCTTGGTTATAGAATTTAGTTATAATTCAACCCTTATTATGGATAATATTTCCATGTATATCATGTTTTTTAAAAAAAATCACTTGGTTCCAATAATAGAATGATTATCAGGACATTCCACGAGAGTTCAAATAGAATTCTTTTGGAATTGGTTCAACAACTCTTCCATGGAAAGTATCTAGTTCTCATTATTAATAGTGTTGTAAAGGGAATTAGGTTCAAGGTGATAGATAAAATCTTGATTTTCAACCTCATTTAATACCGACCTTCTAGTAAGATTTATGTATTGTAATTCTATGATAACATTCTCCATAGGATGGTTTTTGGATTGAGCCTAAAACTTAGGTAAAGGAGAGGATAAGGATTCTGGAGCATCTTCAATTACTTTATAATATTGAAGTTTGAGAACTTGGTTGTTCAACATTATAATCACTTTTTACATGTGATTTATTAATATTCTCATTGAATTTTGTTAGGCCCAATAAATATTGAGTTGCATTTGTTGTAAATAAGGTATGGCATTTGTGACTAAAGAAGGATGTAAATATGTGTTGTTAACTCTAAAAATTATTGAAGTGATATTCATTTTCAAAGACATGTTCTAGGGAATGAACAGTGTTTGATACAATTTAATATCATGTAAATATTTATTTTCATGGTGAATTGAAGATTCCATACAAAAATGATAAAGGACAAGAAATATTATTTGAAGAAAAATATTGTTTTCCTTGAAGAAGAAATTCATGAAGGAATTGTTTCTAAGTTGGTTTGGAAATGGTTTGGTATTTGAGAATTTAGAATATAATTTCATATTATTCTTATAATTTATCTAATTATATGAATTGGTTTCCTTATTAAAAAATATGTTTCAACCTGCAAGGCATCCTAGGCCAGCTTGACCAAGGGCACATGTGAGACCAATGTCAGCCATGCCTAATGAGAACCAGCTCGGGCAAGACTACGGGTGGAATGATGGGTTGTGTATAATCCCATGGTGATCCCATGTATAAGTCCCATAGAGAAGTCTTGTAATGTGTATGGGTTTTTCAATAAGCCCATAGGTCTGAAGCCCGGTGTTGTGTGATAGTGGAGTGTGGGTCTTGATCCCCTGTAACCATCTTGATGAGGTTGTGGAACAGCTTAGCTAATATACCAAAACTAAGAGCATTGGAGAAACCAATTTGGGACATGACCATCCATGATATTGTTCATTCATATTAAAAATATATGGATAGAAAAAGGTATGTTGGATTAGTTTTATCTCATCCATTAGTTCATTATCTTCAACCTCTGCTACATCTTCGACCTTTGATGAACTTGTGAGCTCGAGACAACCGGAATACACTTCCATTCATGATTCTAACCATATTCTACAATGATTCCAATGGGATGAGGTATTTAGGATCAAACTAAAATCATTAATGCAATATAATTATTCTATTCATGTGAATATTTTTAAGAATGGGCTACTTTAGACTACAAAAAAAATTTATTCGGTAGTTTGTGCATCCACCATTGATGGATGAACTTTAATATTTTAGGAAAATGATAATCATTTTATCCTCATTGCATGCATGTGAGGATATAACAACAACGGATAAATGTTAAGGCACCATGATTTTTGGTGAATACTTGAGTTAAATCTAAACATATCAGGCATTTGAATAAGTCCTTGACTCGGTATTATTTGTGGAGATTCAGTGTGGTTTAAAATGTGGATTTTAGGTGGTGTGAGGAACAATAATGATTTTCTATAAAAGGAGACAAACCCAAGCATAATATGTTTCTATTTATATTGAGAATCTCTTATTTCTATAGAAACAGGGCATTGTGATCCTATGGTTTTCAAAAAGATAAGCTCTCTTGCACATCTTAGTTTGTGTGAAGGAGAAGTAAACCACGAGAAATTGACTTGTGTAAATAACACTCATAGTTATTTGTGAATATTTTTTACCATGAAGATACTCAAGATTGTGAAATACCCCTTTGTGTATATCTACTAGTTTGTGAAAATTTTATTGTGTGATATTGTAAGACGGTGTAAACTTACATTGTGTCTTGCGAAGAAGAAGAAGTCTCACCCACTTGGATTTGAGTAAAGCTCTCGTATGATAAAATTTCATGATGAGAAATTGTGTTTGAAGAATCACTTGCACAAAGGTGTTTTTCAAGTGGATGGTGTGTGTATATTCTAGTGTACACAAAGTGAACAATGTGTATATATACATGCATGACACATGTTCATTGAATAAAAACTAAAGAACATGGGTAGAGATTGTAAATAGTGTGTGCATGAAGAAAGCTTGAGAAGGAAGAACAAGAATGGTACACACCCATTTGGGTTTTTTCACAAGGTAGTAGAAAATATTACATGCTTACATGTATACATTTACAAAGGCATGTACATGCAAAGAACTATTTGAGAACCTAAGATTAAAAAAATGGAACTTGGAAGATTGAAGGATTTATATTGGGTAAATACACAAAATTTTATTCACTATAAGGTAGTGTGGAGCTTGAAATAAAATAGTGAATAATAGGAAATAAAATAATATGGCAATAAATAATTTTCTCTATGGTTTTTAATGTTGTGAAAATCATGCATGAAGTATAATTGAAGAATATTAAGATTGTGAAATTTCTTTCTTATATAAAATAATAAAGAATAATTTGTGTCCACCTCTTTCACACATAAAATTGAGGTCGAGACTTAATCAGTAAAAGAAATATTAGCCTAAGAATTTTTTACATTGAGGCAACTGATTATTATAGGTGATCAAAATTTATTTAATCAAGACTAGAAAACTGAAATTGTTCTTGAAGTATACATGAGAAAGTATGATTCGGCAAGCTCATGGAGGAAGATCAACAAATCATCCTATAGTGGATCAAGACCAAAGAGAAGAAGGAGCTTGTAGCTTGGGGGTATAACCAATTTCTAAAGAGACTTGAGGCTGGGGGTATGACCAATCTGGTGCATTTGGGTGGTATAACCAACTATTGAAGGTGTATTGGAGTTGGGGGGGATATAACCAGATTTTAATTATGAGGTATAATCAATTAATGATCATAATTACCTTCTAGAATAGTGGATTTTCTATGTTTGGGGGAATAATCAACATGGAAAAGAGTGGGTATTTATACTGAACCTTGTAAATCCTTGTGTTTTGTGACTTTGATTTACAGTATTATTTGAGGTAAGGTTAAGAGACAAAATAAGAGATGATTAAGGCTTTAACTATCCATAACGGTTAAATTGAAAAGGAATGATTTGTAAAAATAAAAGGGATTAATGATTTACCCCTCCCCCTCTTAGTGATTTCACACTGATCTAGGATCTGCAAGAGGTATTGGGGAAAGGTTACCTCTAAAAGATCCAACATAATTATGAGGATGGAGAAAATAAATTCAGTAAATATTTTGGGTGTTCCTATTTTGAATAGTTATAACTATCATGGTTAGATGAATATGATGATATCGTATCTCCTGTCACTTAGTATAGAAGTGAGATATGTATTTATAGTTAGATTTCCACCCTAAGATGAAAATTATTCTATGAATTATATAGATAAGGGTAACATTAAGATGAATGAAAAGGATCCAAATTAAATCTTTATGGTTCTATCAGAAAAGTTATACACTAAATTGATGGGTCTCCAAACAGTTAATGGGGTCTAGGATAAACTGATAAATAGCTATGAAGGAAATATTAAAGTAAAAGAAGATAATTTAAAAATCTAGATATGTAGGTTTGAAGATATAAAAATGTGTGATGATGAAAGTGTTGATGACTACTTTACAAGAGTGAATGAGATCGTTAGTAGCATCAAAACTTTTGGTGAGAATTTGGATAACTCAACCATTATGAAGAATCTGATGATAAATTTTCTAGATAGATCTAATCCAAAGGTTTTAACTATGGAAGACCAAGAATATCTATAATTGTATGAAATTCATAATATTATCATATCATATGAAACAATAAAAGTCCCATCATTCAATAAGAATTCAATAGATGATTGGAATTTGAATCCATAATAAAAGGAAAAACCAAAATCAAAGAAGAGTTAAAATCAACTTATTATGAAGATGAGGAATGTGAATAGGAGTTCAATCAAATTTTTTCATTTCTTTACGAATTTTAAAAAGGGGAATATGGAAAGGAAAAGGCAAAAAATCACTCAAATGTTGGAATTTTCAAAGTAGTGGTCATTTTTCTGGTGATTTTATAATTAATAAGGATATTGAAACTAGATTAGATGAAGAAGATAATGAGTCCTAGAAAAAGAGGTGTAAGAATCATAAGAATTGGTTTATTAAAAATAAGAAAAATATGATGAGCAGAGAAATGGATGAGTTTTCATCAACAAGAAGTGAATCGGAAGATGGAAGATCTTCCAAAAATATTCTGTGAATTATAGGAAAAGATAAGAAATCCAAAGACTCATTTTAAGATGATTAAGGTGATGATAGAACTGAACTATAATGGATTTTAAAAGAAAATATTGAAGATGCACTTGTTACCAATATTCAAATAAATAAAAAAAAGAAAAGGTTGAATAAAGAATTTGATAAAATCAATTTTGAGAGTAAAGAATGTGTTAATAAATAAGAGACACATCTTAAATAAATAAGGGTATATAAGATGAATATTATTGAGTTAGAAGGAAATATGAAAACTATTAAAGAAAAACTAACTAATAAGAAGGATCATAGAAAAGAAGAATCAGTATGTGTTGAAGAAAAAAATAGATTAAAGTTAGATAAATTTGAGAAAATGGTGAATCGTTTAGGTGTAAATCTTGTTGAGAAAGAGGAAGAATTATCTAAGGAATAATAAATGTACATTTTAGATCAAAATTAGTTGAAAAAGAAGAAAGGATACTTCACCAAGTTTTTTGAATTTAAGGGTGAATCTTCTAAATCTATTGAGAGGAAGCGTATACATAAAAGGGTTGATTTTTTACCTAATAAATCTCAATAAAAATCTGTTATTTCTGAAAATGAAGGTATGAAAGACAAAAATGACTTTGGATAGACTAGAAAAAAATGAGAAAAAAAATTCCACAAATTAAGAGTGGACTAATTCAGTCAGAAGTTTTCCTCCTAAATAGAAAAACCTATAATCTATGAAAAGAAAACAATAACTATCTTCTAAGAAGAATTACTATCAATCTTTAAGATCAAGGTTTAGAGTCTACTGCTAGTGTTTTGGTGTGTTTCTTTATAAATATTATTCATTCTAGTATAACATTTCAATACCTAGAATGAGGAATGAATCAAGGGGGTTCAATGTTAAACAAATGAGAACAGGTTATAAAAAAGAGAATCATGTGACCAAGACATCATCTAAGCTATAAAAACAGAACAATTTTGAAAGATTGAATGAATAATGTGGTAGATGTGGTCAATATGTTCACAAAGATGTGAAATGAAGATATACCTTGCAGAGTGAGATTCCTCATAGTGTAAATAAAAAGATATTTTAGTTTGTGAAGAAATCTACAGTCACTAGTGACTTATGTGAGAAGCTCAAGCAATCTAAGAACATTAAGAAAGAATATTTATTTGTCCTGACCAACTTGAAAAGTCTAAAATAATATAGAAATATCAAATGATTGTTGATCCAAAGGAAATAAAGTGATAACAATTGAATAATTCAAGATTAATGAGAATTCACCTACAAATAATGACATGAAAATTCTAAAGTGTGAAAGGTGTGAACAAGTTTGGTATGATACAAAACATTTAATTACTATTCTACTAGCCTAAGAAGAAACCATGAAGAAAATGCGACAATACCAAAGAAAAATTGATGATATTGAAGAGAAAAATACATCTATAAAAACTGATGAAGAAAATTCAATCAGGTAGGAAGGCACATCTCATACCAAACCTAAGAGGAAGAAGATATCCAGATTGAGAGGAATCTCTCATTCTAAATTTCATTTTTGAGAATTTAAGAGGTACCTCCTTATTACCTTACTCTTTTTATAGGTATTAACATATAGGGAATTGAAGGATAAGAGTTTTTCATAATAGAGAACATTTATATCCATGATTACGAATGAATTGTATCCCTTTAGAGTAAGAAACACTGAAGTTGAGATATGATCATCACACTTGAAACATCTTCCCTGATTATGTTAAACTAATTATCAAGGGGAAGTGATGGATCATGAGAAGGATGAGATATAGGTGGATTAATATTTTATTCCCTTGAAATGTTTTGATGTTTTTTTAATATTTTTATAGAATATCCCTTGACAAAATTGCGTAAATATTCACTGAAATGAATAATTTTTATGATATTGAGGATGGTATCACATTGAATTATTCTTTAGGGATATCTTTGAGGCTTTTATGAAATCAATATTATTTTCTACACTATATTAGCCCATGTATACTTAGAGTTGAATAATTAAAATCTCATTTTCTTAAGAGATAATGTGGATCCATTCTTCATGAAACCATGAAAAAAAATAAGTAAATGAGATGAGAAAACACTATTTATCCATTTCATTTAATTATCAATAAGGGGGAGAAGTAAGATTCACATATTGACATGATGAATTGGTATTATTGACAACCAAATAAAAAGGGAGATATTGTTAGGCACAGTGAATATTGAGTTACATTTGTTGTCAATAAGTTATGTCATTGGTGACTAAAGAAGGATGTCAATATGTGTTGTTAAATCTGATGATTGTTGAAGTGATACTAATTTTCAAAGACATGTTCTTAGGAATGAACATTACATACCAAAATTGAATACCATGAAAATATTTATTTTTATGGTGATTTGAAGGTTCCATGAAAAATGATAAATTCCATGGAATATTATTTAAAGAAAAAATATTTTTTTCCTTGAAGAAGAAGTGCATGAAGGAATAGTTTTTAATTTTGATTAGCAATGGTTTGGTATTTTAGAATTTGGAATTGAATTTAATATTATACTTAGAAATTGTCTAAGTTTATGAATTTTTATCCTTACTAAAAAATATGGTCTAACCCACAAGTCATCATAGACTAGCTTGTCTAAGGGAACATGTGGGACTAAGGTCAACCACACCCAATGGGAACCAGCCCGAGAAAACCAGAATAAGGAATGATGGGTCAGGTATAATCCCATGAAAATATTGTGTATAAGGCCTATAAAGCATCCTCGTAAGGTACATGGAATGGGAAAGTATCCTACAGATCCCAAGATCAGTTTTGTATGATAGTGGAGTGTGGGTGTTGATCCACTGCTACCATCTTGATGAGGTTGTGGCATGGCTTAGCTAATATACCGAAATGAAGTGCATTAGAGAAACTGATGTGGCACTCATGCATCCATGATACTATTCATATGAATTAAAAATATATGGATAGAATGTGGGTCGTCAGATTATTTTGATCACTTCCATTAGTTTTTCATCTTTAAACTCCATTGTGTCTTCAACCTTTGATGTACCTCCAAGCTCGAGAAAACCGGAATATTATTTCGTTCATGATTCCAACCATCTTCTATGATGATGTCAATGGGATGAAATATTTTTTATTGAACAAAAATCATTCATGCAATATATTTCATGAAATCATGTGAAGATTTTGAAGAATGAGCTACTATCAAATACAAACAAAATTATAGTTGGCAGTTCGTGAATCCACCATTGACGGATGAACTTCAATATTTTGAGAAAATTATAAGCATGTGATCCTCATCCCATGAACATGATGATATCACCAAAAGGGAAAAAAACAAAGGCATCCTAATTTTTAGCATATAATTGAGTTAAATATGCACATATCAGACATTTGAATAATTCCTTAACTCAGCATTATTTTTGGAGATTCAATGATGCTTAAAATGTGAATTTTAGGTGGTACAAGGCATGGTGATGATCTATAAAAGGAGATGAACCCAAGCCTGAGAGGTTGGTATTGATATTTATAAGCTCTCATTTATAGAGAAATAGATCATCATGATCCTCTGGTTTGTGAAAAGAGAATTTGTCCCATGAAGCTTCATTTTTTAAGAAGGATAAGGAAACCATGGGCACTCAGCTTGTGCAAAGCATGCTCATAGTGTGTATGTGCACATGAATGACACACATTCATTGAATAAAAACTAAATAACATAGGTAGAGTATGTGAAAAGTGTGTGTGTGTGTGTGTGTGTGTGTGTGAAGGAATCTTGATAAGGAGGAACAATAACAATGCACACCCATTGATGTTTGTGAATAAGGTAGTGGAAATTGTTGCATGCTTGCATGCATGCATGTACAAAGGAATGCACATATGAAGAACTATTTGAGAACCCAATATAAACACACTTTGTAACATGGAAACTTGAAGGATTTATATTGAGTAGATACCCGAACCATTATTCACTATAAGGAAGCATGGAGCTTTAAATAAAATAGTGAATAATAGCACATAAAATAATAAGGCAATAAAAAAATTGTGTTAGGGTTTTGTATTCCATGTAAATCATGAATGAAGTGTAATTTAAGAAGTTTTATATTTTTCAAGTTATTTCCTTTATAAAATAATAAATAATAATTTTTGTGCACCTCTTTCAGACATAAATTTTAGGTAGGTACTTCATCACTATAATGAATAATAGCCCGATCATTTTCTACACTAACGCAATTAATCATTACAGGTGATCATAATTTATTTGAACAAGACCAAAAAGCTGTAAAGGTTATTTAATTTTACAAAAGAAAGTTTTATTCATCAAGATTATGGAGGAAGATCAATAGATCATCCTACAGTGGATCAAGAGTGAATAGGAGAAGGATTTTGTAGCTGGGGGTATAACCAGTTACTAAAGAGGCTTGAGGATGGGGGTATAACCAGTCTGGTGTATTTAGGTGGTATAACCACCAATTAAAGGTTTATTATATATAGGAGGGTATAACCAGATTTTAATTTTGGGTTATAACCAATTACTAATTGTAATATCCCGCTTAAATAGTAGAGAATCTGTATTGGGGGGAATAACCAACACAAAAAAAAGTAGGTATTTACACCAAACCTTGTAAATATTTGTGTTCTATGACTTTGATTTAAAACATTATTTGAGGAAATTCTGAGAGACACAATAAGAGTGGATCAAGTATTTAACCTACAATAGAGGTTAAATTAGAAAGGAAAAAAATTTAAAAATAAAAGGGATCACTGATTTACCCCCTCCCCATCTCAGTGATATCACACTGATTTGGGATCTACAAATTTGATATGAATTCACTCTTCTTGGTTCTTGGTCCTTTTATTTAAGACTCATAAGGCTTTACTTGAGTTTTAGTACCCAAGGAATATTCCTTAATTGTATTTAGGGTCAAAATTTCCTAAATTATCCTTTTTATTAAGGATAAATTATTTACAACTGAAGACTCTAAAGAATCCAACTTTTATAATTTTTTCTTTCCAAATTTCATAAGGGGTTCTTTTAAGATGGGTCTTATAAGTACATTATTAAGGATAAATCATGTGGTATTGAACACCTCAGTCCAAAATTATTGAGGAACATAATACTCATTTATGAGCCCTAGAAAATTATTTTATGGCCCTATTTTCTCATTCAACATCCCAATTTTGTTGAGGTGTTATTGGATGGGAAAATGAGTGATTATAACCTTGAGAAGAACAAAACTCAACAAAGTATTTGTTATCAAATTTTACACCATGGTCACTTCTAATGGAAAAGAGTTTTTAGCATTTTTCATTTTTTATTTTCCTTGAAATTTTGATAAATACATTACATGCCTCGTTATTATGAGTTAAAAATAAAACCCATGCACATCTAGTAAAGTCATTAATAATTACAAAGGAAAAATTTACCACCAATGCTAGTAACTTTATTTGGTATAAAAAGATAAAGGTGGACTATTTTTAAGGCTTTAGAATAGGAAACATGTTTTTAGGTTTGAAGGAAGACTTGTGTTTCTTACCAAGTTGGAAAGGTTCACAAACTAAGTTATATTTAAAGATAATTTCAGTAAATCTTTTACAAGTTGGTTATGGTTGAGCTTAATAATATAATGAATATTAAAATGACCTAGGAACTGATTCCCAAGCTAAGAGTAATTATCTTATGCACTTAAACACTTAACATTTTGACTCGCTGGATATTTTCAATCAATAATATAAAAATTTTTAAGATGGGATGTGGTAAATAAAAGCTTTCCATTAGAATTAAAAACTTTACAAAAAACAATTTTAAAAGTAATTTTAAAACCTCTGCCACATAATTGAATAATACTTAGTAAATTATGCACTAAAACTTTCAAAAATAAATATTCTTTAATAAGAGTAGAGTTTCAGAAAACAATTATACTTATACTGGTAATTTTAGATTTTGGATTGTCTCTAAAAGTGACATGTCCTTCATTAAAATATTCAAGATTATTGAATTCAAAAGGATCACCACATATATATCTTGAGAACCCACTATCCATATACCATGTATCTTCTTTAGTTTTTCAATTTTTCAACAAAATATTAATAAACTATATCTTTTTTACCCATATTTTAGGTCCACTTAAGTTAACTAATAAAGAATTTAGAATTAATACTTATTTGGAACAAGTTTTTCCATTTGAAATATGAGAATAAAGATGAATTATTTTAGGTATAGTATATCTATAATTTTTATGATTTAATTAATAAATGAGATGTCTAAATTTCTTGAAATAATTGCAAAATTTATTTTGAGGGTTCCCATTTACAAAAGTAGTCTTTTAGAATTATTGGGAAAACATTATTTTTTTGAAAAAAGAAATCCATAGTGATTTTTAATAGGTTTTTGTGAACCCAAAATATTATTTGAATTCTCTTACCCTTGGGTAAAATAATGAAGATAATTTTTAAGATATTTAATTTCAAATTTCAAATTTTCAAAATTTGGTTGATCTTTTAATTTTAAAAGTAAATCTTCTTTTTTTAAGTTCATATTTTCTAGAAATAAAAGGGTTGTGTTTCTTTTTAAAATCTTTTAATTTTTAAATAAGATCACAAAAACCATTTTGAAGTTCATTTTTAGCATGAAAAATATCTTCATAATTTAAAAAATGAGTTGAAGAAGTAGAATCGTGAAAAGAGGAATGAGAAGAAGGGTGAGATATTTTAGAACTAAACTCAATTTTATCCTCAATAAGTGTCATTAAACACTTGGTATTATTTTATCTCAATTTATATATTGAAATTGAATATTCACTTTCACTTCAAGTTGAAACCTTTACAACTTTCTTACATTTCTTCTTGTTCAAGGGGCAATCTGGTTTGATGTGGCCCTTTTTTTTACAACCAAAACAAGTTATCTCGAATTCTTGATTTTTCTTTTTTATTTTTTGAGATGATCGCTTATTTTCTTATAATTTTCCATTATGTTTATAAAGTTATCAATTTTATATTCACTCCCAGATGATTCATCATTATTTTCTTTGAAAGTATTTTTTCTTTTAGTTTCCTTAACCTCCTTATCCACCTTTTTAGATTTTCTATTTATGGTTATCTCATATGTCATAAGAGAACTAATGAGCTCCCCAATAGCCATGTTTTTAACATATTTAGCTTCTTGGATCTTGATGACTTTAGGTGCCTAATTACTTAGTAACACACAAATGATTTTCTTTACTAAAGTTTATATAGAAAGTGATTCACCAAGAGATTTTCATAAATTACAAATATCAGTAAATCTAGTAATCATTTTAGTGATATATTTATTATGATTTATCTATAAACTCTTAAAATCTTACTTAAACATATATAAATGGACATCTTTGAATTTTTTTGTTCCTTCGTGAGTTACTTATAAAAGTTTCCAAATTTTATGAGCCTTTTTTCATGTATAAATTAGAATAAAATAATTTTGATTCAAGCCATAATTCAAGGCATTTATAGCATTACCATCTAATTCAAAAGCAGAAATATCATTCGTGGTCCATTTTTCTTATTTTTCATTTCTATGAGTATATTTATGTAAAATAATCTTATAAAAAGGATAACTAATAGATCTAAGAAAATTAGAAATTTTATTTTTCCAATAACCATAGTTACTGCCACAAAAAAAGAGCATGACCCAATGATTATCCTTCGGGACCACTATGGGTGTTTGAAAAACCCATTTTAAAAAAGAGATATTTATTTGAAAAATTGGTTAAAGTTTTTTAAAATAAAAACTTTGAAAGAAAAAAATAAATTAAACAAATTAAAAACCCCTTTGATATCAAATGTAGGTCGGATATAGGTAAAATGGAAAAAGGGGGTGAATTTCTCTTTTAAGAATTAAATTAAAATAATCAAATTTTATAAAATTATTTGTAGAAGAAAGAAGAAATTAAAACCTTTTGAATATAAAAATATAATAATAAAACTTTTAAAGTGTAACAACATAATTAAATAGAATAAAATAATCAAAATAATAAAATATAAATTGATTTGATTAAGCGATTTGAAAATAAAATGTTTAAGTGATTCGAAAAATAAAAATGATTAAGCGTTAATTGATGGATTAAACAATTTAATAAAAGAAAAATTTAAAATGATAAATAATAAAAATTCAGAAAGTAAATGACACAAGATATTTAGTAAAGAAATTTTGAAATAGTACTCAAAGTTACACCTATATCTACCACTCTAATTTCTTGAGGATTTAATATTTTAAACACTTGGATATATTGGTAGCCAAGATACCAAAATTATCCCTTTATTTTTAGGTTGTAACAAGAAACTAGATAAAATATAAAATAACTATTTAATGGTTAATATAGAAACCTAAAAAGAATATTCTCTTTCCTTTTTAAAGAAAATTTAAGGAAAACCATGGTCCCTTACTTTAATGGTAGTAAGCACCAAGAAAGATGAGGAAGAGGGAGATTACTTATGGTCAATCAATTTATAGATTAGTATCTAATATCCCAAATAATATAATGGAACACTATGAGAGATTAATAAAATAATAATAGTGATAAATATGTAAAATTTTACATACACTCTTTGAATGAATGAAAGAATATTTAGAAATGGAGATCTTTGAGAGCTTTAAAATCTTTAAAGATTATAGAGACATTAAGCACATTTTTTGTGTAAAATGTAAATTTTGAAGGCCTCCAAAGGTCTCTATTTATAATCTCCAAATACTTTTGTAATTTTTGAAAAAAAAAATTGGGATATCTATTTCATTTAATTTTAGATTGTATGAATCTTGACCATAATAAATGTGGGGCTCAAACTGGATGCTTGCAACGTGGTCTAGCATTTTTCACCATGGAGAAGGGATATATGGAATGAGAAATGGTATTGTGGTTTAGATAATAATATGACCATTTTTATGGTTCTTCTAAAATCAAGGTTGTTGTGGTGTAGCCTCTAGGGTACGCCATGAAGTCTTGAAGGATGGTTTTATAGTTCCACAAATTTTGAGGTCGTTGCGGTGTATCCTATGAGATGTGGTGTGGACACCTCCAGCAAAGAATAATTGTGGCATAATACATACCTTACAACATGGATAAGACTAAGTTATTTGAATTTGAGTATTTTCACTATGGAATGAAGGTGTATATTTTTATTGTAAACCTCACAAAGGGTTTTGACCAAGCTAAGCTACGGTGTGGTCCTAAGGGTTATGTCGTAATCATTGTTATGCAGTGTATGTGGTGCTAAGGGGTACACTATGGTTTAGATATGAAGATTAAAAACCCTTCATTTTGGTATTTGAACTTCACTAAATAAGTTATAAATATATTATTAAAGGAGTTCTAACAAGAAAATATTAAATACTTTAAGAATGTTTTTGGTCATTAAAATCAAAGACCAATGAGAATAAAAACACCTTCCTAATCAAGATGCTTTGTATTAATATATGTTTTAAAACTATTTTTCCAAGTCAATTATACCCAAAGTGGATAATATCTTGATATGGAAGGTGGATTTCCTTCATTTGTGTTCTTGGGGTCATGTTATGTGATGGTTGTGGTAGATTTTGGATTGGGTTGTCTAGAGGTTGGAATGGTGGTGCGGATGGATATGTGAAAAACAGGTGGCTTGAGGTTTTTGTGGGATGGTGTAAGTGATTCAGTTTTAACAATATCCCTAAGAATCATCTCATGGGATGTTTATTCGTACCATTCCCTTCTTTTATATGCTCCGGGTTTACTTTGATTCTTAAAGATGATAATTATTTGATAGGTATCTAATGTAATGGTTCAGGCCCTCCAACTCATTACATTTTTAGAATTATGGTTATGTAGGTTTCTGGGGAAGTTATCAGGGATTTGGGGATTAGATTGTAGAGTTGTGGTTGAAATTTCAGTTGGGAAGTTTTTTACGGTGTGGTGGTTTGTGTTGTGTTTTAAAGGGATTCATTGTGGTGTGGATAGGTTGGTTGTGGCATAGAGCCTTGGTGGTAGATTTTTGGTGGTTCTTTCATTTTAATAATAGAAATGGTGTGGAGAGGGAGTCTATGGAATGGAGTTTATGAGGAAGAAATCTTATGGTTCTATCGATTTCAAGGTAGCTACGCTGTAGAGTTGGGTTGTGGCATGGACTTATTCTAGGTGGTTGAGTCCTACAGCATGGTTATTTCACTTGAATCATGGTCCTTTTCTTAGTTTATAAAATCTATGATGTGGACCTCTCCATGTTTCTTAGAGATGGATTTGACCAGCCCCACTGTGGTGTGGTCCTTTTCTTTACACCATTTTGTTTCCCTTTATCAACACTTTTACATTGTAGTAAGGGGTGTTGTGTTGTGGCCTTTTATTTTTCATTCTGCCTATAAATTCTAAATCCCCTTGAGTCCTAACTTCCTCCAATATTTTCTCTCAGATATTGGGAGACTCTTAGGTGACTTTGGGAAGCCTTTAACACTCTCCTTTTTAGTATCTATAGGTCAATCCTTGGAAATTCTAAGGTAATTCCCCTCTTCCTTCTCTATTTTCTTCCATGTTCCCTATTTTAGAGAAGGTTTTTATTTGGGAGATTAATGGTTTGGGTAGAGTTATGAAGGGAGGTTGATGGGTAGTTCTGTTTAGGTTGATCAAGGTGTTTCCTTTCCTTATGGCATTTGGTGGTCATCTTTCTCTTATTCCAACCTTGTGAAGTGGTTTGGAAAGATTTTTTTGAGGTAGGGGATCCTTTTTCTTTCCTCTTGTAATTTTACATGTAGGTATATCATGATTTTTTACTTTTGGGATATAGTATACACTGACTTAATGAGGATAATTAAATGGTTTAATTGAAATCGAAGGGGAAGGGGAGAAATCGCATGAGTTTACTTGTTCTTTTGTTTTTTCAATATGTTTGAGCATGCTAATTATTCCTTTTAACTTTGGATTATGTTAATAATTGTTATGATTGTCGTGGTTTTTGAATTGTTCAACCTTTTTATGCTCGTCAAATTGACTCGCTACATATGAAATTAGCTAAGAACATATACCCAACTAATTAAATGGTTTCCCATGGAACCTCAATTTGTGTGAGGATTCCCTTGAAAATATTAAATTAAACATGATGAAATCCCCTTAAATAATCTAAAGTAATGTGTGTGGAATGTGTGGTGTGTTGAATTTTTTGTTTATTGGATTCAAAGAGGATTGGTTGCAATGTGTGATGGTAGTGATGGGAAGTAGTTTTGATATGAGGATGTGAAGGAATTTGGTTGAGATAATATGTGTTTATGATGTGTAGAGGTTGAAGTGTGAGGATTGTTGACATGAGGGAGATAGATTGTTCATGTTATGTTGTACTGTGCTAGTTTCTTGGTATTGATGGCATGAAATATTAATGATAAAACTAAAATGTAATGGTTGGATGGATAATTAAATCTTGAATTAAAATGAGAGTTGTTGTTAAATTGATTATTGTCTAACATAAAATGAATGGTCTTGAAAAATAAAGATGTTTGGTAATTGGAAAATATGGAAATGGATTGACTTGAAAATGAAGGATGCAATGTGTCTTGTGTATTGTGGCTTACTCGTGTGGTATTATACATTTATAGGTGGTAATTAAAGTGGTGAAGGTTGTGAGGCCTTATGGCGATGTTGTTAATTGTGACGGTGCTCTTTTTACTCATAAGTTTGGATTGTGTTTGTGACTATTATATATTGTATTTTTATTGTGATTTCCATACATACCCTACCTACATCGATCACTATGTGACAACACCCAAATGTTTTTTTTTTGGGGGGGGGGTTTATCAACATATAATATAGTGAGAATGGATGGTTATCTACCCCCTCTTCCTCGCTCTCTCTTCTAGGTGATGTACTTATACATGGGTTGTGATGTCCATAAGTCAATATTACACTGGAGGTGATGATTTATGAGAGGATGACATTGTTTATAGTGTGGGACATGTATGGTAGGAGGAGGGAACAAGTTTAAGGTCTTTCATGTTCATGATACCCTACTATTCTGGATATATGGAAGTGGTTATGAGAGTATGTGGACTAGATTACCAATTGAACATAGGGTTCTTGGTACGATGTGGTTGTCCTGGTGTCTTTGGGCAGGATGTGTTGGACAATTGAACTTGTGGTTCTTATCATGATGCAGTTTCCCAGGTGTCTTCAGGAAAGATTCTAAAAAAGAGATGGGAGTTCTAGGATGTAAAACGTTGGGGTGTGAGAGAATAAAATTAGTGAGAAAGTGGTTTAAGGTACCCTATTTATTGATATTATTCTTATTATATTACCATACTCAAATTCATTATTTGGTGAGTGTGACTTGGTGAGGATGGGATTGATCAGTTGACCTGCTTAGGTGTTTTTGGTTCTACTATTTTCTCATGGGTGCATTTGTATTCTCTTTTCACATGTTTGTGAGAGAATTTTGTTATGATCCTACTATGTATACATTTTATGCTCAACCCACATATATAAAAACAGTTTTTTTGGTTTTTAGGAGACCCTTGGGGATCGAGCTGGACATTACTAGCCCATACATTGGAGTTATTTCTGAGTCACTACCCTAGGACATTATTTTGGGTACTTATTTGGATACACTTTTTATTTTTTAAAATTATACATGCATTATGGGATGGTTATGTTTTTCCCCTTTCTATTTATTCCATGGATTTTCTTGGTGATTGATATTTTATCTCCCGATCCTACTATATATATTGAGGATAATTCCTTTCATATGTTATATTTGTATACCCATGGTGTTAGTCTCCAACCTGAAACCTACTAAAGGTGGGACTCAGGGGGTCATTATTTCTCTTCCTTCATTGTTGACCCTGGAGGGGAACCTTTGGAGGTATGTATTGTGACATTTAGGCACCATTTTCCTAGAGTTGGGAAGACTCTACTCATTAAGAAATTCTATTTGATCTGACTCCAATCGGAAGAAATTATGTAATATAAAAAATATATGATTTAGGGAATAATTGATGAAAAATAGAGAAACGGTGAGAGAAATCAATAATTAATACTCAGGGACTCCAAGTAATACCCACAGTTACTCTCTATAAAAAAATCATGATGAACTGAAAAAAATTGATGAGAATCCCTCAAGAAGGAAAGAGGAGCGAGGAAGAGTTGAGAACTATGTCTCACCCAGTATATTCTAGTTTTAATAGCCCAAATTCCCTTTATATACACCCTTATGTATGGACCATAACCTTACATACCCCCCCCCCCCCCGATAACTCTTATATATCACAGGAAACACTAACACTTAGCCAAATTCCATATCACAGGATGACCCTTACATATAAAGGAGTTACTCTCACATATCCCATTTGTCATAGAGTTACTTTTATAAATATAGGGTAACTACAAAGTTAATCTTGTGTATTGTTTGTGTTACTCTTATACATTATGGAGTTACCTTTATATATGGGGAGTTTACTCTTACGTATCACAGGAAAATAAACACTTAGTCATTTCCGAATAAGAGGACTCTTACATATGGGGTACCCATACATAAGAACAACTTCCACGTATCCCAAAACTTATCCATTTTTCTCAACACTTCACAGGGAGACTCTTACGTATGAGGACCCTTACACATCATGACCCTTATGTATGGGAGTATTCCATTTTTATATAAATCTATTGTAACTTTAAAAAATTCCTAGATTCATCCCCAAAACGTCCAAACTCCCAAATTAACAAAAAATCATACCCAAGATTCACTTTCAACTTTCAGACCTCTACCAAAAAACACCTATACTAAAATTCCACAACACAACCACAAAGCTTGGGCCAACTCCTAAGACTCGATCTCTTGATTATATAGTAATTAACTATTCATTTCCACCCTAATAACACTATGTTAAACTTATTTTAAATTGTAAATTCTAAATATAATAAAAAATTTCACTTCAGTTTTGATTTAGTTATTTAATTTTTATCACAGTTAAAAAGGGAAATTTTTACATGTTTTGATTATTACATTGTATAAGGAGGTGATTTAGAGGACCCAACATGAAGTTGAATAAAAATGAGTCAATATGTGCAAGTGACTAAGAGCATATATGGAATGAAATGCACACTACAGCTAATTTGTGCATCCAATTGGGATGAAATTGTGTGTTATGATCCAAAAATTCAGTATTATACAACTCTTATAAATACACCCAAGTCCAATTCATCCAAAAAGGTTCCCAATAGAACTAATCTATCTAAGAAACTGAATATTCTCAAATTCAAAATTTTGGTTCTGTATTTTGGAAATATATCATATTTTATACATTAAATGGATTCAAAATTTGATAGGTATATATTCAAGATTCCAAAAAATAATTATTTTCTTTTTTCCAAGTTGATATATAGAAGTTTACTAGCACAAAACCATGTTCCAAGTGGTATCTTGAAATTTGGGTGCCCAAAACTATCTCCCACTATAAATTGGAACCTTGAGAACCCCATTTTTAAGCTCAATCAATGGGAAAATATCTGACATTTTGGAGACCCAAATGATTCCTCTCTTCATCCTAGAATTTCTGGAGTCCCCTTTCCTCATATATAGATCAATGATGAAGGTGAAGTTCTACCTGAGCCTCCTCCTCCTCTTGATGGTGAGGTAAATGGTGGACGGTCATTTAGAGGGATCTAAAAGCCCTTAGAGAGGGGGTTACAGCACTTTTTATTATGATGGTTTAGTGTAATTTGTTTGTGGAACATTTTATTTGTGTTTTATCTTAACATGATTTTCCTTGGAATGCATTTTTTTGGTATAATTAAGTGAAAATATTTTCATTTCATCACTGATTGGGTTGAGATTTCAAATGGGAATCATAGATTATTCCAATTGGACAACACAAGCATCCCTTTTCACATTCACATCCATGATATTTTAGTATGATTTGGAATAAATCGTTCCATTATTTAGATCAAAACCTTGATAAAATAATTTTTTTTTCAAGGTTGGGTTCTTTGTGCATCATTTTAAAATACATGAGGGAAATCTAGATCTTGATTACCCTCAACCAAAAGATTCCATTAAACCATGTATAATTTTCAGAACAATTAACTAACCAGGATGTGTAGTAAACTTGAAATTACCTCCTTCTCTCATAATTATAAAAACACCACCTTTTTGGAAATTATTACACTCTTTAATTGGTCCATTTTATTTTTAAAATTATTTTCACCCCCCCCCCTCTTTTAGTTATTTTTATTAAGGATACACACTTTAAACCTCCAAAACTCCTTGAGATATATCCTAGGGTCAACCATATGCTATAAATCAATATTAAAAACATAATAAATTTGATGTTTCATGACAACGTGGTCACATTGTAGTGTCATTTTTGGGGAGCATTATTTTTTAGTGTGTGTTTTTTATAAGAAAATTTTGTATTTTGTAAATATTTGTGTTCTTATTTTCTTCCTTCACTTTTTTTATTTTTTTTCTAAAATATTCCTTTTTTAGGCCTTGTAAATGATGCAATCTTCATCATAGGAACTACTTACTTTCAAACATGAAATGGAGAGGATCTTGCATCATCGACACCAAGAAGCCCCAAACAATCCCTTTAAGGAGGATGTACAAAATATTGAAACTCTTATCAATCCTTAGTCTTCTTCTTCTTCTAAAACCAACATCAAGACTAAATGAAACTTTCATAATATAGATACAAATAACTGGAAATTAAAAGAACTAACCTTTCCTGATGTACATATCCAACCCATATACATTCAAATATAAGGTGAAGCACCTAATTTTGAACTTAAATCTAGACTCATTCACTTATTACCAAAATTTCATGGACTAACTATAGAAGACCCACATAATCACTTAAAGGAATTCCATATTGCATGTTCAATGTTAAAACCTACTAATGTGGATGAATAATTGGTTAATCATAGGGAATTCCCATTATCTTTATAAGACGCCACAAAATATTGTTTATACTATGTTAACTACCCAATTAGAGGTTGGGATGACATGAAATGCCTTTTCTTAAAAAATTATTCCCATCCTCTCGAAGTAAAATAATAAGGAAAAAAATTGGAAGTCAGTCTAATGGGGAAACACTTCATGAATATTAGGAATGTTTTAAGTATTTTTCCAAGTTGTCCACACCATCAAATAAGAGATAAGATTTTAATATGTTAGTTTTATAAAGGTTTAATTCTAATCAATTGTAACATGATTGATGCTGCTATAGGTGGTGACCTGGTGGACAAGACCCTAATCACTACAAGGATTCTCATTTATAACATGGCACAAAACATGAAAAAAATTGGTTTAAGGTCCAGTATACCGATTCGAGCGCCCATGAGGTGCAAAGTTCCGAATTAGAGAAGAAGGTGGACACGAAGTTTGAAGAGGTAAGTACCCTATTACGAAAACTTTCTCTTTCCAAAGGGAAATATCAACCTATTACTCTAATTCAATGTGGTATCAATGTTGTCGACACCCACTATTCTTACTAATTCCCTCAATTAAGAGAAACTTATGAGAGTTGTGAGGAAATATTCCCAGGTCACCCCTATAACCAACCTGTTAGGCAAGAACCACACTATCCATCCAACTCTGAATGGAAGGATAACCAATCCTATAGTCAAGGGGGTATTATAACCAACCTCAATAGTCCTAGAACCACCAAGGGCGTGGTGGTCAGTCCCAACCACCACCCTGAAATCCTCAACCTCCACAAAGTCCTTTATAGTAGCCCCTCCAAAACCCAAGTCTAACCTTGAGGAAATGATGAATAAAATGGGTAAAAATAACCTCCAATTCCAACAAACCACCCAATCATCCATAAAATACCTAAAAACTCAATTAGAAAAACTCACCAACTTAGTGGGTGATGTAATGAACCAGACCCTCATGACCCCCTTCCTTTTCTAATTATCGGCGTGACCGATTGGTGAAACCGATCGGCGCGATCGATCGGTGATACCGATCGGCGCGACCGATTAGGAGACCGATTGGCGCGACCGATCGGAGAGACCGATCAGCACGACCGATCGGCGAGACCGATCGGCATGACCGATCGGCGAGACCGATCGGCATGACCGATCGGCGCGACCGATTGCGAGATAGATCGGTGTCACCCAGCCTTGGTGGGTTTTTTCTTATACAGTTTTTTTTCTTGTAACCCCACTTTTGGGCCTTTTTAACCATTTGAGGCGTTTCAAGGCCATTTTAAGCCATAATTAATATCTAAAAATCCCAAGAAACCTCCCTATTAAATAAAAATTAATCCAGTCGTGTGTAACCACCCAACCGCGTGGAATAACCATAATCCGACTTCCAAGGAGTTCAAATTTCTTATCTTGTAAAATTGGGATCTCATCTATTTATCACTCTGGATTTTCTTCTCCTTCCTTTTGGCTAGTCTCCTCTTCCTTCTGCGTTGAAGTCCTTTGTTCCCGAGGTAAGTGGTGCACCTATTCCAGAGCCCTCGTGCATCCCCTGTCCCTAGGGCGTGGAGAAAACTTCGATCGTTGATCAATCAAGTAGGGGTTCACCTTCATCTCTCCTTTTTGTGTATCTTGTGGGGTGGGTATGCTACTACTTCTATAGAATTGGATGAACTAAACTTTAATGAAGATAATAAACGGATTCTAAAGAATGAATGGGAGGGGTGTGATCGATGATGCTGCTCTATTTTTATCCTCTTTCATGATTGATGATTTATGAATTGTGCAGGCTTACGCCCACTGAAAATCATGGTCATTGGTGGTCTTTCTATGTGCACTAATAAACCCTTACCCCTTGTGATGTTTAAATGGCTTGTAATTTGGTTTTGAAACCTAATGTGTAAAGTAAATTGGTTAATTACTTATATTCGGCTAAATGAATTGGAAGCACCAGGATCAACTCCTTTTCTATGATAACCCCATTTTAAGCCTAGTGAAACTGAAACCATGGAGTTTGTTAAATCTTTTAAATCTTAAAATAACTGCATGGGACTACCTTGTGTTGGTGGTATTGGTTTTGTTGTTTACTCCACGGGCCATTTGCGGGTGACCGTATGGTTTTCTTGGATGGGGGATTAGATTGCTGGGGGTGATGTGGGTGAGGATGGGATCCTCTATTTGTATCACGAATTGGGGTAGGATACTCTGTTATTGAGAAACCATTGGCTCCTGGATATTGGGGGACATGGGGCTGTATCTTGGGGTTTTCTTTGGTTCCAGTACTTCTAGGGATCTCCCTTATCCCTTTGTTGTTGTGACTTTACAAGAGAACCAGGTGTGAATGTCTAAATTGCTATTGGATGTAACATTTTCCCTTGGGTTGTGCTTATGCTGTTAGTTTCCCAGTAGTGCAGAAACTTATTTAAACATTATTACTGAACATGAAGACAAGGATGGGAAAAATGGGGATTTGGTTTGGTGTGAGTTGTGACTTGGTCTTGGGTGATGTTCTCTTCTCTTGCGAATGAATAGTAAGGATAGTGTTCTTTAGGCTGTCTGGAGAAAAACCTAGATTGGGTGAGTTCTTATTACCTATACATATACTTGTAGTTTTTTTGTTTCTTATTCGCGCCCCACCTAAGTTGAGCACTTAGTGCCGAACACCCCCATTTCATGGGGGAGGGTGTTTTTCCCAACACTTCTATTATTGGTTGGTTATTAGCTCATTTCTGCTCCCTTTTCTGGATAGCCCAAGTACCTTCGGGCAGGTTGTGATGGCCTGAAGTCCATTATTAGCCCAAGAATCTTTGGGCAGGGTAGTGTGGTGGTTGTCCCAGGTGTGTACGGGCAGGTTGTTTCCCAAGTGTCTTCGGGATGAGGCCCAGGTGTCTTCAAGCGTGGTAGTGGTTGTTCGGACCCAGGTGTTTGCGGGTATGGTTACGTGTGATGGTTGTGGTCCAGGTGTCTGCAGGCGGAATGTGCGGTTGTGGCCTAGGTGTGTGCGGGTGAGGTTTGGCAGTGGTACTGCGGTGAGTATATGGCCCAGGTGTGTGTGGGCGGGGTGTGGCAGTGGGATTGCAGTGGGAATGGCGGGATTGGTTCGATGCGTAGGATGTCTTCAATAACCAGTGGGAAAGTGGCGCGGGGTACCCAAACATCGATGTGTTATTACTATACACTAATTGACTTGCGTTATTTGGGGAGTGTGCCTTGGTGAGGCTTGGGTGGTTAGCTTCCTTGCTAGGTGCTTGGTTATTTCTTTTCTCACAGGGAATTAGTATGCTTTTCCACTTGTGCACGAGAGTATTTGGTTTTTCCCTACTTAGTATACTTGTATGCTCACCCTACGTATATAAAATTGTTTTCAGGTTTCCAGGAGGACTTCGGGGATCATGCTGGACCATACTAGATCGGACCTTCTGACAGATCATCGCAGTTTTTGTTGTTCTTTCTTTTGGTATTTTGCTTTGTAGTCTCCTTATACATTGTGGATGTTACTATTGTAACATGCATTGGGAATGGTTCTTGGATTTACTTTTACTTTCAGTTTGGGGTTGTGGGATTTACTATCTTATCTCCAGATCCTATTAAAAGAAAAAAGAGGTAATGCCTTCCATTTATTGTTTGATTTCATGCCCTTGGTGCTGGTCTCCACTCCGGGACCTATTGAAGGTGGGTTTCAGGGGTCATTATCTCTCCTTCAACTTAAAAAAGGAAGGGCCTAGCAATCTGGTGACCCTTCCATCCTTTTGGTGAAGGCGGGTCGTGACAGAATGGTATCAGAGACCACAAAGGTTGAGAGATAGGATGGAGTCTGGAGTTAGGCACAGTGAGGATTTCATGGGATGGTAGGGCAACGATGTTGGGTGACCTTAGTGCATGAATTAGGCCAGGGAAGACCGTCTAGGACATGGTATTTTAGGGCCCCCCGTGATCCGATGCAAGGACTCTGGACCTACCGAATGACCAAGTGAGTCCATGATGATTGTGGGGTAGAGACCCTAGGAAAGGTACATGCATCATAATGACTTGTGTTCTCATGTTTCTGGGGTGTTTTGGGAATTTGAAATAAATAAGAAGTTTAAGAAGTTTTAAGAGAAATATTTTGCGCTACTTGGGCTTAGACATTCCTTGTTTACCTTGCAACAATGGCACCTGGGAGATGACCTCGAGTTGTACGGTCGATCGAGGCCCAGGATGTTGACTTGGCCGATTATCATAGGGCTGATCGAGAGGAGGAGGAAGACCAGTGGCAGAAGATGCTTCGAGCCTTCCAGCGAAAGACCCTCGAGAAGTACGAGGGCAGCACCTCTGACATGAAGACAGAGGGCTGGCTAGAGGAGCTGGTGATAGCCTTCGGCTTGATCTAGGCTCCAACCGAGTACTGGGTTCCTCTGGTCGTCAGCCAGATGTGGGGAGCATCACATCAGTGGTAGACGCTCTACCTGGGAGAGAGGAGAGAGGCTGAGGTGGCATGGGCTGATTTTGAGAAGGAGTTCCGGTCGGAATTCCTCTCTTCTACAATGAAGGCAGAGAAGAGGAAGGAGCTACTCTCCCTCCAACAGGGGAGTATGTCGGTAAGGGAGATGGGGATCAAGTTCAAGGATCTCCTCCGCTTTGCTCCGGACCTCATTTCGGATGAGGAGTCTCGGGCGAGATGTTTAGAGGAGGCGCTCCGACCCTTCCTCCAGTACGTCGTTACCCCCTTCACCTTACCAACATACTTAGAGGTCCAGAATAAGGAAGAGGTGGTAGGGAGGATGTACACGCTGGGTGGTGTGTCACGAGAGGGGATTCAGCTAGGCCCTTCAAAAGTAAAGGTCATCAGCACCAGACCTCTAGCATTGGGACCCTCTAAGTTCTGACCAGCAGGGAGCAGGCCGCAGCAGTTCCAGTTCTGGTCCCCCGGTCCTCACCCTTTCCCTTCTGGCCCAGGATCGAGGTGTTTTGTCTGTGGGAGCCATGGATATCTCCGAAATAAGTTCCCGGACCGAGTTCAGTACGGTAGTGGAGGACAGGCCCAGCACTTGCCTTAGCAGCAGGTTCCAGCGAGGCCCTTCCAGCAGCAGCAGCAGGGGCAGCGAGCTCCCTCTCCTCTGAGGGCCGACATTACAGGGGGAGGCCGACCACAGGGCACTCCTCAAGGACCTCGACCAAGGTGTGGTCGGGGAGGCGGCTGACATTCGAGGGGCAGAGGAGCTGGGCGTGGACAGTTGCACGCTGCAGAGGCAGCAGTTCCAGTGGGACCAGAGGTTGTTCGAGGTACGATCAGTTTGTTCAGTACCCTTGCTTATTCCTTGTTTGATACCGGAGCTTCGCACTCCTTTGTTGCACCCGGTCTATCCTGTGCTCTAGGTCTAGATTCTGAGAGACTTCCAGTGCCCCTGGTTCTGAGCACACCAGTCGGAGGTCAGACCAACTTGTTATCTGTTTGTAGAGGATGCAGAATGATGATAGGGCCACATCAGTCGGTCAAGGATCTACTACTGTTGCAGATAAATCCATACGATGTCATTCTAGGCATCGACTGGTTTTTCTCTGTGGGTTCCGTCATCGAATACTTCCAAGGAAGAGTTGTGTTCTCAGACTTTGGCGGCTGACGTATTACTGTCACCGGCGAGCGGAGTGGCCAGAAGGATAGCAGGCGAGAGGAACCCCTCCTCTCCTTGTTGGTTGAGCTGTCAGTAGAGTCAGTGGATGCTGAGATGGTGGAAGTACCAGGGATCATCAGTGAGTTTATGTACGTCTTCCCTGAGGAGGTGACGACTCTACCCCCTCGACGTGATGTCAAGTTTGGGATAGACTTGCAGCCTGGTGCTTGTCTGATTTCGATGTATCCCTACCGGATGGCGCCTTCGGAGCTATGGGAGTTGCGAATTCAGATCGATGATCTGATAAAGAAGGGTTTTGTTCGACCAAGTGCATCACCATGGGGTGCTCCAGTCTTGTTCGCAAAGAAGAAAGATGGTGGTATCAGGTTGTTCATAGACTACAGGAGGCTGAATCAGGTAACGATCAATAATTGTTACCCTCTTCCGAGGATAGACGATCTCTTTGACCAGCTGAAAGGGTCAGGATGGTTCTCGAAAATCGACCTACGGTCTGGATATCACCAGTTGAGGGTGAAAAAGGGTGACATCTCAAAGACGGCCTTCAGGTGCAGATATGGGAACTTCGAGTTTGTGGTCATGCCTTTCATCGTTACAAACTCCCCGGCTATGTTCATGGGTCTTATGAACTCCGTATTCCAGGAGTACCTGGATCGATTCGTAGTTGTGTTCATTGATGAAATCCTGATCTATTCAAGATCAGAGGAGGACCACTCGGATCATCTGAGGACGGTTTTAGAGGTCCTTCGGAAGCACCAGCTCTATGGGAAGTTGTTGAAATGCAAGTTCTGGTCACGAGAAGTGAACTTCCTTGGTCACGTAGTGTCCGAGCAAGGGGTAGCAGTGGACCCATCAAATATTGAGGCGGTTGTTTCTGGGGAAGCACCCAAGAATGTGGCAGAGGTTCGCAGTTTCCTTGGGCTGGCAGGTTACTATCAGAGGTTCGTACCCAACTTCTCCTGAGTTGCAGCCCCTTTGATAGCCTTGACCAAGAAGGACCAGGTTTTTGTGTGGAGTGAGCAGTGTGAGGTAGCCTTCCGCTATCTGAAGCAGAAATTAGTTAGTGCCCCAATACT
This sequence comes from Viscum album, assembly GCA_963277665.1. NCBI lineage: Eukaryota > Viridiplantae > Streptophyta > Magnoliopsida > Santalales > Viscaceae > Viscum > Viscum album. The sequence continues at coordinate 669,820,325 of OY728139.1, read as the reverse complement.
GAGACTACCAGAAGAAGGGGAGGTGTATGAGGTGTTCTACGATGCTTTTGGGCAAGGCCTCGGATGTGTGTTGATGCAGCGACAAGGGGTGATCTCTTATAGGTCTAGGCAGCTATGCCCTCATGAGCGTAATTATGCCACCCACGATATGGAACTTGCAGCAGTCATTTTCGCACTGAAGTTATGGTGGCATTACCTCATCAGAGAACGCTTTGTGGTCTTCAAGGATCATAAAAGATTGAGGTATATCTTCTCCCAGTGGGACCTAAACTTACGGCAGCGAAGGTGGATGGAGTTCCTCCAGGATTACGATTTCGAGATTTCCTACACCTCAGGGAAAGGAAACATGGTGGATGATTCCTTGAGCAGGAAGTCGCAGAGGGATGTGGTCCGAGAGTCGGCGGACGCTTGGAGGGCGATGGAGGAGATGGTTTCCCTACACCTGGATGTGTGGATGGATAGTGGAAGGGGTTTCTTGTATCAGATGAAAGTACATTCCTCTCTGTTATGCCAGGTGGAGGATTCTCAGTGGGGGGACCCAAAGTACGAAGTAATGTGTAACCGAGTTGACCAGGGAAATGCTCCGGAAGGGTTGACGGAGGATGGTCAAAACCGGATGCTTTTCCGAGGAAGGTTTTTTGTTCCAGAGGCGATGTGTTGCAAGGTTCTTAGTGAGTCTCACAACTCACACCTAGCAGTGCACCCGGGAGTTTCCAAGATATACCAGGGTCTGAAGAAACAGTTTTGGTGGCCCGGAGTAAAAAGAGCAGTGGCAGAGTTTGTGGCCAAGTGCCTAGTGTGTCAGTAGGTAAAGGTTGACCACCGTGTTCCAGGCGGGTTGTTGCAACCTTTAGATGTCCCCGAGTGGAAGTGGGACGACATCTTAATGGATTTTTCCATGGTACTACCTAAAGTGAAAGGAGGCTGCGACGCCATCTGGGTAGTGGTGGACCGCTTGATGAAGTCGGCTCACTTTTTGGCGATCAAGGAGTTGAGTACAGTGGACGCTCTAGCACGGAGATATGTGGATGAGGTAGTGCGGTTGCATGGAGTTCCGAGTTCCATAGTCTCGAATAGGGACGCACGATTTACCTCGTGATTATAGAGGGGTTTTCATCATGCTTTTGGAACCCATCTGCGCATTAGCACTGCCTTCCACCTCCAGACAGATGGGCAGACAGAGCGCATTATCCAAACCTTGGAGGATATGCTGCGGGCATGTGTTCTGGACTCAGGAGGATCATGGGTGCAACACTTGCCTCTAGTAGAGTTTGCCTACAATAATAGTTATCACTCTACCATTGTCATGGCTCCATTCGAATCCCTATACGGAAGGTCATGTCACTCACCCGTGTGCTGGACTGAGGTTGGGGAAGCAGGTGTTCTTGGCCCGGAGGTGGTGCAGAGAACGACAGAGAAGGTTCAGCTTATACGAGAAATTATGAAGGCGGCTCAGGACCGGAAGAAGTCATATGCCGATGATAGAAGGATACCCTTGGAGTTCGAGGTCGGGGACCACGTGTTCTTGAAGGTCTCCCCTCAGCGTGGACAGCATAGGTTTTTCAAGGGAAGTAAGCTTTCTCCCAGGTTCATCGGGCCCTTCAAAGTGTTGCGACGGGTCGGTGAAGTAGCTTATCAGCTAGCTCTACCACCACTGCTACTGAGGATACATGATCTATTCCATGTGTCCTATATCCGATGATATCTTCACGACAATTAACACATCCTCGACTGGGGAGGGCTAGATATCAAAGACAATGAAACCTTCATGGAGCGACCAGTGATGATCAAGGGTCGTGAGTAAAAGGTGCTTCGTGGGAAAACCATTCCCTTGGTTCGTGTGTTATGGAGACATGGTGGGATTGAGGAAAGTACCTAGGAGAGGGAAGCACAGATACATTCCCAGTACCCGGAGTTGTTTTGAGTGTTATCTGGTTGGGTCAGTACTTGTTTACTGTGTAATGCTTTACCTTGTTAACTATGGATGTGCAGTTCCTTTTTCTGTGAATGTGTGTGTGAAGTGTCCTGAAGAATGGGGAGGGGAGGACCTGATCCCTAGTTAAGACGCATTAAAGCAGACGCGCCTAAACCCGTGTGGGCGAGTTAGTGCCACCCAAAGCGGATAGTATCTTAACACGGAAGAAGGGAAACCCCTCTCCCACCTAGCAGGACGGTTTAGCCCTTTTTGTTTTGCGTGGTTGCATAGGGGAAGGAGCGGTAGGGCGTTTGTGCTTGTTTAGGAGATAAGGTATTCCTGTGTCGGAGAGGTTCACTCCTAAGAGGTATCTTCCAGGGTGATTGTTCGAATCCCCCCCCCCCTCCTTCTTCCAGGTATGGTTTTGATTCTCGAGGGCTAGAATGGTTTGAGAGGTATCTGATGTAATGACCTAGACCCTCATGACCCCCTTCCTTTTCCAATTATCGGGGCAACCAATCGGTGAGACCGATCGGCGCGACCGATCGGTGTCACCCAGCCTTGGTGGGTTTTCCTTCTACAGTTTTTTTCCCGTAACCCCACTTTTGGGCCTTTTTAACCCTTTGAGGTGTTTCAAGGCCGTTTTTAAGCCATAATTAATATCTAAAAATCACAAGAAACCTCCCTATTAAATAAAAATTAATCCAGTCGTGTGTAACCACCCAACTGCATGGAATAACCATGATCCTTCCTTTTGGCCAGTCTCCTCTTCCTTCTGCGTTGAAGTCCTTTGTTCCCGAGGCAAGTGGTGCACCTATGCTGGAGCCCTGCAAGTCACGCATCCCCTGTTCCTAGGGCGTGGAGAAAACTTTGATCGTTGATCAATCAAGTAGGGGTTTCACCTTCGTCTCTCCTTTCTGTGTATCTTGCGGGGTGGGTACGCTACTGCTTCTATAGAATTTGATGAACCAAACTTTAATGAAGATAATAAATAGATTCTAAAGAATGAAGTGGAGGGGTGTGATCGATGATTCTGCTCTGTTTTTATCCTCTTTCATGATTTATGATTTCTAAATTTTGTGGGCTTACGCCCACTGAAAATCATGGTCGTTAGTGGTATTTCTATATGCACTAATAAACCCTTACCCCTTGCGATGTTTAAATGGCTTGTAATTTGGTTTTGAAACCTTCTGTGTAAAGGAAATTGGTTAATTACTTATATTCGGCTTAATGAATTGGAAGCACCAGGATCAACTCCTTTTCTATGATAACCCTGGTTTAAGCCCAGTGGAACTGAAACCATGGAGTTTTTTAAATCTTTTAAATCTTAAAATACCTGCATGGGACTGTCTTGTGTTTGTGGTATTGGTTTGGTTGTTTACTCCACGGGCCGTTTTTGGGTGACCGTATGGTTTTCTTGGATGGGGGATTAGATTATTGGGGGTGATGTGGGTGAGGATGGGATCCTCTGTTTGTATCACGAACTGGGGTGGGATCCTCTATTGTTGAGAAACCGTTGGCTCCTGGATATTGGGGGACATGGGGCTGTATCTTGGGGTTTTCTTTGGTTCCAGTACTTCGAGGGATCTCCCTTATCCCTTTGTTGTTGTGACTTTACAAGAAAACCAGGTGTGAATGCCTAAATTGTTGTTGGCTGTAACTTTTTCCCTTGGGTTGTTCTTATGATGTTAGATGCCCGGTAGTGCAGAAACTTATTTAAACATTATTATTGAACATGAAGACAAGGATGGGACAAATGGGGATTTGTTTTGGTGTGAGTTGTGACTTGGGCTTGGGTGATGTTCTCTTCTCTTGAGAATTAATAGTAAGGATGGTGTTCTTTAGGCTGGCTGAATAAAAACCTAGATTGGGTGAGTTCTTGTTACCTATACATATACTTGTAGTTTTTGTGTTTCTTATTCGCGCCCCACCCAAGTTGAGCACTTAGTGTCGAATACCCCAATTTCATGGGGGAGGGTGTTTTTTCCAACACTTCTATTAGTGGCTTGTTATTAGCTCCTTTCTGCTCCCTTTCCCGGATAGCCCAAGTACCTTATGGTAGGCTGTGATGGCCTAAAGTCCATTATTAGCCCAAGAATCTTTGGGAAGGGTAGTGTGGAGGTTGGCCCAGGTGTGTGCGGGCAGGTTGTTTCCCAAGTGTCTTCCGGATGAGGCCCAGGTGTCTTCGGGCATGGCAGTGGTTGTTCTGACCCAAGTGTTTGCGGGTATGGTTACGTGTGATGGTTGTGGCCCAAGTGTCTATGGGCGGGATGTGCATTTGTGGCCCAAGTGTGTGCGGGAGAGGTTTGGTAATGGGACTGCGGTGAGTATATGGCCCAGGTGTGTGCGGACGGGGTGTGGTAGTGGGACTACGGTGGGAATGGCAGGATTGGTTCGATGCGTAGTATGTCTTCAATAACCAGTGGTAAAGTGGCGCGGGGTACCCAAACATCGATGTGATATTACTATACACTACTTGACTAGCATTATTTTGGGAGTGTGCCTTGGTGAGGCTTGGGTGGTTAGCTTCATTGCTAGGTGCCTGGTTATTTCTTTTCTCACAGGGAATTAGTATTCTTCGCCACTTGTGCATGAGAGTATTTGGTTTTTCCCTACTGAGTATACTTGTATGCTCACCCTACATATATAAAACTGTTTTCAGGTTTCGAGGAGGAATTTGGGGATCGTGTTGGACCGTACTAGCTCGGACCTTGTGAAAGATCATCACAGTTGCTGTTGTTATTTCTTTTGGTATTTTGCTTTGTAGTCTCCTTATACATTATGGATTTTACTATTGTAACATGCATTGGGAATGGTTCTTGGCTTTACTTTTACTTTCAGTTTGTTGTTGTGGGATTTACTCTCTTATCTCCCGATCATATTAAAAGAAAAAAAGGGTAATGCCTTCCATTTAGTGTGTGATTTCATTCCCTTGGTGCTGGTTGCCACTCCGGGACCTATTGAAGGTGGGTTTCGGGGGTCATTATCTCTCCTTCAACTTAAAGAAGTAAGGGCCTGGCAATCTGCTGACCCTTCCCTCCTTTTGGTGAAGGCGGGTCATGAAAGGTGAAATCCAAATTCAAGTGTCTGGATGACTACCATCCCAGTGTGTTTCTAATCCCAAAGAAAAAGGTAATGTATATCTATCACAATTCACAGTGTAAAAGAACTTTATCCTTCCAGTGATTCAATAGATCAAGTATGTCCTCCTCCTGAAAACTCTCTTTCTTTACCCTGAAAAGATTCAAGTGAAGAAAAATAAAATAAAAATGGTAAAAAAATTATCAATGTGGATTCCCCTAAACAATCAATTCCTCTTACCTTTCCATAAATACTCTCTAAATACAATAAAAATTTTGATAATGAAATGGATAAAGATATCATAGATGCATTTAAAAAGGTACAAGTTAACATTTTACTTTTGGATGTGGATAAAAAAATTCCTTTTTATGTCAAATTTCTCAAATAACTTTTCACCCATAGATGGATACTGAAGGGGAATAAGAGAGTCAACCTAGGAAGGAATGTCTCAGCCTTGATACAACCAGTGGTTCCGGCCAAATGCAAGGATCTGAGAAATTTTGCAATACCTTGTACCATATGGGAGAATTTATTTTATGATGCAATGATTTATTTAGGTGCTTCAATTAATGTGATGCCTTACTCTGTATATATTTATCTATAGGTTGGAGATATTTAACCAACAGTCATCATCGTGTAACTTGTTAATAAAATCACAACACACCCAATAGAAGTGATTGAGCATGTCCTCATGTGTGTAAATAATCCCATATCCACTGTAGGCTTCTATGTTATTGATATGGAAAATAACTGAACCCAAGGAAATTCCCCTCTCATACTTGGAATTCCTTTCCTTATAACAAAAATGAAAATTATCAACATTCACAATAGTATGATGTCCATGGATTTTGGGGTGAAAAGGTAAGTTTCAATATCCTTGATGATATGAAACACCCTATTGAAGAGTACTCCACTCTTTATGTTTATTTGATGGAAGTTCTATCCAATGACACACACACACAACATTATCTCCTCAACCCATACAATGATTCATTTTTCTCTTCTTTACTCTTTGATGATTTGGGTTTTGATTCATCTTTCAAGTGTTGTGTGGGTTTGGAAAAGTTTAAATTTTATATTTTAATTGATAAGTGTGTTCATTCTGAGGTACCCATGAACATCAATGATTTTTCAAATATTATTTCCATAAATTCTATTTCCATAGAGAACAAAAATGAGTAGATAGATAGTTTCATAGGCCTTACTCCCCCTAAATCCCTTCAATTTATCCAAGAAATCACGGTTATTGGAATTAAAACCACTTCTATATAATTTAAAATATGCCTATATTGATGGTATTGACCAATTTCATATCATTATTGCTAACCACCACCCTCTATAGCATGGATCAAACTAATAGAAATTTTTAGAGAGTGTAAAAAGGTGATAGGATGGACATTGGCTGATATTCTTAGGATTAGACCATCTATTTTCATGCACCATATAATTTTAGATGATGAAGCTAAGCCCATAAGGAAATATCAACTTTAGTTAAATCCCACCCTCCTTTAAGTGGTAAAATTGGAAGTTAGTAAATTACAGGATTCTAGGTTCATCTATACCATATCTAATAGTAAATGCATTATCCTAGTACGAATTATGCCTAATAAAACTGGAATAACGATAGTGTCAAATGAAAAAAAGTGGATTGGTTATGACATGTTTGAAAAATAATTGGTGAGTCTGTATTGACTATCATTGACTAAATCAAGCCACGCTAAAGGGAAACTTTCCTCTACCTTTCATTGACTAAATGTTATAAATATTGGATGGTAAGTCCCATTATTTTTTCCTTGAAGTCTATTTGAGTTATTTTAAAATCCATATAGACCCTGAGGATCAAAAAAGACAACATTTACTTGGATAATTGTCACATTTTCATACAAGAGGATGTTCTTTCATCTCTATAATTATTCTAGTACTTTTCAGCATTGTATGTTGAGTATATTTTCTGAGTACCTTGAGAATTGTATTTTAGTACCCCCATTTTCTAGTATGTAACCCTTACTTTGTTCTTTTTATGGTTATAAAGTGTAAGGTTGGAGGATGGGAGATTTTGGTAAACTTTAAAGAAGTTTTGGGGATAAAGGAGAGGTTCACGATCTGTACACAATTTGTCTAAATTATACAGAGGTCCTAGGAGAAATTGTGCACACATGTAGTTTTGGGATAGTGGAAAACACATGGTTAGTGCATGGTTTTCCTAAACATGCAGAATAACCATGCACAGGAAAAAAGTAAGATCCTATTTTTTAGGATCTTACTCGTTTTTGCTCCTACTTGCTCATTTTTTCTCCTACTTTCTTGTTTTTTCTCCTAAATAGCCCTAATTTGATATTTTTCTCCATTGAAGGTTGGAGAGCCTCTCCCAATAATTTAGGAACCAATACAGAGCCCTCCCTTGGCGTTTGAAAGCCCTATTATCTCAGTAAGTGATGTTCTTCTTCGTTCTTGTCATGTTTCTTTAGATCTACTTAGATCTACTTCTCTTCTTCTCTTTACTTCTCATATCTATGCCTGTTATTGGTAGATATAAGATGGTGGATGCCAAATATGATGATATTTGGTCTTAGTTGTGATAGGATGAGGGATCTAAGGCCATTTTTGTGGAGAATCAACCCGGTTTCTAGATCATTCTTCGTTCGTTCTTGGTTTTCGCCAAAACCTTTGAGGTGCACTACAAAAAAAACAGCACATTATAGGGGGTTATGTAAAACCCCCTATAAATTCAGTTTCTATAACATTAGAGGGGGTTCTGAATAACCCCCTCTAATTATAAAATTTAGAGGGGGTTATGAACCCCCACTAAACTCATTTTCTATAAAAATTAGAGGGGGAATTATGTACAAACTTCATTAATCATTGAATTTGGAGGGGTTTATGGACCCCCTCTAAATTTTTTAACATTATTTTTTTAATATCCAGTTGGATTTTAGAGGGGGTTCAAAACCCCCCTCGTATATCTTAAAATAGAGGGGGTTGAAAACCCCTTATAATGTCTTAAATTAGAGGGGTTTCAAAACCGCCCTCTAATTTCTTAAATTAGAGGGGGTTCAAACACCCTCTAATGTATTTAAATTAGAGTGGGTTCAAAACCCCCCTCTAATTTCTTAAATTAGAGGGGGTTCAAAACCCCCCTAATGTCTTTAAAATAGAGGGGGTTGAACCCCCCCCCCCCCCAATGTCTTAAATTAGAGGGGGTTCAAAACCCCTTCTAATATCTTTAAATTAGAGGGGGTTCAAAACCCCCTCTAATTTAATAGATTACATGGGGTTGTGAGCCCCCATTATTTTTAAAAAAAATAAACTTCCATAATATATATATATATACATATATAAAATTAAAACACAATATATAAATATATTTAAATACATTATATGAACATATTATATAAAATATTTATATGATTTTATTTAATCATATTTATATTTGTACATAAATATGTATAATATTATGTACATTAATATTTATTCATTTTATAAATTGTATTTCATATAATATTAAGTATAAATGTGTATAAATTATATTTCATATAACATTGATTATATATAATACACATATTAATTATATATAATATAAAATTGTAATTCATATAACATTTTATAAATATTTGTATAAATCATATTTCATAAAATATCAATTATATATAATATAAATATTTGTATAAATTGTATTTCATATAATAATTATTATATATTAATTGTATATAATATTATACTATTTATACAAATAAATATATATTATTGTAATTAATAATAAATATATGTATTGAAATAGATTATATAAATATATTTTTTAAAAGACCTTATATAAATATATTAAGTAAATACTATATATATGTGTCTGTGTTCTTTAAATAAACATGTATATAATATATAAATATTTATTTAAGTATATAAATAATTTACATAAATATATAATATAAATGTATTTAGTATAATATATTTATGATATAAATCATAAAATAAATGTATATTTTTTATAAAACCAATATAAAATTTTTATTGTTTAAGAAATAGGTGTAATAATTATTATTATTATTATTATTATTATTTATAATACACACACACAGACACATATATATAAGTATATAAAAATAAATAAATTTATATATATTATAATTATATTATATCTATAAATATTAAAAAAATACATTACCAAACATAGAGAAGTATAAATGTATTTATAAATATATATTTATATATGTAAATATAATTATTTATATATATTATATGAATAAACATGTATATAATATATAAATATGTATTTAAGTATATAAATAATTCATATAAATATATTTACAAATATGTAAACATATATATAGTTTATAAAAATTTATAGATAGGTTATTATTTAAATGTATTAAAATATATTATCTGAATAATATTTTTTTAAATCGATAATCACACACACACACACAGAGATATATATATATATATATATAAACATCTGCGCCTATATTCCAAAAGACGAATTATCATAGTGGTGCGGCTTCTGTCTTGTGATACTTGGGGTCTAGCTAGTCCGATTTCAAATCCCACGACTAGCAAATTTATTTTATGCAGGAGGGGTGTGGGAAGTGGGAAATGGGAGGGGCGTCACGAACGTGAGGAGGGTGTGGGAAGCAAGGAACTGGAGGGGTGCCTACGAATCAGCGAATGGGAGAGGGGCGCAGGGAACCAGAGGGGAGACTCATGACGCGGGGGCCGGGGGCGTGATGACCTGGGTAAGGGGGAGGGACGAGGTGGGACTCTCTAGGTAGGGGGGATGAGGCGGAACTGCATGGGTACTCCTTGGGTAAGGGGACAAGGCGGGACTTCCTGGGTAGGGGGCGTGACGAGGGGGGGCGAAGTGGGGGGGCCTGGGTAGGGATAAAAAAAATATAAAATAAAGAAATATTAGAGGCATTTTTCACAATCTCCCCTAAAGTAAACAATATTAGGGGTGGTTTCAACTAAAATGGCCTCTAATGCATACATTTTTAGTCAATTTAAATCAACATTAGAGGGGGTTTAAACCCCCTCTAATGTATCTACTGCTAAAGTCTCTGTAATTTTACCAGTGGTTCCTCAAAACCACCTCTAATGATAGTAGGAATCCACATTAGCGGTAGTTCCTCACAACTTCCACTAATGGCTTTAGAAGGGGTTATAACCCCTTCTAATGTCAAAAATAACCCCCTCTAATGTAGTCCTTTTTTTGTAGTGGTAGGTGTCTTCTCTCTCGACTCCACTTAGTAGAACTTATTTTCATGCTTTAAAATTGGATATCTTGTGTTGAATTGGTTGTGATTTGTTTATTTAGCAATCATTGGAAACCCTTCTTTGTAATGGTTTGGAAAATTGGGGAAATCTAGAAAATTGGATATTTGAATAAAGTGTTTGTGTTATTGATTTTAAAATAGAAATTTTAAAATGGGGATTTTTTAGAATTATAGAACATGGTTTGGATTGGATGTTTTAAATAAAAGGGAATGTTTTATTGAAATGAAATGGCTAATTTTAAATTGATTGGTTCTTTGTTTTTCAATAAAAATGTAGTTTTATTGAATCTGTTTATTTTTGTGATTTGAAATGGTTTGGAATAAATGGGGTTGTGTGAGTTCATGTTCGATGTACCCCTAAAGAAGGGATGTTTACCATTGGGGTAGAAGGTTTGTGACCCTAGAACGAGGGCATGTGTCATTGGGACACAAGGTAATTGGACAAAAGACCGCTTGTGAGTTTGGAACTATCGAACGAAGCATGCATGGGTGTGTGTGTAGTGAACCATAGAATGGGTATGACAAATTGAAAATGATAAATGGTTTTAAAGCCTGACTTGGTTATTTTTGGGAACTATGAATTTCTATAAAAAAAAATTAAATAGCACTTGTTTACGTTTGGTTACAATTGGTTTTGGAACTTTTTTATGTTGTGTTATAAACTGTTTTGCAGAATTGTTTTATATAAATGGTTTTATATAAATGTGGCTAACTATTCTATCCTAGTGATGTGATTAGGGAAGTAATTAGTGAAAACCTACTGAGTTTTATACTCACCCCTACTTTGGAACTTGGGTTCTTTTTTAGATTCTATCTTCTGGGACATGGGAAAAGGTCAAGTATCACATGTTTTTAGCACAACCACATGATACTTGGGTCATTTGGTGATTGTGAAGCACAGATATTGTGGGTCATGGAGTCTTATGGCCTTCTTACAATATTTAGTTGTTCTTCCTTTGTTTTCTTTGATAGTTGTTTTTTCTTCTATTGTTGCACACGTTGGAGTGTTTTTATATGAATACAGTAGTTTTTTTGTCTTGATTTTGTTCATGCATCATATAGTGAGTTGTTTGGTTATGGATTGTTGGGTTAATGGTTTTATTATTAAAGGGTAAATCATCCCCCACTTGTATTTGAAACCCTTTTTCATTTATTGTCAGCCTTTGGTATCTTGGGGGTGTCGATTAAGTCCAATTAATGATTTGTTGTATTCTCAAGCCAATGGGAATAAGTGGGTCATTACATGTATGGAGGTTTTTATGGATGATTTAACAGTTTATGGATCTTCCTTTGATTATTGTTTGGAACACCTAAATTTTTTCCTCTGTTGTTGCATTGAAAAATATCTTATATTAAATTATGATAAATTACATTTCATGATAGAGAAGGGGATAGTTCTTGGGAATTTTATTTTGAGTAAGGAAATTCAAGTTGATAAAACAAAAATTGAAATAATTCCCTCCCTTAGATATCCAAAATGTGTTCATGGGGTGTGATATTTCTTGGGTCATTCTGGTTTTTACTGTTGATTCATTAAAGACTTTAGTAAGATTTCACTTCCCTTGTATAAATTATTACAAAAGGATTCTAAGTTTTTTTTTGATAAAAAATGTGAGGATGCATTTAATTCAATGAAAAGGAGTCTCACATCCCCTCTTGTCATCCAACCACTAAGGTGGGATCTCCCATTTGAACTTATGTATGATGCCTCTAACTTTTCAATTGAGGTAGTTTTATCACAAAGGGTTAAAAGGTATCCTCGTTTCATTGCATATTCCTCACATTCTCTTGACCCTGCCCAAGAAAACTACACAACCAATGAAAAAGAACATATTTATATTGTTTTTATCTTGGAAAATTTTCATTCATATCTCCTTGGGTCAAAAATCATTGTATTTTATAATCATGTTTCCCTTTATTCTTTCTTAAGAAATCCAATGCTAATACCCACCTCATACGGTGGATTCTCCTCCTCTGGAAGTTTGGCCTAGAGATTCAAGATAAGAGAGGAGTGGATAATGTTGTATCAGACCACATTAGTATGATTTTCCCACCATTGGATCATTGTGTTGAATCATCCCTCCCTATTGGAGAATTATTCCTTGATGAGCACCTTTGTGATGTAGTAGACCTTACCCCTTTGTATAATAACATTGTGAATTTTTTGGTAGCATCTAGAGTCCCCACATATTTTAGCACTTCACAATACCAAATACATAAGCATGAGTCATGATGGTACATTTGTGATTAACCATACTTGTAAAGAATTTTTAGTGACCAATTTGTTCGTCAGTGTCTCCCAGACCATGAGTTCACCTCTATTTTGAGATTCTTCCACACTTAGTTATGTTGGGGGCACTTTGGATTTCAACTTACATCTCAAAAGGTCCTTGAATCTAGAATGTATTGGCCAAAATTGTATAGATATGCCCATAGGTCTTATAAATCATGTTCACGATGTCAATTCACAGTGAATATCTCCAAGAGGAATGAAATGCTCCAACAACCCATGTTATTTTTTGAGATCTTCGATGCATGGGGAATTGACTTCATGGGGCCTTTTATAAATTCATTTTCATTTGTATACATGTTATCAGTTATTGAATATGAATCTAAATTGGTGGAATAAATGGAAACAAGGACCGATGACTCTCAATTAGTTGTCGATTTTGTGAGATCTCAAATTTTTAGCAAGTTTGGTTTGTCAAGATGCATCACTAGTGATCAGGGTTCAAATTTTTGTAATTGAAACATGAAAAAATTGCTCTATAAATATAGGGTTGTACATAAATTCTCTACTTTATATCACCCACAAACTAACGGTCAAGAATAAATTTCAAATTGGGAAATTGTGAAAATCTCGGAAAAAATAGTACAACCCAATAGGAAGGATTGGATTTTATGATTGGATAATGCACTTTGGGCATATCATACAGCTTTTTAAACCCCAATAAGAATGTCACTATATATGATTTTATTTGGAAAGTATTTTCACCTCCTTGTGGAGGTAGAGAACTATGAATATTGGGATTTTAAACAATATAATATAAACCTTTAATATATAGGTGATCATAGGAAGTTACAGACTCAAGAGCTGTAGGAAATTTAAAGAGACTCATTTGGGAACTCTTGGGTCTATAAGGAGAGAACCAAGGCTGCCCTTGATCTCCTCATCCTTCATCATCAATTCTATATTGGGAAAAAGGTCCTCATTTTCAATGCAAGGCTAAAGTTTCACCCATGTAAGCTTCATTCCCACTAGTTTATCCCATACACTATTACTAACATCTATCTATTTGGTGTTGTATATGTTCAAAATGAACAAATAAAATAAACATTCATCATTAATGGGAAGTGACTGAAGCACTTTCAAGAAACCATTCAGTAGTCCCCTATGGAGGAACTCCACCTTCAAGAAGTAACCTACTAGTGACACCTACCATGTTTTATCCTTCCTTCCCAAATTCCCTTTTATTACAGTGAGTACATTGCACACTCTAAGTGTGTGGGTGGATACATTCTCGAGTTAGTTAGGATTTGTTTTCATATTTCTTATTTTTTCTCTTTTTCACTTAATTCATAGTATTTTTACTTTTCCCCGCTAACCTAAGTTCATTAGAATTTTCATCATCTTTCTTCTTTTTTTCTTTTTGGCTTATTTCATGGTATTTTCACTTTCCCCCCTTTTTGTTCACTTTTTTGTCAGAATACTCATTTTTTCTGCCATATAATCAGGGAAATTATTGAAAAATTATGATGAATTTCCCTATTTCAAGTTTTTTAAACATTTAAAGAAAAATTTATTCCCCAATGGAATGTGATTTTTAGCATGAATTTAACATTGAGGTGTGAATTTTTTTAGTAAATTGGTTAATTTTCAATGATATAAATGGTTGTATCTCTATGAAACCTTTGAGATGATTGATACCTTGTATGTGAGTAGTTTATTGGTTAATAATTTCACATAATATCTCCACACTTCATTTCACTCAACTGTGAAGTGTAGATATTTCTTAATTAATATAAGGTATATATAAGTTAAGTTAATGTTTATCAACTTTCCGAAATGATTTTTCCATATTGTAGTGTCTCATCTTGAAAGTCACTGAGCGGTGCCTCAAGATGGTTGGCCACATAACCTCAAGCGCATATCCCCATATTCCAAAGGCTACTGACTAGCAACGAGAGCCTAGGGTGTGTCTATGTATAGACTATGACCTCATGATTAGAGTGTGTCACAAAAGTAATATAAATAAGATAAGTAGTGGAAATATTAATAAACAAGCAGTAGCAGAATAAGAATAATAAATAATCCAATATAAATAAATAGGTGGAATCTAAATACTAAATAGATAAAAAATGATGATGATGATGTCATATTTCTATACAAAATGAGGAGCATGAGATATAGTAGAAACATGCATATACCACATACTATACAAAAATACAAAAAGACCAAAATATTTCACTACTATCATCACAAGTATAGGCTCGGTTTTCTACTCTCATGCTCTATCATAGTTGTTCCGTAGTTCCTTGAAACGTGTGTTCTAGTTTTAAAAATCATTGTTTCCAGGTAGTTTCCATTGGATTTATTCATGGAACCGGAAACTTCCAACAGTTCTTTATCCAAAGGGACCTGCTTTCCAAAGGTAGACATTCGTTAAGTTTGAACTTTATGATACTTAAGAATGTGCATTGGTCGAGAGGATGGCAGGTCAGACTCATCACACCCTTTGGGGGGAATTATTGTCTACTCTGGGACTCTCTTTGTAAATTTAAAATATTTTGATGAATCCTTATTAATTCACCAAGTATATCATAAGTATCCCTTGGAATTTATAACCACTTATTAACATGTGTAAAATTTATAATCATCAGTATTCATTCATGGTTCTTTATTAATGGAAATATCTGTATGTATTAAAGGTTTTCTATCAATGGTATCCTCTAATATACTACTTATAGATTCTTTTAATCATCTTTGTGATGATATTGGTTTCTAAGCCACTCAGTGGGGCACTCTGGAATTTATTATCATTCAGGGAGACGAAGGTTTGTTTTGATCTTGGGATTGTGACCATAAGATGGGCTACCTACGTATCCTTGTGAAATGAATCATAACCCTTGTAGTTTTTTTCCACTGAATGGGACACATTATACCTTTTAAGGTCATGTAATAAGGACCTCTAAGAGGAAGGTGCTTAGTCAAAACTTAGTGTGGGACTTATGCTGAAGTAGCCCAAGGAACTTGGAAAGGATATGGGTTTTCAAGTAGGATTAGACCCTATTGGGAATATGGCCCAAGGAGAATAGGGTTGATTTGAATTATTGGGTTTGAACCTCAAGGAGGCTTTCTACGTATCCCACATGGATGGGAATCAAATCCCACGTAGTTCAATAAGTCTCATGGGAGAGTATGGTCCTTTGAGAGAAATCAGTTTGGGATTACTTCCTGAAAAGGATGCCTCAGTGACTTGGGGGGTTTAATTTGGGGCTTATTCCTGAGGAGGATGCCCAGATTAAGGTAATTAGGGTTGGATTCTTGAGGAGGATGTCCAGTGAGATCGGGTCCTAAAAAGGGCTTCCTACGTATCTCAGTCATGGTGGGAATCAGAGTTCTCATAGTTCCTTCATGGGTGTTTGTGCACATGTTGTAACCATCATGTATCTCTAAGCCCGCGTGAGTCTTGCTCGGTGTGAGAAACAAGAGGATGTGAAAGATTCAATAATGACACTTCACACTTTTCCTCCTCTGCTGATGGAAGAGGGAATGTCGACTGTGGAAGAGGGTGAGGAGATGAGCCTTCCCTCTATTCTATTTACATTGGAAAAGGGTCCAATGTAAGAAGGAATGGATCAAGGTGAGGGGATTATACCAGGATGGATTCCCATTAATTGATCTTGGTAGGGGAGGGAGACTTCTCCTATGCTTGCATGGAAGAGTAAGTATGAATTGTATGTTCCTCTACTAGAGACCTGAGGTTCTGGGTCATCTCTTTGAGAAGGGAGAGGTCAGCACCCAACCCTCCTC
Organism: Viscum album; assembly: GCA_963277665.1. NCBI lineage: Eukaryota > Viridiplantae > Streptophyta > Magnoliopsida > Santalales > Viscaceae > Viscum > Viscum album. The sequence goes on along the minus strand of OY728139.1, from coordinate 669,804,031 downwards.
CAAACCAAGAACTTCCCAACACTGTTCCTAGGAGAAAGGTCCTTGTGACTGTTGATATAAAAACCCACAAACACTTTATAAATCCCAACCCCATTGTGAAACAAATGTGGGAAACCTCTGACTATGGAAATACAAACCCAAATAGGAGACATGCTGATATGCCTTTCCCAAAGGTTTGATAAGTCAGGAGGTTTTGGTGAAGGTCGCAACTTAGTCCCTTTTAGATAAGGGAACCAAGGAAATAGATACCCTAACATGAATGGATTTTAAAAAGGGTACTTGAGTTGGTCGCATAGGTCCCTCATGCAATTATGTCGCGTAGGTACCCCGCGTTGATGTACCGCGTAGGTATACCACGCAGGTATGGCGCGCAGGTATGCCGCGTAGGTATGAATGATGACTGAAGAATATGTTTTACATAGGAGAACCAAACCTATGTAAAATTTGTAAAAAAACTTTCAAAACATTTTTATCTAGTTTAATTATCTCTTCTCTCAAGGTTTAGAGAGCTACCTGAGACAATTTGAGGGGTCTATGAGAAAGAGCTACGCAATGGGAGCTTCAGAGAGTCTTTCAACTTTTTTTCAGTCCAGAAATGGGGAGACCAAGGGCTCTATTTATAGGCACGGATGGGGCCTGGTCGAAGAGATATTTCCCACACAGTTCTTTCTCATAGCTCCACTGTGCAGGTACTCTGCGTAGGGGCACAAAAAATATTCTATCGCAGAGCTCTGCTATGTAGGTCTATCACGTAGCTCCACCACATAGGCCTGTGAAGCTAGTCTGTCACATAGATCTGTTTCCAATCTCTTTTGGGGTATTTTGATTTTCCTTTGAACTCTTCGAATATTGTTTTAGTATTTGAAATATACAGGGTTCTCTTTATAGTCTCTTTGTTTTCTTAAGTGGTTTCAACAAACCCCCCCCCCCTCAGGATTGGATCTGAAAAATAAAAAGAGGGTCGAGTCCTGAGGTGAATTTGTGTGGAAAAAGACTATGGATCGATTGTTGAATAGTGCAGGTCTACCATGTAGGTACCACGTGCAGATATCCCACGCAACTGTTACATGTAGTCCAAGCACATAGTTCTTTGGTTGTCTATAAATAGGTCTCATCCTTTGTGATTTTCTTCACCTGTGCTTTTCAGAATTTTTGCAGATCTCGTTGCATAGCTCGTTTTCCCAACCCCATCGCATTGTGCTCTCATGTAATTCCCTTGAAATTTCTTCAAGGTAAAATTATTTAAGCGATGGAGCTACGCCAAAGGACTTCATCGAATGAGTTGCGCTAGGATCCTTATCGAAGGACCTATGCAACGGACCTCGTCGAAGAACCTTGTCGAAGGACCTACGTGAACAGTGTCCTTTTCCAAATTTTTGATTTTACTCTTTAAAAATCCAACCTAATAGTGGAAGTTTGGTAATTATTTTGCAGGAAATAATGACTCATTTGATGACCCATTCTGAATAAGCTAAGGATCATCAAAATTAAATGATGAAGATCGTCAGACCAGACTATTATGACATTTTTGAGAGTACTCTTCCTGGGCTATGGAAGGGTTGAATTCCGTACCAATGTGACTATCCACAAAGTCCTTATTTACCCTTATACGGACATGGGATTTTTCAAGATGCCCATGTTCCATTTTTTAAGAAGTACTTTCCAAAGAATTGGTTTCTTCAATACTCCAACTGTAACTGCATGAATATTAGTGCAAGGGGGTTCTAGTACAAGAAGGAACGGTCCCTATTAGTTGCATCCTTCATCATAGTGGTTTCACTCCTGATATGAAGGATCGCATTGTAGAGAAAATACCACATTTCTATGATTCCACTTTTAGAGCTTCTCAAACAGATCAATATAATTGTTGGAAGGAAGACTAGGGTATTTGTTCTGGAGGAGGTGTCAAACCCAAGTGGATGTGGGAATTCTGGGTATGTCGAACTTGTGCAGAATTCAGGAAAGAGTTATCTGACGTTTATATCTATGAAGCTTTCTGTTTGGGGAAAACTTATGTTTATAAAAATGATTTAATTCCTAAATTACTAAGCTGATAGAGTCCATAAATGAATTCCTTTCATTTGACGCATGGTGAAGTTGGTATTAGTCTCTGGGATATTTACCAAATATCTGGGAGTCCCATTCTTGTGGAAATGTATGATGAATTCATTCTACATACTACAACATGGGGTGATGCTACTAGAAAACCACCGTTAGCCCATGAATTATTTAAGATAGAAAAGAATTTACCCAAAGGTAAGAAATATATCCATGCTAGAGTGTGGATGGAAGCCTTCTTAGAACCAATAATAGAGAAAGGTCCAACCTGTGGATGTCCTACTATTTTTCCTTCTGCAGATAATCAGGGAAGTTCATGCACATATTGTCCTATGCTATAAAGGGGTGACTATAAGCACCGGGGCTATAAATTGAAACCCAATATAGATTCAAAAGTACACTTAACTTCCTTCCTTGCTATGTGTCTAAGCATTTATTTTCTTCCAGTCCATGAATCCAAGGGTGGTGTAAGATCAGAGAATTTTATCATTGCAGCTAAATTGGTAGAAGGGAAGTATATTGGGTTAGAAACCATTATATTGGTAATAATTTACCATCTTCTTCTGCATTTATATGATGGGAAGGATCCATTTAGAATTGTATGGACATTCCAAGTGTTGTGGGGCTGGATTGGAGCACATTTTTCTTCATACTCAGTGTTGAATTCAGTTAGAGTTCCCAATGGTCGATTCACCCCATTTTTACAGAAATTTTCTGGTATTCAGCCTCTAAACTTGAGATCTGATGTGGTGCTAAAGTCATTGAATGTCTCAGGAGAATTCAGCTTATTTCCTTTTGGTAACCCACCAGTTGGAGCATTTATTGATGATGGTAAAGAAAAAAATTATGAACTGAGATATTATATGATGGCATTCGGGGATGGTGTATTATCAACCAGGATTGATGGTGAAATTATATGTGAGGCTTATGTCCCCTATAGGTTTTCTTGTCAGTTCAGATGTCTTCAAAAATCAAACACTTTTCCACCCACGTATGTCAGACATGAGAAACACCCAATGGTAGCGCGAAAATTATGGATTCTAACAGCTTTAGAGGTATCCAAATTGTCGATTACGTTACCTCCACCAGATGAATCGATTGGATTGGAGGATGGGTATGCCAAATCTTGGTCTTCATCATATCCTCAAGGGGATTTGACAAAAGGAATATATCGAGTGGTAGCTACAATGACTGTTGCACGTGGAAATAGTGGTAAGAAGTTCAAGTCCAAAGATGATACAAAAGATTCAGAGGTTTCAGAGTCCTCAAAACGTCTTCATAGGAGGTATACCAGGAAGACCAAGGTTACAGAAGTAATACCTCCAACGCCAAGGTAATCCAGTCGTCGCCATCAAATAGAGGTTCCTATCCCATATGTTGAACTTTCTGAAGAATAGAGGCCTGAAGAATCTATCCAATCAGAAGGTGTTGAATCTCCTCCATAATCAACCACACCAAGATTGAATTATGTGTGACCTTCATCCATTCATCATTGGGAGGGTGTAATCCATGATCTTAGGGATGTATGGGCATTCCTCCAACATGGCATTCGAATATCAAATATTGGTGACATCAAGGCACCTTCTGATTGCAATCCGGATAATAACCTGGATGAAGTACATAAGTATATTACGAAGATGGAGGCTTTTATATATGTAACTGATTAAAAAATCCCAACCTCTAAATGAGTATCTCATATGATGGACTTAGGAGTACACAAAGGGGTAATTATCAAATCTGAGGAAGAGTGGGATATTTATGTTAATACTGAGAATGTATTTTCCTTTTTTCTTTTTTCTCAACTCTGATTTACCATTTATCATCATTAATATTGATAAAAATCTATTTATGCATCTTGAATATAGAGAAGGAAGCTCCAGAACAATTCTTGAATCACCTAAGTATGGTCATGCAGGCTCTCCTATTGACACAACAAATGATCCTCCTCAGTCGCCAGAACTTTCTCTAAGAGCAAGAATCATGACTGGGGTAATGGTGATAGATAATCCTCGATCATTACCTAAGGTTTCCCCTGCTAAGAGGAGTGTTTCAATATCTCCCCAATCTTTTGAAAAAAAATGAAAGAGCAATGAGATTGATATGAATTGTTCATCGAAGAAGTAAGTATTTAGGGCATATAATTTTCTCAATACACTCTGGTAACCATGTTTTATCCTCTTGCAGGATTTATGTCACTATCCACTCTCAAGGGATTAAGATATGATTCTTCAAGACCAAAAAAAGAAACCCCATGGGAAACCCAGGTTCATGCTGATGAATCTACAATTTTAGTAGATAAATCGTCAAAAGATTTAGCTATACCTACTCCTGGATCTACTGAGAGTGAGGAAATCCACAGTAAGATTAAATACATTCCTCGGTTACTTTAGTCAGAGGATCCTGAAATAATCAATACTAATATTCCTATTGCTCCAAAAGAAAGGAATTAGAACCTAGGGAAATATGAGATAAATATTGATGTTGACCCAAACTTGAAAAGACATGATGTTGTTGTACCAATTGAAGATTCAATGGAACAAAATGTCAGTGGATCCAATTTGGGCATCAACCAACGTTTTTTGGATACCTTAAATGGTGAGGATGCTATAACATTCCAGGTTGTATGCACTGAAATGATGGACACCCTTAATCCAAATATTGATATTCCAAGTTCCATCAAGAAGTTTGGGGATTTTCACGAGGAATTTCAAGGATGTAAGTCCTTATTCTTGAATTTTCCATACATAATTATTCTTTAACTTGATTCTTTACATCAAATTTCTCCTTATGCATCTTTATCTGCAAGAAATGTCACAAAGGCTCTTCAGGAATGGGGTATTCCACTTTATCCTTCAGTTGGAGCTGGAGAAATACCTACATAGGATCCTCCATCAAGAGATGTTCTAGAGACTTCAAATGTGATAAATGAGAAAACCCAAGGAAATTCCCCTTCTCAAGAAACATCTACTCAAAATACTGAAGCTGAGAATATAGGGGATGAATCCAATAAAGTAGTTGACTTATTATTGGGTAAATATAATCATTTGTATGAATCATATCTATTTATTCCATTTGAAACTAAAAATGACCTTGATTTATCATTTAGGATTATCTTCTCCTAGATCAGAAGGTGAAGCTTCTACTATCCCAAGTGAAGTAGAACAAGGTCTCTCTTTAAGTTACCTGTTTCTAGAGTACATTTTACCTCATGGTAGTGACTCAGATTCAGATTTAGAGATACAATATGCTCTTGGCATGGCACATAAGAAGACATGGAGGCATATCTGGAGCATAATTGCTGAGAATCCTTTAGATGAATTATTGTCCCATTTTTTTAAACTCCCAGCATTATTCTGTGTTTCGGTATTTAGTGGATTTAATTATCGTCCAGTCTATGATGCCATGAAATAGACTATTCACCGATGGTATTAGGAGCATAATCTGCGACAAGATTTTGAAGAGGCTAAAAAACTCATCAATATTGAGGGATTTCAAGATGCAGTAGTTGAGGCGGAGGAAAATCATAACAAGAAATCAATCAAAATTAGCCAAAAAATCAAAGAAACCATGAAGGAGTTGTTATATATTCAACAGCAATCGGATGTTGTTCATAACAAGCTTGACCAGTTGAATCAGACATTGGTAGAAACCCAATCAGAGTGGATAACTGCCATTTCAACTGCTAAGGAATCACTTCGTCAGGTAGATGAGGTTAGAGTTGCTCAGTTGTCTCAACTTCAACAAGCAGCTAATAGGGCTCATGAAGCGGTCCAACAAATGAAAATATGTGTTGAGAGTTTATTCTAAAACATGATAGAGAGGCTCAATTTTGTGTATGGCCCTCTATTTTCATATGAATGAAATAAATTTTGTATTCAATCATATATGTCTTCATTCCTATTTTTCATGATTTCAATATGAAAGGTAAATGATGATAATGACTCCTTTATGTTAAACAATCATTATTATAATGACAAGAATGAAGTGCTCAAAATATTCTTACTAAGTTGATGGACCTGATGAGAATAATTTGATTATTGTTAGGGTTATATGGGTAACCCCAAAAAATTTGTATCTTTTGACCCTTTTCTTCTTCTTTTTTTTATTTCTCAATATTACCTAAATCATACAAAAATTTATGTTTAGTGAGATGAGACTCGACTTTTTTTTAGAGTGCCATTCACAAGTTCTCGATTTAATGAGCACTAAGTCTTTTGTTGTTGGCAGTTTAGAGTCATGAATGTTGGACTATAAAGGGCTAATATTTAAGGTCACATATAGCTTTGACCATAAATTTTTAATTAGATCCCAAACAAAACTTTGTGGCAAAGAATTGCTTTAATATTATTTAAATATTTCTAAGGGTAATCTTGAGTCATGATTTTTACGGTCACCAAATTTAAAACATGTATCATCATAAGGGGTGTCTTTTCCAGGAACGAAGTTACCATTATTTGAAAAACCTATTGTAGGGGTTGTATTATGTAGGGCCAACTGAGGCATATGTTTCATTGCCAAATAGTGGCATCTTTTGACTGATAGGCCTGTTGTATAGGCAACTTATGCAAGGCCACCTAAGGGCATGTGCTGCACAGTCAGGAAAAAGAGTTCTTTGAAGTTTAATATTTTTCTGTTGATAGATAGGGGAAAATATGATTTGGGTGACTCAAGACCACAGTAGGTGGTTTTTCCAAAGAAAGTAATTTTAAGAATGAAAAAGGGCTATTTTAGACCAACATAATTCATGAATTGGAAAACCATTTCTATACAAATTTGGTGTATGAGTAATGGTTAAAATTTATCTGAAAGGGGGTGTTTTTATATCATATTGTGCAGTTTTAAGTCATGTAGTGAGGACATTGGTAATGTGCAGTTTTAAGTCATGCAGTGAGGACATTGGTACTGTGCAGTTTTAAGTCATGCAGTGAGAAAATTGGGTGGCTTTAATTTAAGGTCTTTAACTCTAACCAAAGGTATGAAAAAACTCTCCTAATTTCTTGATAATTTGTTTGGAAACATACTATCATATTCAGGTATGGAAGGGAAAATTGTAAACTATGATTTGGGAATTTCTGGAACTGAGGAATGATATAGGAACAAGGGCTAAAATCATTAGAGGAAGTCTTTTCCAATAACAAAGTTACCATTACTTGACAAACTCGTTATGGGGGCTGTATTATGCAGATCCAACTAGGGAATATGCTTCATAGCCAAATAGTGGAATCTTTTGACTGACAGGCCTGTTATGTAAGAAACTTATGCAAGGCCGCCTAAGGGCACGTGATGCATATTCAAACAAAAGAGCTCTCAGAAGTTTGACATTCTATTGCTAAAAGACAAAGAAAGTTTATGGAGATTCAGATTTTCTGAAGCACAGAGTTTGATTTATGGAGAAAGGTACCTAAATATGGAAAGGCTATTTCCAACCAAGATGTCCAAAGAATTAGAGGAATAAGACTTTTACAAAGTTCTGACCCAAACATAAGAGGTATGGTGTCTATAGTTTTAGGTCATACAACTAGGACCAGAAATGGAAATAATATATAATATGTGTCCAAGTGATTTCAAGGTTATTTCAAATTGTATTGAACACATGGTGAGGGAAATGTGTAAATCATTGTCTTTAAGACTTTCAGATTGTGAGAAAGATAATGAGACAAGTATACTTAAATGACTGATTTAAAATATAGATTCTTGTATATTTTCATCAAGTATAAAAGGGGACATAGGTACTATAACCAAGAATGAAGTTACTATTATTTGACAAACCTGTTATGGGGGCTGTATTATGCAGGTCCAACTAAGGAATATGTTGTATAGCCAAATAGTGGCATCTTTTGACTGATAGGCCTGTTATGTAGACAACTTATGCAAGGCCTTCTAAGGGCACATGCTGCATAGTTAGGAAAAAGAGCTCTCAGGTATTAGAAACTCTATCACCAGAAACCGTAAGAAATATTATGAGGATCTGGAAATATTCAATATTATGAGTGTGAAATATGGAATGGGGTTATTTCCAATACATATGAGAAATATTTGAACCAATATTGTCCATGAGTTTAATGTCCTTTACATAGATCTGACTCATATGTAAAATGGAGACTTTCTTTGTTTCCTCTGAATGAATATGGTGATGTGCAGTTTTAAGTCATGTAGTGAGGACATTTGCACCCCCATAAGGAATTGAAACACATCACTTATATAAAGAAACCCTTTACCCAATTCCTAAGCTCACTTGATCTATGCTCGGTGTGAGAACCCAGGAGTAGTAAGGGTCTCTTCTATAATACAAAGGTGAAACAAATGAAGAATGGGGGTGTTAGATTTCTATGAAGTTTAATGTCATGTGGTAAGGATGAAAAGAATCGATGTGAAAAGAAATAAATATCATAACTGGGTTAAGGGATAAAACCCAAGTTTTACTATATGTCTTGTGGGGGAAAGGATCAAGTCATACATAGTTCTTAAAACATTTCCTATGCAGATTTGATTCTTATACATGAAATAAAGGGTTTCTTTTTATCACGGTTGGGCCCAAGATTGGAGATCTAGGCATCTCTATGTATCTCAAAATAGATGAGAATCAAGCCGTATGTAGTTCTTGAAAAAATCATTCCTTACGCTAATCGAGTTTGACATGAAGAAATATGGGCTTTTGACATGTTCTGAGAGAACGGTATATCTTAAGACATAAAATGGTATAAGGACCAAATCATATATCTTAAGGAAACACTCTGTATAGATCTAATCCATATATAGGAGGAGAAAATAAAATAAGAAGATTTTTTTATTGTGGCTAGGCCCAAAATTGGAGATTTAGGCATCTCTACATATCTCATTGAAAATGAGAATCAAGCCATACATAGTTCTTGAAACATGGTCTCTATGCAGATCTGGCTCAGACATAGGAAAGAGAGGGACTCATGTACTACTAAGGATTAGTGATGATGTCAATGATGTTTGTTTATGGAAGCTTCTAATGTCAAATAGAGAGAACATTAGTTGTACAAATGATGTCATGCAGTTTAACGCCATGCGACAAGGATGAATATGCTATGAATTTTAACATCATGCAGCATGGATGCTTATGGTTATTATACAATTTAATGTCTTGTAACTAGGACATAGGGGCTGTGTAGTTTTAAGTCTTGCAGCAAGGACATTGTACTATATAGTTTAAATTATTGCAGTGAGGATGAAGATGTATAATTACACAAAGTATTTCTTCAAGAATCTCACATTGGTTGGAGTTGTAATGAGCTCTCAATCCATTGAGATTAAGGCATAGGCTCCATTTGAATAGACCTTATGTATGGAATAAGGTCCTTCCCACTTTGGTTCAAGTTTTGGAGGTTTCTTTCCTAGTATCATTGGAGTCCTAAGGACCAATACCAATTATCCTTGAAGGAATGAATGAAGTTGAACTTTCTTATTAAAAGATCTCGCTATTCTGTTCTGATAGACTTCTAGATGATGAAAAATATGAAATCGTTTTTTGTATAACCTTTCTAACTCATTGAATCGTTTCTGAGACCTCTCATATGTAAACAACTGATCACAGATTGCAACTCTAATTGAAGGAAATTTCATTTCAATTGGTAAAACTGATTCGATTCCATATACCAATGAATAAGGAGTTGTTTGGGTAGCAGTACGGGTAGTTGTCCGATAAGCCCATAAAGAATTCAAAATTTTATCAAGCCATGATTTCTTATCTTTATACACCATATTCTGAGGTATATTTGATAGGGTCTTATTTAAGGCCTCTATCTATCCATTGTCCGCCGCATGATAGCGAGGTGAATGGTTGGACTTGATATTATGTTCCTGATATAATTGTTTACTTCAGCAAAACAAAATCAGTGCCATTGTCTGTCAAAATAGTATGAGGGACACCAAATTTGGTGATGATATTAGTTTTGACAAAACTAAAAATGCTTTTAGCTCCGACTTCCTTGAGAGGTATTACCTCATCCCATTTAGAGAAGAAGTCAGTAGCAGTGAGAATATACCTGAACTGCTTAGCTGTGGCTGGAGGATAAGGTCTTACTACATCCATTCCCCATGTGAAAAATGGCCAGGAGTATTTAGCTGTATGTAGAAACTATGGGGGTTGATGAATGAAGTTGGCATGTACTTGGCAGGGATGACATTTTTTAGTGAAATATGTACAATCCTGCGTCATTGAAGGCCAAAAGTATCCAAGCTTTCAGATCTGATCAAAGAGTTTGTGCCCAGATTGGTGGGCACCACAAACTCTGGAATGTACTTCTTTCATGACAGATGTGTTCTCTTCTCCATCAATACATCTGAAGATAATTCCATCAAAGCATCACTTATAGAGGATCTTTTTGTGGTTTGGACTATCATAAAGAGTAAAATTGGCCGCTCATCACCGGATCTTTTCTTTCTCAGCCCTATCTAATGGAAGTACCCCATTTTGAATATATTCTATGATGGATGTTCTCCATCCCGTGGTATGACCATATGGTTCAGAAATAGGGCAAATTTCATTAATTTCCTCCATTCTGGTTTGAACAAAAGGTGAGACCACAGAACGATGGGTTATACTGATAACTGTATCATCCCGATTTGGATCTGCCAAGGTTGTAGCTGCATTAGCCAGTGCATCTTCTTGGGCATTTTTTGATCGCGGGACATAAGACAATGTTGGATCTGAGGGAAATTCATCCATTAACCCTCTAACATAATCACACAAAGGGATTAACTCTTCTTTTCTGATAGAATATTCCCCATTGATTTGTTTCATTACCAATTCTGAATCACCTTTTACCTTTAAATGATCCATTTGCACCTGAAGGGACAATTCCAAACCTGTGATGAGAGCCTGATATTCTGCCTCATTGTTGGTACCACCTTCCGATAATAGGAAGGTGTTAGGGCCAATAGGGGCCTATGTACCCTGAGAGGGGGGGTGAATCAGGGTATGGATATTCTTTTCAAAATACTTCCTGCCCCACTGGATCTTGACCTCTTTGTTACAAGGGTCACTTTGTTTGCTCTTGTGTGTATACTATGCTCAGTTCTTTTCAAGTTTATCTGATGATAATGCTTTGAGTGCAATGCAGAGAAGCGACCAGGCAGACACAGCGATTTTTACTTGGTTCACCACTAAGGGCTACGTCCAAGGAGCATACGCCGACAAGTTGCCGGTTCGTACCAAGATCCACTAACTTCACTAGCTGTGGTTTACAATGTTCGGGCTAGATCACTTCTATGCCCAGGCTCACTGCCTTTACAATGTTTAGGGTCAGCTCACTGCTTTCCCAAGGGTCACTCCCTGTTTCTCTCTCTCTGGCTCACTGCCGGTGGAGAGGATCACCTTCTTCCTCTTCCTAAGCTCACTGCTCTTGGAAGGGATTCACTCACAGTTTATAGACCTGTAGGTCTCTTCATTTCCATGAAGGAATGCATCTTTCTCTGTATGTAGATGCTCTTTTGAAGTTCAACTTTCACCCGTAGATGAATCTCACTTTGCACCGGATGTACCGGGCAACCTCAATTTTTACGCGCAACCCTTACGGTGTCTTGCGCGCAATTTCTATGCTTTGCGCGAAATTCCTTTTTCGCGCAACCTCCAAATTTTACGCGCAGCCTAGAAACTGCCTTGCGCGCAATTCACTGCCTTTGCGCGAAATCCACTTTTCGCGCAACCTTCCTTTTACGCGCCAATCACCAACTTTCTGCGCAGCCTTTGCTTTTCGCGCAATCTGACTTTACGCGCAAACTTTAAGTTTACGCGCAACACCCTTTCAAACTTCAATTTCGCGCACCAGAGCTCGGGTATTTTCTATGTCTTGAACTCTACTGAATGGAGGAGGGTCACTTCATATTTATAGGCAAAATCGACCCCGCGCGAAAAACCCTCCTTGAGCGCGTAATCCGCTTTGATCTTCCGCGCACAAACATTTTCCGCGCACTGCTCCATAATTTCGCGCACCTCATGCCTTTGCCATTTTACGAGCTTCGGACCTCGTAACACCTCTTGCGCGAAATACTTCATCCGCTATTTCGCGCGCCACTTCAATTTTCCGCGCACGCCTCCAAAATTTCGCGCGCCTCATGCCTTTACCGATTTTCAAGCTTTCGTCCTTGAAACATCTTTTGCGCGAAATACAATTTCGCGCAACCCGCTGTTTTGCGCGCCACACTTCAAGATTTCGCGCAACCCTCTAGTTTTGCGCGCCACGCTTGATTTTTCCGCACACCTTCTTCATTTCTCTCTCCTCAACCTTTGCCAACAACATATCACTCCATTTTCCATTGGCGATTTTCAGGCCCAAAAATTTGGCAAACACTGGAAAACGGCGCCACCTTGTACTGCTCTTTTGTACCGCCTCCAGATAGTCCTTTCCTTTGTCAAAGTTCTTTGTCAACATGGAATGTCAACAAATTCTCGGGAACTCGACAATTCTCCATGGAAACCTTCTTTGTCAACAAACACAATCAACCCAAAAATGCTGCAATGCTACCTTGAGGGATTTTTGCCCAACAATCTCCCCCTTTGGGTTTGTTGACAACTCTTCACAACTCTGCTCAGAAATATTTTCTGCACTTTGATACCTCACTGAGTCTTCTTCCAGCTGCTACCACCATTCGCCTCTTGCGATTATGATAGCGTTCAAGGATTCTCTTAACATGTACTCTAAGCCCACATGAGCAATGCTCGGCGTGAGAAACAAGAGTAGAATGAAAAGTTCATCAATGAATCACTTCATGTCAGACCCCAATTGTCGATTCCACCCTGATACCAATTCTTAAAAGAAAAAACCGGTTGTTGAACCACACTGATACCAATTGGTGAATTCTTAAGTTGATACCAATTGTTGATAGCTGGACACTGTCTCACACCATTCCAACACCACTGTTCTGCTTTTATCACGATCCTCAGCTGTCGTGATTTCTATGATTTGATCGATCACGTCTAGCATCGTCAGATTTACAAATCTCTCCCCCTTTCTAATTGCTCCCCCTTTCTGGCTGCTCCACCTGTCAGCTTCTCCCCGTATCAATTATGATTTATCAAATCTCCGCACTATTTTCTCCCTTGAACAAACACTTTTCTCCCCCTTTGTCAAGCACTTTTCAAGCACTTTTCTCCCCCTTTGTCAACGAACCCAAAGGTCACGCCTTTGTAGTCTGTAACATAGTAGAGAACACATATCAGCACATTAGGGAAAAACACACCATACCTCGGGGAGAGGGGGGGGGGGACCCACACCCACACTATTTCAAGTGCGGGGAATCGACTGAACTCCCAGAGCCAGTCGATGCCTCTCAAAAGCTTCCTTGGGTAAGGCCTTTGTCAGAATGTCTGCAACCTGTAGTTCTGTAGGCACGTACTCCAACTTTACAATTCCCTGCTCAACCTTCTCCTTGATAAAATGATACTTAATCTCAATGTGCTTTGTCCTTGAATGATGGACGGGATTTTTGCTAAGATTTATAGCACTTGAGTTGTCACACTGGATTCCGATCGGAGACTTCACTTCAACTCCCATATCTTCAAGCTGCTGCTTCATCCACAATAACTGTGTGCATGCTTGAGTGGCCGCAATATACTCAGCTTCTGCGGTGCTTAATGAAATGCAATCCTGCTTCTTGCTTAACCAAGCAATACATAGTCCGCCAAGATAAAATGCACCACCTGACGTTGATTTTCTATCATCTGCTGAACCGGCCCAATCTGCATCAGTATATCCCAATAACTCTGTCTGAGATTTGTCGTTGTATGTCAAGCCGAAGTCCACCGTGCCCTTGATATACCGAAGTATTCTTTTCACTGCAAGCATGTGACTTTCCTTGGGATTACTCTGATATCTCGCTGCTTGGCATGTGGCAAAAACAATATCAGGCCTTGTTGCGGTTAAGTACAACAGACTTCCAATGATTTGCCTGTATTCTGTGATATTGACTGCCTTGCCATCCTCATCTTTTGATAATTTCATCCGGGTAGCAACCGGAGTCTTCATTTCCTTGGAATTATCCATTCCAAACCTTCTTAGGACCTCCTTGGCATATTTGGATTGAGAAATGAAAGTTCCATTCCTTCCTTGTGTCACCTGTAGACCAAGGAAAAACGTTAGCTCTCCAATCATTGACATTTCAAACTCATTTTTCATGAATTCAGAAAACTGTCTGCACTGAGCTTCATCTGATCCACCAAATATTATGTCATCGACATAAACCAACACCATCATCCTTTGATTACTGTCATTACTGAAATAGAGATTGTAATCAACTCCTCCACGCTGAAAACCAAGCTTCTTCAAGTACTGATCAAGCCTTGAGTACCATGCCCTTGGTGCTTGTTTCAGCCCATACAATGCCTTCTTCAGCCTGCAAACTTTGTTCTCATCCTCATGAATGAGAAAACCATCTGGCTGCTCAATATACACCTCCTCTTCCAGAACCCCATTCAAGAATGCGGATTTGACATCCATCTGGAACACTTTGAACTTCCTTTGCACTGCGATGGCTAGGAATAATCTTATTGTCTCCAGCCTTGCAACCGGTGCAAATGTCTCATCAACATCAATTCCCTCGATTTGGGAGTACCCCTTGCACACTAGTCGTGCTTTGTTCCGAATCACTGTGCCATCTTCATTCATCTTGTTGCGATAGACCCATTTGGTCCCAATGACATTCTTGTCCGCTGGCCTCGAAACAATCTCCCATGTCTGGTTCTTCTCAATCTGATCAAGCTCTTCGTTCATGGCCTGAACCCAGTTTTCATCTTCAGCTGCATCAGAAAAACATTTCGGCTCCACTTGAGACAAAAACGATGCTTGCTGTGATGATTTCATTCTTCGAGTCTGAACTGGATCTCACTGATCACTGATGATAGTCTGCCTGTCAATTTCAGCTCGATTCTTTGTATTTTGTGCAGATAAGGATTTTACATCCTTGTACTCATCATCAGTATCTTATTCTGAGTCACTCTCATCCACTTCTTCTCCCCCTGTGTTGCTTTCTTCCTCAGCACTTTCGTCAGGAAATTGTTCACTGACTCATTTTTCAGTGGCTTCATTTCTTTCAGCTACTTTTCGCAGCTTCTTGGTATCCTGAAAAACAGTCAGCTGATACCACAATGTTAGATCAAAATAAATAAGCATGAAATGCTTGATCACTGCTGCTTCTCTCATAGTATGTCTTCTCTCGATAGACAAATCTTGAGCTGGGTCATCCAATTATTTCCTTGATGGATCTGGCATCTGATTTTGTTGTTGAATGCTCCCCCTATGTTATGCAACACTTCCTGGGGTTAGGCCCAACAGTTTAGAACCATAACACGTATTTTCCTCCTGCATCATTCGTTCTCATCTTCCAATCAGATTTGAGCCACTAACAAAATCTCTAAGCCTACGGAGTTGAAACTCGGTGTAGGAAACAAGAGATAAAGTTAATAACACAATCACTTCCTATTGTGCTCTGTTGCTCTCCTTCTTCTTCAACTCTAGTATCTGATTTGAATCAATTGAAACTCTAGAGCATATCATTTCTCCACTTCGCATCCTTAGATGCCACTTCCCCTTGGATTGTATCTCCCTAAAACCTGAAACACAAGAATCATCAGTTAATAGCATTTATATACATAGGGAGAGGGGATGTCTTCCAAATTCCTCAAGATGAGGATTGTGGTTGATCCTGATGGGTCAACCATTTGATTCTTTCTTGAAGAGTATCACACTCTTTCCTTGCTTCTTCTAGCTGCCTAGCCAACTTCAACTGTTCTGGCCATATGACTAGGCATTCTTTTCTCACATTCTGAGGTTTAGACCAACTGGTACACATTTTGGTCTTTGATGTTCTACTGAAATTCCATTTCCCTTGATTGTTTCTCGGTGCAGGAATCTCCTTTCTTGTCATCTTCCCCGTCTTCTTTGTCCATTGCAGGGATCTGCCTTTTTCTTCCACTTCTCGTTGCGGGGCGAATTTTGCAATGCATTCTTTGCTTATCTGCCTTTTATCAGATTTATGAGTCGCCACCCTATTTTGCATTGGTGGTGGGTCCTCCATTGAACGTTCATTCTTCTTTATCACAACTGGAGTAGATCTCCCCTTAATCTTCCAGGTTTGTTCACATTCTCTCCTTGAGAGTTGTTGTGAGCACGCTAGAGGAGGTGACTGATACAACTTTCGTTCAGCTCCATGTGATTTCCCCGAGGCTTTAAGCCTATTCTTCTCCTTACCACTTTGTCTCCCAGTACAGGCTTCTTTCTTGTACACTTCTTGTGGTGGAGATCTCTTTTCTTGTTCCTTTCCCTTTCCTGCTTTCTTCTTACTGCAATGTCTCGCCCTGTGGCCATAGTGAGAACATATAAAACATTTTCCCTCAAAGACATACCTCATTTCATCATCTCTCTGCTGAGATGTTGATGCCCCTTTATTTCTTCTTTTGATATTGGGCTCCTGAGCTTCCTGACACATACTCATTGTGTGTCCCATTCTTCCGCAGTAATAGCATCTAACATATGCTTTCCTCTGAGAGACTCCTCTCTCTGATTTCTCATGATGCTTCTTCTTATTCTCAGATTTAGTAATGTCTCTATTTTCACACCCTGAGATGTATTCCAGAGCCTCTGAACAGAAGCTTGATGTGTGGCCATGAATCCCACAAAAATAGCACATGTCATCACTGCTTTTTGTATCTGTCCTTTTAGGCCTATCTCCAGCACCTATAGGATTTCTTTCCCATCTAGAACTGTTCATAGCTCTCTTTCTATCTTGCACGGGAGGGGATTCATCAAATCCGATACCAGCTTTTCCGAAACTTGCTGGTCTTTGAGCTGAGAAAATATTCTGTTGTTTCTCTTCAGAAATAGCATACCTATTCTTCATTTTATCATCACTTGTCGAAGGATGATCAAATAGCAAGTGTAAGGCATCCTTCATTTTTGGCATTCCTTTAGCATTAGATTTTTCCACATCCTTCTTTACTAATTCTAGATCCTCTTCCAACTTTTTAATCTTCGTCTCCCTTGATTCAAGTTGGACATCCAGTTCTTTCTTGAGAAGCTTCCCATTACTCACCTCATCTTCTAGTTCCTGTGTGAGCTTTTCCACCATTGCACTTTTCTTCACTACTTTTAATTTTTCCTCAGAAACAGATTTAGAGACAGATTCATTCTCTTGTTGAAGGCTTCGATTGTTCTGAACTTCTTCAGACAACTGTGCTGCTAGATCATCATTTCTAGCTTTCAGATTCTGTACTTCATCTGACTTTTGATTCTCTTCATAATCATCAGCCTTTTGTTTTCCTTTCATTTTAGCCAGCTTCTGTAATACCTCACCTTGAGAATCATTCTTCTTTGTTAGGTCAGTAACTATATCGATAAGCCTTTGATTTAAGCCTCTTAGCTTGTTGACCTCAGTTTCCAGAGCATTGATCTGTATGCCTTTAGAATTAATTTCTTCAGTGGATTTCTGATCCAATTCTTTAGTCCCATGGACAACATCCACCTTTTTGTTCAGGCCATCGATCTCTCTTTTCTGTTCTTCAACCTTCAGCTTATACTTACTAACGGATTCTGAGTTCTCTGATGTTGATAAATTAAGTTTCTGAATTTCTTCCATCAGCTCAGATTTCTCTTCTTCCTGCTGCTGCATATAGAGTTTGGCATCGCGAACAATTTTGTTAGCTTTCTTGGTTTTGGCCCTCCAAACATCTATCTCTTCCAGAGCAGCCTCCAACTCAGCTCGCATATCAATTCTTCCTTCAATTTCTTCTTCTTCATCGTCAGTGGTTCCAACGTCACTTGGAAAGTCAGGTTCTTCACTCATTCCATCAACATCTTTGAATGAGTAAGTATTTTTGTTGTATGATTTATCCAAATCATTTTTCTGTTCACTACATGATTCTTTCAGTAAGCTATTTGATTCTTTTATTTGAATCACACTTTTTCCAAAAACACTTCCACACTGAGGGATACCACCTGACTTCTGATTCTTCTTTGAAGATTTTCTTTTTCCCATGGTAGACCGAGATAAGCGCAAACAATATCTTCAACAACACAGATCGACTACACAAAGTTGAAGCAAACAAATCTGATAAAAGCAACCAGTCCCTCTGATACCAATTGTTAGGGCCAATAGGGGCCTATGTACCCTGAGAGGGGGGGTGAATCAGGGTATGGATATTCTTTTCAAAATACTTCCTGCCCCACTGGATCTTGACCTCTTTGTTACAAGGGTCACTTTGTTTGCTCTTGTGTGTATACTATGCTCAGTTCTTTTCAAGTTTATCTGATGATAATGCTTTGAGTGCAATGCAGAGAAGCGACCAGGCAGACACAACGATTTTTACTTGGTTCACCACTAAGGGCTACGTCCAAGGAGCATACGCCGACAAGTTGCCGGTTCGTACCAAGATCCACTAACTTCACTAGCTGTGGTTTACAATGTTCGGGCTAGATCACTTCTATGCCCAGGCTCACTGCCTTTACAATGTTTAGGGTCAGCTCACTGCTTTCCCAAGGGTCACTCCCTGTTTCTCTCTCTCTGGCTCACTGCCGGTGGAGAGGATCACCTTCTTCCTCTTCCTAAGCTCACTGCTCTTGGAAGGGATTCACTCACAGTTTATAGACCTGTAGGTCTCTTCATTTCCATGAAGGAATGCATCTTTCTCTGTATGTAGATGCTCTTTTGAAGTTCAACTTTCACCCGTAGATGAATCTCACTTTGCACCGGATGTACCGGGCAACCTCAATTTTTACGCGCAACCCTTACGGTGTCTTGCGCGCAATTTCTATGCTTTGCGCGAAATTCCTTTTTCGCGCAACCTCCAAATTTTACGCGCAGCCTAGAAACTGCCTTGCGTGCAATTCACTGCCTTTGCGCGAAATCCACTTTTCGCGCAACCTTCCTTTTACGCGCCAATCACCAACTTTCTGCGCAGCCTTTGCTTTTCGCGCAATCTGACTTTACGCGCAAACTTTAAGTTTACGCGCAACACCCTTTCAAACTTCAATTTCGCGCACCAGAGCTCGGGTATTTTCTATGTCTTGAACTCTACTGAATGGAGGAGGGTCACTTCATATTTATAGGCAAAATCGACCCCGCGCGAAAAACCCTCCTTGAGCGCGTAATCCGCTTTGATCTTCCGCGCACAAACATTTTCCGCGCACTGCTCCATAATTTCGCGCACCTCATGCCTTTGCCATTTTACGAGCTTCGGACCTCGTAACACCTCTTGCGCGAAATACTTCATCCGCTATTTCGCGCGCCACTTCAATTTTCCGCGCACGCCTCCAAAATTTCGCGCGCCTCATGCCTTTACCGATTTTCAAGCTTTCGTCCTTGAAACATCTTTTGCGCGAAATACAATTTCGCGCAACCCGCTGTTTTGCGCGCCACACTTCAAGATTTCGCGCAACCCTCTAGTTTTGCGCGCCACGCTTGATTTTTCCGCACACCTTCTTCATTTCTCTCTCCTCAACCTTTGCCAACAACATATCACTCCATTTTCCATTGGCGATTTTCAGGCCCAAAAATTTGGCAAACACTGGAAAACGGCGCCACCTTGTACTGCTCTTTTGTACCGCCTCCAGATAGTCCTTTCCTTTGTCAAAGTTCTTTGTCAACATGGAATGTCAACAAATTCTCGGGAACTCGACAATTCTCCATGGAAACCTTCTTTGTCAACAAACACAATCAACCCAAAAATGCTGCAATGCTACCTTGAGGGATTTTTGCCCAACAGAAGGAATAAGGTAATATTGCCTTTTCTGGGGAAATAAGGACAATTCCTAACCCAACTTTTTTGAGTTTAGGGTTTTCCATTCTCTTCCATGTTGGACTTCTAAAAGCACCATCAAAATACATTTCCCATGTTTGGGAATTATCTTGAATAGAGAAGACCTCTTCATCAGGAAGTTCAGTATTTAATGATCTATCTTCCGCAGGTGGATGCTCAGCAAGGAATTCAGCTAGAGCTTGGCCTTTTATTGCCTTTTAAGGCACAAACTGGATATCAAACTATTGAGAAATAACCACCCACCGTGCCAGACGCCCTGTTAGCATAGGATGACTGAAGATAAATTTAAGTGGATTATTACGAGATACCAATTGAACCTCATGATGTTACAGGTAGTGTCTTAATTTCTTAACTACAAATATTAATGTCAGGCAACATTTTTCAATATTTGGATATCGAGTTTCCGCATCAAGCATAGTTTGACTGAGATATTAAAGGTTGTTTTCATTCCCAGCATCATTCTTTTGGGCGAGGAAGGCACCTAGTGATCGCTCTAAATCTATCACGTAGAGAATAAGTGGTCTTCCTTCAATAGGTGGAATCAATACTGGTGGACTCAAGAGATATTTCTTGAGGGTATCAAATGCTTCTTGGCAATCTTCAGTCCATTGGTAGGTAACTCCCTTCTTCATTAATCTGGTGAAGGGAAAACACTTGCCTTCCAAATTAGCGATGAAGCGACGAATATAGGCCAAGTGTCCTTGGAATCCTCTTAATTATTTCAAATTTTGAGGAGGTGACATACCAATGATTTATTTTTTTTTTCTCAAGATCAACTTAGATACCACGATGGCATATAATGAAGCCCAAGTAATTTTCCTAAGGTTACCCCGAAAGCACATTTCAAGGGGTTTATCTTAAAACTGTTTTGCCAAAGTTTATTGAATATAGTCTCCAAATCAGCCAAGTGATTGGAACATTGTCTGTATTTGACCACCAAATCATCCACATAACATTCAAAAAAATTCCCCTAAAAAGGTTTGAAGATATGATGCATGGCACGTTGGTATGTTGCACCTTCATTCTTTAACAGAAAGGGCATTACCCGATAGCAAAACACACCTTGAGGGGCTCTGAAGGCTGTAGATTCTTCATCCTATAGGTCCATATAGATTTGATTATACCCAGAGTATCCATCCATAAAGGAAATAGCTTCCTAGTCAGTCGTTGCATCAATTAGAAGTTTTGTAATCGGAATTGGAAAATCATATTTAGGACAATGTTGGTTAAGATATCTAAAATCAATGCAGAATCTAATTTTCCCATTCTTCTTTTTCACTGGGACAATATTGTCTATCCATTTGGGATACTGAACTTCCCTTAAAAATTTAGCCTTTATAAGCTTATCAACTTCAGCTTCAATTTTAAAGGCATGAGTTGGGTGTGTTCTTCTTGATTCTTCCTTGAATCTACGATGTTCTTATGGAAAACCTAAATGATGGGTGGCTACATCAGGATTAAGATCTGGCATTACTGTATAATTCCAAGAAAATATATCTCAATGTTTCTTTAGAAAGGAAGTATACACCTCTTGCTCTTCAAAGGTCATGGTCGTACTAATTAGAGTGGGGCGTGGATTTTCTTCTGTACCCAGATTTATTTCTCTGATCTCATCCATATTGGTAGAGACACATTCCTCAAATGCTGGAGGAGCATCCCTGAGATCTTCCTATTCTTCTTCATTATGTATTACCTCTTCTATTTCCACTTGTATAGTAGATGACGAGGAAAAACTCCCAGAGTTAGGGGAGGAATCGGTATTTGAACATCTCGAAGAAGAGGCCACCATATAGGACCCCACTGATGACGAAGGGTCTTCCTGTGGTAATAAAGAGGGATTGATGGATTTAGAATCGACATCTTTGTCTTCCTCTAGCATTGCTACAATTTCTTCTACTCTGATTAATGAAGTAGAGGCTTGTTGTAGTTTAGAAGATGAAATTAAAACATCTCCATTTAGGCTTTCATCATTTCTTGGTGGATCAATAATTTCTCCCATGTTGTCAGGTTCAGTTTCCATAATTGAAATTATGGAAATTACAGGACAACTCTTTGGATTTGGTTTTACCCTTTCAACTTAATTGATGTGTAACACATAATTTGTACTCAAATGTATGAATGGATTTGCTGGGATCTTTTCCAGTCCATTTGGAGTATTAACTCTGGTTATCTCCTTTTTCATGGGCTCCATTCCTTTTGTGTGATAAAACTCTGCATCAATGTATTGAAATTCACATGTTTTGAACAAATCCTTTTCACCATACAATGTACCAATTTGACCATTGAAATAGTACTTTAGACATTGGTGGTATGGTGAAGGTATGGCTACATGTTGATGCAACCAAGGCCTTCCAAGAAGAATATTGAAGGTTGTGTCCTGACGAAAAATCATGAAATCTGAATTAGACACAAGATCTCCAAACTGAGTTGTGAGTGTAATCACGCCCAGAGGCTCTTGTTCATTCTTGTAATATCCTTGCAACATTAAAGTGGAAGGAGATAAATTAGATTTAGTCAAACCCAATCGATGAAGTGTATGAACGGGAATGAGGTTGACCCTAGAGCCATTATCAATGAAGGCTCGTCGGATGTCTACATCATTGACCTTACCAGACAAATAAAAATGTCTGATATGTCCATATACAACATTATCTTCGTCTTCATCTTCATCTGTAAAAGATATGACTACATGAAATTCTGTAGGATCATTCTCTATACAGTAAACCTCAGCAGCAGCAACTTTAGTTTCAAACTCTTGAGGACTTGACAAAGCCTCAATGAGTGCCTCTCGAAGATCTTTTGATAGATTCAAATCATCTAGAATTGAAAACTTGGCCGGTACTTAGGCCAATTGTTTCAAGACATCATACTTTTGTTCCAAAGGTCTACGTTTCCCCACATGGAGATGTGGTTTTGAAAGTGCTTTGAAAGTTGATTCTTTTGTTGTAGATGTACTCTGTGTTGGAGCAGAAGCTGGAAATACTGATTTCTTTGGTAAATTAGACTGAATAGGTCTATTCATTTGTTGAGAGGAAGACAGTGTGACTTCTAATCGGTCTTCTAGAATAATTGTGTCAGAACCAAACCTGTCTTTTATGAAAGAAACTCCTTGTTCCTATTGATCCCACTGAAGGGCCCTTACACAAGTTTTTTCCACATATATGGTTCTATTAGGGGTAAAGTTAAAATGGTGGTTTCTAGAATTCCCACATCTTCCCCTGTATCCTCAACCTTGGCCTCTTCCTCTTGTTCCCCAATTAGGTACAAGGAATTCTGGCTTATTATAATCAGAATCACCATTGGCATAAGGATTTGTTGAATGGATAACATTAACAAAACCAAATATTAGTTCTTCATCTGACGAAGATTCTTCTGGACAGGTTAATTCTGGTTGTGCCATTTGGTAGGGCAGTACCCATGATTTTGAAACAGATGGCATAAAATCTTCCAAGGTCAAGGACAACTTTGACCTTGACACGATCTCATCTTCTTCTGACTACTCTTTTTCCTTAAAATCACTTCGCTTTATTGAGGAATTCCCTTTTGATGAAGGTGGTTTTGTTATGGAAATAGTGGAAAAAGACACAATCAGTTGTTTCAACTATGTTCATAAAATGGAATGAGTCTGGTTGATCATTTTCCTGATCATCCAATCATCATATTTCTGCACATTTTTACTTTTTACCTCTTTCCATTCTCCATCTTCCTCTAGATTGGTAGCAGTAACACATGCTACTTGAGCTGATGAACTTTTCAATTTCACTTGTCCAGATTCTACCATATTTTGCAGAAGGTCTTTTAAAACAAAGCACTCCTTAATGGGGTGTCCCAATATCTGGTGAAAGGGACAATAATTCAGAAGATCTTCATCTCCTTCTTTATTTTGTTTCTTTGGCCTTGGAAACTGAACCAATTTGTTTTCTAGTGCTGAGATGAAGTAATCAAGAACTTGTTCATTCCTAAAAGAATAAACTTTATTCTTTAATTCCACAAACTGTTTCCACCTTTGATCTCTTTGATTGTCTTGACGAGGCAGCTGTTGATGTTGATACTCAGGAGGCGGAGCCCTTCGATATGATGAAGGTCTTGAAGTAGAAGAAGGTATAGGTGCCTACTTGAGTGTGATTGTATCATATTTTTTCTTTCCTATCCTTCTCCTCGAAGCTGATAGAATTGCATGAATTTTAGCCTTAGTTTCTATAATAGAGTTTTATATCTGTTGAGCGATTGAAGTAAGGTCTTGAAACCCTCCTGTGTATTTCATAGGGATCAATGGTGTGTATAATTCATCACGTATATTTGCCACACAAATTGGTAGCAACTCTTCTTGAGGTAGTGCTAGACTTAAGGAATATGTTAATCCTTTCCATCATGCAATGAAATCTGAAACTCTTTCATTCTCCCTTTTTTTACAATTGGTAAGATCAAAAACTGTCGTCTTTGGTAGTCTTGAGCTAAATTGAAGAAGGAATTTCTGACAGAGATCTTCCCATCCATTAATTGATCAAGATTGAGAACTTGTATACCAGAAAAAAGATGGTCCTTGTAATGATTGCACAAAACACCTAAGCTTAACTGCTTCTTGTTGTTGAGAGGTTCCCATCATAGGATCACAACGAGAAAAAAAATGTGTTAAGTGTTTTTCAGGATCTCCCGAACTATTAAATATTGGGAATGTGGTATTCACGGAATTTGGTGGGGGAGGAATTGCATCCACCCATTCAGGGTAAGCTCTCTTTTCCGGCTAAACTAGTGCACGTCATTCCTCTATAGCTTCCAATCGAGTCATTAATACCTCAATTGTGTTCATAATCATTTGGGGAACATCCAAATGAGCTAGAACCTGTGCGGTTATAGAAACTAGAGCTTGAGATGGTGCAACGACCAGTAAAACCACTAATGGTGGTGCTGATATCTACCTTGGATAACCCATGGGAACAGGTCTATCAGGATGTATATGGTCCTACCTTGATTGTGTACTCAGTGGAGGGAATTCATTATCCGCATTTGTAGTTACTAAAAATCCTCTTTGTTGAGGAGATCCTATAGGATTTTCAAGTTGAGGACTTTCATGGGGAGTATGTCCAGAAGAAATGTTGTTTTGAAGTAATTTTGTATTGAGTCTTTTCAACTCCTACATTTCCTCTTCTTACTGTGAAAATATCTATTCAAGTGAAAGATATTGACCTTCTATAGTGGAAAAGTGATATAAGATCTGACTTTTTCCTTTCCCTTTGATAGATACCTTTCAGAGAGGGGGGAGTTGGTTATTTGAAGGCATACCTAGATTCTGGGTAAGCCTATGGTTTCGGGTGTACACACCCTCTTCATTTTCCTCGGTGTGTACCACATTATGGACAAGAACTTCATCTTATGATTCCCTTGAACTAGATTTATTTTCTGGAGGATCTTTTTTAATGGTGTTAATGAAATTTACTGACGTGTAATGCATTGATGGCATTCTATTAGTGTTTCTACTAGATCGTCTTCCTTTGTGTCTTCCATGAGACTTTGTTCTCCTATATGAAGAATTCCCTGGAACTGTTTGGCAGATAGCAACCCGAAGGGAATCATTGGATAGTTCAGGTGTACGCTTTCCTTGTGTCTTCTTTCCTAATCGGGAGAAAACTGACTTCCATTGAGGAGGGGATTGCAGATGTGAAAAAGCCCCCAGCCCTGCTAGCTGGGGCTATTCCTGTTCTTCTTATTCAAATCTTTGAACATTGTTTAATGAATTTGAAGATTGAATTAGATGATCCCCCATCCTTGCAAGATGGGGTGATTCTTGAACTGTTATGGCTGAAATTCGTGCAACTGCTCTTCTGATTTTGTGGATTTTGGTTCGGACATTAGTTGGGCGCATCATCCAACAATCACTTAAATCGCCTACTCAAGATTCTCATATTCTTGATGTAAAAGTAACTCAACAACTTATTTCCTTTGGGCCTGATTTTGATGAGAACTGGTTGAGGCCTGTTCTTGAGCATACATTTGATTACATACAAAACCTATTTATTGTGGCTGACCATGGGCAATAACATTGCATGAGACCACTTTTGTCGGACTTTGCTGATTTTGGAGTGCAGTAAAATGTAATGCTCCATATGCACCCCATCCTCTGATATGAACAATAGATGGGGAATTAGAAATCAACTGGCGTAGCCTCTTTAGAACATTGAGACATGTACATTGAAGGGTTCTCTGCTGTTTTTTAACCTTGGGATGTTGGGAAACTGAGAGAGATGCCAAGTCAATTTGGTGGTGAAACCCTTCTATTACCTTTACATGATTTTGATATTCATCATATGGTAATACTTTGGTTTTCAAATGACGAAGAGTTTTCCATAATTTGAGATTAATGTCATGAATGCAATCTTCTGTCATCAATTATGGAATGTTATAGTGAGAATTTTCCAAAGGCCAAAACATGACTGGTATTTCTCCTTTAACTAATTGTTTCCTCATGTTTAACATATCTTCATCATCTTTCACTAGAGGTTTCTCCACTTGGTCTGACCAAAGTGGATGATCTGTATTAGAAGAAAAATGACCCAAAGGAGGTTTGTAAAATTATTGTTCCCTTAAGATGTCTTCTGTTTGAGAAAGTGTTTCACCTGTAAATGACAAGGCATCAGACATGATTGGCCTTGTGTTTTCAAGTGCCTCGAGATAGGAGGGATTTCTTATCGTTAAATTGTCAATTATGAAATTGTCTTGACAATGTGAAATACTACTGTGGATAGGACTTTCACAGCGAATACCATCATGGGGAGGATCACCATGATGGATTACAGTAAGAGATAAATCTTCTTGCTTCTTGGTCTTTTGACCACACTGAGGGTTGTTGTGGATCTATCCGGAGATAGGCACTTTGGATTGACCGAATTTTCATGAAGAAAGCCTTCATGATGAAGTGTCTGAAGAGGAAATTCAGAATTACAACTACCACTCTCAAAATTTGGTAATGAAAGGGTAGAATCTTAAGCTGCAACAGATAAATGTTTGAGGGCTTCAAGAACTCCAGTATTAAGAGGAGCCAAATCGCAGCTTGAATCTTGATTTTCCAACAATTCTTGGAGAGAATTCTTCTTGGATGTTCTCTTATACTTATTTGGGTCCACTTACTGTGAAAAGTGGTTATCATGGGTAGGTATATGTCCCTACCTGGGATTGGTTACCGGAACAGACCGATTACCTCCAATTGGAAAGGGTGTATGTTCCTGATCTTGTTGTCTGTATAATATGGGAGATTATGCCCCATGACCCTCCTGGACTGGAACAGAGGTGTGTATCTTCTCTGAGATGGCATGTCGATGTGTCATCCCATGTGTGGGGACATATTTATGTGGTTGTTCCCTTGATACTGTTGAAGTAGTTGTTAAAATATCCTGGCATGCTTCCAGAATATGGGTAGGGATATGTGTATGCCCTTTCACCATTGATAAGATGTGTTTGGTGACTTCAGAGGTCGGGATGGGAATATACATCCATTCAGTATCGGGAGTAGGTGTATGTTCTTGCTCCTGTCCTCATTTTCTTATCAATGGATATTGACAGTACTCATGCATGGGGGAAAAGAGTTGGGTCTACCCTAAATTTGTCATCGAAGCTTTCTGACTGACTTCTCTGGGTGCTACCAAATGAGACTGTTGGTAGACTTGATGAACATTGGAAGGTGTATGTAACTGCTGTCTATTTCCCATCAAGTATGGTTAACGGACTTCCTTCAATACTGTAAGACGAGACTGCTGACAGAATTGGTGATTGTAAACAGGTGTATGTTCCTGTTTACCAGTTTCCACCACATTAGATTGGAGGGCTTCTTTAAATGCAGTCAGATGAGCCTGCTGATTGACTGATAACTTGTAAGAAGGTGTATGTTCCTATTCATGGTATTCCACCAGGTTTATCTAGTGGGATTGGTGGGTTGCTATCAGACGAGTCTGCTGAGCAGCAAAATTAGGACGGATGGGTGTATGTGTCCGCTCGTTGTTTTCCATCAAGTTAAATTGATGGACTTATCCAGAGGAGGTAGAGGTGAGAACCTGCTCCCTGTTGACCAGACGTTGTCCATGGAGGTTCTTCTTGCATGCCCGGGTCTGAGAGACCTAGGCCAAACATCTAGAGGTAACACCCCCATCATTTTGGGGGTTCATTACCATGTGATTTTTCTGGCGGCGATTGCTGATGGGAGTCCTCAGGAAGGAATCCTACATTCTTGGATTGAGGCCTTGAGTGACCTCTTGATCCACCTCCCTGTAGTACAGGAGGGATTTATTGTTGTGTTTTGGGGATAAGGACCTAAAATGGTTGAAGATGGTGGTTGGCACCGCCTGCTTCTTGATCATTAGTCGTCGTTGGCCAGATGATCAAGGATTGTTATTGGACTGGAGGGCCTGTCGAGCAGCCTCCAAAGTCGGGATTGTACTGTGATGGTGATATTCCTTTACCAACACATTAGAGACCCAACATTGAAGATGTTGGGTTGGTGATGATGACCTTCCTATGGATGTAGATCCAGCTTGAGCAGCAATCAGGAAGTTCACAGATATTGTCTTGGAGAAATCCATTCTTTGGGTTGAAGGGAGTTTTGTGGAAAACATGAATACAACAACAAGCTCTATTAAAGAAACATATTTTCATATGGATACATGTGTGATTGATTATTTTATCTGGCCTTCCTTTATCAATTGATAGGGTCCTAACAAGTGGGTAACATTATTAACTTGGTTAAGGATTCACGTCGGGTTCACCATTTTTGTTTCATAGTTCCTTGAAACGTGTGTTCTATTTTTAAGAATCACTGTTTCCAGGAGGTTTCCATTAGATTTATTCATGGAACGAGAAACTTCCAACAGTTCTTTATCCAAAGGGGACCTACTTTCCAAAGGCAGGCATTCGTTAAGTTTGAACTTTACGATACTTAAGAACGTGCATTGGTCGAGAGGATGGGAGGTCGAATTCATCACACCCTTTTGGGGGGGAATTATTATCTACTGTGAGACTCTCTTTGTAAATTTAAAATATTTTCATGAATACTTATTAATTCACCAATTATTTCATAAGTATCCCTTGGAATTTATAATCACTTATTAACATGTGTAAAATTTAGAATCATCAGTATTCATTCACGGTTCTTAGTTAATGGAAATATTCATATGTATTCGAGGTTTTCCATAAATGCTAATATACTGCTTAGAGATTATTTTAATCATTGTTGTGATGATACTGTTTTCTAAGCCACTCAGTGGATCACTCTGGAATTTATTGTCATCCAGGGAGACGAAGGTTTTTTTTGATCTTGGGATCATACCCATAAGATGGGATACCTACGTATCCTTGTGAAAGGAATCAAAACCCTCATAGTTCGGTGCCACTGAATGGGACACATCATAACTTTTAAGGTCATGTAATAAGGACCTCTAAGCGGAAGGTGCTTAGTCAAAACTTAGTGTGGGACTTATACTGAAGCATCCCAATAAAGGATGTGGGTTTCCAAGTAGATCAGACCCTATTGGGAATATGGCCCAAGGAGAACAAGGTTGATTTGAAGTATTGGGTTTGAACCTCAAGGAGGTTTTCTACGTATCCCGCATGGATGGGAATCAAATCCCATGTAGTTCGATAATTCTCAGAGGAGAGTATGATCCTTTGAGAGAAATCAGTTTGGGATTACTTCCTGAAAAGGATTCCTTGATGACTTGGGGGTTTAATTTGGGGCTTATTCCAAAGGAGGATGCCCAGATTAAGGGACTTAGGGTTGGATTCCTGAGGAGGATTTCTAGTGAGCTTGGGTCTTGAAAAGGGCTTCCTACGTATCCCAGTCATGGTGGGAATCAGAGTTCTCATAGTTCCTTCATGGGTGTTTGTGCACATGTTGTAACCATCATATATCTCTAAGCCCATGTGTGTCACGACCCGTCCTCGGGGCCCGTGCCGTGACTACCCCAAGCCCGCCTTCCATAGGCCAGGGGCTGGCGACTAGCACCAAGGCGTAATTCCCGGTAAAAAGGGAAGGTATTGCCTTTGTAAAGTAAACAAACACCACAGAGCAAGCAAGCAGTAGAAGTAAACACTAAGTAAAAACTGGGTACAACAGTAAGTGCGGAAAAGTAAGTGGGCCAAAATACAAACCCAAACTGGAAGTAAAGTACAACTGGAAAGGGAAAACAGCAACTAAAAGAAAAACCGCAACGCTGAGCCGTCCACTAGAAGCCCCACCTGAAGGGTGAGTACAGATAGCCTCCACAGCTCCTCGGGTCCAGCCATCCGCTCCGAGTACGTCCTGCCTAGTGGTCCACCTCCAGGTATTGTCCTGCTCCGCAATCCTCAACCACGATCAGCGCTATCCGTCGTCTGCAACCAACACAACGTAGTGCGGGCATAGCCCGTGCAGGGGTGAGTATAAGCTACTCAGTAGGGACCCCGAGACCCCAGAAGGTCTCCCAGAATCCACAAAGGATAATCCACAAAGGAAAGATACAATCACAAGGTAACATCCGACTCTACTTAGGTATATGACCATACATATATCTAAGTCATCAATTCAAGTTCACTCTAACCTCCGAGCCCAAGTACAACCCAGTCCACACAGGAAACCACAACCCAATCCACACAGAAAAGCATAACGTAATCCACATAGGAAAGCAAGTCAAGATTCAGCTCACACAGGTATACTTCTTCGTATGACGATAGAGATGATCAGATATATCCACTGATTCATCTAAGCTGTCGGACCCACAAAGGATCGATAGGTACTAACCCCCGCAATGACCCACAAAGGATCTGACCCACACAGGATCGATAGGTAACTAACCCCCGCAATGACACACAAAGGATCTAACCCACACAGGATCGATAGGTAACTAACCCCCGCAATGACCCACACAGGATCGGACCCACACAAGATCTGTAGGCGCTGGCCCACACAGGACCGCTGAGCACTGACCCACACAAGATCTGACCCACACAGGATCGGTAGCACTGATCCACGTAGGATCGCTGAGTGTTATAGTCATCGTCGTCGAATCCACGGAGGATTCCTGCACAGTCGTCATCGTCGTCGCAGTCGCAGCCAGCTCTAGGGTTCCTGCACACAGCAAGCTCGTTCGGGAGGGTCCGCTCCACGAGCCAAGGGGATGATACATCAACTGACACATAGTCTAGATTTGATGTATCCAAAAGTTCCGTATCGACAACAGGAACTCAACGTCACAGACGGCGCGTCAATCGGACGCCCAGTCTGAGAGTTATTGGCTTTTTCGTCCCAGGGGCCCGGTTGGTTTTTAAGTCAAAACCAACCTGACCGTACTCCACCTGCATCCAAACCTCGGGTGGAGTAAGCCAAAATATCCTTCTCACTTAGAGGAATCCATCAAAGTCGACGGCACGTCAATCGGACGTCCGGAGCTCAAGTTATAAGCGTTTCCGCTTCGAGGGCCCGGTTGGTTTCGTGTACGAACCAACCCGGCTGAATCCAAAGTTCTCCGAAACCCTGAGTGTAATATACCGAAACGACCGTCTCGATCCAAGGATCGCTACGCAATTGATGGTGCGTCGATCGGAGGTCCGAAGCTCAAGTTATGGGCAACGGACCGAAGGAGGTTCGGTATTAAGGGGTTCGGGCCCGGTCCGACCCAGCCCGATACCCCCAGGGTCGGCCCGAACCGGGTCGAACCGAACTGGGTCCAGGTCTGGCCCGCTTGGGCGCGGCCCAGCCCGGTCGGCGCGGCCCGGCCCGGCCTGGGCGGCTCGTCCCAGCGCGCTGGGCGCGCTGGCACTTGTCGGATGGCCAGGTGGCCGGCTCGGCCATTACGGTCGAGCGATGTGGGCGGGGCCGCGCTGCCCCCGCGTGGAGAAACCGCGGCCCCTTTATGGGGCCGCTTAGCTGGTCGGCTGGGGGTTACGACCCCCAGCGCTTTCCTCTGACCGGACGGCGCGCACCGACCGGCCGGCTGCTGCCGCCACGGGACCGGCAAGGGCCGGTCCCCTTGCTCTGACGCCGGTGGCCCGGTATCGGCCGCCGGTTCCGCTACTCCGCCGCGGCCCAGAACCGGCCGTGGCCTTGGTTCGTCCGGCGCAGCGTGATGGCACCGCGCCCCTCCGCCGTGGTCCCGCTCCGGCCGCGGTGCTTTAGTGGTCCTCCGGCGCGGCGCGACGGCGCCGCGGATTTGTTGTTTCCAACGGCGCGGTGCGACAGCGCCGCGCTTCTCCGCCCTCCCTTTAACAATTTCCGCGCGGTGCTTCGGCACCGCTTTGCCTTGCTCGTGCCGCAACAATATCAACAACCAAAACGGGGAGGAGTTTCGGCCATGTTCGTGCGGTCCGCCCTCCTCCCGTTATCACGATAACAGGCGGTTCAATTTGAAAGGAAGAAAACGACGGAAGAAAATCACAAAATAAACCCCTACCTCAACGTTGTCGTCGAACGAGCGTTCTTCGCGGAATTAACCGTCACGGAAGAAGAGGATCACCGTGGAAGGAACTTCGTTGGTGTTAGGTTATCTCTGAGGAAGGCGTCTCTCACCGTCGTCCGCCGTCGGAGGTTGGCGTTCTTCATTGGCGGTGGTGCGCTCTACGCGTTCTTCGTCGAAGAACGAAGAATCCTCTCTTTTTCTCCCAAAGTCTTAACACAACACAAACCCAACCACAATAAAATAAGTCCTTCCCTTATTTTATTATCAACATAAGAAATTTGAAATTCAAAAGATAATAAACGAACAATTAATTCAATGAATTAATTGTAACGATTTAACCGCCCAATTTAATGAGGCGTTTCTTAACCAGAATAAACGCAAGGTTTGACTTTCATTAAAAGGGGGGTTGCGGGTGCGTTACATAGAAAGGAAGAAACGGTGGGGATCATGCGGGCCCCACCTCACAAATATCCTACCAAGTGGGTAGGATATTGTGGGTCCCACCTTATCCGCTTAACTTAGGTTAAGCCGCTTTAAGTGAAATAAAATAAATTGTCACACCACTTTTATTTTATTTCTTAACTTAACCCAAAAAAAAATAAAAAACACACCCGAGCAAATGCAACTCCAGAAAAGGTGTTTCCAAGAAAATATCGGCGCTGCGATTCCATCGGTGCCCTCGAAATTCGATTTCGAGAACCAGTTCAAAAGTTAGAAAAACCCGCTCGTTCGTTCACTAAACGTACCTGAGCTAAACTTCGAAAAACGATTCCGGGCACACCGGGCCTCGGAATCTGGTGCCGTCAAAAACTGCGTTCTTGTAAAATTCTCAAGAAAATTAAGAAAAAAAATTTCCTTGAATTTTACGGGTCTTTACATCACTCCCACCTCAGGGATTTACGTCCTCGTAAAAATACATCAAAAACTAGGGAAACAAATGTGGGTACTGAGCACGCATCTGAGCCTCCCGCTCCCAAGTGCTCTCCTGGAGGTTCCCGTGCTGCCATCTGATGCGCACTAGAGGAATCGGCCGTCCACGTAAGACCCGCTCCTGTCGATCCTCGATCTCCACCGGGACCTCCGCAAAAGTCACCCCATCATCAATGTCCAGCTCCCTATAGTCAATGATATGCGTCAGGTCGTGCACGTATCTCCTCAGCTGGGATACGTGGAAGACGTCATGCACCTGGTGCAACTGAGGTGGTAGAGCAAGGCGATAAGCCACCTCACCAATCCTGCTAAGAACCTGGAATGGTCCGATGAAGCGTGGAGACAACTTGTCACCTCGTCCAAATCTCCGTAATCCACGTCGAGGTGAGACCCGCAAGAAGATGTGGTCACCATCCTCGAACTCCGGTGGCCTCTACCTCCTGTCAGCATAAGACTTCTTCCGGCTCTGAGTTGTCCTCATCCGCTCCTGGATGATATGGACCTTCTCTGTCGTGGCCTAGACCATCTCCGATCCCACAAGTTCTGACTCCCCAGGGTCTGTCCAGTACAACGGTGATCTGCAAGTTCGGCCGTACAACGCCTCGTATGGTGTCATCCCGATGGTGGAGTGTGAGTTGTTGTTGTACGCAGAGTCCACCAAGGGTAGGTGGTCCTCCCAGCTGTGACCAAAGTCGAGGAAACATGCGCGGAGCATGTCCTCGAGAGTTTTAATGGTCATCTCCATCTGACCATCCGTCTGAGGGTGAAAGGTGGTGCTCAGATGTAGCTTTGTCCCGAACGCCTCCTGCAACCCCTTCCAAATCCGGGAAGTAAAGCGAGCATCTCGATCGGAGACGATAGATGATGGCACACCATGAAGCCGTACAATCTCCTAAACGTAGAGATGTACCAAGCTCTACATTGAGCCCTACTCTCTGATGGGTAAGAAGTGAGCCAACTTGGTGAGTCGGTCGACAATCACCCAAATGGAGTCGTGACCTCTGGAAGTGCGTGGAAGTCCAGTCACGAAGTCCATAGATATCCCGTCCCACTTCCACTCTAGGACCTCCAAGGGCTATACCAAGCCTGTTGGTACCTGGTGCTCTGCCTACACCTGCTGGCAGGTGAGGCATCGAGAAACGAACTCTGCCACAGCCTTCTTCATGCCCGGCCACCAGTGCTGTCGTCTGAGATCCTGGTACATCTTCACCACTCCAGGATGTACCGCCAAAGGGGAAGTGTGAAACTCTCTCAGAACCTCCTCCCACAAAGAAACTGGTACCAAGGTACATCCTCTGAAAATAACGTCTTGCTCTCCTCCTAAGGAGAAACCATCAGGTGCATGTCCTGAGGATATCTGCGCACGCCGCGTCTCACAGTCAGCGTCCCCACGTTGTGCCTCTCTGACCCGCTGTAGTAGTGGAGGAGTGACCGTGAGAGACTGAAGGAAGGTTGCTCCATCTCTATCCATGAAGGATATCTGCAAAGCGGATAGCTGCTCTGTCACCTCCCCAAGTAGCTGAATGCTCGTCCTCCTGCTGAGAGCATCGGCTACTACGTTCCCATTCCCAATAGTATAGACTATCTCAAAGTCATAGTCCTGGAGGAACTCGAGCCATCGCCACTGTCTCAAGTTCAGGTCCTTCTGAGAGAAGATGTACCTGAGACTCTGATGGTCAGAAAAGACTGTAAAGCGCTCGCCCATCAGATAGTGTCGCCACATCTTCAGAGCGAAGACCACTACTGCTAACTCCAGGTCATGAGTAGCATAGTTCTACTCATGCGGCCTCAACTAGCGTGATCCATAGGCGATCACGGCTCTCTCCTGCATCAGGACACATCCAAGTCCGGTCCCTGATGCATCGCAGTAAACCACGTACCCAACTCCCTCCTCCGGAAGCCTCAAGATAGGGGCGCTGGTCAATCTCTGTCTCAGCTCCTGGAAGCTCTGCTGACATCTGTCTGACCACACAAAGGGTTTCCCCTTCTTCATCAAAGCTAAGAGTGGTGCCGCAAATCTAGAGAAGTCTAGCACAAATCTCTGTTAGTATCCAGCTAGTCCCAAGAAACTCTGCACCTCTGTCACGCTCCTGGGTGGCTCCCAAGCTAGCACTGCCTCGATCTTCGTAGGATCCACCGCAAATCCCGCCTCAGAGATGACGTGTCCCAAGAAGTGGACCTCACGTATCCAGAACTGACACTTCGAGAGCTTTCCATAAATCTGGTGCTCTCGGAGTGTGTCTAGTACAACCCGCAAGTGGTAAGCGTGCTCCTCCTCAGTGGTCGAGTATATCAAAATGTCATCGATGAAGACCACGACAAATTGATCGAGGTATGGCTGAAATATCATGTTCATGAGGCCCATGAACACTGCTGGAGCATTGATTATGCCGAATGGCATAACCAAGAACTCATAGTGGCCATACCGACATCTGAAGGTCGTCTTCTGCACGTCCTCGTCCTGAACTCTGAGCTGATGATAGCCTGACCTGAGGTCTATCTTTGAGAACCACCATGCTCCCTTGAGCTGATCGAAGAGGTCATCAATCCTCGGTAATGGATACTTGTTCCTTACTGTCACCTGGTTCAGGTGACGATAGTCGACACAAAGTCGTAAGCTCCCGTCTGCCTTCTCGGTGAACGATATCGGGGAAGCCCAGGGTGAAACACTGGGTCGGATGAATCCCTTGCCCTGCAAGTCCTCCAACTGTACCCGTAGCTCTCTAAGCTCAGCGGGGGCCATCCGATATGTTGGAGTGGATATCGGGGCTGTCCCGGGGTACATATCAATATAAAAGTATACCTCTCTATGAGGAGGTAGTCCTGGAACGTCGTCGGGGAAAACGCCCGCATACTGATCCACCACTACAGGAAAACCAGGACTCTGCACGTCAACTGCTCCTAGGATGAGGCTAGCCAACTGATGAGTGATGGGTTGTCCTCTCCTCTGCGGGAGTCCATCCTATGCTGAGAAGGCTCCCTTCTTGCCGGTGAAGGTGAACCTGCTTCCGTCGGTGCGTACATATCGCACCTTGCGCCTAATACAGTCGATCTGAGCATGGACTGTAGATAACCAATCCATTCCCAAGATGACGTTGTAAGGCCTCGACGCCGCTACAAGAAGATCTCAGCCGAAGATCTCACCTCCTAGAGTAATCTCACACTGCCGGCACCATTGTGTAATCGTCGAGTCTGCTCCCATAGGAGTCTCTAGCCGTAAGGATCGAGCCAACAGCTCTGTCGGAATCTCTGAGCTCCGAACAAGGGCAGCGGCTATGAAAGAATGACTCGTTCCTGTGTCTATAAGAACTGCAGAAAGGGTGGAATAGACACAGATAGTACCTCGAATCATCTCGGGCGCGCCGTGGTCGTAGGCCTCCACTGTCTAGAGCTGTGCCTATCTCTGCCCGCCAGCTCCCTGTGGTCGGGGTGGACCTCCTGGTGGTGGTGGTGGTAGAGCCTCAAAGCGTCGCCCACCACCTGCTGCTCGGCCATCTCCTCTTCCTCGTCCGCCTTCTCCCTGCGGACCGCCACGGTCGACCCTCTGCCTTTGCCTCGGTGTCCCCTCAACCGTCTGCTGCTCCTCGGCATGGCGGGTCGGGCAGTCACGGGCCATGTGGCCCTGCCCGCCGCATGCGTAGCACTGTCTGCCTCTCGAAAGACTGGCTCTGCGCTGTGTGCCCCGCACTGCTGAGCCAGTGTCCTGAGGTCGTCTGCCAGAGGGTCTGGTCTGCCTGGACCCATGAGTCATCCATCGACTGCCTGCTGCAGAAGACTCTACTACGTACCGCCCCGCGGTAGGTCTCGTTGCTGAATAAGTCTCAGCAAGGAAGCTCTCGATCAAAAGGGCTCGCTCCAGTACTCCTTCCTGAGTCGGAATGCTGAGGGAGATCAGCGATGCCCTGATCTCATGCCTCAATCTCTGCTCAAAGGCCCGGGCCCGGAAGAATGGGTCTCGTACCATGTCTGTCGAGTAGCGCGAGAGATCGATAAATCTCACCGAGTACTGGGCGACCGTCAAGCTGCTCTGCCGCAGCTGTAGAAGCTCCTGGATGCGCACCGCACAGAGGGTGGCTGGGACGAACTCTGAGCGGAAGAGGCTCTCAAAGTCCGTCCAGAGGAGAGATGCCTCATCATGCACCTAGAGCATCAAGCTCCACCATCTTCCTGTTGCCGCGTGCAGTAGGCTCGCTGCGAGGATCACCATGAGGTCTGCTAGTGTCCTCACTAACCTAAAAACTCGTACCACTGCCTCCATCCAATCCTCGGCTGCCTGGGGGTCCGTCTCCCCGTGGAACCTGGGCGGTTGCTGGCGCTGAAACTCATGCAGTGCACTAAGGCGACGTGCATCGTCAGCGGCTGGGGCTGGTAGCATCGGTGGCTCGACAGGTAGAGGTACCCCTGGTGCCTCTACTGTCAAAGGGCCATATACCGAGGCCTCGTCGCTCGGTGGGCTGTCGTTACGCACAAATCTCGGAACCCTAGCTGGCTGCCATCGTGGGGCCATCCTGAAAAGAAACAGGTGTGCCATGGTCAAACAGTATACCTGGTGAGCTGACATAAAGTAATCACAAAGAAAACTTGAAACACACATGCAATCAATGTTTTCGTGCATTAAGTCGGAAATCAGAAGTCAGGGTCCTGGTGTACGGATACGTCGGCCGCCGCACCAACACTGGACTCCCTGGACTGATAACCACACCAAATACGCTTAACACTATTGCTTCACATAGAAAAAGATCAGAGTCCAAAGTTTTGCGGTAGAACCGAACGCCTTTGATACCAATTTGTCACGACCCGTCCTCGGGGCCCGTGTCGTGACTAACCCAAGTCCGCCTTCCATAGGCCAGGGGCTGGCGACTAGCACCAAGGCGTAATTCCTGGTAAAAAGGGAAGGCATTGCCTTTATAAAGTAAACAAACACCACAGAGCAAGCAAGCAGTAGAAGTAAACACTAAGTAAAAACTGGGTACAACAGTAAGTGCGGAAAAGTAAGTGGGCCAGAATACAAACCCAAACTGAAAGTAAAGTACAACTGGAAAGGTAAAACAGCAACTAAAAGTAAAGTCGCAATGTCGAGCCGTCCACTGGAAGCCCCACCTGAAGGGTGAGTACAGATAGCCTCCACAGCTCCTCGGGTCTAGTTGTCCGCTCCGAGTACGTCCCGCCTAGTGGTCCACCTCCAGGTACCGTCCTGCTCCGCAAGCCTCAACCATGATCAGCGTTGTCCGTCGTCTGCAACCAACACAACGTAGTACGGGTATATCCCGTGCAGGTGTGAGTATAAGCTACTCAGTAGCGACCCCGAGACCCCCGAAGGTCTCCCAGAATCCACAAAAGATAATCCACAAAGGAAAGATACAATCATAAGGTAACATCCGACTCTACTTAGGTATATGCCCATACATATACCTAAGTCATCAATTCCAGTTCGCTCCAACCTCCGAGCCCAAGTACAACCCAGTCCACACAGGAAACCACAACACAATCCACACAGGAAATCATAACGTAATCCACATAGGAAAGCAAATCAAGATTCATCTCACACAGGTATACTTCTTCGTATGACGATAGAGATGATCAGATATATCCACTGATTCATCTAAGCCGTCGGACCCACAAAGGATCGATAGGTACTAACCCCCGCAATAACCCACAAAGGATCTGGCCCACACAGGATCGATAGGTAACTAACCCCCGCAATGACCCACAAAGGATATGACCCACACAGGATCGATAGGTAACTAACCCCCGCAATGACCCACACAGGATCTGTAGGCGCTAGCCCACATAGGACCGTTGAGCGCTGACCCACACAGGATCTGACCCACACAGGATCGGTAGCACTGATCCATGTAGGATCGCTGAGTGTTATAGTCGTTGTCGTCGAATCCACAGAGGATTCATGCACAGTCGTCATCGTCGTCGCAGTCGCAGCCAGCTCTAGGGTTCCCGCACACAGCAAGCTTATTCGGGAGGGTCTGATCCACTAGTCGAGGGGCTGATACATCAACTGACACATAGTCTGGAGTTGATGTATCCAAAAGTTCCTTATCGACAATAGGAACTCAACGTCACAGACGGCGCATCAATCGGACGCCCGGTCTGAGAGTTATTGGCTTTTTCGTCCCAGGGGCCCGATTGGTTTTTAACTCAAAACCAACCTGACCATACTCCACCTCCATCCAAACCTCGGGCAGAGTAAGCCAAAATACCCGTCTCACTTAGATAAATCCATCAAAGTTGACGTCACGTCAATCGGACGTCCGGAGCTCAAGTTATAAGCATTTCCGCTCCGAGGGCCCGGTTGGTTTTGTGTACGAACCAACCTGGCCGAACCCAAAGTTCTCCGAAACCCTGAGTGTAATATACCGAAACGACCGTATCGATCCAAGGATCGCTACGCAACTGACGGTGCGTCGATCAGAGGTCCGCAGCTCAAATTATGGGCAATGGACCGAAGGAGGTTCGGTATTAAGGGGTTTGGGCCCGGTCTGACCCGTCCCGATACCCCCAGGGTCGGCCCGAACCGGGTCGACCCGAACTGGGTCCGAGTCCGGCCCGCTTGGGCGCGGCGCGGCCTGGGCAGCTCGGCCTGACTCGGCGGCTCGGCCTGGTGCGCTGGGCACGCTGGCGCTGGCCGGGTGGCCAGGCGGCCGGCTCTGCCGTTACGGCCGAGCGATGTGGGCGGGGGGCGCGCTGCCCCCGCGTGGAGAAACCGCAACCCCTTTATGGGGCCGCTCAGCTGGCCAGTCGGGGGTTATGACCCCCGGTGCTTTCCTCTGACCGGTCGGCCCCCACCGGTCGGCCGGCTGCTGCCGCCACAGGACCGGCAAGGGTCGGTCCCCTTGCTCCGACGCCGGCGGCCCGGTGCCGGTCGTCGGTTCCGCTGCTCCGCCGCGGCCTGGAACCGGCCACGGCCTTGGTTCGTCCGGCGCCGCGTGACGGCGCCGCGCCCCTCCGCCGCGGCCCCGCTCTAGCCTCGGTGCTTTAGTGGTCCTCCGGCGCGGCGCGACGGCGCCGCGTCTTTGGTTCGTCTTCTATGGCACGGTGCGACGGCGCCGCGGATTTGTTATTTCCAACGGCGCGGTGCGACGGCGCCGCGCTTCTCCGCCCTCCCTTTAACAATTTCTTCACGGTGCTTCGGCACCGCGTTGCCTTGCTCGTGCCTTAAAAATATCAACAACCAAAAAGGGGAGGAGTTTTGGCCGTGTTCGTGCGGTCCGCCCTCCTCCCGTTATCACGATAATAGGCGGTTCAATTTGAAAGGAAGAAAATGATGGAAGAAAATCACAAAATAAACCCCTACCTCAACGTTGTCGTCGAATGAGCGTTCGTCGCGGAATTAACCGTCGCGGAAGAAGAGGATCATCGCGAAAGGAACGTCGTTGGCGTTAGGTGATCTCTGAGGAAGGTGTCTCTCACCGTCGTCCGCCGTCGGAGGTTGGCATTCTTCGTTGGCGGTGGTGTGTTCTTCGCGTTCTTCGTCGAAGAATGAAGAATCCTCTCTTTTTCTCCCAAAGTCTTAACACAACACAAACCCAACCCTAATAAAATAATTTCTTCCCTTATTTTATTATCAACATAAGAAATTTGAAATTCAAAAGATAAGAAACGAACAATTAATTCAATGAATTAATTGTAATGATTTAACCGCCCAATTTAATGAGGCGTTTCTAAACCAGAATAAACACAAGGTTTGACTTTCATTAAAAGGGGGGTTGCGGGTGCGTTACTTAGAAGGGCAGAAACGGTGGGGCTCGTGCGGGCCCCACCTCACAAATATCCTACCAAGTGGGTAGGATATTGTGGGTCCCACCTTATCCGCTTAACTTAGGTTAAGCCGCTTTAAGTGAAATAAAATAAATTGTCGCACCACTTTTATTTTATTTCTTAACTTAACCCCAAAAAAATAAAAACCACACCCGAGCAAACGCAACTCCGGAAAAGGTGTTTCTAAGCAAATACCGGCACTGCGATTCTATCGGTGCCCTCGGAATTCGATTCCGAGCACCGGTTCAAAAGTTAGAAAAACCTGCTTGTTCGTTCACTGAACGTACCCAATCTAAACTTCGGAAAAAGATTCCGGGCACACCGGGCCTCGGAATCTGGTGCCGTTAGTAACTGTGTTCTTGTAAAATTCCCAAGAAAATTAAGAAAAAAAAATTCCTTGAATTTTATGGGTCTTTACAATGTGAGTCGTGCTCGGTGTGAGAAACAAGAGGATGTGAAAGATTCAACAATGACACTTCACACTTTTCCTCCTCTGCTGATGGAAGAGGGCGCGTCGACCGTGGAAGAGGGCGAGGTGATGAGCCTTCCCTATGTTCTATTTACATTGGACAAGGGTCCAATGTAAGGAGGAATGGATCAAGGTGAGGGGCTTATACCAGGATGGTTTCCCATTAATTTATCTTTGTATGGGAGGGAGACTTCTCCTATGCTTGCACGGAAAAGTAAGTGTGAACTGTACCTTCCCCTACCAGAGACATGAGGTTTCGGGTCATCTCTTCAAGAAGGGAGAGGTCAGGACCCAACCCTCCTCCAAACTGGGAACTTCCCAACACTGTTCCTGGGAGAAAGTTCCATGTGACTGTGGATATACAAACCCACAAGCACTTCATGAATCCTAAACCCATTGTGAAACAAATGTGGTAAACCTCTGACTGTGGAAATAAAAACCCCAATAGGAGACATGTTGATGTGTCTTTGCCAAAGGTTTGATAAGTCAGGCGGTTTTGGTGAAGGTCTCAACTTAGTCCCTTTCAAATAAGGGAACCAAGGAAGGATATACCCTCCCATGAATAGATTTTAAAAAGGGTACTTGAGTTGGTCGTGTAGGTCCCGCACGCAAGTATGTCGCGTAGGTACCCCGCATTGATGTACCGTGTAGGTATACCGCACAGGTATGGTACGCAGGTATTCCGCACAGGTATGAATGATGACTGAAGAATATGTTTTGCATAGGAGAACCAAACTTATGTAAAATTTTTAAAAAAAATCAAAACATGCTTATCCCATTTAATTATATCTTCTATCGTGGTTTAGAGAGGTACATGAGACAATTTGAGGGATTTAGGTGAAAGAGCTATGCAATGGGATCTTCAGAGAGTCTTTCAACTTTTTTTCAGTCCAGAAATGGGAAGCCTAAGAGATCTATTTATAGGCATGGATGGGGCCTGGTCGAAGAGATATTTCCTGTGTCATAGCTCCGCCATGCAGGTACTCCACGTAGGGGCACAAAAAATATTATGTCGTAGAGCTCTGTCGTGTAGGTCTGTCGCGTAGCTCCGCCGCGTAGGCCTGTGAAGCTAGTCTATCGCATAGATTTGTCTCCAAGATCTTTTTGAGTATTTCAATTTTCCTTTGAACTCTTTGAATCTTGTTTTGGTATTTGAAATATCCAGGGTTCTATTTATAGTCTTTTTGTTTTCTTAAGTGGTGTCAATAATAGTACTCAGAATCAAACATCATAAGTTGGATGCTTCCTTTTATCAACACTTGTGATTATGAAGTATGTTCGAGTACCAAGGGTGGCCCAAGTAGGGTGTGAGATATACTCAGTAGGCTTCCAACAACAGTGTATAGAACAATCCATCATGTTCATATTAAATGAGCAGTGTGTTGATATAATATAAGTGAAGCAATAGATAAATAAATAATCACTTTAGATCGGGTTCCTCATGGATACCCAACCGACACTACCTTCTTTGTCCTAAGATGGATATCTCTGAACAGAAGGTAACCTGTACATATATAATATGAGTGCATATGAGTTCTCTAGCATACAAGAAAGGATGAATAATTGAGCTTGTCAACAAGGAAAGTACCATGTCTGGACCGAACACAAGCATGTTATTTGTCTTGGAGGATGCTTCCTTTAACTTAAGAGATTGGAATTCTAGAATTTTATATAAGGAATATCTAGAATTTAATAATGTGTCATCCTAGGACTATATAAGGAAAACTATATAAAGGAACCTGAGTATCACACTAAGAGCACTACAAATATCCAATGCCATAAGAGTTCATCCAAGGTGATCCATAAAGGCATCCCAAGTATCACTCTCAATGCAGTGTAAAGCATGGCCCTCTGAGCCTATCCCAGATGTACCACATAGGGGACAA
Source organism: Viscum album (assembly GCA_963277665.1). Classification (NCBI taxonomy): domain Eukaryota; kingdom Viridiplantae; phylum Streptophyta; class Magnoliopsida; order Santalales; family Viscaceae; genus Viscum; species Viscum album. The sequence continues at coordinate 669,760,723 of OY728139.1, read as the reverse complement.
AGTATTTCCCATGGATGGTGTAACCATATCGCCCACCGATCCCATCCAAGTTATCTCCCCTAGGGAAACAGTATTGCTCATGGGTGAGTAAGAAATTCACCCGGTGAGCTCATCCAAGGAAATCTGTAAAAAGGATCCAAGTATTGATCTAATGCATTAATATTTATCTACATTTCTAATTATGAAGCACGATGAGTATATCCAAGGCATCCTTAAGTCAGGACCCTTGTATCGTCCTCGGATTAAAGTGAAGGGAAGGTTATGGTCAGCACTAACTCATACCATACCCCCCCCCCCAATCATTTTTAACCAGTTGGATAATTCATTTAATTCAAGCAATTCAAACTATGGCATAAATCATAGAGGTAAACACATGGCTTGTCATTGATCTTTGGAAATTTTCATTCCATTTCATACATTACAAGGTAATTCTTACACCCCGATTCATAATAAATAAAACAATGCGAAAGCATAAGGCCCTTAAGCCTTTAAAGTGGTTCATACCCAAAGGGGTGTCTCGTGTCGAGGTAAACACCCCATGGTGTTGATTTGCAGGTAGCAAGGGTCCCATTACACATAATTATAACCTTTAATTTAATTAATTAAACAGTATATAGGTAAAACTAGAAAGTATGGCATGCATCACAATGTAACATGATAAATTAAAACTAGAATTTTAGGGAAAAGAGCTAGACCACCTACCTTAATCTCACAGTACTCTCCTCGTCTAGTATCGGCTCTAGAATCAAGCTAGAATGAGAGAAATCAAAAGAATATATGAAAATCCTAAAAATAGGGCATATGAGCTCGAACCAAAATAGTGCATAAGATGGGAAAATAAACAAAGAACAGAATCAAGAGGATTAAATATCTTAATATTGTGGATCCAATGTGTCTGACGGCAAAGAAAACAGAGATCGGGTGAAGGAAACACCAAAAGCCTAGCTTGGCTTGAGGAGGAGAGCTTCATGCGGGTAAGTTTGTCTGATGGAAGAGAAAATAATGGGTTGAGGTTTAAAAAATTTCAAGTGAAAAGAGTTAATTTACCCCTTCAATAAGGGGTCTCATGATTTGGCTGCAATGTTGGACAAATCGTGCACCAACCGTGTGCCCAACACTACCCAAGGAACCCCCTCACATGGGCTAGGCGCACGGTTTGAATAACCATGTGCAGCCCATGTGAAATGGATCTATCAAGATGTCTACAGCACTCACATGGGTGTGTGACCTAGGTCACATAGTTTAGTCAAATCGTGTGGCCTCTTGTTGTTCACTGATCACCTTGTAGGTTTGAGTCACACGATTAGCACTAATTGTGCTGCTCAATATGCCTCCCCAAATTCTGGAGCTCTGGGCTCGAAACGAGCCCCAAACTCTTCTAAACCACTCCTTATCATTTTAGGCACATTATTGTCATAAAATGAGAGGTTTAAATTGTAGGTACCTCTTTGAAAAGTCAATACATTACAACCTCCCCTTCTTAAAACAACTCATCCTCAAGTTGCCCTTTCGAGGGTGGTAAAGCATTTTCTGAGAAAAGTTTTGTCCATTAAACATGTACATTGGTATCCCGCTCCCAAGTCTCGTCTTGTACACGGTTGTGCTTCCATATCACCCAAACAAGAGGAAATGACCTGCCTCAGAGATCCTTCATGCTCCAATCAATGATACATGTCTGATGTTCCTCAAAGGATGCATCTGCCTCCATCTCTATATCCTTAGGGTCAAAAAAATGAGGTAGTTTTGAATGATAACAATGAAACTGTAATATGTCGAATACATTGTGTAGGGAACGGTGCCTCTAAGGTAACTGCATCCAATAGGCTACCGGCCCAACTCTCTCCATAATCTCGAAATGCCTGACGTAATGAGCCAATAGCTTTCCCTATCTATGAATTTGTCTATGAACCAATCTAGGTGAAACTTGCAGAAATACCTAATGTCCCACCTCGAACTCCAGAGGTCGATGATGATGATTGGTATAAGGATTCTTCTAGGACTAAGTTGTAGTCATACATTTCTAAATCAGATGTACTTGATCTGAAGTTTCTTAAATGAGATGAGGTCCTAGTAGTGTTACCTCACCTACCTCGAATGAGCATAGGGATGAATGGCACGACCTACTATAAAGGGCCTCATACGGAGCCATATGAATCATTTTCTAAAATATGGTATTATAGGAAAACTCAAAAAGAGGTATATTTTTTCCATGAACCTCCGATATCAAGAATGCATGCTCAGAGCATGTCCTCTATCACCTATATTATCCTCTCAGACTTCCTATCGGTCTGACGGTGATATGCTTTACTAAGAGGCACATGTGAACCCATTGCTCTTTTCAACCCTTTCCAGAACTGTGATGTTAACCAAATATCTTGATTTGATATGATAGAATGGGGAACACCATCAAGGTACACAATCTCCCAAATGTAAAGCCTCCCAATATCATCAATTGAGAAGGTCTCTTAGATGTGTGGGAAGTGTAAAACCTTGATTAACCTGTCAACAATCACCCATACAACATCAATGAATCGAGGGGATCTCAGTAAGCCTGTCACGAAATCCATAGTCACATTATTCCATTTCAACTCAAGGATATATAGAGGTTGTAGAAGTCTAGAAGCTCACTGGTGCTCCACCTTCACCTGTTGACTGGTAGAATAACTCATGATGAAACCTGTAATCTGCCTCTTCATACTCGACCGCCAATACTGACGACATACATCTTGATACATCTTGGTAAGCCCATGGTGTAGTTCCTAGACAGAGGAATGATATTCCAGCATCAAATATTCCTATGTGTCATCAGGCACCCATACACACCCACATAAGTGCAGGATATCATTCTCATAAACAACCCAAACAGGTGGTGGGTTGTCACCTGAGACACTCTCCCTCAGGATGAGTCCCTTAGGATCTGAAAGTTATCTTATCCACACCCATTCCATAAGGGAGGATGTCACTGTTAAAAGATGATAAAACATATTTCCCATGACACTCTTGAACCTCCATGTGCATCTCAAAAAATAGGACCACCAACCGCCACTCACAACTGACCTCTTTGATGGCATGTGTCTAAGTATTCCGGATCAATTCATCAGACACAACATTTCCCTTATTGGGTGTGTAAACAAGCTCAAAATTGAATGACTACAGGTATTATACTCACATGTGCTTCCTGAGATCCAAATCATGATGTGTGGAAATATATTTTAGACTTTTGTGATTTTTGTAAACAACAAACCTCTCACCCAATAGATAATGCCTCCAATAGCGTAAATCATGAACCACAGTTGTTAGCTCGAGGTCATGTGTAGGGTAATTCCACTCATGATGTATCAACTAGTGAGATCTGTATGCCACAACTCAATCACTCTACATCATAACTACTCCTATACTGATTCCTGAAGCATCACAATAAACTATATAGATTATGCCTAGCTCTAGAAGAATCAGGATCAATGCTGAAGTCAGTCTCTCTTTCAAATCCTGAAAGGATGTCTCGCAGGGTTCAAACCATTAGAACCTCACACCCTTCTTAGTCAAGCCCGTAAGAGGTTCTATTATGCATGATAAGTCCTATATAAAGCACCTATAATAGCCATCTAACCCCAATAAACTGCATATTCCAAAGATATTCTTAGGCTTCTCCTAGGAAACCATGGCACTCACCTTCTCTAGGTCAACAGATACTCCTACCTCTGAAATGATATAACCTAAGAAGTGAACCTTATCGATCCAAAAGTGGCATTTACTGAGCTTAGCATACAACTTTTTCTCTCTTAGTGTATTCAGAACAATATAAAAATGGTTTCCATGGTCATGTCAGGTATGCGAATACACCAAGATGTCATCCATGAATACTACTACAAACAAATCTAGGTATGGGTGGAAAACCTGACTCATTAGAGCCATGAAAATAAAGGGAATGTTCGTAAGTCCAAACGGCATAACCAAATACTCATACAAGCTGTGTCTACTCTAGAATGTTGTGAGTGGTATGTATGATTGCAATGACTCAAATTTTTTTACAGTTTTATTATTATAAATTATTTGGGAAAATTAGGAGAACAGGTGCTGAGACGGCGTGTGATTCTGAGGCCTAGTGTGACTGGAACAGTTCATTGAAAAATGTCCAGTTTTTAATAAAGCACATGATTGGTTTTCCTGAAATATTGGAATAACTTATAAATGGGTTCCCAGATCAGAAATCTAAAGGCATCTTTGTGTTCAGTGCAGTGAGTTTACCCTAGGCGGGGCCTTACATCGATCGGCGTGGGTCAGCCGTGAAATTTAGTTTTTGGAGGTATAGGTAATAAAATATTTAATAAAAATATTTTATTTTGATGCAATGACTCATTTTCTTTAGATTTGAGTTTTTCAGGAATCTAGGGTCATCACTATAACCCTAGAATTCCCATGAGACAAGTACAAGGAAGTTATCTCGATGGTGATGACGGATCGGAGATCGGAACATGGATCGAAGATTGATGGATCGATGAACAACGACGACGCAGATTCACCCTTCATCAATGACTGATCCAAACTCCTGGTATGGTGTAGTTTTTATTTGTGATCTTTCCCTATTTCTAAATTCGATAATGAACATGAACCAACTCATGAACAGGTTGATTCTTGGTTTGATCTCTTGCGGGATGGGCTTGATTTGCAGGGATTTAAGGGAAGGTAATATGTGTGATTTCTTACTTATTTGTTCTTCGTGAATCTTTCTAATAAGGATGAATTGAGGCCGACATGAAAAAAGTCCAAGATTTGTCCTTTGGGAGTTCTTTGTGTTTTCCTTACCCCCCCCCCCCCCCCCCATTCTTAGCATTCATCGTTGTTGAACCCTCGTGGTCACAGCTCGACTTGTCGGGATGCTCCGAGCGCGATCAAACCCCCAAAGTAATGGGAAGATGGATCAGATCCTAAGGTAGGGAAGATTGTGACCCGAGGATCGTAGATGTGTCTCTGTTTCGAAAAAAGAGAGCATCAGAGGACGACCGGCGGCCCACGGGAGGGGCGGCGCCACCGGCCGGCGCACGGCGGCTCCGGCCGGTCTAGGCCATGGTGGAAGCCTCAGGAGCAAGCGAAAGTGGAAATCGAAGCTGCGAGGGGTGACGCAGCGAGGTGGTTGTGTATGCTGCGAGGTGGCTGCGTACACGACGGGGAGGCTCTGTGGAGTCTGCGGTGGTGGCAAGACTACGGGGAAGGTGGAAGTGGTCGGCCGACCACGTGGAATACAGCACAGCACCGCATTGACAGGGGAGGCACATGGTCAGAGCGGACCGCGTGGGGCGTAGCAAGCTGGGCTGCAGCGCGGGCCAGACCAAGGGAGTTGGGCCACTCCAAAAAGCCCAGCGGGTTAGACCCAGCGATCCAACAGGCCGGGCCAGTCTGTTTTGGACTGGATTGGGCCCGACCGGGTCCGTCATGTTGGATCAGACCTAGACCAGACCCGGACCAGACCCAGGTAGGACCTTTTTATGAAAATAGTCGTAACTTCCAAATTGTGTGTCCGTTTGATGAGTCATTTGCGATGTTGGGACCCTTACGATGAGGAAACTCTTTTGAGATACTCTAAGTGAGTTTTTGTGGAAGTTAACATATGACCTAATGTCTTGAGGAGTAGGTTCTCCCAGAATGAGCACGATATGAGCATAATCCTATGGCTAGCTGTGACCTCGAGACTACATGACTTTGAGACTATGTGAATTTCTGAGACTATGTGACTTACCGAGACTACATTTCATACTGAGACTATGTGTCTTACTGAGACTACATGTCTTACCGAGACTACATGTCTTACTGAGACTACATATCTTACCGAGACTATGTGTCTTATCGGGACTGAGTGTCTCATTGGGACTATGTGTCTTATCGATACTAGTTGTTTTGTGGATTATGTATGATAATCCTATTTTGAGTACTATAGACTTATACCTGTGTGAGAGGACTGCATCTTCTTAGTAGTATAATTTGTGTATTACTTTGCGGTGTACTTTGTGTATTTCTTAGTGGTATAATCCATGTATATTCTTGTGGTATACTTCATGTAATTATTAATGGTATTCCTTTGTGGTTTCAGGGTGTCCTACTGAGTATTGTTTTATTTACCCCTGCACGGGCTTTTCCCGCAGGTGTCATGTCTTGTGCAGACGATTGATGCTTTGATGGAGTCCTTGGTGGACCAGGACTAGGCGGTGCTTGGAGAGACAAGACAGTCGAGGTGTGCCCTTGCAGCTTTAAATAGTTGTCCTCATACCTACCCTTTGGGTAGGGTTTTCTGCGGATGAGTTTCAAGAACTTGTACTTTCACTTTTTCCAGACTTCTTTTTGGGTGGGCTTGCATTCCAGCCATGTTTACCTTCCAGTTTTCTACTGTTGTACTCAGTTGTTGGTATCTTAGTGGTATTCATGCTTGTTTACTTAGTGTTTTTACATTTTAGTATTTTGAGCTTGAAGATATGTGTGTGTGTACAGGTACTTAGAAAAATGCCTCCAACTTGTGGGATATTCCTACTCAGTGCTAGTCGTCATCCTCTGACCTATCAAAGATGGGCTTGGGGTAGTCATAGCATGGGACCCTCTAGGAAAGGTCATGACATAGTGGTATTAGAGCTGGTCGGTTCTACTTAAGAACCAAGAGTCTGTGAGATTGGTTTGGGGAAAGAGTGTTAAGTGTTTTGAGTTTGAATTTCAGGCAAGGGAATCCAGTGTTGGTGTGGCATCCGACGTATCCATACGTCAAGACCCTGGATTCTACTTTTTGACTCGGTACATGAAAATACTGGTTGCAGAGAAAACAATGGTACATGCATCATATAAGATTTGGGTGTGTTCTCATGTCCTTCTTGAGTCATCTCACCAGGTATACTCTATTAATTGTAGTACATCTTGTTCTATTTCAGGATGTCACCACACAGACAGCCAGCCAGGATTCCATTGTGTGATCACGAGGATGATCCGCCTAGTGACGAAGCATCAGTACAGGAGCCTATACTAGAGTTAGCACCTTCAGGTGGTTTACCAGCGATACCACCACCTGTTGAGCAGCAGTTACTACCAGCGCTACCGGTTGAGGTTGCATGCATGATGAGTGTGTTACATGAGTTCTAGAGGCAGTGACCTCCCATGTTTCGGGGTGAGATATACCTCAAGGTATCTAAGGATTAGCTTGAGGCCATTACACATGTCTTCCACCTTTTGAGGAATCCTTCCGACCAGATGGTAGTCCTAACTGTGAGTCTTCTTTAGGGATCAGCAGGGCGATGGTGGAGCTTAGTGACCCAGACACATGATGAGATAACCCTCTCTTTGGTAGACTTCGAGCGTCTCTTTAGAGAAGAGTTGTTTCTTGCTATGTTGTGCTTGGTGCGCATATAGGAGTTTCTGCATCTACAGCAGGGAAGTCAGACAGTAGTGGAGTACTCTGTGAGATTTACTGATCTTTCTCGCTACTCCACAGATATGGTATGAAACCTGTTCTTCAGGGATCAGACCTTCGAGCTAGGATTACACAGGGATATCAGGGCGTCCATGATATCCCTTAGCATTCCTACATATGATGGGGTACTGGAGAGAGCTCTACTAGTGGTGATATTTCTGGCAGAGTAGACACCGACAGTGGGAGCTACCACCCGGCACCAGGTAGCTGAGTCTTCGGTGATAGGTAGAAAACCGTAGTTGCAGGGACCCAAGTGAGTTAGGTACTCTAGGGGATAACCCCATGACATAGGATTAGCAGTGCGAGGCTCCCATGGAAAAGAGAGTCAGCTGAAGGGAAGGTTGTGTTACTCGTGCGGCGATCGAGGAAATCTGGCACAAGATTACCCGACCGGTTGTACGGACAACCAGGAGACAGTCAAGGGACCGCTGAGACAGAGGTGGAGGTAAGAGAAGGGTGGTTTGTAGGGTGGAGGTTGTGTCAAGGGAAAAAGCTGAGTAGTAGGAGGTGGGCAGAGGTTTGACGTATTACCACCACCACACCCAGGTGGGCCGCACTAGGCTTAGGGATCCAGTGGATAGGGACGAGGTTAGCTACAGGTGATAGAGGCTTATGACCCCCAATGCTTCAAGGATATGATTAGAGGTACGATCTATGTATTTTCCACCTTAGTTGTAGTTTTGATAGACAAGGGTGTCAGTCATTCTTTCCTTTCCACAACCCTTGTTCGAGACTCAGAGATTGTGGTGGAACCGTTGACTCAACCCTTTCGCTTAGAGACTCTTATGGGAGGGGATTTGATGATCACACATTGGTTCTGACAGTGTGACCTTGCTCTTAAAGGTGAGAGTGCCGGTTGGGATCTCTTAGTAGTGGCGTCGATGCCTTACGAAGTCATTCTCAGTATGGATTGGTTATCCACAATTCATGCTCAGATTGAATGTTTTAGGCATAGAGTGTGGTGTGACTGTGGTGATGGGACCAGGTTTTCCTTTGTTGGTGAAAAGGAAATGCATGCAGCACAAGATGGACTTACTCATGGGAGGGTGCATCCGATTACACATTAGTTGGCTAGCCTGACCCTTGGCGTAGTGGATGATATGAGTCCTTAGTTTCCTACAGTGGTGGAGGAGTATGAGGACATATTTCCTGAGGATGTTCCAGGATTACCTCTACGTAGGGAGGTAGATTTCTACATTGATCTATACCCTAGGATGGCACCGATATCTACACCTGTATATCGGATGGCTCCCATAGAGCTTCATGGGTTGAGGGTACATTTGGAGGACCTGTAGAGGAAGGGCTTCGTGAGACCAAGTGTTTCACCCTGGGAAGCCCTAGTTTTGTTTTCCAAGAAGGCAGACAGGAGCTTGAGGTTATGTATGGAATTCTGATGCCTAAACCAGGTGACCATGAAGAACAAGTATCCACTACCGATGATCAATGGCCTCTTTGATCGGTTGAAAGGGGTGAGGTGGTTCTCGAAGATAGCCCTCAGATTTGGTTATCACCAGCTTCGAGTACGGGATGAGGGTATACCGAAGACAGCTTTTAGATGTCATTATGGCCACTATGAGTACTTGGTGATGCTATTTGGCATGATGAACGTCCCAAAAATGTTCATGGGACTCATGAAGAGGATCTTCCAACCTTACTTAGATCTTTTCATGGTGGTCTTCATTTATGACATCCTAGTGTACTCGACGTCTGAGGAGGAGCACGTGATACACTTAAGGATGGTCCTAGATACACTCCGAGAGAACCAACTTTATGGGAAGCTCTCGAATTGTCAGTTTTGGATACGAGAGGTCTATTTTCTAATACACATCATTTCAGAGGCTGGTGTTGCAGTGGATCCAACAAATATTGAGGTAGTTCTTTTTTGAGAACCACCCAAGAGTGTTACCAAGGTGCGTAGTTTCCTTGGTTTGTCTAGATACTATCAGAGGTTTGTACCTGACTTTTCCAGAGTAGCAGCACCCTTGACAGCTCTGACATGAAAGGGGTAGCCTTTCGTGTGGGCGGAGAAGTGATGGGAGAGTTTTTAGCAGTTTAGGTAGATATTCACGAGTGCTCTGATCTTGATATTATTAGTGGAGGTTGTTGATTATGTGGTTTTCTACGATTCATCAAGAAACAAGATTGGTTATGTCATGATGCAGGGACAAGCGGTGATTTCTTATGGTTCATACCAGTTGAGACCACATGAGTAGAACTACGCGAACCATGATCTTGATTTGGCAGCGGTTGTCTTCGCATTGAATATATGGTGACACTACCTTATGGGTGATCAATTTATCATCTACTATGACCACAAGAGTCTCAAGTATATCTTCTCTCAAAAGGATCTGAATTTGAGATAGAGGAAATGATTAGAGTTCCTCCAGGACTATGACTTTGATATTGTTTATACTCCTGGTAAGGGGAACATAGTGGTATATTCTCTCAGTAGGAGATCAAGTTCACAGTTGTTGAAAAAAGCATCAGATCAGTTAGCCTCATTACAGATATCCTTTATGGATGGATATGGATCATCTTAACTCTAGTCGATGGTTTTCACCACTCCACTCTTACAGCGAGTCAGGGAGGCACAGTTTGGAGATACCAACTATGAGACTCTATGTGCTCAGATGTCCATAGGGTATGCCCTTGATGGATATTCGAAAGGTGGGGAGCACATCGTTATTTTTAGAGGACGCACAATGGTACTGGTGACGTTACGGAAGGAGGTCTTGAAGGATTTCCATACATCCCCTTTAGTGGTACATCCAGGTGTGGCGAAGATGTACCAGGACCTCCGACTTCAGTTCTGGTGGTCGAGGGTGAAGAAGGCAATTGCAGAGTTCGTCTCTCGATGCCTTTCTTGTTAGAAAGTGAAGGCTAAGCACTAGGTTCCAAGGTTCTAGAGTGGAAGTGGTATGGGATATTGATGGACTTCGTGACAGGGTTACCACGTACGTCCAGGGGGAACGATACCATCTGGGTGATCGTTGACTGAATCGCCAAGTCGGCCCACTTCCTAGCGATTCAGGAGCAGGGTTCAGTAGAGAGATTGGGACACCTCTATGCATAGGAGATAATTCAACTCCATGGAGTTCCATCAATGATAGTATCAAATCATGATGCTCCCTTTACATCCTGGTTGTGGAAGGGATTGAAGGAGGCATTTGGGACTCAGCTACGCTTGAGCATAGCTTTTCACCCACAGACAGACAGCCAGACTATGTGGACCAACAGGTTCTGGAGGACATGTTACGTGCTTGTATCCTAGATTTTGGCTGCAGTTGGGAGGATCACCTACCTTTGGTGGAGTTTTCATATAAAAACAGCTACCATTCCACCATCGGTATGGCACTATTTGAGGCCTTGTATGGGTGGCCCTGGAGGTCACCACTTTGTTGGACGAACCCAGGAGAGTAAGCACTCATGGGGCTAGAGTTGGTGCATGCGACTACAGAGAAGGTGCATGCGACTACAGAGAAGGTGCATGTCATCCAGGAGCATATGAAGATTACACAGAGTCGTCAGAAGTCTTATGTTGACTGCCGATGGAGGCCTTTGGAGTTCAAGGAGGGAGACCATGTGTTCCTTCGGGTATCTCCTTGATGCGAGATATGAAGATTTGGCTGGAGCAGCAAGTTATCTCTGAGGTTCATCGGCCCTTTCCTAATGCTACGTAGAGTTGGAAAGATGGTGTACCGCTTAGCTCTACCTCCGTAGTTAGAGCGGGTACATGACATATTCCACGTGTCACAGTTGAGGAGGTGTGTACATGACTCATTGCACGTCATTGACTGGGACAAGTTGGACATCAATGATGGGGTGACTTTTGTTGAGTACCCAGTGGAGATTGAGGATCGGCGGGAGAGGATCCTTTGTGGACGGTCGATTCCTCTTGTGTGGGTTCGGTGGCAGCACGGGAATCTCCAAGAGACTATATGGGATCAGGAGGCTTAGATTTGTGCTCAGTACCCTCATCTTTTTGTTTGAGTAGCTCTTGTTTTAGATTTAGGGGACGTAAATCCCTAAGGTGGGGAAAATGTAATGACTCGGATTTTTTTTCGGTTTTATTTTTATAAATTATTTGGAAAAATTCTGAGACCAGGCACTGAGATGGAATGTGATTCCAAGGCTCAGAGTGCCCGGAACAATTCGTTGAAAAATATTCTATTTTTAATAAAGTGCATGAGCGGTTTTCCTGAAATAGTGGAATAGATTCTAAATGGGCACCTAGATCAGAAATCTGAGGGCACCATTATGTTCAGAGCAGCAAGTTTACCTTAGGCAGGGCCTAACATCGACCGGCGTGGGTCAGCCGTGAAAGTTAGTTTTTGGACGTATAGGTAATAAAATATTTAATAAAAATATCTTATTTCAATGCAACGACTCGTTTTATTTATATTTGAGTTTTTCAGGAATCTAGGGTCATCACTATAAACCTGGAATTCCCCTGAGATAAGGAGAAAGAAGTTCCCTCAATGGAGACGACGGATCGGAGATCGGAACTTGGATCAAAGATCAACGGATCAACGAATGACGACGACGCGGTTTTTCCATCATCAATGACCGATCCAAACTCTAGGTAGGGTGCAGTTTTTCTTTGTGATCTTTCCCTATTTCTGAATTCGATGACGAACGTGAACCATCCCACAAACAGCTTGATCTGTTGTTCGATATCTTGCGGGATGGGCTTGATTTGCAGGGATTTAAGGGGAGATAATTCGTGTGATTTCTTACTTATTTGTTTTTTGTTAATCCTTCTAACAAGGACGAATCAAGGCCAACACAAACAAAGGACAAGATCTGTCCTTCGGGAATTTTTTGTCTTTTCATTACCCCCCCCCCCCCATTCTTGGTGTTCGTTGCTATTGAACCCTCATGGTCACAGCTCGACTTTCTGGGATCCTCTGAGTGCAATCAGACCCCCAAAGTAATGGAAAGATGAATCGAAGCCCAAGGTAGTGAAGATTGCGACCCGAGGATCGTGGATGTGTCTCCATTTCAAAAAAAAAGAGCTTTGAAGGACAGCTAGCGGCCCGCGGGAGGGGCGGCACCGCCGGCCGATGCAGGCGGCGGCGACTGTCGGCATATGGTGGCTCTAACCGGTCCAGGCCACGGTAGCAACTGTGGGAGTAGGAGATGGTGGCGATCAGGGCCATGAGGGGTGACACAGTGAGGCGACTGCATACATGACGGGGAGTCCGCATGGAGCCTGTGATGGTGGTGAGTCCGTGGGGTAGGCAGAAGTAGAGGGTCGGCTGCGTGGAACGTGGCACAACACCGCGTTGACAGAGGAGGCATGCGGTCACGGAGGACCGCATGTGGCACAACAAGCCGGGTCGCAACGCGGGTCAGACCAAGGGATTCATGCCACTCCAGGTGGGCCAGTGGACCACGATCCAGCAAGCCCAGTGGGCTGGTCCGGACAGGGCTGGGTCCGGCAGGTCAGATCGGACCCGGACCGGACCCAGGTCAGACCTTTTTATGTAAACAGTCGTAACTTCCAAATCGGGAGTCTGTTAGATAAGTCGTTTACAGAGTTGGGACCCATGTGATGAGACAGTTCTTTTGAGATACTCTAAGTGAGTTTTTATGGAAATTAACATACGGCCTAATGGTTTGAGGAGTAGGTTCTCCTAGAACAAGCGTGCTACGAGTGTAATCATGTGGTTAGTTGTGACCTTGAGACAACATGACTTTGAGACTACGTGTCTTTGAGACAATGTGAATTTCTGAGACTATGTGACTTACCGAGACTACATGTATTACTGATACTACCTGTCTTACCGAGACTATGTGTCTTACTGAGACTACGTGTCTTATTGGGACTGAGTGTCTCATCAGGACTATGTGTCTTATCGATACTGGGTGTTTTGTAGATTATGTCTGATAATCCTATTTTTTGTATTGTAGACTTATACCTGTGTAAGTTGACTATGTATCTTCTTAGTAGTATACTTCGTGTATTACTTTGTGGTATACTTCGTGTATTTTTTAGTGGTATACTCAGTGTGTTTTCTTGTGGTATACTTCGTGTATTTCTTAGTGGTATTCCTTTGTGGTTTTGGGGTATCCTACTAACTATTGTTTTACTCACCCCTGTATGGGCTTTTCCCACACGTGTCATGTCTTGTGAAAATGATCGATGCTTTGACGGAGTCCTAGGTGGACCAGGACCATGTGGTGCTTAGAGAGACAAGATATTCGAGGTGTGCTCATGCAACTTCAAATAGTTATCTCTGTACCTACCCTTCAGATAGGGTTTTCTGTGGATGAGTTTCAAGAACTTGTATTTTCACTTTTTCCGATCTCCTTTTTGGGTGGGCTTGTATTCTAGCCCTGTTTACCTTCCATTTTTATACTGAAATACTCTGTTGTTGGTATCTTAGTGGTATGCATGCTTGTTTACTTAGTTTTATACATTTCAGCATTTAGGGCTTGGAGATGTGTGTATATGTATAGGTACTTAGGAAAATACCTTCCACTTGTGGGATATTCCTACTTGGTGCTAGTCACCAGCCCCTGAACTATCGGAGGCGGGCTTGGCGTAGTCACGGCATGGGCCCCTCTAGGATGGGTCATGACACTGACGGTCTAACGTGCACTTGATGGTAGCCCGAGACGGTTGGTCACATGACCCCAAGCATACCTCCCCATACAACCTGAAGGTACCCTTCACCTTCTAGGTGAAAAGGATAGTTAAACCCCATGGTGAAGTACTGGTCCATATAAAACCCTTTTCCTCTAAGTCTTACAACTTCTTCTTGAGTTTCTGGAGCTCAGTAGGTGTCATCCTATAAGGATGAATGGACACTGGAGCCGCTCCTGGAACTAGCTTGATGGTGAATTTCACCTCTCTCACTAGAGGTAAAGCAGAGAATTCATCAGGGAAGAAATTTTTGAAACGATCCACCACAGTAGGGAATTCCATAAACTACGTTCCCTAATCACTCATAAAGTGGCTAGCCATCTAGGATGTCACTCTGCCCATCCCATGATGTTCGGGTCTAGTTTGACTTGTTTGGACTTCCCATTCACCCTTATATATGAAGGTATTGCCCTCGGGTGATGAGAACGACACCCTTCAGTGATAGCAATCAACGTAAGCATGGTATGGAACCAACCAATCCATCCCAAGAATGGCGTTGAAACCTATCATTCTATAGGATAAAGAAATTACACAAGAAACGGTACCCACATATCTCAAGGGTTACTCCTTACACTGGAATATGCTCTCTAATCGAACCTCTAACAGTGTGTTGAGATTCATCATGTCGCAGAAGTACTCTATATCTAGGCCCAGACTTTTCATAATTGTCGCGAATATAAAAGAGTGTGAAGCGCCTGTATCAAATAAGGAAAAAAATAAAGTATAGGCTACTATAATAGTACCTCATTTCATAGAAGGCCCTAGACTATGCTCCTCAAGTGTAGGTTGCACTGCATAGACATGGCCAGATCCGTGGCCCTGAGATACAACCTAACTACCCTGGGAAAGTCTGCTCTGTAGGTGTTGAACCTCTAAATTCTGGCTACCTCAGCCACGACCACCCCCTCAGCTTGATCGACTAGTAGTAGACCAGTTCCTAGCCTGATGTAGAGCTACCGATCCAGTACCCGAATGTGGTGTCGGTACAGATCCCTTCTCACTAGAAACAGGAAGAAAATTTCAGCAGAAATGTTGAATGTGACACATCCCGCCACAAGCTCGGCACTCGAACCATCTCGCAATCATCATCTCGTCATCGGCCAGTGTCGGCACGAAATGTTGATGCTCAGAAAAACGAGTTGAATACTCCATCACTGACATAGCACCCTGTTTTAGGTGCATGAACTCTCTAGAGTGGTTCTCTCTCAGAATCTGTGGAAATAAGTAGTTGTAGAAGGTTGTCTAGAAGTCCACCCAAGCCATAACCTGATGACGATCATCTTGAGAAATGACATTCCACCAATGCTTGGTGAAGTCGTAGAGAATATAAGTGGCAAGATTGACCCTCCACTCTGGAGGAGTCTCCATATTCTTGAAGATCAATAACATGGCCTCTATCCATGACTCAACAGCCTGAGGACCTTCATCCCCTGAAAAGGTGGGAGGATTATACTGCTAGAATTCTCGCATCAATTCTTCCATAGTAGGGGAAAGTTGTGGAGCTCAAGAATTCCTCCCCATACGCCAGATGCTACCAACTAGTAGTGAGGGCTTATGGTGTGTCCATGGGGAGACTATTACCTCGTGATTAGAGTGTGGTACAATGATAATATAAATATGAAAAGCATCATAATAAAAATAATAAATCATCCAATATAAATAAATAGGTGGAAGCTAAATCAAAAATAGATACAAAATGATGATTATGATGTCATGTAGCTATACAAAATGAGGCACACGGGATATAAAGGAAACAGACATATACCACATGTTTTAAAAAAATACAAAAAGACCAAAAGCTTCCACTACTAGCATCATGAGCACAGGCTCGGTCCTCTACTCACGTACTAAATCCTAGTACTCATAATCAAACATCAGAAGCTGGACGATTCCCTTTATCTATACCTGCGATCGTGAAGTCTGTTCGGGTACCAAGGGCGGTGCGAGCAGGGTGTTAGATATACTCAGTAGGCTACCACCAACGATGTCTAGAACAATCCAGCATGTGCATATAAAATGAGCAGTGTGCCGATATAATATAAGTGAAGCAATAAATAAATAAATAATCACTTCGGACTAGGTTCCTCAAGGATACCCGACCAACACTATCTTCTTTGACCTAATCTAGATATCTATGAACGGAAGGCAACCTGTACAAATATAATATGAGTGCATATGAGTTCTCTAGCATACAATCAAGGATGAATAATTGAACCTATCAACAAGGAAAGTATTAAGTATGGACCGAACTCAAGCATGTTATTTGGCATGGTGGATTCACCCTTTAACTTAATAGATTGACATTTCTGGAATTTTAAACAAGGCATTTCTAGAATTTAATAATGCGGCATCTTGGGCCCGTCTAAGGCGAACCATATAAAGGAACCTGAGTATCGCACCAGGAGCACTATAAATATCCAACGTCGTAAGAGTCAGTCAAAGGAAATTCATAAAGGTATCTCAAGTATCACTCTCAGTACAATGTAAAGCAGGACCCTCTGAGCCCGTCCCAGGTGTTTTGTATAGGGGACAAAGTATCGCTCGTGGATGGTGTAACCATATCGCCCACCGAGTCCTTCCAAGGTATCTCCCCTAGGGAACTAGTATCGCTCATGGGTAAGTAAGCAATCCGCCCAGTGAGCCCATCCAAGGAAATCCATAAAAAGGATCCAAGTATCACTCTCGACGCTTTAAGATTCATTTACATTTCTAATTATGAATCACGATGATCTTGTCCAATGCATCCTTGAGTCAGGACCCTTGTATCGCCCTTGGCTTAAAGTGAAGGGAAGGTTGTGGTTATCACTAACTCATACTATACCCCCCCCCCCCCCACAAGCATTGTTAACCTGTTTTCCAATTCATTTAATTCAAGAAATTAAAACTATGGCATAAAGCATAAGGGCCTAAACACATGGCCTATCATTTCTCTTAGGAAATTCTCATTCTATTTCATTCACTATAAGGTAATTCTTACACCCTGATTAATAATAAATAACACAATGTCAAAGCATAAGGCCCTTAAGCCTTTAAAGAGGGGAATGCCCAATGGGTTCGCTCGTGTCGAGATAAACACCCCGAGGTGTTGATTCTTAGGTAGCTAGGGTCTCGTTACACATAAGAATAGCCTGTAATTTAATTAATTAAACAGTATGGAGGTGACGTCGGGGAGTCCGGTGCGCGGCACAATGAATCATGATAAATTATAACTAGATTTTTAGGGAAAAGATATAGACCACCTACCTTAATCCCATAATACTCTCCTCGTCCAGTATTAACCCTTAAATCAAGTTGGAAGGGGAGAAATCGGAAGAATAGACAAAAACACTGAAAATAGGGTGTATGAACTCGCACCAAAAAAGCATAGGAGATGGGAAGATAAATGAAGAATGGAAGTAAGAGGATTAGAGAGAGTATTTTTCAGATCCAACACACCCAACAGCGACACAAATGGAGATTGGACGGAGGAGATACCAAAAGGACTAGCTTAGCTTGAGGAGGAGAGCTTCATGCGGGAGAGGGTGCATGTTGGAGGAGAAAGGGGGATGAGGGTTGAAAACATTTTGGGGGGGAAGGGTAATTTATCCCTTCATTAAGGGCTCGCACGGTTGGCCAAACCGTGCGGCAACCGTGTTCCCAACACTACCCAAGAAACCCCCTCGCACGGGCTAGGCGCACGGTTTGACTAACCGTGCGCAGCCCATGCGAAATGGCTCTATCAAGATGTATGCAACGCCTGCACGGGCGTGCGGTCGGGGTCGCATGGGTGTGCAGCCTGGGTCACAGGGGCGTGCGGCCTAGGTCGCACGGTTCAGTCAAACAGTGTTGACTCTTGTTGTGCACTGAGCACCTCGCATGGTTGAGTCACACGGTTAGCACTAACCATGCACTAACCGTGCGGCTCAATCTGACCCTCCAATTTTTGGAGCTCTGGGCTCCGAACATGCTCTGGACTCTCCTGAACCACTCCTTAGCCTTTTAAGCACATTATTAGCATAAAACAAGATGTTTGAACAGTATCATAAGTGTCAGTACCTCTTCAAAAAGTGGGGGCAGTACACATACGTTCGTTCTTTATCTGATTTGTTTCATTATTGTACCGGACTGACCCATGTGTGTGTACCTGTTATCTGACTGTTGTACATCCTCAAAATACAAAAAAAAACAAAAACAAATAAAAAGAAAAAAAATAAACAATAAATAAATAAATAATGAGGGGAGTGATGAAATGTACAACATATGGAGATGTCTAAGTCAGGAACTTATGGTTTGACTTCAGAAAATGCTTAAGTGGGTGCATCTTGAAATTTGATTGTAAAGGATGTAGGGCAGGTTCAGTGGAAAGAATTAGGAAAGCGGAAGAATTTTAAAATAACCTATATTTACTGGATAGAAAGTGGAAGGAATAACATAAAATGGTTGTCGCACAAACGTGGAGAGTTGGTGACATGGTTAACGTTTTAATTCCTTACTCATATTGGTATCATACATCTCCTTTAATTTCGTTCTGATACAATTTATGAGACATCTTTTTCTATGATCATTGAAAATAACTCTTGTGTGGTTTTTTCTTTGATCACATTGCTATCAAGAATTAAACTTTCAGTGGATGTTAAATCTTCATAAAGTTAGGAATATCTCCATGCATCATTTTTTGAAATGTGACTTTTTCCAAGAGTGCAAATGTTTAGGTGTGGGGGTGTGATCGCATAACAATTCACTATTCATTTCACCATTATATCATTGTGTTAAACTGATTTTGTATTGTAAATTACAAATATAATAACAAATTGCACTTCATGTTTAATTAAATTCTTTAATGTTTAACACTGTTAAAAATGAAAATTTTACTTGTTTTGATGATTATATTGTAGGAGGAGGTGATTTGGAGGACCCAGGATGAAATTGAAGAAAAATGGATCAGCCTGCGTAAGAGTCCAAGCACACGTGGAATCAAATGCACATTGCAGCTAATATGTGCATCAAATTGTGCCGAAATTTTGTGGGCTAATCCAAAATTCAATGGAATACAACTCTTTTAAAGATACTCAAAGCCCAATTCATCCAACAAGGGGCCCAACCAAACTAATCTGTCCAATAAACCAAATCTGCTCGAAGACAAAAGTTTGGTTTTGTATTTTGACAATATATCCCATTTTATAAATTAAATGGCCACCAAATTTGATAGGGAGATAGGAAAGATGTTGGCCAACAATTCTTGTCTTTTATCCAGGTCGAGATAAGGTAGTTTACTAGCCCAAAACCATGGGCCAAGTGATATTTTAAAATTTGAGTGTCAAAAATCACCTCTCACATTGCCTATAAATTGGCACCTTGGATATCTCATTTGTAAGCTCAACAAGGGGCAAAGCTCTGCCATTTTGGAGACCCAAGAGTCATCTTTTCATCCTAGAAGTTCTGGAGTCTCCTATCCTCATAAGGAAATCATGGATGAAAGCGAAGTTTCACTCGAGCCTCCTCCACTAGATGGCGAGTTAAACGGCGGACAATCATTTTGATAGAGCTACACACACTTGAGAGGGAGTTTCGGTACTTGTTATTCTGATGGTTTGGTGTAATTTGTGTGTGGAACATTTTATTTATGTTTTATCTTAACATGTTTCTCCTTTGAATGCATTGTTTTGGTATAATTAAGTGAAACGCTTTTCATTTCAACACTGATTGGATTGAGATTTCAAGTGGAAATCTTGGGTTGTTCCAATTAGACAACACAATCATCTTTTTTCACATTCACATGCAAGAGATTTCAGTATTCTTGAACAACTCTCATTCCATTATTGAGGTCAAAACCTTGACAACACGGTCATTGTGTCAAGAGTTGGTTCTTTATGCATCATTTTATAAGGCATGAGGGGAATCGAGATCTTGATTAGCCTCAACCAAAGGATTTCATTAAACCATGTGTAATTTTCAGAACAATGAACTAAGCAAGATATGTAGTGAACTTGAAATGATATTCTTCTCTCATAATTCTAAAAACACCACCTTTATTTGTCAACAATTAAACACTTTAATGATCTCTTCTCTCATAATTCTAAAAACACCAACTTTGTTTGTCAACTATTAAACACTTTAATTAAGTCGTTTTATTTTTTAAATTGTTTTCCAAACTGTCTACCTTTTTTTGTATTTTTTATTAAAGATGCACACTTTCAAACTCAAATGCTCAGCCTGAGGTCTGCCCTATGCTATAAATCAACATTAGAAACATAATCAATTTGACGTATCACAACAACACGGTCATCTCCCGCCTATATCGACACTCCCAACACTTCAACAGGGGCCAAACTCACAAACAAAGATGATCCAAGATCCGAAATCATTACCCCTAAATACCCAAGACATTACATTGAGGCTGCATTGGTGAAGTAGTTGGGTTCTATTTTGTTGTTCATTGGTATGGATGTTGCCTCGGTGTTGTATTTGGTTTGTCACTGAAATCTTTATTCATGTTTGGTTGTTGCAGTGGTGTTAACCTGTAATTTCATTTAGTTGTATTTTGCTTGTTTCCCTATCTTTTTAAGTGTCTGGGGTGGTTTAAAGGTTCTGTTTGGTTTTTCTCACTCTTTTTGTGTTGGTTGACTTCTTCAATTATGAGTAAGGTTTTGTTTGTTATCAAAAAAATAAATAAATTTCATCTAGCAATCCCATCATTTTTGGTTAGTTTGAATTACCTTAAATATATTTATTCACTTAAGCATCCTAGACATTTCTAACAGAACAGAACGAATAAAAGTTGTCTTGGAAAACAATATTCCAGTCGTCAATAATATTCCTTCGCAACAAAAGTTTAACATTTTTTTACAGAAATCTGTTTACTTGCACTTTCACCATAATTCTCATGAAGCAACAACAATGGACTTCTTGCTGTTATATTTTTCTTTAAACCAAGCATGCTCCCAAACTTTCAAAAATTAATAAACTATCACTATGAATTCAGTGACTCCATACAGCATTAACTTAAGGGAATTGATTGGTCCATTGAAAGATTCTCACTAATTTAGCAGACAATAATTCCATAATCCAAACAGTAGAGAAAATTCTACCTGAATATTTGGTTTATAAGTTGGTATAATATATATAAGACAATTGTAGTAGATATTTGGAAAGTCTTCAACTTGGAGCTGTATAGACTTGGACAATGGTATTGTATCTTCATTCATAAATTGACACGCATATTCTTTCTGCAATGGTCAACAATTTGTTAACTGTTATTCTATATATTGACATACCACATCGATGGTGGATGCCTTTCTTCTCAGCTGACTTCCAAGCAACACTGCTTCATCTGGTCTCCCTTGTTGTCAGGATAATTGTATGCTTTGTGACACAGCATGCTCTTTCCTCTTTAAAATTTTCGGTTGTTGCGGCAGTTGCCTTCTTCACGTAAGCACTCTCTTCTACAAATGACATGTCCTACTACTGGTTATTGAAGTCACCCTTCCTAAAAAATTAAATCAGTCCATAAATCATTTTAAATAGGAATGATATTTAAAACTTCAGTAGGTGTAGTAATTTCAAAATTTCTTACAATTGCAGTTGTCATGCTGAAAGTAGTGCTTGATTTTAAGGCCCAATCCAACTCCGAGAGGTTCCATTGAACAAATGTTGACTTATCGCATCCCGTAATCAACTGAATAATAGATGATGCATCACATAACCAAAACAACAATTGTACAAAAACAGATAAATAAAAATGGCTTAAATACAAAATTCTGCCTCAGCTAAATGATGCTTAAAATTGTTAGTAATGTGATGACATAGCCAAACAATTTCAAAGGTGGCTTGTATGATGTATGAAGCGAACACATCAACTGTTCAAAAATCGCCAAGGACCAATTGTAATACTTCATGCGATACAATCAACAAATGATACATTCACCCATGGTACATGCATCCCACTTTTTAGGAATAAAAGACTTAAAAATGAGGATAGACACGACAACCTCATTATGTCCTTAATATCATCGAGGATGTCACCTTGAATAACATGTATAAGGGCAACTTTTATGTGTTTTGCTGTTAAATACTTCACTGAATCTGGGAATCTATGATGCAGGAAAGCAGCAACGGTAGACCTTTTATCGACAATCCCATAAATTATTTTAACATCAACAACTTTTGGAAGAAGGTGTTTCCCGCAGATGAAAAATAACTTCTTCGCTTCATCATAGATACTTATCAAATAAACAACATCATATTTTGGTTCAAAAAACCATAAAATATGAAAATTTATTTCTGCTTACCATGTCAGTTTTCAATTAACAGAGGAAATTAGATGTCAAATTCCAGTCCAGAAATAACAAAAAACGATTCAACAGTGATTAGAATATCACTAAAACAGTCAGTATTATTAACAACCCGAACAACATCAAGCTCGCAAATAACATTCTCGTAAACTGTAATATGGTAAACTGCACATAATGAATCATTCAAAATTAGAATCATGTCATGAGAATATCAAAACAAATCCATCACACGAACTAAAACAGTATGGCAAAATCAGTAAAACAACAAACAAGAAAACATGCGTATGTCACATCCCTCAATAATTCAATATACAAAATTATTACAACATTATTGTTTATCATGAATGAAAAATTCAGATTCAGCTCAAGAAACGAACATACAACATCAGTAGCTCGAATACATAAACCAGAACTGAAGATAGCAGTAACAGTGAAGAACAAAAATAAAGCAGAGGTGACGTTCGGTATTCAAGGTCGAAGTAAAATCAGTAAAGAAATCAAAGAAACAGGCGAGGTTTAAGTGCTTCAGTCAATTTGGCCTATGTGTGCGGGATAGGGAAATCACTGTTTTTACTATGCAAAAGGAAAGAAGTACAACTAGAATAAGAGACTCAAGCAAAACACGGACAGTGAAGTTATCCGAGGGTGGGGATCTGATCACTCCGGGAGCTTGTGGTCAAATCGAGCTCGAGGAAGGCGACATATTCCTCTAGTCAGGATGGGCTGATGCGGTACACCCAGGTTATACAGAATTTACAGGAGAACAGATGCAAGAATTGGAAAAGAAAACAAAAGGATTGACCTTCGTACCAAGAATCGATAATACTTTTGTTGAATGAATGTCGAATGCCCAAACCTCCAAATGCAAGAATCCAGCGTCAAACGTCTGTCGCCATTGTGGCTCTCCAGCAGCGAGTCCATATACGTCGATTCGGGCATGTGCACAAACCTAAACAATGACCGGGTATGGTGATTACCAGCCTTAACGACACATTCAACTAAATCTACTAAATCAATGTGACACATGTTTCTTTGGATCAATGACGTTTCTCGCGTTAAACTAAAAATGCTTAGAATTTTAAAATAATTCTAAATAGATGCATAACTAGAATGTACATTCACTTACGTGAGTGTCCGCTAAGCCACCTCCATCGAGGTATTTGGGATTAACTCACCAATACCTCAAACAAATAGCAAACAAAGTAGTATCCACCTCTAAAACCATATTAGGAAACATCTCAAATTTATTCACAAACATTAAACTCAAATATGAGTAGTCAAAATATCAAATCATTAACGACAATGAAAATACATAATCAAATATGCAAAGTGACAAATCAAACATAATCTCCACCTGAATTCAAACAAAAATAGATTCAAACATCTTACACCATTGCCCTTTGCCAAGATACACCGCTTGACCAACACAATTTCAAGAAGGCTTTCGACACAAGGAGGTCATGGACCCAAAAGGGCAGGATTCATAATATTCACCTAAGGATACTACCTAAATGTCATAATCCACCTCCATTGAGACTCTACCTGAGCCGACAAGGAGTTACTGGTGTGTCTGTGTGTGTGACATTTGTCGGTTTACTGGTATGTGTTTATTTAGAGTTTTTCATTTCATTTTTTTTATCCTTGGAATCCCCAAGAGTTGGAATTGAATTTTTTGAAATTTGGGGAAACAGACCTAGGTGCACAGTTAATGCTAACCGTGCGCCCTGTAAAGATCCGGAAATTTCAAGGAATTTTTTTTTCTTAATTTTCTTTGGAATTTTACAAGAACGCAGTTTCTGACGGCGCCTGATTCCGAGGCCCGGTGTGCCCGGAATTAATTTCCGAAGTTTGGCTCGGGTACGTTCAGTGAACGAGCGAGCGGGAATTTCTATCTTTTGAACCGGTGCCCGGAATCGAATTCCAAGGGCACCGATGGAACCGCAGCGCCGATAATTTCTTAAGAACGCCATTTCCGGAGTTGCGTTTATCCGAGAGAAGATGATAAAAAATTGTGGAAGTTTAATTTATAACTTATCTACAATTTTTATTTTCTTGTTAAGTAGATTAAGTGTTATGTTACAACACTTGACCCTCTCTTAAGTGGTTTTAACCTATGTAAGGGAGTTAGGGGTGGGACCCACTTGGATTTAACCACCCATGGAAGGATTTAAGGTGAGGTGGGGCCCACACGAACCCCACCCCTTCACTTTTCCCATAACCCCCTAACTCCCTCTTTATTTTGAAACTCCTCACCTCCCTCTTTATTTTGAAACTCCTTCTCTCCCTCTCTCCCTCATAACTCATGCCAACTAGCACTTAAATTAAGTTATTGAAACTCTTAATCAATTAAGTGTTTGAATTTTGAACTTACAATGCATGACATGATTAAAATAAAATAAGGGGAAACCTTGTTTTATTTGGAGGTTGAATTGTGGTGGGAGGATTTTTGAGAAAGAGCCTTTGTGTGATAGAAGAAGGAAGCTCCTTCTTCATTGAAGAACGTCCTCCTCTCCGTGAAGAACGGTTCTTCTCCGATGAAGAACATCGATCCCTCAACTTAGAACGACTCGGTGATCACGGTTCTTCATCCTCTTTTTCCTCCACGGCAAGGGAGAAGACACCGACGTAGGGAACTCTCCAACGACAACGCGCCTTCCTTCTTCATCTCCGCAACAAGTGAGGAGACGTCATTTCCTCCTCGGACGTACCCCAACATCCATGGAATCGACGTCCGATCTCCGCGACGTCGTTCTCCGCGACGCCATTCTTCGCGACGCCCGACGTGCGACGTCAAATATCCAAGTAGGGGTTTGTTGTTGCTTTATTTAATTATTTTCCGTTCTTGGTTCTAGCATGACAAACTTGAGGATGAACGATTAAGTGTTATCGTCTAACGAGAGGGGGACCGGACCGCACAAACACGGCCGAACCCCCCCCTTTGTTCTTGAATGTTTCTTGCGGATGAAATGAGATAGCGTGGTGCCGTCGCACCACGCGGAAATCACACGGAAATTATTGCGCGGCGCCGTCGCGCCGCGCCGTGGAAAGAATTATCATGAACGCGACGCCGTCGCGCCGCGTCGAAGGAAACCGAAGACGCCGCGGCCGGAGCGGGGCCGCGGCGGAGGGGCGCGGTGTCGTCGCACCGCGCCGGATGACGAAGGCCGCGGCCGGTTCCGGGCCGCGGCGGATCGTGATGACCGGCGGCCAGCCGGGCCGCCGGTGCCGGAAGACGGAAGAGGACCGGCCCTTGCCGGTCCTGTTGACAAGAAGCCGGCCGGCCAGGTCGGGCCGGCCGGGTTGGTGGAAACTGGGGGAATTTAATTCCCCCGGGCAGTTATTTGGCCCCCCATTATGAGGGGGGCCGGTTTCACAAAGGGGGGGCAGGCGGCCCCCCGTTTCCAGCAAGCTCGGCCTTCGGCCGAGCTGGCAGCGCGCCCAGCGCACTGCCTTGCGCCGAACCGGCGCGCCTGGCCAGTTCGCCGGGCCAGGCCGGGCCTGGCCGCGCCGGGCCGGGCTGGGCCGGGCTGTGCCGGGTCGACCCTGTCCGGGGCGGGTCGACCCGGTTCGGGCCATCCGGGGGGTCTCGGGCTGGGACGGCCCGGGCCCGAAACCCCCGTTACCGAGCGGTTTGGTCAAATGCCCGTATCTTGGGCTACGGGCCTCCAAACGACTCGCCGTCAGCGGCAACACGATCTTTGGATCGAGACGGTCGTTTCGGTAAACTATACTCAAGGTGCACCTTCCTTTTTGGGAGCCTACGTGGTTAAAACTCTATAGTTAAGCGTGCTTGGCCTAGAGTAGTGATCAGGATGGGTGACCTCCTGGGAAGTTTCCCAGGGTGGGTGTGAGACGGAAAGACCAATAAATAACAGACCGGGCGTCCGATTGACGCGCTGTCTGTTTCGTTGAATTCCTCTAAGTGAGATGGATCTTTTGGCTTACTCCGCTCGAGGTTTGGATGCCGACGGAGTGCGGTCGGGTTGGATCGCACCGAAATCCAACCGGGCCCCTGGAACGAAAAAGCCAATAACTCTCAGACCGGGCGTCCGATTGACGCGCCGTCTGTTGCGTTGAGTTCCTGTTGACGATACAGAACTTTTGGCATTCTCCGCCCAAGATTTGGATGCAGATGGATGGTGGCCGGGTTGGATCGCACAGAAATCCAACCGGGCCCCTGGAACGGAAAAGCTGATACATTTCTGACAGAACGTCCGTTTGACGAATCGTCAGCGGCATTGGTGATCTCATTGAGAAACGGTCCCTATGAATATACCCTATGAGAGTTCGGGGTACAGTTGAGATACGACCGGGTTTGGTTCGCTCACGAAACCAACCGGGCCCCTCGGACAAAAAGGCTAATAACTCACAGACCGGGCGTCCGATTGACGCGCCGTCTGTTGCGTTGAGACCCCTATGACGAGTCAGTACTTTGAGATACTTCTTCGTGGGACTTTGAGATACTTGGAGTATCGACCTGTAGCTCGTGGAGCGGACCCTCCCAGTGACGAGCGTGCGGAGTACGGAGACCGTGTAGCTGGCTGAGACCTGACGACTGCTTGACCGACTCGACTTGGAGTGAGTCGACTAGCCCAGTGGATGGAGCACTACTTTCTGAGGTGCAGACCCATGGTGGACGGAGCACTACCTGTGTGACAGTGCAGACCCGCGGTACTCGTCCGGAGAGTACCTCAGCAGGCTACTAGGGGGTGTGCACTACTGTGTTTGGGTGACATACCTCGGCGGGAAGCACTACTGTGTCTGAGTGGCTGACCCGCGGTACTCGACAGGAGGAGTACTTCAGCAGTCTTAGGTTAGTGAGCAGTACCTCGGAGTCGTGACAGGACCACTGTACACTCCAGATACGGAGCTCTTCAGTAGTTACGGTTTCGATAATGAAAATCCTGGTTTGAGCTGAGACTTTTGACCTTGTGTTTACCTCATGATTGAGATGAGTCACTTGATAACTTAAGTATATGTATGGGCATATACCTGGGTAGTAGTTATCCGTTGATTTCACAATCCTTGTGTTTCCTCATGATTGAGATGGGTTACTTGATAACTTAGGTATATGTATGGGCATATACCTAAGTAGATGTTATCTGTTGAGATCTTCTATGTGGTTATCCTTGTTGGTTTTAGTGAGACCTTGAGGGTCTCGGGGTCCCTACTGAGTATCGTTATACTCACCCCTGCACGGGCTATGCCAGCACCTCGTTGTGTTGGTTGCAGACGACGGGCAGTACTGACAGAGGCCGAGTGTTCGAGGACTGGACGGTACCTGGAGGTGGACTATACGACGAGACGGTACCCAGAGGTGGACGTGATGACGAGGCGGTACCCGGAGGTGGACCACTGGGCGGGACATACTCGGAGCGGACGGCGGGACCCGAGGAGCAGAGGAGCTGTCTGTACCCACCCTTCAGGTGGGATTTCCAGTGGACAGCTCGGCGTAGCAGCTTTACTTTTCAGTTGTTGTTTTTCATTTCGAGTAGTACTTTACAGTTGGGCTTGTATTTCCGACCCCTTTTTACTTTCCGCACTTACTGTTGTACTCAGTTTTTACTTAGTGTTTACTTCTTCCGCTTGTACTCTGTGTGATTGTTTACTTTACAAAGGCAATGCCTTCCCTTTTTACCGGGATTTACGCCTTGGTGCTAGTCGCCAGCCCCTGGCCTATGGAAGGCGGGCTTGGGGTAGTCACGGCACGGGCCCCGAGGACGGGTCGTGACAAATTGGTATCAAAGGAGTTCGTTTCTACCGCAGAACTTATAACTCTGATGTTTCTTCCTGTGAAGCAATAGTGTTAAGGGTACCGAGTGTGGTTTTCAGTTCAGGGAGTCCAGTGTTGGTGCGGGCGACCGACGTATCCATACACCAGGACCCTGACAACTGATTTCCGACTTTGTGCACGAAAACACTGATTGCGTGTGTGTTTCCAGAAGTTTTTAAATGTCAGCTCAAACCAGGTCAGCTCACCAGGTATAATCGTTTGACCGTGTTACGTTGTTTCTTTCAGGATGCCTTTTCACGAACGACCAGCTAGAGCCCAGAGGGATGTGCGTACTGATAGCCTGTCGAGCGACGAGGCTTCGGTACAGGGCCCTCTTGCAGTTGAGACACCAACAGAGGCACCAACGATACTACCATACGTTGGGCCATCGATGCCACCAGCCCCAGCAGTAGGCGATGCACGCCACTTGAGTGCGCTGCACGAGTTCCAGCGCCAGAGGCCACCCAGGTTCCGGGGAGAGACGGACCCGCAGGCGGCTGAGGATTGGCTGGAGGCTGTGGTGGGAGTCTTCAGGCTAGTGGGGACGCCGGCAGACTTCATGGTGATCTTTGCTGCCAGCCTCCTTCAGGCAGCATCAGGCAGGTGGTGGAGCCACTTGTTTCAGTTTTGCGACGGGATGACCTTCGCATGGGAAGACTTCGAGACCTTCTTCAGGGTGGAGTTTGTGCCAGTAGCTCTACACCCTGAGCGTGTACAGGAGCTTCTGCCTTTGCCGCGTGTTTTTCGATTAGTATCCAAGTCATCTGTGGGCAGTAGACAGATGATGCAGAGGTCCAGGAGGACCAGACTAGCAGTTGGACGATCTCGGGTTTTAGGACCGGTGGTGCGGGGCACCCGAGGTGGGGTCAGAGCTAGGCGTGCCAGAAACGGACAATGTTACTCCGGCGGCGGGAAGGGTCACCTGGCATGTGACTGTCCGACTCCTCGTACGATTGATCAGCGGGTGTTGGAGGAGCCACCGAGACAGAAGCAGCGGCGAGTGCTTGAGCAACAGCCGAGCAGTGGACAAGGCAGTAGAGCTCCGAGAGCAGGTGGACAGGAGAGGAACTAGTGGATACGTCCCTTGTACTTCTAGTTCCATTTTGCTATTGTATTCGTGCCTTGTACTATGAGCTGCAATAATAAAAAGACACTTATCTTTGTTTTCTTTACTGTCCTTTTGTTTGGTTGATACTGAGTGGTCCCGATTAAACTGTTGACTTGACCCTCACTTTCGAGATTTCAACTGGAGGGGACCCAGTGACCTCACACTGATGCCGACAGTGTGACTCGACCCTTGGAGGCGAGAGTGACAGTTGGATCTCTTGGTAGTTACGTCGAGGCCTTACGACGTCATCCATGGCATGA
Source organism: Viscum album (assembly GCA_963277665.1). Taxonomy (NCBI): domain Eukaryota; kingdom Viridiplantae; phylum Streptophyta; class Magnoliopsida; order Santalales; family Viscaceae; genus Viscum; species Viscum album. Next base: position 669,731,216 of record OY728139.1, on the reverse strand, counting down.
ATGCATCATTCATGTTGGAATTGACTGTATTAGGCAACGAATGTGGTTCATCCAGGGGATGAGACCGGATTTCTCTTATCGGAAAAGAAGAAATCATAGCAGCTCTTGTGAGACCAAAGGAGGTCCAGGACATCCCAGAGAGGATGAAGACTGCACAGTACAGTAAGAAACAGGAAACCGGTGCCAGTCTTAGAGACTCGGGCGTGTTAAAGAAGAGGAATCTTAAAGGAGAGATGAGTCTACGAAGCAGCAGACGTGGAGGCAGAGCTAGGAGAGCAGCATGAGGTGGTGTACATCCTAGCTCTGTACAACCACCCGCCTTAGTTATTCCTGCCAGGCTCAGGGAGATGGAGGGCGGAGGAAGAGTGCGGCTGCATGCGGTCAAGGAGTGTGACCCAATGGCTCTAGAAATGATTCAAGGGACAGTCTGTGTCCACTACTGGCTGCTGTAGTAACGGACATCGATGTGAATCATTCCTTGCTTTCACAAATCTTGTTCCATACCTAGAGTTTCTGGTAAGCCGTGGACTTGACCCTCACGTCTGGAGATACCTTGGGAGGAGACTCGATAATCACACTTACGCCGATGGTGTGGTCAGACCCTCGAGGCGAGAGTTTTAGTTGGAATCTCTTGGTGGCAGCATCGAGGCCTTACGATGTTAGTTTGAGTATGGAATGAGCAATAACTGTTCATACTCAAATTGACAGTTTTAGGCAAACGTCGGGATGGGTTTTCCTTGGTCGGCGGAAAAGGAAACCCCAGACAACGTAGGGTAACTCTTGCACAGGAGGGTGCGACCGATCACTCTTGAGTCGGTCAACCTTACCCTCGTGACAGCAGCCTTTCGAGTTCCAATTCTAACAGAAAATGGAGACCTCTGGAGTTCGAGGATGATGATCACGTCCTTATACGGGTATCACCTCGGCGAGGTTTACGGAGATGTGGCCAAGGCGGAAAGTTATCTCCGGGGTTCAGCGGACCTTCTTAGGTCCCCACCTGGGTAGCCGAGGTGGTTTACTGCTTGACCCATTCACCGTAGTTGCACTAGGTGCACGGCGACTTCCACGTATCTCAACTGAGGAGATACGTGCTCGACCCTTCGCATACCATCGACCATGAGGAGCTGGACGATGGCGATGGGGTGTCTTTCACGGAGATTCCAGTGGGGATCGAGGATCGACAGGAGCAGATCCTAGGAGGACAATAAATTCCTCAGGTGCACTTTCTTTGGCAGTACGAAACCTCCAGGTGAGCACATAGGAGCGGAAGGCTCAGATGCGTGCTCGGTACCGCTTTTGTGACCCTAGTTTGTGTTGAAGCTTTACGGGGACGTAAAGCCCTGAGGTGGGAGTAATGTAAAGATCCGGAAATTTCAAGGATTTTTTTTTCTTAATTTTCTTTGGAATTTTACAAGAACGCATTTTCTGACGGCGCCTGATTCCGAGGCCCGGTGTGCCCGGAATTAATTTCCGAAGTTTGGCTCGGGTACGTTCAGTGAACGAGCGAGCGGGAATTTCTATCTTTTGAACCGGTGCCCGGAATCGAATTCCGAGGGCACTGATGGAACCGCAGCGCCGGTAATTTCTTAAGAACGCCATTTCCGGAGTTGCGTTTATCCGAGAGAAGATGATAAAAAATTGTGGAAGTTTAATTTATAACTTATCTACAATTTTTATTTTCTTGTTAAGTAGATTAAGTGTTATGTTACAACACTTGACCCTCTCTTAAGTGGTTTTAACCTATGTAAGGGAGTTAGGGGTGGGACCCACTTGGATTTAACCACCCATGGAAGGATTTAAGGTGAGGTGGGGCCCACACGAACCCCACCCCTTCACTTTTCCCATAACCCCCTAACTCCCTCTTTATTTTGAAACTCCTCACCTCCCTCTTTATTTTGAAACTCCTCACCTCCCTCTTTATTTTGAAACTCCTTCTCTCCCTCTCTCCCTCATAACTCATGCCAACTAGCACTTAAATTAAGTTATTGAAACTCTTAATCAATTAAGTGTTTGAATTTTGAACTTACAATGCATGGCATGATTAAAATAAAATAAGGGGAAACCTTGTTTTATTTGGAGGTTGAATTGTGGTGGGAGGATTTTTGAGAAAGAGCCTTTGTGTGATAGAAGAAGGAAGCTCCTTCTTCATTGAAGAACGTCCTCCTCTCCGTGAAGAACGGTTATTCTCCGATGAAGAACATCGATCCCTCAACTTAGAACGACTCGGTGATCACGGTTCTTCATCCTCTTTTTCCTCCACGGCAAGGGAGAAGACACCGACGTAGGGAACTCTCCAATGACAACACGCCTTCCTTCTTCATCTCCGCAACAAGTGAGGAGACGTCATTTCCTCCTCGGACGTACCCCAACATCCATGGAATCGACGTCCGATCTCTGCGACGTCGTTCTCCGCGACGCCCCACGTGCGACGTCAAATATCCAAGTAGGGGTTTGTTGTTGCTTTATTTAATTATTTTCCGTTCTTGGTTCTAGCATGACAAACTTGAGGATGAACGATTAAGTGTTATCGTCTAACGAGAGGGGGACCAGACCGCACAAACACGGCCGAACCCCCCCTCCTTTGTTCTTGAATGTTTCTTGCGGATGAAACGAGATAGCGTGGTGCCGTCGCACCACGCAGAAATCACACGGAAATTATTGCGCGGCGCCGTCGCGCCGCGCCGTGGAAAGAATTATCATGAACGCGACGCCGTCGCGCCGCGTCGAAGGAAACCGAAGACGCCGCGGCCGGAGCGGGGCCGCGGCAGAGGGGCGCGGTGTCGTCGCACCGCGCCGGATGACGAAGGCCGCGGCCGGTTCCGGGCCGCGGCGGATCATGATGACCGGCGGCCAGCCGGGCCGCCGGTGCCGGAAGGCGGAAGAGGACCGGCCCTTGCCGGTCCTGTTGACAAGAAGCCAGCCGACCAGGTCGGGCCGGCCGGGTTGGTGGAAACTGGGGGAATTTAATTCCCCCGGGCAGTTATTTGGCCCCCCATTATGAGGGGGGCCGGTTTCACAAAGGGGGGGGGGGGGGGCAGGCGGTCCCCCGTTTCCAGCAAGCTCGGCCTTCGGCCGAGCTGGCAGCGCGCCCAGCGCCCTGCCTTGCGCTGAACCGGCGCGCCTGGCCAGTTCGCCGGGCCAGGCCGGGCCGGGCCGCGCCGGGCCGGGTCGACCCCGTCCGGGGCGGGTCGACCCGGTTCGGGCCATCCGGGGGGTCTCGGTCCGGGACGGCCCGGGCTCGAAACCCCCGTTACCGAGCGGTTTGGTCAAATGCCCGTATCTTGGGCTACAAGCCTCCTAACGACTCGCCGTCAGCGGCAACACGATCCTTGGATCGAGACGGTCGTTTCGGTATACTATACTCAAGGTGCACCTTCCTTTTTGGGAGCCTACGTGGTTAAAACTCTATAGTTAAGCGTGCTTGGCCTAGAGTAGTGATCAGGATGGGTGACCTCCTGGGAAGTTTCTCAGGGTGGGTGTGAGACGGAAAGACCAATAAATAACAGACCGGGCGTCCGATTGACGCGCCGTCTGTTTCGTTGAATTCCTCTAAGTGAGATGGATCTTTTGGCTTACTCCGCTCGAGGTTTGGATGCCGACGGAGTGCGGTCGGGTTGGATCGCACCGAAATCCAACCGGGCCCCTGGAACGAAAAAGCCAATAACTCTCAGACCGGGCGTCCGATTGACGCGCCGTCTGTTGCGTTGAGTTCCTGTTGACGATACATAACTTTTGGCATTCTCCGCCCGAGATTTGGATGCAGATGGATGGTGGCCGGGTTGGATCGCACAGAAATCCAACCGGGCCCCTGGAACGGAAAAGCTGATACCTTTCTGACAGAACGTCCGTTTGACGAATCGTCAGCGGCGTTGGTGATCTCATTGAGAAACGGTCCCTATGAATATACCCTATGAGAGTTCGGGGTACAGTTGAGATATGGCCGGGTTTGGTTCGCTCACAAAACCAACCGGGCCCTTGGGACGAAAAGGCTAATAACTCACAGACCGGGCGTCCGATTGACGCGCCGTCTGTTGCATTGAGACCCCTATGACGAGGCAATCCTTTGAGATACTTCTTCGTGGGACTTTGAGATACTTGGAGTATCGACCTGTAGCTCGTGGAGCGGACCCTCCCAGTGACGAGCGTGCGGAGTACGGAGACCGTGTAGCTGGCTGAGACCTGACGATTGCTTGACCGACTCGACTTGGAGTGAGTCGACTAGCCCAGTGGACGGAGCACTACTTTCTGAGGTTCAGACCCATGGCGGACGGAGCACTACCTGTGTGACAGTGCAGACCCGCGGTACTCGTCCGGAGAGTACCTCAGCAGGCTACTAGGGGGTGTGCACTACTGTGTTTGGGTGGCATACCTCGGCGGGAAGCACTACTGTGTCTGGGTGGCTGACCCGCGGTACTCGACAGGAGGAGTACTTCAGCAGTCTTAGGTTAGTGAGCAGTACCTCGGAGTCGTGACAGGACCACTGTACACTCCAGAGACGGAGCTCTTCAGTAGTTACGGTTTCGATAATGAAAATCCTGGTTTGAGCTGAGACTTTTGACCTTGTGTTTACCTCATGATTGAGATGGGTCACTTGATAACTTAGGTATATGTATGGGCATATACCTGGGTAGTAGTTATCCGTTGATTTCACAATCCTTGTGTTTCCTCATGATTGAGATGGGTTACTTGATAACTTAAGTATATGTATGGGCATATACCTAAGTAGATGTTATCTGTTTATATCTTCTATGTGGTTATCCTTGTTGGTTTTAGTGAGACCTTGAGGGTCTCGGGGTCCCTACTGAGTATCGTTATACTCACCCCTGCACGGGCTATGCCTGCACCTCATTGTGTTGGTTGCAGACAACGGCCAGTACTGACAGAGGCCGAGTGTTCGAGGACTGGACAGTACCTGGAGGTGGACTATACGACGAGACGGTACCCAGAGGTGGACGTGACGACGAGGCGGTACCCGGTGGTGGATCACTGGGCAGGACATACTCGGAGCGGATGGCGGGACCCGAGGAGCAGAGGAGCTGTCTGTACCCACCCTTCAGGTGGGATTTCCAGTGGACAGCTCGGCGTAGCAGCTTTACTTTTCAGTTGTTGTTTTCCCTTTCGAGTTGTACTTTACAGTTGGGCTTGCATTTCCGGCCCCTTTTTACTTTCCGTACTTACTGTTGTACTCAGTTTTTACTTAGTGTTTACTTCTTCCTCTTGTACTCTGTGTGATTGTTTACTTTACAAAGGCAATGCCTTCCCTTTTTACCGGGATTTACGCCTTGGTGCTAGTCGCCAGCCCCTGGCCTATGGAAGGCGGGCTTGGGGTAGTCACGGCACGGGCCCCGAGGACGGGTCGTGACACGCCTAGACTATGCAAGTGGGAAGAGGGTTTCTGGTGCTGTTTTGCATGGCTAGTGAACGGTTAGCACCAACCATGCAGGCCTTCTAGGAAACTGTGCAGCCTCACCTTGGGTGTCCAGAAGAGGTCACACGGTTATTGCACAGTTTGTCTAACTGTGCAGTAAATCATGCAATTAGCTTGGTTTGGGGCATTTTGGTCATTTTAAGTTCTGTGTAATTGGGGGATCCACCTTTGGTTTCCCCATTTTGAACTCGACGCCCCAGGGGCCTCTCCCAATCAATTCCCTTATCCTCCATGCCCTCCATGGTGGGATTTTGGTGACATATTCCTCTAGTCGACATGGGCTAACACAGTGCACCCAAATTATATAGAATTTACAAGAGAACATATACCCGAATTTGAAACAAAAACAAAAGGTTGACCAATTGATCATTCCACCAAGAATCGATAATACTTATGTTGAATGAATGTCGAATGCCCAAACCTCTAGATGTAAGAAGCCAATGTCAAACGTCTGTCGCCATTGTGGCTCTCTAGCAGCGAGCCCTAGGAGTAATATCAGCGTCATCAGGAAATGCATTGTTCCTCCCTTCGCAAGAACCATCGAACATCCTCTTTCCCCAACACCAATAAACACAAACCAAACTGTGGAGCTTGGAAGCCTCTCCTCCCTCTCCCCACCCCTCAATTGATCTCCCTCTTTTCTCACTTGGAAACATGGAGTGTTGAACCCGAGAGAGCACCCAAAATGAATCATTGTGCCTTGGAAACTAAGGGAATCAAGGAGTGTAAAATAATGAATAAAAATAATAAAAAATAAAATAAAATGTCTACATTGACCACCTTCATTCGATATTGTATTTCCCCCACCCCTGTAAATTGGGATGGGGCTCATCGAAAATCAATCAGTAATCTGCAGGATGGAAGAGGGAGGAGGGCTTGGATGGTCCGGTATCAACAGCGTGGCTTCAAGGCGGCGGTGGTGTGGTCACAAGAAAGGAGGGGGGAAGGTTCAGCTGCATAACTTTGGTAGGAGTTCACAAGGTACAGTCGAAGGTTATTTGTGGCGTACTTGTAGGGGTGACAGAGTGGTTGCAGGGTGAGAGTAGGTGGGTATGGTGGTGTTGGCGGTATGCCCACAATACATCGATGAATGGTCGTAGGGTGAGAGTCATTGTAGCGCGTGAAATTAGGGGAATTTTTGTCCAAATACATCGATTTAAGCATGTTCACAAACCTAAAGGATGTCTATGTATGATAATTTACCAGCCTTAATGACACATTCAACTAAATCTTCTGAAATCATGTATCAATGTGAAAGCATGCTTTCCTAGATCAATGACATTTATAACACTGCACTAAAAATGATTATATTTTAAAATAATTCTAACTGTATGCATAACTAGAATACACCTTCATTTACTTGAGTGTCCACTAAGCCATCTCCGTTAAGGTATTTTGGATTAGCTCACCAATACTTGAAAACAAATAGCAAACATAGTAGTATCCACCACTAAAACCATGTTATAAAACATCTCAAATTTATTCACAAAGAATATTAAACTCAGATATGAGCAGTCAAAATATGAAATCATTAACAACAATGGAATCGCATAATGAAAGATGCAAATGGATAGAGCAAACAAAATATCCACCTGAAACCAAACAAAAAGAGTCAAACATCTTACCCCACTAGCCTTTTCTAAGATACACCGATTGACCAACATATTTTCAAGAAGACTTTCGATATAAGGAGTCCATGGATCCAAAAGGGTAGGATTCATAATCTTATCCTAAGGAGATGACACAACCTAAATGTCATGATCCACCCCCACTGGGACTCCGCCTGAGCCAATAATAAGTTAGATAGTGCGCATGACACTCGTTGGGTCACTGGTATGTGTTTGTTTATAGTTTTTCATTTCATTTAATTTATTCTTGGAGTTTCCTAGAGTTGGGGATGAAATTTTAAAAATTAAGGGAGACATACCTGGGTGCACAGTTAGTGCTAACCATGTGCCTAGACTGTATAAGTGTGAGTAGGGTTTTCAGTGCGGTTTTTCTTGGTTATTTCATGGTTAGAACTAACTATGCAAGTCTTCTAGGAAACCGTGAAACCTCACCCTAGGTTTCTAGAAGAGGTTGCATAGTTACCACACGGTTTGCCTAACCATGTAGGTAAATCATGCAATCAGCTCAATTTTGAGCATTTTAGTCATTTCAAGTTATTTTTAATTGGGGGATCCTCCTTTAGCTTCCCCATTTTGAAATCGATGCCCCATGGGCCTCTCCCAATCTATTCCCCTATCCTTCACACCCTTCATGGTGGGATTTTAGTGATTTCTTCATCAAATCTCAAGGTAAGGGTCTCCTTCTCCTTTTTCCTTACCATTTTTCTTGATTTCTTCATTGTTTATCCTCTATTCTCTAACCCTAGAGACTATGGTGGTCAAACCTCATGTCTAGGATTATCTAAAATTATGGGTTTTGGTTTCTAGTGATTGTGGAGTCTTTTTTTTGACATATTCTAGTGGTGTTCATTGAAGGCGGCGTGGTTTCATCGATTGAGGTATGTGTTTCTATCTCATTCCTATTTATTTGATAGAACCTTGAATGCTTGGTATTCTATACTTGGTTTTGAGGTAGATAAATGAAGTATATGCTATCTAGATTTTCTTTGTCAAAGGTTTTCCATAATTTTCTTTCATTTTCCTTTGGCATAATGGTTGGATTTCATGATTTAAAGGCACTTTCTTCCTTGGTAGTATTTTATGCATTTTTATTGTTTGATGAAATTAAAATGATGGTTTTATTTTAAGGAAATGATTTATTCATGATGTTATGGTTCATATTTGATTTATAAAGGGGATATTTTGTGCTTTAGAAGTTTACATGTTTATTAAAGGGGTGTTTCATTTATGAAATTTTTTTAGTTACCCTTTTGATTAATTATGATTATGTTTTGGTGTTAATTGTGTATTATTTGGATATTAAATTATTTCATAAGTGGTTTTAAAAAGAAAGGATTTACAAATGTACAATTATTAGTTTTAAAGTAAAGACCTATTTGGCACCTTATAAAGAAGGTATTTCCTTGACTATTAGTTGCACCCTTGTTGAGACCGTTGGTTATCCATTGTTGGTGCTTATGTGTATTGATGGATGAATGTATTGTGATTCATGTTTATGCTTATGGTGATGGGATCATTAAAGTATATGTTAGATGTGGTATGGTTATTGTTATTGGTATATGTTTCCTTGGGGTATGTTTTTAGCATGTAATTGGTGGATGTTGTTAGCAGCTCACATCTTTTAGCTTGTTAGTGGAGAACCCTAGGCTACTATGTGGGAAATAAAGAGATAGGTGTTGTGATAGTTGATATCATGCACTAACTAGTGGTCCATATTTTAGGTTTGTCTAGCTATTAGGGCGTGCCCTCGACAAGGATAGTTGAGAGAAAATTGGGTGGCAAGTGTAGGAAAATAAGATTTTTTGGTAGTTGGTTCCACCTAAGCACGTCTAGTATTTCATCATTAGTCCCTAAGGTGATTCCACATGATGAGTATCATATGTTTTTTTTATGTTATTACTTACTTGATTTGTGTTTTACTTTCTCACTCTTGGTTTTCTCATACTCTTGATATAATGAGTAACTTATGGTTAAGTTTGTTATTGATAAAACACTATTTTGTTGAATATTTTATTGATAATAAATAAAATAATTTCCTCAAATTGTGCTAAATATGTTCATTTATGAAATATTTGAGATTAGATCATTCATTTGAAAATTTGATTAAAATTCCAGTTTTATCCTTTTAAAATACACTGTAGTATTTCGCACTTAAATATTTTAATATGACTTATTTGAAATTAATATTTTTTAAAAGTGTTCATAACGTAATTTTCTACAACTTTTATTCAGGACACTAGAGCTAAAGAGTGCATTTGGATGGAGTAAATGAGCCATTAAGTCAATGGTGGGCTGGACTCGGCAGAATGAACATGTGTTATGTATTTGGGCCATAACTTCTTCATATATGCTTGGATCAGGCCCACATTTTGAAAGTAGCTACATAACTCTTATTCGCGCGAATCATCCTTCTGGAAGGATAGTTGATTCATGCGTTTTGGTGGTCAAATGGGTGGTGTAAGTTGGCATAAAATATTTGGCCGAGATTCTCCGTTCACACTTGAAACCACTTTGAACCTAGTCTCCCCAACACTCAATAAATTGGTTTTTTATCATTTGGTGGGGTTGGGACATGAATTAAGAAGTTTAGGGTATATTATAAGAGGTTCCACTCCAATTATCCAATCAATTCAACAAGGGTGGCTCTTGAAGCAAGGATCCCTTCGTCGAAGCCCTATTCGTTTTCCTCATGTTGTAATGTTTGTGTTTTCATAATAAACTTCTTTGTTCTTATTTTTTCTTCTCTTTTATTATGTTTTGTTTAAATTTATTCTTCTATTAATCTCCAAATTGGTCTGGAATCAAGAGTAGAAACGTGATTGGGTTCTACCCTTTCTAAACCTTTGCACATGCAAAACGTTTCTACGATGACTACACCGCCCATGAAAGAGTAGTTCTTTTTAGTAATTGATCGACCTCTATCATTATTCATTAATTTATTTTGAATCAATGAGATAATTTAATTCAAATATTATGATATATTAATTTAGTTTTTAATTTAAATGAAACTAAGCAAGCAATTGAATAGTTAACACAAAACACGCGAGGTCGGGAATTGTGTGAACTGTGTGAGTGCAACCTTAACCGGTAATTCAAAACCACATGGGATTAATTTGTAGAGTTCAAACATAATACATAAACTCAATTAGTCCTCATTTTCAGAATGGATATGTGCCTTAATTTACCACTAACCATAAGTTATCCTTATAACATCAACTAAAGTAGGGTGCTGCGATTACATGTTCTGAAGATAACCTAGGGTTTAATTCACTTCATCTTTGTGGTAAGGTTAATTCCCGTAGGGTTTGGGGGTTAAAAAGTTAAGGGATAATAATTAAGTGAATGTTAATTTAAATGATAATGATAAATAATTTATTTAAGAGGTATATTTAGATTGATTACGTCTTTTAAATATTGTCTAAAAAACATTTTCTTGTTGTGTCATTTTAATCGAAATTCATTTTAAAACTAAAAAAAATACAATATTCTTCCAGAAAACTTATTCAAGATTTATAAACTATAACCAACCCCCATACTTTCAATTAGTTTTTTTATTCTATTTTATTTTAATTTTATAATACCTCTAAAAAGTTTTTTTAATTCATTTCCTCCTTTGAGAGACGACATTGGTCAGCCACTCTGCTGCACCTAAATACCCCAAAATAACACTAATCATTTGAGGGTGCCCACGACAGTGCTCTTCCAAATTACCACTATTTATAGGGAGGAAAGTAATTTATTCAACCAATTATAGGTATTTATTTTATTTTTCATTCTTTTCTTCTCCTCTTTCTTTCTTCTTTCCCCCTTCTCAAGTTTTTTTTCTCTTACTCTCTTCTTTTATTTTTATTGGACCAACTCAAACTTCTTTTCTTTTTAATATGGTCCACTTTTCTTTATTTCCTTTTCATCTTTCATTGATTTATGACATGAACTAATCCCAGAGATCTCTTAGATCTTGACCCTGAGATTGAACGTAGCCTTAAGGCACGAATCAGACATTCTCAGTCTACGGGAAGTTTCAACATTCAACCAGTTGTAGAATTACTCCAATATCATAACATTGAAATTGGAAGAAATTAAAATTCAACCATAAAACAAGAACCAATGGATGAAAATAATGTAAATGAAATTAATATAACCATTCGAGAATTGGCTTCACCCGATATTAATTATCAAACAAATTGCATTTTATATCCAAATCTCGAATCAGACTTTGAACTGAAATATGGATTAATTCACCTACTTCCAAAATTTCACGACCTCTCTGGTGAGGATCCCAATAAACACCTTAAAGAATTTAATGTGGTTTTCTCAACCTTAAAACCAATAAATATTTCTGAAGATCAAATCAAACTAAGAGCATTCCCATTCTCACTTGATGGAGCTGTGAAAGACTGGATGTATTATTTACAACCCGGAGATGTAACTTATTGGAACGATTTGAAACATCTTTTCTTGCAGAGATTTTTTCCAGCATCAAGGACCACTTCCATTCGTAAATAGATCCCTGGGATCAAGCAAGCACAAGGAGAGTCAATGTATGGGTATTGGGAGCGATTCAAGAAGTTGTGTGCAAGCTGCCCACATCACCAAATCAGTGATCAACTACTCATACGGTACTTATATGAAGGACTCACACCTATGGAGAGAAGCATGGTGGACGCTGCGGTTGGAGGAGCATTGGTGGACAAGACACCAGTAGCTACACGTGCGTTGATCAACAGAATGGCCCAAAACTCCCAACAATTTTGTTATCGAGGTACACCACATGTCAGGGGAGTACATCAAGTAAATCCTTCTTCTCTTGAGAGTCATTTGATTAATACCAAGTTAGAAGAATTGAAAACTATGGTGAGGCAGATTTCTTTGGCACAAAAGACATCCCAACCCCCTCTTTCAAGGCCTTGTGGCATTTTCACTGAGACAAGCCACCCAACTGATTGTTGCCACCAACTATAAGAAACAGAAGATTGTGCAGTAGTGTTTCCTGGGCGACCTTATCAGCAGCAACAACCATATCCCCAAAAGAAGCTTGATTAATTTGCACCAACATACAACCAAGGGTGGAAGGATCAATTGAACATGAGGTATGGCTCCGAACAACAACAAAGGCCACCCTTTCAACAAAACTTCCAACAGCCTCCGACTTACCAACAGGGTTTTCAATAACCCCAAAGGAGATTTGAAGCCCAAGCATCAATAAGTTAGAAACAGGGGAATCCCACACCAAAGATAGATTCTAACACTGATGATCTTTTGAAGCAAATTGTTCTTAATCAACAGAATGAGCTGAAGAGTCAAGGTTCGGAGCTGAGGGAGTTGAAGACTCAAATGAGCCAGATTGCCATCGCCCTCCATGAACTTGTATGTAATAATTACAGAAATCTACTTTCCCAACCCACTCCAAATCCAAAGGGGAATGTCAGTGCCATCACATTGAGAAGTGGGAAGCAAAAAATTGATGCTTCTCCACCTATAATTCCATTGGGATTCACCTCAACTCCAAAAAAGACCAATTACACATCAACTGATGAGAAACCCAAGGAGAAAGATAAAGGTAAGAAAAAGATTAATGATATTCCTCCTAAACCCCTTCTTTTCCAAAAAGGGTTGTTCAAACCAAAAAGATGGCTGAAGAAGCAATGAAAAAGGAGGTTTTGGACATATTCAATCGTGTGGAGATCAATATTCCTCTATTTGAAGCCATTAAGAAAATTCCAAGGTATGAAAAATTCTTAAAAGAACTTTGTAACAATCGAAGAGGGCTCAAGGGAAATGAAAGGATAACTCTTGGAAGGAATGTGTCAGCACTCATTACACCAACTATAGCAATGCCTACAAAGTGCAAGGATTCCAGGACATTCACAATCCCATGCACCATAGAGGAGTTACACTTTTATGATTCTCTTTGTGATTTAGGAGCTTCCATAAATTTGATGACTCACTCTATATTCTCTTCTTTGTAGGTTGGTGAGCTAAAACCGATGAGAGTAGTGGTGCAGTTGGTGAATAGATCTATGACATATCTAGTGGGAGTCCTTGAGGATGTACTTGTCTAGGTAAAAGACATGATATTTCCAACAGACTTCTACATACTTAACATGGAGGATGATCAGGTAAGTTCTCATTCTTCCATTATCTTAGGTAGACCTTTCCTCAAAACTACAAAAACTATCATAAATGTCAATGAGGGTACACTTTCCATGGAATTTGGGGATGAAGTTGTGATATTTAATGTTATGGATTCCATGAAGTACCCCTCAGAGGATCATTTTGCATTTGTTATCTCTTGTTTTGAACTACCAAGTAAAAACCCTATGGAATTTTATTATCCTATTTTTAGTGAGATTATGAGTAGTGGTTCTGATTTAATGTCTAAGAGAACTTCCACAACCGTTTATAAGGAACAAGAATCTCTAAGATTTTATTTTGAAATGGAATCATATTTTTATTTTGATCATGTGAACTCTAATTATGTTATGGTTGTTGAGTATGCTGATGGATTTGATGCTTTATTCTCTGATTGTGATGATTTCTATTCTGATACTGATGCTCTTTGTGCACATATTTCAGTTCTTTCTATGTCTCCATCCATACACCACCCCCTAAACTAGAACTCAAACCATTGCCACTAAATCTAAAATACTCATACTTGTTAAGTGGTGACAAATTACCTGTTATCATTAACAGTCTCCCTTTTGAACATGAAGAAAAAATGTTGAATCTTTTGAGGGAGAACATCAGGGCAATCAGGTGGACCTTGGCTGACATATCAGGTATTAGCCCCTCCATTTTCATGCATAGTATTCTTTTGGAGGATGGGGCTAAACCGGTGAGGCAACCAAAAAGGAGACTCAATCCAACCCTTCTAGAGGTTGTTAAAAAAGAGGTTGAAAAATTGCTCGAGGTAGGTATAATCTATCCCATTTCAGATTCTCAGTGGGTAAGTCCTATTCAGGTTATGCCAAAGAAAAGTGGTGTTACTACTATTAAAAATGATAAAGATGAGTTAGTTACAATGAGGGTACAAAATAGTTGGCGTGTGTGTATTGATTATAGGAAAATAAATCATTCCACTCACAAAGACCATTTCCCCCTCCTATTTATTGATCAGAATCTTGAGAGACTAGCTGGGAAGACACACTATTGTTTCTTGGATGGATTTTCTGGATATTTTTAGGTTCCTATAGCTCCAGAGGATCAGGATAAGACTACATTCACTTGTCCCTTTGGCACATTTTCCTACCGAAGGATGCCATTTGGACTTTGCAACGCCTCAGGTACCTTCCAGAGATGTATGGTGAGTATTTTTTCTGATTTTATTGAGACCTGCATGGAGGTATTTATGGATGATTTTACAATGTATGGGTATTAATTTGATGAATTTCTAAGTATTTTGGGAAAGGTTTTGAATTGTTGTATTGAGAAGAATCTGGTCCTGAACTTTGAAAAGTGTCATTTCATGGTAGAGCATGACATTGTCTTAGGGCATGTAGTGTCAAAACATGGAATAAAGGTTGATAGATCTAAGATAGACATTATTTCATCCTTACCCTATCCTTCATGTGTGTGTGATGTTATATCTTTCCTAGGGAATGTGGGATTTTATCGGCACTTCATCAAATATTTTAGTAAGATTGCTCTTTCTATGTCACGATTACTTTAAAAGGATTCCGATTTTGTGTTTGATGATTCTTGCAGGACTTCCTTTGATGTGCTAAAGAAGTGTCTGACTCCTCCTCCTATAATATAGCCTCCATAGTGGGATATTCCTTTTAAGATTACGTGTGACACCTCCAAATTCACGGTTGGAGATGTCTTATCTCAGAGGTTGGATGGGCATTCACATGTGATCGCCTATGCATCAAGAACACTAGATTCAACCCAATAAAACTACAAAACCATGGAAAATGAGTTTCTTGCTATCATATTTTCTTTAGATAAATTCCACTCATATTTATTGGGCTCTAAATTAGTTGTTTTTACTGACCATGTAGCTCTGAGGTACCTCTTGAAGAAGCCAGATGCAAATCCCAGGCTGATCCGATGGATGCTCCTTCTTCAGAAATTTGATATTGAGATAAAGGAAAAAAAGGGGTCAGAAAATTTGGTGGCAGACCACATGAGTAGGCTTACTCACACACTAGAGGATAACACCTTGGACCAGGTACCACTTTAGGACACTTTCCACGATTATCATCTTTATTCCATCTCAAGTACGCATCCTTGGTATGCAGATTTAGTTAACTACCTTGTTGCCTCTGAAATCCTTACAAATTTAAAGAAACATCAAGTTCAAAAATTAAAAAGTGAGTCTCGATATTATTTTTGGGATGATCCATACCTCTGGAGAATGTGTTGTGATCAAGTTATTAGGAGGTGTGTTCCTGATCATGAGTTGGAGTTTGTTTTACATTTTTTTCATACACTTTCTTGTGGTGGACACTTTAGACCCCAATGGACAGCTAGGAATTTTTTTGAATTTGTATTATATTGGCCTAGCTTATTTCATGATGCCCATGTGTTTTGTAAGTCATACTCTCATTTCCAACACACTGGGAACATTTCTAGGAGACATGATGTGCCCCAACAACCCATACTATTCTGTGAGATTTTTGATGTATGGGGCATCGATTTTATGAGTCCTTTTCCTAGTTCCATTGGCTTTTTGTACATTTTGGTTGCTATTGATTATGTGAGTAAATGGGTGGAGGCTAATGCCACCATGACTGACGATTCTCATGTTGTTGTGGAATTTGTCAAAGCACAATTTTTTTGCAGGTTTGGAGTACCGAAGGCCATCATGAGTGACCAAGGGACACACTTCTACAATTGGAATTTGGCTTCCCTCCTTCGGAAGTATTGTAAGGGTTGGTGTCCTCAGAACCAACTGTTTTGTACTTTGATTACATGAATGTTCACTTATTATATATTGTTCATTGTTCTGCATGACTATAATATAATAATGTCCTAGAATATTTGTTGCATTAATAAGGTCATAGCAGATCCCCGCTATGATGAGAACCTTTAAATGCTATAACAATATTCTTAAATAAAGTTATGCGGTTGGATGACATACTATGATAGGACACATAGTATACAGACCGTCATGTGCGAGTACTCGTAAGAAGACGACACTCTCTCTCATGGAGTTCGCACTTGGTAATCTCCAAGATGGGAGATTATGAGAACAGACCCGACGGTGGTAATTCTGCATGTTTTGGTGTCATCGGATATTGCTATCTGCGAGCGTGTGTAATGGTCCTTAGACTGGAAGATTATCATTAACTCATGTCATGACTCGTGCACTTAGATTTACTGACGAAAACCGTCACGCGGACAGTTGGCGGGAAGTAGGGTATGTTGGGTGCGTCATGAGTGACATGTTGTTAATGGATAAGTCGAGAAAGGATTTGTCCCTTCCATTTATAGAAGTTGATATCTCGGCCCTTTGATTGAAATAGAACTGTCGCATTAAATTCCATGGCCATGGTGTAAACTACGAGTTTATTTCAGGTAGTCAAAGAACGACGGATCAAGAATATAGGTTTATGACACTTCCATGAAACATTCTTGATGAGATATTGAGACAAAGGGATTAAATTACACAGTAAGTGTTCGTATGAGGTGATACGTCAATGCGGCGCCAACTGCTTTCTCTTGGGTGCCTTGACCCGTTGCTAGACAGTAATCTTGTACATTAGGCAAGTCTGCCTAATGCCAACGAGAAAGAGGCCTAGAGGGTCACACACTAAGTATATCCAAGTATCTCAAGTTGAATAAAGATTATTCCTGTATGTGGTTTAATAATTATTCAAGGAAGCCTAAGTTGTTTTAAATGATGGAGGAAAAATAAAATAAAACAAGTACACGCCGTGTATTATTAAATGTACACACCATGTAGTTTTATTTTGGAAAGGAAATGAATAAATGAAAACAAGATATACACGTCGTGTACATTTAATGTACACGCCGTGTAGTTTTCAATGAAAAACAAGTACACGCCGTGTATTTATTATTACACACCGTTTAGTTTTTCCAGTCGGGATTTTGAGGATATAATATCATTTTATTAAATGATATTTATTATAATCAGCGTGAGTGCATGTCAAGGAATTAATTATTCGACATGGGGGTTTTAAATAAGAGTTAATGAAATAAATGAAACGCGTAACGTGTTTATTTATTTTCATAACTCTACAACCTCAAACTCGATTATAAATATCCTCACAACCCCAACTCTTTTCCTACACAAGAGAATCATTGTGCACAACATCTCTGGAGAATTCTTTCAAGGCCGAAAGAACCTCTTCCTCCAAGAATGCTCTCAAGACCGAGAGAGATCCTCTTCCACCGGATCAAGACAATCTAAGGCGGACAATGCAAGCAAAGGCTTCTCCATGCTAGCACCTGGAGAATCCTTTGGCGACGTCCAGAGATACGAGGTACACGTGTGGATCACCACTAGAGGGAGTCTACACTTGGCTTCTGCGACGCAATTACGGATCACATTGACACCATGATCGAGAACATCAACGAAGAAAGAACACCCAAAAGGTATTTCTTTATAATTAATTAAATTAATTATAATCAACCTGTAATGATCCTTGTTTGTGGTTCCGAGAAAAACCATCTTCTTTGTCTTTTTCTGTGATTCAATCCGTGGAGACTGGCATTTATCGTCGTATTGATCCCGGATTGATCATTGCTAATGACAAAAATCCAAGTAGGCACATCCACCCACATGATTCCACTGCGCCCAGAACCTTTAAATGGTATCAGAGCGAGGTTAAAACATTGATTATAGTTATTTAATTTTCATTGATAATTTACGCATTCATATTTGATTCAATTCAAAATAAATCGTTCTATAAATATGAATTAACTAGATCTATTCTTCCACCTTTGTTTCTCAATTCATATCAAAGAAACGACCTTTTAATTTTAATTTTTGATTAAAATAAAAATGAGGAACTCATCTGGAGGAGCCTCTATTTCTGTTTGTACAACACAGGATTACACGACATGTAATTAAAACTACACGCCGTGTACTTAGGTTCAACGAACCGGCACTGGTCTGACAAACCACGCTGTGTGAATTGATTATGCCTAAGTTTTAATCACTCCGTGTTGACCAGAATTGAACGGCACGTGGAAACCGGAATACACGGCGTGTATGTTGGAGCAACACGCCGTGTAGTCCATTCCGACCTAGGTGAAACTGTGTACAAAGATAAGCCGCGTACCACGTACACGGGATCTCTAGGTCGGTTACCACATAACAAGGAAGTACACGCCGTGTATGATTCATCTACACGCCAAAGCCCCGACGTGTACTTTGGATAAAGAGTGAAAAGAAAAATACACACCGTGTAATTATAAACTACACGCCGTGTACTTTCCAGAAATGGAATTTCACCAGGTTTTCTCCAAAGTACAAAGACCCGTACAAGGAATATGGATGAGAAGAATCTCAAGGAAATTCAGAAAGGAATTTAAGATAAAAAATTGATTAATTATAAGATCATAATTAATTGAATTCGAGCATGTCTTATCTTAAATAAAAGAACGATTAAAAGAATTTTAATTCTAAATATGAGTAAATGTCGTTGCATACTATGGATAATCATGAGCTAAAACAAAGACCCTTTGTATGTGTATGGTTTCATTTAAATTTATTTAATTTAAATTTGTTCGCCTGCGAGCCTTCTTCCAATAAAATGTAGGGCCTGCATGCCCATGGTTTCTTTAATGTAAACCCATGTAATGGAGGATCTCCCAAGCCATAGGAGATGGTTCAAATCCCGAAGTCGAGGTGAAACCGACGCAAGAAGATACAAAGGTGGACAGGTGGGAGCTGCAAAACATGAACCATCAGGTTCAAGGTGTTTTTCCTAGGTCAGGGTTAGCTTATCAAAACCGCTAGATAAGCTAACCAAATATAAGCTCATGATCATGCCATCTTATTTTATTTCTGTCTGATTGCATGGTTTATTTATTATGTATGTGTTGTCACGATCACATAATTAATAAAATAAACAAGCATGCAAAGATGAAATAAAATAAAAACCAGACTATGCGTAAACATTATCAGAACATGGTTAATCACTTAAGCAAGAATCACTTAATATTAACAAGCACGTGATAATGCAAAAAATACGCATAAAGAATAAAATCCCTCAAATACCATATTAATTCATACCAATCCTTCCATTACTTGATTAAGGTAAAGACTAAATAAAACTATGTTTTTGACCAACCCTTGTTGGGACACTTACTTTTATAAAGGAATACCTTATGAAAGGTTTTGGGTTGACTTAACCATATTACATCAAGAGTAGTAGCCCTTGCTAGACTTGATGTAATATTGGAGGTAAGAGTTGAGGAAATCCAAGTCAGGATTTCAGGATTGGGGAGTCCACTCAACAGATCAAGGAACTGTAAGCTCACAGTTGGCAAAGACCTGCCTACCTAAATACCTTCAAATATCTTAACCAACCCTTGTTGGGGTTATGCGAAGGGAAATATGGATCCTTGACACTAGAATGTCAAAGCAACTGGACATTCCGAGTTCAATGGTGAGGGCCATTGGGACTTGATAAAATAGTGGGAGAATTAATAAAATTTATTATTTCTCATAAAAATGTAATCAAGAAAGTACTAATAAATCTTCTCTTTTAAAATTGTAGAATCAAGATGACAAACTCATCAACCACTTTTTCTCTGCGATCAATTATGGATAAAGACAACATCCTCACTGGTAGTAACTTTCAGGAATGGTTTAGGTGCCTTCGGTTTATCCTACGCCATGAATGAAAGTTTTACGTGCTAGAGTCCTCACTTCCTGATTCCCCTGCCCCAGGGGAAAGTGATGAAGATTTCCTAGTCTATGATCAACATTTGAACGATGCACTCGATGTTCAATGTTTGATGCTATCATCAATGTTTAGTGAGCTCATGAAGTCTCATGAATACATGGATGCCTATAGCATGCTCAAGCATCTCCGTGGTCTATACCAGGAGAGAGCAAGACAAGAAAGGTTTGAGATCTACAAGGCTCTATTTCAGAGAAATCTTGGAGAGGGTGCCCCAGCTGGGCCTCATGTAGTCAAGCTCATTGGCTACATTGAGCGCTTGGAGGTTCTAGGGTTTAAACTCCCCGAAGAACTGGGTACCGATCTCATTCTTGCATCACTCCCCCAGATCTTCTCAAACTTTATTGTGAACTTCAATATGAACAACATTGAGAAGTCTTTGTCTGATCTTCTCATCCTCATTCGCCAAGTGAACACTGACATGAAGCGTGAAAAGCCTTCTATCCTCATGGTGAATAAAAGGAAAGGGAAGGTGAAGAGCTTTAAGCCCAAAGCTTCTTCAAGGCCTTCCAAGAAAAGGAAGATCAAAGGGGAGGCAAAGGAACATGATGTTGTTTGTTTTGCATGTGGCAAGAAGGGCCACTGGAAGAAAAACTGCACCCAGCCAAGGAAGCAAGGGGAAGCTTCAGGTGCATTTGTTATCGAATGCAATCTATCTGTTTCTACTAATTGGGTATTAGATACTGCTTGTGGTGATCACATTTGTATCCAAATATAGGAACCAAGTAGATTCAGGAAGATTGATCGAGGGGAGGTAGATCTACGAGTAGCCAACGGAGCCAGACTCGCTGCTGTAGCTGTCGGAGACTACCACCTCACATTGCCTACTGGGATGGTCTTGGTTTTGAAAGGTTTTTATTATGTTCCTTCTGTTACTAAAAACATTATTTCAGTATCCAGATTAGATACTGATGGATTCATATTCAAGTATGGAAATGAATGTTGCTACTTTTATAAAGATAACATTTGTTTTGGTAGGGCACATTTATATAACGGCCTTTATGTGTTAGACTACACAATCCAAGTAATGGAAATCGATAACAAAGTTAATTCACATGACTCATACCACACCCAACTTTGGCATCACCGGCTAGGTCATGTCAATGAGAAACATTTGACAAAATTACATCAAGATGGGTATTTAGATTCTTTCAAACTAAAACCACTTGGTGTATGTCACGTGTGTCTACAAGGCAAAATGACCAAATCCACATTTAGTGGGAAAGGTGAAAGAGCTAAAGAGCTTCTAAAATTAGTTCACACAGATGTGTGTGGACCATTTCCAGTTGAAGCAATGGGTGGGTTCTCGTACTTCATAACTTTTACTGATGATTTTAGTAGATATGGATATATCTATTTAATGAGGTATAAGTAAAATTATTTTGATCGGTTCAAAGAATACAAGAATGAAGTTGAGAACTAGCTTGGTAAGAAGATTAAGAAACTCTTCTCAGACAGAGGAGGAGAATATCTTAATCAGTACTTCATTGATTTCTTACGGGAGTTTGGGATTCTATCTCAACTCACTCCTCCTTACACACCGCAGTGTAATGGTGTAAGTGAAAGGAGGAACCACACCCTGTTGGACATGGTGAGATCAATGATGAGTCATGCGAGTCTTCCATTATCCTTTCGGGGATATGCATTATAAACAACAGCGCACATACTAAACCAAGTACCAACTAAATCGATAAATGGTATTCCATACTAGTTATGGAGTGGAGGCAAAGCCATGTTATCGAATTTACATGTGTGGGGTAGAGAAGCATTTGTTAAGGCCTCTTCAGGTAACAAACTCACGCCCTGAGGCACAAAGTGTATCTTTATAGGATATCCTAAGGAAACAAGGGGATATTACCTATACAACCCCTCATACAAAAAGGTTATAGTGGAAAGACACGCCATATTCCTTGAGAGGGATCACATATCCAAAAGAGATAGTGGGAGAGAGATAGACTTTGATGAAGTCAAGGCTCAAGATATACATGAGTTGGCACAAGAACGGATTCCACAAAGCCTCGTGGAAGAATAATCTGTTCTAGAGAGACAAGAACTACGTGGGAGCATGAGAGAGGTGAGAGAACCAGAACAATATGGTTTTCTTGTCACCGAGGATGGTGACTCATTATTGGTTGACAATGATGATCCTCTTACCTACAAAGAAGCAGTTGAAGGAACAGACATTGCCAAGTAGCAAGAAGCCATGAATTCTGAAATGGATTCCATGTACCAAAACCAAGTCTGGATTTTGGTAGATCCTTCAATTGATGTAAAGTCTATTGGTAATAAATGGGTATTAAAGAAGAAACTGGATATGGAGGGGCAAGTCAGCACCTACAAGGCACGACTAGTTGCAAAAGGTTTTAGACAGCGTCAAGGAATTGACTATGATGAAACCTTTTCACCGGTTGCAATGCTGAAGTCCATCAGAATCCTATTGGCCATTGCTGCTTACCATGACTATGATATTTGGAAAATGGATGTCAAAACAGCTTTCCTTAACAGGAACCTCTAGGAAGATGTCTACATGACACAACCTGAAGGGTTTGTGACTCCAAAGGATGCCAACAAGGTATGAAAGTTGTAGAAATCCATTTATGGATTAAAGCAATCATCAAGGTCATGGAACATTCGTTTTGATGAAGCTGTTACAGAATTTGGATTTTTTAAGAACAAATGTGAGCCTTGTGTCTACAAAAGGTTTAGTGGAAGTGCAGTCGTTTCCTAATAGTATATGTTGATGACATATTGCTAATTGGAAATGAAGTACCTGTCTTACAGTCATTTAAGGCATGGTTGTATAAATGCTTCTCCATGAAAGACTTGGGCGAGGCGGCATATATTCTTGGGATCAAGATCCATCGTGATAAGTCCAAGAGAATGCTGGGCCTGAGTCAAAGTACATACATTGACAAGATACTGAAGAGATTCAGCATGGAACAGTCCAAGAGGGGATTGTTGCCAGTGTCACATGACATTCATCTTTCCAAGAAAATGTGTCCTCAGACACATGAGGAAAGAAAGAGGATGACAAGGATCCCTTACGCATCCGCGATTGGGTCAGTCATGTATGCTATGCTATGTAAGAGGCTAGATGTTGCTTACACATTAAGTGAGGTAGGAAGATATCAAGATGATCCAGGAGACTGCCATTGGATGGAAGTCAAGACTATCCTTAAGTATCTGAGGCGTACTAAGGATATGTTCCTAGTTTATGGAGGAGATGACGAACTAGTCATCAGAGGACATGTAGATTCTAGTTTCCAGACTGATCAAGATGAGATGAATTCGCAGACTGGATACATCTTCAGTTTGAATGGAGGTGCAGTGAGTTGGAAGAGCTCAAAACAAAGTGTGGTGGTAGATTCTACAGTGGATTCCGAGTATATCGCAGCTTCTGAGGCAACTAAAGAAGCAGTATAGATGCGAAGCTTCATCCAAGAGCTGGATGTTGTACCGAGCAGTAAAGATCCTATCACACTCTATTGTGATAATACTGCAGCGGTGGCACTTGCAAAAGAGCCAATGTCACATCAGTGGACAAAGCACATACTTCGGAAGTATCATCTCTTGAGGGATTTTTCTTAGAGAGGTGAAGTTGCAGTGAGCAGTATTTCCACAGAAGACAACATGGTAGACCCATTGACTAAAGCCTTGACTTAGTAGAAACATGATCATCATGTGAGGTCTAGCGGACTAAAAGTCATAGGTAGTTGGCTCTAGTCCAAGTGGGAGTTTGTAAGGGTTGGAGTCCTCAGAACCAATTGTTTTGTACTTTGATTACATGAATGTTCACTTATTATATATTTTTCATTGTTCTGCATGACTATAATATAATAATGTCCTGGAATATTTGTTGCATTAATAAGGTCATAGCAGATCCCCGCTATGATGAGAACCTTGAAATTCTATAATAATATTCTTAAATAAAGTTCTGCGGTTGGATGACATACTATGATAGGACACATAGTATACAGACCGTCATGTGTGAGTACTCGTAAGAAGATGAGACTCTCTCTCATGGAGTTCGTACTTGGTAATCTCCAAGATGGGAGATTATGAGAACAGACCCGACAGTAATAATTTTGTATGTCTTGGTGTCATAAAATATTTCTATCTGCGAGCGTGTGTAATGGTCCTTAGACTGGAATATTATCATTAACTCATGTCATGACTCACGCACTTATATTTACTGACGAAAACCGTCACACAGATAGTTGGCGGGAAGTAGGGTACGTTGGGTGCGTCACGAGTGACATGTTGTTAATGGATAAGTCTAGCAAGGATTTGTCCCTTCCATTTATGGAAGTTGATATCTTGGCCCTTTGATTGAAATAGAACTGTCGCATTAAATTCCATGGCCATGGTGTAAACGACGAGTTTATTTCAGGTAGTCAAAGAACGACGGATCAAGAATATAGGTTTATGACACTTCCATGAAACCTGTTTGATGAGATATTGAGAAAAAGGGATTAAATTACACAGTAAGCATTCATATGAGGTGATACATCAATGCATTGTCAACTTCTTTCTCTTGGGTGCCTTGACCTGTTACTAGACAGTAATCTTGGACTTTAGGCAAGCCTGCCTAATGCCAATGAGAAAGAGGCCTAGAGGGTCACACACTAAGTGTATATAAGTATCTCAAGTTGAATAAAGATTATTCCCGTATGTGGTTTAATAATTATTCAAGGAAGCCTAAGTTGTTTTAAATGATGGAGGAAAAATAAAATAAAACAAGTACACGCTGTGTATTATTAAATGTACACGCCGTGTATTTTTATTTTGGAAAGGAAATGAATAAATGAAAATAAGATATACACGCTGTGTACATTTAATGTACACACCATTTAGTTTTCAATGAAAAACAAGTACACGACGTGTATTTATTATTACACACTGTGTAGTTTTTCCAGTCGGGATTGTGAGGATATAATATCGTTTTATTAAATGATATTTATTATAATCAGTGTAAGCGCATGTCAAGGAATTAATTATTTGACATGGGGGTTTTCAATAAGAGTTAATGAAATAAATGAAACGCGTAACACGTTTATTTATTGTCATAACTCTACAACCTCAAACTCGATTATAAATATCCTCACAATCCCAACTCTTTTTCTACACAAGAGAATCGTTGTGCACAACATCTCTGGAGAATTATTTCAAGGCCGAAAGAACCTCTTCCTCCAAGAACACTCTCAAGACCGAGAGAGATCCTCTTCTATCAGATCAAGACGATCAAAGGCGGACAATGCAAGCAAAGGCTTCTCCACGCTAGCACCCGGAGAATACTTTGGGGATGTCCAAAGATACGAGGTACACGTGTGGATCACCGCTAGAGGGAGTCTACACTTGGCTTCTACGACGCAACAACAGATCACATTGACACCGTGATCGAGAAAATCAATGAAGAAAGAACACCCAAAAGGTATTTATTTATAATTAATTAAATTAATTATAATCAACCTGTAACTATCCTTGTTTGTGGTTCTAGGACAAACCATCTTCTTTGTATTTTTCTGTGATTCGATCCATGGAGACTGACGTTTATCGTCGTATTGATCCCGGATTGATCATTGCTAATGACAAAAATCCAAGTGGGCACATCCACCCATGCGCTTCCGCTGCGCCCGGAACCTTCAAGTATGGGGTGACACACAAAACATCGACACCATACCACCCCCAAACAAATGGCCAGGCTGAGGTTTCAAATCATGAGTTGAAGCAAATTTTAGAGAAAACCGTGCAGCCAAATAGGAAGGATTGGAGCTAGCGCTTGGATGATACATTGTGGGATTATAGGGAAGTATATAATATACCCATTGGTATGTCCCCATTTCGTATTGTTTTTTGGAAAGCGTGTCATCTCCCCATGGAAGTTGAGCATCGGGCTTATTGGGCTATAAAGAAATGCAACATGGATTTGGCCCAAGCTGGAATCCAAAGGAAGCTGCAAATTTAAGAGCTTGAGAAGATTCAATTGTATTCATATGAGAACTCAAGGCTCTATAAGGAAAAATCAAAAGCATCTCATGATATAATGATCCAACAAAAGGAGTTTCATATTGGAGAGAAAGTCCTTCTCTACAGTTCACGAATGAAGCTGATGCCTGGTAAGTTGCGTTCCAGAAGGTTAAGTCCTTATATTTTGACTAATGTTTTTCCTTATGGTGCAGTAGAGATCACACAAGAGGACACAAGAAGGATATTTTCAGTCAATGGGAAACATTTGAAGAGATACATTGAGGAAATTCCTACTAATGTAATGGATTTTATCACACTGCATGACCCTATCATCCCTTGAGCACATCAGGCTGTTCCTAACCCTTTAACCTTTTTATTATTTGTCCTATTTAAAATTATACATTTCATGTGCATATATCATCTCATGGGTTCACATTGAGGAAAATGCAATATTTTAAGTATGGGGGAGGGAACCTTTTAGTTTAGTAATTTCAATTGTTTTCCTGTTAAAAAAAATTGTGTGTTTTTCAAATTCTGTGTGTTTATTTTTTCAATTTTCTGTGTGTTTTTGAAACTTTTGAGCTGAAATGATTCTCAAAAACCATTTTTAAATTAATATCAATAAGTGAAACAATTTATCCATTGAAACTAAGCTTAAATTAATGCTTAAATGACTTTATTTCAAGTTCAAATATTTAGTAATTTCATGAAAAGTACACTGAATTTTGAATCCCATGCCACATCTCACTATCTTTATATTTGAAATCACTTTCCCGTGAGGCTTCTGAACCATTATTTTCATATTATTTACATTCACCTCACTTCTTTATAGAACCAAACCATGCTTTATTTAACCATAATTTGATTTATTCCTATCAAAAATTGAGGGTTTTAGGTACTTATGTTTAAATTATTGAGGCGTTTTTTTGGTATTAAAGCCCCTATTTCAAAGAATCCTTTTTTATAATGGAATAACTTGAACATTTAATCCTTTTATCCCTTAGAATACATACACATCCTATTATTTTATCCACATTACAATCCAATTTTCCCTATCCAACCAACTCTTGAAGTGAAATTGCATAATCTAGTTGAGCTTAAGTGTGGAGGAAGCTGTATTGTGTTGTACTACCCCATTTTGTGATACTTTGGGTGAAAAATTAAATTATAAAGAGATGTGTTTGCTGCTTAAGAAAAACATTATCTTGAAAGATGTGCCTTTTTGGATCTTTCATGATAAAAGAAGTTATGCCTTTCTGGAGCTTCTAATAGAGGGGGAAAGCTGTGCCTATCTGGAGCTTTTAAGAAAATCATGTTCGAGAAGATTGAAATTTTTACTGCTGAAATGTTGAATGGTGTGAGCATTCCTTTATTTTTCATGATGATGAACATGAATCAATGCTATGTCAATTGAGTAGGAGACCATATTTAAGTGAAAATTAGATTAACGCAATTTTGCTTCAAAAAGAGTCAAGCCCTCATCATTCAGCCTCAGGTTTTTTCACATCTAAATCCTACCAACTGAAAGCCATAGAACAACCCTTAAAAGTACTCATGATACTCACATCAGGTATCAATGTAGGAATTTATCAAGCCTATGGTGACCCTTGTATGAGTTTGGATGAGAAATACATTGCAATTTTTTTGACATTTGTGTGATAAGAGAAAATTCAAGTGAGGTAAGTGTTTTGTGCATGGGAGGATAAATAAAGTGGAAATATATTGAATGATATAAATGAAGAAATTGAAATAATGGTTTTTTATGAGTTATGATATCTTTTTTTTCTTGGTGTGTAATTGTTTGATCTCAAGGATATGTGTTTTAAAATTGGTTTTTATTTGATATTGATGTTTACATGTTATGAGGTTTTGCCCAGGAGTGCAAAAGGGTAAGTGTGGGGGAGTTGATAAAACACTATTTTGTTGAATATTTTATTGATAATAAATGACATAATTTCCTCACATTGTGCTAAATATGTTCATTTATGAAATATTTGGGATTAGATCATTCATTTGAAAATTTGATTAAAATTCCAGTTTTACCCTTTTAAAATGCGCTGTAGTATTCACACTTAAATATTTTAATATGACTTATTTTAACTTAATATTTTTTAATAGTGTTAATAACGTAATTTTATACAACTTTTATTAAGGACACTAGAGCTAAAGAGTGCATTTGGATGGAGTAAATGGTCCATTAAGTCAATGGTGGGCAGGACTCGGTAGAATGGACATGGGTTATGTATTTGAGCCATAACTTCTTCATTATTACTTGGATCAGGCCCAAATTTTGAGAGGATATACATGAATCATATTCTCGAGAATCATCCTTCTGGAAGAACAGATGATTCATGCGTTTTGGTAGTCAAATGGGCGGTGCAAGTTGGCATAAAATATTTGGCCGATATTCCCCATTCACACTTGAAACCACTTTGAACCTAGCCTCCCAACCACTCTATAAACTGGTGTTTTTATTATTTTGTGGGGTTGGGACGTGCATTAGGAAGTTTAGGGAAGATGATAAGAGTTTACACTCCAATTCTCCAATCAATTCAATAAGGTTATCTCTTGAAGCAAGGATCCCTTCGTCGACGCCCTATTCTTCTTCCTCATGTTGTAATGTTTGTGTTTTCATAATAAACTTATTTATTCTTCTTTTATTTCTTCTCTTTTCTTCTGTTTTGTTTAAATTTATTCTTCTATTAATCTTACTAATTGGTCTAGAATCAAGAGTAGAAACATGATTGGGTTCTACCCTTTCTAAACCTTTGGATATGCAAAACGTTTCTACGATGACTACACCGCCCATGGAAGAATAGTTCTTTTTAGTAATCGATTGAACTCTATCCTTATTAATTCATTTATTTTGAATCAATGAGATAATTTAATTCACATATTATGATATATTAATTTAGTTTTTAATTTAAATGAAACTAAGCAATAAATTTAATAGTTAACACAAAACACACGAGGTCGGGAATTGTGTGAACTGTGAGAGTGCAACCTTAACTGGTAATTCAAAACCACATGGGATTAATTTGTAGAGTTAAAACATAATTCCTTTAACTCAATTAGTCCTCATTTATATAATTTATATGTGCCTTAATTTACCACTGACCATAATATATCCTTAGAACATCAATCAAAGCAGGGTACTGTGATTACATGTTCTGAAGATAAACTAGGGTTTAATTCACTTCATCTTTGTGGTAAGGTTAATTATCGTAGGGTTCAGGGGTTAAAAAGTTAAGGTATCATAATTAAGTTGATATTAATTTAAATTATAATGATAAATAATTGATTGAAGAGGTATAGTTAGATCAATTATGTCTTTTAAATATTGTCTAAAAAACATTTTCTTGTTGTGTCATTTTAATCGAAATTCATTTTAAAACTAAAAACAAAAAAATACAATATTCTTCCAGAAAAATTATTCTAGATTTATAAACTATAACTAACCCCAATACTTTCAAGTAGTTTTTTTATTTTATTTTATTTTATTTTTATAATACCTATAAAAAGTTTTTTTAATTCACTTCATCCTTTGAGAGACGACCTTGGTCAGCCACTCTGCTGCACCTAAGTACCCCAAAATCACACTAATCATTTAAGGGAACCCACGAAAGCGCTCTTCTAGTTATCATTATTTATTGATTATCCCTGATGATGTCTCTATAGTGTTGTTCCATTATTTTATTGTGTATGAAAATTATGTAATGGTTTTCAAATAAAAAGGGGGTGGCATGTTTCCAGACTCTAATGTTTTCATGAAACTTATTTGAAAATCATATTGACCTATTTGGGTGGATTCATTTTCAAAAGTGGATTTCAAACATTAAATCTAGAATATATATTTAGGTTTTCCTAAAGGCAATGTATTTGAGATAGGATCTTATGATGTGTTGTTTGTTTTTCAAACCTTGCAAATAGAAATAAAACTAATTATTATGTTTTATTTTCAAATTACTGATATTAGTTTCTCATATAAAATAAATTAATTGGACTCTTTGTGGTATCCTAATGGTTATTGTCTCACACCATACATACTTACATGGGAGGTAATGTAGCCTTTATGTTTTATGTAGACGAACAGGTTTTGGGCTTCCTATTTTGGTTTTCAACACTCTCTAGTGGGAAACAGGTGATGATTAGTTCATCATGGTGACTTGAAGTCATGTGATTGTAGTTGGTTGTTTCTTAGGATATTTGGATTGGTTTGGTACTATTGTATATTTTCCTCCTCATCCTTATGCTTTTGCTTTTGTTTCACGTTATAGATTTAAAGCATTGTATTAAATGGTTTTATTTTTATTGGTAAAGTCTTTCTAGTTTTGTTGATATCCATTATTATTATTCCATGTTTAAAAGTTTTATATTTTTTAAATTTTCATTTATTTTGCATGATTATCCAACATATATATACCTCGGGTTGGGTTATCGGTTGGAACCCATTTTGTGAATTATGGAATTTTGGAGGGTGAAATCAACCTTAACAGTTATGTTTGACACCCTCATCACTTTTCACCATCATGTTGCAATAAAGAATGCACTTCAGGCCTTATGGAGAGTTGGGATGGGGCCGAATTGGTTAGTTATAAAATGGTATCATCGCACCCTCTTATCATTTTTGGGAAAAGGTATAATAGATATAGGACCATTATAGATTGAGAGGTGGGTGAAGGGGAGTGCTTGGATAGCTCTTGAATTGCATCAATTTTGGGGAAAGGGTTACATTATAAATAAAACCATGCAATAGACAAATGCAGGAAAGTACTTAGCGGGACTCGAACTTTAGACCTTTCCAAGACCCATAAGGGGTGCTATCACTAAGCTACACCTTGAGGTCAGATCTTCTTCATGATAAACCTTGAGTTAGTGGTCAATATTGTTTTTTAAAATTTGGGTTTATGTTTGATTATTCTTGAGGTATTTTTATATGGTTTTTTGTTACTCTAAGTTTTAGATATTTTTATTTGGTTCTATTTGAAACTTTTTTGGTTTCATCCCTTTGGAATTTCAAATTGATATTATGATTTTTTTACATGATTATGAGTAATTGAGTGGGTTTTTTTGGTTCATGTATGTTATTTTGTTTGTGTTATGGATTTTTTGTGTGGAAAGTATTGAAATTTTACTATGAATGATTTGAATAAAAGAAGTGGTGTTAGGTTGCATAGGTTTTCAAAGATTGAATTTTATTGTTTTCAAGTAATATGGTGTAGTTTCAAAACATAATAGAAAATTTTATAATAATAAGTAACACTGTTTTAGTGAAAATTCTTATTATTTAAAATGATTTTGATATCCCATTTTTTGTTTCAAAATAAACAGAATTTTTGTTATATGATTTAAAAATAAGTATACTAATTTGATGATCTCATATATTGTTTTGTATTTCTTTTTATTTGTTTGATTTGGGATTTTTCTTCTTGTAGTGAGGTTTAGAGATGTTTGATTTAATGTTTTGTTTTGTGATATTTTAGAATATGTCTCTAAAAAAAGAATATATAAGTCAAGGAGGGAATTCTTTGAATAACGGTTCACAAGGTAGTCCCTCTAATGTTTTAGGAGTGCTCTTCCTAGTTGATAGATCTGCCTAGGCTCTTGATAGAGGGTAAAGAACTAGTTCATCTCGACTCATGGATCATTTACAAGTGTTCCTAAATTTATATCCCCCAGTATTTTTTGGTAAATGAGGATCCTAGAAAGCAAAGGAATATCTAGATAAGTTTGAAGATATATTTTGTTTACTGGGAATTCCTAAAACATCTAGAGTGAAGTACACCATTCCTTTATTTGAAGGATTAAACATGGAATGGTGAGAAGTCATTATACATGCCCAACCATTTAAAGATATATCTTGGGGATATTTTAAATATTCTTTCATCTAGTGGTATTATCCTAAGGAGGTGAGAGTTGAGAAGGCATTAGAGTTTTGGGTGTTTATCAGGGCGATCAGTCAGTAAAGGAGACATTCTCCCATGAGTTGGTTGCCGATGATTTGAAAAATTCTTGGTTCTTTACAAGGGGCCTTCATCCGAGTATTAGTTTGGTGGATTTTAAATTTGTATTGACAACATATGTGGAAGGAAATCATCACCATGGAACTCTTAGTAGGGAAAACCATGGCAAGTGATGCTTTGACACCATATGGTGTCAATGAGGGTGATCTGGTTATTTAGAAATGGAAGAAAGGATATAATAATGATATAAAGCAACCTTATCAACTTATTATTCATGCTTCAATAAAACAAAATCCATTTTTTTTATATGGGAAACCAGGTCACTCCAATAACTCTTGTTCGATATCTTTAAGAACCTATCATCTATGTGGATAACTTGGTCACCTTCAGAGATTCTGTAAGCTAAACAGACATCAAAAGAAAAATTCCTAATACCAATTTAAATATAGGTATTATTCTATAGTACTATTTCTATATGATTATTTGGAAGTTGGATAATGGGTTTGGAGGTTTCCTCTTTTGTATTTTTCTTTTTCTAGGACTTATTCCACAACATATGTGTACCCCAATTCTTTTTTCTATAATGAATGAAATATTTTTTGTTTTTTTTCATTTTATTTCATGGATGATTTTCATGACTTTATTTCTTATGGAGAAATTTTCTTTGGGGATTTTAATTTAATGAAATTTAATATAATTCCCCATTCCCTTGTATCTTTATGGTGCATTGAATCATATTGGAAGTTTATGTGACCCTAATGGAATGTTTCCCATCTATTTTTCCTATCATTAGTATAGATATATATGGTGGTGAAACCTATAGTAGTTATTTTTATGAAATATGAATTCTGGTAGTGTTACCATTCTGGATATGTTTGATTAGGATGTGTTGTTTATTTTTAGCACTTTCAACCCTAGGTGTTCCTATGGTTCTTATTGTGTTTTGATTACCTGGTCTAAGCATGAAGTTGGTATTCCCATATTCAAGGTAGACTAGAGATATAAAGCATCCCTTATTTCCTTTTCCAAATTTATTCATGTGTTTATCTAACATCAAATATAGAGTTTGAGTGGTATGTTTGTATTATGATTCGAGAGACTAGTAAGTGGTGAAAGAACCCAAATATTTTTTTGAGTGGATTAGTGTTTTATTTTCTCCACCTTTTCAACTGTCGATGACTTTCTAGGGAAATAAATTGGCATGCTGGGGAGAATTGTGACATCTGACAGATTACCACTATGTTTTTATTCTAAGTTTTTATTTTATTTTCATTTATTCTTGGAGGTCCTAGGAGTTAGAGATGAAATATTTGAAATTTTAAGAGATGTAACCGGGCACATGGTTAACACACAATTAGCGCTAAATGTGCCCCCATACTATGTAAATGGGAGGAGGGTTTCTAGTGTGGTTTCTTATAGTTGTTTCATAATTAGCACTAATTGTAAGATACTTCCAAGAAACCTTCTGATCTCACCTTGGGTTTCCAAAGGAGGTCCCACAGTTTCCACATGGTTTATCTAATTGTGCTGGTAAACAGTGTAACCTGATCATTTTTGAAATCTTTGGTCATTTCATGTTCTTTTTAATCGGGGACTCCTTCTTTGGCTTCCCCATTTCAAAGTCGATTCCCCAGGGGCCTCTCCCATCCAATTACCTTCTTCACCATTACCTATATAGTGGTATTTTGGTGATTTTTTGGTGATTTATTCATCAAATATAAAGGTAAGGGTCTCCTTTACCTTCCTATTTCTCTTAATTTTTCCTTAGTTCTCCTCTCTCCTCTAGACACAGTGGCCATGGTAGTCGAACCTCATGCCTATGGCTATTTAAAATTGGGGGTTTTGGTTTTTGGGGATTGTGGAGTCCCTCTTGTGACCTATTCTAGTGGTTTTCATCAAAGGAAACATGGTTTCATTGATTGAGGTAGGTGTTTCTGTCACATTACTCTTTATTTAAGATAAACTTGATTGATCGGTGTTATGCCTCACTCTCTTTGGTGGTTTTAATGATTATAAACACCCAATTGTGTTTCTAACCATTTCATTTTATAAATTTTAGAACTTATAATTTAGAAAAAAAATCAATAAGTTTATGGACCAAACAGAGGGCTCAAGAGGATCTTAGAGTACCTTCTTGAAGTTCTCTACCTGTAGGTGCCAAAAGCTACCCAATGGACCACACTAGATAACTGATGAAACCCGCTAGATATTCAGTGGAATTCTGACAGTCAAAAAATATATTCATTTGTGGATGTCTTTGCAACCTTAATTCTTCTTCTAATGGATATATTCAACCACCAACACCTCCAGAATGATCCTAAAGCTATTGAAAGTTATAAATCCATCCCCTTGGGTCCATGGATGGATAAGTTAACCTTGTATATCATTTTTATCTTGTTGTTCTTCATTTTCATCATTATAAATATCTATTGTACTCTTATATTTCTTCCTCCCACTCTTTCTTATTATATTTTTGATGAATAGTTGAGAGTGTGCTTCATAGGGATTTCATAAATCAAGTCTTTTATTTTTTCCTTTTCTCAGGTTATCACTACCATTGAGTGTGTGGGGATTTAGTGATAACAACCTTAAGTGAGGGAGATTGGATGGTCACTACCATTGAGTGTGAGGGGTTTGGTGCATACTACCATTAAAAGTATGGGAGATTGGGTTTCTAACCAAAGCCACTAAAAGGATAGTTTGTTTCTTGCTACAATCAATAAAAATCAAGGGAGATTGGGTTTCTTAGTACAACCACTAAAAACCAAGGGTCTTACATTTGTAAATAGGTTTCTTTCTATAATCTCTAAAAAATAAGGGAGATTATGTTTATTGTTATAACCTTTGAGAATAAAGGGTTTAAACCAAGACCCCTTAATTATCTTGAGGGAAAGAGACATAGGGATCCATTTGTGGATTATTTTAGAAATCCTTTATCAAAGTATTGTGTATTATCCTTTAAATTTATATTTCTACTGCCCCTAACTATTATATTTTAGTTTATTATTTTAATTTTTCTAATTAAATTAAATTTAGTTTTAATTTCTAAAAAAAATTTAAATGGAAATTCACCCCATATTTCCATCATTACTTGGACCAACAATTGGTATCAAAGATAACCTTGATTTCAAAATCTTATCTAAATTCAATGAATGTTCAATTAAATATGGCATCTACCTAAAATGTCCAATGTGATTCAGAATGATACTCATGGGTAGAGCTCTATACTTTGGTGGATCATACTATGATTATTGGAAAATAAGAATGTATACATTTATTAAAAGTATAAGTTATCCCATTTGGAAGATAGTTATTCATATTTACACTTTCTTTAACGATTCAGAGGAAAAATGGACCCCAAATGATATAACAACTTTTGATCTTGATTTAAAAGCCATGAATTATCTATATTATGGGTCATATATGAATGAATTTAATAGAATTTCCATGTGCAGGAATGATCATGAAATCTAGAAATTTATAGAATTCACACATGAGGGACACATTAAATTAGAATGATATATTTCTAAAAAAGAGACGGAAAGAAAGAAAATAATCAAAGTGTCAATATAAAGTGTAAGCTATGACTCCCTCCCATCAACCTCCTCAAGTGATGGAAGTTCCAAATGTCACATGGACCAAACTTAGGTGAGTAAGGAAGTATTTTATTCTAGTTTTTCTTGTATTATATCCATTTAAATTATGAGGATCTTCAGTATTCAAGACATAAATTACAATAAGGATTTTTTGAACTCACCTCAAAATTCAAAGATCTTATGAAGAAAATCAATCATGTTGTTTTTGAAAAAGATAAAATTATTAAAGAAAATGAAAAACTAAGGGATAAAAATGAAAAATACAGAGATTTTATTTCAAAAAATGATTGAAAACATGAAAGGATATTAAATGTGTTATTATAAGAAAACAAATTCTTGAAAAATGAATTAAATAAAGTTAAAAATAAAAGGGTTTGTTTAAAGGACCAAACCAATGTTGAAAATTGGAGAATAATATCAAAGTATTAAGGAATACCTTTCCAAGTTCACCTAATGTGAGCTAGATTTTAATTTTATTTTGGGTTCCCAAAGTCATGGTAAATGTACTTACGGGCTTGGTTACTCTAATCAAGAAAGCACCTCAAGAAATATCAAAAGGACTAATTTTGTAAGAGGTATATCCTAATATAATTTTTTTAATTATTTTAGAAAGACTAGGAACTTCATTTATAAACTAAATTGAAAAAATTATCATTATGGTAGGCCCAAATCTTTTCAAATATCTTCAAATCTTTTTTCTAGAAAACCTCATATTTCTTATAGAAATTTATATCCTAATAAAATGTGGATTCCAAAGTCTTTATTAGATAACTTTTGTGGATCCATATTTTGGGTTCCAAAATCTCTAACTTATTAGTTGTTTTGTATAAAAATGTCTCAAGATAAATTCCCAATAAACGACATTTTACATGAGTGGTGGGTGCTCGAGACACTTGTGCAATAACATTTCAAATGTTGTTAATTATTCAAATTCCTTTTAAATTCAATTTTTTCTAATTGTTTAAATTTTTTAATTTCAAACTATTTAAACCCCTTGTGTAAGAACATTTTAATATTATTAAAAGGTATCTAGGTATAACTATATTTATATATTTACATTATATAAAGATAAGGTCTATTAATTCCTTGATTTTGATAATTCCATTTATTGAACATTGAGTTTTCTATTTGAATATTATAATGAATATTATGTATTTCTTTTGAAAAGTATATTCAAATTTCAAAATTGATCTTTTAACATTTTATGAATTTTTTAATTTCAAAGTATATTAAAATTCAAGTTGATCTTTTATTCCTAAAATTAGATTTAATCCAAATCTTCTAAGATTCTATGATGTTTAATTTGATTGATATTTGAATATCAAATTATTGTAAATTATTTATCTATTTTTGGGTACTTTTATTGTGTTAAAATTAAATATCTTGTTTGATCTACCCATAAAGCCACTAGATAGTCGGTAATTCCTCAGCAGATAGTTAGTGGTGATTTACAAAACCACATTTCTTTTTTTTATCCACTGGAAAACCAGTATAGATCATTGGCTAACTAATATCCTATTTCCAATCCTTATTAGCCTCTTACAATGAGAAGGTTTAACTTTTATTTTACACCTCTTTCCCCACCCCTCTCCCTCTTCTCAAGACCTCAATATTTATATAGTATGATAAAGAAATGTTTAAATGCATCATAAAGAAGATAACGATAACCATGGATTATCCCTAAAAGGCGTATTTTATATTTTTCTCATTTAGGGTATAAGTACTTGGCCTTAAACATTACATAATCTAGCTATTTCAACTAGATTTCACTTCCTTACATTCCCAAAGATATTTTTGGTTTAGAGTTTTATAAAGTTAGGACATAACTCATACATATCAACCCACAATAATACAAAGGGTTTACCATTAAAATAGCATCCATTTCTTCCAAAACATAATTTTTTTAACACAAAACAACAATATGATTTCTTTGAAAAATCTTTATAACATTTAACTTGACTTAATTCTTTCTCTTACACATATTAAAACCTGTAAAAAACATTTAAAAACATAGTATGATCATAAAAATATCACTAAGGGATATAAAGAGAAGGAAAGAACCCATTATTCCATGAATACTTATAAACATATGAAATCATATTCACAAATACATACTTCTCACCCATATATACTTAAGTTTTGAAACACGAGGTATCCATAAAACATTAAAGATCATATATAAAACCATAAGGGTATATTAGGTAATTACTTACTTATATTGTAACCCTTTTGGAAACCTTATGATTTTTAACCCTCAGGACTACCTTACAATGTAACCCTCACAGCTACCTTATTGTGTAACCATCATAATTATACTTGGAGTAACCATACGACTGACCTCTAAATTACACATACCCAATGAATTGGAGTGAGATATAGGTCCCACTAGTATTTATAAAAAATTCCCAATAACCAGAACATAATCATAAAACATGGATAATTGTATAAAAACATTGATTTTGAATTTTTTTAAAATAGAATTTTAAAAGAGGTTTTTTAAAGAAAAGTCCCTTGCAAATATCATATAATTGATGTGATAATTAATAGAATGAAAAAATATGTGTATACACTGTAAATACACATAATAAAACATAATATAAACAATATTCACTACACAAATAATAATATTACCATATAATCAATGAAATAGAAGGTTAACCCAAAGAATGAAAACTGAGTTAAGAATTCCCTTACCTCAGGTTAATCTTACTTAAAACTTGTTTAAAACTCCTGTATAATGGTTAAAAGTGTGTTATTAATATTTTAAAGAAGAATAATCATGTTTATAACACCTTATAATATTATTTTATAACATTATTTGACCCATTTATTAATAATATTTTGTTATCTCCATTGTTTCCGGGTGCGTCCTTAACATGATTTCCATGGTCGGTTCGTAAAGGATTTTCTTTTCAAATGGAAGTGAAACTCCAGAAGTGGAATTAAATGGTGTTAATATGTTTACATAATATTAAATGATTCAATAAATCATTTTGGTTATATGGTATGAGGATTAATCATTAGATAAATCACTAGTGATATTTTTTTAGATCATTTTGGCGGTTCCTCGATAACCATGAACTTGTTTCATCATATACCATTAATATTATGAATATAAGTTAATTAAAAAACATAATATAGGTAATATAATAAACTTTAAAATATTTTTAAACCATTAAAATGGTTTTACAAACAACTTTTAAGGAAGTAAATGAAATTTAAGACACATCATCCACAATGTTGGTAAATCGATACATCACAGACGGTGTTTTTATTTTTATAATAAGAGGAAGAGGAGAGAAAGAATGATGATGAATTTTTCCATAAAAATGATAAAAATAAATAATATATATAATAATGGAGATTTAATTCCTCATGGATAAGATTAGGTGAAGAGAGTATAAGAAAATAAAAGAATTGAAAATAAAACACAAGAAAATGAAAGAGGATTTTTACCTCTTGATCTCTTCTCCTTGATACCCTCCTTAAAGCCTTTGGTTTTGGACTTATGGTGAAACCATCAGGTCTTGGACGTGGGGAAGAGCCTTAGTAAGGGTATTGGTAAGAATTTAGACAATTATCAAAGCTTGAGAGGTGTGTGAGGAAGAGGGCGGTGAGTGTGTTATTTATAGTGGAGGAGAGGAGGGGTTTTCCATTATTTTAATCATTAGTTTAATATTTTTACTCAAGACTATGAATAGTCTTGATTCTTGTGACAAAAAATAGTAATAAGTACATGTGAGTTCTAAATAATGGCCATTTATATCATAGATTACTTAGGAATGATGCAAAAATTCATTTATTTAGCATATTTTGTAATTATTGAATTTTACTATTCACAAAAAAATCAAGAATTTCAGAAAAATCTAAAAAATTCACCATAAACATTTTTTGATCTGTATAATTAAAAAATGAAATCCATTTTCACAAAAATAATTTTCTAAATATGAGAAACTTAATTTTTAAATGAAATCCTAATTTATTCCAAAAACAACAATTTTAAAACTATAACTTATTTTATAACACCTTGAAAAATTAATCACGGTATCATAAATTATTAAATATACATTAATTGGTGAGGTTAATATTCATAAGGGTAACATTAATATTCATAAGGGTAGGTTACTATTCTCAAAAAAATTAAGTTTGTCTTATCAGACTCTAGATAACTTACTCATCGCAACCGTGTATGTCCGTTTTTTAAAATTAAAATCATAGAAGTAGAAAAATTATACTTAATGTCTAGTTTACAAATATCTCCTTAAAAAAGTGTAATTATGTAGAGACTCAATGATTCATGAATTTCAATTTATTTTTAAAACCTTGGGGGTGTTACATTCTCCCCACCTTCTAGAAATTACATCCTAGCTATTTTATTTACTTACTAAAAAAGTGATAGTATATTTCCCTCATAACATTTTCATATTCCCAAGTTGCTTCTTCAAACATGTGGTTTCTCCACAAAACCTTTACCTAGAGGATTACCTTATTCCACAATATTTGTTCTCTTCAATCCAAAATATGAAATGGCTCCTCTGCATAAGAAAGGTTCTTATCCAGCTGAACTGCTTTTGGGATCAAAACAT
The DNA here is from genome assembly GCA_963277665.1 of Viscum album. Classification (NCBI taxonomy): domain Eukaryota; kingdom Viridiplantae; phylum Streptophyta; class Magnoliopsida; order Santalales; family Viscaceae; genus Viscum; species Viscum album. Next base: position 669,691,170 of record OY728139.1, on the reverse strand, counting down.
GAGATGAATCTGGCACATAATTTCTCAACATCAAAACATGAAAAACATTGTGTACCTAAGATTAACTCAGAGGAAAATATACTTGTTAGGAAACCATTCTAACTTTATATAGGATTTCATAAGGTCCAATGAACAATGAAGTCAGATTTCTTTTATTACCAAAATGCATAACACTTTTCCATGGTGAGATTCTAAAAAAAACATGACCACCTACCTCAAAAGAAATTTCTTTCCTACTATTATCTGTATAAATTTTATTTCTTCTCAAATATATCCTCATGTGTTGTTGGATCATCTTCACTTTATGAACCACTTCCTCTACTAATTTTGGTCCCATCAACTTCCTTTCCCCGACTTCACCCCAAAAATCTAGAGTTCGATACCAATTCTCATATAATGCCTCAAAAAGTGACATCTGTATACTTGAATAAAAACTGTTATTATAAGAAAATTCAACTAAATAAATATGATGATACCAAATTCCCTGGTAATTCATTGAACAAGCTCGAAGTATATCCTCCAAAGTTTGAATTGTCCGCTCTGACTGCCCATCTGATTGAGAATGAAAAGCTGTACTAAAATTCAATTCTATTCCCAATGACTTCTAAAGGCCTTTCCAAAAGTTAGAAGTGAACCCAAGATCACGGTCAGATACAATGGAAAGAGGAACTCCATGTAACCTAAAAATATCTTTGAGGTATAGTCGAGAAAGATGATCCAAATACATAGTATCTCAAATATGAAGGAAATGTGCAGATTTTGTTAGCCTATCAATAATAACCCAAATTGAATTGTTACCTCAAGAAAAGGGAAAGCGGGTCTCATGTATGTAAATCCCAGAATTTAAAATAGAAAAACTTGGTATATATGTGAATACCCATATAGAAGATATATATTTGAGTATTCACTTAATAAAATAAAAGAACTTTAGAAAAAGAGAGAGACATTTTGAGACGGAAATTCTGCAGCATAATGACTATGTTTCGGAGTTTTAGAAAACATTGAAAAGAGAGGGGACATGGGTCAAACATTCATAAATGACCCATAAAACAGTAGAGGGACAAAATATGAAGGATATATGAACATGTTAATGAAAATTTAAGGACATACCATTTAAAATGAAAAACATGGAAGGAAGACAAAAATTAGATTTCTCTTATGAAAATTCGGCAGCCTAACGACGTCACTTAAACTTCAACAAAAATGAATTGATGAGATCAAATAGAGTATCTAATCATATGAAAATAAAGTTAAGTATGATATATATAGATATCATACCCCAAAATAATAAAAAGTAACTTGAAATACTTTACATGAAAGTAGAACTTTGAAAAATGAGAAGGGTGAAAGAATCCCTTAAAAATTCGGCAGCCTAACGACACCACTTAAACATTCTTAAAACGAATTGATGAGAGAAAGATGGGGTCTCTAATAATATAAAAATGAAAAGGGAAGTAAGATTAATATAAAATAACATCCTCCAACATAAGAACATGGAGCATAAAATAAATTACATAAAAGAGATTACTTGAAAAGAAAGAGAGAGGTCGGATCCCTTACCTTAAACTTAACTCTTAAAATTCAAAGGTTGGGACCTTGAGAGGATTGAGGGAACCTTGGGGGGACTCCTTGGGAGGTAAGGAGACCAGAACTTTGTTGAGTATGATTTTAAAGTCGAATGGATGAGAGTATGACTTGGTATTTATAGGAAAAGTGAGGGGACAAGGCATTAATGGCCAAGGGACACCTCATTGGTGGTTTTGGAAAAACCATGGGCTTGCCCATGGTATTTTCCCATGGTATTGGCCACTTGGGACACCTCATACCTTATATTACTATTCATAAGTCGAACATATTGATTACATACTTAATACATCATTTAATGATGTCATTAAACACCTGTAACTTAAAAACTGTATTTTCACTATTCATTGAAAATTCATTTTTTTCAGAAAAATCCCCAAAAATTACCATAACATAATATCGATGCTCTGAGTTCAAAAATAAATTCCATTTTATAAAAATAATTTTCTAAATATTTTTAATTAAATTTTTAAATAAAAAACAGTATTCACCCGAAAAAAACTAATACTTGATTAATAATTTATGAAACCATTATTTAACCATTTTATTTAATCACATTACTTAATCAAGGTGTCTAAATTATATTAAAAATTTCTTTAAGTGGGATTACTAATCCATTTGGTCACATTACTAATCCTAAGCGTAAAATCACTATTCATAATTTACTGTTCATCAAAAATTAAGTTGATCTTATTAGACTCCAAATTCCTTACTGAACACTTTTGGAGAAGACCATTTTTTGAAAATCATTACACATAATTAATTATTTAAGGTTTACATAAATATTTTAAAATATACTTTTTTTAAAATTCATCAAAAATATGCATACTATATTTATCCGGACATTTGAAAATTCATAAACTTCATTAGAGGAAGAAATCTCAATTTATTCATCCCAAAGGATTACACAAAGAAGCTACGGTCTCGTCACATAGCCCTTTATAACACCGGAATATGACCTAATTGTAAGGTGTGCTATGGTGAGATAATCTGAGGGAGGCTTAGATAACATTTCCCTAGTAGTAATCTCTACTAACTTGAACTTCTCCCACAGGCGTCTATGTTCAAGCTTGACACGCTGGAGTTCGGCTTGGGCTTGGTCCAAAGCAAAGCCCAAAGATTCCAACTCCTTACCAAGCTCTGATAAGTGGGCTTCATAAGGTTTGAGTCTACTGGATGAAGCCATCGACTCCTCTTTCTACATTAACCATTAACATCTCTATTAAATAGTTAAGAGTAAGTTAATATACTATTCAAAAAGTTTCGGTCATTACATTCTTCCCCCCTTAAGAAATTTCATCCCCAAAATTTTATACTTGAGGACTAGTCGAAAAGGTGAGGGTACTTTTGCTTCATCGTTTCCTCAGTCTCCCAAGTCACTTCTTCATACTTATGATTCCTCCACAGCACTTTCACAAGGTGGGTAGTCTTGTTCAGTAGAACCTTGTCTCTACGGTCTAAGATCTCCACTGGATGCTCCTCATAAGAGAGGTCATGTTCTAGTTGTACCACCTCTGGGTTCAGTACATGTGAAGGTTCGGGTATGTACTTCCTCAAGAGAGATACATGGAAGACATCGTGAACTTGAGCTACGTTCGGTGGAAGTGCTAGTCGATAGGCCACTGCTCCTATGCGATCAAGGATTTCATAGGGGCCAATGTAACTAGGGATGAGCTTCCCTTTCTTCCCAAACCCTATGACTCTCTTCCATGGAGAAATTAGAAAGAAGACTTTGTCACCAACACCAAACTCCAAGTCTCTTCGATGGTTGTCAGCATATCTCTTCTGCTGACTCTGAGCAGCCTTTATGTGTTGTTGGATGGCATGAACCTGTTCTGTCATCTCTTGCACAAGATCAGGCCCAAGAATCTTTCTCTCACCAGTTTTATCCCAACAAGTAGGAGTTCTACATCGCTTTCTATACAGATCTTCATAGGGTTCCATCTCAATACTTGAATGAAAGCTATTGTTATAGGAGAACTCAACTAATGGGAGGTGTTTATCCCATCCACCTTTAAATTCCATTGAGCATAATCTCAGCATGTCTTCGAGTGTCTGAATAGTCCTTTCAGATTGGCCATCAGTTTGAGGATGATAGGCTGTACTAAAATTCAATTTAGTATTCAGAGCATGTTGAAGACTTCTCCAAAATTTTGATGTGAATATTGGATCACGATCAGACATAATGGATAGTGGTACCCCATGCAGCCTTACCACTTCCTTTATGTATATCTTGGCAAGTTGATCCAGAGAGAAATCTTCCTGAATAGAGATAAAATGGGCGGTCTTGGTGAGATGGTCCACAATAACCCATATCGCATTGTTTCCTTTGGATGTTTTCGGGAGACCAGTTACAAAGTCCATAGTGATATTATCCCACTTCCATACTAGTATGGGTAGAAGTTGTAATACCCCCTTAGGAAGTTGTTGTTCTGCCTTTACTTGTTGACACACCAGGCACCTTGTAGTGTAATCATCAATCTCCCTCTTCATGTTATCCCACCAATAATGATCACGAAGGTCTCTATACATTTTAGTGCTTCCCAGATGTATAGAGAAAGTAGAGCTATGAGCTTCATCCATCAGTTCTTTCTTTATCTCCGGAATAGATGGAACACATATTCTTGTATGAAATTTCAATACACCTTCTTGGTCAATATTGAAATCAGGGAACTTCCCATCCTTTACAGCCTCAAACTTCTCCTGCAGTAAAGGATCTTATTTTTGAGCCTTATTGATCTTCTCTAGTAATGAAGGTTGAGAAATAATTTGGGATAAGGTTGATGATGTCCCTTCCCTTACAATTCCCATGTCCAGTTTTACTAGGTCTTTAATCAAGGGATATCCTAGGATCCTCATTGTTGCCAGAACAATAGGGTCTTTCCTGCTTAACGCATCCCCGAATTTGTTTTCTCTTCAAGGGTGATAATTAATTGAACAATCATAGTCTTTAATAAGCTCCAACCATCTCCTTTGTCTCATGTTAAATTATTTTTGTGTGAATATATACTTTAAACATTGGTGGTCAGTGTATATATCACATTTCTCCCCATAAAGATAGTGCCTCTATATATTTAGAGCAAAAACAACTGCCACTAGCTCTAGGTCATGTGTAGGATAATTCTGCTCATGAATCTTAAACTATCGAGATGCATAATCAATTACCTTGTCATTTTTCATGAGGATTCACCCAAGCCCTTTCATAGATGCATCGCTAAAAATAACGAATCCTTCTCTGATAGAGGGTAGTGTTAACACAGGTGCAGTAACCAATCTCTTCTTCAGTTCTTGGAAACTTTCCTCGCATTCCTTTGTCTAGATGAACTTAACCCCTTTTCAAGTCAACTTGGTTAATGGATTAGAAAGCCGTGAAAAGTTTTTCACAAACCTCCGATAATATCCCGCGAAACCAAGGAAACTACGAATCTCAGTTATTGTTGTGGGTTGAGGCCACTCCTCCACAACCATTGTCTTTGCAGGGTCAACTAAGATTCCTTCATTGGTTATGATGTGCCCCAAGAAATCCACTTGTTGTAACCAAAACTCACACTTGGTGAACTTTCCAAAGAGCCTCTCTTTCCGCAGAGTTTTCAAAATAACCCTCAGATGATCTTCATGTTCCTCACGACTTTTTGAATATATCAAAATATCATCAATAAAAACTACCACAAAGTTATCAAGGTAGTCCTTAAATACTCTATTCATCAAATCCATGAAAATAGTAGGAGCATTAGTCAAGCTGACGAGCATAACAGTAAACTCATAATTCCCATATCTTGATCGGAAGGTAGTCTTTGGAATATCTTCCTTCTTCACCCTTAGTTGATGATAACCAGATTGAAGGTTAATCTTAGAGAAGAATTGAGCCCCACGAAGTTGGTCAAATAAATCATCAATTCTTGGAAGAGGGTATCTATTCTTCACTGTGATCCCATTCAGTTCTCTATAATCAATGCATAGCCGCATTGATCCATCCTTCTTCTTCACAAAGAGAACTGGTGCTCCCCAAGGAGACACACTCGTTCGGATAAACCCCTTCTCCAACAACTCTTGGAGTTCCTTATTTAACTCTTCTAGCTCCACATTTTCCATTCTATATGGGGTATTTGATATCGGTTGAGATCCAGGTACGAGTTCAATGGAGAACTCTACCTCTCTTTCTGGGGGAGGTCCAGGTAACTCCTCAGGAAATACATCCATGTATTCCTGAACAATCGGAACATCTTATATTTGTATACTCCCTTTTCCTTCTTCATCATCACTGATTAACTCCATAAAGAAAGCTATAGGAGGTGTTTCTAGATAGGGATCAGTTTGGGATATCTTTCCTTGGAAGATAATTGTAGGTCGTTCATTCAGGACTACTGATATTTCCTTACTTCTGCATTTGATCTTAGCATTATACTTTGAGAGCCAGTCCATCCCTAGTATAACGTCGAATTCCAACATGGGAATGACTACTAGATTTGCGATAAGATTGTGCTCACTAAAGTAAACACTAGAGTCTCTAAAAACTGTTGATGCATGGATAATCCCACTTAGAGTCTTGACTGAAAACTCTACCTTAAGCAGTTCGGGGATTTATTCTATATTCTTTGCAAACTTGGAGGAAATAAAGGAATGCGTAGAACCAGAATCAAACAAAGTAGTTGCTAGTTTTGAGAGGACAATAAGAGTACCTGCTACCACGTCATTCAGAGATTCAACTTCAGTTGTTGTGATAGAAAAATCACAACCTTGCTCCCCTGGGCTTTGCTGAGGTTGATGGTGATTCCCCTCCACTGCCCTTGGATTTGGATAGTGATTAGAAAAGTGCCCAAGCTGTCCACACTTGAAGCAATGGACTTTGGGTAGGGACAGAACCATCTTTCCTCTATCGTTTGTGTTGGGGAGTTTAGGATTCACCACACTACGACAATTCCGAGCAATATGGCCTCCTCTTACACACTTGTATCACCTTCCACTTTCGATCAAGCAGTTCCCCAGATGCTTCTTCCCACATTTATTCCATGTGGTAAGTTGCATTTTCTTTCCACCTCTTCCCTGATCAAAATTCTTCCCTAAACTGGGCTCCAACGATATCTTCTTGTCATTTGATTTATGAGACCACTGTGTCTCACCAAACTCTATCTCGACTTTCATTTCACTCCGCACGATCTCCTCATAGCTATCGTAGTCCCGGTTGGCTAAATTATTCCGCAGATGAGGTCTCAGTCCACCAAAAAATCTATCAACCTTACCACTTGGATCCATGACAAAGCTAGATGTATATCGTGAAAGTCGGGTGAAGTTCATCTTATAGCTTCTGATAGATTCATTCTCTTTCTGCTTCAGGTCAAGAAACTCTTTCTCCATTCTCGTTCTCATGGAACGAGTGAAATACTTATTAAAGAATATTCCCTGGAACTCTTACCACTCCATACCTTCCATATATCCTCTAGGATTCATGTTTTTGACCAGTGACCACCACTGATCAACTTCTCCCTCTAGGCGGTAAAAAATCCAGGGTGACTTTTTCTTGTTCCGAACATAGGAGTACAGAAAAGATCTTTTCAATAGAGCTTATCCATTATTCTGCAACCAATGGGTCAGTAGATCCACTGAATGTTGGTGGCCGTTGATGCATGAAGGACTCAACATAGTGTCATTCCCTTCATGGTGAGATCAGCCTCTCAGCTTTATTCAAGTCATTACTCATAACTTGAGTCAGTTGGTTCATAATTCGCATGAATGTTTCCATTCTGTCTTCCATCGGAGGGCCGTCAGCACATGGTGCATTGCGGTCACCATCTACACGGTTCCTCCTATTACCCGCCATTTTCTAAAAGGATAAAACCTTAGTGAGAAACTTATTTCATTTATGAATCTTTTAACTAATAATTCATGCTTAGACAATTACATTTCTCTATAATTCCTTCATAATGATTCATAAAAAGCTTGTGATTAACCAAACATATCCCCCAGGAGTGTCATAAGAAAGAGTGAAGCAAGGCCCATTATCATGCACCAAGTCCCGTTCGAGTCTAGCTCAAAGTGGTGTTTTCGAATTTTACCCCTATGTACATCTATGCTAGAGCCGCCTCTACCTGCTCGTATCCAGACAGGGATGTATTTGTTTGATAAACTACTTACTCAATACTTACCAAAATAGCAGAAAGTTTTCCTATATTTAAACTTTTCTATAGGGTTATTCCTCAAGTTTTTATATCCTAATTTCCACAAATAACTAAACCATTCATTGATACCAACTGTGGCATCCCGCCTTTTTATAACATAAACTTTCATTACATTACACAAAACTGAGGATCTTTAAGGTTTAGTGTCTTGGAAACCAGGAACATAATACATGAAAACAACATAAAAAATTCTCCTTAAAAACTTCAAAGGCTTCTCCTTAAGTTTATCCTAGGTTCATTACTGCATCTCATAACCTGGGGACATACATAAAAATAAAGGGTGAGCAGAAGGCCCATTAAGGGAAACAAGAGAAACATTTTACATGTGAACTTGAGATACTTCAATAAGGTCATGAAAATAACTTTAAGGCATAAGAAAGAAATCATGAGGCATATCATAATAAAAATAATGTTTTTCATAACTTGAAGATGTGGCTATAACATTTAATATTTACAATCATTTCTGTTTCACCAAGGTCCATCCCTAAGGTGTCATTAAAAATTACTAAGGTTATTCACCAAGGCGTCGTTAAAAATAGTCATCTCTAGAGATTAAGTCTTTACCCAATGCATTGGAGCGCTATTAGGGCGCACCCTTGAAATGTATTTATTATCACATGAGCCACATATATCATCATCAATCATTTCATAAACAACCCATATAGCATAAAAGAAATGGGTTTCATTTCATAATCATAACGTTTTAAAACTACTTTAAAGACACGATCTTTATGTCACTTTAAACCCACGGAAAGGGAAAGCGGGTCTCATGTATGTAAATCCCAGAATTTAAAATAGAAAAACTTGGTATATATGTGAATACCCATATATAAGATAGAGCTTTGAGTATTCACTTAATAAAATAAAAGAACTTTAGAAAAAGAGAGAGACATTTTGAGACTGAAATTCTGCAGCATAACGATTATGTTTCGGGGTTTTAGAAAACATTGAAAAGAGAGGGGACATGGGTCAAACATTCATAAATGACCCATAAAACAGTAGAGGGACCGAATATGAAGGATATATGAACATGGTAATGTAATTTTAAGCACATACCATTTTAAATGAAAAACATGGAAGGGAGACAAAAATTAGATTTCTCTTATGAAAATTCGGCAGTCTAACGACGTCACTTAAACTTCAACAAAAATTAACTGAAGAGATCAAATAGGGTCTATCATCATATGAAAATAAAATTTCAGTATTATAGATATATATATCATACCCCAACATAATAAAAAGGAACTTGAAATAATTTACATGAAAGTAGAACTTTGAAAAATGAGAAGGGTGAAAGAATCCCTTAAAAATTCAGCAGCCTAACGGCGCCACTTAAACATTCTTAAAACGAATTGATGAGAGCAAGAAGGGGTATCTCATCATATGAAAATTAAAATGGAAGTAATATTAATATAAAAGACCATCCTCCAACATAAGAACATGAAGCATAAAAGAAATGACATAAAAGAGATTACTTGAAAAGAAAGAGAGAGGTCAGATCCCTTACATTAAACATAACTCTTAAAACTCAAAGGTTGGGACCTTGAGAGGCTTGAGGGCACCTTGGGAGGACTCCTTTGGAGGTAAGGAGACTATAAATTCTTTGAGGATGATTTTGGAGTCTAATGGATGAGAGGATGGCTTGGTATTTATAGGGAAAGTGAGGGGACAAGGCATTAATGGCCAAGGGACACCTCATTGGTGGTTTTGGAAAAACCATGGGCTTGCCCATGGTATTTTCCCATGGTATTGGCCACTTGGGACACCTAATACCTTATCTTACTATTAATAACTCTACCATATTGATTACATACTTAATACATCATTTAATGATGTCATTAAACACCTGTAACTTAAAAACTGTATTTTCACTATTCATCAAAAATTCATTTTTTTCAGAAAAATCCCCAAAAATTACCATAACATAATATCGATTCTCTGAGTTCAAAAATAAGGTCCATTTTATAAAAATAATTTTCTAAATAATTTTAATTAAATTTTTAAATAAAAAACACTATTCAACTGAAAAAAACTAATACTTGATTAATAATTTATGAAACCGTTATTTAACAATTTTATTGAATCACATTACTTAATCAAGGTGTATAAATTATATTAAGACTTTCTTTAAGTGAGATTACTAATCCATTTGGTCACATTAATAATCTTAAGTTTAAAATCACTATTCATAATTTACTATTCATCAAAAATTAAGTTGATCTTATTAGACTCCAAAGTCCTTACTGAACACTTTTGTAGAAGACCATTTTTTGAAAATCATTACACATCATTAATTATTTAAGGTTTACATAAATATTTTAAAATATCCTTTTTTTTCAAAATTCATCAAAAATATGCATACTATATTTATCCGGACATTTGAAAATTAATAACCTTCATTAAAGGAAGAAATCTCAATTTATTCATCCCAAAGGATTACACAAAGAAGCTACGGTCTCGTCACATATCCCCTTATAACACTGGCATATGACCTAAGTGTAAGGTGTGCTATGGTGAGAGAATCTGAGGGAGTCTCAGATAACATTGCCCTAGTAGTAATCTCTACTAACTTGAACTTCTCCCGCAGGCGTCTCCATTCAAGCTTGACACGCTGGAGTTCGGCTTGGGCTTGGTCCAAAGCGAAGCCCAAAGATGCCACCTCCTTCCCAAGCTCTGATAAGTGGGATTCATAAGGTTCGAGTCTACTGGATGAAGCCATCGACTCCTCTTTCTTCATTAACCATTAACATCTCTATTAAATCGATAAGAGTAAGTTAATATACTATTCAAAAAGTTTGGTTCGTTACATAATCTATACCTATAATGACATAAAACTCTACAAAGGGTAAAACAAAAAGGTTTTCAGGTAATGTATTTCCACATAAAACAATAGGAATATTTTGATAACATTTTTTTTCTATAATATTCTCCCCTGATATTTTTACCATAAGTTCAAATCTCATTTCTTGAGTTGAAATTTTCAATTTACTAGAAAATTTCTCAGAAAAAAAAGAATGTGTAGACCCCATATCAAAAAAGACTTTAGCATAATTTGAGTAAATAAACAAAGTACCTGTTACCACTTCATTGGATGGCCCGACATCCACTGACATAGTTACAAAGGATATCACTACACCTTTCTACTTATAATTTGGTTGCATTCCATCATTCCGATCTTTCTTTGGGAAGACATTTACATAATGACCCATCTTGCCACATTTGAAACACTTTACATTTTTCTTATTAGAATTGATCTTAAGATCATTCTCATTAAAATCTCAGGCCATATGTCCAAACTTACCACATCAAAAACACTTCCCAGTTTTGGTAAGACATTCCCTACGATGCTTTTTACCACAATTTTCACAAACTGGAAACTGAAATTTCTTACCATTAGATTTCTTTGATTGATTCCTACCCATCACTTGCTATCTAGACCTATTCTTTTGTTTGTTGTAAAAGTACACATGATCATAAAAAACTCCATTTATACCCTCTCATCACATCGGAAAAGTTTCTCATAAATTTTTAATTATTGGGATGCCAATTCCCTTCAGTATCTTGTCTTTAATCCTAATTGAAAAATGATTGATTTTTCTATCAGGATCCCAAATGAGATTTGGATCATACCTTTCTAGTCGAGTGATGTTTTCTTCATACACGACCACAAAATATTCATATTATTTATTCAATTAAATAAATTAATTCTCCATCCTAAGTCAAACAACCTTTGGAAAATATTTTTCAAGGAAATACTTTTAAATTCATCCCACTCTAAGGCTTCAATATCCTCTTTATCCCTGAGATTCTTGACCATTGACCACCACTGATCAACTTCACCTTAAAAAAATTAATGAAAAGACTAAACTATTGACTATTTTAACATCCCATAAAATCAAATATATTTTTAAGGGATTTAATCCATCCTTCAACCACTATTGGGTCAGAAGATCCATTGAAATCAGGAGGGTATTGCCTCATAAAATGTTTCACTATCATCATGTTTCTTTGTGGTAGCTTCAGTTTTTCTCTTGTATTGATGACACTTCCATTTATTTCCTATGTCATCTAATCCATTTATATCTCAAACTACTTAGTTCCAATTCCCAACATTCCTGGTTGTAGATTCGGAAAGATATCAACCTCTCAGTTCCTTCCAACTTCAGCTTCCCTATTTCTTCTGCGGAAAACCATTATGAACAGAAATATCTCAGATGAAGCAACATGGTAATATTTAAATTATATTCCATTTCAACATAAAAATAAGGTAAAAATTATTTATGGTATTCTTTTAACATCATACTAACTCCTAAAGTTATCTAAACTGTGCTCTAATACCAACTATAAGGAACCGGCCTTAAACATTACATAATCTATATATTTTAACTAGATTTAAATTCCTTAAATTCCCAAAGATCTTTTTGGTTTATAGTTTTAGAAATTTAGGACATAAATCATACATATCAACCCACCGACATACAAAGTGGGTACCATTAAAACAATATCCATTTCTTTGAAAACATAAATTTTTTAACACAAAACAACAACATGATTTCTTTGAAAAATCTTCATAACATTTAACTTGACTTCCTTATTTCTCTTAAAAAAACTTATAACCTATGAAAAATATTTAAAAACATGGGATGAGCATAAAAATCTCAATAAGTGATATAAAAAAATTAAATAAACCATTGGTCCATGAATACTTATAAACATATGAAATCATTTTCACAAAGACATACTTCTCACCCATATATACTTACTTTGTGAAACATGAGGTTTACATAAAACATTAAAGAACATATATAAAACCATAAGGGTATATTGGGGAATTAATTACATATATTTTAACCCCCATGTATACCTTATGATTTGTAACCCTCACGACTACCTTACAACGTAACCCTCAAGACTACCTTATTGTGTAACCATCGCAGTTGCACTTAGAGTAACCATACAAACGACCTCCAACATACACATACTCAATTAATTGGAGGGAGATATAGGTCCCACAATTATTTATAAATAATTCCCAATAACCATAACATAATCATAAAACATGGATAATTTTATAAAAACATTTATTTTGAATTTTTGTAAAATAGAATTTTAAAAGAGTTTTTTTAAAGAAAAGACCCTTACAAATATCACATAATTGATGCGAATAATTAATATAAAGAAAGGAATATGTGTATAAACTATAAATACACATAATAAAACATAATATAAACAAAAAACATTACAAAAATAGTCTTAGTATCACATAATCAATGAAATAGAATGTTAAACCAAAGAACAGAAATTGGGTTAAGAATTCCCTTACCTCGGATTCGTCTTACTTAAAACCTATTTAAACCACATGTATAATGGTTAAAATGGAATTATTAATATTTTAAAGAATAATAATGTTTATAACACCTTATATTATCATTTTATAACATCATTTTACCCATTTATTAATAATATTTTGTTATCTCCATTGTTTTTGGGTACGTGCTTTACATGATTTCCATGGTCGGTTCGTAAAGGATTTTCTTGTCTAATGGAAGAAAAACTCTAGAAGTGGAATGAAATGGTGTTAATATTTTTACATAATATTAAATTATTCCATAAATTATTTTGGTTATATGTTATGAGGATGAATCATTAGATAAATCATTAGTGATATTCGTTTAGATCATTTTGGTGGTTCTTCGATAATCACAAGCTTTTTTCATTATATAACATTAATATTATGAATATAATTTAATTAAAGAACATAAGAGGGGTTATATAATATAGTTTAAAATCCTTTTAAACTATTAAAATGGTTTTACAACCATATTTTAAGGAAGTAAAATAAATTGAAGACACATCATCCACGATGTAGGTAAATCGAAACATCGTGGACGGTGTTTTTATTTTTAGTATAAGAGGAAGAGGAGAGGTAGAATGATGATTAATTTTTCCATAAACATGATAAAAATCAAGAATATATATAATAATATATTTTTCAATACTCTTTAATAATGGGATGTGAATAGAGTATAAGAAAAGAAAATAATTGAAAAGAAAACACAAGAAAATGAAAGAGGATTTTTACCTCTTGATCTCTTCTCCTTGAGATCCTTATTAAGGCCTTTGGTTTTGGACTTTTGGTGAGACCAATGGGTCTTAGACGTATAGAAAAGCCTTGGGAAGGGTATTGGGAAGAATTTATACAATGATCAAAGATTTAGAGGTGTGAGAGGAAGCGGGGGGTGAGGGTGGTATTTATAGTGGAGGAGAGGAGGAGTTTTCCATTATTTTAATCATTAGTTTAATATTTTTGCTCAAGACTATGAATATTATTTATTATTGTCACAAAAAATAGTAATATGTGTATGTGAGTTTGAAACAATTTCTATTTACATCATCTATGACTCAATAATGATTCATAGATTCATTTATTTAGCATATTTTGTAATTATCAAATTTTACTATTCACCAAAAAATCAAGTATTTTAGAAAAATCCCAAAAATTAACCCTAACCATTTTTCGGCATGTAGAATTAAAAAATGAAATTCATTTTATCAAAATAATTTTCTAAATATGAGAAAATTAATTTTTAAATATAATCATAATTTATTACAAAAATAACAGTTTTAAAACTATAACTTATTTTATAACACCTTGAAAAATTAATCAAGGTCTCATAAATTATTAGAAATAAATTCATTGGTGAGTTTAATTTTCATTTGGTAATATTAATATTCATAAGGGTAGGTTACTATTCACTAAAATTTAAGTTTGTCTTATCAGACTCCAAATAACTTACTAATCACAATTGTGTATGTCCATTTTTTGAAATTAAAATTATATAAGGAACAAAATTATATTTAACGTCTAGTTTACAAATATATACTTAAAAAAATTGTCATTATGTATAGACTCAGTATTTCATTAATTTCAATTTATTTTTAAAACCTTGGGGTGTTACATAGGGGGAATTTTTCTTCCAAATATTTTTTGTATTGACTTTGGTTTTTGAAAACATTTCAAAATTTTAAAATCATGAAATATTGAAATAAAATATTATTTTTTATTTGAATTTTTGAAATTAATTTTCAAATTATCTTAAATATTTTTTTTAAAAATAAAGTTTTTTATCTCTTATTCAAGATTAAAAAAACCCCTTTCTTTATAAAATTTCATTTATTTATGTATAACTCTTTTTTTATAAATTATCAATTATTCATTTCACCTCATTATGAGATTTTCTTTGATAATAATTACAAATGGGTATGAGTGGAATGAATTAAAGCATTGTTCTCTCTAAATGTTTTCTTTAACTTTATGTTGAAATTAATCTTATTCTAAAATTGTTTTATAAAATTTCAATGATTTCATTCATCTCATTATGAAAATTTGATAATTTTATCTTAATTTTTTTATAATCTATTTTAATTTCATTATGAAATATTGATATTTCTTTTGAAACTCTATTTGGTATAGTCTTTAATTTTTGATATTTAAAATCATTGTTTCATGGATCTATATATTTCCAATGACCTGTTTCAGGGAGATCTAACACTTTTCTTCTAAATTATGAAATGTTATAGAGGAAAAATCATTTTTGACCAATCTCTTGAATAAATAGAAATGTGGTGGATGATTTTTCCTCTGAGCGGTGTATTCCCAAGCTCCCGCAGCAGCTAGGGTTCCAACTCCTCTTCTTTTCCCCTTCCCCCTCTGGCCTGGATCGGCTCGACTCCTTCAGGTCTCGGCTCGGTGTTCCATCTTCATGCGTGACGTGTCTAGGTTATGAGGTTCGCTTCTCCGACTTCCACTCCCAGTGGCGTCAGATCGATGGTGTTTCAGCCTGTAGCTTGGCATGCTTGTGTCTTTCAATGACGATGTCTATTCGACAAAGTCTCTATGGTGCTTTGATGTTCGTCTTAGTGCCCCTTCTGTTAGTGATGTCTCAATTTAGATCCATCGGATCGGTTCCTCCGGTGATGAATGCGTTCTGTCTCAGTTCTTCCACCGTATCCTAGCATCGACCCAAGTGGTTCCGATAGGTTTCCGTGGGGCGCAATGTCGTTATTCAATTCTGGAGGGGGGATTATTTTTAATCTTGCTGATGTGTGTTTTCTGCAGGGTTTATGCTTGATTGCTTTTGGATGTGATGTTGGTTTTTGGTTTGGATTTGGATTTGGATTTATGGTTTGTGTTTGGACTATTTCGGCGTTGCGGTGGCAGCGTGTTCCAACAATGGTGGAGCATGAAGGATGGTTGTATGGTTTGGTGAATTTTCTTCAGTTTTAAGGGAGGAGTTTCATTCGTGTATCTATTGGTTGTTTGCGTTGAATTGGTGGAATGGTTTCTTGGAATTGTGAATCCTTGCATCCCTGTGGTTCAAAGTTCGAGATTCACTGCATCTTTCACACAAGGGGTTGCTTCAGATGAGGTTTAGAGCAGAGGTTTTTCTTTTGATCTTCGCTTCAGAATTGGATGTTTGAGAGGGTATGGTTTTTATATCAGTTACAGGCCCATGAATTCTTGCACGAGACAGTTTGCCAACAATGAGGAGTAGAAGGAAACTGATCTCATTGTTTTTTATACTGGGTAGGGGCTCTTATATGGTGTCTTAATGTTGTTTGCCCTTTAACTTTTGTACCATGGTGGTTTGGTTGTTTTAAGTCATGAAGTCTTGTATGGTTTCTCACTTTTTCCTCAAAAGTGTTTGAATAATAAAAAATTAATTTTCAGTCCAATATCTTGAATCCATTGATTTATATTAAATTTATCCCTTGATTTATTTATTTTCATCTCATGAATTTATTGATCTATTTAACTAATAATTTTTAAATCTTGAATTCAATGTCTTATTTGTTCAAACTTTTCTTAAATACTCTTGAACTTAAATGATATATCTTTAATCATTTGCTTATAGATTTCATGTTTTAATGATTATATTGAAAAAAATAAAATTTTAAGGCTTTTCCTCTCTTTAAATTTTTTTAACCTTGATCTTTATTAAATTATATGATTTACTTTAAATATTTAATTGATTTATTGATTTATTTCACTCTCTTAGGTGATTTTTTTCTCTTTAATTAGTTTAACTCTAGATTAATATGTCATATGTCTCCTCAATACTAATTTTAGAGTGAACTCTAACATTATAATATCTGTTTTATGCTCTAGTAGATTTTAAAATTGAATTTCAAAATTTTATCTTCTATTTCAAAGCACGTGGGTGTGTAGTTTTTGGTTCTTAAAATATTTTTTTTATAAGTTGGGATATTCTTAGTTTCTAATTTTTTTTAAAATATTATTTTGTGGGAATATAGGATTCATTTATTTAAAATAATTCTTTCTATATTGAACTTAATTCTACAAAGTTTATGGCCTCTTGTGGTTTTAATTATCTAATTTAAAGGGATTCAGATCTCTTTTTATATCTAAATAAATTCCTAGATAGAAACTCTTTTTAGAAAAATTCTTAATCATTTTAAGATTTCAAAGTTATTTTTCTTTAAACATGAACATATGTTTATTTTCTCTCAAATTTTGAGGAAGGGTTTTGGATGTTTGAATTCATGGAATGTGAGGTTTTTTAGTTTTCTAAATATGTTTTGGAAAGTTGAAAGTTTTCAAGAACTTTAAATTTATTTTCAGTTTTGAACTCTCTTGATGTAACATTATGGGTTGTGAAAATTTTCATTTCCATTTTTTATCCCTAATTCTTAGACCTCATATTATTATGAATGCATTAACCTTATTTTTATAACCATTGTTTATGAGATTTTTGACAATTAAACTGGGGGATAAGGTGATTAAAATTCCAAAAGATTGAATAACAACTGAGAAGGGGGGTTGAATTAATTATTCACTTTTTATAAGTTTCAAAACTTTTAAAAACATAACTCCTAAAACCTATTAATATTTATTTACTTATAAACTTTTAGTAAATACTCACACATTAAATTTAACGACCCATCCCCCCAAGGCCCGTGTCGTGACTACCCCAAGCCCGTCTTGCATAGGCTAGGGGCTGGAGACTAGAACCGAAAAGGCATACCCCAAAAGGGAAGTCATTACCTTTAAACCTGTAAATACACAGATAGGAAAAAATAGAACCACCATAATGTAAAAGGGTACACTGAAAGAAAAAGGGACCAGAATACAAGCCCAACTAGAAAAGAAAGTAAAGTAAAGGAAGTACAAGCTCCGAAAGTCATCCACCAAGGATCCTATCCCGAAGGGTAGGTACAACTCACGGTAGAAATTCACTACATCACACCACATCTTATGATCCACCTCCAAGCACCGTCCAGTCCTAGCTCCACACCATCCTAGTCAGTGATGTCCATCATCTGCACAAGACACAATAGGTGTGGGAGAAACCCATGAAGGGGTGAGTATAACAATACTCAGTAGGGATCTTGAGACCCCCAAAGGTCTCTCAGGAATCCTCAAAGTAAAAATAACACAAAGTAGAATATCACAAAGCAAGATCTCAGACACATAGAACAAAGAAAAGACTCACCTCACACTAGGTATAACTAAAAGTATAGAGGTAAAGATGATTAGTTGTAAAGCTAGATTATCCAATTCTATTGAGAAGTTATACTACTGACCCATGAAGGGTCGATGTACTGCTGATCCACAAAGGGTCGCTCTGCTGCTGATCCACAAAGGGTCCCTCTACTGCTGATCCACAAAGGGTCACCCAGCTGCTGATCTATGGAGGGTTTCTCTACAGTTGATCCAAGTCAGGTTGCACTACTACTGATCCACGAAGGTTCGCTCTCATGATGATCCACAAAGGGTCACTTTTATGCGGATCCATGAAGGGTCACTTTTATCCCGATCCAAGAAGGGTCGCTTTTATGCCGATCCACTAAGGGTCGCTCTTTATTCTTCTCATCACAGCCAGCCACTGGATTCCCTCACTTAGTACGCTTGATTTCTAGAGGATCCAATCCTTAATCCATCCATCGTATATTATCCGCCACTAAGTCCCACTTAGAAGTAACCTAAAGGACCGTCTTGTCGTAAGGGTTCTAATGCGACAGACGACGTGTCGATCAGACGCCCAGTCTGTAAGATATGAGCAGTTTTGTAAACAAATCTTGGTTAGATTCAAGTCCGATCCATCCCTTAAATACAACAATCTCTGAAAAAACTCTTATAGAGTATCTCCAAAGGACATCCCCATCTCAAGGGCCCTTGTTCTGCAGACGATGCGTCAATCGGATGCCCATTCTGATAGTTATTGGCGTTCTAGTGAAACAGGACCGGTCGGGTCCGGTCCGACTCGGTCGGGCCGACACAACCTGACCTGGACCAAGGGTTTTGTGTGCGTCTGGTATGGGTCTGGCCCAAATAGCCCGTTGGGCTCACGGGTCCGGCCCGATGAGCCATGGGTTTGACCCGCGGTTGGCCCGACCCGCCAGGTGGGGCGTATCCCACATATAGAAACCTGGCCCACGTAGCGGGCCGATTCTCCCTCCTGGACTTGGTTCAACCATGTCCAGTTCTCTAAACCAGCGGTGCCAGCTAGCACCACCCTTTGTCTAGTGCAGCTGACCGATTCCTCCGAACGTGGTCGACGGACTGCGTGCCTCCAGCACACCGAGCGGCTGGACGCAACCACTCCTTCACGCGACACCGACGAGTGCCACACCACCTCACCGTTGCGGCTAGTTGGTCGCGGGTCTCCGCTGCCACAACGTACCGATGGGTGCACCACCGTCCTCCACCTGTGGTCGCCGGCACCATTGCCAACACGCCAGCTAGTTGTTTAGAGGACCATCAGACGCGCTCCAGTGGTCCATTCTTCGCGCCACCTTTGCCTATGGTTCTCAAGGATCACCCTCTTCACCGAAAAGGATTTAAATCCATCTCTCCATTACTTTGAGAATACGGCCACCAAGAACACACGAGTACAGGTGCTCGGGCCTTATTCGTGTCGGCCTGAGCCCTCTACATTATATGTTTTAAAAAAATAAAGGGGGAGGTCCAGGGATTGAATAATAATCATGCTATCAACAAATCCTACATAGAAACCCAAATGAAAACACCCTCCCGTAAGAACATCCGATCTGAGGATCAACCTATTCATTGGTTGATCCATGCTCTTTGTTTTAGAATTAATTACCAGGAATTTAAACACAAAGTAAAACCCTGCCTGGATACATTGGATATGTTGGATCCGTTGAGGGAAAACGAAGGTTTCTATGTCATTGTCGATCCATGATCGTTGGCGTTCGTCACCGCTCATTGATCTCCAAATCCGGTTCTCTAGCGTTCATCATCCCATGGTCTTGTTCTTCATTAGAGAGTAATTTTGCTAGAAATTCGTTAGAGATCACTCATCAATTAATTTCTCTCTCCTCGATGTGTCAAAAAAAATAAAATAATTACATCACCACACTGTTTCATTTATGAAACAATGTCGCTGTTATGCGTCATTAACACGTCATTAATTTTCAAGTTAATGATCCATTAATGTGTCTCATTAATGTGCCTTGTTTCCGCCTCATCATTTCACTACAACATAGTCATCCACTACTCATCCATTGACAAAGAAATATAAAATATATTTTTTTAAAGTTATTTTATTTATTTCTGAAAAGCATGAATTTTTTTTTCTATTCGGCCCTTGCTGGACAAACTTAATTTGTTTCTAGGGAAATCCCAGTGTTCCAAGTTTAACAGTTACCTCATTTTTAATCTGAGCGCCATTTCAAAAGTTATAAAAACTTGCTCACACATTTACTTAAATGTACCGAAAAAAGTTTAAAAACCACTTCTGGGCTCACCAGGCCTGGGAATCACATGCCTTCAAATCCTGTGGACTCAGAATAATTCCATTAAAGTGAAAAAAATTTACATAGAAAATTTTGGGTCACTACATTTACCCCCTTAGGGATTTACATCCCCAAAATCCTTCCAAGGTCTAAACAAACAAACGGGGGTACTGCGCATGCATTTGAACCACCCAATACCATGTGCTATCCTAGTGATACCCATGCTACCATTGAACACAAACCAAAAGGATCGACCGTCCATGAAGGGTCCTCTCCTTTCGGTCCTCTATCTCAATCGGGTACTCCATGAAATTTTCCCTATCATCAATTTCCAGTTATCTGTGGTCGATAACGTGAGAAAGGTCATGCACGTACCTCCTCAGCTGGGATATGTGGAAGAAATAATGCACATTCTCCAACTATGGTGGTAGATATAAGTAGTACGCCACCTCAACCACTCTCCAAAGAATCAAAAAAGGTCCAATGAACCTCGGTGGCATATTTTCACCACGTCCAAATCTTTATAGTCCTCATCGAGGGGAGACCCGTAGGAATACGTAGTCCCCCTCCTAGAACTCCAAAGGTCTCTGCCACCTATCTTTATAGGACTTATTCTAGATATTTGTAGTCTTCACCCTCTTCTGGATGACCTAAAACTTCTATGTGGTATCCTATACCATCTCTGGACCTACGAGTGCTGAATCCCCTAGGTCTATCTAGCACAAAGGTGATCTGCACGGTCATCCGTACAATGCCTCAAAAGACTCCATACCAATGGTGGAGTGGTAAATCTTGTTGTATGAAAAATACACCAATGGTATGTGGTCCTCCCAACTGCAACCAATGTTTAGGACACAAGCACGAAGTTTTTCCTCCAAGGTCTGAATGGTCCACTTCGTCTGACCATCAGTCTACAGGTGGAAGGCTATTCACAAGCGAAGCTGAGTCCCGAATGCCTCTTGTAATCCCTTCCAAAACTTATATATAAAGTGTGTTTAATGATCTGAAACTATCATCTAATTCACCCCATAAAGTTGCACAATATCCTAAATGTAGAGGCATCCCAAGCTCTTTACTAAACCCTTCTCTCGAATAGAGAAGAAGAGGGATAACTTGGTAAGTTGATCAACAATCACCTAGATGGTATTGTGTCCTATAGACGTACATGGTAAGCCTATCATGAAGTCCATATATATCCCATCCCACTCCCATTCTGGTATCTCAAGGGGTTGGGTCAAACCCGTTAGTACCTGATGCTCAACCTTCACCTATTGGCAGGTGAGGCACCTGGAAACAAAATCTGCCACTGCCTTCTTCATGCCCAGCCACTAGTACTGGCTTTAGAGGTCCTGATACATCTTTGATACTCATTGATGTACTGCCATGGGGGATGTATGAAAATCCCTCAACACCTCCTCTTACAATGAAAATGGTACAACAGTGCGACCTCTGAAAAGGATGATGTGCTCCCCACCTCCAGAATATTCATCGGGTATATATCCTATAGATATTTGAGCATGTGTAGCCTCATAACTTCTATCTTCGATCTACACCTCCCTGATTAGCTATAAGAGGGGAGGGGAAACTACCATCAACTGAAGGAAAACTGTCTCATATCTATCCGCAAAGGATATTTGAAGCAAGGACAACTGCTATGAGACCTCGTTCAGTAACTATGAACTTGATCTCCAGCTGAGAGCATCTAACACCATGTTCCCCTTCCCAGGAGTATAGACTATATCAAAGTCATATTCCTAGAGTAGCTATACCCAACACCACTATATCAGGTTCATATCCTTCTATGAAAAGATATACCTGAGGCTCTTGTGGTCCGAGTAGATGATGAACCGCTGGACCATCAGGTAGTGTTGCCACATCCTTAATGAAAATACCACCGCTGCTAACTCTAGATAATGAGTTACATAGTTCTTCTCATGAGGTATCAACTGTTGTGATCCATAATAAATCACTACATCACCATGTATCAAGACACACCCTAGCTCATTTCCTGATGCATCACAGTATACCACGTAGTCAATGCCCTCCTCTAACAACCTCAATATGGGAGTGCTGGTCAAGCTCTGCCTCAGCTACTAGAAGCTCTACTGGAATCTGTCCATCCAAATGAAGGTTCTTCCCTTCTTTGTCAAAGTCATCATAGGTTCCACTACTCTAGAGAAGTTGGGTACTAATCTCCAATAATAGCCTGCCAACCCAAGGAAACTTCGTACCTTCGTAACACTCCTCGGTGGATCCCAAGAAAGAATAGCCTTGATATTTGCTGGATCCACTATAACTCTATCCTCTAAGATGACATGTCCCAAGAAATAGACCTTTTGTATCCAGAACTCATACTTTGAGAGCTTTCTTTAAAGCTTGTTCTCCCTGAGCGTGTCCAAAACTGTCCTCAGGTGTACAACATTCTCCTCCTCCGACACTGAGTACACTAAGATATAATCAATAAAGACTACCAAAAACTGGTCTAAGTAAGTATGGAAGATCTGATTCATGAGTTCCATGAACATGGATGGGGCTTTCGTCATGACGAAAGGAATAAATATGTACTCGTAATGTCCGTATCGACATCTGAAGGCCATCTTCAGGATGTCCTCATCTCGTACGCAAAGATGGTGATAGCCTGATCTAAGGTCTATCTTTGAGAAACACTTTTCTCCATTAAGTTAATCAAAGAGGCCATATATACTCAGAATTGGATATTTTTTCTTCACAGTCACCTGATTTAGGCACCGAAAGTTCACACATAGACTCAAGATCCTGTCTGCCCTCTTGGAAAACAACACTAGGGCTGCCCATAGGGAAACACTGGGACTTATGAACCCCTTCCTCTATAGGTCCTTAAATTGTACCCTCATCTCCCGGATCTCTGTAGGAGCCATATGATATGCAATCTTAGATATCAGTGTTGTCCCTGGGTACAATTCAATGAATAAGTCTACCTCTATACGAGAATGTAGTCCTGGGAAATCTTCTGGAAAGACTTCAACACACTCATCAACTACCACTAGAAACTATGGGATCACCCCATACATCGTATTGAAGGTCATGCTAGCCAATCAATGAGTGATCAACCACACCCTCCTAAGTGTGATCCCATCTCACGCTTCTATATCTTTATTATCACCCAAAAATAAAAATGGCCTCCATCTTCATGTGTACATTGCACTGTATGTCTCAAGAAGTCAATATGAGCATCAATTGTTGAGAGTCAGTCCATGCCCAGTATGACATCTTAGGGCTTAAAATAAACTACTAGGAGATCCCATATAAACTCTCTCCTCTAAGAATAATGTCACACTATCATCACCATTGTGTGACCACTGAATCTCCTCCAGTGGGGGTCGCTAATCGAAAAGATTGGGTGAAAGGATTAGTCAAAATTTTTGAGTTCTGCACAAGATCCATGGTGAGGAAAGAGTTACTGGAACCCATGTTGATAAGCACTACAACTAAATTAGATAAGACACAGATCTTACCTTATATCATCTTAGAAACGTTTGGGTCGTAGGCCTCTACTACCTGAAGCTGGGCCTGTCCCCATCCACATATTCCTAGATCCCATGGTGGACCTCCTGGGGGTGGTCGTGGTAGTGCCTCATACCTGCGTCCACCTCCTGCCACTCACCCCACTCCCCTGCCATGACTGCCACTTGCTTGGACATCCTGATACTGCCTCTACCATTGTCTCAGTGGTCCCTTGACCGTCTGCTGATCATTTGTGCGGGGAGTCGGATAGTCACGAGCTATGTGCCTCTATCTGCTACATGAGTAACAAACTCTAGCCCTATATTAAACTCATTTACCTTCAGAGCTCTGCACCTCCGACCCTGTGTCCTGGGGTCATCCTTTGGAAGGTCAGGGACATTTGGGCCTCCATTTCATCTGCCTACTTCCTGCTACAGATGACTCAACCACCTTTCATATGGTGGTGTATCTCATCATCGATGCCTACTTGTCTAGGAAGCTCTCCACCAATATAGTTCGCTCGAGCACTCAAACCTACGTCAGGATGCTGAGTGAAATCATTAATGCCCTGATGTCCCTTCGGAGCCCCTACTCAAAGTTCTGGGCCTAGAATAAAGGGTCTTGTACCATGTCGGTGGAGTAATGGGATAGGTTGGTAAACCTCGATGAGTACTGGGCCACAGACATACTGCTCTGCTTTAGGTGTAGTAGCTCCTGAATACGCATTGAGCATAATGTCATTGGTATGAAATACTCCCTTAAGAGGATATCAAAGTCCAACCAGGAAAGAGTTGTCTCCTCATGTGTCTGGAACATCAGGCTCTACCATCTCCCTGTTGTGACCTGAAAGAGACTACCAGCTAGGATCACCATCTGGTCTGCTAGTGTCTCAACCAAGAAGAAAACTCATGCCACTGCCTCTAGCCAGTCCTTAGCTGCCTATAGATATATCTCACCTCGAAACCCTCAGAGGCCTCTGTATCTGGAACTCATGCAATTCACTCAGTTGGCGTGCACTTTCCACTGGTAGGGCTGGTGGCAACTATTTCCCTACGGGTGGTGTTGTTGTTGGAACACCAACCAAAGGTGCCATCACTATAAGAGGGCCCTAAACCGATGCCTCATTGCTCAGTGGGCCATCGTCATGATCTCTCACTGGAATTCTAGCTGACTGTCTTCACGGAGGCATCCTGAAAGGAAACAGATGCGCCACAATCAATAAGTTATACCTGGTGAGATGACTCAAAAGAGATCAAGAGTAAAAAAATTCCAAAACACGTGAAACCAGTGTTTTCATGTACTAATATGGAAAACAGAATTCAGGGTCCTAGTGTATAGATATGTCGACTGCTGCACCAATATTGGACTCCCTAAACTGAAAGCTGAACTTGAGACACTTAACACTATTGAAAAAAAGTACAGACTCTTAGTTCTTTTGGTAGAACTGACCACCCCTTTGATACCACTTTGTAACAACTCGTACCTCGAGACCCGTGTTGTGACTACCCCAAGCCCACCTCCCATAGGCTAGGGGCTGGTGACTAGCACTAGAAAGGCATACCCCAAAAGAGAATGCATTACCTTTAAACCTGTAAACACACAAAAAAAGGAAAAATACAACCACCACAATGTAAAATGGTACACTGAAAGAAAAAAGGGCCAGAATACAATCCCAACTAGAAAGAAAGTATAATAAAGGAAGTACAAGCTTTGGAAGTCGTCCACCAAGGATCCTACCTAAAGGGTAGGTACAGATCAATGTAAGAAGTCACTGTAACACACCACGTCTAATGATCCACCTCCAAGCACCGCCCAGTCCTAACTCCCCACCGTCCCAGCCAATGTTTTCTGTTGTCTGCATAAGACACAATAAGTGCGGGCGAAGCCTGTACAGGGGTGAGTATAACAATACTCAGTAGGGACCTCGAGACCCCTAAAGGTCTCTTAGGAATCCTCAAATGAAAAATACCACAAATTATAATACCACAAAGGAAGATCTCAGACACATAGCACACAGTAAAGACTCATCTCACACCAGGTATAACTTAAAGTACAGAGGTAAGGATTATTATTCGTAAATCTAGATAATCCAATTATGTTGAGAAGTTCTTTTGTTGATATACAAAGGGTCGATGTACTTCCGATCCACAAAGGGTCACTCTGATGATGATCCATAAAGGGTCGCTCTATTGTTGATCCACAAAGGGTCGCCCAACTACTAATCCACATCAGATCACTCTACGGTTGATCCATGTCGGGTCACACTACTGCTGATCAACGAAGGGTCACTCTCGTAATGATCCACAAAAGGTCACTTTTATACGGATCCATGAAGGGTCGATTTTATGTTGATCCATGAAGGTCCACTTTTTGGCTGATCCACAAAGGGTCGCTCTTCATTCTTCTCATCACAGCCAACCAATGGATTCCTTCACTTATCACACGTGATTTCTGTAGGGTCCACTCCTAAAGTTATCAGTCATATCTCAACTTCCATGAATTCCCACTTAGAATTAACCCAAAGGACCATCTTTTCGTAAGGGTTTTAACATGACAGATGATGCGTCGATCAGATGCCTGCTCTGTAAGATATGGGCATTTACGTAGAAAGGGTCTGGTTGGATTCAAGTTTGATCCATCATGTCCATATGGAAATATCCACAAAAACTATTATAGAGTATCTCTAAAGAACCTCCTCATCGCAAGGGACCTTGTGTCATAGAAGGTGCGTCAATCGGATGCCCGATCTGATAGTTATTAGTGTTCTAGTGAAACGGGACCGGTTGGGTCTGGGTCCAGCCTGACCCAGTCGGGCCAACCCAACCCGACCCGACCCAAGGGTTCGGCATGGGTCTGGTATAGTTCCATCCCAGCTGTCCCATTGGGCTCATGGGTCCATCCCAACTGGCCCATTGGGCTCACGGGTTCGGCCCGGTAGGACGGGTCTGGCCCGGTGGCGGGTCTGGCCCGACAGTGCGGGCCCATCCTAACGGCGTGGATCTGGCCTGGCAGCGCAGGTCTAGCCCACGGTTGGCCCAAACCTCCAGTTGGGGTGAAAACCACCTGTAGACACCCATTCTTCCCAAACGCAGCTAAGAGACCAACCTATTCCTCCAAATGTGGTCGACGGACCGCGTGCTGCTAGCGCACTGAGCGACTGGATGTGACTGCCCCTTCACGTAGCACTGAAGGGTGCCGCACCACCTTGTTGATGTGACATGCCAATGGGCACACCTCCGTCCTATGCCTACAGCCGCCACCACGGGTTACCACCAACATGCCGACTAGTTGCTTGGAAAACCACCGAACGCGTTCTGGTGGTCCATTCTTTACACCACCTGCGCCTATGATCATCAAGGATTCCCCTCTTCACCACGAAGGCTTCAAATCCATATTTCCATTACTTTGAGAATATAAACACCAAGAACGCATGAGCAGAGGTGCTCAGAACTTATTCATGTCGGCCCAATCCCTCCGCATTAAAGGTTTAAAAAAAATCAAGGGGGAGGTCCAGGGATTGAATAATCAACATGATATCAACAAATCCCACATAGAAACCCAAATGACAACACCCTCCTATAAGAATATCTGATCTACGGATCAACTCATTCGTTGGTTGATCCCCGCTTGATGTTTTATAATAAAGAATGGGGAATTTAAACACAAAGTAAAACCCTACCTGGATATGTTTGATTCATTCAGGGTGAAGGAATTTTTCCACACCGTCGTTGATCCGTGATCATAGGAATTCATCGTTGCTCATTGATCTTCGAATCCGGTTATCCAACTTTCATCATCTCACGCTCTTGTTCTTCATTGGAGAGGAATTTTGCCGGCGATTCATCACAGATCTCCCATCAATTAATCTCCCTCTCCCCAATGCGTCAACACAAATAAAAGAATTAAGTCTCCACGTTGTTTCATTTATGAAAAATAATTTCTATTATGCATCATAAACGCATCATTACTTTGCGAGTTAACGATCCCTTAATGAGTCTCATCAATGTACCTCGTCGCCGCCTCATCACTGCACCATAGAGTCATATTCCATCGCTCATTTGTTGACAAATAAATATAAAATAACTTTTTTTAAAGTTATTTTATTTATTTCTAAAAATTCAAAAAATAAACTTTTCCATTTGGCCCTTACTAGATGAACTTAAGTCCTTTCTAGGTGAATCTCGGCATTCCAAGTTTAATGGTGCCCTTGGATTTTTAATTCGAGCACCGGTTAAAAAGTTAGAAAAACCTGCTCACACGTTTACTTAAACATACCGAAAAAATTTCAAAAACTACTTCTGGGTTCATCGAGCCTCAGAATCACATGCCATCAGAGCCTGTGGACTCAGAATAATTACATTAAAGTGCAAAAAAATTACATGGAAAATTCAGGGTCACTACATGCAAGAATAGTAAAGCAACTAAAACACACAAGATTTACAAGGTTCGACCTCAATGTGAGAACTTACATCCTTATCATAGACACTCCTGTGGGTCTTTGGAAATCCACTATTAAGAAGAAGTGAATACAACTTGTGCCAACTCTCATTAGAAATCTTCTATCTCCCAATAGGAATGATTATACTGACTCCCATCATTTTACAATATTTTCTTGTAAAATAATTGAGTTAAAAAAAAAGAATAAAGACTTTGTTGAATCTGATCCATAATTATTCAGTCAGAATCCTCAGTCCTATTTGGATGGATCTGATTCTATCAATACAATCTTTCTGGATATGATTCTCTCAATATGATGAGTCTAGATCTGATTTTCATAATACAATAATTCTAGATTTGATTCTCTCAATACGATGATTCTGGATCTAATTTTCTCAATACAATCAGTCTATATTTGATTCTCTCAATATAATGAGTCTAGATTTGATTCTCTCAATAGGATGGAATCAATACAATGAACTCATTATCAATCTGAAAAACTCAAACTTTGCTCGAATACTTAATATGGTGTAACTTAGTCTGATTGACTTAATCCGATTGACTGAATATGGTCTTCTTAATCTGATATACTCAATACAATATTCTCAATATGATCTCTCTCAATCCGGTAAACGAACATTTAGCTATTTGATCCTCCTCATGAGATCTCAGGCCAGTAATAACTCTTACTTGATTTCTTCAATGCTCTTCCTTTTCTACTTGAGTGAAATTTCAACAATGAATTAATGATATGAGGAATTATTTATAGGAAACTTAGAAAACAAAGGCAAGAAACTTGGAAACATTCCCCACTTCCTCAAATCTCAAAATCTCCAAATATTTATCACATTTAAACTTCAACTTTGACTTCTTCAATCCTCCTTGGATTTCTCTGAGATTTACAAAAAAATTGAAATTAAAGTTTGAACACTTCAATTCTTCATCAAACTTCTAAAATTTTCTTTTTGAGTCTTCTTCGTAATTAGATTATTATGAATTTTTTTCCTTCTCAGAGTCAGTTTGATTTTTTTCCTTCTCAGAGTCAGTCAAATTTCTATTTCCTTCTCAGAGTCAGTTTGATTTCTATTTCCTTCTCAGAGTTAGTCTGATTTCTGTTTTCCTTACATTGAATCGGATTTCTGTATTTCAGTTAATCTAAACTCTATATCTTTTTTAGTGAATCCAAATTATGTATCCTTCTCATCTCATTATAATCGAATTATCATTACGATGGAATCTCCATACTGCAACATTGAAAATCTTCAAACCTCTCCACTATTTCTTCAAAAACTTTTATCATGAATGTTATCATGATTTTTTAAAACTTTATGATTAGAAAAGAATCATCTAACTTTTTTTAGAAATTACAAATAAATTTTAACTCCTAAATTCACAATCTTCTTTCAAAACTCTTCAGAAACAAAAATAATTCTTCAAACAACAACTTCTTTCTTCTTAACTCATCGACTTGTTTCTTTCTCTAAATATGAAAAAGGAAAACATACAGTAAACAAAAAATTATACCTCTGATTATTTTGGATCATATTATATAAATTTCATTTTTATAGACCTGAATATGATAAAGTTTTTGATACCTCTGCATCCAGTGATGATCAGTCTGAACTTCTAAATACTAAAAAAAAATTTATCCCCCTTTTTGTTTGGATCCAAACTTTTAACATTCTAAAAAAACAACATTATGATGACTCTTAATATGATTACTAGATAACAAAAAAGTACTTATAAAATTATTTTAGTTGTCAAAAAATACAAAAACTTTGTTAAAAAATTCATCACAAAGGTTCTTCAACCCCCCCCCCTTTGGATTTGTTGACAAAACTCATTAAAAACTTTTTCAATTATAATTTTTTTTCAAAAATCAAGTTTTTTTAATTTCATAAAAATATAGCCTTTACCAAAAGGGAGTTTACTGACACAATAATACTAGATAAAGTAATGTTTATGAAGGAATTCCATCCCTCGGTGATATTTTTTTTGGGTCATGTAAAGATAAACTCCCCCCACTTTTATCTTTTCATATCTCATTTTTCGTTTTCTCTCACTATTATTTTTCTATCAATTTTATTTTACTCTCATTTTTATTTTTCTCTCACTTTTATTTTTCTCTCCCCCATTATATGATAACCAAAACATAAAATTAATAAAAGAAAGATAAGTAAAAACTTCTAACAAAGTATAAAGTTTTTACTTTCTCTCCCCCTTTGTCAACATAATCCAAAGCACAATAGGGGTTCTTCCTTATGAGTTTTAGGAAGACATAAGAGGAGGATATACATAAAGTTGCATCCTAAATTACATAAAAATTTATTTCTTTATTTATTTTTTAAAGATATCAAAAATCTGATACTTTGTTGAAATTTATTTTAGTAAAACATCTCAAGCAATAACTTTCTATTTTATAAAGTGAAAATTTATATCTATGTGTTTTGATCTCGAATGTTGATCCAGATTTTTAAAAAGATTAATTTCACTCTGATTATTATAAAGTATCTTCAATTGTTTAGAAAATTTTACTTTCAAGTCTTCCATCTGAACTTTCATCCATAATATTTGAGTACAATCCTAAGTAGCTACAATATATTTAGATTTAGTTATGCTCAAAGTTACCAA
The DNA here is from genome assembly GCA_963277665.1 of Viscum album. Classification (NCBI taxonomy): domain Eukaryota; kingdom Viridiplantae; phylum Streptophyta; class Magnoliopsida; order Santalales; family Viscaceae; genus Viscum; species Viscum album. The sequence continues at coordinate 669,660,079 of OY728139.1, read as the reverse complement.
TTTTTTTTCTTACTATGATAACTCACACAACATTCACCTCAGAAAAATATTCCTCCCTAGGTTTATTTTTTATCATTACAATATCCATCCTAATCAGCATTAGTATAACCATGAAACTTCATCTCATAATTTATTTTGTATAAAAATCCATGTGAAGTTGTTACTTTGACATATCTCAAAATTATTTTTGGTGCCAACATATGCGATTATTTTGGATTACTTTGATACCTGGTACACAAATTCATAACATGAAAAATATTAGTCCTTGTGGCTATAAGGTAAAGAAGACTTCCTATCAACTTCCAAAATTCTTTCTGATTCACACTTCTTCCAGATTCATCTTTGCTCAACTTTTTGATCACTGAAACAGGATTTGAAACTTATTTGGATTCTTCCAACCCAAAATTCATTAATAATTCCCTGGAATAATTTTCTTGAGATAAGAAAATATATTTTTCTTTTTTCTAAACTTGTAAGCTGAGTAGGAAAGTTAATTATCCTAACATATAAATTTCAAAATTATTCTTCATTTACTCAGAAAATGTTTTACAAACGTATTATCTATCCCCAAAAAAAATTATATCATCCACATAAATAATTAAAATTATAGTTCCAGAGTCAACATATTTTACATATAAGTTTCTATCAAAATTTCCTTTAGAAAAGTTCAAAATTCTAAAACAATTGTCAAGTTTAGAATACCAGGATCATTGATCTTGTTTCAACCTATATAAATATTTATTAAACTTACAAACTTTGTTTTCATCCTCATCAAGTAGAACCCAGAAGGTTATTCAATGTAAATTTATTCATAAATCTCACCATTTAAGAAAGTTAAATTTACATCCATTTGATAAAATTTGTAATTTTGTTGAGAAAACACTACAAGAAACATTCAAATAGTTTCTAGCCTTGAAACAGGGGAAAAGGTTTCATCAAAATATACACCTTACACCTATGAATATCCTTTAAAAACAAGTCTTGCTTTGTTTCTTAAAACTTATCCATGCCTATTAAATTTGTTTCTATAAACCCACTTTGTTTCGATAACATTTTTATTTTCTGGGCTTGGAACAAGTTACCATGTTTCATTCTTCTCAATATTATAAAACTCTTCATTCATATCATCCACCTGTTCTTTATGTTGAATAGTCTATGAAACTTATTCTGGTTCAACTTTTGAGATAAGTGAAGTCTGATTTTCTAATCTCTAATTCCTTTTAGTCTAAATCAGAGCCTTTTTATTCCCAATAATGTTTTTGGATTCAACATGTTTTTGTAAGGTAGGAAATTTCAAAGTTTATTTCCCATATAAAATTTTCTCATCATACAATTATTACAAGACTTGATAAGGATGTTTTGAATTATATTCACCATTTTTGGAATTCTCTAGTTTATCCTCCTCAGTATTCTCAAAAACTTTTGTTAAGGAAATTTGAGTTTCAATTTCCTTCACATCATATGAGTCCACAAACTTTTGAAAATGTTTGTTCCAACATTTTTAACTTCTTCAATTTTGTGAATAACCCATAAAAGTTCCTTCCTCAACTTTCTCATCAAACTTTACCAAATTTGAATTTTTTATTTTGAGAAAACATGGAATTCCAAAAAACTATAAAGTATTTCAATGAAGGTTTTTTGTTATAACACATTTAATAAGGAGACATGATAGTTTCTAGTCTCAAGAAGCATCTATTTTGAACATGTATAGTAATAATAACAACTTCTATCCAATATAATTTTGAAAGTTTGTATTTTTCTAACATACTTCTTCCCATTCCCACTAAAATTCTATTATTTATTTCTTATACTCCATTTTTTGGAGTATATGAAGCACTATACTGATGTTTGATACTATTCTTTCTTAGATAAGTTTCAAAAGTATTGCTTGGGAATTTGGTACCATTATCTATTCTCAAATTCTTTATGGAAACCCCTATTTATTTCTCAACATATTTTTTAAAGAATTAGAACATTTTAATATCCTTTTAATTGTACTTCATAAACATGATATTTTTCATCCAAGTGAAATCATAAATAAAAGTGATAAAGTATAAATATCATTTTTTTGAATGATGTATCATCAACCCACATAAATCGAAATGAATAAGCTCAAGTGGTCTGGTATATTGAATCTCAATTCTCTTATGAATTTTGTTAGTCATCTTTTCTTTCTATAAAGTAATATAAAAATCTTCATCTATTCTTTTCAATTCGGGAAAATTCCAAACAACATAAACTTAAGAAAGTTTATTCATGTTTTTTTTCCAAGGTGGCCAAGTATTCAGTGCCACAATTTATTTTCATCTTCAGCACTCAAGTAACAAGAGTTATTGAATTCTCCTATTTGAAAGAGATTCCCACTGGTTCTTTCTCCTTTTTTAATGACTTTTCCATCTTTCACACTTTTGATGATACAAAAATATTTTCTAAAAACAACTTCTTTTCCATCATCACAAAGCTTACTTACACTAAGTAAGTTATGTTTTATCCCATAAACAAATAAGACTTCCTTAGATTTCAATTTTTTAGCTTCAATCTCAGCCGCTCCAATTCCTATGATTTTTAAAGAACTATCATTACCAAAGGTAACTGCTCCTCCATAATGACTTTCAACATGTTTCAAGATTTTTATATCACCTATCATATGTGAATATAAACCACTATCAAGTATCCATGGTTTGTTCCTTTTACTTTATTTAAAATATCTTTCCTCAACTTTCACTTTCTTTTCTTTTCTATCATAAGAAACTTGTTCTAGAAGGATTATAATAAATCTTATAGCATGATGACCAGCTTGATCACATCTTTCACAAACTTCTTCCAGAAATTCAAATTGATTTTTTTTGGAAAGTTTCTAACATCTTGAGAATTCACCTTTTCAACTTTCTGTAAATTAGGAAAGTTTCTCATTTTTCTTTCACTATTTCTTCCAATTTTCTAAAAACTTATTATGGGTAAGGATAAGTTATACCAAAAATTATAATCCCTATTCCCATAGATTCCACAAAACCAAAAATAACCATCAAATCTTGATTTTATATTGAAATAAGATCTTTATCTACTGAAACTTTGCTGAGGTTGGTAACTTCTTTCAGCTCTAACATACTCAGGATGTGGACCATATTTTCTTTTGAGTGAGTTTCTATTTTTGTAGATTTGATAGGTTTATCAAATCCTTTATCCAACTAATAATTCCTAATAATTTTTACAGAACCTTAAATGTTAAAAGAATTAGATGAAACGTTATTTTTGGTAAGAAAATATTTCACCTGATTCTCATATTGAGTTTTCTCGGTAACTTTAAAAGTCTCAACTTTTACTTATAATTATTTTTTTAAAGTTTTCATTCATCTTAATCAATGTATTTTCGAACTCAAGAAGTTTTGATTGGAAAATTTCAACCTATTATTCCTTAGCTTCCAACTTCTTACTAAGATCTTCAATTATCTTTCCCTATTTAGAAATTCTAAGTTTGTAAGTTAAAATCTCCTGAATGTATTCTTCCTCCTGCTTGATTAAATATTTTATTCCCTATAAAACTTCTTCATAATATTTATTCATTACTCTAATTTCTTTATTGAGAGTTTTGTTTTTCTCAAGACATGCAACAAGTTCTGTTCTGAGATGATACTCTCTATAAGATTCTTCACCACCTTCTTCACTCTCTGAGGAATATTTTGTTTTCTCAACTTTTTCAATGAAGATTCTGAATTGTTCTACACTTTCATCTTCATAAAAATTGTTTTTGGTTGAGTCCAATTCAATTTTATTAATCAACATACTTATTTTGTTTCCAGTAAACTTTATCTTGTATTTTTTGGAATACTTTTCTTCTCTATCATTTTTCCACTTCTTTCATCGAGGTTTTCCATCGGAATCATCTTAATATTCTCCCAATTTATTCTTGGGTCAATTCATATCAAAGTGTATGATTCCACCACACTCAAAAAATTTGAGAGTAAATTTACCTTCATACATTACTATTCATCTATGATAGTTCTTGGATATAAGAGACATGATTTTTTCATTAAAATCATCATCCTCTTTATCTTCAGAGTTTCAAGGATCAGCATCTTCAACATCTTGAATTTTTAAATTTCTCATAGCTCCAAAAGCTATTTTATATTTCATATTCTTTTTAAACATTGGAGATTTCCTCGTTTCATAAGAAACAATAAATTTATGCAATTCATCAAGAGATAAATCATATTTATCTTCTAAGGAATAAATTTTAGAATCAAACATGTCTAGAAAGTTTCTCAGAAGTTTCTTCACAATTTTTGAATCTTCCAAGACATCTCTAAATCCTCTGATGTTGCAAACAATTACATTCACTCTAGTGAATTATTCATCAATTGTTTATTCATCTCTCATTTTGATGTCTTTATATTTACTACACCATATTGGTAGCTTTGCTTTATTAACTTTTTTATTCCCTTCAAAAACAATTTCCAGCTTATCCCACATGCTTTTTGAAGTTTTGAGACCCATCACCTTATGATAAACATTCTCTAATAAGGACATAAGGATTTTATTTATATAATTTCCATCAACTTCTATATTTCTATTATCAACAAAATTTATTGGAGCATCTTTATTAATAGGTGGAAAACCAATAATAGAAACATAAACAACTTTAAGGCCAAGATATAGGAGATAAGGCATCATTCTATTTTTTCATCCATAATAAATTTTTCCATAAAATGTAGAAATTATTATAATATTTATAGAATTGATATTATCCATGATAAGGATTCAACAAGGGAACATTTTATTTGATACCAATTTAAATTACAAAGAATTGAATAACAAGTAAGAGGGGGGGGGGGTTGAATCAGTTGTTCACTTTTTACAAGTTTCAAAACTTTTAGAAAATTAACCCCTGAAACTTGTTAAGATTTATTTTCTTATCAAATCTTAGTTAATAATCATGCATGAAAGAATAATAAATCAAGTAAAGCACAAAATATTTACAAGGTTTATATTTAATGTGAGAACCTACATCCTTTCCATATCCACTCATGTGGGTCTATGGAAATCCACTATTAGAAAAAAGTGAATGCTACTTGTGCCAACTCCCATTAGTCACCTTCTATCTCTTGATAGGAATGATTATACTGACTCCCACAAGTTTACAATATTTTCTTATAAAAAAATTGATCCAAACAAAGGAATAAATACTTTGTTGAATCTTCTCCATAATTGCTCAGTCCAGATCCTCAGTCCAATTTGGATGTATCTGATTATCTCAATACAATCTATCTAGATCTGATTCTCTCAATACAATGAGTCTAGATTCTATTTTATCAATAAAATTAGTTTGAATCCTATTCTCTCAATATGATGAGTCTAGATCTAATTTTCTCAACATAATCAGTCTAGATACAATTATCTTAATATGATGAGTCTGGATCTGATTATCTCAATATGATGAACTCAATACAATGAACCCTTTATCAATATGAAAAACTCAAACTTCACTCAAATACTCAATATGGTGTGCCTTAGTCTGATTGAATTAATATGATTGATTGAATCTGGTCTTCTCAATCCGATTGACTCAATACGATCTCTCTCATTCCGGTAAACAAACATTCAACTGTTGAATCCTCCTCACGAGATCTCTGGACGACAATAACTCTTAATTGATTTATTCATCGCTCTTCCTTTTTCTATTGCATGATATTTCAACAATGAAAGAATGATCTAAGGAATTATTTATAGGTGACTCAGAAAACAAAGGTGGGAAACTTGGAAACTTTCCCCACTTCCTCAAATATCACAATCTCCAAAGATCTATTGTATTTAAATTTAAAATTTCACTTCTTCAATCCTCCTTGGATTTCTATGATATTTAAACAAAATTTAAATTCAATTTTGACCACTTCAATTATTTATAAAGCTTATGAAATTTTCTTTTTGACTCTTCTTTGTAATCAGCATATTATGAATCTATTTCTATCTCAGAGTCAGTTTGATTTCTATTTCATTATTAGAGTTAGTCTAATTTATATTTCTTTCTTCGAGTCAGTCCAATTTCTATTTCCTTCTTAGAGTTAGTCTAATTTATATTTCTTTCTCAGAGTCAGTCTGATTTCTATTTTCTTCTCATAGTCAGTCTGATTTTTATTTCCTTTCTAGTAAATTTGATTTCTGTAATTCAATGAATTTGAATTATGTATGTTTTTCAGTGTATCCAAATTCTGTATCCTTCTTAACTCATTAATATTTAATTCTAATTATAATGTAATCTCCATAATACAATATTTAAAATCTTCAAACCTATCCACCATTTTTCAAAAGATTTGATCATGAAAGTTTTCATGATTTGTGATAACTTTATTATCAAAAAATCATCGTTTGAAATTTTTTATAAAGTATGAAAACTTTATAACTCCCAAATTTACAATATTCTTTCAAAACTTTTCAGCAAAAAAATTAATTCTTCAAACAAAAAATTCTTTCTTTCTAACTTAGCAAATTCTTTCTTTCTCTGAGCATGAAAAAGAAAAACTTCTAAAAAACAACAAATTTTGCCTCTAATTATTTTAAATCTAATTATTTTAAATCTAATTATTTTAATTTCATACTGATGGACCTGAATACAATAAAGTTTCTGATACCTCCGCATCTATTGATGATCAGTCCAAACTTCTAAATATGAAAAATAACTTTCTCCCCCTTTTTTTAATCCTAACTTTTTGTATTCTCAATAAAAACACCATTACGATGACTCTGAATACAATTCATGGATAACAAAAAAATTCTTATAAAAAAAGTTTAGTTGTTAATAAATACAAAAACTTTGTTAAAACAATTCATCAAAAAGGTTCTTTGGTGATGAAATTAAATGTATTATTTCTATAATACCTTGTTTAAACTTATTTTGGGGGGAGAATATTATAAAATCTAAAACATGTTTATATTTTAGTCTCTCAATAAACATATTAAAATGGTTTCAAATATTTTTCAAATTATTTTAAATTCAATAATTTTCATAGTTATGGTTTTATATCTTTAAAGGGGAAGATAGTTTTAACATCAAAGAATCATTTATATTGGTTTTATGGGGGTAAAGGTAATAGTTTCAAAGGCATCTTGAATTATTTCAATTCTTTTCAAAATTGACTGGTTTTAAAATTGAATTATTCTTGAATTATGAAAGTTTTATGGTTTTAAATTTCTAACAATAATAAAGGTGGATAATTATTGAAATTAAATTCATGACTAATACATTTTTGAAAATACATTCCTAAATTTATTTTTAAAGTTTTGAAAATGATTGATTAAATTTCATTATAAAATATTGAAATTTATTTTAGATATAATCCTAATAATTTCATCATGCCTCTCTTAAAATTGATTAATTTATTCAGTGATTATGATCATAAAAACGGGGGATAATATTATACAAATATCTTTTAGGTGGTTTTAATTATCACAAACACCCAAATGTGTTTCTAGAAATTTCATTTTATAAATCTCAGCACTTATATTTTATAATTTTTTTCAAAAAGTTTTAAAACCAAATGAAGGGATCGATAGTAGTATGGAAGACCTTCTTGAGGACCTCCACATATAGGTGCTAGTGACTACCCAATAGACCAAACCGAATGGCCAATGGGACCTGAATAGAACACTAGTTTTTTCTGGGTTCCATTGGCTGGCCAATGACACCCACCACCTATCCGGTGGCATTCTGAAAAAAAAATATATTTTTTGGTGGCAGTCCCCACATCCTTAATTCTCCTCCCAAAGTCTATATTGAACCTCCAACACCTCCAAAATGACCCTAAATCTATTGGAATCTATAAATACACACCCTTTGGTACTTTGATGGCTATAGTTACCTTTAAGATCATTTTTGAGCTCATTGTACTTTATTTTCATCATTCTCAAGCTCTCTTGTACTCTTATCACTCTTCCTCCAACACTTTTTTATTGTATTATTACTAGAGGGTTGAGAGTGTGATTCATAGGTCTTTTATAAATAAATTATCTTCTTCTTTTTAATTAAATTGTGTGTTCATTAAGATTGAGTATGGAAGGGGGGGTTGGTGCTCAAAAAACTAAGTGAGGGATATTGGGTTCTCTCTACCATTGAGTGTGATGGGGTTAGTGCATACTACCATTAAAATTGTTGAAGATTAGGTTTCTAGCCATAACTACTAAAAGGATAGCTGGTTTCTTTGTAAACTACTAAAAATATAGGTAGATTGGGTTTCTTGGAACAACCACTAAAAAATAAGGGTCTTACATTTGTAAGTGAGTTTATTGATACAACCACTAAAAAGAAAGTGATATTAGGTTTCTTGCTACAACCATTGAAAATCAAGGCTTTAAACCAAAACCTCTTAAGGATCTTAAAGGTACAAGACATAGGGATCCCTTTATGGGATATTTTTGAAATAATTTATCAAATTCATATTAATTTCCCTTTAAATTTATATTTCTGATGCCCTTAACTCTTATATTTTAGTTGATTACTTTAATTGTTTCAATTACATCTATTTTAGTTTGAATTATAAAAAGTTTTTAAAAGAAAATTCACCCCCTACATCTTTACTTGGACCAAAAATTGGTATTTTAAACTTGATTTTAATATAGATAAATGGATTATATATTATATATATTTTATTTTTCAAAAATTTTCCATAATCTTCTTTGGTTTTCCTTTAGCACGATGTTTGGAATTTATGATTTCAAGTAAATTTCTTCCTTGTAGGTGATTTATGCATTCTAATTGTTTGATATAATTCTTATGATGGTTTTATTTAATGAAAATGATTTATTCATGATTTTTTGGGTCAAATGTGATTTATAAAGGGGATGTTTCATGGTTTTAAAGTTTTCTTTGTTTATTAAAGGGGTGTGTTTGATTTATGAAATTTGTTTAGTGACTCTTTTGATTAATTGTTATTATTATTTAGTGTTACTTATGTATTCTTTAGATATTAAATTGTTTCATAGGTGGTTTTAAAAAGAAAGTATTTAAAAATGTATTTTTTTAAACGGTGATGTTTTTATCAAAAGACCAAAGCACAAAAATTATATTAAAGAAAGTAAAATAGTTAAAAAATTATGAAAATAGGAATTTATTACAATATTTTTCATGTAAAGGAGTAAGATATGTTGGAAGGTTGTCTAAACACGTAATGTTGTTGTTAACTCCTTTTTTGTAAAGACCAACTGCCATCGTGTTCACCTAGTGATAAGCTTGAGTGATTATATAATTGATCTCAAAAAGGTGTTGGAGGCTTCCATCCATTTAGTAGTGAGGGGCCAAGAAAGTTGCACCACGACATTCTATAGAGCTTTTATAATGGAGGTGGAGTCTATTTCAATATATATGTTATTAAAACCTTTTTATTGATGATATTAACTACAATAATGATGCTATATATCTCTACCTCTAAAGAGGAGGTAGAACCACATGTACCATAAGAGAATCCAAGGACCTATCCATTGTGATCTCTATTCACCACTCTGGAACCCAAAGGGCCTGGGTTTCCCTTTGATTCACCATCCACATTGATCTTGATCTAAGTGGGAAAAATGTTTTTCCCTTAATACTTCCAACAAGCCCTTCAGTTGGTTGTACCTTCATTGAATTCCAAGCTAGTGAAGAACAATAAGATCTTTAACAGAGTTGTAGAAGTTTCTGGTTTAGATCATACCAACTTATTTGATCACAATGTATATCTTCACCTGAGCTGCATGAAAATTAAGAGTATTATTATTATGAATAATTGAATTTTTATCATACCATATGGCATGCATCAACTCGACTACAAAATCTATGAAGAGTTGTCTGATCAGTTGAGAAGCATCCACATCAGTGCATCATTATAGATGCAACTGAATGGACTCCAAACCTATCCATTTGAGATAAAAAATGTCAAATATGTATTTTAAAAGAGAATAATTAGTAGGAAGAGATAAAAATATATTGTCAACATCCTCTTTGTGCTAGTTACAAAGATGAAATTTGGAGAAAAAATGGATGCTAAATATTTGAAGACAAAAGTCAGTGGGAACATGATTGGATATTCTCGAGATGAAGTTGAACCTTGAGGGTATAACCCATGGCTTATCAAAGTTATTTAACCATGAAAAATATTTATTATAATCAATAAAATCATAATTGCATAAAATTTTGGAGTCCAAAATTCCATTATTTGCAGGTTCCCAAATTAAAAGATCATCAGTATTAACAAAAGGATAATTATTAATTATAATGTTAATTTTATTGGATAAATCCAAGTGAGGAGCATGAAAATAATCATTTATATAAATACTAGTGTTAATAGGTAATTGTATAGGTTTGACCAAAGTGATGAGAGGAAATCAATTCCAGTTATCCACCTAAAACTCCAAAGAGTATTCTCTAAAACTATCCATCTTGATTGAGACATAATTTTATTGAAGGAATGATTAATAGGTGGTCAGATATAGGATTACATGTAAAGAAAATTTTCTTTTTCAATTATTCTAGAAACCTACCTCTAAGGAAAGTAAAATCCATAGATTTAATATTTAATTTAAAAATTTATGATTACTATTTTTAAAGTAAAAGACCATTTAGAACCTTTTGAAAAAGGTATTTCCTTGGCTATTAGCTACACACAAGTTGAGGTCATTAGCTATAAATTGTTGATACTTATGTGTATTAATGGATGAATGGATTTTGATTCATGTTTATGCTAGTGGGGTGGGTATTATTATTAAAGGGAGGTGTAATGTTTATTATTATTAGGATATGTTTCCTTGGGATATGTTTTTCGCATGTGATTAGAGAGTGTTGTAAGTGTCCAACCTCCTTTAGTAATATCATGGGGAACCCTAGTATACTAAGTGGGAAATAAAGAGATGAGTGTTGTTCTAGTTGAGATTTTACAATGATTATTGGATCATAGTTATGTTTTTTCTAGCTATTGGGATGCACCCTCGATGAGGCTAATTGATAGAAAGTTGGGTGGTGAGTGTAGGACCATAGGACCTGTTGGTAGTTGGTTCCACCTAGGAACATCTAGTATTACCCTGTTAGTCTCTAAGGTGATTCCCCATGATGGTTATAATATTTTTTTCTTATTTTATTATTTACTTGATATTTATTTAACTTTCTCCCTCTCTCATATTCCTCATACTCTTGATATGATGAGTAATTTATTCTTGATCTTGATTTCATTATACATTATCATTAATTTCTTGATTATCCATGACAATGTTTCTATAGTTTCTTTTCATTATTTGATTATGTTTTCAAATTATGTAAAGGGTTTTAAATAAAATGGGGGTGGTGTGATTTTAAACTCTAATATTTTTATGAAACATATTTGAAACTCATCTTGACCTATTTGAGTGGATTTGTTTTGAAAAAAGTATTTTTTAAAGTAAAGAAATAATATGGGTTTGGGTTTTTATAAAGGAAAAGTATTTGATATTGGATATTATGATGTGTTGTTTGTTTTTCAACCCTTGGAAATGGAAATTAATCTGATTTTTATCCTTTAATTTCAAACTAGTGGTCTTGGTTTCTCATATAAATTAAATTAAATGGACTCTCAATGGAATCCTACTGGGCTCACATGCTACATACTCACATTGGTGGGTGTTTACCCTTCATGTTTTATATTTATGGGTAGGTTTTGGTATTCTAGGTTTGGTTTTCACCACTATCTGATGGAAAGTGGGTGATGATTGGTTCATGGTGGTGACTTGGAGTCACATGGTGGTAGCCGAGTGTTTCTTAAGATTGTTAGACCAGTTGGTTCATGTTGAGTATTGAAATACTTGGCCTTATGATTTTTATTTAGTTTCACATTATGAATTTTAACCTTTTTATTAAATGTTTTTTTATTTGCCAAAGTAATGGTATTTTTTTATATCAGTTTTTTATACACCATGTTTGTATGTATTAAATTTTCTAAGTTTTTTATTTATTTGGAATGATTATCAAATGTACACGAAGAACCTTTTTTATGTTTTGTTTTAACAAAGTTTTTGTATTTTTTGAAAACTAATCTTTTTTAAAATAATGTTTTTTAAAAACAGGTGAAAATTTCTGAATATTTGAACTAAAAAAAGGGTGAGAAAAGTTTTATTTTTGAGATAATAGTTTTCAAAATTAAGAGGATCAGACTGAGTAACACCGATCATAGAGTATCGAACTAAGAATCATCGGTTGTAGAAGTTTTTAGAAAGTTGAAGTTTTTGATAAGACACATCATCAGTCTCATATCCATCGACATGAAATTCAGGATATATTGTTCATGATGTTTATTAGAAAGAAGTTGTTGAGTTATAAAGTCAGAATGTTAATGAAGAGGTTAAATGAAGACAATGATGTCAGGAGTTAGAAATTTCTTAAACTTTCTAACCTTAAGCCAAAAAATGATTTACTTATTTGTAATTATCAAATATAATAAGTTTTCTATAAAAATTATAATGAAATTATTATGATGCAAATGGGGAGAATAGGTGAACCCAATCGTATTGAGTTTTGGTTGGAAAGAAAGAAGGGGATGAAAGTAAGAGAAGTCATAATACTTTCCTATGAAAATTAGATGATGATTTTCCAATCTTGAAGTTTATATAAATCATGAAAACTACCATGATAAAATATTTTTGAAGTTATATAGGAATCATAATGATTGTATAGGTTTCAAGAATCAAGACAAAGTTTTCATTAGATCTAGAAGTATCAAGCACATGAGTTTTTAGGAGCCTTAATGAGTAATAAATGATGAGGTTTGAAGAAATTCAAAGTTACAAAGTAGAGTTTCCATATTAACGAGAATTAAATTATAATGAGAATTCCATAATAATGATAATTTCATCCTTATGAGGATTATATATAATTGAAGCTGAGGAAGTTTCATCAGAATGACTCTGAGGAGGAAAGTTATTCAGATTGACTATGAGAAATAAAGTCAATCAGACTGACTCTGAGGAGAAAAGTCAATTGGACTAAATCTGGTGAAGAAATTCAATTCTAAAATGATCTGAGGAAGTTCCATCATAATAATATGAGGAAGTTACATTATAATCAGCTGAGGAATTTCCATTGTAATGAGCTGAGGAACTTCTATCGTAATAAGCTTAGGAAGTTCCATCATAATAATCTAATGAAGTTCCATCGTACTGAGCTAAAGAAGTTCCATCATACTCAAGAAAGGCTAAGAATTTTTAAAATAATATTTACTAATAAGTCTCAGGATTATTATATAATATTTTTGAAGAGTTGAAGTGGTCAAACATGAAATTAAAATATATGTAGTCCTCAGAGTTTTTTTTTAATTTGAGTAAGTGGGATTTTTTTAGTTTCCCAAATTTTTCTTTCTGGGATGCCTATAAATAAAATAATTGTAAATTTGTACTTTATAACTTTTCATGTGAGTGGAAAAGGTGAATAGATGAATAATTTGTTTCAAATTTATCTTTCCAGAAAGAGACTTCATTAGAAGGTCATACATCAAAAATATTTATTTACCATACAAAGGAACATCAGATTGAGAATTTAAGAAGAGTTTGAGTAACACATATTGAGAATGAGTTCATCATACTAAGTCCATCAGACTAAATTCATTGGATTGAGTCCATCAGACCCATCCCCATCATACTGAGAGAATTAGACCCAGCCAATCAGATTTAAAATCCAGACAGAGAATTTGTGTAGTTGTTTGAACAAAGTATTTATTCTTTTTTTGGATCATTTTTTAAAGAAAACTTTGTAAACTAAAGGGAGTTAGTATAATAATTACTATCAGGATATAGAAGGTTCCTAATGAGAGTCAAAAAAGTTTTATTCACTTCTTCATTATAGTGAATTTCTACATATCCATAGGATTGTATACGGTAAGGATATAAGTTCTCACAATGAGGTCTAACCTTTTAAATATTATATGATTTACTTTCTTTACTACTTTTCATGTGTGAGTATTTACTAAAATATAGTAAGGATATAAACTTTGATAGGTTTCAGGGGTTATGTTTTTTAGTGTTGAAACTTATAAAAGTAAACAAATGATTAATCCCCCTCCTAGTTGTTATTAAATCCTTTGGAACTTCAATTGGTATTAGTGGGAAGGTTCCCTTGTTGAATCTTTATCATGGATAATATAAATTCTTTCAAAAGTAGAGGAATTACAATGTTTTATAAAAAAAAATATTATGGATGAAAAAATAGGATGATTCATTATATCTAATCTCTTGTACTAGAAGTTATCGATGCTGTTACAATTGAGTTTCCACCTATTGATAAAGATTCCCTGATGAATTTTTCTTCTAATAGAAATATTGAAGTTGATGGAAAATGTAGGAGTGTTATTCTTATATCTCAGTCAAAAAATATTTATATGAAGGTGATAGGTCTCAAAACATCAAAGAGCATGTGGGAAAATCTGAAAAGTATTTTTGAAGGGAATACTGAAGTGAAGGAAAAAAACCTAAAAATCTATCATAGTAATTTTGGTGACATAATAATCAGAGATGAAGAAATTATTTATGACTACTTCACTTGGGTAAATAAAATTGTTTGAAACATCAAATGATTTAGATAAGTTATGGAAGATTCTATAATAGTGAACAAACTTATAAGATTTTTTTTGAATAGGTTTGATTTTAAAATTTTTAATTTAGAATATAAAGACGATTTATCTTTTGATGAATTGCATAACTTTCTTGTTTCTTATGATATGAGAAAATATCCAATGTTAAAAAAAATGAAATATGAAATTAATTTTAAAGCAACGAGAAAGATTAAAATTCAAGATTTTTAATTTTTCAATCCTTGTGATTCTGAGGATAAAGATAATGTTTTTTTGAATGATAAAATCATGTCTCTTATCTCCAAGAACTATCACAAAGGAAGAGGAAATTATGGAGGTAAACTTCCTCTAAAATGTTTTGAGTGTGGTGTAATTGGTAACTTTTCTATGAATTGTACCAAGAATAATGTTAAAGAATATAGATATTATTTTGATGAAAAAAATCAATGTAAAAAGTAGAACAAAAGTTCTTAAGAAGAAAATTAATCCAACAAATCTAAGAAAATGTTTATTGGGAACAAGAGAAGTATGTTGAGTAAGAAAGGTAAATCAGACTCAATTGAAAATAATTCTTAAGAAGATGAAAGTTCATAAAAGGTTATAACATTCATTGAAAAAGTTGAGAAAATTGAAGACTCCTAAAATTGTGAAGAAGAAGGAGGTGAAGAGTCTTACAAAGAGTATCATCTCGGAACAGAACCTGTCACCTATCTTGAGAAAAATATATCTCTCAAGAAATAAATCATAATGATAAAGAAAGATGGTGGAAAAGTTTTTGAATGTGATAAATATGTTTTCAATCAATAATAATAATTAATCTAGGATAAATTAAGTTAAAAACTTATAATTGATGAATAAAGAAATATGGTTGAAGATATTAGTAATAAGATGACATCTAAAGAATAATATATTAAAAAAGTTTCAATAAAAACTTCTCGAGTCTTAAAGTAACTTGATAAAGATGAATGAAAACTTAAAAAAATCTTCAGAAGTAAAATACGAGACATCTAAAGTTGCCAAGAAAGTTTAAATCAAGAATTAGGTGAAATCCTTACCTACCAAAAACAATATTTCATCTAATTTTTGAAACATTTCAGGTGAGAAGAAAAGTGTTAGGAAATATGGGTTGATAAGGGATGTGATAAACCTATCATATCTAAAAAATTTGAAAAATACATCAGTATGAAAGATAGTCCACACATAGATTATGTTAGAGTATAAAGAAGTTATCAACCTCAACAAAGTTTCTACAGATAAAGATCTTACTTCAATAGAAAATCAAGATTTGATGGGTTTTGTTGGTGTTGTGGAATCTATGGGAATAAGGATTATAATTTTTGGCACAACTTATCTCTACCTATAATAATTTTTGATAAAAGTGGAATAAATAGTATAAGTATAATGAGTAACTTTCCTAATGTATAGAAAGTTAAAAAAGCGAACTCTCAAGATGTTAGGAAATTTACAATGAAGAATATGTTTGAATTTCTAGAAGAATTTCTTGGAAGATGTGATCAACTGGGTCACATTTCTAAATATTGTATGATTATTATTCTAGGAAAAGTTTTGTATGAAAGAAAATAAAAGGAAGCAAGGAAAAATATTAAGAAAGAGCCTTTGTTGTTGAGACTGCCTTGAAAGCAAGTTAAAAGAACAAACCATGTATACTTGATAGTAGTTGTTATTCACAAATGATAGGTGATTTAAAAATATTAAATAATTTTGAAAATATTGATGGAGGTGATTTTACCTTTGGGAATAATAGTTCTCTAAAAATTATAGGAATCAGAACTACTGATATTAAAGATGAAAAGTTGAAATCTATGGAAGTCCTATTTATTGATGGACTAAAACACAACTTACTTAGTGTAATTCAATTTTGTGATGATGGAAAAAAATTTATCTCCAAAAAATATTATTGTATTATCAAAAGTGTGAAATATGGAAAAGTTTTTAAAAAAGTATAAAGAACTAGGGAGAATCTATTCTAAATAAAAGAATTTAAAAACACCTGTTACTTAAGTTTTGAATATGAAAATAAGTTGTGGCACTGAAGACTTGACCATATTGGGAAGAAAAACATGAACAGGATTTCTAATTTAGACATTGCTTGAAACTTTCCATAATTGAAAATAAGAGAGTACTATATTTGTGTAACTTGTCAGAATGGTAAGATGACTAATAAGGGTCATAAGAGAGTTGAGATTCAGTCTACCAAACCTATTGAACTTATTCAATCTGATTTATGTGGTACGATGAGACATAAATCAACAAAAGTATATTTTTAATTTATCAATTTTATTTATTATTTCACTCAGATGAAAAACATCATGTTTATGAAACACAAGTTAGAGACTATATAAATGTTCAGAGCCTTAAAAAAAGAAGTTGAGAAAGAAATAGAGGTTTATTTAAATAATTTGAGAAAATATAATAAAATAGATTTTACTTGAAATACATTTGAAAATTATCTGAGAAATCATGGAATCAGACATCAGTACAGTTCTCCATACACCCCATAAAAATGGAGTATTAGAAAGGAAAAATATAATTTTAGTGGAAATGGAAAGAATCATGTTAGCATAATAAAAACTTTCAAAGTTCTATCGGAGAGAAGTTTTTAGTAATATTGTACATGTTCATAATATATTTTTGTTAAGGAAAAAAATCCAACATGACTTCTTATGAAATGTGACATAATAAAAAAAATTTATTAAAGTACTTCAAAGTTTTTTGAAGTCCATCTTTACTTAAAATCAAAAATATGGATATGGGAAAGTTTGATGTGAAAGCTGAGGAAGGAAATTTTATGGGTTATTAAACCAACATAAGAAGTTACAAATGTTATAAAAAACATTTATAAAATTTGGTGGACTCATATTATATGAAATTTATTTAGAATCCAACTTATTTAACAAAATTAGTTAGGAATTTTGAGGAAGAAAAACTGAAAGTTTCCAATGAAAAAGAAAGTGAGCAAAGTAATGTGCATGAAGATTTATATGAATCATGTGATGGTTAAAGTGAATTAAGAAGAGGATTTATGAAATTTACTATTTTACAAAAACATGTTGAGACCAAAAATATTATTGGGAATTAGATGGCTCCAGTTCAGACCATAAGAAATCCGAGATTAGAAAATCAAACTTCACTCATCTCAAAAGTTGAATCGAAATCAGTTTCAGAAGATATTAAACATAAATAATGGGTGAATTATAAGAATGAATAGTTAAATAAAATTGAGAAAAATGAAACACGGGAAATTGTTCCACATAAAAAAGGTAAAAATGTTATGAAAATAAAATGGCTTTATAGAAACAAGTTGAATTAACATGGAGAAGTTTCAAGAAAAAAATCCAGTATTATTTGTAAAGGATATGCATAGATAGAAGGTGTGGATTTTAATGAAACCTTTTTTCCCATTGCAAGTTAATAAATTATTATAATTTTTCTAGCAATGACTAATCACCAGAATTACAAAGTATATCAGATGGCTGTAAATTCATCATTTCTTAATGAAGAAATTGAAGAAGAAGTTTAAATTGAACAATATTGCAGGTTTTTACTTAATGATGATGAAAAAAAGTTTATAGATTTAATAAATCATTGAATGGGATTAAAAAAAGATCCATATGGATGGTATTATAAGCTTGAAAATTGTCTGATAATGTTGAATTTTTCTAAATGAAAAGTTGATAAAAACTTATATGTAAAATATGTTGACTCCAAAACTTCAATTGTAATTATTTATGTAGATGATATAATTTTTTCTAGGGATAGATAAATTTTTTGTAAAACATTTGCTGAAGAAATGGAAAGGAACTTTGAGATGTTAATGTCAAGATAATTAACAATTTTCCTTATTTTACAAGTCAAAAAAAAGAAAAATATATATTCCTATCTCAAGAAAATTATGTAGAGGAATTATTACAAAATTTTGGAATGGTTGAATCCAAATAATTTTCTACTTCTATCTCAATGGGGATGAATTTTAGTAAATATGAGTTTGGAAAATGTATGAATCAAAAATTCTTTTGGAAGTTGATAGGATGTCCACTGTACCTTACAACCTTAAGCCTTGATATTTTATATGTTTTGACTTTGTGTGTGAGGTATCAGAGTAATATAAAATAATCAAATATGTTGTAAGTAAAGATAATTTGAAGATATATCAATGGAACCACTTCACATGGGTTGTTATATAAGAGAAATTGTGAGATAAAGTTTCTTGGTTATACTAATACTGATTGGGCTTGAGACTGTAATGATAGAAAATTAACCTCAGGAGAAACATTTTTCTTAGGTGAATGTTGTGTAAGTTGGCATAATAAGAAAAAAAAATCCGTAAATTTGAGTATAGTGGAATCATAATATGTTGTGGCTACTCAGGATTGTACTTAGATTTTGTGGATGAAAGTTCAGTTGGAATATTTGAAAGTAAAAGTTTCTAAACCATTGAAGATACTTTGTGATAATCATAGTGAAATTGATCTTTCTAAAAATCCCATCCAACATTCAAGATAAAAACATGTCTATATAAAGTTTCACTTTATAAAATATAAAGTTTCCACTGGAGATGTTTTGCTAGAATATATCTCAATGAAGTATCAAATTGATAATATATTCACAAAGGAAATTACAAAATAAAGTTTTGTTGATTTGAGGTTATAACTTCATGTATATACTCCTCCAATTGGTTCCTAAATCTCATAAGCAAGTCCCCTACCGTGCTTTGTATTATGTTGAAAAATGGGGAGATAGAGTAATAAATTTGTACTTTGTAATAAGTTTTTACTTATATTTATTTTATGAATATAAATTTGTGGTTATCAGATAATGTGGGATATAAAAATAAAGGGGATAAAAAAAGGAAAGAAAAGATAAAAGTTAGGGGGAGTTTATCTTTGCATGGCCACAAAATTTTCTTGTCACCAAGGGATGGAATTTCTTAAAAACATTACATTACCCAATAGTGTAGTTTTAGGACACTCTCTTTTGAGAAATGATATGTTTTGATAAAATTTGAAAACTTTAATTTTTTTTAAAAATATGCAGTGAAAAAGTATGAGTGTTTGAAAAATGGTGAGTTGTAAAAGTTTTTAATGAAAGTTTTAAAACAAATCTAAAAGGGGAGATTGAAGAACCTTTGTGATGTTTTGTTTTAACAAGGTTTTTGTATTTTTTGACAACTAATATTTTGTGAAAGAATGTTTTTGAAATATAGGTGAAAGTTTTTGAATGGTTGAACCAAACACAAAGGGGGAGAATAGTTTTTTTTTGAGAAAGATGTTTTTTGGACATAGATGATCAGATTGAGTATCACCACATGAAGAGTATCAGAATGAGTAGAACCAGTCACAGAATTAATTATAAAGTTAAAGTTGTTGATTATAAACATCAATGGTCTCAAATATGTTAGTATGAAGTTTAAGATCTATCAAACATGATGTTTTTTAGGAAGAAGTTGTTGAGTTAGAAAATCAGAATGTTGCTAAAGAGGTTGAATGAAGACAGTGATGTTAGGAGTTAGAAAGTTCTTAAAATTTGTAACTTTAATCAAAATAATGATTTTTTGGTTTGTAATTCTAAAATATCTAAGTTTTTTGTAACACTTTTTATGTAAGACTTATGAAGAAAAGGGGGATAATAGGGGAACCCAATTGTATTGAGTTTTTGTTGGAATTAAATAAGGTGTTGAAATTAAGGGAAGTAATAATAATTTCCTATGTAAGTTATACAATACTTTTCCAATATTGATGTTATCATAAATCATGAAAAATATCATGATAAAATATTTTTTAATAAATGGAGAAATCATAAATATTTTATCAGTTTCAGGAATAAATAAAAAGTTTTCATCAGATCCAAAATGTAACACCTTGATCCCAGAAGTCCTGGAGCCAATGCGTTAATAAACATGCTGTGTAATTTTTTTTATAAAAGAAATGTGGATTAATTACACATAATGTTCCATATAGAGGATATTTGTGGTTTAGGTTCTAGAAAACTAGATAAAAATGTTACATTTCTTCAAAACTAAATGGAAAAGACTCCACAAATCAGTCACCACTTAGTGTAACTCAAATATACTAAACCTGTAAAAAAATAAATTGAAAATGTAGGGTGAGAACATGAATTCACAACAAGGGGGTTTAAAAAAAATAATGTTTCAAATAAATTATTTTTAAAAACATCACTTTTAAAATAATCTTAAAACATTTACTTATAAGAAAACTGCAATACATGTAGCATGACATTAACAGTTTTCCAAAATTACCATTAAACATTTTAGGGACAACTAAAAGGGATATGAATGAAACACATTCCAATAAAATTCATACTTATACAAAATTCATGGTGTTCACCATATAATTCAAGATTTGATCAAACTATACTAAGTGTAGCATGCAAGGGTGCAGGTAAAAAAATTACAAATGATAGAACTACATGATCAGAGTTGCGCATAAAATGATAACATTAATTTCTTTCTTCAATAACTACAAATCATAAAATGGTAGGTAAACTACTAGAATTTGTATTAGATTTTAGAAGATGAGTGTTGAATAAACATTATGCCATGTGAATTTACTTATTATGATACTCATAAGTAAGGCTCTTAACCAAGTATATTCTTCTAGTCAAATATTCACTTGGTTAATTAAATACTACAAACATAATGAGGGAATGTATAATGCCAGACTATGTCAAGGCCTCATGCCAAGACCATAAACTCTCTATCAAGGCCTCGGGCTAAGACCATTATTTTTCCAAGACCTAGTTCCATGACCTAATTTGTCTCATGAGACCTACCAATGCATCGATAGGCTATAGCGGGCCTCACCCATCACATAATAAGTCCAATACATTCCTCATATGTTCAGTAAGGTCATATATTCAAAGTGTCCCATACCACTTTGAATTTTTAATTTCTTATTTCACATATTCAAGGTGTCCCATACCACTTTGAATATTTCATTTCCCATTCCATATTATTCAAGGTGTCTCATATAACTTCGAATAATTATGTTCTTATTTCATAATATGCCAGTTAACATTTAGAAAATTGTAATAGAAATTTTCTCAATGACATGCATGGACTAATAAACATTATTTTCACATGGGATAATAACTAAAGAATATAAGTAATGAATGGATGGGGTTTGTCACATAAACTGATAAATTTTTAATGTTAAAATCCTATATTCATGGAAATTAATACTTAATAAAAATTACATGTCATTCAATACAATGATAAAAGTGACAGTGAACATGCAAGTCATAAACTTGATTAACTAACAACAATCACTGCTATAGGTTTATCATGTAATAAAACATTAAGTGAGCATAACATGATAACATGATTCTAAACATACTTTTATCCTCTATTATATTATTTCATACATAAACTCATATTGGTTTAGTAACTCAAAACTAATTAAAACCTTACAAATATTACTTTCATTAATTAAATTCGGGTAACCATCACTTGAAATTAGGGCTTGGAAATATTATTAATATATATATATATATATATATATATATGTATGTATATGTATATATACCTGTATATAAAAAGTGTATATACGAGTTTTATATAGCCAAAACAAGGTTTAATTATTCCTTACAAATAATGGACAATTAATAACCTCATTTAATCATTAATATCACCTGATTGAAAATAAAAAATCCTGTTAGGTTTAAAATATATAACCATATAAATATATATATATATATATATATTAGGGTTTTTCATTATAAGTCCAATTGAACCCAAAACATTATTCACATCCAAATAATTATTTAAAGATTGGGAAACCTTATTTTAAAAACATAAAACATATTTGGGTTGTATTATATATAAATATTCAAATATACACAAAGTGTACATTCAGTTTTTGCATAACCAAAAACCATGTTAAATGAACACTTATATCATTATAAACCTCAAAAAATTTAATACACACAAACATTTAACATTTGAAAACCTGGATTCATCTTAGAGATATTATATATATATACATATATTGTATATACATACAATCATGTAAATGGGTTTTTCACTTCAAGAAAACATAACCAAACAAGTGATACCTGCATTAAAACATGCGGATAAATAATATTAAGGAATCCAGAACAAGTTTAGGATGGAAAATTCATATAAACTGTATGAGTATATATATATATACACAGGGTGTATATACATTTTTGAACAAGGAAGACAGGGTAGAGAAATCCATTACTAGATTCCAAGAAGAGGCAGGGCCAAGCAGAGGTTGGAAAGGAGCTTGAGAGGAAGAAAACCCATAGGGTTAAGGGTGAAAAGTGAGTGTATATATAAACTGTATACTTATATTTTTTTATATGACAGGTCCAAACTAAAAAATACAAAGACTCTTAGAGGATACCGGGAGGACTCAAATCTACATTATTAAGAAAAAACAAAAACTGTGATCATCCTATATCTCGGATGGATCAGTTGTTGATATAAATATTAATATATTATGAAAAAAAATCACAGGAAATGTTTATCTCAGTATTTAAATAACCTACCTTGAAGACTTGTGGGAAAGAGGATGGGGAAAACCGGGCCATGGATGGAGAAAGGGGGTTTCACAGGAGAAAGAACAACAGTGGAGGAAGGAGGGTGGGTGTAACACCCCAGGTAAATAAAGAATATGACATTTTTATTTTTATCCATATTTGTGAATGAAATATTAATATGACTTTAAAGGGGACACTATGCTCAATGGCGTACCCAACACGCAACAACGAGTTTCTTGGGAATCTTACGTTGCACTCTAATAATAAAATAATATTATTTTAAATGGTAGTTAACATGTAGCCGTTGTATTGGCGGGAATGGATAGAAATAACTAAAATATGATTATATATGTTTTTTAAATGTTTTTACATTTATCCAATAAAAGATAAAGGCTTAAAATACGGAAAGAATTCAATTTTAGGCTTTTATACCCTAATTTTCACTAAAGGTTCACTTATCGCCTTTTGATGGAGAACTGTCATTAAATATAGTTTTGATCACTCTTATAAATTATTTTGGACCAAATAAAACTCTTCTTTAGAATCGGGACATCAAATTTTACTTTGTGTAATTTTTTGGTATTTTTCCGATAAAGTTCATTTTTTAATGAATAGTGTAAAATGTTGTGTTTTAATTCAAAACCTCTTTTTAATCTAATTTATTTATATGATTAGATAATCTTTTGAATTGGTTTTAAAGTGAAATTAGAAAATATTTTTACCATTAAATCCAATAGTGGTCGTTGGAATTAATTTCACTTTTAAATCGGACTTAAACTAGTATCAATCTTTTGATACTAATTGTTTCTTAAAAACACGTTATTTGTTTTGACAGTGGGAGTTAATTATTAAATTAATTAATTCTACTTATATTATTTGAATTAGGTAATATAAACATCATTTTTGAATTTGGAATATCAAATATAGCTTAGGGTGAATTTTTGGTAATTTTCTGAAAAACTCCAATTTTTGATGAATAGTGAAACCACTAAGTGGTAATCAAGCAAACTGATTTTTCAGTTAAATGAAAGTTTACCACTAATGTGTATTGAATTTTGAAAATCCGACATACATGGTTGTCATTAGTATGTAAAATGTGGTTCAATGGGATGAAAATAATTTTTTGGTGAATAGTAACTTTTTTTCATTAATCACGATTAGAGATAATTAGTGTAATTTAAGGTAAAAATGATATTATAAAAACATGAAAACACCATGACACTTGTCCTAATACTATTGGATGAGTCATGGGCGACCAATACAACCCATGGGTCAACTTGGGGACCCCATGGAGCCACTTTGGTTGGAAAATGACATTAATATATATTTATTTAATGTTAAAATTAAATTGACACAAACATGAGTTGTTTTACTAAAACAGTTTTTAAGTGGGGTTACACAAGTCCATATTTTGACTATAAATATTAATTAGAAATATAAAAGGATTTCCTACATCATAGTATTTTTTTTATAATTTTTAGATATTAAATAAATTAATTTAATTACGACATCATGATGATGCAACAATGACCTCATTATTTAACGATTTAAATAAAATGGAAAGATAATGTAATATCTAAAACCTAAACTTGTCCAAAAACTATTGGATGGGAATATTTCAAAGCCTTATCATCTTATCTTAGAAATATATCAATTTGGGACCTTATAAATTCGAAACACTTTTGAAAATAAAATAATAGTTTCATGATTTCCAAAAGTGCCCCTCCTCTCCTCTTATAAAAGGCCCCCCCACCTCTACCTCATTTAACACACTCCTCAAGCCTTTGTCTCGGCCATAACCAGCCCATTTACTCTCTACACATCCCTCTACTCATCCTAGAGGATTCCCTTTGGGAAGAATCCTTTCAAAGGAAGCCTTTAGGCTCAAATCAAAAGGAGTTACACTTTTAAAGGTAATTCATTCTCTCATGTTCATTTGTTTTATTTTGCTTCTCCAACCCCCTAAAATCTTTTTATTTACTTATTTTGTAACAACACCAGTATCTTAAATATAATAGAATGTTGTTATAAGATTTATTCGAGCTACACTCTCAAACAACTACATCAATTGGTTAAAGAACATACGGTTTCCGTGGATGGCGAAATTCTACCTCCCGAAACGATGATTGTTCAATACTCATTTAACACCTTCAAAGGTGGCCATTATGATGTCACTATTTTTATATATGATATATAATATGTTTATTATTTCCTTAAACTTCTGTATTTTTCATTTATGGCATAAAATTATTGTTTCCATTATGGGTAAACACGATATCTTCATTTTAGGAAGTGCGGACTACCGCCCCCTCAAAGTGATGTGATTCGTTAATGCCATACGTGGGACGTATAAAGGATGGATTTAATGTTATTATATATAATATTATACTGGAATTATAATATACCTATATATCATTATTATTTCTTTCCATTAAAGTATAAGATAGAAATGAAAGTAGCGTTCATGCGTACGCACGACTTACCGTCTCCAGGAACGGTGCATTTCATTTCTTATCCCCAAATGTAATGTACTATTATAAGTACATGTATATAATGGATATATATGATTAATGATAAATCTAAATGATGAATATAATTCTGGAATTAAAATATACATACCTATCATTTAGTTTTAATTCCATTAATATGACAAAGAAATGAAAGTAGCGTTCATGCGTACGTACGACTTACCGTCTCCATGAACGGTGCATTTCATTTCTTACCTCTAAATGATTATGTAATATTATAAATACATGTATATTATGGATATATATTATATAAATGATATCCAAATCATGAATATAATTTGGGATATAAAGAACCTTTGACCACACAAACAACATGTAATTGTAAGAAGTCCACTTTCGACTTAAGAACCAAATATCAACAAAACAATCATTATTAACTTAATGATTACATAATGTTTATAACATGGAAATAAGTGATATAAAAGGAATAATAAGCTTTAAAAAGGTTATTAATCAAGTATAAATTAACTCAAGTTTATTATTCAGGAGGTTAAAGAACGATCGAGTCAAGTCGGACCCGAGGTAAGGGATCCTACTCCTCTCTTTCTTTATAAGTACACTCTTTTATGTCATTTCTTTTAAGCTCCTCTTTGTTATGATGGGGGATGTTCTTTTATATTACTCTTTCTGTAAATTTTATTGTAATATGATGAGATATTCTATTTGATCTCATCAATCCATTTTGAAAGTTTTAAGTGGTGCCGTTAGGCTGCCAAGTTTTCGTAAGGGATTGTTCATCTCACTTTTATTCCCGTGAGATTTATGCTACATTTGACACAATTTCCTTTGAGTGGTGTATGTACTGCCCATTATTATACACTTTTTGTATTATAATTTCATTTATGGGTATTCACATCTTCATTGTATGACCCTTCTTCCATTGGGTGTACGTTTTGAAAGTTACCCAACTCGGTAAGGGGACCTTTCACCCTCCTCTTTTTAAAAGACTTCTTTTGTTATGTCTTTTAATTCACATACTATTATGTTGAGATATGTTCTTATATATCCTTATTTATGTAAATTTTATGTCCAAGTTATGAGATACCCTTTATCTCTCTCATCAACCCTTTATGTAAAATTTTATGTGACGCCGTTAGGCTGTCGAATTTTACCAAGGGAACTTCTTAACCCAATTTCGATTTCTTTGGGTTCTACAAGTAGTTATTGAATATGTAATCCTTTGAATATGTGTGAATAACCTTTGATTGTTTTACACTTAATATCCACTTATATTGGGTGTATTTATATTTTTCACACATAATTATGAGATTTATTTATCCTTAATTTAAGGATACCTTCTTTATAATGGATTTCATCTCATTTTACATTTCTTTTGAGACTTCATTGTTGTTATGCACCAATTCACTCTTATATGGTGTGTATACTGTCCTTTGACATATTATATCATGAATCATTTTATTCTCATGATATTATAAAGTTCGGATTAAATGTTATTCCGCTATTATTTGTATTCAAGAGTCTCTCATTTTGTTAAAAACTCTTTAACAAAAATATCATTTTAAATGTTTTAAAGATTTATTATTCTAAATCTTTATCTTTAATGTCCATGTTTTCAATATGGCTTTCAGTATTTATTTATATGGACATTAATGTTTTAAAATTATAATTCCATTAAAAGCTTCAAAGTGGTATGGGACACTTTGATTCAAAAATCTCTTTTAAATGGTTTTTGAAAATGGATTGATTAATTCAATATCTGGGAATTATTTATTGTGATTGCAAATGAAATATTGTTATTGAAATGTTTATATTTTCCATATTTTATGTGTAATAATGGTACTTGGACATTATGACGGGTGGTGCCGTGAATACCAGGACGGTTGGTTACGTTATAACCTCCAATGCATTGGGTATGGAAGTCGGCCGTATGGCTATTCCATTAAGTATGTATGGAAATTGGCCGTATGGCTATTACATTAAGTGATATGTGTGGAAGTAGACCGTATGGTTATTCCACTTAAGTATGTTTATGTCTCAAGTTACCTTTATATATGTTATGTGTTCTTTATATGGGTTTTATGGTAATCCTTTGGTTACAAAAAGGTAATTAATGATACTTTATTCAGTGAAGATTTTTTACTACTTCATGAAGGTGAAGGTATTACTTTGATAGAGTATACATGGTTTACTTGATGTTTGAAAAACTAACAGTTTTCATTCTTTGTGTATCCCTTACTGAGCTTTTTATGCTCATCCCAAGTTTTTGAAATGTTTTTCACAGGTCACGGGAAAGGTACATGATAAGAAGATAGAGTCAAGGATGTGTCAAGAAAGAATCCAAGTTTTATTTTAAATATGTTTCCATTGTTGGGAAGAATGAATCCTGTCTTTTATGTAACCACTTTGTTTAAAGGTGGAATGTAATGCAAGTTTCAAGATCTAATTCTCTAAAACTCTAAACCTGAAAAGATCCTCAACGTGTAATATTGTGATAACTCAATATTATGTAAGGTTTAAGGTTGGGGCCTTATAGTTGGTATCAAATGTCGGTTTAGATAACTTTAGAGGTTAGGGTATTCTCTAAGCACAAGTGACATTACCATAATGGTTAGGATTTCAGAAAGAGTCCTAGTTTTAGATAAAGTGAATGAGTAAGTGTATCTTAGTGTTTACCTTCCTCATTAGTACATGATGGTTTTGTTGATAAACTCACACTGACTTTTCTATTTTAAGTGAATGGATGGATCTAGCAGGCACCAAAGAGACAACAGGTTTGAAGGAAACTGTGGTGGTTCTCTGATTAAGATACTAGATAAAATGGAGGATTCAATGAGGAAACTCATGGTTGTCCTAAACTAAATATCAAGGAGTCATGATCAACCACTTGAACCTTGGTATGTTCTGTAATGAATCATGTATGAGATGACCAATCTATGTGGATGTTCAGGTAATAATTATAAAGGTAACCATTAGAGTTTATATGATCCTTACTTTTGAGGTAATTATGGGTTATTATATGATATGATGGAAAATGAAAGGCATGAGATAAACTTGAGGTTAAAATATGTAATGATCATTTTTGATGATTTTATCCCTTTTTGGGGAATGATTTGAGAATTATATAGTTTTGGAAAAAGGACAACACGCAGACCGTGTGACTACCCGTCACGTCGGACAAAGCTGCGGGAATCGAACCCACAACCAAAGTGCGACTGGTATTTATCACCTACCACTGGACTACGTGAAGTCCCTGGTTAGTTTGACTGATTCTTTCTAGTTATATGATTTTATGAATTAAGAGTAAGTTGATTTTGGGTTATTTATGAAAATGATTAACCTATCATGGAGAATATGTGATTAGGTTAATTACTTTTCAATACGAGACTTTAGGAGCAACATATGTTGTTTGGAGATAAATGTTACGATTTAACTTGGAAGACTATGTGACTAAATCCTTCAAACATTTGGGTTTCAATCTTAGATTGGTTTACTTTGAAGAATTTTATGGACAAATTGTTTATCGAATGATCCTTGTTGAACATTGGGTTTTGTTTGACAAATTTTGGAGATTAAGAATAGATTTTCTTTTTATAAAGGGTTATCCTTTTCTGGATTATCTAAACTTGTACTAACCTTTTTGGTTTTGGTTATGGTTAAGGTCTAAAGATATGGGAAGTATATAGTTCTCTTTTGTGGATTAGGTGATTCTCTAGAAGTTGATTATAGTACTCTTAATGCGAACAAGTCTCCCTAAATACTCGCCTTTTGGAAAAAAATATGAGTTTGACTAAGGAATCTAGTAAAAGTTGAAAGTCAACATGATAAGTGATTATGTTTCCTTATGAATAAATTCCTCAACAAAAAGTAACTTAAAAAAAAAATTTTGTCTATTAAATTTTCCTATTGGGGAATCGAATACCGTTTAACCCATCACAAGTTTGTGATTTTCTTATTGTTAACTTTCTTCTAAACATGTTTTCTATCACTCTCCATCAGAACATGACCCTATGTTTTCTCCTCCATGTCCATGTTTTCATACATGGAATCCTAGTATGGGTTAACTCGGGTGACCTCTGTACTTATCTTTCTTTATTTTAAAGTGATTGTTTTACCGACTCTTGTTCCGATTTGGGACTTTCAAGGATGTTTCCAAGCCCAATTTTAAAATTGCGAGGACGCAATTTCCAAAAGGGGGGAAGAATGTAACACCCCAGGTAAATAAAGAATATGACATTTTTATTTTTATTCATATTTGTGAATGAAATATTAATATGACTTTAAAGGGGACACTATGCTCAATGGCGTACCCAACACGCAACAATGAGTTTCTTGGGAATCTTACGTTGCACTCTAATAATAAAATAATATTATTTTAAATGGTAGTTAACATGTAGTCGTTGTATTGGTAGGAATGGATAGAAATAACTAAAATATGATTATATATGTTTTTTAAATGTTTTTACATTTATCTAATAAAAGATAAAGTCTTAAAATACGGAAAGAATTCAATTTTAGGCTTTTATACCCTAATTTTCACTAAAGGTTCACTTATCGCCTTTTGATGGAGAACTGTCATTAAATATAGTTTTTATCACTCTTATACATTCTTTTGGACCAAATAAAACTCTTCTTTAGAATCGGGACATCAAATTTTACTTTGTGTAATTTTTTGGTATTTTTCCGATAAAGTTCATTTTTTAATGAATAGTGTAAAATGTTGTGTTTTAATTCAAAACCTCTTTTTAATCTAATTTATTTATATGATTAGATAATATTTTGAATTGGTTTTAAAGTGAAATTAGAAAATATTTTTACCATTAAATCCAATAGTGTTCGTTGGAATTAATTTCACTTTTAAATCGGACTTAAACTAGTATGAATCTTTTGATACTTATTGTTTCTTAAAAACACGTTATTTGTTTTGACAGCGGGAGTTAATTATTAAATTAATTAATTCTACTTATATTCTTTGAATTAGGTAATATAAACATAATTTTTGAATTTGGAATACAAATATAGCTTAGGGTGAATTTTTGGTAATTTTCTGAAAAACTCCATTTTTTGATGAATAGTAAAACCACTAAGTGGTAATCAAGCAAACTGATTTTTCAGTTAAATGAAAGTTTACCGCTAATGTGTATTGAATTTTGAAAATCCAACATACATGGTTGTAATTAGTATGTAAAATGTGGTTCAATGGGTTGAAAATAATTTTTGGGTGAATATTAACTTTTTTTCATTAATCGTGATTAGAGGTAATTAGTGTAATTTAAGGTAAAAATGATATTATAAAAATATGAAAACACCATGACACTTGTCCTACTACTATTGGATGAGTCATGGCCGACCAAGAAAACCCATGGGTAAACTTGGGGACCCCATGGAGCCACTTTGGTTGGAAAATGACATTAATATATATTTATTTAATGTTAAAATTAAATTGACACAAACATGAGTTGTTTTACTAAAATAGTTTTTAAGTGGGGTTAAACAAGTCAAAATTTTGACTATAAATATTAATTAGAAACCTAAAAAGATTTACTACATCATAGTACTTTTTTTATAATTTTTAGATATTAAATAAATTAATTTAATTACGACATCATGATGATGCAACGATGACCTCATTATTTAACGATTTAAATAAAATGGAAAGATAATGTAATATCTAAAACCTAAACTTGTCCAAAAACTATTGTATGGAAATATTTAGAAGCCTTATCATCTTATCTTCGAAATATATCAATTTTGGACCTTATAAATTCGAAAAACTTTTGAAAATAAAATAATAGTTTCATGATTTCCAAAAGTTCCCCTCCTCTCCTCTTATAAAAGGCCCCCCACCTCTACCTCATTTCACACACTCCTCAATCCTTTGGCTCGGCCATACCCTGTCCATTTACTCTCTCCACATCCCTATCCTCATCCTAGAGGATTCCCTTTGGGAAGAATCCTTTCAAAGGAAGCCTTTAGGCTCAAATCAAAAGGAGTTACACTTTTAAAGGTAATTCATTCTCTCATGTTCATTTGTTTTATTTTGCTTCTCAAACCCCCTAAACTCTTTTTATTTACTTCTTTTGTAACAAAACCAGTATCTTCAATATACTAGGATGTTGTTATAAGATTTATTCGAGCTAAACTCTCACACAACTACATCAAATGGTTAAAGAACATACGGTTTCCGTGGATGGCGAAATTCTACCTCCCGAAACGATGATTGTTCAATACTCATTTAACACCTTCAAAGGTGGCCATTATGATGTAACTATTTTTATATATGATATATAATATGTTTATTCTTTCCTTAAGCTTCTGTATTTTTCATTTATGGCATAAAATTATTGTTTCCATTATGGGTAAACACGATATCTTCATTTTAAGAAGTGCGGACTACCGCCCCCTCAAAGTGATGTGATTCGTTAATGCCATACGTGGGACGTATAAAGGATGGATTTAATGTTATTATATATAATATTATACTGGAATTATAATATACCTATATATCATTATTATTTTTCTCCATTAAAGTATAATATAGAAATGAAAGTAGCGTTCATGCGTATGTACGGCTTACCGTCTCCATGAACGGTGCATTTCATTTCTTATCCCCAAATGTAATGTACTATTATAAGTACATGTATATAATGGATATATATGATTAATGATACATATAAAATATAATTCTGGAATTAAAATATACATACCTCTCATTTAGTTTTAATTCCATTAATATGACAAAGAAATGAAAGTAGCGTTCATGCGTACGTACGGCTTACCGTCTCCATGAACGGTGCATTTCATTTCTTACCTCTAAATGATTATGTAATATTATAAAAACATGTATATTCTGGATATATATGATATAAATGATATCCAAATCATGAATATAATTCTGGATATAAAGAACCTTTGACCACACGAACAACATGTAATTGTAAGAAGTCCACTTTTGACTTAAGAACCAAATATCGACAAAACAATCATTATTAACTTAATGATTACATAATGTTTATAACATGGAAATAAGTGATATAAAAGGAATAATAAGCTTGAAAAAGGTTCTTAATCAAGTAGAAATTAACTCAAGTTTATTATTCAGGACGTTAAAGAACGATCGAGTCAAGTCGGACCCGAGGTAAGGGATCCTACTCCTCTCTTTCTTTATAAGTACACTCTTTTATGTCATTTCTTTTAAGATCCTCTTTGTTATGATGGGGGATGTTCTTTTATATTCCTATTTCTATAAATTTTATTTTAATATGATGAGATACTCTATTTGATCTCATCAATCCATTTTCAAAGTTTTAAGTGGCGCCGTTAGGCTGCCAAGTTTTCGTAAGGGATTGTTCATCTCACTTTTATTCCCGTGAGATTTATGCTACATTTGCCACTATTTCCTTTGAGTAGTGTTTGTACTGCCCATTATTATACACTTTTTGTAGTATAATTTCATTTATCGGTATTCAAATCTTCATTGTATGACCCTTTTTCCATTGGGTGTACGTTTCGAAAGTTACCCATCTCGGTAAGGGGACCTTTCACCCTCCTCTTTTTAAAAGACTTCTTTTGTTATGTCTTTTAATTCACATACTATTATGTTGGGATATGTTCTTATATATCCTTATTTACGTAAATTTTATGTCCAAGTTATGAGATACCCTTTATCTCTCTCATCAACCCTTTATGTAAAATTTTATGTGACGCCGTTAGGCTGTCGAATTTTACCAAGGGAACTTCTTAACCCAATTTCGATTTCTTTGGGTTCAACTTGTAGTTATTAAATATGTAATCCTTTGAATATGTGTGAATAACCTTTTATTGTTTTACACTTAATATCCACTTATATTGGGTGTATTTATATTTGTCACACATAATTATGAGATTGATTTATCCTTAATTTAAGGATACCTTCTTTATAATGGATTTCATCTCATTTTACATTTCTTTTGAGAATTCATTGTTGTTATGCACCAATTCACTCTTATATGGTGTGTATACTGTCCTTTGACATATTATATCATGAATCCTTTTATTCTCATGATATTATAAAGTTCGGATTAAATGTTATTTTGCTATTATTTGTATTCAAGAGTCTCTCATTTTGTTAAAAACTCTTTGTCAAAAATATAATTTTAAATGTTTTAAAGATTTATTATTCTAAATATTTATCTTTAATGTCCATGTTTTAAAAATGTCTTTCAGTATTTATTTATATGGACATTAATGTTTAAAAATTATATTCCATTAAAAGCTTCAAAGTGGTATGGGACACTTTGATTCAAAAATCTCTTTTAAATGGTTTTTGAAAATGGATTGATTAATTCAATATCTGGGAATTATTTATTGTGATTGAAAATGAAATATTGTTATTGAAATGTTTATATTTTCCATATTTTATGTATAATAATGGTACTTGGACATTATGACGGGTGGTGCCGTGAATACCAGGACGGGTGGTTACGTTATAACCTCCAATGCATTGGGTATGGAAGTCGGCCGTATGGATATTCCATTAAGTATGTATGGAAATTGGCCGTATGGCTATTCCATTAAGTGATATGTGTGGAATTCGACCATATGGTTATTCCACTTAAGTATGTTTATGTCCCAAGTTACCTTTATATATGTTATGTGTTCTTTATATGGGTTTTATGGTAATCCTTTGGTTACAAAAAGGTAAGTAATGATACTTTATTCAGTGAAGAGTTTTTACTACTTCATGAAGGTGAAGGTATTACTTTGATAGAGTATACATGGTTTACTTGATGTTTGAAAAACTAACAGTTTTCATTCTTTGTGTATCCCTTACTGAGCTTTTTATGCTCATCCCAAGTTTTTGAAATGTTTTTCACAGGTCACGGGAAAGGTACATGATAAGATGATAGAGTCAAGGATGTGTCAAGAAAGAATCCAAGTTTTATTTTAAATATGTTTCCGTTGTTGGGAAGAATGAATCCTGTCTTTTATGTAACCACTTTGTTTAAAGGTGGAATGTAATGCAAGTTTCAAGATCTAATTCTCTAAAACTCTAAACCTGAAAATATTCTCAACATGTAATCTTGTGATAACTCAAGATTATGTAAGGTTTAAGGTTGGGGCCTTATAGTGGGATTGCGATTGGCACAATGCGATGTGGGAGGAATAAGAAAGCATAAAGAAGAAGAAGCATAAAATAATGGATGGCCATGATCAACTGAGGCTTGATCAAATAGAAGAGGAGAGATCTGGTGTTTTAAAAATGGATGAACGGTTGAGATTAAAATGTTGATATGATAAGATGGTTGCAGTAAAACATGGGTTTTAAAAAGAGATATGTGGCCGATATGTAATGAAACCAGATAATATTGTTGAGAAAAACTCAGAGGATGAGTCGTGGTGGTATTATTTGAAACCATGACTGGTTTCGATGGCTAAGATCTCACGCGGCAAGATCCAATGACTCAAATCATGTTTATCTTTATAAAGCGCATCCCACATCGAAACGAGGGGAAAACTGATCCAGATTTATAAGCCCGAAGCTCTCAGAACTCACTAAAAATCCCCCTCCCCCTCCCTGGTACCGCCTAGTACTGGTTCACCCATGGGTGCGCTCTACACCCACCCCTGCCGTTGTGCTTCCCTACACGGTGGTTCTACTCTGGTTCCTCTCTACACTCCTACAGGCATGTGTGCACCCTCACGGTCGGCCTATGCTGGCTGAGGGGCCAAGGCTCGGCCACCCACTCCTTAGGGAGATGGTGAGAGCTGCTTCCCTTGGCTGTCTATGGGCTGGCCTTCAAGGGTTGCACACATTTTTTTTATCAAAACATTCCATACAATTTAAAAATATACTTTAATATTCAAAAACAATTATTAAAAACGTATTTTCATTAAAACCATAACAATGTCATTAATTTTTATTACATTAAAACATGATTTCAACTTCTTTTTAAACTTTGAAACATTATAATTCAAAAACCATCATACTAACTATACTATGTCATTACTAAAATCATAACTTTTTATAATTAATAGTATTTCTAAACATGATTTCCAAAAAAAAAACAATGTGTACTTCCTTTGTATTAAAAACACAAAATTCATGTTTTAAAAAGCATTATACTTTTGAAATCTAAAGAAAAGTTCAATCAATACCATTTTCAAATTTATAACTTTAAAACATTATTAAACATTCTAAATTGGTAAATACTTAGAATTAATTAAAAAAATACTTAAACTGCTTACAATATTCGAAATACAATATAATCACAATCCTTAAAAACACGAATGGTTATAAGATTTTATGACTGTTACAAAACCAACAATCACCTAAGGACCGAAATGGATAAGAATAGTAACAAAAGGCCTTTTAAATAGATCTTTAGGGTATTCCAAACTGTTAGAAACAACTTGGTGAAGATGGTTCTCTTCATACCCTTAATGCTTAGTATGATGGCCGTTGTTCTTTCCATACTATTCTTCATCGTGACATATCTGAAGGACTTACATTATTTTCATTGCATGTTTTTGGTGTTTGGGGGTCTCCCTTTAATTTTTATAGGTATACTAGTAGAAATTCTTGGTTAGTAAGGTTATTTTTGAATTTTTGAAATGTAATGTTTCAGTGTTTTATTGAATAAAATATGTCTTGTTTTTGTTTTTCAAATATTGTTTGGATAGTGCGGAAATTACATGAATCAAAATAATTAAAACTATTAAAATATAATTATTACACATAAAATATTTTCAGGGTGTCACATTATCCCCCCTTTAAATAATTCCATCCTCGCAATTCCTTCGTTCTCTTAATCTTTCCCACACCAACTTTTGACATTAACTTCCAGGTCCCTTCACTTGGTCCACCACCGTCAGAGAATTTATTCGTAGATTCTTCTGATTAGGTTGATCCCAAAAATGTTTTTAAAATCCTAAATTTCATTCTCCTAGATACACCTATTATAGATATAATCAAACTCATGTGGGCAACAGTAGCTCCTTGAGAGGGAAACATAGGAGGTGTATAGTTCAGAGATATTGGAATGAATGTGGTTCTGGTAGTCCGATCAGATGACTTGGTTTTATAAAAACCAGATGTTATAAAGCCTCTCATACCTTCTGAAACTCGAGACTTGGAACATATAGGCTGTGTTGGGGTCACCTGCCTCTATAGCTTCTCCAAACTTCTCTAGGGACAGATAACCCTCAGATAGATTGAAACACAAAAAGAGGCCTTCGTAGTACCTTACTTTGTGTGCATAAAAAGAAAGTTGTGCTTGTGACATGAGATAGTATACATGACTCATTCCTTGATAAAGCTGAAGGATATTTGGGTTTTTAGACACTTGATAGAGGTGTTTTCAGGTTAGACGTTGGTTCACAAATGGGTGATATGTCTCTGAGCATGACTCAACAATTATGTGTTCTAGTAATTCGGTGGGGAGAGACAAAAGGTTTTTTGGTGAACCTTCACCTTCCATTTGAAAATTTTAGGAAATAATTATTTTCAGAAAAATTGATTTTTTTTATTATGTTCTAATTTTCTAGAATTGTCCAAACTGACCTCTGATACCAACCGTAACGCCCCAGCCCCAGAATCCCTAGAGTGGTGGGTTAATAAACATAGTGTGTAATTTTTTTATAAACGAAATATTGATGAATTAAATATCATGTTCCATATAGAGGATATTTGTGGTTTAGGTTCTAGAAAACCATATACAAATGTTACATTTCTTCAAAACTGAACGGAAAAGACTCTACAAAGCAGCCACCACTTAGTGTAACTCAAATCTACTAAACCTGTAATTTTTTTTGAAAATGTAGGGTGAGAACATGAATGGCCAATAAAGGGGTTTTAAAAAATAATTTTTTAAATAATTTTTTTTAAAAAACATCACTTTAAAAATAATATTAAAACATTTACTTAAAAGAAAATTTCAATACATGTAGCACGACATTAACAGTTTTCCAAAATTACCAGTAAAATTTTTAGGGACAACTAAAAGGGATATGAATGAAACAAATTCCAATCAAATTCATACTTATACAAAATGCATGGTGTGAAGCATATAATTCAAAAGTTGATCAAACTATACTAAGTGTAGCATGAAAGGGTGAATGTACATAATTTACAAATGATAGCACTACATGATCAGAGTTGTGTATAAAATTATAACATTAATTTCTTTCTTCACTAACTACAAATCATAAAATGGTAGGTAAACTACTAGAATTTATATTAAAGTTCAAAAGACGAGTGCTGAATAAACATTATTCCATGTGCATTTACTTATTCTGATACTCATAAGTAAGGATCTTAACCAAGTATATTCTACTAGTTGAATATTAACTTGGTTAATTAAATAATAGAAACATAATGA
This sequence comes from Viscum album, assembly GCA_963277665.1. Classification (NCBI taxonomy): domain Eukaryota; kingdom Viridiplantae; phylum Streptophyta; class Magnoliopsida; order Santalales; family Viscaceae; genus Viscum; species Viscum album. The sequence continues at coordinate 669,622,141 of OY728139.1, read as the reverse complement.
GGGAATGTATAATGCCAAACTATGTCAAGGCCTCGTGCCAACATCATAAACTCTATGTCAAGGCCTCAGACTAAGACCATTATTTTTCCAAGACCTCGTTCCATGACCTGATTTGTCTCATGAGACCTACTAATGCATCGAGATGCTATAACGGGCCTCACCCATCACATAATAAGTCCAATACATTCCTCATATGTTTAGTAAGGTCATATATTCAAAGTGTCCCATACCACTTTGAATATTTAATTTCTTATTTCACATATTCAATGTGTCCCATACCACTTTGAATATTTCATTTCTCATTCCATATTATTCAAGGTGTCTCATACCACTTTGAATAATTAAGTTTTTATTTCATGATATGTCAGTTAACATTTAGAAAATGGTAATAGTAATTTTATCAATGACATGCATGGAATAATAAACATTCTTTGCACATGGAATAATAACTAAAGCAAATAAGTACTGAATGGATGGGGTTTTTCACATAAAATGATAAATATTTAATGTTAAAAACCTAGATTCATTAAAATGAATAATTAATAAAAATTCCATGTCATTTAATACACTGATAAAAGTGGCAGTGAACATGCAAGTCATAAACTTGATTAACTAACAACAATCATTGTTGTAGGTTCATCATGTAATAAAACATTAAGTGAGCATAACATGATAACATTATTTTACACATCCTTTTATCCTATAATATATTATTTCATTTGTAAACTCATATTGTTTTAGTAACTCAAAACTAATTAAAACCTTACAAGTATTACATGCATTAATTAAATTCTGGTAACCATCACTTGAAATTAGGTCTTGGAAATCTTATTAATATATATATATATATATATATATATATCCGTATATACATGTTTCACATAACCAAAACAAGGTTTAATGATTTCTTACAAATAACAGACACTTCATAACATCATTTAATCATTAATATCACTTTATTGAAAATCAAAGTACATGTTAGGTTTCAAATATGTAACTGTATGAACATATATATGTATATATCGAGGTTTTGCATTATAAGTCCAATTGAACCCAAAACATTATTCGCATCCAAATAATTATTTAAAGATTGAGAAACCTTCTTTAAAAACATAAAATAGATTTGGGTTGTATTATATATAAATATATGAATATACACAATGTGTACATTCAGTTTTTGTATAACCAAAAACCATGTTAAATGAACCCTTATATCATTATAGACCTTAGAAACTTTAATACACACAAACATTTAACCTTTGAAAACCTAGATTCATCTTAGAGATGATATATATATATATATATATATATATATATAAACTGTTTATATATATAATCATGTAAATGGGTTTTGCAATTCAAAAAAACATAACCAAACAAGTGATACCCGCATTAAAACATGCTGATAAATAATATTTAGGAATCCAGAACAGGTTTAGGATAGAAAATTCATATAAACTGCATGAGTATATATATATATATATTTATATCTGTATATACATAGGGTGTATATACAGTTTTTCACAAGGAAGACATGGCAGAGAAATCCCTTACCAAATTTCAAGAAGAGGCAGGGCCGAGCAGAGGTTGGAGAGGAACTTGAGAGGAAGAAAACCCATAGGGTTAAGGGTGAAAAGTGAGTGTATATATAAATTTCATAATTATATTTTTATATTACATAGGTCCAAACTAAAAAAAATAAACAAGACTCTTAGAGGAGACTGAGATGACTCGAATCTACCTTATTAAGTAAAAACAAAAATCTTGATCATCCCATATCTCGGATGGATTAGTTGATGATATATATATATATATATATTATGAAAAAAACAAGAATGGGAAAGGTTTATCTCGGTATTTAAATAACCTACCTTGAATACTTGTGGGAAAGAGGATGGGACAACTGATTTGTGGATGGAGATAGGGAGTGTCATGGGAGAAAGAATAATAGTGGAGAAAAGAGGGTGGGACTATGACTGGCATGGTGCAAAGCAAGAGGAAGAAGAAAGCAAAAAGAAGAAGAAGTGTAAAATAATGTATGACCATGATCAACCAAGGCTTGATCGAACGACTGAGGAGAGATATGGGGTTTTAAAAATGTATGGACATTTGAGATTAAAATGTTGATCTGATTGGACAGTTGAAGAGAAAAGTGGGTTTTAAAACAAGATATGCGGCCGAGATCTAATGAGGCCTAATCGAACGGCTGAGAAAAACATGGAGGATGAGCCAAAGAGGTAGGATTCGAAACCGCGACTGGTTTGGACAGTTGAGATCTCGTGCGGAGAGATCCAACTGCTCAGATAACGTTTCACTTTAAAAAGCACATCCCACATTGAAACAAGGGTAAAACTGAGCCATCTTTATAAGCCCAGAGCTCTCATCACTCACTAGAAATATCTCTCCCCCACCCCAGAACCTCCCTATACTGGTTCACCTGTGGGTACGCTCTACACCCACCCTTGCCGCTGTGCCGCCCCTCATGATGGCTCTACTCTGGTTCCTCACTGCTATCTTGCAGGTGCGCGTTTGCCCTCACGGTCAGCCTACACTGGATAAGGGGCCAAGGCTCGACTGCCCACTCCTTAGGAAGATGGTGCGATATGCCTCCCTTGGTGAGCTATAGGCTGGCCTTCAAGGGTTGCACAATTTTTTTTATCAAAATACACCATACAACTTAAATATATTCCATAATCTTCAAAAATAAGTATTAAAAATGTATTTTCATTAAAACCTAACAATGTCATTAATTTTTATTACATTAAAACATGATTTTAACTTATTTTTAAAATTTGAAACATTTTAATTCAAAAACCACCATACAAACTATACTATGTCATTACTAAAAAAATAAATTTTTATCATTAATAGTATTTCAGAACATGATTTCCAAATCAAAACAATGTATACTTACTTTGTGTTAAAAACAAAAAAGTCATGTTTTCAAAATCATTATACTTTCGAAATCTAAAGATACGTTCAATCAAGACCATGTTCAAATTTATATCTTTAAAGAATTCTTAAACATTTGGAATTATTAAATACTTATAATTCATTAAATAAAATACTTAAACCGCTCACAATATTTTAAATACAAGATAATCAAAATCCTTAAAAACACCAACGGTTATAAGATTTTATGATCGTTACAAAACCAACAGTCACTTAAGGACTGAAATGGATACCAATGGTCACAAAAGTCCTTATAAATAGATATTTAAGTTATTCTAAAATATTAGTAACAACTTGGTGAAGATGGTGCTCTTCATACCCTTAATGCTCAGTATGGTGGTCGTTGTTCTTTCCATATTATTCTTCATCATCACAGATCCGAAGGACTTCCATTATTTTCTTGGCATGTTTTTGGTGTTTGGTAGTCTCTCGGTAATTCTGATAGGTCTCCTAGTAGTCATTATAACTTATTAAGGTTCTTTTGGCCTTGTTGAAATGTAACGTTTCAGTGTTTTATTGAATAAAAATATTTCTTGTGTTTGTTTTGAAAACATTGTTTGGATAGTGCATAAATTACACGAATAAAAATAATTAAAGCTACTAAAATATTATTATTACACATAAAATATGTTTCGGGTATCACACAGAAGTATTGGGAATAGAATTTTTCATAAGTATGAATGAGTTATAGCTGATGAGGTTTGAAGAATTTCAAAGTTACAAAGTAGAGTTTTCATCATAATGAGAATTCCAACGTAATGATAATTCCATCCTTATGAGGATTATATCAAACTAAAGATGAGAAAGTTATATCGGAATGACTCTAAGGAGGAAATTCAATCAGAATGACTCTGAGAAGGAAAGTCAATTGGACTGAATTTGAGGAGGAAAGTCAATCAGACTAACTCTAGTGAGGAAAGTTAGTTTTGGAATGAGATGAGGAAGTTCCATGGTAATAAGATGATTAAGTTCCATTATAATAAGATGAGGAAGTTCTGTCATAATGAGGTGAGGAAGTCCCATTATAATAAGCTGAGAAAGTTCCATCATAATAAGCTAAGGAAGTTCCATCATAATGAGTTGAAGAATTTCCATCGTACTGAAGAAAGGGTAGGAAGTTCGAGAAGTCAATTTACTAATAAGTATGAAGATGATTCCAGAATATTTGTGAATTGATGAAGTGGTCAATCTTGAAATTAAAATAATCATAGATCTCAGAGTTTTTGAATTTTAGTAAGTAGGAAAAGTTTTTTAGTTTCCCAACTTTTTCTTTCTAGGGTGCCTATAAATAGAATCATAGTACATTCATACTTTGAAACTTTTCATGTGATTTGAAAAGGAGGAGCACTAAAGAATTCATTTCAAAGTTATCTTTCCAAACTAAGACCTCATTAGAAGTTCATACATCTGAAATTTTTTTTTACTGAATTGAAGAAGATTAGACTGATCATTTAAGAAGAGTTTGATTAATATAGATTGAGAATGGGTTCATCATACTGAGTCCACTAGGATGAATTAATCAGACTGAGTCCATTGGACCCAGCCCCCTCAGACTGAGAGAATCTGACCCATCCAATTAGATTGAGGATCCATACAGAGCATTTGTGGAGTAGTTTGAATAAAGTATTTACTCTTTTATTTTGGATCAATTGTTTGTAATGAAACTTTTTAAACTAATGGGAGTCAGTATAATCATTCCTATTGGGAGAGAAAAGGTTTCTAATAGGACTTTTCACAAGTTTTATTAACTTCTTAATTATATTGAATTTCCATAGACCCATGGGAGTGGCTATGATGTAGATTTAGGTTCTCACACTGAGACCAAAACTTGTAAATCTTATGTTCTTTACTTTCTTTCCTACTTTTCATGCATGATTATTTACTAAAAGATGATAAGGATATAAATTTTAATAGGTTTTAGGGGTTATTATTTTTTAAAAGTATTGAAAATTATAAAATGAAAAACTGATTCACCCCCCTTCTCAGTTGTTATTAAATCATTTGGAACTTAAGTACAAATACCTTATGTTAGGTTTATGATTAGAATCCATTATGTGGATTATGTAATATTGGAGGGTGAAATCATCCACAATGGTTGTTTTTGATATCCTCAGTGCTTGTCGAAATTCTATGGAAATCGAGGATGATATTTTGGTTTTATGGCAAGCTGGTTTAGGCTTGAGCCAATTCAATACAGTGTGACCCCAAAATCTTGACTTCAATAGGATACAAGTAGATAACCAACACCAAGGATGTATTATCATACATACATGGAATATATTTCCCTTTATAAATGAAAAATCTATATCACCATGAATAACAAAATGAATTCCCAACCACAATACATGAATAATGTATATTAATGTATGTCATTAAATATAAAACCAAACCACAAACTTCAAAAAAACTATAAGGTCTATTGAATTTATGTCTCTAGAAAGATATAATGCAAACTGACCCCACCTCTTGTGTCCAGAGATAAGGTCACATGAAACCACCACTAACTCTATCTAAATAATATAAAATGGTATATATAAATAATGGTTTAGTATATAAATATACCCATTTTTTTCATCCTCAAAAATCTCATGTGTCTATATGAATGAAGCATACTAACACATCTGTGTACGAAATAAATAAAACAAAATAATCAAATAAAATCATTTTCCTAAATCCAACCATATAAACACCTACATTCCATACCACCCCAATACACTTTCCAACCCACATGATATCCTATTCACTAATCATTATATAATCACCACTATAAAAACAACAAATGCCAATCTAAATCCAAGAAACTCTCAGCCCATGGGGACTATACTGTAATATCACAGCTATAAAAAATCTATCCACCAATAGGGAACTTGCAAGATATCACTATTCATTAGTTAGGTCATTGTCCATCTTCACAGACTCTAACTGGTTTTTTAGTTTTCCACCCTCAAGGACTCTCCCCACCACAGACTTCAAATGTTGGGTAGTTTTTTACCCTTGGGGACTCTCACTGTATTGCTGAGTGTCCAACCTCAGAGACTCTCCGTCTTTAACTGGAATTTTCACCACGATACATCACATTTCCTCAAAGTGTTTTGGTTAAGAAACTATACACCCATAGGGATTCTTGTTGTATTACTGAGTGTCCACCCTCAGGGAATATCCTATATTCATCTTGTATAATCACCACCACACATCATATCCACTATATAAAGCAATATCATAATCCTTATCATCATAATAATCATCATGTATAATAATCACTTGTCCCATATCACTACCACACATAACAAATAGATTTAGACCCCAGATATAAACTTATTTCCCCAACCTAAGCCTTTACATATGAAAATTTATTAGGGAATATAATCACACAACATAGATATACCATTATCTCATATAGGTTTACCATAATTCAAATCCTAAGGAATTTGAACACACCACATCACTAACATTCCTCATATCATGATAATACACTAATACAAAAACCTCACCACATAGTTATCATATATTAAATTAACCTATTCAACATAACCACATCATCCACTTCATTATTTTGTATTCAAACCTACATTTATTTTCACTATAGAGGTTATATATAGGTTCATTCTTGATTTGAGTACCACCACCTTTATCATCTAAATCCAAAATATTCATATCTCAAAATCATCAAGTTTTATAGTCCCTGATAATAATTCCCTAACCCTATTTCAATATGTAATGGGCTTGTATAATTCACATCACCCCATGTAACTCGCTGTCAAAATGGTCCTCTAACTTCATAATATGGCACATTGCTCATGAATTTATAAAATAACCCCATGTAACTTATTTTATCTTCATCCTCCAACCCTCACCAATATTTATATACATTTCCCCTAAATGTGGCATGGCCCCCATGTCGTATTGGAATGGACCATGCCAAAACTTTTAAAATTCACCCATCATGACTCTAAATTTTTTTCTATTATTTGACACTATTCTAGGTTCTATGTTCAACAAGGGGACTTAAAAAATATTTCAAAAATATCTATAAACAAATCCCAACACCAATTTTACACCATAAAAAATATCTCAACTAATTCACACATGAATTATAATCAAAATTCAATAAAAAATCATTAATTCATAATCATATCCTCCATTTATCATTTTTTATCTCTAATAATTAAATATTAAATATTCATAGAATAATACTTCCAATAGTTTACAAATATCATTTTTAACAATTAACAATTTCAAAAATAACCAATAAATATCATAATATATCTCATTTCAAGAATTCAACATGAAAAATTATTCCAATTATTTCATATTAACCAATCATCTCTAATTTCAATTTACCGAATATCCATTATTCTAGATTATAATGAATTATATATCCAAAAAGGAATATAACGAGCATGATATATTCATAGATATTTTAAAATATATTATTAATTAGGTCACATGCCTCGATTCCATGATGAAAACATTCCTTTGATCCTCTGATGATCACCATTGATCATTTATCCACAATATCATTCTTCTTTCATATCCTCATTATGTTAAAAAAAATTAAAGGTTCTATCCCTTGAGAGAATAAAAAAAGAATAATTCTCAAAAAAATCCCCATGGTGGAAAATACATCCACCCCATTTAATTCCTTTAACCTTCACCATTAATTATGTCCATTAATTTCTCTATAACTTTCCATTTAATCTACCCATAAAACCTCTTATTCAAAGTCTCACTTAACTTGTTATGTCTTGCTGATAAATTATATAAATCCAATATCCTATAATAATTTTACATCATCAATACCAATATATTAACTCAATTTTATTTATTTAATTAAAATAATTCTTTTAAAATGAGCTACTAAAATAAGTAAATAATAATAATAATTCAACAACACCCAACAACTTTTAGGAAAAAGACTAACCAATTTATAAAATTACCAAACCACCACCCAAGGGTAAAAATCATGTCTTGAATCCAATAATTCATTCAAAATTACATTCCTAGACTAGAAAAATTACCATTTGACCCTTCATAGTTAAAAATCTATAAATTTTCACAAAAACCCAAAATTTAAATTTTTGGGTCTCTACACTAAACCCATGCCAAAATAATGTTATATAAACAATAAAGAGTCACTTTAAATCACATAAAAGCTCAATACCTAAGGAATGTTTGGTATATATGAGAAAATACCATTGATTCGAGGGAAACTAGCTAAAAATATAAGAAATGTAATCCCAATCAAGCTAACCCATGACATGAGGCTCCCAATTCCCAAGAAACTTAACACATATCATTAAAGAGTTCCTGGAAGTACTATCATGGAGCCTGATTATCACCAAGCCTATACTCATGACCTGATACTTTATAAACTACCTAGACCCAACCACTAATCTCACATATGATTATATCCCAAGACAATATCCATGTCAGGATACAAAACAAAGGAATAACCATAGTTGAATTCCAACTCTAATTCTATAGTAAAGAAAGGTAGGTGCCACTAGAAAGACCTAACCATATCTCACAATTATAACACTTCCCTCTGACCCGACCAACCTCACATTGACCCTTCCTTATTAAGAATCCAAGTCTCTCACCCAAACATCTCACAAGGCTACCTAAAGTCTCATATAAGGAAAACATATGGAAAATGGCCTAGGGTAACTTTATTCATTTCCAAGGAGAGGAAAAAAATTAAATTATGGTTATAAAGAAACTATCTTAACAGAACTAATCAAATCATGTTATGTATTACACCAAAAAATAATTCATTTTACCATTGAGTTTTTCATTTTCAAATTTTTTCTAGGAAACACTATACTCAAATTGGCTCTGATATCAATTATTAGGAGTAATTTGTCACTTCTCATGGTATTTACTCTTCATTAAGTGACCAATGATACTTTTTAATTTAGAGTTTCCATGAACCATTCTAAAACTCATAAAATATACCTATCATGCTTCCAATGTTTCTACTATTTTGGGATCTATTTTCAATATGGGGACATAAAAAATATTTCATAAATATCCATAAACAAATTCGAACACAAATTTTACACAATAAAAAATATATAAAATAATTCACATTTTAATTATAATCAATATTCAAAAATAATTAATCAATTCATAATTAAATCCACCATTCATTATTTTTCATCTCTAATAATTCAATATCATAGAAATATACTTCAAAAAATTTCCACATCTCTTTTACACTAATGAACAATTTCAATAATAATTCATATATTTCATAATCTATCTCATTTCAATTATTATATAAGAATTACTATTCCACTAATTTATTATTCATCAATGATCTTAAATTTCAATTTACCACATACCCATTATTCCATATTATTATGAATTTCCTATACAACATGGAATTTTATGAGAATGGTAGAATTCTGAGTATTCTAAAATATATGATAAGTTGAGTCACCTACATTGATTACATGATGAATTCAATCCTTTGATTATCCAATGATCATCATTGATTATTCACCCACAATCTCATTCTTCATTCATCTCCTTGTTACACCATCAAAAATTCTATAGGTTCTATTCATTAATAGAATAAATAATAGAAGACTTATACAAAAAATTTCAAATACATCATCCCCATTAAATTCCTCTAACTTTTTTCCACCATATCCACCCAATAATTCTCTCATCACTTTCCATTTAATTACTCCCATAAAACCTATTATTCAAAGTATTCTTTAACTTAGGATCATAAAATATTTAACTCCAATATCCTCTAATAATTCCACATGATTTCTAATAGAATATTTCAACTCCAAATTATTTATTTAATAAAAAATTCATTTAAAATGAATTAGTATATAAAATAAAAAAATAAAAATATTTCACTAACACCTAACATATTTTGGGGGGAAAAATTACTTCAAAAAATTACCAACCCACCACCCAAGGGTAAACATTGTATCCTGATTCCAACGTCACATTAAAAATTCCATTATGAGGCTGGTAAAATTACTAATAATACTAATAAAATCTACTTATTATTAAACAAAATAAAGAGTATACAAGATTAAAGTGGATAGAATAAATGAAGGACAAGGGCATCCACCTTGAAAAAATGTTTACAAGAATATAAAAAAATTCCACATCAAAAAAGGTTATGATATCCTCTAAAATTCTCCCAAAATTAGCCATGACATTAGTGACATGATTAACTTCTCTAATATTTTGAATAAGGGTAATACTATGAGAAAACATGGAGAAATAATTCTTAATTTTACATGTAATAGACCATGGTGTAACATATGTATACTCAAGACTCCAACAAATAGAGTGATGAAAACCTCTAAAAACATGTTAGGAAACATATCAATTTAATTCATAAATAATAATAAACTCAAATATGATCATTAAAAATATGAAACCATTAAAAAAAATGGAAATACATAATAAAATATGAAAGTTTATAGAACAAACCTAATCTCCATCTAAATCCAAAAAAATAGATTCAAACATCTTACACCACTAGCCTTTACCAAGATACACTATTTGACCAACATAATTTCAAGATGAATTTCAACATAAGGATTCCATGGATCCAAAAGGTTAGGATTTATAATCTTCACCTAAGGGTATAACACTGCCTAAATGTCATGATCCACCCCCAGTAGGACTCTTCTTGGAGCTGACATTGAGTTAGATTCTATGTGTGATGCCCATAGGGTCACTAGTATGTGTTTATTTATAGTTTTCTTTTTCATTTCATTTATTCTTGGATTTCTTACGAGTTGCGGTTGAAATTTTCGAAATTTGAAGAGACAAACTTGGGTGAATAGTTAATGTTAGTTGTGCATCCAAATATTGAAAGTGAGAGGAGGGTTTATAGTATGGTTTTTCATGGTTAGTGAATGGTTAGAACTTAATATTTATGCCTTCTAGGAAAGCTTATAGTCTAACATTGAGTGTCAAAAATAGGTCACATGGTTACCTCATAGTTTTTGTAACCATGAAATCAACCTAGTTTTGGGATTTTGGTCATTTCAAGTTCTTTTTAATTTGGGGGACCTCCTTTAGCTTCCCCATTTGAACTAGACACCCCAGGGGCCTCCCCCAGTCGATTACCTTACCCTCCATACCATCCATGGTAGGATTTTGGTGATTTCTTCATCAAATATAATGGTATGGGTCTCCTTATCCTTATCCTTATTATTTTATTGATTTATTCCTTGGTTATCCTCTCTTCTCTAACCCTAGTTGCTATGGTGGTTTAACCTCATGACTAGGGTTATATAAAATTTGGGTTTTTTTGTTTCTAGGGACTATGGAGTCCTTCTTACGACCTATTCTAGTGGTGGCCATTGAATGCGACATGGTTTCATCAATTTAGGTTGGTTTTTCCATCTCATTCCTCTTTATTTGAGATAACCTAGAATGCTTGGTATTATAAACTTAGTTTTGAGCTAGATAAATGATTTATATTCTATCTAGATTTTCTTTTTAAAAGGTTTTACATAAATTCATTTTTCCCTTGGCATGATGGTTGGATTTCATGATTTAAAGGTATTTTCTTTCTTAGTGGTGTTTTATGCATTCTAATTATTTGATGAAATTCCAATGATGGTTTTATTTAAATTAAATGATTTATTCATAAGGTTCTAGGTCAAATGTGATTTATAAAGGGGGTGTGATTCATGGTTTATAAGTTTTCCATATTTATTAATGGGGTGTTTTTGAATTATGATTTTTTAGTGAAAATTTTGATTAATTATGACTATGATTTAGTGTTACTTGTGTATTCTTTAGATCTTAATTTTTTTGATAAGTGTTTTAAAAAAATAAGGGATTTCCAAATGTATGATTACTATTTTTATGTAAAATACCTATTTTCAACCATATAAAAAAGGTATTTCCTTAGTTAAAGGCTAAAATTTTGTTGATCCCATTGTTTATCCTATTGTTGATTATTATGTGTATTGATGGATGGATGTATTTCAATTCATGTTTATGATTTTAGGGAGGGTATCATTATTAAAGCCAGTTTTGGAGGTGGTAAAGTTACTATTATTGGGATATATTTCCTTGGGATATGTTTTTGGAATGTGATTGTTGGGTGTTGTAATTGGCCCACCTCCTTTAGCTAGTTCATGGGGATCCCTACGGTATTAAGTGGGAAATCAAGATACAGGTGTTATGTAAGTTGATATTATGCACTGACCAGTGGTTCATAGTTGAGTTTTGTATAGATATTAGTATATTCCCCTGATGAGTCTAGTAAATAGAAACTTGGGTGGTGAGTGTAGGACCATAATACCTACTAGTAGTTGGCTCTACATAGGCACATATAGTACTATACTGTTAGTCCCTAAGGTGATTCCCTATGACCAGTATCAAATATTTTTATCCCATTATGACTTATTTGATATGTATTTTACCTACCCTCTCTCTATATTTTCTCATTCTCTTGATATGATGAGTAATTTATGGTTTATCTTTATTTCATTATGTATTACCATTATTTATTCATTATCCATGATTATTTCTATATAATTTTGTTTCATTATTTGATTATGTATGAAAATTATATAAATGTTTTCAAATAAAAAGGGGGTGGTGTGTTTCTAAAATATAATGTTTTGATGAAACATATTTGAAACTCATATTAACCTATTTGAGTGGATTTATATTCAAAATAGGATTTCCAAAAGTAAATAAAAAATATGGATTTTGGTTTTTCTAATGGAAATATATTTGAGATTGGATCTTATGAAAGTTTTATTTTTCAAAACTTAAAAATGGAAAGAAAACTATTTGTTATCCTTCATTTTAAAACTAGTTATATCATTTTATTATATAAAATAAATTAAATGGACTCTTAGTGGTTTCCATCTAGGTGTTGTATCACACCATACATACTCATCTTGGTGGGTATATAGCCTCCAAGTTTTATAAAGACGAGCTAGTTTTTGGATTTGGGGTTTGGAAAAAATTGAGCATTAGTGAGAATAAGGTGATGATTGGTTCATGGTGGTGAATTATAGTAAAATGGTTGTAGTCATGTGTTTCTTATGATCATTATACTTGTTGGGTCCTATTGAGTGTCAGCCTCCTTAGCCTTCTACTCTTTATTTAGTTTCACATTATGGATTTAATGTTTTGTATTAAATGGTTTTATTTTTATTGTTAAATTCTTGGTAGTTTTATTTATATCAATTATTATTATGCCATGTTTGGATGTTTTATATTTATTTGGCATGATTATCCAACATATGGGAACCCCGTGTCAAGTTTTTTGTTGGAACCTATTTTATGGATTATAGAATGTTAGAGGGTGAAATCAGTCTCAAAAGTTGTGTTTAATACCCTCAGTGATTGCCACTAGTATATGGTGATTGAGTATGTTATTAAATCCTCATAGAGTGATGGTTTGAACCTGATTTTATTAGTTAAAAAATGGTATTAGTGCACCCACTTATCATTTGGGTGTAAAGGTAGATTAGAGGTAGGACCATCAGAGCGTGAGAGGTGGGTGTGAGGGAGTCTCTGGATAGATCTTATTCATGATAAACCTTGAGTTACCATGGGTGTTTAGTATTTTTGTTTTTAATTTAGGTTTATGATTGATTATTCTTGAGGTATTTTAATAAGGTTTGTTGTTACTTTTATTTTTATGGAGATCCCATGAGAAGTTTTAGGAAATTTCTAGTTTCAGGGTAAAGATAGGAGGGAATATAGGGGTGTGTGGTTTTTTAAACCATGAAAAATCTAGTGAATACATTATAGACAACTTCTAGTGACACTCGCATGGTTGGAACATGGTCTGATAAACTGTGTGAACAAACCATGTGCAGTGGTAAAATCTTGGAAAATTTTTCTTACCCCTTTGGAATTTAAAAATTCTATTATGATCGTTGTTACTTTTATGAGTAATTAATTGGGTTTTGTGGTACATGGACATTATTTTATTGTTTTTATCAAATGAGTTTGTGGAAATTATTGAATTTTCACTATGAATGATTTGAATAAAATAAGTGGTGTTGGGTTGTGTTGGTTTTCAAAGAAGGAATTTTATTATTTTCATATAATATGGGGTAGTTTAAAAACATGATAAAAGATTTTATAATACAAATTCACATTGTTTTAGTAGAACTTATTTCTATTAAAAAGTATTTTGATAGATCTCTTGGTGTTTCAAAATAAAAGGAAGTTTTGTTACATGATTTAGAAATAAACATATGACTTTGATGATCTTGTATAGTGTTTTGAATTGATTTTGATTTGTGATTTTGATTCTTTTATCAAGGTGTGGAGCTATTTGATTGAGTATTTTGTTTTGTTATATTTTATAATTTGAGCCCAGGAAAGGAATAAAAAAGTCAAGGAGGGAATGCTTTGGTTAATGATTCATAAGTAAGTCCTTCTAATTTTCCTGGAGTCCTCTTCCTAGTTGCTAGCTCTTCCCAGACTCTCAATAAAGTAAAAAAAACTAATCCATATAAACTCATGGATCATGTATGAGAGTTCCTAAATAAGTATCCTCTATTATTTTTTAGAAATAGAGGATCTTAATAGGTTATTATGTGTCTAGATAAAGTCAAAGAGATCTTTAATTTACTAGGAATTCCTGAAACCTCTAGAGTGAATTACACCATTCCTTATTTAAAGGAATAGGCCTAGAATGGTGAGAAGTCATTATCCATGCCAAAACATTTGAGGATACATATTGAGGATATTTCAAAGACTCCTCCATCCAGTGGTATTATCCTTAGGATGTAAGAGTTGAGAAGGAATTGGAGTTTTATGTTGTTCATCGGGGTGATTAGTCGGTAAAGGAATACATTGAATACTTTACTATACTAGTGGTCTTCTACCTTGAGTTGGTCATTGATGATTCGATGAAGACTTGGTTCTTTGGAATGTGCCTTCATCTGGATCTTTGTTTCATGATGATTCAATTTTAATTGACTAAATATGTGGAAGGAAATCATCATCAAGACAATCTTAGTAGGGAAACCTATGGCAAGTGATGCTTCAACTCCATCTGGTGTCAGTGAGGGTGATTTGGCTATTGAGAAATAGAAGCGGGGAGGTAATGATGATGTTTAGATACCTTATAAACTTATTATTCCATCTTAAATAAAACAAAATCCATTAGTTTGTTTTCAGTGTGGAAAACCATAACACTCTAATAACTCTTGTTCAGTATCTTTAAGGACCTATCATTTATGTGGCTACCTTGATCACCTTAAAAGGTTTTGTAAGTTTAATGGAAATTAAAGGAAAAATTCATGGGACTAGTTTAAATATAGGTATTATTCAATTGTGTTGATTCCATATGACGAGTTAGAAGTTTAATAGTGGTCTTGGCGGTGTCATTTTTTGTGTTTTTCTTTTTTTGAGACTTGTTCAAACACATATGTATACCCCATTTCTTTTGTCTATAATGTATGAAATATTTTTGGATTTGTGTCCTTGTATTTTTGGGATTCTTATAATTCTTTTATTTAATTTCGATAAATTCTATTTGTGGAATTGAATTTGATGACATCTAATATAATTCTATGTTTCCTTGTCTCTTTATAATGTGATGAATTATATTGGAAGTTTATATGACCATAATGGAATGTTTCCCATCCATTTTTAATCTCATTAGTAGATATATAAGTGGCGGGGATACCTATATAGGAATCCATGTAAAGTATTCATTATATTATAGTTTCCATTATGGATATATTTGATTGGGATGTGTTATTTATTTTTATCACTTGAAACCCTAGGTGTTCCTAAGGTGCTTGTTGTGTTTTGATTACTCATTCAAAGCTTGAAGTTGGTAATTTCATGTGTGTTCTAATGTTTTGGAATTACTATCTTCAAGGTAGACTAGATAGATGAAAAATACCTTATTTATTTTTCTAAAGTTCTTTGTGTGTTTGTAGACCAGTGAATTTAGAGTTTGAGTGGGATGGTCATATTGTGAGTTGAGAGCCCAATAGGTTGTGAAATAACTCAAATATTTGTTTTAAGAGAAATAGTGTTGTGTTTTATATACCTTTTTGGATTATCAATGAATTTATGAGAGAATAAATTAGCATGGTGGGGATAATTTTAACACCTAATAAGTAACTTGTATGTGTTTATTTTGAATTTTATTTTCTTTTCATTTATTCTTAGAGTTCCTGAGAGTTGTAGATAATTTTTTTGAAATTTGTAGAGACATATATGGGCACAAGGTTAGTGCATGGTTAGTTATAACCATGCCCCAAGAATGTATAATAGGGAGGATGGTTTCATAAGGATAGTATATAGTTTTCACTAACTTTTCTGGCCTTCCAGGAAACCTTGTGGTCTCACCTTGTGTGTCCAGCAGAGGTCTCATGATTACGATATAGTTTATCTAATTATACGAGTAAACCATGCAACCTGATCGATTTTGTAAATTTTGGTTATTTCAAGTTCTTTTTAATTTGGGGATTATCAAGACCCCGACCCCAGGTGTTTGGAATTGGTGCTTGAAACTTGGTTTGCAATTTTTTCATAAATACAAGCATATAAAAATTCCACATCTTGTCCCAATACAGAGGATCAATTCAGTTTAGGTTTTGGAAAATTAGATTCTGCTGAAAACACTTATTCCAAAACTTGATAAGGTTAAGCTTCATATTGATGTGGTCACATAAGAGTACTCAAAGCTTGGAATAATCTACTAAATCCTATAGAACATAAATTAAAATGTAGGGTGAGCATAAGAATTCCCAGTAAGGGGTTTTAAAACATTTTAAGAAATTCTATTTTTAAAACCACCACCTTTGAAAATAAAATAAATCATAAAACGCTTTTCTTAAGATGAAAAAATTTCTTTCTTGAGGCACGACATCAATGTTTTCAAAGGTTATTTTCAAAAATTATTTCCTAAGGACCATTCAAATAAGATTTATGTGTTCACCTAAAAACTTCTATTACATCATGAATCAAAGTGCACATATGTATACAAGAAATTCATGAAATGTGCATAATTCATAAATTGATCAATCCCACTCTAAAAGTATAGATGTAAACATAAGAATTCATATCATGATTCATTAGCAATAAAAATTCAATTCATATAACATTAACATTAGATACCCTTTCCTTGTATAACTTTTCATTTTCATGATTATGAATTATACATTTATCACCTTTATCATAGAGGATTATTAGACAAGGGATATTCTATTAGTCGAAAAATCCCTTGGTTGATCATTTAACATTATATAATAAGGTAATGTATAATGCCCGACTTTGTCAAGGCCTTGCGCCAAGACCGTATGGGTAAAAACCCAACATAATTGTGGTTAACTACCACACATAGTTGTGAACAAAGCTATAATCATGTTCACATATCATTTCACTTAAATCATGTGATTCATCACTTTACCCAATGCATTGGAGGGATGTATAATTCTGGGCACACCTGTCACATCATTTGAGTCCAATACATTCCTCATATGTCTTAGTATGGTTTTATATTCATAGGGTACCATACTTACCTTCTTTTTTCATAATCCCTTTTTTACATACACGTTCATAACTGAAATGGATTATTCCAAAATGTAAAAAGAACTAGACTTGTTGCATTAGATTTAACAATAACGTGCATAAACTAAAACAAGACACTCTTGCATATGTATTAAAAACTAGTACACATAAAATAATGGGTTGTCATATGCAATGTCAACATTTGCATTAAACCCTTAAGAAGGTGACCATTTCCAAGCCATGTTTTCATGTTTTAACTCTGTGATACTCATTTAATCCATGCAATGTTGATAAAGGATAAACTTAAGTAATCAGAGGAATTTCTTGTGAAAAATTGGAAAACAATGCATAGATGTAAAATCATTATCTCATGTAGAGTTTATTTTAGGTTAAAGGAGAAATAATCACATGATCTTATATATGCATGTATTATTTGTGCTTAAACATAAAAACAATTTTACATCATAGAAAGCATTTATTTAAACTTTGGGAAGCTAGAATATAAATACTTATATGTATACTCATATGGGTATACAACCAATATGAACCCTTTACAAAAGATGTATACTTGGGGTTTTCCCTACTCAAAACAATATTTATTAAATTCTTGCAACATAATTTAATCAATAGGGATAGGTTTCGTGAAAACCCCATTTCAGATTTGTTACATAAACATACATATATATGTATAAATATACATTAATACATAACCATTTCAAACATGGGTTTTTCATATTAAAATAATAAGAAATAAACATGTTTCATGGGTTACATGTTTTTAGTATATTATTTTAAAAAAATCATCATTAAAGAAGAAGAAAGGCCCAAACTGGTTTCATTTTTTCAAATACGATATTATATATATCGTTCTTACAGTTAAAAACAAGGTTAACCCCCTGAAAGTGCTTCATACCATAAAACATCATTGGAACATTTTCAATTACATTTAGAGAACTCAAACCAGGTAGGATTGGGGTTATTCTGAATTTTATGTACTTCTATACATATATGTACAACTGTGGAACAAAATAAAAAGGTTTTTCATGTAGAAAAAGAAACATATAATTCCTTTCATGGCTATTATAATTCAAAAACACATATAGAAAACCTTATGTGAGTTATGATTAAGAACAAGTATAAAACTATATATATATATAGATTCATTTACACACATAGGTATAACAGTTTTACACCAAGAAAACTTAACAAATTAACCCCTTACCTGGTTCTAAGGAGGAGGAGAGAATCAAGGAGGATCGCTAGAAGCTTGAGAGAATATTAACACCCATAGGTTTCAAATGAATAATGTGATATAATATATAAACCATATATATTATATGTTTATTACAACTTTCTAGGAAAATCGATACCTACCTGGTTTTAAAAAAAGACTGAGGGTAAGTCTTTATGGAAAAGAGAGCAAGTAAGGAACCATCGGTGTCACGGGTGAAGAAAAATGGTGCAAGTGGGTGTGGAATAAGCCACTGGTGTGGTGCATGTAGAGGAAGAAGAAGATTTCATGGGGAGGAAACTCCAGAAAACAAACGGACGACCGAGATCTAACTGAGCTAGATCCAGAGGTGGAGGTGAGTCCACAGATTTTTAAAAAATATGGATGGTCTAGATTAAATTTTGATTCAATTGAATGTCTATAGTGCAATGAGGAATTTTAAAAGACTTGGACATTTGAGATTAGATCCATCGGGATCGGACAACTCACAAAAATGCGGATATATACCGCAACCTCTAGGAATCGAAGGCCGAACCGAAATGGACGAATCCGATTGCGAGTGATGAGATCTGATGGTCCAAATCTTATTTCTCCTTAAAAACCTTGTCCCACATTGAAACGAAGGAAGTTATTGAGATCCCTTATAAGCCTGAGGTGTCTGACCTTATGTCAGATTACTCCCTCTCCCCTCCCGGTACCACCCCATACCGGGTTCTGTAGGCACGCTCTATGCCCACCCCTGCCACCGTGCCACCCCACACAGTGGCATGCTCTGGTTCCCTTGTGTGGGCTTTAAGTGTGCACAAACATGCCCACTGGCCGGCTTGTGCTAAGGCTAAAGGCTAGGCTCGGCCGCCTAGCGCGTGCTGCCTCCTTTGGCCTGGCTAGAGGGTTGGTCCTTGTGGGGTACATTTTTTATAAAACCCAAATCTCAAAATAAACTATAAAATCATAGAAAAATAATATTTTCATTTTAATTATATATAGAATATATTATATTTTATAAAAAATATTTTTATTTTAAACTTTGGAAGATCTAAGTACAAAAATAAAATTATTGTATAAATTTTAATTAATAAATATATTCGTAATCATGCTTTCAAATCCCAAAACATAATACACACCTCTTTTAGTATTTTCTTTAAAACACAAGATTTTTATTTTAAAATACATTTTACACCTTAGTACATTTATCATTTCAAAATTTAAAGAAGAGTTTCAATTATAAACATGTTTAAAATATATTACTTTAACTTAAAAAAGTCAAAAATCTAAATATTTCTAAATACTTTGAAATAGAAAAACTAGAATTCCCAAGGACTATAATTATAGCCTTTAGAGATTAATCGGTCACTTAAAGGGGTAACGGTCGAATAAAGGCCTTATATAAAGATGAAACAGGGTGTTCCATATTCAAAACATCTTGTCAAGGATGGTACACATCATTCCACTGATGCTCAGTGTGGCTGTAGTAGCTATGACCATACTATTTTTATTGTGATGGATCCGAAGGACCCTTACTATCTTCTTGGGGTTTTTGTTATATTGATTGGTCTCCCTGTAATTATAATAGGTCTTTTAATAGGTATCTTTGGGTATTATGCTTTCCCTTTTATCTTGTTGTAATGTAAACACTTTAGTTTTTAATTAAAAAAATTCCTTGTGTTTAGTTTGCAAGTTTTGTTCAGATAAAATAAAAATTAAATAGAATAAAACCATAATATTATTATTAAATGTGAAAAAGGTTTTGGGAATCACATTACCCCCCTTAATAGGAATTGTTTCCTCACAATTCATTTCATATAACCATGCTAAAAAGACTATAATGTTCTTCACAACATCTTCCATCATGGAGGATCCTTCGGTGCGGTCAGCTGAATACCCAAATTGGCGTTCAATTATTCCACTTCCTTGGCTTAGACACACCTCAGACAGTAAGGTTTAAACTATTACATTGCACACTTAGGCTTCTAGAGGGAGTCTTTAATGGTAGAAATTTCAGAGATTTCTGAATGGACAAACTCTTTAAGAACTCGTCAGACTATCTCTTGTCTGAGAATGTCAATGTCATAGAAGTGGTCATACAAACTAAAGCTTAGGATTTGGTGCATGTAGGCTACACAAAGGTTCCCTTAAAAGGCATCATCTTGAATCATTGCCTTGGTTGTGGAGTTTCTAGATAGAGTGAAGCATAATAAAAAACCTTCATGGTACCTTCCCCTTCGCCTATACTCAGCAAGTTGAATAGTGGCTATGCGGTGGTAGATATAGGCATTCCCTTGGTAGGAGTGGAGAATTTCTGGACTGTTCGATACCTTGTAAATATGTTTTCATATTCTTCATAGGTTTATGAAGGGAAGGTATTATTCCACGTAGGTTTTGACCATAATGGCCTCTAGTACCTCAACGGGAAGAGATAAGATATGTGTTTTTCTTTCCATCTGAAAATATTTTTTTTATGAAAGTCCAATTAGTGAAACTCATCCAAAAGCACAAACACTGAAAAGGTAGGATAAAGAAGAAACAACAAGTTGTATTTTCATAAAACAAATTGTACACAACACCCAGGACTAATGGTTCCCCCAATTCCCAATTACATGAATCCCCAATTTTTTTTTGAAACTCTCGATCTCCCTAAACCAAATGCAACCCGAGTAGTATGGTTCCATCTCGTGGGTACACTTATGGTCTCTCTAGAGTGATACATGAGGGTTGTAAAGCCGAGATACAATAGTATGTACTTAAATTCTGTACAAATAATGGAAGGCCTCAATTTCAAGGACTTCAAAGTCCATTACTTGACCATAATGGCAATAGGATAAGATTTGGAACATATATGTTGCGCGGAGGTCACCCACTACTGCAGCTTCATGGAAATCCATGAGGGATGAGATGACTCTGCTATGGTGAAGCATCAAAAAATACCCTCAAAGTACTTTCCCCAATGTGCATAGGATGGAAATTGGATTTTCATCATAAAGAGGTAGTCTACACCCGCTCTACGGTGGAGTTGAAGTATACGAGGAATGTTTGAAAAGTTGTAGAGGTGTTTGCATGTCATATGAATGTGTTCATAGTTTAAAAAGTTTTCATGGATAGCTACGAAAACTATAGTTTCTAGAGCCCCAATAAGAAGATATAAAATACTGGTATTTTCATTTTCCATCTGAAAATTAATAAAACATCCTACTTAGTAATGCTTAAGTTAATTTTTTTTGTTTAGTTCTGGTTTTACAGAGTTATCTAAACCAATCCTCTGATACCAACTACCACGACCCCATCCCTAGATGTATGGAATCTGTGCCTGAAACTTGGTGTGCATTTTTTTTCATAAATACAAGCATATAAAAATAACACATCTTGTCCCAATATAGAGGATCAATTCTGTTTAGGTTCTGTAAAATCTGATGCTGCTGAAAACACTTCTTCCAAAACTTGATAAGGTTAAGCTTCATATTGATGTCATGACATAAGAGTACTCAAAGCTTGGAATAATATACTAAATCCAGTAAGACATAAATTAAAACTTAGGGTGACCATAAGAATGCCCAGTAAGGGGTTTTAAAACATTTGAAGAAATTCTCTTTTTAAAACCACCACCTTTGAAAATAAAAGAAATCATAAAACGTTTTTCTTAAGAGGAAAACATTTCTTTCTTGAGGTATGACATCAATGCTTTCAAAGTTTATTTGTAAACATTATTTTAGAAGGACCAATCAAACAATATTTATGTGTTCACCTAAAAACTTCTATCACATCATGAATTAGAGTGTGCATATGTATACAAGAAATGCCTGAAATGTGAATAATTCATAAATTGATAAATCCCACTCTAAAATCATAGTTGTAAACATAAGAATTCATATCATGATTCATTAGAACTAAAAATGAAATTCATATAACCTTAACATTAGATACCCTTTCCTTGTATAACTTTCCATTTTCATGATTATGAATTATACATTTATCACCTTTATCATGGAGGATTCTTAGACAAGGGATATTCTATTAGTCGAACAATCCCTTAGTTGATCATTTACCATTACATAATAAGGGAATGTATAATGCCAAACTTTATCAAGGCCTTGTTCCAAGATCGTACAGGTAAAAACACAACATAATTGTGGTTAACCACCACACATAGTTGTGAAAAAAGCCACATATAATTTCACTTAACTCATGAGATTCATCACTTTACCCAATGCATTGGAGCACTGTATAATTCTGGGAGCACTTGTCACATAATTTAAGTCCAATACATTTCTAATATGTCTTAGTATGGTCTTATATTCATAGGGTACCATACTTACCTTCTTTTTCCATAATCATTTTTTTACATACACGTTCATAACTGAAATGGATTATGCCAAAATGTAAAAAGAACTAGACTTGTTGGCTTCATATTTAACAGTGACGTGCATGAACTAAACCAACACACACTTGCATATGTATTAAAAACTAGTACACCTAAAATAATGGGTTTTCATATGCAATGTCAACCTTTGCATTAAACCCTTAAGAAGGTGACCATTTCTAAACCATGCTTTCATGTTTTAACTTTGTTTTAATCATTTAATCCATGAAATATTGATAAAGGATAACCTTAAGTAATCAGAGGCATTTCTTGTGACAAATTGGAAAACAACACATAGATGTAAAATGATTATCTCATGTAGAGTTTCTTTTTTGTAAAAGGAGAAATAATTACATGAGCTTATATATGCATGTATTCTTTGTGCTTAGACATACAAACAATTTTACAACATAGAAAGCATTTATTTAAACTTTGGGAATCCAGAATCGAAATACTTATATGTATAATAATATGGGTATGAAACTAATATGAACCATTTACACAAGATGTATACTTTGGTTTTGGCCTACCTGAAACATGATTTAGTAAATTCTTGCAACATAATTTAATCACTAGGGATAGGTTTCATGAAAACCCCATTTTGTATTTGTTACATAAACATAACTATATATATATATAAATATAAATTAATACATAACCATTTCAAACATGGGTTTTTCATATTAAAATAAGAATAAAAAAAACCTATTTTATGGGTTATATGTTTTTAGTATATCATTTTAAACAAATCATCATTAAAGAAGAAGAATGTCCCAAACTGGTATTATTTTTGTAAATATGACATTATATATATCATTATTACGGTTGAAAACAAGGTTAACCCCTTGAAAGTGATTCATACTATAAAAAATCATTAGAACATTTTCAATTACGTTTAGAGAACTCAAACCAGGTAGTATTTGGGTCATTATGAATTTTATGTACTTATATACATATATGTATAACCATGGAACAAAATAAAAAGGGTTTTCATGTAGAAAAGAAAACATAGAATTCCTTGCATGGGTTTTATACTTCAAATTTTTTTTTAGAAAACCTTATGTGAGTTATGATTAAGAAGCTGTATAAAACTATATATATATATATATATATATATATTCATTTACACACAAAGGTATGAAAGTTTTACAACAAGAAAACTATCCCTTACCTAGTTCGAAGGAGGAGGAGAGGCTTGGGGAGGCTTGCTGGAATCTTGAGACAAGATGAAAACCTGTAGGGTTCAAATAAAAAATGTGATATAATATATAAACCGTATATATTATATGCTTATTACAACTTAAGAGAAAAACTGAGACCTACCTAGTTTTCAAAAAAGACTAAGGGTAACTCTTTTTGGAAAAGAGGCAAGGAAGGGACCACCGGTGTCACAGGTGAATAAAAATGGTATAAGTGGATGTGGAATAAGCTACTAGTTTGGTGCATGCAGAAGAAGAAGAAGATGTTGTGGGGAGGAAAATTCGGAAAACAAACGGATGGTCGAGATCTAACTGAGCTAGATCCAGCGGTGGAGGTG
Source organism: Viscum album (assembly GCA_963277665.1). Lineage (NCBI taxonomy): Eukaryota > Viridiplantae > Streptophyta > Magnoliopsida > Santalales > Viscaceae > Viscum > Viscum album. The sequence continues at coordinate 669,597,571 of OY728139.1, read as the reverse complement.
AGTCTGCGGATTTTAAAAAAATATGGATGGTCCATATTAGATCATGATTTGATTGGATGGATATGGTGAAACATATAATTTTAAAAGACTAGGATGGCTGATATTAGATCCATTAGTATTGGATGGCGCACAAAAATGCAGAGATATACCGCAGCCACTAGGAATCGAAGGTCAAACCGAAATGGACAGCTCTAATCACGTGCGATGATACCTGACGGTCCATATACGATTTCTCATTAAAAACCTTGTCCCAAATAGAAAATAAGAAGTTACTGAGATCCCTTATAAGACTGAGGCGTCCAGACTTTTTCCAGATTACTCCCTCTCCCCTCCCAATACCACCCCATACCGGGTTCTGTGGGTGCACTCTGCGCCCACCCCTACTGTCATGCTGCCCCACATAGTGTCATGATCTGGTTCCCTTTGGCGTGCTTCAAGCACGTGCACACATGCCCACTAGCCGGCCTGTGCTGAGGCTGAAGGCTAGGCTCGGTTGCCTAACACGTGCTGCCTCTTTCGGCCCAGCTAGAGGGTTGGTGCTTGTGGGGTACATTTTTTATAAAACCCAACCTTCAAAATTAACTATAAAATCATAGAAAAATAAACATATTCATTTTAATTATATAGAGAATATCTTAAATTTTATAAAACATGATTTTTATTTTAAACTTTGGAAGATAAAAGTACACAAATTAAATTATAGTATAACAATTAAATAATAAACGTATTCGTAATCATGTTTTCAAATCCAAAAAAATAATAAACACTTCTTTCAATATTTTCTTTAAAACACAAGAGTCATATTTTAAAATCCATTTTATACCTTAGTACATTTATCCTTTCAATATTTAACAAATAATTTCAATTATAAACATATTTAAAAGATATTACTTTAACTTAAAACACTCGAAAATCTCAATATTTCTAAATACTTTGAAATAGAAAAACTAGAATTCCCAACAGCTATAATTATAGCCGTTAGAGATTCATCGGTCACTTAAAGGGGTAATGGTCGAATTAAGGCCTTATATAAACATGAAACAGGGTGTTCCATATTCAAAACATCTTTTCAAGGATGGTTCACATCATTCCACTGATGCTCAGTGCAGCTGCAGTAGCTCTGGCCATACTGATGTTTATTGTGATGGATACTAAGGACCCTTACTATCTTCTTGGTGTTTTTTTGTATTGGGTGGTCTCCCTATAATTCTAATAGATATTTTAATAGGTATCTTTGGGTAGTATGTTTTCCCTTTGATCTTGCGGTAATGTAAACACTTCAGGGTTTAATTAAAAAAATGCTTTGTGTTTAGTTTTCAAGTTTTGTTCAAATATCATAAAAATTAAACAGAATAAAACCATAATATTATTATTACATGTGAAAAAGGTTTGGGGCATCATGGGGATCCTCACTTGGATTCCCCATTTCAAACTCAGTACCTCAAGGGACTCGCCCAACCAATTACCTTATCCTCTGTTCCCTCCATGGTAGAATTTTGGTGATTTTTTGGTAATTTATTCATCAAATATCAAGGTAAGGGTCTCCTTAACCTTCCTATTTATCTTAATTTATTCATTGGTTCTCCTATATTCTCTAACCGTAGTATCTATAGTGGAAAAACCTCATGCCAATGGTTATCTAAAATTATGGTTTTGGGTTTTTGGGGACTGTGGAGTCCCTATTATGACCTATTTTAGTGGTTTCTGTCAAAGAAACATGGTTTCATCGATTGAGGTTGGTTTTTCAATATCATTAATATTTATTTTATAGAACATTGAATGTTTGGTGTTGTAAATTACTCTCTTAGGTTTTTTTAATAATCACAAATACCCAAACGTGTTTCTAACCATTTCATTTTCTAAACTTTAACACTTTTATTTTAGATGCTTTTTCAGGAAGTTTCTGGACCAAATGGAGGGATTAAGAAGAGTATAGAGAAAATTCTTGACATCCTCCAACTATCAATGCCAAATACTACCCATACCACACCAGATGATTGGTGTAACTTCCTCACTAAACTGTGACCCAAGCCCAGTTGGCCAAATGGCCTCAAGCACAAATCCCTAAACTTCAAAGGCTACCGACTAGTAGTGAGGTACTAGGGTGTGTTTTTGAGGAGAATATTCCCTCTTATTAGAGTGTAACACAGTGGGAAAACAATAATAGTCAAATAAAAGAAGATGTAAATCATACAAACAAAATACAATAACTAAGATAGGAATATATAACAATAATTCTAGAAGTAATATCATAAAAAATGATAATTATGTCATGTGTCTAAAAATAATCCAAAACAAGTATACATGCATTAGTACAATACATTCATAAAAATACCAAAATGGCCAAAAACTATCCCAACTAGCATCATGAGCATCATCTTGGTCCCATGCTCCCCTACTCCTAATCATGGCAAAAAAATCAATCATATAACTATGTCCACTTGCCTCGGTCCCTAATTTCATCCATAAAGTTTGTTCGGTTACGCAACTACAACCCAAAAAGGGTGTAAGATACAATCCTAGTAGGTCACCACCCAAAGTGTCTATAAAAATTCCTGGTTGTGAAATACAAGATAAACTAGAGTACATAATATATCAAGTATGATAGTACTAAAAGTAAAGCACCCATGGAAGATGTAAACAAACACGTGATCCTATAAATCCATATAAGGCTCCCTGCAAAACAAGTTTCAATCTCATGTAGTAAGGTATTAGTAAAGTAAACAGAAGTAAATACCATATCCATGTCGTATATACAATATATCATATCCCCCATGGCCATGTAGTATAACCTATATCTCGTATCAACCACAGTTGAGTCATATAATCAAACATGTCACATTTACCATGGTCATTCTATATAATAAAAAGTGTCAGACCCCACAGGGTTAGAACTAAGGTATAGAAGACCAAGTCATCATCATCGAGTCCTAAGATAATCTCGACGGAAGCTCAGTAACAACACTGGTGGAGTCCAAGAATCATGTCAAAAGAGAATGTCCAATACGAGTCTAGCAAGCTGAGTCCAAGGAATATAAATACCCTTAGCATCCTAAGGAATTAATATCCAAGTGGCATATAGATACAAGGTATGTCCTACCATAAATCAAGACCCATGGGTGATATGTCTATGGTATCTAAATAAAATGAAGATCCATGGTATACCAACCAAGGAATACACTACCATTTAAATTCACATCACATTCCATTCATTAATTCACAAAAATTCACATCCCATGAGTATACCCACTCATATAAAAAACCATAAAACCATGAAATCAATTCAAGCAAGGAAGAAAATGTCAACACATGGAAAAGGAGGCATCACTATCTCTTAATTAATCAAATCAAGTCAATTTATTTATAACCAAGATTCCTCTAACTATGAAAGATCATATACTCACCCCTTGGGTGGTTCAATAAAGGTAAATCTCAAAAGAACACCACATGGGTGACCTTAGTTGGGAAAACAACCTCCAAAAAGTCTCAAAGAACTAGTGTGTATCCCTAACAGGTTCCATTATGTTCAATTTAATTATTCAATTCATTTTAGGGGCCACACTGGAAAGTTTGGTTAGTGGAGAAATAATAAAAAACTCTCTAAAGAATCAAACCACTCAAGAAAAGTATATACCACCTACCTCAGGTCCGTAGTAGAGTGCTTGTTTAGTATCGACTTTTGATTCAACTCAGATCAGGAGGAAAACAAAGAACGGATGAAGAACCTTGAAATATGGAAAATTATATTACACTTAAATAACTATTTTGATACCCATAAAAATTAATAATGAAACCAAAATAATGGATTACTCAGTAGTTCAAATCTAATGAGACTAACGACGCTCAATTCTGAGTTCATATGACAAAACGGGAGAAAAAAACTTCCCAAAAGCCTTTAAAGGAGTTCCAATGTGTGGTGTTATCCAACAAAGGAGGAGAAGAATATATTTTTAGGTTTTTAAAAAAATTTAAAAGGAATATGGTCATTTCCCTAAAATTTTCTAGGCCACATGTTTTGGTTTTTGGCCAAATCGTGTGCCCTCTACTGTGCTAAGGGGGCACCAACATTGTCACTGCGCACAGTTTGACTAACCATTCATAGACCATGTGATTCAGATATTTTAAAAATTGAATGTGATCCACACGGATGTGTGCCTCTATACACATGGTTTATTTAAAACATGAGGCCTATATCACCCCACTATCTAGCCTTACATGGTTAGTAACAACTGTGCAGCTTACCACATAGAGTTTCTACTAATCGTGCGGCCCGGTTGTTTTTCCCAAAAACTTGGGTTTTGGGCTCCAAACAAGCCCCAAACACCCCTGATACTACCATATCATCAAAGGGTATTTACATTAGGCTTTAAAAAATCATTTAAACCGAAAATAAAAAGATTCATACCTCATAAAAACCCATGATCTTATCTCCCACCTTAAAGAAATTTGTTCATGAATTTCCCTCTCAAGGGTGGTCAAGATTCTCCTGAGAATAAATCTGGAAAATAAGCATGTACATTAGCCTCTCTCTCACAAGTATCATCCTATAGATGGAAATGATACCATAGCACACATACTAGAGTAACTGACCATCCTTGGAGAACCTTCGTCCTCCCATCAATGATACAAATCAGATTCTCCTTGAAGGATACATCTACCTATAACTTCACCTACTCAAGATACCAAACATGATATGGGTCTAAATGATAACATCATAGATGAGATACATGGAATATGTCATGAATGAACCAGTAACTCTAAGGTAATTATGACTGATAGGATACCGACCCGACTCTCTCCAAAATCTTGAGCGGCCCGACATATCACGGTGAAATCTTACCTTGTCTCTTATTCCATCTGTGTCCCAACCTAGGTGAGATATGTAAAACACCTGATACCCGACCTCAAAATCTGGAGTTCATCGATGGAGATTGGTGTAATGTTTCTATTAAGGCTGTTACATATCCATTTACTTCCAGGTCAACTTGACCTACTCATAAGCCTCCTTCACAAGATGTGGTCCCAGTATAGCTACATCACCTACCTCTAACCAGCACAGGGGCGATTGACATGGCCTACCGTAAAAATACTTATAAGGTTCCATTTGTATAGTATTCTAGTATATATTGTTTTAGGAGAACTAAACTAGGGGTATATTCCTCTCCGAAGGGCCCCCAAAATCCAAGATGCATGCTCGCAACATGTCCTCAAGAACCTATATTGTATATTCTAAATAGCCATTGGTATGAGGGTGGTATGTTTTTATTAGAATCACTTATATACTTAGAAGCCTCTGTAAACTCTGCCATAAATGAGATGTAAACTGGGTGTCCCTATCTGAAACAATAGTATAGGGGACCTCATGAAGTCATATTATCTCATGGATATAAGACCTACCAGGACTATCAACATTGAAGGTCTCCTTGATCAGCAGGGAATGTGAAACCTTCGTGAGCTTGTCTACAAAAACCCACACAACATCACTACCTTTAGACGACCTCAAAAAACTAGTCACAAGATCCATCAAAACATCATCACATTTCCACTCAATAATAAGAAAATGGTATACAAGTCTAGCTGGTTACTGATGTTCCACCTTCACCCGTCGACAGGTGTAACACCTCATAACAAAACTACCTAACTCTCATTTCAACCCGGCCACAAAAACTAGTGACATAGATCACAATACATCTTGGTAACATTAGAATGCACTGCCCAAACTAATACATGAAACTCCCACATAAGCACCTCACATATTTCCACTAGAACCCAAACATGACCATGAATACGTAGGATCTCATCCTTACCTACGATTCAACCAGGAGGCGATTCCTCACCCACCACACTCTCCCGTAAGACTAAGAACTATAAATCTAAAAGCTATCTCATTCTTACTCTATCAATAAGAGTATAGATCACATCCAAACAAAAAATAATGTTTTTTCCCTAACCATCCTACACCTCTCAGAGAATCTCATAAAACAAAGACACAATCTGCCACTCACTACTGGCCTACTGAACTGCCTGTATCTGAGTCCTCCTACTCTATGAATCGGCCACTACATTTCCCTTTATAACTGTATAAGCAAGCTCGAAGTCAAAATATTATAAGCACTCAACCCACCTTAAATGCTTTAAATTCAGATCAATCTATGTAAATATGTATTTGAGTATTTTTTGGTCCATTTATACCACAAAATTCCCTCCTAGTAAATAATGTCTTCAATAGTGAAAAACATGAACAACTACAGCTAACTCGAGATTGTGCATCGGGTAGTTCCTCTCATGTGGCCTCAGCTGTTGAGATATGTATGCTCTGACTTTATCTCCCTACATCAGAACTGCTTCTATCCTGACACTTGATGCATCACAATACATCGTGTATCTCCTAACCTACTCTAGTGGAATCAGTACTTGTATTGAATTCAATCTTCCTTTTAACTCCTAAAAGTATGTCTCGCATGTATCTATCCATATAAACTTCACACACTTCTTAGTCAAGCCCATAAGTGGCACTGGTAGGTGTGGGAAGTACTGTACGAAATTCATATAATATCCATATAGCCCCAAGAAACTCCATATATCAAATATGTTCTTGGGATACTCCTAGGAAACTAAAGGTATCACCTTCTCTAGGTCTACTGATACTCTTGTCCCTGAGATAATATGACCTAGGAAGTGAATCTTATCCATCAAGTAGTGCCACTTTATGATATTAACATATAATTTATGCTCTATAAGTGTATCCAAAATGATCTCAATATATTTTTCATGGTCATGTAGATTATGATAATACACCAAGATATCATCCATGAAAACCACCACAAAAAAATCTAGATAACGATGGAAAAATCAGTTCATCAGTGCCATGAAAACAACTAGTGCGTCTGTGAGACCGAACGGTATAACCAAATACTCATATGGACCATAACTTATACAAAAAGTTGTTTGAGGTATATATGCAATTCGAACACGCACCTGATAATATCCAGATCTCAAATCAAATTTTAATAATGCCCAAGCTCCTCAAATCTGATCAAATAGGCCATCTATCAGGGGAAAGGGATACTAGTTCTTAATCATGAGTTTGTTCAATTTATAGTAATACACACATAGCCTAAGGGTACCATCCTCCTTTTTTAAGGAAAGTGCTAGTGATCCCCATAAAGAATAACTGGGTAATATAAACCCCTTTGCCTCCAAATTCTCTAGCTACCTCTTGAGATCTTGAAACTCCATAGTAGCCATCCTATAAAGAGGAATGGATACCAGTGTAGCTCTTGGAACAAGATTGATATAGAAATAAACCTCTCTCTTAGGAGGTAAACTAGAAAATTAATTTGGGAAGACATCCTTGAAACAACCAACCACTAGAGTAAATTACATCTAACACACTCCATGATTATCCAGATACAAAATAGTAATCTGGTATGTCTTCCCACCCAAATCACGATTTTGGGGTCTATATCAGCTTGCCTAAACATCAAATTCACCCCTTTTTACAAACACTCTACCCTCTTGTGTTTTGAAAGTCAACCTCCAATGATAAAAATAAACATAGACATGATAAGCTACTAGACAATCCATTTTGAGTATGATGTCGAACCCGGTAATCTTGAGGAAAAAATATTCCACACGAAATGACACCCACCAACCTCAAGGGCGAACTCCTTTCACTGATGTACATCCTCCGTTCTATTCCCCGATAGATTTTCAAGCATCGTAATACCTAAAGAAACTGAATCTCAAGCCCAAGACTCTCCACAATAGGTAAAAATATAAAACTATGTGATGCACCTGTGTTAAAAAGATAATATACAATATTAGAGGTTACTAAGATCATAAATCTCACCGTAGATGATCTGGAACCCTGCTCCTTGGGGGAAGGATGTAACATCTCAGGTTTTTATAGAATAATAAATTTTTATATCTATTAATTTTTATGAATAAGATATTAATTTTATCTTAAATGGGATGCTTTTTCTGATAGCATACTCGACACACAACAATGAGTTTCTCTGAAATCTTATGTTGCACACAACGTTGAGTTATACCAAAAAATAAAACAATAATAATACTATGGTAGTTAATGCCAAGCCGTTGTATTAGAAGGAATTAAAATATTATTACAAGTGTTTTTTTAATTTTTTTTACATTTATCCAATAAATTTTAGATGATTATAATGATAATTCATCCATTTTTAAGCATAAAATACTCCAATATTTTTAAAATGTCGTTTTACCGCCTTTTGATGGAAATATTTTTTTAAATATTTTTTCTATCACTTTTAAATGTTCTATTTGAAAAAATAATATTCTTATTTAGAAGTGGGACATCAAAATTTACTTTAGTTTAAATTTTGGTATTTTTCAAATAAAATTCATATTTTAATGAATACTGAAAAATGATGCATTTTAATTCAAAACTACCTTTTTATCTAATTTATTTATACAGTTATATTATCCTTTTAATTGGTTTTAAAGTGTAATTAGATTATGATTTTATTATTTAATCTAATTTTGTTTATTGGAAATAATTTTACATTGAAATTGGACATGAACACATGTCAATCTTTTGATAGTATTTAGTTCTTAAAAACTTAATTTCTGGTTTTAACAACCAAAATTAATTTTAAATTACTTTCTTCCAATTATGCATTTTAAATTTGAAAAAATGGATTCAAAATTTTAATCAGAAGATTCAAATTGTGTGAATAGGTACCTTTTTATTTTTGGACATTATGAATAATAACTTCAGTAATTATTTTTATTTACCATGGTTAAAGGGTAAATCAGGTAAATAAGGGTAAAAAATAATAATATAATAATATAAAACTACCCTAACATGTGTCTTAATCCTATTTTATGAGATATTTCCAACCATGAGCATCCTTGAGTCGAATTGTTGACCCCATGAAGCCACTTGGGTGTGATAATGGCCTTTTATAATATTTAATTTAAATAAAAGAGAAATATAACATAAATATGTATCTCCTAACTAAAAAAATTTTAATTTAGTTTATATAAATGATCTCTTGAACAATAAACATTAATTATAAATCTAAAAAAATTTCCTACATCAAGGTATTTTATTTATAATTTTTATACATTAATTAAATAAATTTATTTATGACACAATGATGATGTAGTGATTATATTATTAACGAAATATTTAAATAAATGATATTATAAATATTAAAATAAATGTAATTTGAAAGTTTTGATTCCATAAACTAATCTTATGTATTACTATGACATTTTATCTTTAAGTTAATTCTTTTTTTTGAAGCAATCAAGTTGTTATGAATTTAAGAAAAATCAATTTCTAAATAGTGTCAAAATTGACATAAATGAGTTTTTATAACAAATACTATTTTATGAAATGATATAATTGTCATAAAAATATGAGTTTTGTCCAAATGAATTAGATAATGTTAAAAATTTCATTAATTATCCACTTTATATTCTCTTAGTATTTTATATTAATTATGTCATGACCCCCTCCCCACAAAGTGTACCCCTCCTGGGCCGACAATGTGAGAAGGAAGATAATGACCCCCGAGTCCCACCTCCAGTAGGCCCCGGGTTGGCGACTAGCACCGAGGGTATAGTAAACACACAAATGGGAGGCATTACCCTCTAAGAGAACACATGCGTAAGATAGAGATAAGATAAAAACCAATCAACTCCAACTCAGAATTGAAATATAAAAGAAACCCAAGTACATATATGAAATGTCATGCAAAAGTACTACAACTGAAAGGGGAAACTAAAAGTACCCAAAATAAAGTAAAACGACAGCGACCACAAGCCCGAACAGCTCCTCCAACCACAAGCTAGTAGTTACCGGATTAATCTCTAACCTGCTCCAAGTGACCTGAAAAAAAAGTTTATATATACATAGGGTGAGTATAACAGTATACTCAGTAGGATCCTCCCCAACCCTCTCGTGAAAAAGTAAAGAAAGCATGCTAAAGCCTACTGAACAAAAAGTGAAACTAACTCGTCACCTAAATAGGTATACTAAGTTCCCAACCTCACCATGGCCACTCTCGCCAAGTAACGCATACAAGAATATAGCATATAATGAAAAATATCATGGGTACCCCGCTACTACTTCCCCACTGGTTTGCCGCTTTTCCCCAACGACATACGTCCTGTGCTCTCTCTCCAAAGGCTTGCCTGCAGACATCTGGGCTAAGCTCCACAATCTGCACCTCGTGCACCACAAAGGCTTGCCCACAGACACCTGAGCGAAGCACCACACCATCCTCACAACCAAAAGTAACCAGGTAAGTTTCGGGAGCCACCACAACCTGCATAACGTGTATCATACATCAGGTATTATACCTCAAGCCATTATAGACCATACACTGAGTAGGGATCCTCAAGCCATCACAGCCTATACACGTTACACCTATAGTAGTCCATAGGATACCATATCAAGAATATATGTGTGTGAAATAACCACAAGCCATTACAGACCTCTACACACACATATGGAGAAACTAATTGTTGTGTCTGTTGGCACATGTATCTACCAAGAGAGGAGAGAGGGGCCAAAGGGGGTAGTCAGCCATTCGACCTCCCATCAGAATGTTGGGGAAAAACACCCCCCCCAGGGCTTAGAATCCCCAAGGTGTCAGTTACCCTTACCGATAGGGTGGAGTAGCATATAGAAACATAAAAATTACACAATATATATAACTCACATCCACACTATGGGCATTACCTAGTCTTAGATACAACTTCAGCTAATGTATCTCAGACTCCAGGCTGCTACTTCTAAGACTATGTGTCCTATAAGCACACAAACATTTGAAGAGCTTTATTAGATTAATCCATTCTCATTTTATCAGTTCCACTGTACATTAATTAATTCTTTAAACATTAATTAACCATGAATAATTTATCATTTAAACTTCATTATCATCACACCCAAAAATAACTTCTCCTTTTGAGATTCACATCACCTTTAAATTCCAGTATCTCCCTCCCCGTGGATTATCACCATTTAATCAAACTTTCATTATAGAATTAATTTCCCATATTCCCAGGCATTCTAGAAAGTCATCCTATGCTACTAAAAACAAAGGGGGCTCAACATGGTGAGTAGATATACTAACCGTCGAGTCTTTGCCGCCTATAGAAAGAGAATAGACCCATTCTCCCTTGAGAGGCTAAAAAGGGAAAGCACGTGGCATACCCCTCATGTCTTCGCCTCCTTCAGAAGGAGGGTAAACAAGACCAGTTGCCTTGAGCAGTGGGGAAAAGTAAAGCAGATAAACAACCAAACAAAACCACCAACATCCAGCTGTCACATCCATCCCATACCATCATCCTTGGTGTCCTCCCCGACACCCACATGCATAAGCTGATGCATCTCGCCACCCTAGGAGTCATCCACTGCCATAACCACAAGTCCCCATGACTCCACATATCACAACATCCATCCGGGCTCACATCACAACACAAGCATCAAGAAAACACAACATCACATCAATGGGCTCTTGACCCTTTAACAATCAAGAGGGTAACTCAGAACCCTTCAAGAAATTCTCACACAATCTATTCTTTAATCCATATTGAATTAGAAGATTTATTATTTGTAGGTTCCAATTACGGGAGACCAAATCAGTAATCTATCACAATTAAATAACCATGCTTACTTCCCTAATTTTATTAACCTCAAATTAGAACAACTACAACAACGAAAATAACCAGATTCATTTTCATGCCTCTTTATCTTTAGCCAATTAATTAACAATTAATTCTGGCTTTATGTTCATGATCAATTTCCATCAAGAACAAACGACTAATCAAAGAAACCATAGATATCACTCTATATAGCAAAACATGAGGCAAACCGTTATCACAGTACAAAGCAACAACATGCGATCAACCAATTCTTTTAATCCGGTTCAAGTATTTAGTTAAGTCAATTTCATAGTGATCCAAAGGGCTAAATCATGAAAATTCTATGATTTCACATATACAATTAGAGAAGCCACGAATCCCCTACCTCGAAGAGTTCTTGACGTCCTTTATCCACACAAGGGGTCACAATTCTCCTCTCACGACAACTGCATCCACCAGAGGATGCCACGATACGACAATACCAACCAACCCCAAGAAAAATCCATTATAATCTTGGAAATTACATGATATAATTTGGAGGGGAGAAACAAGAGAAGATGATCCCCAAAGGAACGATGATAAAACATACATTATTAGGAAGATTGACCGACATAGCTCGGTTGCATCCAAAATAGAGCAGAACCAATTTGAGGATTAGGGTTTGATTGTGAAACTTCTATGGTAATGATTGAAAGGTTCTAGTGTCTCTTAGCTGAGAAAAAAGGGAAAGAACAAGGGATAATGATATTTGGTTCCTTTTTGAAGATTTAACAAGGCGACGGTTTAAGATCCGATTAATTCTCCATTAAAAACGGATCGCATTAACCCACGCGGTTTGACCAAGTAAAAACATCCTGAGCCATAGGAATAATTAATATAGGATTTATGGAATTTGAATCGGCCTTAAGAGTCCTTAAAATAAGGCTTTAAGTGTATTTTATGTCAAAGTAAATGTCAAAGGGGAGAAACTGTAGGAAGCTGGAAACACTGTTCACATACTCAAAATTTGGAAAAGGAAAGAAAAGGTCACCATTAGACCTCACCGTTCTAGAAACATTGTTCAAGTATACCGTTATAAGGTCACCATTAGAAGGTTACCATTCTGGAAACATTGTTCAAGTCTACCGTTATAAGGTCACCGTTAGAAGGTTACCGTTCTGGAAACACGGTTCAAGTCTACCATTATAAGGTCACTGTTAGAAGGTTACCGTTCTGGAAACACTGTTCAAGTCTACCATTATAAGGTCACTGTTAGAAGGTTACCATTCTGGAAACATTGTTCAAGTCTACCGTTATAAGGTCACCGTTAGAAGGTTACCGTTCTGGAAAAATTGTTCAAGTCTGCCGTTATAAGGTCACCGTTAGAAGGTTACCGTTCTGGAAACACTGTTCAAGTCTACCGTTATATGGTCACCGTTAGAAGGTTACCATTCTAGAAACACTATTCAAGTCTACCGTTATAAGGTCACCATTAGAAGGTTACCATTCTGGAAACACTGTTCAAGACCACCGTTATAAGTCCACCGATTGAAGCTCACCGATAGAAACACTGTTCACCGAACCTCACTGATAGAAACACTATTCGACTACCGATACTGTTCATAAAACTGGAAACACTGTTCACAGAACTAAAAATTTGGCAAAGTGTTGGGGATAAGTCACCTTGACCTCCCAGAACACCTCTAATACCACATTTTCAAAAAGTAATGGACCAGAGAGGTCCGGGCCATTACATCAGATACCTCTCAAAAAATTCTCATCCTCACGAATTCAAAACCAACCTAAAGAGGAAAAAAGAAACGGGGCCTGAACAACCACCCATCGAGATACCTATCAAAAGATAGAAAGCCACAAAAAGGAATAAAATAAGTTCATAAATAAAACATGAAAGGTCTAACCACAAAGGAAACATCATTACATGAAATGATTTAAACATTAAACAACTCTGGGTACTGAGCACGTATCTGTGACTCACGCTCCCAGGTACTCTCCTCCATGCCACCATGTCGCCACAAGACATGAACTAAGGGGATAGAACACCCACGCAACACCTTCTCCTTGCGGTCTTGGATCTCCACAGGTCGCTCCTCGAAAGTTGCATCATCATCAATATCGATCTCTCCCCAATCGATAACATGAGATTCATCATGAAGATAATGAAGAAGCTATGATACATGGAAAACATCATGTATCCGACTCATTTGAGGGGAAATTGCTACTCGATACGCGACAACTCCAACATGAGCTAACACCTTGAAAGGCCCAACAAACTGGGGAGAAAGCTTACTTCCATGACCAAACCTTCACTGCCCACGACGGGGAGTCACCTTCAGAAACACATGATCCCCAACATTAAACTCTAAGGGTTTCCTTCTTTGATCAGCATATGATTTCTGAAAATCTTGCACTGTCTTCATCCTCTCACGAATCACCCGAATCATCTCTGTTGTATTCTGCACTAGTTCTGGTCTGAGGATTGCTGACTCTCCGACCCTAATCCAGCACAATGGAGAACGGAAAGGCCGACCATACAGGGCTTCAAACGACACCATACCAATGGTGGAGTGAAAAATATTATTGTAAGCAAACTCCACCAAGGGTAGGTGCCTCATCCATGAAACTCCAAAGTCAAGAACACAAGAGCGCAACATGTCTTCAAGAGTCTGGATGGTTCGCTCTGTTTGACCATCCGTTTGAGGATGAAAAGCAGTGATAAGGCATAGCTGAGAACCAAAAGCATGTTGGAGACCCCTCCACACCCTGAAGGTAAAATATGGGTCTTTATAAGAAATGATCATCCTCGGGACTCCATGAAGTCTCACCACCTCCTCCAGATACTACCTCGACAAAACTTCCACTGAGCTCGACTCCTTGATCGCTATGAAGTGGGCCGATTTTGTTAAACGATCCACTACCACCCATATAGCATCATGTCCTCCCGGAGCTCGAGGTAAACCTGTAACAAAGTCTATTGAGATGTCCTCCCACTTCCACTGAGGGATATCTAATTGTTGGAGAATACCACCAAGAACACGGTGTTCGACCTTCACCTTCTAACAGACTAAACATCGAGATACACACTCTGCAACCGCATGATTCATCCCAGGACACCAAAACTAACTCCTCAAGGATTGATACATCTTTGTCACACCAGGATGTACTGCCAAGGGCGAACTATGGAACTCTCGGAGAACTGTCTCGCGCATCGCCAAGGGAACAAAAAGCATTCCATGATACAACACTCGATGTTGTTCATCCTCTGACCAACCATCAGGGGCCTCACCATAAACAACTCTATCTATCCAAACATCCACCTCTAGATCACCCAACTGAGACTCTTCCACCTTCTGTATCAGGGATGACTGCACCGTCATCTGGAAAATACAACCTCTACCTCTAACCTCTTCTATATCAAGATGAAAAGCTGATAGCTCTTCCATCATTCTCCATGAATCACCAGATTCATGCACAACATCATTACATGACTTTCGGCTCAGTGCATCAGCTAAAACATTCCCTTTTCTAGGTGTATATGATATTTAAAAGTCATATTCCTGCAAAAACTCCATCCACCGACGCTGCCTCAACTTCAAGTCACGTTGGGAGAAAACATACCTCAAACTCTTATGATCGGTGAAAACCACAAAGTGCTCACCAATGAGGTAATATCTCCACAACTTCAGAGCAAAAACCATGATTTCCAACTCAAGATAATGGGCAGTATAGTTGCGTTCATGGGGATGCAACTACCGAGACCCATAAGAAACAACTAACCTCTGCTGCATGAGAACACAGCCTAGCCCCCGATGTGAAGCATCATAGAAAACATCAAACTGGACTCCCTCCGCTGGAAGACAAAGGACTGAAGCACTTACCAACTTCTCCTTTAGATACTCTAAAGTTTCCTAACAGTGATCAATCCATATGAACGCTTGATCCTTCCTGGTCAAAGCTGTTAGAGGAGTCGCAACTCGGGAGAAATTGGCTACAAACCTCCTATAATAGCCTTCGAGACCAAGTAAACTTTGCACTTCTGACACGGTCTTGGGGGCTGCCCAAGACACCACTTCTTCTATCTTCGACGGATCCATAACTACTCCCTGTTGGGACACAACATGCCCCAAGAAACGAACTTCTCGAGCCCAAAACTCACACTTAGACAACTTCCCAAACAACTGATGTTGGCTAAGAACTCCAAAAACGACTCGTAGATGCTCTGCATGATCCTCTTTAGATGTGGAGTACACAAGGATGTCATTGATGAAAACCACAACAAACTTGTCCAGGAATTCACGGAACACAGCATTCATCAACCCCATGAAAACATCTGGAGCATTTGTCACGCCGAATGGAATTACAACAAATTCATAATGCCCATGACGACAACGAAAAGCATTCTTCAGGATATCCTCATTTTTTACATGCATCTGATGATATCCTGACTGCAAGTCGATCTTTGAGAACCAACTTGCACCCTTCAGTTGATCGAACAAGTCATCAATCCATGGGAGAGGATAGCGGTTATTTATTGTCACTTTGTTTAATCGACGATAATCGACGCACAACCGCAAACTACCGTCAGCCTTTTTCACAAACAAAACTGGCACACCCCACGGTGACACACTTGGCCGAACAAAACCGCTCTACAACAGACCATCAAGCTGAATACGTAGATCTCGTAACTCAGAAGGGGCCATCCTATATGGATACATAGAGATAGGAGACGCTCTTGGATGTAGCTTGATCCCAAACTCGATCTCTCATTGAGGGGGTAAGGCTACAACCTCTTCTGGAAAGACATCAGGGTACTCCTCTACGACCCTAGGAAACGACAATTGCTGAACCTCTGATGAACTCAGCATCATCTCAGCCATCATGGATGATAAGAATGGAACTCGTCTATGACCCATCCGAGGATCTCTCTCACCAACAAACACCACTTTTTCTCCATCTGCATCAAAGAAAATGACCTTCTTCCTGTAGAAATCCATAATAGCCTGCACCGAATACAACCAATCCATGCCAAGTATGACATCATATGGTTGTATTCGTAAACATAGGAAATCTACCCAAAAGTGGTGTTGCCCCAACACTAGATCACAGTCTCTACATACTTCAAACAATTCGGCTCGACCTCCAACTGGCGTAGTCAATGCCAAGGGAACTGGAAGCCTCTCTACCTCAAGTCCCAAAGCATGGACCAGGGTGGGTGATATGAAGGAGTGTGTTTCTCCTGAATCAAACAAGGCATACACCAAGGTAGAAAACAAGAAAAGGGTACCTCGAACGACATCTGGATAACCTGGGGATGGAAACGCTAGAGAATGAAGCTGACCAAAACCTCCTCCACGGCCTATCTGACCCTGATGACGACCACCACCATGGCCTCACTCTGCTCTCTGAGGACGGGGAGCATCATGGGGCTGTCCTCTGCCTGCTCCATCTACCCTCTGGTGATCTAAAGCTGGTGCAACCTGCTGCTGCTATCTCGGCTGGAACTGCCTCAACGGAGGAACCTGGAGTGGAGTGCCCGGTGCATGAAGACTGCTCTGAAAAGTCAGGCACTCCCGCTACTGATGACCACGACCACCACAAGAAAAACAAGTGCCTGATCCCTTGGCATAGGCCTGATAGTTGCTGCCTCTGGAGAAATGAGATGGGAAGGGCTGGAACCTACCCCCAGGTGAACAGAAACTCTTCTACCCTGAAAACCGGGATCCACAGACCACAACTTTTCTTAGGGAGGAATCATGACGATTCCCCTCTTGTGACGATACGGTCCTAGCCAAAGTCCTCTCAACAACCTCTGCCCTCGCCAGCACCTCAAGATATATCTTTAACATAAATGGGGTGACCTGGCGCTAGATCTTTGGACGTAAAGCCTCCTCGAAATGCCTCGCCCTGGCATCCTCATCTGGTAATAGGTCTGAATCATATCATAGAAGGTTCCTGAAATAAATTCCAAACTCTTGAAAACTAGAGCTCCCCTGTCGAAGGGTAAGAAGCTCCTGGCGACTGGACACCTTTGCAGTCGAAGAAAGAAACTCGAATTTAAACCTGTCTCAAAACTCCTCCCATGAGATCGCTGACTCCTCACGATCCCCGAGGAACAAGAACCACCACTACCTTGCTTCTCCACGCAGCATCGTCACAACCAAGGATACCCAGTGTTCCTTCCGAGCATGAATTGAACTGAAGCCTATCTTGACCTCCTCCAACCAGTCTTCTGTGACTGCATCTGAAACGGATCCCTCATACTTCTGTAGAATCTGGCACTAAAACTCTCGGAGTTTCTTCCTCCAACTGTCATTGTCGTCAACCTCTACCTGGCGACGATCTTCTGGAATAGCCTGCAGGACATCTTCTACGCAAACCTGACGAGGACGTCGACCTGAAGGCATACCTATAAAATAACAACTGTTAGAGATCCTAATCCTGGAATATGGAAGACTCAACATTAATAAATTAATTGTTTTGTTTTATTAATTTTAGGTTCACCTATCCCAAGGTTTACCCATTCAAACACAGGTGCAAAGAAGAATTATGCATGATCCTTTCCTAGGTCTCTACCCTGCAACCAGTATCACTTTGTTTAATAGCCATCGTAAACTTAAAGGTCTGTGAAACAGATCATAGGGGGCCCTAAACGCCTATGTCTCTGCCGGTCTCCAGTGTTTACCCCACTTTCTAAACATGAATGACATCATTTCCCTACCATCCCATGCAACCTCATCTATGCCTAACTCCAAACTCCATCCTATCCCTCAACCAGACCTCTAATACCACTCTGTCACGACCCCCTCCCCACAAAGTGTACCCCTCTTGGGCCGGCAATGTGAGAAGGAAGATAATGACCCCCGAGTCCCTCCTACAGTAGGCCCCGGGGTGGCGACAAGCACCGAGGGTATATTTAACACACAAATGGGAGGAATTATCCTCTAAGAGAACACATGCGAAAGAGAGAGATAAGATAGACACCAATCAACTCCAACTCAGAACTAAAATATAAAACAAACCCAAGTACATATATGAAATTTAATGCAAAAGTACAACAACTGGGGAAACTAAAAGTACCCAAAAGAAAGTAAAACGGTAGCGACCATAAGCCTGAACAGATCCTCCAACCACAAGCTAGTAGTAACCGGCTTGATCTCCAACCTGCTCCAAGTGACCTAAAAAAACAGTTTATATATACATAGGGTGAGTATAAGAGTATACTCAGTAGGATCCTTCCCAAGCCTCTCGTGAAAAAGTAAAGAAAGCATGATAAATCCTAGTGAACAACAAGTGAAACTAACTCATCACCTAAATAGGTATACTAAGTTCCCAACCTCACCATGGACACTCTCGCCATGTAACGCATACAAGAATATAGCATATAATGAAAAATATCAAGGGTACCCCGCTACTACTTCCCCACTAGTTTTCCAATTTTCCCCAATGACATACGTCCTGTGTATCTCTCTCTAAAAGATTGCCTGCAGACACCTGGGCTAAGCTCCACAATCTGCACCTCGTGCACCACAAAGGCTTGCCTGCAGACACCTGGGCGAATCACCACACCATCCTCACAACCAAAAGTAACCAGGTAAGTTCTGGGAGCCACCACAGCCCACATAACGTGTATCATACATCAGGTATTATACCTCAAGCCATTATATCCTATACATCGAGTAGGGATCCTCAAGCCATCACAACCTATACACGTTACACGTATAGTAGTCCATAGGATACCATATCCAGAATATATGTGTGTGAAATAACCACAAGCCATTACATCCCTCTACACACACATATGGGGAAAATAACTGTTGTGCCTGTTGGCACATGTATCTACCAAGAGAAGAGAGCGGGGCCAAAGGGGGTAGTCAGCCATTCGACCTCCCATCAGAATGTTGGGGAAAAACACCCCCCAGGGCTCAGAATCCCCAGGGTGTTAGTTTCCCTTACTGATAGGGTGGAGTAGCATATAGAAACATAAAAATTACACAATATATATAACTCACACCCACACTATGAGCATTACCTAGTCTTAAATACAACTGCAGCTAACGTCTCTCAGACTCCAGGCTGCTACTTCTAAGACTATGTGTCCTATAAGAATAGAAACATTTGAAGAGATTTATTAGATTAATCCATTCTCATTTTATCAGTTCCACTGTATGTTAATTAATTCTTTAAACATTAATTAACCATGAATAATTTATCATTAAACTTCATTAGCATCACAACAAAAAATAACTTCTCCTTTTAAGATTCACATCACCTTTAAATTCCAGTATCTCCCTCCCCGTGGATTATCACCATTTAATAAAACTTTCATTACAGAATTAATTTCCCATATTCTCAGGCATTCTAGAAAGGCATCATATGCTACTAAACACTAAGGGGGCTCAACACAGTGAGTAGATATACTACCCGTCGAGTCTTTTCCGCATATAGCAAGAGCATAGACCCATTATCCCTCGAGAGGCTAAACACAGAAAGAACGTGGCATACCCCACATGTCTTAACTTCCTTCAGAAGGAGGGTAAGCAAGACCAGCTGTCATGAGCAGTGGGGAAAAGTAAAGAAGATAAACAACCAAACAAAACCACCAACATACAGCTGTCACATCCATCCCATACCATCATCCTTGGTGTCCTCCCCGACACCCACATGCATAAGCTGATGCATCTCACCACCCTAGGCATCATCCACTGCCACAACCACAAGTCAATATGCCTCCAAATATCACAACATCCATCCGGGCCCACATCACAGCACAAGTATCAAGAAAACACAACATCACATCAATGGGCTCTTGACCCTTTAACAATCAAGAGGGTAACTCAGAACCCTTTAATAAATTCTCACACAATCTGTTCTTTAATCCATATTGAATTAGCAGATTTGTTATTCGTAGGTTCCAATTACGGGAGACCAAATCAGAAAGCTATCACAATTAAATAACCATGCTTACTTCCCTAATTTGATTAACCTCAAATTAGAAAAACTACAACAACGACAACAACCAGATTCATTTACATGCCTCTTTATCTTTAGACAATTAATTAACAATTAATTCCAGCTTTACGTTCATTATCAATTTCCATCAAGAACGAAAAACTAATCAAAGAAACCATAGATATCACTCTATCTAGCAAAACATGAGGCAAACCGTTATCACGGTACAAAGCAAAAACATTCGATCAACCAATTCTTTTAATCCGGTTCAAGTATTTAGTTTGGTCAATTTTATTGTGATCCAAAGGGATAAATCATGAAAATTCTACAATTTCACATATACAATTAGAGAAGCCACGAATACCCTACCTCGAAGAGTTCTTGACATCCTTTATCCACACAACGGGTCACAATTCTCCTCTCACGACAATTGCATCCACCGGAGGATGCCATGGTACGACAGTACCAACCAACCCCAAGAAAAACCCATTAGAATCTTGGAAATTGCATGATATAATTTGGAGGGGAGAAACAAGAGAATATGATCCCCAAAGGAACGACGACAAAACATACCTTATTGGGAAGATTGACCGACACAGCTCGGTTGCATCCAAAATATAGCGGAACCAATCAGAGGATTAGGGTGTCACGAACTGTCCTCAGGGCCCGTGCCGTGACTACCCCAAGCCCACCTTCCATAGGCCAGGGGCTGGCGACTAGCACCAAAGGCGTAAAATCCCGATAACTAGGAAGGCATTGCCTTTATAAAAGAAAACAAGCACCACAGAGTACAAGCAGAAGAAGTAAACACTAAGTAAAAATTGAGTACAACAGTAAGTGCGGAAAGTAAAAAGGGGCCAGAAATACAAGCCCAACTGTAAAGTACAACTCGAAAGGGAAAACAACAACTGAAAAGTAAAGCTGCTACGCCGAGCTGTCCACTGGAAATCCCACCTGAAGGGTGGGTACAGATAGCTTCTCTGCTCCTCAGGTCCCACCGTCCGCTCCGAGTATGTCTCGCCCAGTAGTCCACCACCGGGTACCGCCTCGTCGTCACGTCCACCTCTGGGTACCACCTCGTCGTGAGTTCCTCCTCCGGGTACCATCTCTTCGTATAGTCCACCTCCAGGTACTGTCCAGTCCTCGAACACTCGGCTTCTGTCAGCACTGCCCGTCGTCTGCAACCAACACAACGAGGTGCGGGCATAGCCCGTGCAGGGGTGAGTATAACGATACTCAGTAGGGACCCCGAGACCCTCAAGGTCTCACTAAACCAACAAGGATAACCACAAAGAAGATCTCAACAGATAACCTCTACTTAGATATATGCCCATACATATTCCTAAGTTATCAAGTAACCCATCTCAATCATGAGGAAACACAAGGATTGTGAAATCAACGGATAACCACTACCCGGGTATATGCCCATACATATACCTAAGTTAGCAAGTGACCCATCTCAATCATGAGGTAAACACAGGGTCAAAAGTCTCAGCTCAAACAAGGATTTTCATTATCGAAACCGTAACTGCTGAACAGCTCCGTCTCTGGAGTGTACAGTGGTCCTGTCATGACTCCGAGGTACTGCTCACTAACCCAAGACTGCTGAAGAACTCCACCCATCGAGTACTACGGGCCAGCTGCTACAACCAAGCGCTCCCTACAACCAAGCGCACCTCTATCATGGGTCTGCCGCTACAACCAAGCGCTCCCATGTGCCGCTACAACCAAGCGCACCTCTGTCGTGGGTATGCCGCTACAACCAAGCGCAACTCTGTCGTGGGTCTGCCGATACAACCAAGCTCAACTTTGTCGTGGGTCTGCCGCTACAACCAAGCGCTCCCATGTGCCGCTACAACCAAGCGCACCTCTGTCGTGGGTATGCCGCTACAACCAAGCGCTCCCATGTGCCGCTACAACCAAGCGCAACTCTGTCGTGGGTCTGCCGCTACAACCAAGCGCTCCCATGTGCCGCTACAACCAAGCGCACCTCTGTAACACTCCGAGTCGTTCGATCAGCAGTCGTCGGGTCTCAGCCAGCTACACGGTCTCCGTACTCCGCACGCTCGTCACTGGGAGGGTCCGCTCCACGAGCTACAGGTCGATACTCCAAGTATCTCAAAGTCCCATGAAGAATTATCTCAAAGTACCGCCACGTCATAGGGGTCTCAACGCAATAGACGGCGCGTCAATCGGACGCCCGGTCTGTGAGTTATTAGCCTTTTCGTCCCAGGGGCCCGGTTGGTTTCGTGAGCAAACCAAACCCGGACGTATCTCAAATGTACCCCGAACTCTCATAGGGTAAACTCATAGGGACCGTTTCTCAGCGCGATCACCAACGCCACTGACGGTTTGTCAAACGGACGTTCTGTCAGAAAGATATCAGCTTTTCCGTTCCAGGGGCCCGGTTGGATTTCGGTGCGATCCAACTCGGCCACTATCCATCTGCATCCAAAACTCGGGCGGAGGATGCCAAAAGTTCCGTATCGTCAATAGGAACTCAACGCAATAGACGGCGCGTCAATCGGACGCCCGGTCTGAGAGTTATTGGCTTTTTCGTCTCACACTCACCTTGGGAAACTTCCCAGGAGGTCACCCATCCCGATCACTACTCTAGGCCAAGCACGCTTAACTACGGAGTTTTAACCACGTAGGCTCCCGAAAAGGAAGGTGCACCTTGAGTATAGTATACCGAAACGACCGTCTCGATCCAAGGATCGCGTTGCCGCTAACGACGAGTCGTTTGGAGACCCGTAGCCCAAGATACAGGCATTTGACCAAACCACTCGGTAACGGGGGTTTCGGGCCCGGGCCGTCCCGGCCCGAGACCCCCCGGATGGCCCGAACCGGGTCGACCCGCCCCGGACGGGGTCGACCCGGCCCGGCCCGGCGAACCGGCCAGGCGCGCCGGTTCGGCGCAAGGCAGGGCGCTGGGCGCGCTGCCAGCTTGGCCGAAGGCCGAGCTTGCTGGAAACGGGGGGCCGCCTGCCCCCCCCCCCTTTTGTGAAACCGACCCCCCTCATAATGGGGGGCCAAATAACTGCCCGGGGGAATTAAATTCCCCCGGTTTCCACCAACCCAGCCGGCCCGACCTGGCCGGCCGGCTTCTTGTCAACAGGACCGGCAAGGGCCGGTCCTCTTTCGTCTTCCGGCACCGGCGGCCCGGCTGGCCGCCGGTCATCACGATCCGCCGCGGCCCGGAACCGGCTGCGGCCTTCGTCATCCGGCGCGGTGCGAGGGCACCGCGCCCCTCCGCCGCGGCCCCGCTCCGGCCGCGGCGTCTTCGGTTTCCTTCGATGCGGCGCGACGGCGTCGTGTTCATGATAATTCTTTCCACGGCACGGCGCGACGACGCCGTGCAATAATTTCCGTGTGATTCCTGCGTGGTGCGACGGCACCACGCTATCTCGTTTCATCCGCAAGAAACATTCCAGAACAAAGGAGGGGGTTTCGGCCGTGTTTGTGCGGTCCGGTCCCCCTCTCGTTAGACGATAAGACTTAAACGTTCATCCTCAAGTTTGTCATGCTAGAACCAAGAACGGAAAATAATTAAATAAAGCAACAACAAACCCCTACCTCGCTTTTCGTTATGTGTTGACGAAGTCGCGGAAAGGCGGCGGCGATTCGTCGACATCGGAAAAGAGAAGCCGTTGACGACGTCGACGTTCTTCGTGAAAGGCGCTCCCTTCTTTATTCCGGAAGGAGTGGGAAGGAGGCATCCAAGAAGGTATCGACGTTGGAAACTTCACGTTATTCTTTGGAAAAGGCATTTTTTGTCGAGAAGACGTTGTTCCATGTTTGGAGATGTCCTTCGTGTTCTTCGTCGAGGGTGGAATTCTCTTCAATCCTTCCATGACTCTATCACAAAGATTTAGCCAACCCCAAACAATAAAACAACACAACCTTATTATAGTGTTAGCTTAATGAATTCAAAATAATTCAAATTCATTAAGTTACATCCTTCATTAATGGGTGGAGAGGCTCCAAAATTAATGAAGGTGGAAGTGAAGAGTCACATTTAATTGGGGGGGGGGGGTTCAAGGGAGTTAAGGAGTTTAAGGAGTTAGGAATTTGAGGGGTTTTGGCACATTAAGTGCAAGGGAGTTTAAAGGGGGTAGAAGAGAGTTAAGGGGAAGGTGAAGGGTTGGGGCTCGTGTGGGCCCCACCTCACCTTAATCCTCACTTGGTTAGTTAGGAACTTGTGATTCCACCCCAACTTCCACACTTAGGATATAACCACTTAAGAAGATAAATAAAATTTGTAACACAAATTTTATTTTTCTTTACACTTAAACCACAACCTTTATAAAAAAACTGCTCCCAAGCAAACACAACTCCAAGAAAGGCATTCCTAAGCAAAAACCGGCTCTACGGTTCCATCGGTGCCCTCAGAATTTGATTCCGGGCACCGGTTCAAAAGTTAGAAATTCCCGCTCGTTCGTTCACTGAACGTACCCGAGCCAAACTTCGGAAATTGATTCTGGGCACACCGGGCCTCAGAATCAGGCGCTGTCAGAAACTGTGTTCTTGTAAAATTCCAAAGAAAATTAAGAAAAAAATTTCCTTGAAATTTCCGGGTCTTTACATTACTCCCACCTCAGGGATTTACGTCCCCGTAAAGCTTCATCACAAACTAGGGTCACAAAAGCGGTACAGAGCACGCATCTGAGCCTTCCGCTCCCATGTGCTCACCTAGAGGTTCCCGTACTGTCAAAGGAAGTGCACCCAAGGAATCGATCATCCTCGTAGGATCTGCTCCTGTCTATTCTTGATCCCCACTAGAACCTCCGTGCATGTCGCTCTATCATCGACGTCCAACTCCCTGAGGTCGATGATGTGTGAAGGATCAAGCACGTATCTCCTCAATTGAGTTACGTGAAAGTCATCGTGCACCTGGTGCAACTGAGGTGGATGGGTCAAGCGATAAACCACCTCGCCTACCCTGCTGGGGACCTAGAAAGGTCTATTGAACCTCAGAGATCTCTTGCCGCCTCAGCTAAATCTCCGTAAACCTCGTCGAGGTGAGACCTGTATAAGAACGTGGTTGCCATCCTCGAACTCTAAAGGTCTCCCTTTTTAGGTTAGAACTGAAACTCAAAACTCCTGCTGCCACGAGGGTAAGGTTGGCCGACCCAAGAATGATCGGCTGCACCCTCCCATGCACGAGTTTATCTTGTGCTTCCAGGGTTTCCTTTTCACCGACCAAGGAAAACCCATCCCAACGTTTGCCTAATACCGTCAATTTGAGTATGAACAGTGATTGCCAAATACATACTCAAACTAACGTCGTAAGGCCTCGACGCTGCCACCAAGAGGTCCTAACCGAGACTCTCGCCTCAAGGGTCAGATCACACCGTCGGCGTAAGTGTGACTATCGAGTCTCCTCCCAAAGGTATCTCCAGACGTGAGGGTCAAGTCAACGGCTTAACCAGAATCTCTAGGTCTGGGACTAGATTCATGGAAGGAAGGGATGATTCGTTTCGATGCCTGTGGCTACGGCAGCTAGTAGAAGATAAATTCCGCACTTCGAATCATCCTTAGAGCCCCTTTTTGGTCGCACTCCATGAACGCAAGCAGCTACCCTCTTTCCCTGCTCTCCAACTCCCTGAGTCTAGCGGGGACTACAAAGGTGGGTGATGGTAACATGTTGAAATGTACACCACCACGAGCTGCTCTCCAAGCTCTGCCTCCATGTCTGCTGCTCTGCAGATTCATCTGTCCTTAACATTTCCTCTTCTTGAAACATTTTACATGCCCAAGTCTCCGAGACTGGTGTCAGTTTCCTGCTTTCCAAACTTCTAACATTCTCTGGCTGTATTCGATCAGCAAAGAATTCTCAACCACAAAGGTTCCTTCTAGCACTCTAGCCTAAGTAGAAATGCATAGAGAAAAGGTGCTGGCTCGGAAGCCCTTAAACATACCATGCTCAGAGGTCCGACCTCTATTGCACTGATTGAAACGCTTCCATCGAGTACCTGATATGTTCGGTACGCCTCAATGAATTCTCAGCTATCAACACGTCGTCCCGCCGAAACTGTAAAAGTTCTAGAAAATTCTCGGCCACCTCCTCAAGCCAGTCCTCAGCCGCCTATGAGTCAGGTTCACCTCGGAACATGAGGGTATCTGAAGTTAGAACACATGTAAGGCAGTAAACTTACATGTGTCACCTACCGGTACCGCCGGTTGTAACTGCTGACCAACAGGTAGTGATGTATAGCTGACACACTACCCAAAGGCACTATCTCAGGCATCGGTTCACGTACCGAAGCCTCATCACTATGCGGACCACCCTCATGGTCATTCACTGGAAAACACTAGTGGCCAAGTCCACCATCCACTCTACTGATGTCTCAGCTAGGCGAAAAACTCTAGCAATCGCCTCCAGCCACTGCTCTGCTGTCTGGAAATCTGCCTCGCCTTGTAACTTCTGAGGCCTCTACTGCTGGAACTCATGCAATGCGCTCCGCCATCATGCACAGTTTGCTAGTATAGCCGTTGGCATCTGCTGCCCAACAGGTGGTGATGTACTGGTACACCACCCGAGGGGTGCCAACATAGTAAAAAGGGCCCTGCACCAGAGCCTCGTCGCTCGGTGAGCCGTCATCGAGTACTCTCTCGGAACTCCAACTGACTGTCTGCGTGGAGACATCCTGAACAGATGCGACACAGTCAACGTCTTATACCTGGTGAGATGACCTGGTTTGAGCTGACTTTAAAACTTTGGAAACACACACGCAATCAGTAATTTTGTGTACAAAGTCGGAAATCAGTATTCAGGGTCCTGGTGTACGGATACGTCGGCCGCCGCACCAACACTGGACTCCCTGAACTGAAAACCACACTCGGTACCCTTAACACTATTGCTTCACAGAAAGAAACATCAGAGTTATAAGTTCTGCGGTAGAACCGAACTCCTCTGATACCAATTTGTCACGACCCGTCCTCGGGGCCCGTGCCGTGACTACCCCAAGCCCGCCTTCCATAGGCCAGGGGCTGGCGACTAGCACCAAAGGCGTAAAATCCCGATAACTAGGAAGGCATTGCCTTTATAAAAGAAAACAAGCACCACATAGTACAAGCGGAATAAGTAAACACTAAGTAAAAACTGAGTACAACAGTAAGTGCGGAAAGTAAAAAGGGGCCAGAAATACAAGCCCAATTGTAAAGTACAACTCGAAAGGGAAAACAGCAAATGAAAAGTAAAGCTGCTACGCCGAGCTGTCCACTGGAAATCCCACCTGAAGGGTGGGTACAGATAGCTTCTCTGCTCCTCAGGTCCCACCGTCCGCTCCGAGTATGTCTCGCCCAGTAGTCCACCACCGGGTACCGCCTCGTCGTCCCGTCCACCTCTGGGTACCGCCTCGTCGTGAGTTCCTCCTCCGGGTACCATCTCTTCGTATAGTCCACCTCCAGGTACTGTCCAGTCCTCGAACACTCGGCTTCTGTCAGCACTGCCCGTCGTCTGCAACCAACACAACGAGGTGCGGGCATAGCCCGTGCAGGGGTGAGTATAACGATACTCAGTAGGGACCCCGAGACCCTCAAGGTCTCACTAAACCAACAAGGATAACCACAAAGAAGATCTCAACAGATAACCTCTACTTAGATATATGCCCATATATATTCCTAAGTTATCAAGTAACCCATCTCGATCATGAGGAAACACAAGGATTGTGAAATCAACGGATAACCACTACCCGGGTATATGCCCATACATATACCTAAGTTAGAAAGTGACCCATCTCAATCATGAGGTAAACACAGGGTCAAAAGTCTCAGCTCAAACCAGGATTTTCATTATCGAAATCGTAACTACTGAAGAGCTCCGTCTCTGGAGTGTACAGTGGTCCTGTCACGACTCCGAGGTACTGCTCACTAACCCAAGACTACTGAAGAACTCCACCCATCGAGTACTGCGGGCCAGCTGCTACAACCAAGCGCTCCCATGTGCCGCTACAACCAAGCGCACCTCTGTCGTGGGTCTGCCGCTACAACCAAGCGCTCCCATGTGCCGCTACAACCAAGCGCACCTCTGTCGTGGGTATGCCGCTACAACCAAGCGCAACTCTGTCGTGGGTCTGCCGCTACAACCAAGCGCAACTCTGTCGTGGGTCTTCCGCTACAACCAAGCGCTCCCATGTGCCGCTACAACCAAGCGCACCTCTGTCATGGGTATGCCGCTACAACCAAGCGCTCCCATGTGCCGCTACAACCAAGCGCAACTCTGTCGTGGGTCTGCCGCTACAACCAAGCGCTCCCATGTGCCGCTACAACCAAGCGCACCTCTGTAACACTCCGAGTCGTTCGATCAGCAGTCGTCGGGTCTCAGCCAGCTACACGGTCTCCGTACTCCGCACGCTCGTCACTGGGAGGGTCCTCTCCACGAGCTACAGGTCGATACTCCAAGTATCTCAAAGTCCCATGAAGAATTATCTCAAAGTACCGCCACGTCATAGGGGTCTCAACGCAACAGACGGCGCGTCAATCGGACGCCCGGTCTGTGAGTTATTAGCCTTTTCGTCCCAGGGGCCCGGTTGGTTTCGTGAGCAAACCAAACCCGGCCGTATCTCAAATGTACCCCGAACTCTCATAGGGTAAACTCATAGGGACCGTTTCTCAGCGCGATCACCAACGCCGCTGACGGTTCGTCAAACGGACGTTCTGTCCGAAAGATATCAGCTTTTCCGTTCTAGGGGCCCGGTTGGATTTCGGTGCGATCCAACCCGGCCACTATCCATCTGCATCCAAAACTCGGGCGGAGGATGCCAAAAGTTCCGTATCGTCAACAAGAACTCAACGCAACAGACGGCGCGTCAATCGGACACCCGGTCTGAGAGTTATTGGCTTTTTCGTCTCACACTCACCTTGGGAAACTTCCCAGGAAGTCACCCATCCCGATCACTACTCTAGGCCAAGCACGCTTAACTACGGAGTTTTAACCACGTAGGCTCCCGAAAAGGAAGGTACACCTTGAGTATAGTATACCGAAACGACCGTCTCGATCCAAGGATCGCGTTGCCGCTAACGACGAGTCGTTTGGAGGCCCGTAGCCCAAGATACGGGCATTTGACCAAACCGCTCGGTAACGGGGGTTTCGGGCCCGGGCCGTCCCGGCCCGAGACCCCCCGGATGGCCCGAACCGGGTCGACCCGCCCCGGACGGGGTCGACCCGGCCCATCACAGCCCGGCCCGGCCCGGCGCGGCCCGGCCCGGCGCGGCGAACCGGCCAGGCGCGCCGGTTCGGCGCAAGGCAGTGCGCTGGGCGTGCTGCCAGCTTGGCTGAAGACCGAGCTTGCTGGAAACGGGGGGCCGCCTGCCCCCCCCCCCCCCCCTTTTGTGAAACCGGCCCCCCTCATAATGGGGGGCCAAATAACTGCCCGGGGGAATTAAATTCCCCCGGTTTCCACCAACCCAGCTGGCCCGACCTGGCCGGCCGGCTTCTTGTCAACAGGACCGGAAAGGGCCGTTCCTCTTCCGTCTTCCGGCACCGGCGGCCCGGCTGGCCGCCGGTCATCACGATCCGCCGCGGCCCGGAACCGGCTGCGGCCTTCGTCATTCGGCGCGGTGCGAGGGCACCGCGCCCCTCCGCCGCGGCCCCGCTCCGGCCGCGGCGTCTTCGGTTTCCTTCGACGCGGCGCGACGGCGTCGTGTTCATGATAATTCTTTCCACGGCGCGGCGCGATGACGCCGCGCAATAATTTCCGTGTGATTACCGCGTGGTGCGACGGCACCACGCTATCTCGTTTCATCCGCAAGAAACATTCAAGAACAAAGGAGGGGGTTTCGGCCATGTTTGTGCGGTCCGGTCCCCCTCTCGTTAGATGATAAGACTTAAACGTCCATCCTCAAGTTTGTCATGCTAGAACCAAGAACGGAAAATAATTAAATAAAGCAACAACAAACCCCTACCTCGCTTTTCGTTATGTGTTGACGAAGTCGCGGAAAGGCGGCGGCGATTCGTCGACATCGGAAAAGAGAAGCCGTTGACGACGTCGGCGTTCTTCGTGAAAGGCGCTCCCTTCTTTATTCCGGAAGGAGTGGGAAGGAGGCATCCCAGAAGGGATCGACGTTGGAAACTTCACGTTCTTCTTTGGAAAAAGGCATTCTTCGTCGAGAAGACGTTGTTCCATGTTTGGAGATGTCCTTCGTGTTCTTCGTCGAGGGTGGAATTCTCTTCAATCCTTCCATGACTCTATCACAAAGATTTAGCCAACCCCAAACAATAAAACAACACACCTTATTATAGTGTTAGCTTAATGAATTCAAAATAATTCAAATTCATTAAGTTACATCCTTCATTAATGGGTGGAGAGGCTCCAAAATTAATGAAGGTGGAAGTGAAGAGTCACATTTAATTGGGGGGGGGGGGGGGTTCAAGGGAGTTAAGGAGTTTAAGGAGTTAGGAATTTGAGGGGTTTTGGCACATTAAGTGCAAGGGAGTTTAAAGGGGGTAGAAGAGAGTTAAGGGGAAGGTGAAGGGTTGGGGCTCGTGTGGGCCCCACCTCACCTTAATCCTCACTTGGTTAGTTAGGAACTTGTGATTCCACCCCAACTTCCACACTTAGGATATAACCACTTAAGAAGATAAATAAAATTTGTAACACAAATTTTATTTTTCTTTACACTTAAACCACAACCTTAATAAACAACTGCTCCCAAGCAAACGCAACTCCAGGAAAGGAATTCCTAAGCAAAAACCGGCGCTACGGTTCCATCGGTGCCCTCAGAATTTTATTCCGGGCACCGGTTCAAAAGTTAGAAATTCCCGCTCGTTCGTTCACTGAACGTACCCGAGCCAAACTTCGGAAATTGATTCTGGGCACACCGGGCCTCAGAATCAGGCGCTGTCAGAAACTGTGTTCTTGTAAAATTCCAAAGAAAATTAAGAAAAAAATTTCCTTGAAATTTCCGGGTCTTTAAATAGGGTTTGATTGTGAAACTCCTACAGGAATGATTGAATGGTTCTAGTGTCTCTTAGCTGAGAAAAAAGGGAAAGAACAAGGGAGAATGATATTTGGTTCCGTTTTGAAGATTTAACGAGGCGATGGTTTAAGATCCGGTTAATTCTCCATTAAAAACAGATCGCATTAACCCACGCGATTTGACCAAGTAAAAACATCCTGAGCCATAGGAATAATTAATATAGGATTTATGGAATTTGAATCGTCCTTAAGAGTCCTTAAAATAAGGCTTTAAATGTATTTTACGTCAAAGGAAACATCAAAGGGGAGAAACTGTAGGAAGCTGGAAACACTGTTTACATACTCAAAATTTGGCAAAGGAAAGAAAAGGTCACCGTTAGACCTCACCGTTCTGGAAACACTGTTCAAGTCTACTGTTATAAGGTCACCATTAGAAGGTTACTGTTCTA
Organism: Viscum album; assembly: GCA_963277665.1. Classification (NCBI taxonomy): domain Eukaryota; kingdom Viridiplantae; phylum Streptophyta; class Magnoliopsida; order Santalales; family Viscaceae; genus Viscum; species Viscum album. The sequence goes on along the minus strand of OY728139.1, from coordinate 669,565,617 downwards.
GAAACACTGTTCAAGTCTACCATTATAAGGTCACCGTTAGAAGGTTACCGTTCTGGAAACACTATTCAAGTCTACCGTTATAAGGTCACCGTTAGAAGGTTACCGTTCTGGAAACACTATTCAAGTCTACCGTTATAAGGTCACCATTAGAAGGTTACCGTTCTGAAAACACTTTTCAAGTCTATCATTATAAGGTCACCGTTAGAAGGTTACCATTATGGAAACACTGTTCAAGTATACCGTTATAAGGTCACCGTTAGAAGGTTACCGTTCTGGAAACACTGTTCAAGTATACCGTTATAAGGTCACCGTTAGAAGGTTACCGTTCTGGAAACACTTTTCAAGTCCACTGTTAGAAGTACACCGATAGAACCTCACCGATAGAAACACTATTCACCTACCGATACTGTTCATAAAACTGGAAACACTGTTCACAGAACTGGAAATTTGGAAAAGTGTTGGGGATAAGTCACCTTGACCTCCCGGAACACCTCCAACACCACATTTTCACAAAGTAATAGACCAGAGAGGTTTGGGCCATTAAAAATTATACTAACCATATAGTGTAAAAATACAAGAAAACATGTTAAGAGTTAATTTATTTAACTAAGGGTTAAAGCTAACAAATAAGGTTACTTTTGTGACCTAAAATTGTCTGAAACCTATTGTATGATAGTAGTTTGACACATAAAAATATTATAATTGAAATTTATCACTTTTTAAATATTATAATTCGAAAATATATTTATAAAAAAATAATATTTCAAGACTTTTCTAAAGTGCTCCTCCTCCCTCTTATAAAAGGCCACAACCTCTACCCACTTACTCACACCTATCAAGCCCCTTCGCTCATCCAAATTCTGCTAAAATAATCTCTCAACATCCCTACATTACTCTTAGAATCATTACCTTGGGAATAATTCAATTAAATAAAGCCTTTTGGCTAAAATCAAAAGGAGTTACCCAATTTAGAGGAAGATAAAGAACAAATCAGACAAATCAGACTCAAGGTAAGTGACTTCATCTCAGTATCATTTCTTTGGGTAATATATTGATGTTATGAACCTTTATTTTCCTATAAGGTGTATATACAACCCTTTGAATCATTATATCATTAATTAATATATTCTCATGATATTTAATGTTTTGTATAATGTAATTCCTTAATGATATGTATTCAAGTGTTTCTTATGTGGTAAGGGAAAATTTCACCATTCTCTTTTACTCAAAGACTTATTTTATATTATGTATTTTAATTTCCATTTTCTTATGTTGGGGTATGTTCTTATATATGCTAATTTATATCCATTTTATGTCCAACTTATCATAGACCTTTTTCACTCTCGTCAATAATTTTTTTGAATTTTTAAGTGATGTTGTTAGGTTGCCAAATTTTCATAAGGGAAATCTTAACTCAATCTCCATTCATTTTGTTAAATATCAACTTCATTGGTTTTGTTTTTTTAAAGAATATGTGTGAATTTTATCTTATTATTTTACACTTAATATCCACTTATATTGGGTGTATTTTTTTATTTTCACACATAATAATGTCATTGATTTATCCTTAATCTAATGATACAATCTTTTTAAGGGACTTCATATTAATATCCTTTATTTGGGGAATATCTTTATGTTATGCACCTTTATTTTCCTATAAGGTATATATAAAACCCTTTGACTCATTATATCATGAATTAGTGTATTCTCATGATATTTAAAGTTTTTTATAATGTAATTATTTATTGATATGTATTCAAGTGTTTCTAATGTGGTAAGGGAATTATCAACTTCTCTTTCCTTTCAAGTTCTCTTTTATGTGGTGTATCTTTCAAATTTCCATAAAATGTTCTTATTTACATTTTATTCGGTATATATACTTTGTTTTGAGTCATTTATTGATGGGATACCATTTTAAACTCTCTTTTTAATATTTTCTAAAACCTTGTTTCATAGCCGTTATGCTGCAGAATTTTCGTCTCAAAATCTATCTCTTTTTCTAAAGAAATTATTTTATTTTGTTTATGTGATTACCCAAACAACATTCATTTTCATGGGTATTCATTATGACATAAAAATTATTTATTTTATCGTATAATTGACATAAATTAAACCCTCATTACCTTTCCATGGGTTATAAATGACATAATGATATTTTTAAGCAATTTTTAAAATGCCATGATTTTGATATGAAACCAATTTATTTTGATCTCTATGGGTTATTTATGAAATTTTTTATTATGATATATGTAGATCATATTAAAATAATAAAATATTAAGGGTTAACCCATATTTTTCTCCAATTCATTGGATAAATAAATTAATCTCAAGAGATGACAAGTTTTACAATACCTTGTTGAATAGCTGTGGTAATTTTTATGATACCTTGGTGAATAACCTTGGTAATTTTTATGACACCTTGGGGATAGACCTTGGTGATATTACACCTTGCGTATTAAACTTGGTGATATGCTTATTAATTTCTAAATTAAATTTTTTAGCCACATTTTCAAGATATGATCTAAGTTCTTATTATTATGATATTTCTCTTTCTCACACCTTTATTAAATTCCTCATGTTATTATTTATATCTCTCAAGATCACATGTAAACTGTTTCCCTTGTTTTCCCTTACTAATATTTTTGTTCTCATCCAAATTTTTTAAATGTTTTTCATAGGTCTTAAGATTGGTAAGAACAAATAATATGCTATGATTAAAGTTGTTGAATATTTGACTTGAAAAGAAATTATATCTCATTTGAATAGTTTTTGTTTTATGAGAAAAAATAGATGGCGTGTAGACTTATCTACTTTGTAATATTGAATTTTTATGTGGTATTTTTTTCCTAATTCTCTAAAACTCTGTACCTAAATTATCTTTTGGATGTAAGGAAAATAAATTCTAGTCAAAATTCACTAGAATAAGTTATGTTTAAGGTAGGGTCCTTATAGTTGGTATTAGAGCAGGGTTTAGACAACTTTGGAGATTATAATGTTTTATTAAGGGTTAGGGATATCATCATGGGTTTATAATTCTAAGTTAGATCATAAGTTAAATTCCTTAGAAACCCATTTTTAGGCTTTAGGATCTGAAATATTAAGGTGACTAATTGTATTTTTGAGACATTCACCTTTGAGGAAATTATGGGTTATTAATTTTTGTGTTGAAAATGCGAGGTATGGGATAAAATTTGAGGTTAAAATATTTTATGGTTATTTTTTAAGATTTTATCTCATTTTTTGGAATATTATAAAATTATATAGTTTTTGAAAAATGACAACACGTAGACCGTGTGAAAACACATCGCGACGGACAAAGTTGCGGGAATCAAACCCACAACCGAGGTGCAACTCAAATTTATCACTTAACACTAACATAATTGAAGTCCCTAGTTAGTATCAATTAATTATTTTTAGTTAAACAATTTGATGAAATAATAATATGTTGATTTTGGAGACATATATTTTATCGAATAGATAACCATGGGAATGGAAAATGATTTGGGGATTAAGTGATAAATGTTATTTTGGAAGATGTTCACTATTTTGGGAAATTTATATGATTAATGTAAATAGAATAATATGGTGTTTTAATTGAGGATTAAAGGTTTAATTATTTAATTGTGTACTTATGGGAATTATGTAATTATTAGCCTATCTTTTAGATCATGTGATTAGGTTAATTACTTTTGGGTATGAGACATTATGAGTGGTTAATTTTATTTAGAGATAAATTTTAAAGTTTATCATGGATGAATATGTGATCAAATCCTTCTGAATTTTGGGTTTAAATATTATTTTGAGTAATTATAAGGATAATTGTTTTTTGAATGGTCTTTTTTAAACTTTGGGTATTGTTTGTTGAATTTTGTAGATTGAAGTAGTTTTTCTTCATATAATGTTTATTCTTTTTGGGAATTATAATATCATGAACTAAAATGTTTTATTATGATTAATTTATAAATAAAATAGAAAAAAATATTTAATATGTTGTGAATTATGTGATTCTGTAGAAGTAAACTTACCTGTAATGAACATCGTTTGGAAAAAAGATGAGTGTGTAGTGGAAATTCAATAAAGGATGAAACTCTACTTTTCAAGTAAGTATATTTCCTTATGATCTTAGTCTAGGTAGTAATAAAACTCCATAAATGTATTAAAATTATTTTAAAACAAAAAGGTTTTCTATTTACTTTTCCTACTAGGAAATCAAAGACCGTTTAACCCATTACAAGTTTGTGCTTTTCTAATTGTTAACTTTCTCCTGATCATGTTTTCTATCACTCTCCATCAGAAAAATATGGTTAGTTTTTCTTCCATATCCATATTTTACTACACGGAATCCTAGTCTATATTATCTATGGTGACCTTTTTAGTTCTTTTTCATTTTTTAAAGTGGTATTTTTATTGACACTTTTTCCATTGTGGTATTTTCAATGAAGTTACCGAGCCAAATTTTGAAATTGTGAGGACACAATTTCCAAAAGGGGAAAAGATGTAACATCCTAGGTATTTATAGAATAATACATTTTCATATCTATTAATATTTATGAATAATATGTTAATTTTTTGTTGAATGGGATGCTTTGTCTGAGCGTGTACTCGACACACAACAATGGGTTTCTCCAAAATCTTATGCTGTACACAACGTTGAGTTATATCGAAAAAATAATAAAATAATAATATTATGGTAGTTAACACATAGTCATTTTATTGGAAGGAATGAAAATAAATAAATACAATATTATTAAACATGTTTTTTTAAGTGTTTTTACATTTATCTAATAAATTTTATATGCTTATAATGAGAATGAATCCATTTTTAAGCATAAAATAATCTAATATTTTTAAAAGGTTGTTTTATCATATTTTGATGGAGAAATTTTTTTAAATCCAATTTTTTTCAATTTTATATTTTATATTTGATAAAATAATATTCTTATTTGTAACTAGGACATCAAAATTTTCTTTGGTTGAACGTTTGGTATTTTTTTTGATAAAATCCATATTTTAACGAATAGTGAAAAATACTGCATTTTAATTCAAAACCGCCTTTCCATATAATTTATTTTTATAGTGATATTGTCCTTTTAATTTGTTTTAAAGTTAAATTTTATTATATTTTTATAATTTAATCCAATTTTTTTCATTAGAAGTAATTTTATATTGAAATTGGATATAAAAACGTGTCAATCTTTTGATAGTGTTTAATTCTTAAAAACATTCTTTTTGGTTTTGACTTTGGGAATTAATTTTAAATTAATTTCTTCCAAATATTTGTTTTGAATTTTGAAAACTTTATTCCATATTTGGAATCATAAGGTCCAAATTTTCTAAATATGTACCATTTATTTTTGGACATTATTAATAGTAACTTTCGTAATTATTTTTATTTACCATGGTTAAAAGGTAAATCGGGTAAGTAAGGGTAAAAAATAATATTATAATAATTTAAAACTACCATAAAACATGTAATAATCCTATTTTATGAGATATGGATGACCATAATAATCCTTGGGTCGAATTTAGGACCCCATGGAGCCACTTGGGTGTGAAAATGACCTTTATAATATTTAATTTAAAGAAAAGGGAAATATAACATAAACATGTATCTCCTTACTAAAACAATTTTAATTTGGTTTATATAAATGATATCTTCGGCTATAAATAGTGATTATAAATCTAAAAATATTTAATACATCATGGTATTTTATTTATGACACAATGATGATGCAACAATAACCTAATTAATAAAATATTAAAATAAATGATATTATAAATATTAAAATAAATGTAATTTGAAAATTTTGATGTCATCCACGAATTTTATGGATGACTATGAAATTTTATCTTTGATTTAATTCATTTTTCTAAGGAATCAAGTTTTTATGACTAAGCAAAAACAATTTCTAAATAGTATCAGAATTGACATAAATGAGTTTTTACAATAAATAATATTTTATGAAATGATATAATAGTAAAAAAAATATGAGTTTCGTCCAAATGACTTATAAAATGTTAAATATTTCATTAATTATCCACTTTAGGTTCTCTTGGTATTTTATATTATGTATATTAACCATATAGTGTAAAAATACAAGAAGGCATGGTAAGAGTTAATTTATTTAACTAAGGGTTAAAGCTAAAATATATGGTTAATTTTGTGACCTAAACTTGTATAAAACCAATTGGTTGAGAGGATTTAGACACATACTAATCTTATACTATAAATTTATCACTTTGAAACTATTATAATTTAAAAATAAATTTATAATAAAGAAATATTTTAAGACTTTTCTAAAGTGTCCCTCATCCCTTTTATAAAAGGCCACCACCTCTACCCACTTACTCACACATCTCAAGCCCCTTGGCTCATCCAAATTTTCTCAAATAATCTCTCAAAATCCCTCCCTTTCTCATAAAATACTTACCTTGGGGAGAAGGCAATTCAATAAAGCCTTTTGGATAAAATCAAAAGGAGTTACCCAATTTAGAGGAAGATAAAGAACAAACAAGACAAGTCGGACTCATGGTAAGGGACTTCATCTAAATCTCTTTTCTTTGGGGAATATCTTGATGTTATGAACCTTTATTATCCTATAAGGTGTATATACAACCCTTTGACTCATTATATCATGAATTTTTATATTCTACTTAAATTTAAAGTTTTGTATAATGTAATTCCTTAATGATATGTATTCATGTGTTTCTTATGTGGTAAGGGAACCTTTCACCCCCCCACTTTTAGTCAAAGACCTTTTTAATTTTATATATTTTAATTTAAATTTTCTTATGTTTGGGTATGTTATTCTATATCATTATTTCTGTTCATTTTATGTCCAAGTGATGATAGACCCTTTTCGCTCTCATCAACTCATTTTCTGAATTTTTAAGTGACGTCATTAAGTTGCCAAATTTTTATATGGGAAATCCTAACTCAATCTACATTAATTGAGTTAAATATCCATGTCATTGGTTTTTTTAAATAATATGTTTGAATGTACTATTATTTTTTTATACTGAATATCCATTTATATAGGGTGTATTTTTTTTTATTTTCACACATAATAATGTCATTGATTTATCCTTAATCTAATGATATGATCTTTGTAAGGGACTTCATCTCAATCTCCTTTATTTGGGGAAAATATTGATGTTATGCACCTTTATTTTCCTATAAGGTGTATATAAAACCCTTTGAATCATTATATCATGAATTAGTGTATTCTCATGATATTTATAGTTTTTTATAACATAACTCTTTAATGATATGTATTCAAGTTTTTCTTATGTGGTAAGGGTATTGGTTGGAGTGGACACTCAAGAGGGGGGTTAATTGAGTTCCAATTAAAAATTTCTATTAAAATCCCCCAATTTAAATAACAAGCTAAACTGTAGTGAATTTTTAATACAGTAAAGGGTTAGTTAGGTTCTCAGGAGATTGATTAGTTCTCAGTTAATCTAATCTGAAGATTGGATTAGATTTTGAAACTAACCTAATGCTTTACAATAAATATAAACACTTGCTAGTTTAACTATCAAATTTACTTTAAAACAAATTTATATTTAAAGTACTTAGAAGCGGATTAGAAAATAACTTAAGCTAAAAATAAGATGCACAACAGATATAACCAAGAGGTTCAGTCTCAAGCTAAGACTTAGTCCTCTCAAACAGTTTATATAAACTTTGATCCACACCCTGGATCGGGGTTAACAATAGTACAAAGACTGTCTAGGTACTAAGACCTCTACCACAGTTCTAGGTGGGAAAACAAAGAAAATAGCACACAGGCTATCCATGTAACACTTGACCTCTTCCATTATCCACAGTGGGAATAAGGAAAGGGTTTAGAAATATTGAGTGAGGATATATAAATCCTCCACATCAGCATATGAGATAGTGTGTGTCAAAAAATACAGAGCACAAACACTGCTCAAAATGTAGATAAATGAAACAAAATAGATAAAAACAGATAGAGATGAGTTTAAAATGCTCTATTTGTTTTGAGTGAAGCTCTGGACTCCTTGGATTGATGCAGATGAGGCTTTTAGTCCTTCTCTAGTTTTTTTCAAGAAACAGAGTGTCATTTTTGTATTTGACTTCTAGGACCAGGTTGATCAGTCTGATCAGCTTGAGTGCAAGTGAAATCGTTGAAGCTCTTTTCTCCTTGAATATTTTGGTTTTATGGATTCAATATATATTCTTCCTTCTTATTCTATGCATGTAAGTCCTTGAGTATCTCTAGAAGATTGTATCATATGTGCATGTAAAGACCGACCGACCACCACCATCTTTAGTAGTTCGAGGTTCCCTTATATAGCTTTTGCTCTGGAAATAGGAATGATTACCTTTTTACAGGTATAAGTTTCAGTTCCTAAAATGAAAACCAATATCATTAGTTAATAGTAGGTGCTTTAAAAAAATCAAATATGACTATTGATAAATAAACAAATAGAAATAGATTTTAGAGAAACTGTGACTGGTTTCCATCGGTATCTCTTAGTATCAGTGAGCTTGTATCAGTAGGTCTTCTGTATCAGTAGATGTTATCCTTTATAACGTTAGTTCTTAGGAATTGGTAGCTTATCCTATCAGTAGATGTTACTCTTTATAACAGTATCTCTATATATCGATAGCTCTTTATATCGGTAGATGTTATTCATATCGGTGACCTTTCTGTATTGGTGAATGTATGTATCAGGGACCCATACCGGTGAACTTATAACAGTGAACCTCGTAATAGTAGCGGTTATTCTGTATCAGTAGACTTGTGTATACCGGTAGACTTATTCTATCGGTAGCTTAGGTGTAACAGTAACTGTCTATATACTGGTGACCTTATCCATATCGGTAGACTTCTGTACTAGTGTACTTATCCTTATCGGTAGTTGTGCATATTATTGACCTTTGTATCTGTAACTTTTTGTATCGGTGGACTTCATATCGGTAGCTGTCTATCTGTCTGTCTGTTTGTATCGGTAGCTTGTATCAGTAACTATGTACCAGTGACCTTTAATTATCGGTATACTATGTACCGATAGGTCTATATCAGCGACTCAACACTTGATACTTATCTGTTCTATGCAAATAATATCCAGATTGAGTCAGTAACATTTCTAAAAAAGTATAAACATAGATAACCATTGATTAACAAATTCCAATGATTATTTTGATATTTTTTTCAACATAATTTAACATATATATAGGATTATAAACACATATTAAAACATAATTGAGATTATCAAAACAATTAAAGCATAATTGGGATTATCAAAACAGGTGAGGTCAACAATCTCCCCCATTTTGATAATCACAAATTATGATATTATAATCCGAAATAATCACTAATTTATCTGTATAAAATACAATGGGTTTTATTTCTCAGTGTGAGTAATTTTAAATGTATCAGAGGATATAATATTAAATGTAATTGTATCATAGGTAACAAATGTACTAGAATTATAAGAAAAATGTATCAGAGGTAAAATATAATGGTTCTTTATATCATAGTTCTCCCCCTTTGTCCTGTAACCATATTTCTCGATATCATTTCTAGATCATTTCTCCCCCTTTGGGATTAGAAAAAATAAGGAAATAGAGATGAGAAAAGTAACAAAAAGTAAGAGAGAATAAAATCATGTATATATCACTTGAGGAAAAAATATAGAGAAAGACAGAATGGAAGCAAAAAAGAATACAGGTGATTCCTATCAAATTGCCTAGCCACTAATCAATCCACCTCCTTAACAAGGGATTTTCCCTTGGGATTAGAAGAGGATTTGGGTTTGGTGGATGTAGTTGGAGGCTTAGGAACACCAGAGATGATCAATGGAGTCATCTGAGGAATGGAGGCAGATTGAGCAGAGGTAGGCAGAGCTGGAGGTACAATGATTGGAGTACTGTCCACATGCAAAAATGGCAGCAACAAATTCCTAAAGTCCATACTGATCCCTCCTCATCTTTCCATAGCAGAAATGAAGTCATCCTTGTTCTCCATAAATTTTTCTAAAGCTGGAGTCAACTCCCTGAGATTGTCACTTGTTCTCTGAAATCTTGATTGACTGGAGGAAGTTTCAGGTTTTCTAAAAGAAGCTTGAAATGATTGTTCAACTGATGCTTAGTATAAAACCTTTGGAAATAGAAACCCACTTTGTCGTTGACCTCTTTTTGAGAATCAGTGGCATCTCTCATAAAATTCTGAACAATTTTCCCCATATCCCTAGTGGTAGTCACCACTTAGGTCAAAGCAGCAGAGTCTACAGAGCCACTGGTAGAAGACTATCCAATCTCTTCTCTCATCACTGCTCGAATTTGATCAATATCCAAAGAAGGCCTAGTAGTAATCAGAGGTGTAATAGTAAAATCAATTGTTTCCTTAAAGGATTTAGTTAGCCCACTTATGAGATTTTTCACAAGAGAGTCCTGGGTGCTGACATGATGTTCCTTGGAAGTCTTAAATTCCTTAAAACCTAATACCATTTGGCCAACTACACTCTTTAAAAAAGCCAAGTCTTTGTCTGATTGTGATTTAGAGATCATATAAGACTCCATAGATACAATTGATTTCTTTAGAGATTCAACATCCTCTGACAAGCTTGAAATTTTATTTTGGAAGGTCTTGAATTCATAAAAAAACCAAGATACAGATTCAGTCATCACATAATGAATAGAAGATATTAAAGAGGTTTCCATTCTTTTCATTTCTTCCACAAAACTGGCCCGGAGATCAGACTTCAACTGGTTTAAATCATATTTTCTTACTATGTCTTTAGGTAAAGTTTCATAAAGGAGATTATAAGTGACACAAGGTCTATTGATGGGTGTCTCATATTCTGAATCAGGATAGTCCAACCAAAACACAAAAAAACCTGGGTCTTAAACCCAGTCTTAAATCTCATGAGCAACTGAAACAGTACCATGTCTAGTAGGATGCTCCCTCTCAATCTGTGCATTCTCCTGTATAGAAATAGCACCCTCAGCAGCTCGTTCTTCCTCAAAATAATCTTCCACAACCATTTCCATTTAAACAACATGAGTCTCCCTGGGAATATGTGTAGGTCTATCTACTTCAACAATTTCCTCCGTAGGCATTGAGGAGTTCCCAATCAGTGGACTGAGACTCAAGAAGGCAGAAACAGATGCTTCAGTTTCAGATTCTTCTTCCTTCTCATTATTGGAGCAGGCTGGTCTTCCTCATCAATAGGGGCTTCTTCATTACTTACTCCCAACACTGTTTTCTTTCCAGATGATACAACTTCAGCAACAGGACTTGGAGGCAAGTTTGGATCCCTTCTATCAGTTATAGAGGTATCCTCTTCATCAGTATCATCACTATACTGAGGTTCCTCTTTATCAGGTCCTAGAATTGGATCCCTCACATCCTTAGGCCTAGATGGATGATCCACAGGATTAAACTTATCATACAACTTCTCATCATCACTGACCCATTCTCTTATCAACGGATTCCAATTGATCTTCATGTATTTAAAGAAAGTTTTGGTAATACAAAATTTGTCTTTCATAACCAGAGTCTCATCCTAATAATTATCCACACCTCTTACTCTGATCATCACAGAGATCAGTTTTGCAAAGAATAGAGAATTAGTTTTTTATTTTGGCCTGGTCATATCTTAAATTTGAATCATTAATAGTCTACACAGATTTACCTTGACACCATGCCTCAGCAAATGCAACAAATAAATATCTTGGTATTTCAGATTTTCAAAGTCCCATCTTCTTGGACTTAGCACATGTTGGATGAACTTTAACAGTAACCGATTCTCTCCATCCATTTCTGCAGAAACTACTTTCTTAGGTGTGCCATCTCCTATTAATTCTTCTAAAGAAACTTCATATTCAAAGATGTCACTGGTAGGAGGTACTGATTTCGAGAAATACCCAAACTCTCCTTCATGTGGAACTTTCAGGCACTCAGCCCACTCAATAGAAGAAAAGGATATTGTACTTCCATTCACTACTGATATCATTCTGTTCTCAACTTATGATTTCTCAAAATAGACAAACTCATAGAACTCTTTTACCAGCTTAGGATAATAAGGACCATTGTTATTTGAGAATCACTCTACCCATTTCTTATCTTCCAGCACTTCTATAACTAAAGACTTACTGGTCATCAACCATTCTGTGCAAAGTTCCTTCTCAAATACTATTTCCCTTTGAATGAGATGCAGATTTGTAGGTTTCTTTACTTCACTGCCACTACTAGACTCTCCTTTGAGACTCTTGGCATTCGGCTCGTCATCCTTTTCGCTGACTGATGGTCTCTTCACTCTTTCCATTCTACGAATCGTGAGGCTTAGGGTTCTAGAGAAACGATGGTTTGGGAGCTAAGGCTTGAAGGTAAAGGTTTTGAGGTTGATTGAGATGAGGATAAGCTTAGTTTTTATCATTTATGAATCGAAAAATAAATAAATAAAGCATAATAATTATAGTACAGGTGATACAGATTCCAGCAACTAAAGATACAAAATTTTAAAATAGTGCAACCCTAACGGTAATACATACCGGTGAGGATTCCTAACAGTGAGGTATTTTCATCGGTGAGTTCCACTAATAGTGAAGTATAGCGGTGAGGTTCATACCAGTGAGGTATAACAGTGAGGTACTGGATAACGGTGAGTTTATGGATAATAGTGAGGTTCTACTAACGGTGAGGTTTGTGACAGTGAGGTTTTTATCGGTGAGGTTTCTAACGATGAGGTTTCTAATGGTGAGGTTTCTATTGGTGAGGTTTCTAATGGTGAGGTTTCTAACGGTGAGGTTTCTATCAGTGAGGTTTCTAACGGTGAGGTTTTTATCGGTGAGGTTTCTAACCTACAAAGTCTATCATTCTTATCTCATGTCTAATGTAACTTAACCTATCTAAACTTAAAGGTTTGGTGAATATGTCAGCTAATTGATGTTCAGAACCAATAAACTCAAGAGTAATATCACCTTTTTGGTAATGATCTCTCAGAAAGTGGTGCCTTACATCAATGTGCTTGGTCCTAGAGTGAGACATGGGATTCTTAGAGATATTGATCGCACTAGTGTTATCATAGTTTATAGATACTTGTCTAAACTGATATCCATAGTCCAATAATATATGTTTCATCCACAGAATTTGTGCACAATAATTGCCAGAAGAAATATATTCTGCCTCAGTAGTAGACAATGCAATAGAGTTCTACTTTTTATTAGACCAAGATACTAAGGACTTACCTAGAATATGATATGTTCCAGACATGCTCTTTCTATCTAACTTGTAACCAACAAAGTCATCATCTGAATAACTTATTTAATCGAATGATTGTCCTTTTGGATAAAATAATCCTAAGTTATTAGTATGTTTAAGATATTTGAAAATTATTATAACAACGAGCAAGTGTGATTCTTTTGGATTAGCTTGAAATCTTTCACACATATACACACTAAACATAATATCTGGTCGACTAGTAGTAAGGTAGAGTAGACTCCCTATCATACCTTTGTAGTTGGTTTGATCCACTGGTTTTCCAGTTTCATCAGCATCCAGCTTACAAATAGTATTCATAGGTGTATCACTTTCCTTAATACTATCCAAACCAATTTTTTTTAAAAGATCCTTTGTATATTTACTTTGATTTAAGATAATACCATTTTCATTTTGAAAAACTTGAAATCCAAGAAAATATTTGAGTTCTCCCATTAAACTCATTTCAAATTCATTTTTCATACTCTTTGAAAAATCAATACACAAAGCATTTTTAGAAGATCCAAAAATAATATCATCAATATAGATTTGCACTATCAAAACATATTTGGAAATTCTTTTAATAAAGAGATTTGGATCAACAATTACTTTAGAAAAACCTTTTGAAATAAGAAAACTACTGAGTCTATCATACCAAGCTTGTGAAGCTTGTTTTAAACCATATAAAGCTTTAGAAATCTTAAAAAATCAATTTGGAAAATGAGGATTAGTAAATCTAGGTGGTTGTTCAAAAAAAACATCTTCAATTATAAAACCATTTTGAAAAGCACTTTTAACATCCATTTGATATAACTTGAAATTCAGATAAGCATCATAGGTAAGTAGAATCCTAATAGCTTCTAATCTAGCTACAGGTGAAAAGGTTTCCTCATAGTCTATTCATTCCTCTTAACTATACCCTTGTGCAACTATCCTTGCTTTATTTCTAACTATGTTTCTAGACTCATAAACTTTATTTCTAAAAACCCATTTAGTTCCTATGGTCAACGTGTCCTTAGGTCTGTCAAATAATTCCTAGACTTTGTTTCTTTCAAATTGATTTAGTTCTTATTGCATAGCCATTACCCAAAATTCATCATTGATTTCATCATTGATACTTTTAGGTTCTAACTGTGAATGAAAGGCTGGATTTTCAACCTGATTTCTTAGAGAAGATCTAGTCTATGTACCTCTATCAAGATTACCTACAACAACATCTAAAGGATGGTTCTTTAAAATCCTAATTGATCTAGTAAAGGTAAGACTAGAAATTTCAGGTTCTTCTCTAGGTTCGGGTTCACCAGAAGTAGATTCTGGAATATTTTTAGAATTGATTAGATTTATAGCAGGTTCATTGATTTTATCATCAAGGTCTAGAATAGACAAATCTTCTTCAATATTTTCAAGAGAAGAATTAGGTTCATGCGGATCAGTTTCATAAAATTTTACATGTACTGATTCTTCCACACATTTAGTTCTTTTATTCAAGACTATTAAGACTTACTGGTTATATAGTAACCTAGAAATATTACCTCATCACTTTTAGAAGAAAATTTGTCAATATTATCCTTAGTATTAAGAATAAAGACTTTTCAACCAAAAACTCTGAAGTAACTCACTTTAGGTTTCCTATTATTCCACAGTTCATAAGGGGTATTTTTGAGAACAGGTCTAATCAAGACTCTATTTATAATATAACAAGCTGTATTTATAGCTTCTGCCCAAAAGTAAACAGGTAGGTTATACTCATTAAGAACAGTTCTTGTAATTTCCTGAAGGGTTCTATTCCTTCTTTCTACTACACCATTTTGTTGAGGTGTCCTAGGGGCAGAGAAATTATGATTGTATCCTTTTTGTGAGAAATAGGTTTCAAAATCATGATTTTCAAACTCACGGCCATGATCAATTCTCAAGGTATTAATCTTAAGTCCACTAAGCTTCTCTACAGACTTGGAGTATTTAATGAAATATGAACAAGCTTCACTTTTGTGAGCAAGAAAATATACCCAAGTGTATCTAGAAAAGTCATCTACTAGAACATAAACATAGTGCTTCGCATTTAAACTAAAAACTATAGAAGTTCCAAACAATTCCACATGAACCAACTCGAGAACTTGAGAATTTGAAACTTATTTCTTTAATTTGAATGAAACTTTATGTTTCTTTCCCTTTTGAAGGGAGTACAAACTTTTTTCTGATGGTTATTTTAGTTGAGGTAGGTCTCTAACTAAAATTTTCTTAGTCAGTTTCTTAAGTGAGTGAACATTGTAGTGTACTAATATTTTGTGCCAAAGCCAAGACTCTTTATGAAAATCATTTAAGCAGGTATCCTTTTTTTTGGATAGAGAATTTAAATCTACAACATATACATTTTCATTTCTCAAGGCAGTAAATACCAAAACATTTTTATAATCAAATACATGGAAAGAATCATTTTCAAATTTAACATTGAAACCATCATCACACAACTGAGAAATGATTAATAGATTATATTTTAATCCATCAACAAATAATACTTTAGAAATTAAAATTGAATCAGTGTTACCAATCTGGCCTAATCTAATGATTTTTACTTTTGAATTATCACCAAAGGTGACATGCCCTCTAACAACCTTTATTAAACTTTTGAAGCATAAAAAATATCTTGTCATATGTCTTAAACATCCAATGTCCAAGTAACATATCTTCTTATGAGAACTCTTTAAGCATGTTTCCTACAAAACAGGTTTAAACAGAAAATGATTTTGGTACCCAGATTTTCTTAGGTCCAGACAGGTTAGAAAGAAAAAATTTTGGTACCCAGATTTGTCTAATGGGTTTCATATAATCAATAGATTCAAAAGATTTTGAAATATAAACTTTATTTTATTTATAACTATGTGAATATTTGGTTGATTCATAAGAGTTTCCAAAACTGGAACTAGCATCATACCATCCAGATTTAGGAATAAATCTATTTTTAATAAGTTATCTCTGTCCAGGTTGATATCCCAAACCTGTAGTGTACTATGGTGCCACTTTTTTCCATTAATTTGAGTTAGAGTATTATTTCCATTTGTGAACTTCTCTAAATATATTCTAAGTTTCTCATTGTACAATTTAAGTTTAGTATTATACTTTAATAGTTGAGAATTCTTTTCCTTTTCTACTTCTAATGAATATTTAACAGTGATAGTTAAAGCATAATATTTCTTTAAGGTTTTATACTTATCTTTCAGATCATTATAAGTTTCCTCTAGAATGTTACAGTTTTCAAATAACTCTTCACTAAACATGTTTTCAGAATCAGAATCATCTCCAGAATAATAATAATTTAAAGCAGGAGTATCCAATGTTACCTCAGATGTGTTTGTCCTGAAACACATATTATCTTTTTGAGATTTTTCATCCTGAGTAGAATCAGAATCACTCGAACTGTCTTCTAAAGCACTCCAGGTTGCTTTCAAAGCTTTCTTATATTTTTTGTCCTTATACTCATATTTCTTCTTTTATTTTAACTTTGGATAGTTAGTTTTCACATGTCTTTTCCTCTTGCATTCATAACAGACTATGTCATCACTTTTATCAGTCTTTTTCCAGTCTTTCTTCCAATGACCTTGTTAGTCATACTTACATTTATAATTTGTTTTTATGAAAAATTTCTTCTTCCTATAGAATTTCTTGAATCTTATGGATATTTGAGCTATATCTTCATCACTATCATAACCTAAACCTCCACTTGTTGAGATTTCAGTAGGTATGTGAACTTTCTCCTTATCCTTGCTCTTTGAGGCAGTAGACTTGAATGCCACTAAATTCATCTTTGGTTCATCATCTTCCTCTTTGTTTACCTTTAGCTCTTCTTTATACATCATCAACTTACCAATTAGCTCTTTAATAGGCAGTGAACTTATGTCACACGATTCTCTTATTGAGACTGATGTGCCTCTCCATCTCTCTGGTAGACATCTTAGTATCCTCATGATTTGTTATTTTGCAGGAACAACTTTTCCAAGTGAGCTCATTGTATTTATAATTTCGTTGAACCTAAGATACATGTCAGAAATAGGTTCATCAGGATTCATTTTAAAATTATCATACTTGATAGTGTAGGTATTCAATCTCATTTCCTTAACATTAGTTTTTCCCTAATGGGAAATATCCAAAGTATCCCAGATTTCATAAGCAGTTTTACAAGTAGATATTCGATTAAATTCTTCATCTCCTAAAGCACAATACAAGGAATTCATTTCTTTACAATTATTATTGTAATCAGTTTTCGTAGGTTCATCCCAAGTAGTTCTTTCAGTTTCTAGAATCTTATACTGAGTCTCTATAGCAGTCCATATATCAAATCCCATACTTTCTAAATGAATTTTCATTTTCAGTTTCCATTGGTCATAATTAACACCATTAAAGAAAGGTGGCATGTTGGTAGCAGCACCTTCTAGTCTATTATCCATAATTATATTTTAGCAACTGTATTTAAAGAGAAAAAATTTAGAACTAACATAAATTTAAGATATTTAAGATACAACTAAAATCACAATTGAAAAACAGAGTATTTGGAAATCCTTTATAAATAACAATACTCTGGTACCAAATGTTTGTCAGAGTGGACACTCAAGAGGGGGGTGAATTGAGTTCTAATTAAAAATTTCTGTTAAAAATATTTCTATTAAAATCCCCCAATTTAAATAACAATCTAAACTGTAGTGAATTTGTTATACAGTAAAGGGCCAGTTAGGTTCTCAAAAGATTGATTAGTTCTCAGTTAATCTTATTTGAAGATTGGATTAAATTTTGAAACTAACCTAATGCTTTACAATAAATACAAACAATTTTTAGTTTAACTATCAGAGTTACTTTAAAACATATTTATATTTAAATTACTTATCAGTGGATTAGAAAATAACTTAAACTAAAAATAAGATGCATAGTAGATATAACCAAGAGGTTCAGTCTTAAGCCGGGACTTAGTCCTCTCAAACAGTTTATATAAACTTTGATCCACACCCTGGATCGAGGTTAACAATAGTACAAAGACTGTCTAGGTACTAAGACCTCTACCAAAATTCTACGTGTGAAAACAAAGACAATAGCACTTAGGCTATCCAGGTCACACTTGACCTCTTCCCCTATCCACAGTGGGAATAAGGAAAGGGTTTAGAAAGATTGAGTGAGGATATATAAATCCTCCAGTTCATCACAAGAGACAATGTGTGTCTAAAAATACAGAGCACACACACTGATCAAAATGTAAATAAATGAAACACAATAGATCTAAACAGATAGAGATGAGTTTAGAATGATCTATGTGTTTTGAGTGAAGATCTAGACGCTTTGGATTGATGCAGATGTGGCTTTAAGTCCTTCTCTAGTTTTTGTCAAGAAACAGAGTGTCGTTTTTTTATTTTACTTCTAGGTCCAGGTTGATCAGTCTGATCAGCTTGAGTGCAAGTGAAATCGTTGAAGCTCTTTTCTCATTGAATATTCAGGTTTTATGGATTTAGTATGTATTCTTCCTTCTTCTTCTATGTATGTAAGTTCTTCAGTATCTCCAGAAGATTGTATCATATGTGCATGTCAATACTGACCGACCAGCACCATCTTTAGTAGTTTTAGGTTACCTTATATAGTTTTTGCTCTAGAAATAGGAATGATTACCATTTTACAGGTACAAGGTCCGGTTCCTGAAATGAAAACCACTATAATTAATTAATAGAAGGTGCATTAAAAACATAAAATATGACCATTTATAAATAAACAAATAGAAATAGAGTTTAGAGAAACTATGAATAATTTCCATCGGTATCTCTTAGTATCAGTGAGCTTGTATCTATAGCTCTTTTGTATTGGTAGCTGTTATCCTTTATAACGGTAGTTCGCAGGAATTGGTAGCTTCTCCTTTCAGTAGCTGTTACTCTTTATAATAGTATCTCTATGTATCGACAACTCTTTCTATTGGTATCTATTATGAATATCGGTGACCTTTCTGTATCGGTGAACTTATGTATCAGTAACCCATACCAGTGAGCTTATAACGGTGGACTTCATAATAGTAGCAGTTGTTCTGTATCAGTCAACTTGTGCATACCGGTAGAATTATTCTATTGGTAGCTTAGGTGTAATGGTAATTTTCTGTATCCCAGTGACCTTATCCATATCGGTAGACTTCTGTACCGGTGTACTTAGCTTTATCGGTAGTTGTGCATATCAGTGACCTTTGTATCAGTAGCTGTTTGTATCGGTGGACTTCATATCAGTAGCTGTCTTTCTGTCTGTTTGTATCAATATCTTGTATCGGTAACTATGTACCATTGAACTTTACTTATAGGTAGAATATGTACCGGTAGGTCTGTATTAGTGACTCAACACTTGATACTTATCTCTTCTATGCAAATCATATCCAGATTGAGTCAGTAACATTTCTAAACATGTATAAACATAGATAACCATTGATTAACAAATTCCAATGATTATTTTGATATTTTTTTCAACATAAATTATCATATATATAGGATTATAAACACATATTAAAACATAATTGATATTATCAAAACAATTAAAGCATAATTGGGATTATCAAAATAGATGAGGTCAACAAAGGGAATTCTCAACTTCTCTTTCCTTTCAAGTTCAATTTTAGGTGGTATATATTTCAAATTTCCATGACATGTTCTTATTTAAATTTTATTCAGTATCTACACTATATTATGAGTCATTTATATATGGGATAACCCTATCCACTCTCTTTTTAATGTTTTCTAAAACCTTTTTTCATAGCTGTTATTCTATAGAATTTTTGTCTCAAAATTTATCTCTTTTTCTCAAGAACTTCTTTTATTTTGTTTATGTGATTACCCAGAACTATTTCATTTTTATAAGTATTAATAATGACATAAAAAGTATTTATTTTATCTTGGAACTAACATACATTAAATCCTTATTCCCTTTCCATGGGTTATAAATGACATAGTGATCATGTTTTAATCGCTTTTTAAAATGCCATGATTTTGATATGAAACCAATTTATTTTAATATCTATGGGTTATTTAGGAAATTTTTTATTATGATATATATGGATCATAAGAAAATAATTACATATTATGGGTACTCCCTGATAGAACTCTAATTCATTGGTTAAATAAATTAATCTCTAGAGATGAAAAGTTTTACGATACCTTGGTTAATAACCTTGGAAATTTTTATGACACCTTAGGGATGGACCTTGGTGATATGAAACCTTGGGGATGGACCTTGGTGATATTCTTATGAATGTATAAATTAAATGTTGTAGCAACATTTTCAAGATATTATCCAAGTTATTATTGTTATGATATTTCTCTTTCACGTGACTTTATGAAATTCCTAATGTTCTTATTTATATCTATTAAGATCACATGTAAATTATTTCCCTTGTTTTCCCTTATAGAGATTTTTGTGCTCATACCAAGTTTCTAAATGTTTTTCACAGGTTTTTAGATTGGTAAGAACAAAGAAGGTGTTACGATGAAAGTAGTTGAATATTTTTCTTGAAAATAATCCATGTTTCATTTTAATAGTTTTTTATGAGAAAAAATAGATGGTGTGTAGACTTATCTACTTTATAATATAGGAAGTTTATGTAATATTTTTTATTAATTATATAAAACTCTAGGACTAAAATATCTTTGGGAATGAAAGAAAATAAATTCTATTAAAAAGTCACTATAAAAAATTATGTTTAAGGCCTGGTCCTTATAGTTATTATTAGAGCAGGTTTTAGACAACTTTGGAGATTAGGATGTTTTCTTAAGGGTTAGGGATATCATCATGGGTTTATAATTATAAGGTTAATCAAAAGTTAAATGACTTATAAACCCCTTTTTAGGCTTTATGATCTGAAATATTAAGGTTACTAATGGTATTTTTGAGACATTCACCTTTAAGGAAATTATGGATTATTAATTTTTGGGATGAAAAATTTAAGGTATGGGATAAATTTTGAGTTTAAAATATGTTATGGTTATTTTTTAGGATTTTATCTCATTTTTTGGAATGTTATAAAGTTATATAGTTTTGAAAATGGAAAACACATAGACCTTGTGACAACCCGTCGCGACGGACAAAGCTGCAGGAATCGAACCCAAAACCGAGGTACGACTCGGATTTATCACCTACCACTGACCTTCTTCAAGTCCCTCGTTAGTATAACTTCATTATTTTTAGTTAAATGTGTTTATGAAATAAGAATAAGTTGATTTTTGAGACATATATTTTATCAAATAGATAACCATGAGATTGGAAAATGATTTGGGGATTAAGTGATAAATGTTATTTTGGAAGATGTTCACTATTTTGGGGACTTTATAGGATTAAGGTAAATAGAATACTATGAAGTTTTATTTGATTATTAAAGGTTTAATTATTTAATTTTGGACTTATGGGAATTAGGAAAGGATTATCCTATCTTGGATATCAGGTGATTAGGTTAATTACTTTTGGGTATGAGACATTAAGAGTGGTTGATGTTATTTGGAGATAAATGTTAAAATTTATCATAGACGACTATGTGATAAAATACTTCTGAATTTTGGGTTTCAATATTTGTTTGGATTATTTTGATCAATTTTAAGGATAATTTTTTTAATGGTCTTTGTTGAAATTTGGGTATTGTTTTTTGAATTTTGGAGATTGAAGTAGTTTTTTGTCATATAAGGTTTATTCTTTTTGGAAATTATCATATCACGAACTAACATTTTTTATTATTTTTAATGTATAAAGACAGAAGATAAATATAGTTAATATTTTGTGGATTTTTTGATTATATAGAATTTAACTTACCTGTAATAGTCATCATTTGGAGAAAAATATGAGTGTGTGGTGGAAATTCAATAAAAAATGAAACTCTACTTTTCAAGTAAGTATATTTCCTTATCATCTTAGTCCAGGTAGTAATAAAACTACTTAACTCTATGAAAATGATCTTAAAAAAACGTTTTTCATTTAATTTTCCTACTAGGAAATCAAAGACCCTTTAACCCATCCCAAGTTTGTGGTTTTTTGATTGTTAACTTTCTCCTCATAATGTTTTCTATCACTCTCCATCAGAACAAGATGGTTAGTTTTTCTTCCATATCCATGTTTGTCTAAATGGAATCCTAGTTTTTTTTATCTCAAGTTACCTTTTTACTTATTTTTCATTATTTTGAAGTGGTAGTTTTATTGAATCTTATTTTTATGTGATATTTTCAATGAAGTTACCCAGCCAAATTTTAAAATTGTGAGAATGAAAATTTCAAAAGGGGGGAAAGATGTAACATTCTAGATATTTATAGAATAATAAATTTTAATATCTATTAATATTTATGAATAATATATTAATTTTAAGTTAAAGGGGATGCTTTTTCTGATAGCATACTCGACACATACCAACAGGTTTCTCCAAAATCTTACGTTGCACAAAACATTGAGTTATACCGAAAAATAATACAATAATAATATTATTGTAGTTAACACCTTGATGTTGTATTGAAGGGAATGAACAGAAATAATTAAAATATGATTACACATGTTTTTTAATTTTTTTACATTTATCTAATAAATTTCATATTCTTATAATGATAATGGATCCATTTTTAAGCATAAAATACTCTAATACTTTCAAAAGGTCATTTTATAGCATTTTGATGGAGAACTTTTTTTAAATCTATTTTTTGTCACTTTTATATGTTCTATTTTAAAATATAATCTTATTCTTTATAATAGGGAAATAAAATTTTACTTTGGTTTAAATTTTGGTATTTTTCTGATAAAATCCATATTTTAATGAATAGTAAAAAATACTACATTTTAATTCAAAATTACCTTATCATCTAATTTATTTATGTAGTTATATTTTTCCTTTTAATTGGTTTTAAATTATAATTGAATTATTTTTTATCATTTAATCTAATTTTGGTTGTTTTAAGTAATTTTCTATTGAAATTGGACATAAACACACGTCAATATTTTGATAATGTTTACTTCTCAAAAACCTGCTTTCTGGTTTTGATAATGAGAATTTATTTTAAATAAATTTCTTCCTATTTTGTGTTTTTAATTTATAAAAATGGATTCCATATTTTTAATCATAAGGTCAAACTTATGTAAATAGGTGCCTTTTATTTTTGGACATTAGGAATGGTAAGTTTAGTAATTATTTTTATTTACCATGGTTAAAGGGTAAATCAGGTAAATAAGGGTAAAAAATAATATTATAATAATATAAAACTACCATAACACGTATTCCAATCCTATTAGATGAGATAGGGGCGACAAATACCATCCTTAGGTCGAATTTAGGACCCCATGGAGCCACTTGGGTGTGATAATGACCTTTCATAATATTTAATTTAAAGAAAAGGGAAATAAAACAAAAACATGTATCTTATAACTATTTTTTTAATTTAGTTTATATAAATGATATATAAGACTATAAATATTAATTATAAATATTTAAATATTTAATACATCATGGTATTTTATTCATAATTATTTGGTATTAAATAAATAAATTTATTTATTACACAATGATGATATTGCGATTACCTTATTAATGAAATATACAAATAAATGATATTATAAATGTTAAAATAAATGTAATTTGAAAATTTTGATTTCATAAATCAATTTTATGTATTAATATGTCATTATGTATTTTATTTAATGATTTTGGTTTGAAGGAATCAAGTTTTTATGACTTTAAAAAAATCAATTTTTAAATAGTGTCAAAATTGACATAAATGAGTTTTTATAACAAATACTATTTTATGAAATGATATAATATTCATAAAAATACGAGTTTATACAAACTAAATAATATAATGTTAAAAAATTCATTAATGGTCCACTTTATATTCTCTTGGCATTTTATATTAATTATATTAACCATATAGTGTAAAAATACAAGAATACATGGTAAGAGTTAATTTATTTAACTAATGGTTAAAGCTAACATATAAGGTTAATTTTGGGACCTAAACTTGTATAAAACCTATTTTTTGATATTATTTATACCCATACTCATATTATCCTTGAAATTTATCACTTTTTAACTATTATAATTTGAAAATAAATTTTTAATAAAATATTATTTCAAGATTTTCCTAAAGTGCCCATCCTCCCTCTTATAAAAGGCCACCACCTCTACCTACTTAATCACACCTCTAAAGCCCCTTGGATCATCCAATTTCTACTAAAATAAGCTCCAAACATACCTACCTTCATCTTAGAATCAATACCTTGGGTATAAGTCAATTCAAGAAATCCTTTTGGATAAAATCAAAAGGAGTTACCTGATTTAGGGGAAGATAAAGAACGAATGAGAGAAGTCAGACTCAAGTTAAGAGACTTCTTATCAATCTCCTTTATTTGGGGAATATCTTAATTTTATTTACCTTTATTTTCCTATAAGGTGTATATACAACCCTTTGACTCATTATATCATGAATTAGTACATTATTATGATATTTAAAGTTTTGTATAATGTAATTCCTTGACGATATGTATTCAAGTGTTTCTTATGTGGTAAAGAAACCTTTCACCCTCCTACTTATTTTAAGTTATGTATTTTAACTTACATTTTTTTATGTTGGGGTATGTTTTTATATATTCGTATTGATGTCCATTTTATTTCCACGTGATGAGAGACCATTTTCTCTCTTATCAACTCATTTTCGGAATTTTTAAGTGACATCGTTAGGCTGCCGAATTTTCATAAGGGAAATCTTAACTCAATCTTCTTTCATTGAGTTAAATATCCATGTCATTGATTTTTTTTAAATAACATGTTTGAATGTCCTATGATTGTTTTACACTAAATATACACTTATATTGGGTGTTTTTTTTCACACATAATAATGTCATTGATTTTCCTTAATCTAATGATATGATCTTTGTAAGGAACTTCATCTCAATCTCCTTTCCTTGGGGAATATCCTGATATTATGCACCTTTATTTTCCTATAAGGTGTATATACAACCCTTTGACTCATTATATAATTAATTATTGTATTCTCATGATATTTAACATTTTGTATAACATAATTATTTAATGATATGAATTCAAGAGTTTCTTATGCGGTAAGGGAATTTTAAACTTCTCTTTCCTTTCAAGTTCACTTTTATGTGGTATATCTTTCAAAATATTATGAAATATTCTTATTTAAATTTTAATCAGTATTTATAATATATTTTTATTAATTTATGGATTGTATACCCTTTCCCCAACTCCTTTTAATGTTTTTTAAAACCTTATTTCATAGCCGTTATACTGCACAATTTTCATCTCAAAATCTCTCGCTTTTTTCTCAAGAACTTATTTTATTTTGTTTATATGATTACCCAAACCTCTTTAATTTTTAGGGGATTAATAATGACATAAAAATGATTTATTTTATCCTATAATTAACACACATTAAAACATTATTCCCTTTACATGGGTTATAAATGACATAATGATCATGTCTTTGAGCACTTTTTAAAATGTCATGATTTTGATATGAAACCAATTTATTTTGATCTATATGGATTATTTATGAAATTTTTTATTATGATATATGTGGATCAGATGAAAATAAAGATATATTAATTTTGTGCCCTGATAGTCCTCCAATGTATCAGGTAAAGAAATTTATCTCTAGAGATGGCCGGTTTTATGATATCTTGGTGAATAACCTTAGTAATGTTTATGAAACTTTGGGGATGAACCTTGGTGATATGATTATGAATGTCTAAATTAAATGTTTTAGCCACATTTTCTAGATATTATCCAAGTTATTATTGTTATGATATTCCTCTTTCTCATGCCTTTATGAAATTCCTCATGTTTTTATTTATATCTCTCAAAATCACATGTAAACTATTTCCTTTGTTTTCATTTACCAAGATTTTTGTGTTAAACCTAATTTTTTTAATATTTTTAACATGTCTTAATATTGGTAAGGAAAAATAATATGCTATGATTAAAGTAGTTGAATACTTTTCTTGAAAAGAAACCATGTTTAATTTTAATAGTTTTTGTTTTATGAGAAAAAATAGATGGTGTGTGGACGTATTTTCTTTGTAATATTGAAATTTTATGTAATTTTTGTCCTAATTCTCTAAAACTATAGAACTAAAATATCTTTGTGAATTAACTAAAATAAATTCTAGTCAAAAGTCACTAGAATAAGTTATGTTTAAGGTCAGGTCCTTATAGTTGGTATCAAAGAAGGTTTTATACAAATTTGGATATTAGGATGCTTTCTTAATGGTTATGGATATCATCATGTGTTTATAATTATAAGGTAGATCATAAGTTTAATGCCTTAGAAACCCATTTTTAGGCTTTATGATCTGAAATATTAAGGTGACTAATGGTATTTTTAAGGCATTCACCTTTGAGGAAATTATGGGTTATTAATTTCTGGGATGCAAAATGTGAGGTATGGGATAACCTTTGAGGTTAAAATATGTTATGGTTATTTTTGAGGATTTTATCTCATTTTTTGGAATTTTATGAAATTATATAGTTTTTGAAAAAGGAAAACACACAAACCATGTGACAACCCGTCGTGACGGACAAAGCTGCGAGAATGGAACCCACAATCGAGGTGCGACTCAGATTTATCGGCTACCACTAACATAATTGAAGTCCCTAGTTAGTATGAATTAATTATTTTTAGTTAAACAATTTGATGAAATAATAATAAGTTGATTTTGGATAAATATATTTTATCGAATAGATAACCATGGGAATGGAAAATGATTTGGGGATTAAGTGATAAATGTTATTTTGGAAGATGTTCACTATTTTGGGGACTTTATATGATTAATGTAAATAGAATAATATGGTGTTTTAATTGATTATTAAAGGTTTAATTATTTAATTGTGTACTTATGGGAATTATAAAATTATTATCCTATCTTTTAGATCATGTGATTAGGTTGATTACTTTTGGGTATGAGACATTAAGAGTGGTTGGTGTTATTTGGAGATAAATGTTAAAATTTATCATGGATGACTATGTGATAAAATACTTATGAATATTGGGTTTCAATCTTATTTTGGATTATTTTGAGTAATTTTAAGGACAATTGTTTGTTGAATGGTCTTTATTTAACTTTAGGTATTATTTTTTTTGAATTTTGGAGATTAGAGTAGTTTTTCATCATATAAGGTTTATTCTTTTTGGGAATTATGATATCATGAACTAACCTTTTTATTATGTTTAATCTATAAATACAGGAGAAAAATATTGTTATTATTTTTTGTATTATGTGATTTTATATAAGTTAACTTACTTGGAATACTCATCGTTTGGAGAAAAAGATGAGTGTGTGGTGGAAATTCATTAAAGTATGAAACTATAATTTTCAAGTATATTTCATTATGATATTAGTCCATGTAGTAATAAAACTCCTTAACTATATGAAAATGATATTAAAACAAAAAAAAATTCCTTTTAATTTTCCTACTAGGAAATTAAAGATCGTTTAACCCATCAAAAGTAGGTGGTATTCTGATTGTTAACTTTCTCCTGATCATGTTTTCTATCCCTCTCCATCAGAACAAGATGATTAGTTTTTCTTCCATATCCATGTTTACCTACATGGAATCCTAGTCTATTTTATCTTGGGTGACTTTTGTAATTATTTTTCATTCTTTTAAAATGGTAGTTTTATTGACTCTTTTTCTGATGTGTGAGTTTCAATGAAGTTACTGAGCTAAATTTTAAAATTACGAGGACGCATTTCCAAAAGGGGGGAAAGATGTAACATCCTACATATTTATAGAATAATAAATTTTCATATATATTGATATTTATTAATAATATATAAATTTTATGTTAAATGGGACTCTTTGTCTGATATCATACTTAACACGCAACAACGGGTTTCTTCGAAATATTACGTTGCACATAACGTTGAGTTGAACCGAAAAATAATACAATAATAATATTGTGGTAGTTAAATCCTAGTTTTTGTATTGGTGTGAATGAAAAAAAACTAACTAAAATATGATTATACTTGTTTTTTAAAAGTCTTCACATTTATCCAATAAATTTTAGATGCTTAGAATGAGAATGATTCCATTTTAAGCATAAAATACTCTAATATTTTTAAAAGGTTATTTTACCACCTTTTGATGGAGATTTTTTTAAATCTAGTTTTTATCACTTTTATATATTATATTTGAAAAAATAATCTTCTTATTTATAATTGGTACATCAAAATTTACTTTGGTTGAAATTTTGGTATTTTTCTGATAAAATCTATATTTTTATAAATAGTGAAAAATACTACATTATAATTCAAAACCTCCTTTTCATATAATTTATTTATATAGTTAGATTTTCTTTTTAATTTGTTTAAAAATTTAATTGGATTATTTTTTTTATCATTTAATAAAATTTTGGTCATTGGAATTAATTTTACATTGAAATTATATATAAACACATGTCAATCTTTTGATGGTGTTTACTTCTTAAAGACCGGCTTTCTAGTTTTGACAACGTGAATTAATTTTAAACTAATTTCCTCAAATTATATGTTTTGAATTTGGAAAAATGGATTCCATATTTTTAATCATAATTTCCAAATTTTTTAAATTGGTACCTTTTATTTTTAGACATTATGAATAGTAACTTCAGTAGTTATTTTTATTTACCATGGTTAAAGGGTAAATCATGTAAATAAGGGTAAAAAATAATATTATAATAATATAAAACTACCATAACATATTTTATAATCATATTATATGATATATGAATGACCATGATCATCCTTGGGTCGAATTTAGGACTCCGTGGAGCCACTTAATATTTAATTTAAAGAAAAGGGAAATATAACATAAACATGTATCTCCTAACTAAAACAATTTTAATTTGGTTTACATAAATAATATCTTCAACTATAAATAGTAATTAAAAATATAAAAATATTTCATACATCATTTTATTTTATTTATAATTTTTAGACATTAAATAAATAAATTTATTTATGACATAATGATGATGCAACGATTACCTTATTAATGAAATATTCAAATAAAATATATTATAGATATGAAAATAAATGTAATTTGAAAATTTTTATTCCATCCAAGAGTTTTATGGATTATATGATATTATATATTTGATTTAATTCTTTTGGTTTGAAGGAATCAAGTTGTTATTACTTTAAAAAAATAAATTTCTAAATAGTGTCAAAATTGACATAAATGAGTTTTTATAACAAATACCATTTTATGAAATGATGTAATAGTCATAAAAATATGAGTTTCTGACAACAGACTTAGATAATATTAAAAAATTCATTAATTATCCTCTTGAGGTTCTCTTGGAATTTTATAGTAAGTATATTAATCATATATTGTAAAAATACAAGAAGACATAGTAAGAGTTAATTTATTTAACTAAGGGTTAAATCTAACAGATAAGGTTAATTTTGTGACCTAAAATTATCTAAAACCAATTGGTTGAGAGGATTTTGAAACATAATCATCTTATCCTCGAAATTTATCACTTTGGAACTATTTCTAAAACAAATTTATAATAAAATATTTTTTCAAAACTTTCCTAAAGTGTCCCTCCTCCCTCTTATAAAAGGTCACCACCTCTACCCACTTACTCACACCTCTAAAGCCCATTGGCTCATAAAAATTCTAGTAAAATAAGCTCCCAACATCCCTCCCTTCATTCTAGAATATTTAACTTGGGAAGAAGGAAATTCAAGAAATCCTTTTGGCTAAAATCAAAACGAGTTACGTGACTTAGAGGAAGATAAAGAACGAATGAGACAAGTCAGACTCAAGGTAAGAGAATTCATCTCAATATCCTTTATTTGTGGAATATCTTGATGTTATGCACCTTTATTTTAATGTAAGTTGTATATAAAACCCTTTTACTCATTATATCATGAATTGTTATATTCTCATGATATTTAAAGTTTTGTATAATGTAATTTTTTAATGATATGTATTAAAGTGTTTCTTATGTGGTAAGGGAACCTTTCACCCTCCTCTTTTAGTCAAATAATTCTTTTATTTTATGCCTTTTAAATTATATTTTCTTATTTTAGGTTATTTTATTCTATATAATTATTTATGTCCATTTTATTTCCAAGTGATGAGATACCCTTTTCACTCTCATCAACTCATTTTCTAAATTTTTAAGTGACGTCGTTAGGGTTCCAAACTTTCATAAGGGAAATCTTAACTCAATATCCATTAATTGAGTTAAATATCTATTCCATTTGTTTTGTTTTTTCAAATAATATGTGTGAATTTCCTCTATTTGTTTTACACTGAATATCCACTTATATTGGGTGCATTTTTTTTATTTTCACACATAATAATGTCATTGATTTATCCTTAATCTAACGATATGATCTTTGTAAGGGAATTTATCTCAATATCCTTTATTTGGGGCATATCTTGATGTTATGCACCTTTATTTTACTATAAGGCATATATACAACCCTTTGACTCATTATATCATGAATTAGTGTATTCTCATGATATTTAATGTTTTTTACAACATAATTCTTTAATGATATGTATTCAAGTGTTTCTTATGTGGTAAGGTAATTCTCAACTTCTCTTTCCTTTCAAGTTCGCTTTATGTGGTATATCTTTCAAATTTTCATACCATGTTTTCCATTTTATTCAGTATATATACTGTATTTTTAGTCATTTATGGATAAGAGACCCTTGTACCCTCTCTCTTTAATGTTTTCTAAAACCTTGTTTTATAGTCGTTATGCTACAACATTTTCGTCGCAAAATCTCCCTCTTTTTATCAATAACTTCTTTTATTTTGTTTGTGTGATTACCCAAACCTCTTTCATTTTTAGGGGTATTTATTGTGACATAAAAATTATTTATTTTATCCTATAATTGATATTAATTAAACCCTCATTCCATTTCTGTGGGTTGTAAATGACATAATTATCATGTTTTTAAGGAATTTTTAAAACTCCATGATTTTGATATGAAACCAATTTATTTTGATCTCTATGTGTTATTTATGAAATTTTTTATTATGATCTATGTATCTAAAATGAAAATAAATACATATTAAGGGTGAACCCTGGTATTGATTTAATGAATTGGGTAAAGAAATTAATCTCTAGAGATGGAAAGTTTTACGATACCTTGGTTAATAACCTTGGTAATTTTTATGATACTTTGGTGAATAACCTTGGTAATTTTTATGACACCTTGGGGATAAACCTTGGTGATATGAAACCTTGGGGATGAACCTTAGTGATATGATTATTAATAACTAAATTAAATGTTGTAGCCACATTTTCAAGATATGATCCAAGTTATTATTGTTATGATATTCTACTTTCTTATGCCTTTATGAAATTCCTCATGTTATTATTTATATGTCTCAATATCACATGTAAATTTTTTCCCTTGTTTTCCCTTACAAAGTTTTTTGTGCTCATCCCAAGTTTTTAAATGTTTTTCATAGTTCTTAATATTGGTAATGACAAAGAAGATTCTATGATGAAAGTATTTGAAGATTTGTATTAAAAATAAACCATGTTTCATTTTAATAGTTTTTGTTTTATGAAAAAAATAGCTAGCATGTAGACTTATCTAATTTTTAATATTGAAATTTTATGTAAGATTTTGTCCTAATTCTCTAAAACTCTAGACCTAAAATATCTTTGGGAATGAATGAAAATAAATTCTAGTCAAAAGTCACTATAATAAGTTATGTTTAAGGTCTATTCCTTATAAAGGATGCACAAAATTTATCTATACTGAACTGTGACCTTGTAACACAACCTTATTACCCATAGTAGGCCCACTCTATTATCTTAGTACAACTGGTGCCTAGCTACCTCAACCAAAAACACCACCACCTAGACCTAATCAATCAATACTACTCCTACTTACCTGACATGAAGCTACAAAACCCACTCCCAAACCTAGTGTCAGAGCTGACCCCCTACCCCTCACTACTGGAGTGAAGTTCCTACAGAAATGTTGCATATAGCCCATCTTGTTGTAATCTCAACACTCGACTAGGTCACAATCATATTGATTCCTCATATGGCCCCATATATCACACTGATGATATAAAACCAAGCTACCAGTACTCAAACCTATATGATACTCATCTCATTGAAAGCCTCAAAAAATCTCTTCTTACCACTGAAAGTTGAACTATTTGGTTGATATATTTCACTACTATGCTCTGTTCCCCCAACTTATATTAGGTTCCACTCCATAATTATCACCTCATTTACCATATTACTAATACTCATGAACCTGAACACATTGATATGAGATTGATCAGTATATTAGAGACCTTACTTGAAGCGTCTCTCTCTCAATGGCTCATCATTAAGATATATTGGCACAAAATGATGAAGCTCTATAAAAAATTCCAAATACTCCACAACTGACCTAGCACCCTGCTCTATAAGAATTAACTCACCATCTCTCTCTACTCTCAGAGTCTCAAGGAAAAAGTAATCATAGAATCATGTTTGGAAATCCATCCAAACCATGTCATGTAGTACATCATCCTAGTTTAGAACATCCATCCAGTGCTTTGCTGCTCCCTGAAGCATATAAGTTGCGAGCTTCACTCTCCTCTCATGAGGTATCTCTAGATGCTCGAAGATCAACAAAATAGTCTCGAGACACAACTCATCAGCCTATGGACCTCCATCCCCTAAGAACATGGGAGGATACTGCTTCTAGAACACATGAATAAACTCAACCATAGACAAGGTAGGTTGCAATGATCTCTAAAGATTCTACGTGAAGTAGAAAAACCCCTTGCAGAACTTTGCCTCAACACCCCTATCTGGTAAAAATATTGGTGATGTACCTAGTATTATAGGAGGATACAATAGTATCCCATGTCCCACCGCCTCCAAATCATGGTTTTCGACACCCTCCTGGCGTACGATTATAGGTTTTTGTGGTGACATGTCTCTACAATTCCAAATACATTCCTCGGAAAAAAATGATAATAAATTTCATAGATAAAAGTGTAGGATAGGTCAAAACCTTCCTATAAATAGGTCATATCACACAGCCAGCTTCTAAAGGCAAGACTGGTAAAAAGAAATAGTCACAAATATCACTAGATACACTACCTATTGCCCACTCAAAATATGGGTCTAGGTCAAGTTCTATTTCCCACAATTTCAATTTCCATTTCATTTTCATATTCATTTCACATTAATTTTATATAGTTGAATAAAATGGTTTACTACTTCTGATCCATAAGGTCCCATAATCCTCATGAACCTAAATATATCACCCTCACAATCCACACCATTACAAGTTCTGGTCCATGTGACTCATAGTTCATGACTCAATGTGCCACAATTGGCTACTTAGGGTGTCTTTTGTAGCCTAATCAGGAAAACAGTGCTTAGGTTATGGTAGGAAATCTAAGTACCAACCATACTTTTTAATTTCCTTCATATAATTTCTATCACAACAGTAGGTATATCTATCATGTAACCTATCACAACATCATGGAAACTAGTAATGCATCCTAAATGGCATGGAATAATACATGGAATGTGAATATTTTAAAGTGCCTAAAATGATTCATGAGATGAAATACCCTCATATCATCAGGTTTCAACAAAATAAAACCCTTAATCATATTAATGATAACATCACAACTCAAGTTCATCACCCAATAATGGAATCAAATCAACTATAATAGCCAAAATCTAGAAAAAAATAATTTCCATTTGAGCAAATTTGGATTTTTTCTATATGTGGGTTAGCTACTCCTAGGAACAACTCATTACCAAATTCCAATTCCTTCATACCCTTTCTATTGTCTCAAAATAATAAAGCAGAAAAAAATCCTCTGATACCACTTTATAACATCTCAGACCCAAATTCCACTGAATGGTGCCCTAAGCCCGGTCAGCCATATGGCCTCGAGCACATATCCCCAAATTCCAAAGGTTTATGAATAGTAGTGAGGGACTAGGGTGTGTCTGTGGGGAGAATATTCCCTCTTATCAGATTATAACACATCAAAAAAGCAATAATAGTCAAATAGAAGAAGCGGTAAATTATCCATATAGAAGATAATAACCAAGATAAGAATATATAACAATAATGCTAGAAGTAATCTGATATATAATGATGATCATGTCATGTGTCTAAAAATTATCCAAAATAGGTATAAATTCACCAGTACAATACATGTATCAAAATACCAAAATACCAAGAACTATCCCAACTAGCATCACGAGCCTTAGCTCAGTCCCATGCTCTTTTGCTCCTAAGCATGACACAAAGTCAAGCATTGAACTGTGATTAATTTCCTCGGTCCCTACCTACATCCATAAATTCTATTCAGGTACCCAACTATGTCCTAAATAGGGTGTGATATATAATCCTAGTATTCCACCACCCAAAGTGTCTATAAAAATCTTATCTACGCAATACAAGCTAAACTAAAGTGCATAATATATCAGGTATGACAGTACTGAAAGTAAAGTGCCCATGGAAAAATTAAATGAACATGTGATCCTGTAAATCCATATAAGGATCCCTGAAAAACAAGTATCAAGAACTTGTAACAAGTAAATAGTAAAGTAAACATAAGTAAATACCATGACCATGCCATATACACAATATATCATATCCCCCATGGCCACGTTGTACAACCTGTATCTCATATCAACCATGGATGAGTTTTATAATCAAACATGTCACATTTACCATGGTTGTTCTTATAGGTTCCGGGCGCAGTAGAAGTGTGTTGGTGGGATTTCCCAACTTTTATTTAAGTGTTAAACAACATTCAAATCAAGATCCTTCATGATATAAAATGTCGAATCTTTGGAATAGAACGAAGAAAGAAAAACAAAAGAGGGAGTCCCAGAACCATAGAGATATGATCATCATATGTGGGTTATAATTAATTTAATTAATTCACAAGAATTACCTTGGTGGAATTATTTCTTCGAAGATGTCTCCGATCACAATCTTGTGATCCATCGTTGCGTTGTAGAATCCAAGTGTAGGATTCCTCTAGTGGTGATCCACACATGTGACACGTATCTCTGGATTTCACCGAAGGGATCTCTAGGTGCTAGTACGGAAGAACCTTCACTTGTGATGTCCGCCTTCGATCGCCTTGATCAGA
The DNA here is from genome assembly GCA_963277665.1 of Viscum album. NCBI lineage: Eukaryota > Viridiplantae > Streptophyta > Magnoliopsida > Santalales > Viscaceae > Viscum > Viscum album. The sequence continues at coordinate 669,530,249 of OY728139.1, read as the reverse complement.
TAGAGGAGGATCTCTCTCAGTCTTGAGAGCGTTCTTGGAGTAAGTAGTTCTTTCAGTCTTGAAAGAATTCTCTGGAATTGTTGTGCACAATGATTGGGAAAAGTGTTGGGGTTGTGAGTATATTTATAATCGGTTTTGAGGTTTACGGAGTTATGAAAATAAAAAAACGCATTACACATTTTATTTATTTCATTAACTCTTATTGAAAACCCCCATATCGAATTATTAATTCCTTTACATGCGCCCACGCTGATTATAATAAATATCATTTAATAAAACAATATTATATCCTCAAAATCCCGACTGAAAAAACTACACGTCGTGTAATCATTAATACTCAGCGTGTACTCATATTCCATAAAACTACACGACGTGTATATTTAATATACATGGAATGTACTTTTATTTTTCATTTTCCTTTATTTCCTCAACCACATTTATTAGACCTTGAGTAATGGCTATTTATTTCTTAAATAAATTTAACTTCATTACTCACTAATAAACATATTATTTCGCCCATAATATATTCTCTCGAATAACTAGTGTCAAAATAAATGAAATCAGGAATCCTTAAATAATTATTAAACCACAGTTGGGAATAATATTTATTTAACTTGTTAAATTAATATTTAACTGAGATACATGGACACACTTAGTGTGTGACCCTCTAGGCCCCTTTCTCAGTGGCATTAGGCGGAGCCTGCCTAAACTCCAAGGTTAGCGTCTAGCAACACGCCAAGGCACCCATAGAGAAAGAAGTTAATGATGCAATGATGCGTCACCTCCTAAGAACGTTTACTATGTAATATAATCCCTTTGTCACAATATCTCAAATCAAGTGGGTTGCATGCTAGTGCCATCAACTCATGTGCTGGATTATTCTTTCTTTGACTTTCCAGAATTGAACTTTCCCATACCTTACCATGGCCATGGATTTATTTAGGCTATATCAATTCCATCAAAGGGCATGAGATATCTACTTCCATTATGGAACAGAAGGGACAAATCCTTTCTCACATTATCTATTAATGTAGTATTACTCATGATGCACCCAACGTATCCTACCTCGCTGCGAACAGTGTGTCATCACAGTTTTCGTCAATACATCTAAGTGCGTGAGTTGTAATACCCATTAATAATAATCTTAAAGTCTAAGGACCAATACACACATCCACAGATAGGGACATCTAATGACACTATGAAATGTGTATTTCCTACTGGCGGATCTCGTTCTCATAATATCCTCCTGGATATTACCAAGGGCACACACCATGAGAAGGTGCCTCAAAGTTTTATGAGTCCTCACACCTAATGGAATGTATTATTTGTGTCCCTAAAATAACATCATTTGGATATAGAACATATATTCAAGAAAAGTGTTATGGCATTTCTTAGTTCTCAATATAGCAGGGATACGCTATGACCCTTTAATGAAACAGCTATCCTTAGGACTTTATCACATGCATTGTCACACAAAAGAACAATCAAGATGTGATAAGGTATTTATTAATGAATAAAGTGAAAATTAGTTGGTTCTAGGCCACCAACTCCAACAGACTCCCATTTGGACTAGAGCCAACTACTAACAACCTTTAACCTGTTAGCTCTCACATGATATTCATGATTCTATTGAGATAGGCCTTTAGTCATGGGGTCTGCCATGTTCTCTTCTGTGGACACTCTGCTCACTAAAACTTCACCCCTCTGATAGAAATCCCTCAAGAGGTGATACTTCCGAAGTATGTTCTTTGTCTGTTAATGTGACCTTGGTTCTTTTGCAAGATCCACCGCTGCATTATTATCACAATACAATGTAATGGGATCTTTACTTGTTGACACCACATCAAGCTCCTAGACAAATTTATGAATCCATACGACTTCTTTGGCTGCATCAGAAGCCGCTATATATTCAGACTCCGTTGTAGAATCGGCGACAACTAGCTGCTTTGAACTCTTCCAGCTCACAACTCCTCCATTGAGACATAAAACAAACCAGATTGCAACTTCAGATCATTCTGATCTATCTGAAAACCAGCATCAGCATACCCTCTGATGACAAGCTCCTCATCTCCTCCATACACTAGGAACATATCCTTAGTTCTTTTTAGATACTTAAGGATAGTCTTAATAGTAGTCCAATGTTGTTCTCTTGGATCTGCTTGATATCTGCCTACCATGATCAGTGAATAGGCAACATCAAGCCTGGTACATAACATGGCATACATGATGGATCCTATAGCCGAAGTGTATGGGATCTTAGTCATTCTATCTTTCTCATGTTGTGTCTATGGACACATTTTCTTAGAAAGATATAGGCCATGTGGCACTAGAACTAATCCCCTCTTGGATTGTTCCATACTAAATATCTTTAGTATTTGGTCAATGTATGTACCCTGACTTAGTCCAAGAAGCCTCTTAGATCTATCACGAATTATCTTGATCCCTAGAATGTAGGCCGCTTCATCCAAGTCCTTCATGGAGAAACACTTGTTCAACCAGTCTTTAACTGACTGTAAGACAGGTACATCATTTCAACTAAGTAATATGTCATCAACATATACTACTAGGATAATGATCGCATTCCCATTAAACCACTTATAAACGCAGGGCTCACATTCGTTCTTAATAAAAAAAATTCTTTTATGGCTTCCTCAAATCAAATTTTCCATGACTTGGATGCTTACTTTAATCCATAAATGGATTTCTATAACTTGAAAACCCGTTTGGATTCACCTGGTGTCACAAACCATTCTTGTTGGGTCATATCGACATCTTCTTAAAGGTTATCATTAAGGAATATTGTTTTGACATCCATTTGAAAAATCTCATAGTCATGGTAAGATGCTATGGAAAGTATGATTCTTATGGATTTAAACATGGCAATTGGTGAGAAGGTTTCATCATAGTTAATTCCTTGACGTTGTCTGAATCCTTTAGCCACTAGCATTGCTTTATAGGTGCTAACTTGACCTTGCATGTACAGTTTTCTCTTGAATAACCATTTGCATCTAATAGGATTTACATCAACTAGCTCATCGACCAGAACCCATACTTGGTTCTGATACATGGAATCCATCTTAGAATTCACAGCTTCTAGCCGTCTTGTAGCTTTCGATCTTTCTACTGCTTCCTTGTAGGAGAGAGGTTCATCATTTCCCAACAATAATGATTCACCATCCTTGGTGACTAGGAAACCAAATCTCTCTGGTTCCCTTACCTCTCTTGAGCTCCTACGCAATACTTGTGTTTCTGGAACCTCTTCCACGGGGACCTGTGGAACTTGTTCCTGTACCAACTCCTGTGTATCTTGAGCATCAACTTCATTGAAGTCAATCTTGCTCCCACTATCCTTCTTGATGATGTTCTCCCTCTCAAGAAATATGCCTTGTCTAATGATAGTCACTTTCTTATCTGAAGGGTTATATAGGTAATATCCTTTCGTTTCCTTGGGATATCCTATAAAGATACACCTCATTCCCCAGGGTACTAGTTTGTTACCTAAGAAGGCCTTAACAAACACCTCACATCCCCATACACGTGTGTGTGACAAAGTGGGTTTCCATCCATTCCATAACTCGGATGGAATTCCATTTTCCACCTTAGTTGGTAGTTTGTTTAATGTGTATGTTTCAGTTTCTAATGCATATCCCCAAAAGGATAATGGAATATCTGCATTACTCATCATTGACCTCACCATGTCCAACAAATTGTGGTTCCTCCTTTCACTAACACCATTCCACTGTGGTGTATAATGAGGATTGAGTTGAGATAGAATCACAGGCTCCCATAGAATATCAATTAACTCTTGGTTCAGATATTCTCCACCTCGACCTGATCGAAGTTTCTTTATCTTCTTACCAAGATGATTCTCCACTTCATTCTTTAATTCCTTAAATTTCTCTAAGGACTCTGACTTATACCTCATTAAATAGACAAAGTTGTATCTACTTAAATCATCAGTAAAAGTAATGAAGTAAGAATATCCACCTCTAGCTTCTACTTGAAATGGTCCACATACATCCGTGTGCACCAATCCTAGAAGCTCTCTGGCCCTTTCACCATGTCCACCGAAAGGTGGCTTGGTCAATTTACCTTGTAAACAAGCGTGACATCTATCAAGTGGTTTTAGCTTAGTAGAGTCTAAATATCCATCTTGGTAGAGCTTTGTCAAGTGCTTCTCATTTACATGACTGAGATGGTGATGTCATAACTAGGTGATGTATGAGTCATGTGAGTTTGTTTCGTTATCGATTGACAACAATTAGTTTTCATAATTTAATACATACAAACCATTATTTAAATGTTCCATAGAATAACATATGTTGTTCTTATAAAAGATACAACCCTTATTTCCAAAATTGAAAATAAATCTATCCATATCAAAAAAATGATACAAAAATTATGTTCTTGGTAACACTAGGCACATAATAACAGTTTTGTAAAACCAAAAATCATGCCAGTTGGCAATGAGAGGTACTAATCGCCAATAGCCAATGCAGCCAGCCTTGCACTATTGGCAGCTCAAAGATCCACCTCTCCTCTGGAAATATTTCAAAATCTACTTGGTTACTGCATTTGAATACAGATGTGATCCCCACAAGCTGTATCAAATACCCAATGTGTAGAAATAGAAAGATTACACTCGATAACTAATGAACCTTTAGCATCCCTGTGCTTCTGGGTGCAGTTCCTCTTCCAGTGGCCTTGCTTACCACATGAAAAACACACCACCTCCCATTCCTTGCCCTGCCTTTGGATCTTCCCCTTCTTGGAGGGATGACGCTCAGGGGCTTCAGACCATTTATAAGTCTTTGACCTCTTTTCCTTGTCCTTCCTTTTCTTATTCACCATAAGGACTGCGGGTTTGTCACGCCCCATGTCCTTATCTACCTAGAGAATCAAGTTCAGAAGTTCTGATAGACTCTTATCATTATTTCTCATGTTTTAGTTGACAATAAAGCTTGAGAAGGTCTTGGGCAGTGATGATAAGATGAGATTTGTACGCAACTCATCTGGGAATTTAATCCCTACGATGTCCAAGCGTTCGATGTATCCAATAAGCTTGACTACATGAGGCCCAGTTGGTGTAGACTCTCCAATCTTAGTTGTAAACAAAGCATTGGAGATCTCATATCTCTCTTGTCTCACCTTCTCTTGGTAGATATCCTTAAGGTGAGACATCATGCTATATGCATCCATGTTTTCATGTTGCTTCAAGAGATCATTAGACATGGCCAATAGCATGAAACATTGGACATCTGTGGCATCATCCATATGTTTCATATAAAGAGATAGATCCTCATCACTAGCCTTGTTTCCAGGTGCAACTGGTATAGGTGCTTCCAGCACATACAATTTCCGCTTGTGGCGAAGGATGACACGTAAACGTCGCTAGCACTCTTGGAAATTGGTGCTTGTGAGAAGGTTTTACTTCTCGAGTATGCTTCGTAATGATATGTTTGAAGTCATTTTCTTTCCGTTTCTACAAATTAAGATGATCAAAGGTTTAGTACTTTATTACAAAACTGAGACAAATAAATAAATTAATACTTATTAGTCTCCTACTATTTTATCTAAATCCAATAGCCCTCACCATTGACTTCAGAATATTCTGTTACCTGAATATTCTAGTGGAAATGATCCATATTTCCCTTCGGATTATCCCAACTAGGTTTGGTCAAGCAACTTTAAGGGTTTTATATAATCATTCCAAATTCCAACTACATTAACTCGCAGCTCCTTGATCTGCTGAGTGGACTCCCCAATCCTAAAATCCTTTTATTTTGGATTTCCTCAACCTTTGCCTCTTGGTCACACCAAGTCTTGCTATGGAAGTTAACCCTTGATGTGAACCAAGTTAAGTCAACCCAAAACCTTTAATTATAATTCCCCATATTTAAAAGCACCCCAACTAGGGTTGGTCAATCACTTTGAACTATGGTTCGATTCTAACCTAGATTATGGAAGGCTATACCGACTTAATATTTCTTTTGAGGGATTTTATCCTTATACGTAAATTTCCATTTTATTATCTTTAATTACATGCTTGTTAATATTAAGTGGGATATACATAAGTAATTAACCATGTTAAGATAATATTTATGCATAAGCCGGTCTTATTTTAGTTCCATCTTGCATGCTTGTTTAATTCATTAATTGTGTGATCGTGACAACACACCCACAATAAATAAACGATGCAACTAATAGAAATAAAATAAATGGCATGATCATGATCTTTGTTCAATTGTTTAGTTTATATAGCGGTTGATAAACTAACCCAAGACCTAGGGGAGAAACACCTTGAACCTTTCGGGTTCATGTTTACAACTTTCCACCTGTCTACCTTTGTATATCCTTGGATTGGTTTCACCTTGGCTCCTAAATTGAGCCACCTCCACTATCTTGGGAGCTCCATCCATTACATATGCATTTATCTCACATGCAGGTGAGGGGTAAAAAGGGGTTTTTACATAAAATAATCCTTGGTCATGCAGGCCCTACATATCAATGAGGAGATGGCTCGTAGTCCAACAAATTTAATTCAAATAAATTAATTAAAATAAACCATTCACATACAAAGGTCTTGGTATAACTCATGATCATCCATACATGCAACGATATTTATGCATAAATAAAACTAGCGTTCAATTATTTAATCGTTATTGCTTAAGATAAATCACACTCGAATCAATTAATTATCTTTAATTAATCAATCCTTTTATCTTAAACCCTTTTATGAATTTCCTTGAGATTCTCATCCATCATAATTTTAAATAAATTAAAATTATCCTTGTACGTATTTTGTACCTTGGAGGCAACCTGGTTAATTCCCATTCATTAAGAAGATGTTAAATTAAACACATATATATAAAACACCTATCACGTGTTATGCCTCAACTTTACACTTGCACCATGGTACATGTCTCAAGGGTTTGTATAATATAATAATAAATTTTAATAAATCTGCGTAATTTGGGTGAGTACACGGTGTGTAGTTCCAACTACACGGCGTGTAATTTTCTTCACCGTCCATCCAAAGTACATGTCCGGGGACATGGCGTGTTAATGTACATCGGAAATTTTCAGAGTACATGGAATGTTCAGTGGGACACACGCCGTGTAGTTTCCACATTACACGGTTTCCAGCCAGGCAATCCATGTATGGGGTACACGGTCCAACACTAACCCATAGGGACTACACGTCGTGTTCTGTTGGACCACATGGTGTGTAATCCAGAAACCATGTGCCACCTATTCCTGGTCAACACACAGTTTCATAAATGACTTAGATAGAATCAATACACAGCCTGATTTGGCAGACCAACCCGGTGTATGAACCTAGACTACACAGCGTGTACTTCCGAATACACGCTGTTTATTATCGTGTTGTATGGACAGGAACATTTGGCTCCTCCAGATGAGATCCTCTATTTAATTTTAATCAAAAATTAAAATAAAAGGTCATTTCTGTATGGTGAATGAGAAATGATAGAGGAGGAACAAATCTTGAGATTCAGATTTAAAGAATGATTAACTTGAATTGAAACAACTAAATTATTAACTACGTAAATCACCAATGAAAAACTAAATAATTATAATTAATGATATGACTACTCTGATACCACTTGTAGGTTTCGGGCACAGCGGAAGCACGTTGGTGGGATTTCCCAACTTTTATTTAAGCATTAAACAATGTTCAAACCAAGATCCTTCAAGATATAAAACATCAGATCTTCAGAATAGAATGAAGATCGAAAAACAAAAGAGGGAGTCCCAGAACCATAGAGATAGGATCATCATATGTTGGTTCTAATTAATTTAATTAATTCACAAGAATTACTTTGGTGGAATTCTTTCTTTGATGATGTCTCCGATCACGATCTTGTGATCCATCATTGCGTCATAGAATCCAAGTGTAGGATTCCTCTAGCGGTGATCCACACGTGTGCCATGTATCTCTGGATGTCGCCGAAGGGATCTCCGAGTGCTAGAGCAGAAGAAAGTTCACTTGCGATGTCCGCCTTTGATCACCTTGATCCGATGGAGGAGGATCTCTATCGATCTTGAGAGCATTCTTGGAGGAAGTAGTTCTTTCGGTCTTGAAAGAATTCTCCATAATTGTTGTGCACAATGATTGGGGAAAGTGTTGGGGTTGTGAGGATATTTATAATCAGGTTTGAGGTTTACAGATTTTTGACAATAAATAAACACGTTACGCATTTTATTTATTTCATTAACTCTTATTAAAAACCCCCATGTCAAATTATTAATTCCTTGACATGCGCCCAAGATGATTATAATAAATATCATTTAATAAAACAATGTTATATCCTCAAAATCATGACTGAAAAAACTACACATCGTGTAATCATTAATACATGGCGTGTACTCGTATTCTATAAAACTACACGGTGTGTATATTTAATATACATGGAGTGTACTTTTATTTTCCATTTTCCTTTATTTCCTCCACCACATTTATTAGACCTTGATTAATGGCTATTTATTTCTTAAATAAATGTAACTTCATTACTTGGTAATAAACATATTATTTCACCCACAATATATTATCTCAAATAACTAGTGTCGAAATAAATTCAATCAGGCATCCTTAAATAATTATTAAACCACATTTGGGAATAATATTTATTTAACTTGTTAAATTAATATTTAACTGAGATACATGGACACACTTAGTGTGTGATCCTCTAGGCCCCTTTCTCGGTGGCATTAGGCGGAGCCTGCCCAAAGTCCAAGGTTAACATATAACAACATGCCAAGGCACCCATAGAGAAATAAGTTAATGCCACAATGATGTGTTACCTCCTACGAATGTTTACCATGTAATATAATCACTTTTTCACGATATCTCAAATCAAGCGGGTTGCATGCTAGTGCCATCAACCCATGTGCTAGATTATTCTTTCTTTTACTTTCCAAAATCGAACTCGCCCATACCTTACCATGGCCATGGATTTATTTAGGATATATAAATTCCATCAAAGGGCCTGAGATATCTACTTCAATTATGGAACAGAAGGGACAAATCCTTTCATATTATCTATTAATGTGGTATTACTCATGACACACCCAATGTATCCTACCTTGCTGCGAACAGTGTGTCATTACAGTTTTCGTCAATACATCTAAGTGTGCGAGTTGTAATACCCATTAATAAAAATCTTAAAGTCTAAGGACCAATACACACGTCCGCAGATAGGAACATCCAATGAAACTATGAAATGTGGATTTCCTACTGGCGGGTCTCGTTCTCATAATATCCTCCTGGATATTACCAAGGGCGCACACCATGAGAAGGTCCCTCAAATTTTTATGAGTCCTAACCCCTAATGGCCTGTATTATTTTTGTCCCTCAAATAAAATCATCCGGCCATAGAACATATAATCAAGAACAGTGTTATGGCATTTCTGGGTTCTCATTATAGCAGGGATCCACTGTGAACCTTTAATTCAATAGTTGTCCTTAGGACATTATCACATGCATTGTCACACAGAAGAACAATTAAGATGTGATAAGGTATTTATTAATGAATAAAGTACAAAGTAGTTGGTTCTAGGCCACCAACTCCAACAGATCCATATAATCAGAATTGTCAAACCCCATGGGGACAAATCTAAGGTATAGAAGATAAAAACATACTCATCGAGTCCCAGGAGCATCTTAATGAAAACTCAGTAATGACACTAGTGGATTCAAAGGATCATATCATCAGATCATGTCTAATGTAAGTTTATCAAGCTGGATCCAAGGGGTAGAAATTCCCTTACCATCCCATGGAATCAAGATCCAAGGATCATATAGGTCTAAGGTATCTTCTACTATAAATCAAGACCCATGGGTGAAACATACATGGAATCTAAATTTATTCTAGGTCCATAGTATAGCAACCAAGGCATCTACTACCATTTCAATTCACATCACATTTCATTCATCAATTTACAAATATTCAAGTCCCATGAGTATACCCAATCATATACAAAAACATATAAACCATTGAATCAATTCAATCAAGGCATAGAATTTCAACACATGGAAAAGGAGGCATCCCCATCTCATAATTAATCAAATCAAATAAAATCATTTATAACTGGGATTCCTCTACTATGAAATCTCATAAAATCACCCCTTGGGTATTTCAACAAAGGGTAATCTCAAAGGAACACCCCATGGGTGACCTTGGTTGGGGAAACAACCTCCAAAAAGTCTCAAAGAACTAGAGGGTATCCATAACAGGTTCCATTATATTCAATTCATTTTCAAGGCCACACCAGAAAGTCCAGAAGGTGGTATAATGACAACTATCTCTATAACACATCAAACCACTCGGTAAAAGTCCACCAATTATAGTTCTATCATAGAGTTCTCATCCAGTATCATCTTCTTATTTGACTTGTATTGAGAGAAAAATGAAGAATGGATGAAGAACCTAAAAATATGGAATATTAGATTGCACCTAAATAACTCTGTCAATACCAATAAAAAAGAATAAGGAAATAAAAGGAATGTATTACTCACCAGCGTGAATCCAATGAGATCGAATATTCTTTATTCTGAGTTTGGGTGAAAAAACTGGAGAAAAATCTACCCTAATCCTTCAAAGGATCTCCAATGTGTGTTGTTGTCCAACTAAGGAGGATAATAATAGATTTTTAGGTTTTAAAAACATTTTAAGGTAAATATGGTCATTTCTCTAAAATTTCCTAGGTCACATGGTTGATTCGCATGGTTTTCCATACCGTGCACCAATCATGCACTCACTATTGTGCTAAGGGGGAACTCGCATGGACATTGCACAGAATTTGACTAACCATTGAAAAACCGTACAATTTGGCTATGATAAAAATTGTAGGTTCCCCCCATGGGTGTGTGCCTCCATCCACATGGTTTCTTCAAACTGTGTGTCTTGTAGAACTCCATTGTTTAGCCTTTCATGATTAGTTATAATTGTGTAGCCTTCCCTATATGGTTTCTACTAACCGTGCATCCTGCTTTTTTTTTTCTAAAAAGTTGAGTTTCAGGATCGAAACAAACATCATACACCTTTTATACTCCCATAAACTCAAAAGGTATTTACATTTGGTTATAAAAAATCATTTAAACAAAGCGGACCCTACCATAAATGAGCATGATGTGTTTGGGAACCCTAGAGCTAGATGCGACTGTGATGATGATGATGACTGTACAGGGATCCTTCGTGGGTTCGACAGCGATGACGACCATACTGAAATCCTCCGTGGGTTCGACGGTGATGACTATTATTCTTGTATCCTATGTGGGTCTGGCAGTTCGTGACTACTGTTCTTGTATCATACGTGGGTCCGACAGTATTTGACTATGTACTTGTATCCTACGTGGGTCTAACAGTGTGGTTGGTCTAGTATCCTATGTGGGTCCGACAGCTTAGTTGGTCTAGTATCCTATGTGGGTCCCAGCTAGATGAATCAGTGGCTACATTTGATCATCTCTATCACCTTACGAAGAAGTATACCTGTGTGATCTGAGTCTTGACTTTCAATCAATATCTTCGATGTGATTGACTTGCTTTCCTATGTGGAATTCTAGTATAAAAAATATATATATGTTAGTAGTTTTACCTGTAACCTTAATTATCCTCCCAATGACTCTATTATACCTAAAACACCACAAAAATTATTCTTAAACTATTAAAATCTATAAAAACACCCCATTGGGTTCTTGAATGGCTATGGTTACCCTAAAGATCATTTTTTAGATCATTATGCTTCATGTTCATTATTCTCAAGCTCTATTATAATCTTATCCCTCTTCCTACCACTATTTCCTATTGCATTCTTACTAGAGGGTTTAGAGTGTGTGTTATAGGGCTTGTATAAAAAAATTCTCTTATTTTTCCTTTTCTTGGGTGCTCACTACCATTGAGTGTAAGGGGGTTTGGTTCTTATAACCTTAAGTGAGGAAGATTGGGTTCTCAATACCATTGAGTGTGAGGGGGTTGGTGCACACTACCATTAAAAGTGTGGGAGATTGGGTTTCTAGACACAAACACTAAAAGGATAGAAGTATTAATTCTAAAAATTATAAAAATAAGGATATATTGGATTTCTTGGTACAACCACTAAAAACCAATGGTTTTACATTTGTAAACAAGTTTCTTGCTAAAAATACTAAAAAGTAAGATAGATTGGGTTTCTTGTAAAAACCATTGAAATGAAGGGGTTTTAAGTAAAACCTCTCAAGGATCTTGAGGGGAGGGTACATATGCATCCTTTTGTGGATTATTATCAAACTCATTCATCAAAGTCTTGTGTACTTTCTTTTAAAATTATATTTATACTACCCTTAACTCTTATATTTTAGTTTTTCACTTTAATTATTTTAATTAAATTTATTTTTATTTTAATTTCTAAAACATTTTTAAAAGGCAATTCACCCTCCCACCCACTTTCCATCTTTACTCTAACCAATAATTTGTATCATAGCTAACCTTGTTTTCAAAACCTTAACTGGTTTCATGGAATGATCAATTAAAGATGAACTCTACCAAAAATTTCCAAGGTTCTCTATAAGGACACTCAAAGGTTATAGCTCCATACTTTGATGGATTATATTATACTCATTGGAAAACTATAATTTATTTATTTATAATTTATTTATTTATTTATTTATTTTTTTTACAAATTCATTAATGATTCATAGGAAAAACGGACCCCTAATGATATAAAATATTTTGATCTTGATAGAAAATTCATGAATGATCTACATTTAGGTTTAAATAAGAATTAATTTAATATAATTTCCATGTGTAAAAATTCTCATGAAATCTTTAATTTTCTAAAAGTATTACATGAGGGGAACATTTGATCAGAATGCCTCATTCCCAAAAATTAATAGAAGAAGGAAAGAAAGAAGGAATTCAAAGGGTCAATATGGAGTGTGAGTAATGAATCCATCTCATCAACCTCCTCAAGTGATAGAAGTTTCAAACGTATCATGGCCCAAAATAAGGTGAGTAATGAGGTATGTTCTTATAATTATTCTTATTCTTCAAGTCATTTAAATTATGAGGATCTTAAGTATAATATGGAACAATTATAAGAAGTTTTTGGTGAAATTACCTTAATAGTAAAATATCTTCAGAATAAATACAATCATTTTTCTTTTGAAAAGGATCAAATTATCAAAAAAATGAGAAACTATTGGAGAAAAATGAAAAATACAAATATTTTATTTCAAAAAATGATGCAAAATAATAAAGAGGATTTAATGTGTTATTAGAAGAAATTGAATACTTGAAAAATTAATTAAATAAATTTAAAAATAAAATAGTTCATTTAAAGGACCAAACTAATGTTGAAAAATAGGATAATACTATCAAAGAGATTAAGGAATACCTTTCTAAGTTCACCCAAGGTGAGTAGAATTTGAATTTAATTTTGGGTTTCCAAAGTCTTGGAATAGGTATTTATAGTCTCGGTTACTCTAATAAAACAAGAACCTCAATAAATGTAAAAAATAATGCTTTTATAAGAGGTATATCCCAATATAAATTTTATAATTATTTTAGAAAGACCGAGAACTTTATTTATGAATGTAGTTGAAAAAATTATCATTATGTAAGTCCCAAATATATTCACCTCTATTCAAATATTTTGTCTAGAAAACCTCACATTTATTATATAAATTCATATCTTAAGAAAATGTGGTTTCCAAATTCTTCATTAGATAAATTTTTTGGACCCAAATTTTGGGTAACAAAATCTCTAGATTCTTAATTATTTTTAAGGGAAAATATCTCAAGAGAAAATCCCAATGAACAACATTGTACATGGTTGGAGGGTGCTCAAGAAAATTGTATAGTAACATTTCAAATGTCTTTAATTATTTGAATTCATTTTAAATTAAATCTTTACTAATTGTTTAAATATTTTTAATTTCAAACTATTCAAAGCCCTTGTAGGTGAATGTTTTATATTTTTAAAGGGGGGATGAGTATAACTATCTTATTAAATTTACATTAGATAAGAATAAGGTTTATAAATTCATTTATTTTGAAAATTATATTTATTCAATTTTGAGTTTTCTATTTTAATGTTAAATTGAATATTCTATATTTATTTTGAAAGTTACATTCAAATTTTAAATTTGATCTATTAATGTTTTAATCATTTTTCTATTTCAAAGGATTCAAAAAATCATGTTGATATTTTATTCCTCAAATTAAATTTAATCCAAATATTTTGAGATTCTATAACATTTAATTTTATTAATATTTTAATATCAAATTATTGGAAATTGTTAATCTATTTATGGGTATTTTTATTGTTTTAAAATAAAAATTATTATTTGAGTTGCCCAAGAATCCATCATCTATACGGTACTTCCTAAAAAGGTAGTCGGTGGTGATTTCTAGAATCATGATTCTATTTTTTATCCATTATTCAGCTAGTACAGTTCATCGGCTTATCGATAGCCTATTTATAAGCCTTCTTAGACTCTCACAATGGGAATGTTTAACTTTTATTTTACACCACTTTTTTCCTTCCCTTATCCTCTTCTCTGGACATAAATACTTATATAGTATGAGAAATAAATTTTCAAATGCATCATAAAGGAAATAATGAGGACTAAATATTGTCCTTCAAAAGGAATATTTTCAATTTTTCTTATTTAGGAGGAATTTTTATTCCAAATATTGTCTGTGTTGGATTTGGTTTTGGAAATAATTTCAAATTTTTGAAATCTAAGAATCCAATCTTATTTTTATTTTCATTTTTGGAATTTTTTTTAAATTATATTGGTTATATTTTTTTAAAATAAATTTTTTATCTTTATTCAATATATTTTTTAAAACCTCTTTCTTTAGAAAATTTCATTTGTCTATGTATGTCTCTTATGTTTTATGCATTATAATTTGTTCATCAAACATATTTATGAGCTTTGTCTTACTTCTAGTAGTTACAAAATGGTAAGAATGAAATGGAGTGAGTCATTGTAATCTATAAATTTTTTCTTTATATTCATATTGAAATCCCTCTTATGCTAAAATTGTTTTATAAAATTTCAATGATGTAATTAATTTCATTATGAAAATTTGATAATTTCATCTTAAAACCATTTTTATAATCACTTTGTATTTCATTATAAAATATTAAAATTCCTTTTGAAAATCTATTTGGTATAGTATTTAATTTTTTATATTGAAAATCATTATTTTATGGTCCATGTATTCATAATTCCCTATTTTAGGGGAAACTAACCCTTTTTTCTTAATTCCAATATGTTTTAAAGGAAAAAACTTTTTTAATAAATCTATTTAAGTCATTTATTTATATTAAATTTATCCCTTGATTTATTTATTTTAATCTCCTAAATTCATTAATCAATTTAGTTAATTATTTTTAAATATTTAATTTTATTTTTTATTTTTTAAAACCTTATTTAAATCCTCTCAAAATTTAATGATATATATATATATATATAATAATTTTCTAATAATTTTATTATTTTAATGATAGTTTTTAAAAATAAAATTTTTAAGGGTTTTCTTCTCTTTGGAAATTTATAACTTTGAGATTTATTTAATTATATTCTTTACTTTAAATCTTGAATTGATTGATTGATTTTATTCACTCTTTTAGGTGAATTTTATTTATTTTCTGTTTTATTAATTTAACTATTGATTAAATTGTCATGTGTCTCCTCAATACTTTCAACGTATTCATTAATTGATGGGGAGCCTAAACTTTTTAAATATGAAATTTTACTAAAGAGAAAATACTAATTTTTTGAGTAAAATATAGCATGATAAAATCTATTTTATACTCTAGTAACTATTAAAATTGAATTTTAAAATTTTATCTTCTATTTCAAATCACTTTAGTGCATAGTTTTTTGTTCTTAAAATCTTTTTAAAAAATGGGATCTTTTTAGTATTTGAAAATTATTTTTTAAAATATTCTTTTATGGCCTATTGTAGTTTTAATTCTCTAATTGAGGGGGGCACCAAATATATTTTTATATCTAAATCAATTCCTAGAGTGACACTATTTTTAGAAAAATTATTACACATGTTAAAATTTCAAAGTTATATTTTTTAAAACATTATCATATGTTTATTTACTCTCAAATTTTAAAGAAGGTTTTTGAAATTTTGAACACATGGAATATGCAATTTTTTAGTTTTCTAAATTTTCTTTGTAGATTTAATGTTTTCAAGAACTTTAAATTTATTTTCATTTTTCAAATATTTTGACGAAACATTACAGGTTATGAAAATTTTCATTTCCATTTTCTCTCTCTTATTCTTGGACCTCATATTATTATGAATGCATTAAAATTATTTATATAACCCTATTTTATGATCTTTATGATATTTAAAATGTGGGATAAAATGATTAAATTAAAGGTATTATTTCTATAATACATTGTTTAAACTTATTTTTGGGGGGAGATTATGAAATCTAAGGTATGGTTATATTCTATCATCTCAATAAATATTTTCAAATGGTTTCAAATGCTTTTAAAATTGTTTTAATTTCAAGTATTTTCATAATTATGGTTTTATATCTTCAAATGGGGAGATAGTTTTGACATCAAAGAATAATTTATATTAGTTTTATAGGGGTAAAGGTAATAGTTTAAAAGGAATCTTGAATTTTTTTCAATTATTTTAAAAATTGAATGGTTTTGAAATTAAATTATTCTTGAATTCTGAAATTTTTTGGATTTTTATTTTTTGATTATTATAAAGGGGGATAAGTATTGAAATTAAATTCATGATGAAATAATTTTTTAAAAGCCATTACAAAATTTCTTTTTTAAGTATTGAAAATGATTGATTAAATTTTATTATGTAATATTGAAATTTATTTTAGATACAATCATGAGAATTGAATCATAATTATATTCATATTGATTAATTTATTAAGTGATTGTGATCATAAAAAAGGGGTATAATGTTATATATCACTCTCTTAAGTTTATTTTATGATAAAAAACAAAAAAAATGTGTTTCTAACCATTTAATTTCATAAATTTCAGAACTTATATTTTAGAAAATTTTCCAATAAGTTTCCGGACCAAACGGAGGGTTCAAGAGGAGCATGGAGGACCTTATTAAGGTCTTCCAACTACAGGTGATAGCAGCTACTTGGTGCACCACACTGGATGGCTGATGGGACCTGGATATAATACCAGTTCTTTCTAGGTGCCACTGGTGATCCAATGTAAATCTAGCATACAAAAAAAAATATGCACTGGTGGTGATCACCATATCCTTAATTCTACTCCCAATGGATTTATTCAACCTAAAACACTAATAGAATGATCTTAAAGATATTGGAAGATATAAATAAATCTACATGGGTCCTTGGATGGATATTGTTACCTTGAAGATATTTTTCATCTCATTATGCTTCATTTTCATTATTCTAAATCTCTCATGTACTCTTGTCTCTCTTCCTCCCACTCTTGTTATATTCTTACTAGAGGGTTGAGAGTGTGTTTCATGGGTGATGTTTAACATTGAGAGTGAGGGTATTTGTTGATCACAACCTTAAGTGAGGGAGTTAGGATTCTCACTACTATTGAACGTGAGGGGGTTGGTGCACACTACCATTAAAATTGTGGGAGATTGAGTTTCTATCCAGAACCACTAAAATTATAAAACATTTATTACTAAAATTGATATTGTATTTCTTGTTACAACCACTAAAAACCAAGGGTCTTATATTTTTAAATAGGTTTCTTGATAAAACTGCTAACAAGCAAGAAATATTGGATTTCTTGCTATAATAATTGAAAAGAAAGGGTTTAAACCAAAACCTCTCAAATACCTTGAAGGTAAGATATCAAGAGATCCATTTTTAGATTATTGTAAAACTACTTTAGCAATGTATTATGAATTATCCTTTAAATTTATATTTACACTACCTTTAACTCTTATATTTTAATTTATATCTTTAATTATTTCAATTAAATTTATTTTAGTTTTAATTTCTAAAAAAGTTTTTAAGAGGAAATTCACTCTAACCTATTGATATATTTACTTAGACCAACACTTGGTATTCAAAACTTGGTTTTGATATATATAAATGGAGTATATATTCTCTATATTTTCTTTGTAAATTTTTTTCCATAATTTCCTTTGGATTTCCTTTTGCATAATGATTTTATTTCATGATTTATAGGAACTTTCTTCCCTGTAAGTTATTTATGCATTATAATTTCTTAATTAAATGACAATGATGGTTTTCTTTAAAGGAAAGTATTTATTTATGATGTTTTGGGTAAAATTGGATTTATAAATGTGGTTTTTCATGGTTTAAAAGTTTTCCATTTTTATTAAAGGGGTGTGTTTGGATTATGAAAAAAATTTAGTGACCCTTTTTATTAATTATGATTATGATTTGGTGTTAATTTTATGTTATTTAGATCTTAAATTGTTTTATAATTTAAAAAAAATGATTTCCAAATGTATGATTTCAAGTTTAAAATCAAATGAAATCTTGGAACTTTATGAAAAAGGTATTTTTTTTGGCTATTAGAAATACCATTATTGTGTTCATTGGTTAATCGTTGTTTATTAATATATGTATTGATGGATGAATGGATTGTGAGTTATTTTTATGCTTATGTGGAGGGTCTTATTATTAAAGGGGGTGCTGATGGTGGGTTGGTTATTATTATTGGGATATATTTCATTGATCTATATTTCTGGCATGTGATTGGTGAGTGTTATAAGTGAACCACCTCATTTATCTAGTTCATATGGAACCCTAGGCTAAAAAGTGGGATATCAAATGATTAGTGTTGTGATATTTGAGATTATGCACTAACTGGTGGCCCATAGCTGATGTTTTTATCTTTATTGGGATGCACCTCTAATGAGTCTAGTTAGGAATGACTTGGGTGGAAAGTATAGGACTGTAGGACCTACTGGAAGTTGGTTAGACCTAGGAAAATATAATATTTTCCCATTAGTCCCTAAGGTGAGCTCCATGATGGGTATCATATATTTCGATACCGTTATGACTTACTTGATATATGTTTTACTTTCTATATCTCTCGACTTGCTCATAGTCTTGATATGATGAGTGATTTATGGTTGAGCGTGATTTTATTATGTATTATAATTCATTTTTTGACTATACATGATGATGTATCTATAGTTTTGTATCATTATTTTATTATGTTTGAAAATTATGTAAAGGTTTTCAAATAAAAAGGGGGCTGTGTGTTTCCAAACTCAATATTTTGATGAAACATATTTGAAATTAATATTGGACTATTTGAGTGTATTTGTTTTCAAAAAGTATTTCTAAAAGTAAATAAAGAATATGGATTTGGGTTTTCCTAAAGAAAATGTATTTGAGATTGGATCTTATGATGTGTTTTTTGTTTTCAAAACCTTGTAAATGGAAATAAAACTAATTGTTATCCTTTATTTTCAAACTAGTGATATTGGTTTCTTATATAAAATAAATGAAATGGAATATTGGTGGTATCCTACTGAGAATTGGATCACACCCTAAATACTCACATTTGTGGGTATTTAGCCTTGATGTTTTATGTAGAAGAGTGGTTTTTGGGATTTCAAGTTTGGTTTAACCGCTCTTTGATGGAAAGTGGGTGATGATTTATTCATGGTGGTGACTTGGAGTCACATGGTGGTAGTCAATTGTTTCTTGAGATCATTAGACCAATTGGGTCATGTTTATTATCGGCATACTTGACCTTATGTTTTTTATTTATTTTTACATTATGAATTTAAAGCTTTGTATTAAATGGTTCTACTTTGATTAGTAAAGTATTAGAAGTTTTGTTGATATTAATTATTTTTATAACATGTTTAGATGTTTTATATTTTCAAAAAAAATTATTTATTTGGAATTATTATCCAACATATAGATACCTCATGTAGGGTTTCTGTTTGGAACATGTTATGTGTATTATAGAATGTTATAGGGTTAAATCACACCCAACAATTGTGTTTGATACCCTCGACGCTTATCGGTAGCCTATGGAAATTGGGGACATGCTTAGATCCTTATAGTGGTTTAGGTCAAGATTAAGCTTGTTCATTATAGTGTGACCCCTGAAGTCCTACTCCAATAGGCTATAGTATGGTGACCAACACCAAGGGTGTGTCATCACACATACATGGAAGACATTTCCCTTTATAAATGAAAACTTTGTATCACCATGAAAAATAAAATTAATTCAAAACCACAATACATGAATAATGAATATTAATTCATGTAATGTCATATAAAGGAAAACCACAAATGAAAAAACAACTACAAGGTCTCTCGACTTTATTCCTCCAACAAGGTATAATGAAAACTGCCTCTGCTAACAATTCTCTTATGTCCAGAGCTAGGGTCACCATATACCACCACCAACTCTATCCAGATAATCTAAAATGGTATATATAAATAATAGTCAAGTATATAAATATACTAAGTAGGTTAATCCACAAAATATCATGTTTTTATGTGAATTAATCATAATAATGCAAAGGTTTATGGAATAAACAAATAAAATAATCAAATAAAATCATTTCCATGAAGTCAACCATTTAAACACCTCAATTCCATACCACCCCAACACACTTTCCAACCCATGTCATATACTCTTCACACATCATTATATAATCACTTCTATAAAAACAAACATCAATAATCTATATCTAAGAAACTCTCTACCCATAAGGACCACACTATAATAATACCACTTCTAAAAATCTATCCACCTATAGGGAACTCTCTAAGATATCATTATTCCTTGGTTGCATCATAGTCTTCCTACATATCCTCTCATTGGTTTTTTGGTTGTCCTCCCTCAAGGACTCTCCCCACCAAAACCATTAGATATTGGGAATCTGTACACCCTCAAGAACTCTCACCATATTATCGAGTATCGAACCTCAGATACTCTCCCACCTCAAATATCATTTTCACCACCACACACCATATATTCTAAAATTGATTTGGTTATGAAACTATACACCTTCAAGGATTATTGTTGTATTACGAGGTTTCCATTATCATGGAATATCACCTATTCAACCTACATTATCACTATCACACATCATATACACTACGGCTAACCATGTAATTATCCACATCATCATTGTCATCAGGTATCACAATCACTTATCCTATATCACTATCAAACATTGAAAATGGTTTAGTTCCCCACCATAAACTTATTTACCCAACCTTGTCCATTACATATGAAAATTTCATAGGGAATATAATCACAAAATATAGATACACCATGCTCCCATATGGGTTTACCATAATCCAGATCCTATAGAGTGTGAACAAGTTGCATCACTAACATTACACATATCATGTGCATACACTAATACCACAACCTAACCACATAGTTAACATATATCAAATGAACCCATTCAAAATAACCATTTTGTATACTTCACCATTCTATATTAAAACATCTATCTATTTTCACTATATAGTTTATTTATTGGTTCATATTATATTTGAGTACTATCACCTTTATCATGTAAACCCAAAATAATCATATCTCAAAAGCATCAAGTTGCATAGTCCCTAATAAGAATGGAATGGCCCTATGCCAATATGGAATGTTCTCGTAGAATTCACAACACCCCATCTAACTCTTTGCCAAAATATTACTATAACTTCATAATATGAAAACTACTCATGAATTTATGGCACAATGTAATATCTCAACATTTTATAGAGTTATCACGGGCCCGTTTTCAGGCACTCTTTTACCTAGTGTTGAGTACTTTTCTTTTGGGTCTTACCTTGGGTTATTATTTTGTGGAGATTTGATAAAAATGAATTAAATAGGGTTTTTAATTGTTGGCACATGGTTGGGGAAAACTGTGCGCCCCATCCCAACAAACTGTGCAACCCTTGACAGAGGGGAATTGTATGGTTGGTGCATGGTTTTTCAAACTGCGTTCCCTCTTTGGAGTAATAGTGAACTCCTATGAAAGAGGTTCATAGTTTGGGTGCATGATTAGTGAAAATCATTCTCCCCTGTCTAGAAAATTATTCCCGACTTTTAAAGTCACCATAAAATTAGTTTTTTAATCACCTAAACCCCTGAAACTCACCCTATTCCACCTCAACTCAGACCAACTCAATTTCTATCAATTTCAGAGCCTCCCAGATATATTTTAAGCCTTCCCAAGTTTTTTTCTTCATGATTCGAAGCCCATATTGAATATATTCACCCCTATCGGTAAGATAATTCTATCCTGCTTGGTTTTCAGTTCTTATTTCTCCCTTCTCCCTTTATTTTGGTGGATGTTCTTCCTATTTTGGGTTATATCTATATATAATATTATTGATATAGATATATGATTATATATCTAGATCTATATTGGAGAGATATTTATTTATTTGATCTTAATTTGGGGTTTTATATCTAGATATCATTCTACGTCGTTATGCTGCTCAAATTTTGGGGATTTTTGTTGGGCGATCGTTCGTTAATGAAACAAGGTAGGTGGTATATAATTCAAGACCCAAATTATTCATTTAAATTATGTGTATGTAATTTCAAGATTTCTATTACATATTTATAAATTTCATTCTTGGTTGAATTAATTAATTTAGTGAATTAATTGATTGAGGAGATGTGAAATTAAGGATTTCAGGAATTTTGGATTTGGAGATAATTGATTGTATAATTAATTATGATATATATAGATTATTGATTTGATATAACTAATTAATGAATGAATTATTTTATATTGAGGTTTTATAATTAAGATAATTAATTTTGGAATATTTATGAATTATTGAGAATTTAGATAATTAATTGTGGAATTGATTATGGGATTTTGAGGTGTGGATATTGATTAATTAATTGATAAATTAATTAATGGGTTTGACATACTTGATTAATTAGGTAATTAATTAATGGGGTTTATATAATTAGTTAATTATTGAGTTAACTAATGGAATTATTATGTTTAACTAATCGTTAAATTAGTAATGGAATTAATGTGGGTAATTAATTATGTGTTGAATGGTAACATGGTCATTTAGTTGTGAATGAAATAATGGGAACATTCTCATTATAATGTGTAAGGTATGAATGGTAATGTGGTTATTTATTTGTGAATTAAATAATGATAACATGGCCATTCTAATGTGTAAGATATGAATGGTAACATGGTTATTTAGTTGTGAATTAAAGAATGGGAACATGGTCATTATATTGTGTAATATGTGAATAGTAAAATGGGCATTCAAGTATGAATTAATTGATGGTAAAAATGGAATTTTGAGATATTATATCCCTTGGACATGTTTCAGGCTCTGGCATGAGCCAAAGTGGGGATTTAGGTATGGGTGTTTACAAGTACCTAGGGGTTTATGTGGTTAAATAAGGAATAATTGATAATGTGATAACTATTTACTTATGCATTGTAATTATTTTATTTATAAAACCACATACACTATTATTTGACTAGTTATTGTTTTATACACCATTTTTGGTGTCCTATTTAGTTGTACTCACACCCTACTCAAGCTTCTAGATCGGTACCTAAATAGACTTTGTTTTTTCTAGACAAGTTAAGGGAAAAGGCCCCGTGTTAGATGACTAAGTTGGTTTGGAGAATGGATGAGGGAACTAGACATGGTTTGGGTCTTGTTTAGGGGTCTTAAATGTCTTTACTTTTGATTTTTCATTTTTACACTTGGAACGTACATTAGCATGACACATTTATTGTTCATTTTGATATTGTATCTTCATTTTTTGGTCATCATGTGATATTGGAATCTTTAGGGTTATGTTTATATATTTGGTTTTTATTTATTTATTTTCCACTAGTGTTTTACTTTGAAAAAGAGGGTATAGTCTCCCCATGATTGGTAATAGACCCTCGCTATTAGTTGATAGCCTCTGGTGTATGAGGAGATGTGCTTGAGGTCACATAGTAAACTGGCTCGAGGAACCGGTGTGTGGAACCTGAGTTAGGATGTTACAAAGTGGTATCATGGGGATTTATTTTCTTTTTTATTTTGTCTTTCTATTTTATAATGGTATATGAGAGAGTATGAAGAGTGGGTCCTTGGTTATGTGCTCGTTCATGGGAGTAGCTATCCTATGTATAGTGGAGAACCCAAGTGCCTAGGGTGGGATTATTGTTATTGTTGTTTGATGTTACAGTTGAATATTATTTCATCTTGGGTGATGCACTTGTTGTTTAATGTGATTATTATTTCAAAGATTTTTTGAGATTTGACTCGTTGCCTAGTAAGGCATGAGGGTTTAGTATGCATGCATCATTCTAGGCACTTAGGGTTATTTTATGACATGAATCATTTTATGCATGCACATAAAACAGGTTTTGGGGATGTTTTTGAACTTGAACTATTTTCCCTTACTTGTAAAATTGAAATGAAATTGTGCCTAATGTGAATTGAGAAAATTTTTAAAAATATTAAAGATGTGAATAAATGGTTTTCTGATGAGAAACTTTAATTGAGAACTTTCTTACCCTATGTTAACCATGACCTAGATGTAGAACGGTTAAGGGTAGTGATTGTGCCTCAGTTTTGATTGTGTGGCGGGGAAAAAGGGGGAAAGAATTATATTATTTTGTGTAAATACCTATTGTTAACAATGTTAATTTTTTGAAATGTGTCCTAAGGTTCATGCTTGGTATTGTTGAGATATACCTCCATGATGAAGCTTGTTGAGAGGATGAACAAAGGTCATGAATAGAGATGATCAACCAGTAGTGGGACCTGAGGCACTGATTTTTCCAGGTGAGGAAGTTGGGGAGATATTCCGAGAGAAATTTTCCCACTTCATTCAATTCATGGGAAGAGATGCAAGGCGGGTTATAAAGAGTATGTCTGATCAGACAAGGGAGTTCCTATTGCAGAACCATCTGACTTTTACTAGAGAGGGTGGACCCAAGGGATATGAGTTCTGGGTTGAGTCCATCGAGACTATACTTGACTACTTTGATACTCTTATATATAGGAGGTTCAAGTTGACTGCTTACATGCTACGTGGATGAGTGAAGCAATGGTGGGACATTCAAGTGTGGACTGTACATACTGATGATGTGTTATAGAAGTACTTCTTGGATAAATAGTTAGAGAAATTCTATCCAGAGATGCTAAGGCATGAGAGAGAAGCCGAGTTCATGAGGTTAAATTATGGGGTATGTATATATTGGAATATGCTGGATGATTCATAGATTTTCAATGCTTTGATACAGCATTGACAGGGGATGAGATAGCTATAGTGAGGCTTTTCAGGATGGACTTAAATGTGATATTAAGTCATAGGTTAAACTTTTTCAATTAAATAAGATTACTGAGGTGGTGTATGAGGATCCCATAGCCGAGGGGAACCTGAAGGAGGGTTCTAGTGTAAGAAATGTGGTTCTAGATAGATTAATAGGAGGTATAACTTCTGAGAGTATGAAGCATCACTTCGACAACGTCATCTAGGGAAGTGGAAAACAGGGTATCAAGAAAGAGGGATCAGTTGCACAGGACCTTACTCGAGTGATCTTTCACCATTGCTGTAGGTCTAGAAACTTACAGAGATAGTTCCACTAACCACTAGTAGATTGATGATCTTTCAACAATATGGGACATATAGAGAGGTTATACAAGTCCCAGTGACAAACAAATAGTGAGGGTGTATCTAGGAAAAATCAGAGTGGAGGAAGGGGATATTCTGCACCATATCAGTCTAGAAGCTATATTTCTACTGGAAGAGGTGGTAGAGGTAGTGGACATGGAGATTCGAGGTAGGAGAACCCATATCAACAAATTGGTGAAACTCATGGGAGTTAGACTGCATCATAGGGAAAATGAGTAGGACAGTTGCATGCTATTTAGCCTAAACTTGTGGATAGTGAGGTTGGACCATCGATAGTGAGAGGTACTATTCTTATATATTCTATGATAACTAGTTCCTTATTTGATACTAGTTCCTATCATTCATTTATTTCTGTAAAACTCATTAATGGTTTGAGCTTGGCAGTGGAGTTCATGAGAGGGGTGTTGATGATAGACACACATCTAGGGGTATGGTCGAGAGACATTTGTTTGTGTAAGGTGTTAGAGTTGGTGTCTTAGAACCAACTATTTTTAGATTGATTATATAAATATTTAATTTATTTAAATATTAAACATCTTATTACATATTTTTCATAGTTCTTCATGAATATAATGTAATAATTTCTTAGAGTATTTGTCACATTAATAAGGTCATGGAAATTCCCCGCCATGATGAGAATATTGAAGTGCTATGAAAATATTCCTAAATATAGTTCTATGGTTAGATGTAATACTATTATGGGACACATAATATACATACCATCAGGTGTGAGTACTCGTAAGTAGATGAGACTTCTTCTTATGAAGTTTACACTTGGTAATCTCCAAGATGGGAGATTATGAGAATAGACCCGCCAGTAAAAATTCCTCATGTTTTGGTGTCATTGGATATTCTTATCTGGGATCATTTGTAATGTTCCTTAGACTTTGAGATTATCATTAATACGTGTCATGACTCACGCACGTAGATTTGCTGACGAAAACCATCACGTCATATGTTGGTGGGAATTAGGGTACTTTGGGTGTGTCACGAATGATATGTTATTAATGGATAAGTCGAGGAAGGATTTGTACCTTAAATTTATGAAAGTTTATATCTCATCCCTTTTATTGAAATAGAACCATCTCCCTAAATTCCATGGCTATGGTGTAACGAAGATTTTATTTCAGGTAGTCAAAGAATGACGTATCAAGCATATAGGTTGATGACACTATCATGAAACCTTTTTGATAAGATATTATGACAAAGGGATTATATTACACAGTGAGAATTCATATGTGGATGTATTCATTATGAATTTAAGTTATTTATATTGTGTGTATTGACTAGTTACTGGACAGTAATATTGGACTTTAGGAAAGCCTACCTAATTCCAATGAGAAATAATCCTAGAGGGTTACACACTAAGTGTTTTTGGTTGTCTCGATTAAATTCTATTTGAATTTAATTAATGGAATAAATATTATTTTCAAGACTAAGGACTAATTTTATTCAAGTTAAAATTATCACATAAATTAAATAAATATTTACTCACTAGATTGTGAATAAAATATATTTATTTATTTTATTGAAATTTTAATAAATATTTATTTACTAGTTTTTAAATAAAAATATTTATTTAAAAGAATAAAATATTTTATTCAAGTGTTTGATAAATGGAAGAGGATTTCGAACAGACCAAGATCGTGTTCATTGATAAATTAATTATTTACATGTTGGTAAATAATGTTTATCTAGTTGGCACAATAAATAATAATAATATTGTTATCATTATTTGGCACGATATTTAATTTATGGTTCCATTTTTCGGAAGTTGGAACACCGCAAATAATGGTGCTATTATTGTTATTATGTTGCATGGGTTTTCTCTAATAGTTATAATTGCATTTAATTATTGTTTTGAAATTAAATATTGTAACTAAAACCCCATATCATTAAATATATAGGTACGTCTATTATGCCATCATGCCTGGTGAACCAGATTGTTGGTGGTGAGAGAATTGTTGAGCCAAAATAATTTCTCTCTTGAATCCTCTCCTCTCCCCTCTCAAGAATGAGATATGTTCTTTAAAACCGAAGAATAAGCGGTCAGGAATGACCGATGAAAGACACTCGCTTTGTCGCGCTAGCACCTGGAGAATGAGTGGTGTCAATATAAGGCCATCAGAGCATATGTGGATCACTACTAGAGTGATTCTAGTTTGGATCCTCACAAACACAATGAGACAATATGAAAGGGTCATTTCGGATGATCAACATCATCAAAAAATAATGTACCGAAGATCTAGGTATTTAATTTTTGCAGAAATTATTTAAATTAATTATAAACATGATGCACAAGATCCTATATCTAGGATCTAGCGCCCTTTTCTTCTTTCATCTAGATCTTTGACCTTAATTTGTGGATACTGGTGTTTATCGTCGTATTGATCCAAGATTGGTCATTGATTATGAAAAAGGAAAAGTTGGTCCCTCCCAACAACCATGCTTTTTCTACGTTTGGAACCTACAAGTGGTATCAGAGAGGGATCATCATCATTTATAATTATTTAAATAATTCATTGATGATTTACAATTTAATAATTTAGTTTTTCAATTTAAATTTAATCGTTCTTGTAATCTAGATTTTGAGATTTGTTCTTCCTTTTTCACTTCTCATAGATCTAATAGAAATGAATAATTTTTTGGATTAAAATTAAAGTGAGGAACTCATCAGGAGGCATCGACGATTCTGTCTAGGTGAAAAGAAAGTACAAACTGTGTGTTTTGGAATTTCATGTCATTTTATCTGCCATACACGCCTTGTAGTCATGTTAAACACATCGAGAGTAATTCAGCGATTAATCAAGCCATGTGCATTTATTACACATGGGGTAATTAATTTTATATCGTGTGTTGGTCGGGGAATATAGGCACACACTTATTAAATTATATGTCTTGTGGCCCACTGGAAATGACATATAGTCCCTTCGGGTCAAGGGCCAATCCGTGCATCCCATACATAGATTGAGCTTATTGGTAACCATGTAACATGGATACAACATAGTGTGTATCCCATTGTACATGCCATGTACTCCGAAATATCTGAAGTATGTCTTACACACCAAGTCCCTAGGCATGTACTTCGAGAAAGAAAGTGAAGGCAGTACACACCATGCAGTTATAACTACACATTGTGTACTTTACCAAATTACACAAAGTTAAAACTTTAATGTTTATGTAATATTTATAATTACAAATCATGTATATTTGAATGGGTGTTCACCATGTTACCTTCAATATTATGGATGAGAATATCATGGAAATTCAGAAAAGGATTAAAATAAAAGTATTGATTAATTAAATATAATAATTAATTGATTCAAGTGAAATTTATCTTAATAATAATGATTAAATAATTTAATTCTAGTTTTATTAAATATGTAATTAATTTCATGTATGTGGATGATCATGAGCTAGACCAGACCTTTGTATGTGATTGTTTTCCTTTTAATTTATTTTAAATTTAATTTTTGGTCTTCGTGCCATCTATACTCATTAATATATAGGGCTTGTGTGCCTATGGTTTCTTTTATGTAAACCCCCCTTTTACCCCTCACCTTAATGTGAGTTAAAAATCATATGAAATGGATAGATCTCCCAATATTGTGGAGGTGGTTCAAGTAAGGAGTCGAGTTGAAACCAATCTAAGGAGATACAAAGGTGGACATGTGGAAAGCTGTAAACACGAACCCAAAATGTTTAAGGTGTTTCTACCCTAGGTTAGGGTTAGTTTATCAACTGCTAGATAAACTGGACATTATAAAATCTCATGATAATTCCCTTTATTTTATTTCTATCAGTTGTATAGTTTATCATTATGGATGTGTTGTCGTGATCACATAATTAATGAATTAAAAAATCATGCAAGATGGAACTAAAATAAACCAAGATTATTCATAAATATTATCAATACATGGTTAATCCCTTAAGTAAGTTCCACTTAATATTATAAAGCATGTGATAAAGATAATAAGAAATTTTCACATAAGAGATAAAAAATCCCTCAATAAAAAAATTAATTCAGACTACACCTTTCATTACTTGATTAAGGGAAAGAATCAATAAAACTATGTGTTTGACTAACCCTTGTTGGGACACTTACTTTTATACAAGAATACCTTATGAAAGTTTCAGGTTAACTTAACCATTTTACATCAAGAGGAGTAGCCCTTTCTAGACTTGGTGTAAATTTGGAGGCAAGTGTTGAGGAAATCCAAGTCAGGATTTTAGGATTGGGGAGTCCACTCAATGGATCAAGGAGCTGTAAGGTTGTAGTTGGAAAAGACCTACCAACCTAAATAACTTCAAATAGATTGACCAACGCTTTTGGGGGTTATATGAAGGGAAATATGGATCATTTACACTAAAATATCCTAGCAAATAGACATTCTAAATTCAATGGTGAGGGCCATTAGGACATGATAAAATAGTAGGAGACAAAATAAAATTAATTTATTATTTTTCATAAAATACAATCAAGAAATTACTAATTATCTAATATTTTAATTATAGAATAAAAATGAAAAACTTGTCAACCACACTATCCATGTGATCAATATTGGATAAAGACAACATCCTCATTGACAGTAACTTCCAAGAATGGTTTAGATGCCTTCGGGTCATTCTACCCCATAAATGGAAATATTATATACTAGAGTCCTCATTACCAAATCTTCCATCCCAAGAGGTGAGTGATGAAGAGTTCCTGGTCTATGAAAAACATATGAACAACATGGTTGACATTCAATGTTTAATGTTATCATCAATTTCTAGTGAACTCATTAAGTCTCACAAAAACATGGATGCTTCTAGAATTCTTGATGAACTCTATGGTCTTTCCCAGGAGAGAGTAAGACAAGAACATTTTGAGATCTCCAAGGTAATCTTTCAAAGTAAGATTGGAGAGGGTTCCCCATCTAGGCCACACGTAGTCAGGATCATTGGCTACATTGAGTGTCTGGAGGTTCTAGGGTTTAAACTCCCCAAAGAACTGGGTACTAATCTCATTTTCACATCACTCCCTTAGAGATTCTCTAGTTTTGTTGTGAATTTCAACATGAACAACATTGAGAAGTATATATTATATCTTCTTATCCTCCTTCACCAAGTGTATAAAGACATGAAGTGAGAAAATATTTATATCCTTATGGTGAATAAGATGAAAGGTAAGGTGAAGAGATTTAAGCCCAAATATTCTTCACACCCTTCTAAGAAAATGAAAATCAAGGGGGAAATAAAGGAATACAAATATTTTTGTTTTTCATTTGGTAAGAAGGGCCACTAAAAGAAAAACTGAATCCAACTAAAGAAGAAAGGGGAAACTTCAGGTTCATTTTTTATCAAGTGTAATTTATCTGTTTCTACAAATTGGGTATTAGATACAGCTTTTGGTTCTCACATATGTATCCAAATACAGGAACCAAGTAGATTCAAGAAAATTGACTGAGGGGAGGTAGATCTATGAGGATCCAAAGGAAGCTATACTTGTTGTTATAGCTATCGAGGACTACCACCTCACATTGTTGACTAGGATGATCTTGGTATTAAAAGTTTTTTATTATCTACCTTTTCTAACCAAAAAAATTATTTCAATATCTAGACTAGATACATATGGATTTATTTTCATGTTCAGAAATAAATGTTGCTTATTTTATAAAGATAACATTTTTTGTAATACACATTTATATAATGGTCTTTATGTGTTGGATTACACAAACCAAGTAATGGAAATTGATAACTAAACTACTTTACATAACTCATACCACACCCAACTTTGGAATCATTTTCTAGGTCATGTAAATGAGAAAATCTTGATAAAGTTACATCAAGATGGATATTTAGATTCTTTAGAACTAAAACCACTTGGTGTATGTCACACATGTTTACAAGGCAAAATGACCAAATCCCCATTTAGTGGGAAATGTGAAAGAGCCAAAGAGATTCTTGAATTGGTTTATACTGATGTGTGTGGACTATTTATAGTTGAATTAAGGTGCGGGTACTCATACTTCATAACTTTTACTGATGATTTTAGTAGATATGGATATATCTAATTAATGAGGTATAAGTTTGATTCTTTTGATAAGTTCAAAGAATACAAGAATGAAGTTGAGAACCATCTTGGTAAGAAGATTAAGAAACTCCACTCAGACTGAGGTGGATAATATCTTAATCAAGACTTCATTGATTTCTTACGAGAGTTTGGGATCCTATCCCAACTCACTCTTCCTTACACATCCTAGTGGAGTGGTATAAGCGAAAGGAGGAACCACACATTTTTGGTCATGGTGAGATCAATGATGAGTCATGAAAGTATTCCATTATCCCTTTGGGAATATGTGTTACAAAAAGTGATACACATAATAAACCAAATACCAAATAATTTGATAAATGGTATTCCATAAGAACTTTGGAGTGAAATAAAATCCATGTTATCAAATTTACATGTGTGGGGAAGCGAAAACATTTGTTAAGGCCTATTCAAGTAACAAATTCGCACCTTGAGGCACAAAGTGTACTTTTATAGGATACCCCAAGGAAACAAGGGGATATTACCTATACAACCCCTCGGATGAAAAGTTTATAATGGAAATACATGAAATATTCCTTGAGATAGATCACATATCCAAAATAGATAGTGGGAGCGAGATAGAATTTAATGAAGTCAAGGCTCAAGGTACACAAGAGTTGGTACAGGAGAAGATTTCATAAATCCCCATGAAATAAAGATCTATTCCAGATAAAAAAGTACTATGTAAGAGTACCAGAGAGGTTAGAGAACCATAACGATACAGTTTTCTCGTTTCTGGGGATGGTGACTCAGTATTAGTTGATAATAATGATCCTCTAATATACAAGGAAGCATTAAGTGGCACAAACATTTCCAAGTGGCAAGAATCCATGAATTCTGAAATGGATTCCATGCACCAAAACCAAGTATGGATTTTGGTAGATCCTCTAATATATTTAAAGCATGTTGGTTGCAAATGGTTAGTCAAGAAGAAACTGGAAATGGAAGGACAATTCAGTACCTATAAGACATGACTGGTTTCAAAAGGGTTTAAACAATGTCGAGGAATTAACTATGATGAAACCTTTTCACCTGTTATAATGTTGAAATCCATTAGAATTATATTGGCCATTTATACTTACCATGACTATGAGATTTGGAAAATGGATGTCAAAATAGCCTTTCTTAACAGGAACCTTCAGGAAGATGTCTATATGACACGACCTGAAGGGTTTGTGACTCCAAAGGATTCCAGTAAGATATGAAAGTTAAAAAAATAATTTATGGATTAAAGAAAGCATCCAATTTATGTATAATTCATTTTGATTAATCCATAATGGAATTTGGTTTTATAAAGAATGAATGTGATCCTTGTGTCTACAAACGGTTTAGTGGGGGTGAATTTATTTTCCTAATAGTATATGTTGATGACATATTACTTATTGGAAATGAAATACTTGTATTATAGTCTATTAAGGCATGGTTGAATAAATGATTCTCCACAAAGGACTAGGGTGAGGTAGCATATATTCTTGGGATCTAGATCCATCATGATAGTTCCAAGAGATTTTTGGGCCTAAGTCAAAGTACATACATTGACAAGATACTAAAGAGATTTAGTATGAAAAAATCCAAGAGGGGATAGTTTATAACATTAAATAGAATTCATCTTTCTAAGAAAATGTGTCCTTAGATACATTAGGAAAGAAAAAGAATGGAAAGGATTCCATAAGCATCAACAATTGGGTCAGTCATGCATGTTATGCTATGTACTAGGCTAGATGTCACCTATGTATTGAGTGTGGTAGGAAGATATCAAGCTAATCCAGGTGACCACCATTGGATGGTAGTCAAGACTATCCTTAAGTATCTAAGGCTTACTAAGGATATTTTCTAGGTTTATGGAGGAGATTAGGAACTATTCATCAGATGATATACAAATGCTAGTTTCTAGACTGATCAAGATGACATGAAGTCACAAACGAGATACATATTCACTTTGAATGTAGGTGCTGTCAGCTGGAAGAGCTCAAAGAAAGGTGTGGTCACAGATTCTGCAGTAGATTCTGAGTATATAATAACTTCTATGGTAGGTAAATAAGTAGTTTGGTTGTGGAGATTCATCTAAGATCTGGATGTGGTACCTATCAGTAAAGATCCCATCACACTTTATTGTGATAATACTACAGCGGTGGCTCTCACAAAAGAGACAAGGAAACATCAGTGGAGGAAGCACATACTATGGAAGCATCATTTATTGAGGGATTTTTATCAGAGAGGTGAAGTTACAGTGAGCATTATTTCCACATAAGACAATGTGGAAGACCCTTTTACTATAGCCTTCACTCTATAGAAACATGACCATCATGTGAGGTCTAGTGGAATGAAATTCTTAGGCAGTTGTCTCTAGTCCAAGTGGAAGTTTTTTGGAGTTGGTGTCCTAGAACCAACTATTTGTACATTGATTAAATTAATATTTAATGTATTTAAATATTAAACATCTTATTACATATTGTTCTTAGTTCTGCGTGACTATAATGTAATAATGTCCTAGAGTATTTTTTGCATTAATAAGGCCATATCAATTCCCCACAATGATGAGAACCTTGAAGTGCTATGAAAATATTCTTAAATATAGTTATACAGTTGAATTATATAATATGATGGGACACATAGGATATATACTGTCAGGTGCGAGTACTCATAAGTAAATGAGACTTATTCTCAAGAAGTTTTCACTTGGTAATCTCTAAGATGAGATATTATGAGAACAGACCCACCAGTAGGAATTCCGCATGTTGTTGTGTCATCAAATATTCCTATATATGAGCATGTATAATGGTCCTTAGACTTTAATATTATCATTAATATGTTCCATGACTTACACACTTAGATTTTTTGATAAAAATTATCACGCCGTATGTTGGTAGGAAGTAGGGTGTGTTGGGTGCATCATAAATGACATGTTATTAATGGATAATTCGAGAAAGGATTTGTCCCTTCCATTTATGGAAGTTTATATCTCAAACCTTTGATTAAAATACAATAATTTCCCTAAATTCCATGTCCATGGTCTAATGATGAGTTTATTTAAAGTATTCAAATAATGACGTATCAAAAATATAGGTTGATGACACTATCATGAAACTTTCTTGATGAGATATTGTAACAAAGGGATTATATTAAACAGTGAGTGTTCATATGTGGATGTCATAATTACGAATTTAAGTTCTTTCTCTTGGGTGGATTGACCTATTGTTTGGCAGTAATCTTGGACTTTATGAAACCTCACCTAATGCCAACAATAAATAATCCTAGAGGGTCACACACTAAGGTTTTTTGGTGGTTTTGATTAGATTCTATTTAAATTTAATTAATGGAATAAATATTATTCTTAATACTGAGGAATAATTTTATTCAATTTAAAATGGTTGCATAAATTAAATAAATATTTATTCATCGTATTGTGAATAAAATTTATTTATTTATTTTATTGAACATTTAATAAATATTTATTTACTAGTTTGTAAATAAAAATATTTATTTAAGAGAATAAAATATTTTATTCAGGTGTTCGATAATTGGAAGAGGAGTTCGAATGGACCAAGACCGTGTCCTTTGATAAATTAATTATTTACAAGTTAGTAAATAATATTTATCCATTTGGAATAAGAAATAATAATAATACTGTTATCATTATGTGGCACAAGATTTCATTTATAGTTCTGTTTTGCACAAGTTGCCGCACCAAAAATAATGGTGTTGTTATAGTTATTATGTGGCATGGGTTTTCTCTAATATTTATAATTGCGTTTAATTGTTATTTTGAAGTTAAATATTGAAACTGAAACACCATTTCATTAAATAGAAAGGTAATTTTATTGTTTCATCACGCCTGGTGAACCAACTTTCCGGTGGTGAGATAATTGTTGAGCCAAAACAATTTATCTCTCAAATCCTCTCCTCTCCCGTCTCAAGAATGAGAGATGTTCTTCAAGACCAAATATTAGGAAATCAAGAACGAATGATACAAGACACTCACTTCATCATGCTAGCACTCATAGAATGAGTGGTGTCAATCTAAGTATATCAGAGCACGTGTGGATCACTGCTAGTTGGATTCTGGCTTGGATCCTCGCAAGTGAAACGAGACAATCTAGAAGGGTCATTCTGGATGATCAATATCATAAATGAAGAAAGTACCAAAGATCTAGGTATTTAATTTATACATAAATTATTTAAATTAATTATAAACAGATGCTCAAGATCCTCTCTCTAGGATTTAGTGCCCTTTTATTATTTCATCTAGATCTTTGATCTTAATCTGTGGATATTGGCATTTATCATTCTATTGATCCTGGATTGTTCATCGATTATGGAAAAGGAAAAGTTGAACCCTCCAAAAAACCATGATTTCATTACGCCTGGAACCTACATAAGGGGTGTTCTCTCAAGGTCGAGGAGTATCTCTTTATGTGGGATCTTTATATCTTAGACATGTCAGGATTCGACCTAATTATAGGTATGGACTGGATAGCCGCATACCGATCCCACATTGATTGTTACCGTAGGAGAGTGAATTTTATGTCTCCTAAGGGGGACAACTATATTCATCATGGATAGTGGGATATCTGAGAAGGCCAAACAGGGACAATTATTGAGCAAATGGAAGGTCTTATATCCCAGGTTTCAAGTCTATTACTAAATGATTAAGGTTTGAAGCAAGATGTCTTTCCATCTGTAGTGGACCAGTTTCAATATGTCTTTCCTAATGACTTATTAGGGTTGGAACCTGAGAGAGATGTCAAATTTAATATTTAACTCATGCTAAGGGATTATACAGTTTCTATTCCACCATATAGAATGACATTGACAGAGATTCAATAGCTCAAGACTCAGCTAGAGGAGTTGGAGGATAAGGGATTTATCCATCCAAGTATGTCACCTTGGGTTTTTCCAGTGTTGTTTTATAATAAGGCCAATGGGAGTTTAATATTATGTGTTGATTACCAGAATTTGAAACAGATGATAGTAAATAACATGTATCCTCTTCTGTGTATCAATGATTTATTTGACAAGTTAAGGGGAGCTTGTGTCTTTTCCAAGAGAGACTTTAGATCGAGGTATCATAAGATGAGAGTGCAGAGTTCTGATATATTGAGGACTACTTTCAGAATAAGGTATGGCCTATATGAGTTTTTTTTAATATCGTTTGGATTTAAAAATGCACCATTAGTGTTTATGGCCTTGATGAACAAAATCTTCCATCCATACTTGGATCGTCTTGTGGTGGTGTTTTTGGATGACATCTTGGTGTACTCCAAGACTCATAATGATCATTCCTAACATCTTGAAGTCATCCTGAGTACATTGAGAGAGAATTATCTATACACCAAGATATCTAAGTGTTAGTTTTAGAT
Source organism: Viscum album (assembly GCA_963277665.1). Classification (NCBI taxonomy): domain Eukaryota; kingdom Viridiplantae; phylum Streptophyta; class Magnoliopsida; order Santalales; family Viscaceae; genus Viscum; species Viscum album. Next base: position 669,493,180 of record OY728139.1, on the reverse strand, counting down.
TTATCAGGTACACTTCTTGGGTCACATCATCTCAGAGGAAGTTTTGTCAGTGGATCTAGAGAAGGTTCAGGTAGTGGTTTCTTAGGAGCATCTCAAGAATGTTTTCAATATCTATAGATTTCTAGGGTTAGTTGGATATTACTAGAGGTTCATTCGGTAATTTTCTTGATTTTCAATGCTTCTTATGGGCTTGAACAAAAAGGGGATAGAGTTTGACTGGTTGTAATCTTGTGAGGATTCTTTCAAGGAGCTGAAGAAGCCTTTAACATCGGTTCCAATCTTTATCCTACCTGATCTAGCTAAGGAGTACACAGTGTATTGTGATACTTCTGGGATTGGACTTGGAGCTATGTTGATTCTTGGAGATCGATTTTTTACGTATGGGTCTCAGTAGTTGATGCCTCATGAATGGAACTACCCTACACATGACCTCAAGTTGGTAGTAGTGATTTATTCTTTGAGGTGTTTGTGGCATTATTTGTTGGGCAAGAAGTTTACAGTTTATACTCATCACAAGAGATTAAATTATATATTTTTACAGTGAGATTTTAATCTTCAGTAGTATATATGGGTTGAGTATATGTAGTATTTTGATTTTGAGTTAGTATATATGCTCGGAAAGTGGAATAGTGTTGTTGATTCTTTGAGTAGGAAAGCACATACTCAGGCAGTTCCAGAGTCTAGTTCTGAGTGGAAGATGACGACTTTGATGGCCGAGATGCACATTGTGGTTTAGGAGATTCAGGATTAGATGAATCTATTATTAGTTTCAATGGAGTATACCCTTTTGAGATGGATCTGAGATAGGCACTATGCAGGTCCAGAATGTTTATCTTTGAGGGAAAGCCTAAGGTGGGGAGACACCTTCAGATTGGATGATATATAAATATGAGATCATTTATGTTGTGAATTGGGTGGTTATTCCTATGAGCATGTGATATGAGCTAATCCATGAGGTTTATGCCTCAAATTGGGTGGTTAATCTAGGTGTGACTAAAGTGTACTATTACCTATGACGAAAGTTTTGGTGGCCAAGCATGAAAAAGGAGATAGAAAGGTTCGTGACACGATGATACACCTATCAATAGGTAAAGGTTGAGCATCAATGACCTAGAGGTTTGCTATAGTCATTACACATTCTAGAGTGGAAGTGGGATGATGTGACCATATACATTTTGGTGGATCTCCTGAGGATTACTTAGAATAATGACACTATTTGGGTGGTTGTAGATCATTTAATGAAGGTAGCACATTTCTTGACTATACGGGTTACCTTCTCAATGGAGCAGTTGAGAGAAATGTATGTTTGGGAGATAGTTTGTCTACATGGGGTGCCACAGACTATTGTTTCAAACCATGACTCATGTTTTACTTTATACTTCTGGAAGAGATTATAGAATTTTCTCAGTATATAGGTTTTGTTGAGTATGTATTTCCATCCACAGACAGATGGGTAGTCAAAGCGTACTATGGGTCTTGAGAATATGATTAAAACTTATTTTATTGACTTAAGTGGGTCTTGGGAGAATCACCCAGCACTATTGGAGTTTTCCTATAACAACAGTTTTCAGGTAAATATTCAGATGGTTCCATATGAGGCTCTTTATGGTAAGCCATGCAGGTCATCTCTATGCTAGATGGAGGAAGGAAAGTTAGAGTTGTTGAGACTGAGTCTTGTGTAGGAGAAATTAGAGTAGGTTCAGCTAATTCGGAAACATATGGCTATGGCTCAAAGTAGATAGAATTTTTATACTAATAGATGTTTATGACCACTATAGTTTATAGTTATTGATCATGTTTTCCTTTGGGTGTTTCCTAGGTTGGGTCACCATAGGATACAGAGGCAGGTTAAGCTAGAAACCAGGTTTTTTGGACCATTTTAGGTTTTGGAAAGAATCAGGCCGGTGGCATACCGATTAGATCTTCCATAGAGATATAGTGCTATGAACGATTTTTTTTCCATGTGTCATAACTATGATGGTATCACCCCCACCCTTCTCATGTGGTATAAATTTATGATGTTGAGCTTGAGATAGATGAATCCTTTGAGGAGCATCTGATATGTGTGTTGGATCATAGTGAGGAAGTGTTTCGGGGAAAGACCATGTTGATAGTTCATGTATTGTGGAAACATAGGCATGTTCAGGAGGAAACATGGGAAAGGGAATCAGATATGTGGTTTTAGTGTCTTGAACTTTTTTACTTAGAATCTTAGAGAATTTGGGGAGTGCAGCTTGAGGACGAGTTGTTATAAGATGGGGAGATTATAAGGTCCCAAACTTTTATAGAGTTTTCTTAGGCTCATTTTTAGGTACTCTTTTTCCTAGTATTCATTTCTTTTGTTTTGAATATTACCTTGGTGTGTGTTTGGGAGGAAATTTGAGAAAAATGAAGGAAAGATGGCTATGCATGGTTGGTGAAAAGTTATAAAAAACTGTATGCCCTAGCCCAGCAAACCATGCAACCCTATAAATAGAATAATTTCACGGTTGGAACATAGTTTTCAAACCATGTACCCCTATAAAAGAGTTGCATAGTTTAGGTACATTTTTAGGTAAAACCATGTGCCCCTTCCTAGTAAACCATTCTAGACTTTTAAAGTCACCCGAAAATTAGTTTTTAATCACCTGAACCCCCAAAACTCATCCTATTCAATCTAAACTTAGACCAACTTGATTTATATCAATTATAGAGCTTCTTAGATGGATTCCTAGACATCCCAACCTACATTATTCATGATTCAAAGCTCGGATCGAAGATCTACACCCCACCTAGTAATAGAATCCTATCCTACTTGGTTTTGGGTTCTTCTTCCTTCTTTATACCTTTATTTTGGTGGATGTTCTTCATGTTTCAGGTTATCTAGATCTAATATTTTGGATCTAGATATAGTATTATATAACTAGATCTATATTAGAGAGATCTTGATTTATTTGATCTTGATTTAGGTTTTTATATCTGGATCTTGTTCTATGCTATTATGCCACTCAAATTTTGGGGATTTCTTTTTGGTGATCATTCGTCAGTGAATCAAGGTTGGTGGTCTATAATTAAAATCCAAAAGTATTCATTTAAATTACATTTATGTAATTTTAGGATTTATATTAGATATTTATCAATTTATTTATTAATTGAATTAATTAATTTTCTTAATTGATTAATTGAGGATATGTGAAATTGAGGATTTTAGGAATTATGGATTTTGAGATTATTTATTGTATAATTAATTATGAGATATAGATATTGTTGTTTTATATAATTAATTGATGACTTAATTATGAGATATTGAGATTTTAGAATTAATATAATTAATTATGGAATTAATTATGGAGTATTTACAATTTAGATAATTAATTATGGAATTAATTATGGGCATCTGAGTTGTGGATATTGATTACTTAATTAATAAATTAATTAATGGGTTTGACATACTTAATTAATTAGGGAATTAATTGAGGGGATTTATGTGATTATTTAATTTTTGATTAAACTAATGGAATTATTGTTCTTAACTAATTATTGAATTAGTAATAGAATTGATGTGAATAATTAATTATTGAATTAATTATGTGTTGAATAGTAACATGGTCATTTAGTTGTGAATTCAAGAATGGGAACATGCTCATTCTAATGTGTAAGGTATGAATGGTAACATGGAAATTTATTTTTGAATTAAAGAATGGGAACATGGTCATTCTAATGTGTAAGGTATGAATGGTAAAATTATTATTTAGTTTTGAATTAAATAATGGGAACATGGTTATTCTATTATGTAATGTGTGAACGGTAACATGGGAATTCAAGTATGAATTAATTAATGGTAACAATTACATTCTGAGATATGATATCCCTTGGTCATGTTTTAGGCTCTATCATGAGTAGAAGTAGGGATTCAGGTATAGGTGTTTATGAGAACCTAGGGTTTATGTGGTTAAATAAAGAATAATAGATAATGTGATAATTTTTTACTTATGCATTGTAATTATTTTCTTTATAAAATTGTGTACACTATTATTTGACGGTATATTGTTTTAGACACCATTGGTGGTGGCCTAATTAGTTGTACTCACACCCTAATGGGGTTACCTGATCAGTGCCTGAATAGACTTTTTCTTTTCTAGGTAGGTTAAGGGAAAAGGCCTCGTATTATATGGTTGAGTTTGGATGAAGCATGGATGAGAGAATTGGATGTGGTTTGGGGCTCATTTAGGAGTCATCAGCATCTTTACTTTTGAGATTGCATTTTCAACTTGACACATACATTATCACGAAACATTTATTGTTTAGTTTGATATTGTATCTTCAGTTTTGGTCATCATGTGATATTGGAAACTTTCTAGTTATGGTTATATATTTGGTTATTGTTTATTTATTTTATGATTTTTTTTACTCTTAGAAAGAGGTTATAGTATCCGCGTGACTGATAATAGACCTTCGCTGCTAGTCGGTAGCCTCTGGCATACAGGGAGATATGCTTGGGGTCGCATAGTAAACCAGGTTGAGGCATCGGTGTGTGGCACCTGGGTCCGAATGTTACACACAACCCCATGTAACTTACTTTATCTTTATCACCCAACCCTCACCAAAACTCCTATACATTTTCCCAGAATGTGGCATGTTCCCCCATGTCATATTAGTATAGACCATGTTGAAATATATAAAATTCACCCATCATACCTCTAAAAAAATTCCACCATTTTCTACTATTCTAAGATTTATGTTCAACATAGGGGCTTAAAAAATATTTCACAAATATACATAAAAAATTCCAACACCAATTTTACACCATAAAAAATATAAAATAATTCATATATGAATTATAATCAACATTCAATAAAAAAATAATCCATTTGTGATCATATCTATTGTTCATAATTCTCTATCTATAATAATTCAATATTATATATTCATAGAATTATGTTTCCAACAATTTCCACATATCAATTTCACCAATTAATAATTTCAAAACTAACCAATAAATTTCCTAATCTATCTCATTTCAATTATTTAACATGAAAAATTATTCCACCTATTTCATATTCACTAATCATATTCAATTTCAATTCACTCCATATCTATTCTAATAGATTATAATGAATTATATATCCAACATGGAATATTATGAGCATGATATATTCATAAGGATATTAAAATATATGATAACTCAAGTTGCATACCTCGATTTCATGATGAGTGCAATCCTTTGATCCTACAATGATCACCATTGATCATCCATCCACAATCTCATTCTTCTTTCATCTCCTCATTATGATACCAAAAATTTTAGAGTCTCTCTCCCTCTATAGAATAAATAATATGATACTTTCCCAAAAATTTCCATGGTGGAAAATACATCATCTCCATTTAGTTCCTCTAACATTTACCATTAATTATATCCATTAATTCCTTTGTAACTTTCCATGTAAATCCCCATACACCTCTTATTCAAATTCTCCCTTAACTTGTTATGTATTGTTCATAAAATATAAAACTCCAATATCCTCTAATAATTTCATATAATTACCACCAAAATATCTCAACTCCATGTTATTTATTTAATAAAAAATCATTTAAACTGATATATTAAAATAAATAAATAATAATAATATTTCAGTAATACCCAACATCTTTCTGGAAAAAATCCAACCACTTTATAAAATTAACAAAACACCACCCAAGGGTAAACATCATGTCTTGAATCTAAAGACGCATTCAAAATTCCATTCCTAGACTAAAAAATTACCACTGTACCATTCATAATTGAAAATATTTAAAATTTCACAAACACGTAAATTTTGATTTTCCTAGTCTCTATAATAAACCCATGCCAAAGGAATGTTCAATAGATAACCATGAATCGCTGTAAATCACATAAAACCTCAATACCTAAGGACTATCTAATAACCATGAGAAAACAACATTGATTCGAGGGAAAATAGATACCTATCCAAGAAATGACATCCTAATCAAGCTAACCCATTATACAAGGCCCCCAATTCATAGGTTAATTATCCAATATCATTAATGATTTCCTAGAAGTACTATCACAAGGGATTATTATCACCAAACCTATAATCATGACCTAATACTTTATAAACAACCTAGGTATAACCACTAATTTCATAACTAATTATCTCCTAAGATAACATCCCCATAAGGACACAAAAACAAAGGAATAACCATAATTTAATTCCAACTCTAATTATATAGGAAAAATGGTAGGCTTTGTAGAAAATACCTAACCACATCTCACAACACTTTTAACACTTCTCTTTGATTCAACTAACCTCACATTGACCCTTCCTTCCTAAGAATCCTAGTCTCTCGCCCAAACAACTCATAAGGCTACCTGAAGTCCTATTTAAATAAAACACATGGAAAATTACATAATAGAACTTTATCCATTGGTGATCAGAGGTAAAAAAATTAAATTATGGTTATAGAGAAACTGTATTAACTGAACTAAACAAAGCATGTTATGTATTACATCCCAAAACAAATCATTTTAAAATTTAATTTTTCCTTTTCAAATTTTGTTGATGCAACGCTATCCTCAAATTGGATATGATAACAATTATTGGGAGGGGGTTCCACTTCTCGCGGTATTGCCTCCTCATTCAATGACTGATGATATTTTTCAGTTTAGAGTTGGCACAATACATTCCAAAACTCATTAAATTCACCCATCATGCTTCCATGTTTTCCACTATTCTGGGTTTTATGTTTAACATGAGGACATAAAAAATGTTTCAAAAATATCTATAAACAAATTCCAAAACTAATTTTACACTATAAAAAATATATCAAATAATTCACATACAGATTATAATCAATATTCAACAATATTTCATTAATTCATAATCAAATCCACCATTCATTATTTTTCATATGTAATAATTAAATATTCATAGAATTATACTTCCAACAATTTCTGCATCTCATTTTGAATAATTACCTATTTTAATAATAATTCATATATTTTATAATCTATCTCATTTCAATTATTCTATAAGAATAATTATTCCACCAATTTCATATTCATCAATGATCTTCAATTTCAATTTACTACATATCCATTCTTTTGTATTTTTATGAATTTTTTATACAACATGGAATTTCACAAGCATGGTAGACTTATAAGAATTTTAACAGATATGATAACTTGATTCACCTACCTTGATTCAACAATTAATGCAATCCTTTAGTCCTATGATTATCATTATTAATTGTTCATCCACAATATCATTCTTTATTCATCTCCTTGTTATGCCACCAAAAATATTAGAGGTTATCTCCCTCAAGAGAATAAATAATAGAATACTTGTCCAAAAAATGGAAAAATTTCCTCCCAATTAAATTCCTCTAACATTTACCATCAACTACACTATTTAATTATTCTATTACCATTTATTTGATTCCTCCCATCAAATTTACTATTCAAAGTATCCTTTATCTTTACATGTCTTACTCATAAAATATTTAACTCCAATATACTATAATAATTACACACAATTTCCACTAGAATATTTCAACTATACACTATTTTTTTAATAAAAAATCATTAAAAATTAAATAATATATAAAATAAATAATAATAATAATAATAATAATAATAATAATCTACTAGCACCTGACATCTTATAGGAAAAAACCAATCACTTCAAAAAATTACCAACCCCCACCCAAGGGTAAACATTACACCCCAAATCCAATGAAACATTTAAAATTCCATTATGAGGATGAAAAAATTACTAATAATACTACTAAAATCCACTTTTTATTAAAAAATAAAGGGTACACAAGATCAAATCATATAGAATAAATGAATCCCAAGGGCATCCACTTTGACAAAATGTATATATATATATATATATATATATATATATATATATATATATAAGGTCACGATCTGATCTAAACTCCTCCCAAAGTTATCTATGGAATTATTGAGGTGATTACCTTTTCTAATATTATAGATAAGGGTAATACTATGATAATTCAGGGGGAATCGATGTTTAATTGTACATGTATTAAACCATGGTGTAATACAGGGATCTTCAAGGCTTTGATAAACCACAACTAAATCCAATTTGATATATTATATATGATTAATTTCCTTGAAACATATAGATAAACCAATTATAGGGTCATTTTCTTCAGTGATGATAGAAGACCTATAACCTAAAGGAGTTGCAAATATGAGGATGAATTCACCTTCCTAGTTGTGAACCAACCCTCCCTCAGACATGTATTTGTTACGGCATAAGACATTAGATTTAAGTTTGATCTTAGAAGTGGAGGGTGACTATTTAATACATTTTTTATTTTGATCCACCCTAAGAGAAGTGAATATAAAAAGACCTCCATCCAATCCACTCAATAAAGGACCTATGATCATCATCATGCAGGGACGTTTTGATCTCCCTGTGTTTGTGAGTAACTTTAATGATGAGGGGGATTGAGGGGACTATGTGTGGATAAAGGTGCATTCATTCTTGGAGATCTATATTTTATAATAAATTATAGTGAGTAGAAAAATACCTAAGAAGACTTTATATGAGTTTAGGTTAAGAGGGGTGAACCAAGAGTAGAGTAGTTTCATTAAGGATTGAATATCTGTATGAAGGTTTATCATTTTTCTAAAATGAGTCCATAGTTCTGTGTCAAAAAAACCTTACAAGAAAATAATGAAATTTTATCTCTAATATTGTAATTTTACAACATTTTCACTTGGACTTGATCGACACCCCTTGTTTTTTAATATTTATATTAGTAGGAACTGAATTATTATGGATCCTCCATATTAGAAAGATTTTGTTTGAGAAATAACTATTTTCATATAGCTTCACATCATTAAACTATAGATAGAGGATCATGAATAAATATATGATAAAAATTCAAATAGAAGTCACCATTAGATTTCTTAGTGAAGATCAGGTGGTCAATTTGGTCAGAATACAATCTCATAGATAACCTTTCTATAAAATATCATCTAGGAATACATCGAGAAGAACTTGGTGTTACCAAGTAGAGTTGAGGTCAAGGTGTGGGGTCAAGAATCATGATAAAAATAGAGACTTACTATCCCAAATATCCTTCTAAAAACAACCCTCCCTTTACCTTCTATCTAAATTTTTTAACTTTCCTTCAATAAGATCCCATGAAAACTTTCCACACATCATGTCCATGGTTTCTTCAATGATATGAAGATTAATCATGTCTTTCTTCACAAAAATTTATATCCTCTTCAAACTCACCTATTGACATAGTTTCTCTAATACTGCATCCTAAATGAATTTCATAAAAAGTTTCTCAATAGTTAAAATAATGACTTTGGTGAATAACAATGTTGACAAGATGTTCACTAAAAGAGAGGAAATAACACCATGAATATGAGTGACTTTCCACCCAAGTGAGATAATTTTATTCTTTTATTTATAAATGTGAAAAATATTTTATCCATTATTGAATCAAAATGACTAACCTATACATATTTTTTATGATAGGGTCCCCAAGGTAGGTCATGGGGAAATTTACATTGTGGAAGTTAGACCGTGACTCGAGAAGATTTTACCTTCTTAGTGTCATGGATGGAGACACATGGAGATTGATTTTAGATGAATTTTCTGATTGTATGCTCCATCCACCATAAAAATATAAAAAAAACTTGAAATACTATTTTAAGTTTATATTTCCATTAGGTAAAACTAGAATTCCATATATAAAAATGAGGTGGTAGATGCCCAGGTTTCCCATCCTACTGATAAATCTATTGATCACACCTTATTTAAATTTGTGATAAAATAATCTTGGGTGATGATGAACATACTTAATTATAGAGGACTCCCTTGATGAATCCCACACAATAATTTTAAGAATCTAAAGTTTTTCCCATAAAGTGTGATATAGAACCACAGGGGGTGAACTTGAAAATAAATTTATAGATAAGATCATAGAATCCAAGGAATGTAAGTACAGACCCTTATTTCAACTTATCATATGATTTCTCCATATTAAACATCATTATTATATTACCCTTGTATGATTTATAATCCATCCCTAGAACCATTTTTCATGTGATAAATATCACCCCATTGATATTTCTTTTGAGAATGAATCCATGTTTCTCATATTAAACAATCTATTGAATAAAAGGCTTTATACAATTATTGATAATCTTAGCATGAATATTATAAGTTAAGTTAGAAACAATTAGGGGTTTCAAGTGTTTTAAAAGTGGAGGTTATTTGATCTTAGGGATCAATAACAATGTGGTATTATCCATATACTTGGGAATAATACCCCCTAAAAATCTTGGATAAACATAATAAGTTTATGCTGGATAGTCTTCGGTCATGGAGGAAGAAGGAACCAAGGAAGTTTTTAAGGCCCAATTTAATTTTCAAGTGTCTATATTACATACCCCTTTGAAACTTTCATCCTTAAAAATCTTCAACCATAATCATAAAAAGAGAAATAAGCACACAATATTTTTGTTCAACTTTCATCAATTTAATAAAATTCTATATCAATACAACAAGAATAACTCAAAATAATTTAGGATATTGGGATTACATCTACGATTCACTCTCCCAAGTGATTTCCTTTATGTCATTATACCACTAGAGAACTCAATATATGATAATAACTCAACATCACAGTAATCTATCTTTATGTTCTTAAAATTACACAAGATACTCCATAAAGGTCCTATCATCCTCCATATCCATATAACTCAAATTAATCATATGTGAAGGATCGTAATAATACCTATGAAGTCATGAAACATGAATTAAACCATGAACCTTTCCCAACCATGGAGGTAACACTAACCAATAAGCTACCTCTCCAACCCATTCTTATACCTCAAATGGACTAATAAATCTTGGTCTAAACTTGATTTCTTTTTTGAACCTTCACTACCCATGTCGAGGAGAAACTTTTAATAACAAATGATCACTAACCACAAACTCCAGTAGCCTCCTCCTTTGAAATGAATAATATTTTTGTCTAATATTAGAATTCCTTATAGAATATCAAATGAATTACACATGATTCTTCATATCCTATACCATCTCTAGCCCAACCATGGTGGTCTCACCAACCTCAACCCAACATAGTGTTGAAAAAAACAGTCACCCATAAGAATCCTCATAAGGTTCCATAATAATGGAGGAATGAAAAATATTATATAATCAAACCCTAAAAATGATAAATTATCCTCCCATGATCCTTAAAAATACAAGACATATGATCTTAACATGTCCTCTAAGGTATAGATTGTCTGTTTAGTTTAACCATCATTTTATTAGTGAAATGTGATGCTAAGGAAAAACTGGGTACCAAAGACACACTATAACCCTTTCCACATATATGATGTAAACCGAGCTCCAATATTATACAATATCATCCTCATAAATCCATGATGCTTCACCACCTATCTAATGTAAATCTTTACCAAACCATCCACCAATATTGATTCCATAATTGGTAAGAAATGAGATGATTTTATCAATATATCCATAATAAATCAAATAGAATCAAACCCTATTAGTGTGTGAGGAAATAAATCAACAAAATATATAAAAATTACCTCTTAATTTTATTGAGGAATTTATAAATTATGTAATAATCCCACCAAAAATTGATTTCTAACTTTCACCTCCTAGCACACCAAACATCGAGAAACAAACTCAGCCACCACCTTTTTCATCCTAGGACACAAAAACTACCTTTTTAAAGTATAATGCATATTTAAAATACCAATATACACTTATAAATATGAACTATTTAATTCAAACCTAATTTATTCCCTAATATTTTGGTAAATAGACAACATCCCACAAAGAAACACCTGATTCCCTTCATCCTTAAACAAACCATCCAAAACAGCACCATTAATAATCCTATATCTCTATACTTCCACCTCAGGGTCTACCAACTGATAATACTCTACCTATCACATTAATTAATATATGATAGGACTACGAATTAGTTGATAAATCACTAGGGGTGAATTAGTGGTTGTTGAAAACACCAATTCTCATAAACTACATGACTCCCATTGTTGATAAGCACAAATAAATCTTGATGGTTACTATAAAAAACAACTCTCATAAACTACGTGACACACATGGACACAATGGTTTTTACAAGGTTAAATTTCCCTTATAATAAAGTGTCTAGTCCTTGTTGTGTAGTGATTTCAAACCAATAACCCATGTTCCAAATTATTATTATATGAAAAAATAAAGTAGAAAGAGGATTATCTTGAACTCCTAATTAAAATATGAGTGATGAGCATTAACAAGTTTAACAATATTTTCTTATCATACCTCAAGTTCCTCTATAATTTATACTCCATATGAACCCTTATTCTTCTACTCAAATTCCTATCAAATCCCTCTTATAATGATATTTTCATCCCTCAAAGTCTCTTTTTTCATCACACTACTCAATATATTCCAAATACAACATGTTCCAAATTAGCATGTGTCAATGGTGTCATACACTATTAACAAAAAATATAATATGACATAACAAAATAATATATTCATGGAATTTATCTTCATGAAATTAAAAGGCACATCAATCTCCCACTTTTTATTTTTTGTAAATACAACGATAATAAATTTTCCATCAATAAAAACTTGAATTTATTTGTGAAGTATAATAAAATCACTTGAACCGATGTCATAATAATAAAGAAATAAATCAATTTTTATCACAAAAACCATCTTTGGAATTCTTTCCAAGTTACTTTTTATTTATGCGTTCCATGTCACCCTTTGATAATATAATCCAAAGAAAAAAAAATATAGTAAGTTAGTGGGATTGTACATCAGTATCTCCCCTTGATAGGTTTTAGATTCTTCTCCCCAATTTAATGAGGGTGACTTATTTAATTTTATGGGGATCTAGGAATTTATACCCCTTCATATTTACTCCCTCTTTGATAGATAATCATCATTCATCATGCCCATTTTATATAAATGTATTTTCAAAAGAAATAAGTGAAAGAAAGAAGTATTTTTTCAATGATAACGTGTAATCCATATCATGACCATTATTCAACAATAAAATATTTAAAATATTCAAAAATAGATAATAGAATCCAAAATAATGAATACATTATAGTGTAAATATCAATTAACCGCTCTAATTCTATGGTAGGGAACTCATTGTAAGAAAAAAAGAGTAATTAATTAATAAACCATGTTTTCTATAAGTAAAGCTCTAATAGAATTCACCTTTTGAAATACCCTATTTAATTTTACAAATAAATTAACCCTTTTGAATCCAAATACCATTGAGTAATTCAATCATAAATAAATAAAGAGGGTTCATCAACTCATATATTAGTTTTAAAAGGTGGAGGCCAATCCACTTGGAACAACCTTCTCTTTAAAATATTTCCATATTTACCTTTAAGACTTTTCACCACGTGATTTCCAAATTATTGATTAATCCCCTTCTTTGATTTCTTTGGAACATCAATAGCATGTTGGTTTCCTCGTTTGATCAGACACTACCTTTATCTTATCCATCCCTTTTTGAGAGTTTTAAATAGATCTCTCCATGTGTGAGGTTATATAAATGCTACTTTTAGATTTTGAAGATTCTAATACACATAAAACAACTCTCCATTGATTATTTAAAGTTCATTAAGTATGCTTAATGATAATAAAAGTTTTAATAACTATTTTGGTGGTTAGTTTATTATTCTCATTGTGATTTACCATGTGTTTAGAAATATCTTCTTTCTTTTTCTCAAACACCTTTACAAGACTATCATTATGACTCCACTCCTTAAAGGGATTAGATTCATCATGTAACTCTAATTTATTTAGAATCCATGTGATATAAGTTTTGGAAGTGTTCCCTAATAGTTTTCATAGTACACAAGTCTCCTCGGGTGTACCATGATTGGTATACACTTTTTCTTTTCTCATCGATCTGTTACACTTTCTTTTTCTTCTTAGATTTCACTAATGGAATTTTATATCAGTAGTGACTAAAAAAATTAAAAGGAGAGAGTAAATAATTATTGTGAAGGGTGGGGGATCATTATTCACTGAAAACAAAAACTCTCACAAACTACATGACTCCAAACAATAGTTAGTGTGACTAAACATCGATGGTGATGATGTGATGGTGATAGGTTAAGTGAGATAGAACACACATGGATACAAGGGTTTCTACAAGGTTAACTCACCCTTATTATTAGTTGAATAGTCCTTCATGTATAGTGGTTATGATCTCGCAACCCATGTTCCAATTTATTATCATAGGAACAAGGAGGGAAGAAAGTGGATTGTCTTGAACTCCCAATTACAAGATGAATAATGAGCATCAAAAAGTTGAATGATCTTTACTTCTCTTACCTTAAGTGACTCTGAAATTTTGAATTGGTGTGAACACTTATTATCTTCCTCAAAATAATTTCAAATACCTCATAGAATGATAGTTGTATCCTTAAAAGTCTCCTATTTTTATCACACTACTCAATGTATTCAAAATCCATCATGTTTTAAATCATCATGTGTGAATGGAGTCATCCACTATTGACAAAAAATCCAACATGAAAAAATAATATGATTCATGCATCGACTTCATCTTCATGACATTTATGGGCACATCAAGACACCATAATCATCTGTTAAATAAAATATCCCCTATCAATATCCTTATATCCATGGTGAAGAGATTACAACAATGCCATAACTTTCCATTTATCACCCATCCATAAAGCATCCTCCGCATAAGAATTGTGACTCAATGTGTCAGCCACTACATTACCCTTTCCAAGAGTATGTGTGATATCAAATTCACAATCTTAGAGAAATTGAACCCACTTTCTCTACCATAAATTCAAATACTTTTAAGATAATATATATCTTAATCTCTTATAATTAGTATAAATTTTAAATTTTTATCTATGAAAATAATTCCTCTAAATATTAATCACAAATACCACCACTATGAGATATAAATCATGGGGATAATAAATATGTTCATGGGGACATGACTACATAAAAATATATGAAATGACCGCTCTTTCCTATATCAAGATACTTCCAAAACCTTGATTATAGGTATCAAAATAGGCCTTGTAAGTAATACCCTTATTAAGAAATTGAATAAATGGATCACTTATCAACATCTCATTTAAGATTTCAAAATCATAACAATATCTATTTGTTTAAACAAAAGTGTTCCCTTTAATAGTCAAATATAATCATGGATTTTCAATCCGAGAAAACCCAGGTACAAAGCTCCTATAATAACCAATTACACTGAAGAAATTCCTTTAGAAATATTTTTTAGGGGAATCTATTTAAAAACCACCTCAATATTCACAAATTTCATTGTTATACTAAGATATGAAATAATGTAGCACAAAAATGCACTTTACATGTACAAAATTGACATTTAAACTTCTTTTAATACAACTTATGTTCCATGAGAAATTCCAAAACCTTCTTGAGATGTTCTAAAAGTTCTTCCTCTATCTTCAAATAAACCAAAATATTATCAATTAATAAAATCAAAAAATAATAAAGGTAAGGTTAAATAAATCTATTCATAATCCCCATAAACACATTCAGTGCATTCATAACTCTAACCAACATCACCACAAACTAAAAATGCTCATACTGACACCAAAATGATGTTTTAGGGATGTCCACATCCTTAACTCTCATATAGTGATATGTAGATGGTAAATAGATCCTAGAAAATCAACTTTACACCTTTAACTAATCACACAAATCATATATCCTAGGAATATGATGGTAATTCTTCACTGTCACTTTATTAAACCACCATTAATATATATACAATCTCATACTTCCATTTTCCTTGTTTGAAAACAACACTAGAGAAACCCATAATGAAACATTATGCTGAATAAAACCTCACTGAAATAACTCATTAATATGAAATCTCAATTCTAAAAACTCTATAGGTGATATATGATAAACTACCATAGAAATAAGAGAAAAACTTAGATTTATATAAATCTCAAACTCAATATCTTACTATAGAGGTAAGCTCATAACCTCTTCTTGGAATAAATCAATATAATCCTTCACATCTCATGTACATTTATCCATATTTTTATCAGTAGAAATCATTAATCTTTCCAAATAAGATGTAATATCTTATAGATCAATATATCTATACTCAAATGAAATTCATGTTATTAAAATAACACCACACTATCACCATCCAAACTAGATAAAATCACCCTTTATCAATAAAAATCAACACAAACTTTCACAAAGTATGATTAATCCATCCTATGAACAAAATCATACTGTTACATATGTAACAAGGCTTGAATACAAGAGAATTGATCTCACCCTCATGAACAACTCATAACTACACACCTCATCCAACCTTATTTAACTGCCCATTTAAGTAATTAACTCAAATGTTCTTTGAAGCTTACCTACCTAAAGATATAATCTATAAATTATGGAAGGGGTGATAAAATAATACAAGGAAAAAATATCAATAAAAATAAAATAAAGAGTAGAGTAAATGAAAATATTACATATTACCACCTTAGGTCCCTCCACTTATTAAACTTTTATGGCCGGGAGTTTCCCTCCACCAACTCCTCTACCTCACCTCCTCTCTAGTTAGCTCTATGATAAGCTTAACCATGATATCCTCTTATAGAAACACCCTTTATTTGTGGTCCCAATAGTCATATATCATGATAATATTATAAAAACTACTTTTGAAGAGTATGAGGTGGCCTATCAACTATCACACTTTATTAAAGCTTCTGCTATCCACCTTGAAAATATAGAAATACATACTGAAAATGGACCATACCATCATAATAGAAACATAAAAATCCTTCTGTTTCACTATATGGATATATACCTCCCACACCAAATAAATAAGATCACACTAGAAGCCAACTCTCATGGCCTTGCTAGAATATTTATTACTTGAAAATTTGAGAACTTACAACTCTATCTCCACTCTAAGTTGTACTTAGTTGGGTATTAACCATAAAGATCTCATCCTCATAAATAAATTCTATATCATCTCAACATTTTCTAATATATCTATAAAGTAACTAAAAGCAAATATATCCAACTACCTATAAATCTTATCCCTTAAATTCCTCATAAAATGATGAATTATAAACTTCTCACTAATCATAAACTTGGGTGAATATCATATCAACTCCATAAATCATGTGCCAAGATACTGAATAATATAATTCCATTATTTTATAATAAAAAATATTATTTCCTCTCAATAATAAGAGTCTCATATGGGAAATATTATCTAAAAAACTCCCAAAACCTATTTTATTTGATCATATCAATGTCTTTATTTCTTAATAAAATCTTACACCGCTAATTGTCCAAACCTTGCAAAAAAACCAAATCTTGAAAAAAAACTCACCTCTAATGGAAAACGATTCTTATATCCTATATGGATCAGTTGAAATGTTATCTTAAGCTCCTCCAACAAACTCTAAATCTCATAACTATAAATAAACCCTTTATACTTTGGTAATGTATGCTTCTATAATTCACTCAAGGATATCTTCCTAGCCTACCTAGAACCTGGTTCTTATGAAAACCCATATCTTTTATAAAATTTAATTCATGATTTATTAGATATGGATACACATAACACAATAAAAAAAGATCAATATGCCTAATGTATTTGGGTAATTACATATATAGCACAATAAATTTAAATATAGATATAACAATATTATTTAAAAACTCCATAACATGCCCTTAAAATCAATTTATCTTCTAAAATGGCATGGGATAACCAGGGGATGTACATAACAAAAGGGGTGAGATATGAAGTCCAGTAAGGGAATAATCAAATCATAACATGATGAAAGTAATGAAAAATGATTTCAAGGTGTAATATAAGGGTGATAATAATAATTATAGGCATAAAATCAAGATATAAGATGATAACATCAAGAAAACATAGAAATGTGACAATAATATAAAACAAAACATCATAAGAATAAGTAAGGATAACTACCAAGATATCATAACATATAATTATTAAGATAAACAACCATTCACCATACATGGCATCTCATGATATAAAAACATTACCCAATGCATTATAGGGATATATAATTCTGGGCTCACCCATCACATTCATATTATATAAATGAATTTTTATACCACATAGATCATACAACATAAAAATGTCTTTCATCATTTTAATCCATTATTAAGGAGTGTGGGTTATATACATGTAATTCCAAAATAAATGAAGGTTGGGTAAAGAAAATAATTGAATAAAAAGGAAGAAGGGAGAATCCCTTACCTTGAGAGGGCACTTTTAAAAGATTGGGAGGATCTTCTTAAGAGCTTGGGAACATCTTGGGATATATTTAGAGAGGTATAGGGGGATTAAATTCCTGGTAATTGAGTTTTGAGTGAATAGTAATGAGAGTTTGGGTGGGTATTTATAGAAAAAGTGAGGTACTCTTTATTAATTTCTAAACTTAGGTTTTGGACTCTAAGTGATAAAATAATAAAAACCACAAACCTTACTATAGTTTTTCCCATGGTCTTGAAAAATTATGAAACATTTTCCATTGGATAATTTTTATATTTTGATTTAAAAAATAATATTTATTTTACCAAAATAATTTTATAAATATAATAATTTTCAATTTTAAATAGAAAACCTTATTTACAGGAAAATACTATTTTTCATAAAAATAGACACTTTATAATCCCTATCAAAATTAAATTGTACTTAATTAAATTATATTATCATATATATTTAAATAAATATTATTTAATAATAATATTTCATGAAACTACCATTTATTTAAATAATTATTGAATTTATCAAAAATAGTGTTTTAATTGAAACTATATATTTTCTAAAAAAAAAATTTTACTTTCTTTTTATAAAAATATAATTTGTATCAAATGCATTATATAGTTATATATATATATATAAAGTAATAATGGAAAGGTATAAATATAATCATTATTTTATTAAAAATAAAATATACAAATTCATACTGATGGATTCTAGACACATAACCCCTTATTACACCAGTGTACACCCTAAGGATAAGGTGTGTGATGGTGGTACTTTATTGGGGTGGTTCAGAGAACATGGTTTGGGTCATGACCTTAATAAGCTTGAACTTATACCACAAACATTTTTTTATCGAGTTTCAACTATTCAATCTCGGATTGGACTTGATCAAGGGTAAATCCCAATGATGTCATCTCCATCAAAATCTCCGATAAATGGGATTTATAGGGTAAAATCCTACTAGTATGTCCCATTGATTATTCCATCTATGTTAATTAGACATTATTATAACCCTAAATATGTAATAATATCAATGGTCATTGTATAATGACTATATTATAAATGAGTAAGATGGTTAATAGACTTTTAAATCTAACATTCTATATTTTATAATAATCCAAAATAACCAATATAGTGAAAGTATTTTCTATAACTGCATTATTTAATAAGACATTTATTCATTCAAAAAGGAATTTAATTTATAAAATTTTGGGTCATTACATTCTTCCCCCTTTAAAAATTTCATCCTTAAAATTTCACTAAAATAGATGGGAGTGCTTTTGTTTCATCATCTCTTCTAGTTCTTATGTCACTTCCTCAAACTTGCGGTTCTACCATAGTACTTTTACCAAGTGAGTTGTCTTGTTTCATAGAAATTATCTTTGTGATCTAAGATCTTCACCAGTTTCTACTCTAATGAAATATTGTTTTCCAAGGGTATCACCGATGGATTTATTACATATGAGGGGTATGGTATGTACTTTCTCAAGAGGGATACATGGAACACATCATGTACTTGAGATAGGTTAGGTGAGAGTTCTAGTTGATAGGCCACAACTTAGATATAATCAAGGATCTAAAAGGGGATTATGTATCTAGGAATAATCTTTCCCTATTTCCCAAACCTTGTGGCTTTCTTCCATGGTGAAATTTGAAGGAACATGTTATCTCTTACTTTAAACTCTATATCTCATTGATGATTTTTTGCATATTTTTTCTATAGAATTTGCATGGATTTCATATGATGATGAATGGTTTGAACATTCTCTATTATCTCTTGGATTGAGATCAGGTCCCATATGATTTATATCTCCAACTTTATCCCATTATATTAGATTCAAACACCTCTTCCCATATAAATCCTCATAATGTTCCATTTGAATTCTAGAATGGAAAATATTTCTATATGAGAAACACGATAGGGGAATTTGTTGATCCCAACATCCATGGAAATCCATTGGAAAAGATCTTAGTATATTCTCTAGAGTTTGAATGGTTATCTCAAACTGACCATCCATCTAAGGGTGATAAACAGTACTAAAACTCAATTATGTATCCAGTGATTGCTGAAGGCTTATCCAGAACCTCGAGGTAAACCTCATATCTCAATCAGATATAATGGAGAGTGGTAATTAATTCATTATTAGCAATTATATTATTTATATCTTGATGGTTTGGATAATAGATAAACATTCCTTAATAGAAATAAAATTTTCTTAATTTATAAGGTCTTCGACTACTACCCAAATGATGTTTTTACCTTTAGATGTGTTAGGATGTCCTACAATGAAATCCATGGTCATGTTTTCCCATTTCCATACCAGTATGGGGAATGGTTTCATCATACCCTTAAACTTTTTTCATTCATCCTTGACTTGTTGGAATACTAATCATCAAGATAAAAATTCAACAATATTCCTCTTTATGTTATCCCAATAGAATATTTTCATTAGATCTCTATACATCTTACTAATTCCTAGATAAATAGAGAAGGATGGTCTATTTACATCATCTATAAGTTCCCTTTTAAGTTTTATTTTTGATGGGACACATATCTAGGTTCCAAACCTTATAACTCCATATTTAGCAAAGTGAAACTATGGAATATTCACTACCTTTATTTATAGCTCATCATCATCTTTTTGGTACTCCTTAATCATCTCAAGAATAAATGGTTGAGTAGTTTTTTGAGAAATTTTGGATGAAATTCCTTTTATTATTCCCATGTACATCCTTTCCATGTCCAAGAAGATTTTATCCCTTTAAATCCTCATCATAGATAGGGTTACATGATTCTTTCTACTCAAATAACTTATAACTTTGTTCTCCTTACCATGATAGTATTTTATTTAAAAATCATAATTCATGATATTATCTAACCACCTTACTTGGTGAATATTAATATCCTTTTGTTTGAATGTATACTTGAGGATTTTATGATCCGTATATATGTCACACTTCTCTCCATAGAGATAATTTCATCAAATATTCAATAAAAATATCAATGCATCCAATTCAATATCATGGTTCGAGTAGTTATACTCATGGATATTTAATTGGGGGAGGCATATTATATCACTTTATCATCTTACATGAGTGAAAAACCCAAGACATTTTTGGAAACAACATTATAGATCACAAATCCTTCCCCATTGGTGGGTAATGTGAGAATAGGTGCTATGATTAGCTTCTTATTTAACTCTTTAAAGATATCCTTACATTAATTAATCTATAGAAATTTTACTCCCTTAAAATTTATCTTAGTTATTGGTATTGATAATCATGGGAAGTTTCTCATAAATGGATGATAATACCCAGATAATCTAAGGAAACTATGGATCTTCATCACTTATGTTGGTCTGGATCATCCTTCAATTGACTCTATTTTTAAATGATCCATAGATATCCCTTTTTCGATGATAAAATTCCCCTGTAATATTACATGATCCATCCCAAACTCATATTTACTATACTTTTGAATATAAATTTTTCTTCAGCAAGGTATTCAGTATAGCATTAAAATTATACTCATGTTCTTACATTCTATTATAGTAGATAAGATTTTTTTATATAAATACTACCAAAAATTTATCAAGTTAATCCCTAAATACACTATTCATTAAGTCCATGAAGATATTTAGATCATTAGTGAGCCAAAATGGAATCACTATGAACTCGTAGTTCCCATAACTTGTACGAAAATTAGTCTTAGAGACATCCTATTTATTCACCTTTACTAAATGATTTCCAAACTAAAAATCCCATTTAGATAATTATTGGTATCCACATAGTTGATTGAACAAGTTATAAATCTATGGTAGAGCATACTTATTCTTTATCGTGATCTTTTTTATCTCAAAAAAATTAATACAGAGGCACATTGACCAATCCTTCTTCTTAATGAAAAGGATTGGAACACCCCACAATGAATAACTTGTGAATATAAACCCTTTATTTATATTATCTTGTAGTTTATTCTCCATCTCTTAAAGTTCAATGGTTTCTATTATATATAGAGTCTTGGATATTGGTAAATCTATGGGTATAAGTTTGATTAAGAACTCAGCCTATCAATTAGGAGGAAGACCATGTAATTCTTTGGGGAACACATAAGAATATTCTATTACAATAGGCATGTCATCAAGGATGATATTTTCCCTGATCTTGGTCATTTTATTAAGATAAACTTTCTCATAAGTCAATGATATCCATGATTGAGATGATTATTCCAAAGGAGATTCATCCTCTTCTTTACACTTGTATAGAATCAGAGAGAGATTCATGATATGGAGGGTGATTTTCTCCTCTTGAAAATTTATGTTGGCTATATACAAGGAATTCCAGTCCATACCCAGAATTGAATTGAATTCATATAAAGGGAGTATCATAAGTTTTTGAACAAATTTATATTATTCTAACATATCTCAATTATTTATATATTTTGATGATTCAAAAAATTACTATTTTTATTCTAATTAGTTTATTTTATGTGTTTTGGATTATATCTTATTCTAAGAAGTAAGTTATTTATTTCAAATAAATTTATTATATGCAAATATAAAGTCATATATTCTACTGTATTTTAGTTGTTTGATTTATCTTACCTCGAGTGATTATCTTATGCGTAATATGATTATATTATGGAGTAAAATCAGTATATGATTTTAATATTTTAGTCTGCATCAAATTATTTTATCTTATGGATGAGGAAATTTATCTTCCATTTGTTCAAAGTTAATAATATCAGTCAGAAGGAAGTTATGAGAAGTTTTTATATTAGAAAAATTATATTTAGAAAATTATTATCTTACAATCATCAAAGGAAGCCATAAAAATCAATTATCTTACACCGGTAATAAATTATATTTTAAATAAGAATTATTTTATGATCATCCAATGAGTTATCTCAAAACAATTCTTATGAAAACAGTGAAATCATGTTATCTTATGTAGTGTATGGTATGAAGTGTTTTATCTTATGAATTTGCTCATAAATCTATCTTATGAAAATAGTGTTGTCATATTCTCATCTTACAAAGTATAAGCTATTATATAGATCATCATGATTATATTTATAACGTTATAATAATATCTTGATAAGTAATTTCTTGATTTTAAGCATATCAGAAACGAAGTTTTCTAAATAAGTAAATATTGATTTAGAAAAAGTGACATTTTTCATGAATAGAAAAATATGAAGAAGAATATTTCTGACATCATCACCTTAGAAACTTGTTCAATATTTGGAAACAAAGGACATATTCCATTAAGAACCTATATTATAAAATTTTAAAAGGATTATTCATTTGATCTTTTTGATTATCTGGTATACTTAAGTTTAAAATCAAGAGGTGATATAAATAGGAAAGTAAGATGTTGTGTGAAGGAGAGAGATACACACCTACATAAGAACACTCTAATGACACAAATAATAAACACATGCACATAGAATAAATCACATAAAATTATTTCATTTTTTGATTTAAATTTTGTATTTTTCAATAGAATAACCTACATAGCTGTTCTTTTAAGATCATCATCTTATCTAGATGTTTTTTATCTACTATTTGTTGCTATTTGCAACTATATGTTGCAACACTCCTTCAAATTTCATTCATCTCTATTTAATCTGCACTCATTTTCATTGAGTGTGTTATGTTTTTGGATAGGTCTTATAAAGGTATATCCTTGTTAAAATATCTTGGATCTTTTTTTATAAGTACCAACTACTTGTACTCAATTGGGATCCCCTGTAAAAAGTGATTTCATGGTAAAAATCACCAAACTCATGGAGTAGAGTGTTTTTGGAGTGTACTAGGGGTTTTATATTCCCCAAAACACTATAAATATTCTATGTTCAATATTTTTCCTCTGGTATTTTATATTTATACTACCTATTTTTTAAGGAAATATTAAATCTTACATTCCTTGAGTAGGTGGTTTAAAAGTAAAGAAATTTTCAAGAACTCAAATCACCCCCACTTGAGTTTTTAGTTATCCATTCTCTGGGAAAATAATTAGTATCAAACACTACTACAAATTGGGACTTTAATTCACTAGTAAAAGGTATTTATCCGTTCTATAGAAGCGCTAATAATGTAAGGGATGTTAAAGGATTAGCTTTAACATCACTCATAAAAAGTGTTAATAAATTCCCCCTTTAACAGTGATACAAAAAAGAACTGATAAAGGGGGAATTTATCAGCACTTTTTTATCCCTTTAGCACTGTTAAGTCTTCCTTTAATAGTGCTAAAAAATCACTGATAAATGCTCCACTGATAAAGGGTATAATTTTTTTCACGATCCACCCCTCCCCCACCTTTATCAGTGCTCCCCCCCCCCCCCCGCCACCACTTTTATCGATGCTTCCCCCACCCCTTTATCAGTGCATTAGATAATCTCACCCCCAATGTGTTCCCCTTCCTCTATAGAGTTTCGAATTGGGGACCTCTATCTTATACACCAGCGCCTTTTCCACTCCATTGTACTATTTTGTTTTATATTTTATGATATATCTATATATTAATATATATTTCATTATATTTTTATTTATATATATATATTTATATTTTTATATATATAGTTATATTTTTATTAAATATATATTTATGTATATATTTTTTTAAAATTGATATTAACTCTAAAAACCCTTAAAATACATAAAAACGTTAAGAAACTCTGAAAACCCTACACCCTTAAAAACCATTAAATGAACATAACTTCTGATCTAAGAGTCCATTTTAGCTCCAAAACTATTCAAACCTAATATAATGAAATGATATTAGATATTATATGTGGTAAATGCTGAACAGACACCTAGATCAGAAGTTATAGGCATTTTAATTTTAAGAAATCAGGGTCAGTGACAAAAACTCAGTTTTGGTGCACTTCTAGGCCTTTCTCGAATTTAAAAACTAGAAAAAGATCTTATAATTCAGTAAAAAATCACTTATGTTATAGATCTCATTGCAAGATTTTATTTTATATGTGGTAGAGCCCAAACAGACACTTGGATCAAAAGTTATGGTCGTTTGAGGTTTAAGTTCGATTTCTAATTTTTTTTGAAACTATAATATATTTTATTACTTCAATTATCAAATGATTTTAATATCATGTGGTTTTACCTCATTTCATAAGATTTTATTTGACTATTTTTTATGTTTTAATGGACTCATGGATCGAAAGTCATGATATTTTTAGGGTTTTTAGTGTTTTTAGGGTTTTTAGGGGTTTAAAGGGTTTTTCACATTCAACGTCCTTTCAAACGGCCATAATTTATGAATTGGGTGTTCGTTTTGCCTCTACCATGTATCAAATAGAATATTTTAATGAGATATATTCTTAGATGACCCACGGAAACCATCAATTACCTCTATTGAGGCCAAAAAAAAGCCCAGAAGGCCTCCAAACGGTAATAACTTTTTCTACGGGTATCTCTTGATGAAATATAATTTTTTTTGAAATATACCTTTTATAAGTGATAATAAAAAAGTATTGATAAAGGTAGGGTCTTTATCAATGTTTCTAAAAATCACTAATAAATACCACCTCTTTATCAATGCTTTTTTAGAAGTACTGATGAAGACCCCTGCTTTATCAGTTCTTTTTTAGAAACACTTATAAATTCCCATTTTATCAATGCTTTTTTTACTAGCGCTGATAAATAGGGGAATTTATCAACACTTTTTTAAAAGCTCTAATAAATGGACCCCTTTAACAATTATTTTTTTAGTGTTGTTAAAGACCCCCTTTAGTGTCTCTTTTTCTAGCACTGAGAAAGGGGGTTTTTAACAGTGCTTTTAGCTAGTGTTGTTAAAACCCTAGTGTCAAAAAACCCAATTTTGAAGTAGTGAAAGATTGTGACTCTTGAGCTCACAATTGTAAAAGGTTAAAGTCCAAATATATTCTTTAAAATAGATGTTATGGATGATAACATATAAGGTATGTTAATAGTTATATCCCCCTATTTCAATGGTAAAAATTATGGTTGACAGAAGTTACAAATGACCATCTATTTAAAGAACCATGGATTAAAGGTTTATCTCAAAGTTGTGAATCCTTATGGAATTTCAAAAACATTACCAGAAACTTGGGATGCTGATACTAAATCAGGATATAATCTAAATTCTAAATAAACGAGTGTTATCATATCAGGACTAGTTCTTGATAATTTTAACCAAGTTTCTCAATGTCAAACAACCCATGAAATGTGGACCACTATAAAGGTTTCCTAAAAAGGTATAGACAATGTAAATATCCCTAAATATGATATTTCCAAACTTAAGTTCAACACCTTCAAAATGGATGAAAGGGAAAGAATTGCTCAATTTAATAGGAGACTCATTGATATTGTGAATAATTTTTCTGCTCTAGGAGCACCAATTAAAGATCTAGATAAATCATTTAAAGTTTTCATATTTTTACTATCTAAGTGGAGTTGAATCTCAACTGCCATAATAAAATCTATAGAGGTCAATAATTTAAAAATAAAAGATCTCATTCGAACTCTTATGATGTGTGAGTCAAAAAATGAATCTGGATTTGAAGAACATAAAATGGTAAAGAAAGAAAATATTTCTTTAAAGGTTTCTACTTCTAAATATGAAAAAATGAAAAAGGGCATATGAATCTTTGAATCATTTAAAGAAGAATATTCCTCAAACAATTTTGGGACAAATAATGAACTTTACCAATTTTCTTGAAAGATTATAAAGTTATATAACAAGATAATAGGTTTCATAATACCTTTCAACAAGTATAATAAACATGGTGGAAATTATAAATAATTGAGATTCTATGCATTCAAAAATCTTGGACACATTAAGCCAGATTGTCCTAAATTAAAAGAAAATAAAAATTATGATAATTATTTTTCAAGATGGTCAGATATAATAAGAAATCTAAGAAGGATTTATATGACACAAGGAGTGATTATTAAGTCTCTAGTGATTATTCATCTTCATAATCAAAATCTGAAATATCTAATAAAAAATCCAACATGTGTTTCATGGCATATTCGTATGAGTAACACTCTTATAATTCTTTATTGCATGAGTTTGAGTCTGAAAATGAAAATTATTCATATTAAGAGATAAATGGTTAATGTAACGTGTTAGAAACTAAGTAAAAAATCTTTAAAAATAAAAATAAAGATCTTATAAACTCTTACAAAAAAAATTAATTTAGAGGATAAGTTAAATAAGTAAATTTTAGATTTTAAAAAAATAGTTGGAAAATTCTATTGCATCATGTACTAAATAGACTAGCACAATTAAGAAACTATATAAAGAAGTTCAAAACTTCAAATCTACTAAAAGTCTTTTTATTAAGGGGGAGGATTACCTAAACAAAATTCTTGTTCAAAACCAACTTAAAATAAAAATGTTTGGAATATGAAGCCAAGGTGAAAGGCCCAAATTTTATAAAAACTATTTTGTGCCTAGTTCTAAGATAAAAATATCTCTAAAGTCACATGTTTTTATATTAGAGAAGTAGTATATTATACCAATATCTATAATCTGAAAAATAATCAGTTTTGTGGAATCAAAAATTCTTTTCTTTCAATTTTTTTTCAAAGTTCACTGTTGGATTTTTAGGACAACACAAATAGATTTGGGTTCCCAAGTCTTTTATAGATAATATTTTTAGACCCAAGAGTATTTGGGTACCAAAAAATCTTATTTTTTTATTTTTCATTGTAGGGAACTAACCACATAAACAACAATGAAAAATGGTTCATGGATAGTGATTTTTCAATACACATGAGTGGAAATTTATCTAACTTTCACTCACTATCTAAGATTGATAGAGGCTATGTAATATTTGATAGAAATTAAAAAGAAAATATAATTGGAATTAGATCTATTGAAAATCCACAATCTATCTTCATCAACAAATTACTTTATGTTTAAGCCTAAAATAATAACTTAATAAGTATTTCTAAACTTTTTGATGATGGTTATTTTGTTGATTTTTTCAACAATTCATGCTATGTTTTTAAAGAAAAATCTCTAATGTTTATAGAAAAAAGAACATATAATGTCTATAATATATATCTAAATTAATTATATAGAAAATTTTAAATTCTTTGAATGATGAAGTAAATTAATCATAGATTTTAATATAATTCTTTGAAATTGTAATGTTTATTCTTTAAAAAAGGTATCCAAGAGAAATTTGATTTATGATTTTCCTAATCTTAAATTGGATAAAAAGAAACTATGTGATGAATGTTAAATGGGAAAGCAATACAAGACATCCTTTAAACCAATTAAGGAGGTTTAAACTTCTAAACCTCTAGATATTATTTATATTTATCTATTCGGACCTACTAGAACAACAAGCCTTGTGGGAAAATCCTTTGTTTATGGGTTGATTAATGAATTTTCAAGATTTATCATAGTTTATTTCCGGAAATTTAAGAGTGAATCATGTTCTATATTTATTATTATTTTTTTTAAACTTGTGTAAAATAAAAAAGATATCAAAATTATGTGTTTAATAAGTGATCATGGAGGAGAATTTGAGAACGATGAATTTAATTCATTATGGTCAAAATATGGTATAAACACACCTTTTTTGCCCCCAGGACACCTTAATAGAAGGGTGTTGTAGAAAGGAGGAATATGACCTTACAAGAAATTATTGGAACAATGTTATGTGAATATAACATGGACACTTATTTTTGGGATGAAGTTGTTAACATATCATGCTATGTCATTAACAAAGTTCTAATAAGTCCTAACTTAAAGAAAACACCCTATGAATTATGGAATAATAGAAATCCAAAGGTAGGATACTTAAAAGTGTTTGGATGTAAGGTTTATATTCTCAACACCAAGGAAAATATTGGTAAATTTGATCCAGAATTTGGAAAAGGTACCTTCCTAGGTTATTCTTCTACTTATAAATCTTATAGAGTTTTCAATAAAATTTCAAGGATTATTAAAGAGTCGACTCATTTGAAGTTTGATGAAATTGATACCTTTGATCACAAAATGACTCAAAATGATGAGTTTAGTAATTATATTAAATACATGATACATGAACCTCTTTTTAACAATAAAAAGGATGATGATTTGTAATTTTTGTTTAGTGAACTCAATTATATACAGGTTGATACTAGATAACCAGAAAGTGTCACTTAGAAAACCTAGAAACCTTAAGGAACATACTCTAGAGATAGTTATAGGAAGTTTATATGAATGATTTTGGACAAGAATTAATATAGGAAATATTGTATGATTTTATAATTTTTTATCCCAGATATAACCTTGAATAGTATAAGAATCTTTAGCTAATGAGTGTTGGGTTTTAGCAATTCAAGAAGAATTAAACCAGATCAAGATGAACAAGGCATATGAATTGGATGATAGACAATATAACTATCCTATTATTGGAATGAAATGGGTATTTAGGAACAAACAAGATGATCATGGTGTAATCACTAGAATTAAATATAGATTAGTTGAAAAAGGTTATAATCAAGAAGAAAAAATAGATTATGAAGAGACATTTTCCCCTATAACTAGGATAGAATAAATTATAATACTACTAGAATATACATCTTATATGAATTTTAAATTATATAAAATGGATGTAAAATCTATATTTATAAATTTATTTTTAATAGAGGAAATTTATGTTAAAAAACCTACTAGTTTTGTATACCCTTATTTTCAAAATTAATTTTTCAAACTTACCAAAGCTCTCTATAGACTTAAATAATCACCTAGATCATGTTATAAAAGATTAAATTCTTTTATTTTATCAAATGGTTTTAATGTGGGACTGGTATACCCCACAATTTTCAAGAAAACTTCATCAAAAGGTACTTTTCTTTTGAAAATATATGTTGATGATTTTATTTTTGGGTTAACAAACCAAAAATTGTGAACTGTTTTTTCAAAACTTATGAAAAAAGAATTTGAAATGAGAATGATGGGTGAGTTAAACTATTTCCTTGGATTTAAAATTTATCAAAAATATTTTTGGAAATGTTTTAAACCAAATAAAATATATTCTTGATTTACTTAAAATATTTAGACTTGAAAATAGTAAGACTTATTTAAATCCTACGAGCTCAAATATTAAACTTGACTTAGATGAAGTTGAAAAACTAGTTGACAACAAGTTATATAGAGGAATAATTGGAAGCTTAATTTATCTTACTGTAAGTAGGACAGACATTATGTTTTCAGTATTTCTTTGTGTAATATTTCAATCTAATCCAAAATAATCTAATTTAAATTCTACTAAAAGGATTTGCGATATCTGAAAGGAAATGTTTCCCTTTATCTAATTTTTCCAAAAAAAAGCCTTTGATTTTAATTTAACTTTATATTTAGATTCTAAATTTGGTGGGTATATACTAGATAGGAATATTACCTCAGGAACCTATCACTTTCTTGGTAAATCCTTAGTATCATGGTCTAATAAGAAACAACACTCTATAACACTTTCAACTAATAAGGATGAATATATTGTATCTAGAAGTTGTTGTGCATAGGTGATGTAGATAAAACACACCCTAATAGATTTTGGATTCAATTTTAATCATGTTCTAATAAAATGTGATAACACAGGTGCTATCAATATTTCAAAAACTCCAATAAAGCATTCTAGAATTAAGAACATTGATTTAAGGCATCATTTATTAAGAGAACGTGCAAAAGAAGCTTATATATCTTTAAATTTTGTTTGCATAAAAAATCAATTAGAAGGCATTTTTACTAAACCATTGCCTATTGAGAGAATTTATTTTATCAAATATTAATTAGGATTATTTAATTTCAGTTAATTTTATTTCAATTTTACCTATTTTGTAATGATAATTTATATTTAGTAAATATTTTATTTTCATTATTTAATTTGAGTTTTAGAACCGGAATTTTGAGTATTAGTCACATCGAAATAGGATACGTAAGTTAGTCTTTCTTGATTATCCTGTACATCACTCTGAGCGACCCTTTGGTTACCCCAAAATAATAGAAAGTAAGTCATTTCTATGTGTTAAACCCTTATAAACCTCTAAATCTTTATATCCTTTCCATATGATCTTTTTCCCCTAATCCTTCAACCTCTCAAGCCTATTTTTAAAATGGTCAAATCTAAGAGAACAATTAGAGCTACTTCTAGTAGTGCCAAGAACTCAAAGACTGTAATAAAATTATTGAGTGGAAGAATTATTGATTTCAACTAGCTAGATGGTATAGATATGTTGCTTAAGAAAGTTATAAATAATCAAGGTTGGGAATTTGTGTTCAATGAGAAGAGAATATAGTTTTTATATGAGAAAAAATTATGATATTTATATGAAATGGTTGTATTTAATTTTGGTAATAATTAAGATCTAGTTACAACAATAGTGAAATATAATAATTTTTCGATATCATCTTTAACAATGGATAAAGTATTTTGATTCCATTATGAAGGAAATTCTGATTTCGACACCTCCTTAATGAAAATTAATGAATTGAGCCCTATAGAAATAATGATTTCCCTTTTTAGAAATCCTAAAATGGATAAGAAACCTATAAAAGACCTAGAAATGTAGAGAAAGGTTTTTGTGAAGTTCATTCGGTTTTCTATTACTCAATGAAATGGTGAGTTTGAGAAAATAATTTTTCAAGATTTTATGTTGTTTTATATATTTGTGATAGAGAAACTCATGAATTTGGAATGATGTATTATGAATTATATGTGATATATTCAAAATAAATCAGTAAATTTGTATCCTTTCTAAAGGTTTTTATCCTTGTTTTCTAGTAAAGCTTGTGTTTGTTTAGATAAAACCACTACTACACATTGTCATAGATTAAAAATTTTGGGTACTATAATGTTGAAGTGAATTTTATTTTATTAAAATTTTTCTTTGAATAATTTTTCACTCATCAGTTCTAAAAAATAAGTTCAGATAGACCCTTCTACTACTCAGGGGGGGTCATCTCGTATGGTTTCTACTGCTGATGAGGTTTCTACTCAATATCCTATAATTTTTTCTGCTTATATATAATAAACAATTATAAGTATGTATTTAAGATATATTCTAGAAAACGAAACTCTTGAGAATATGAGAAGAAGAGTTTGAGTTGTCATTTTAAAAGAAATTTGAGTTGGGAATAAAGTTTTCCCAAAACTTTATTTATAATTATGTCAAGTGGTTGATGCTCCTACTCTTGCTATAGTTCAACCACATATTTTATCTATTTTATCTATAAATAAAAATTTGGATTCATCCAGTACAAGGCTAGTTAGAATCGTTAAATAAAAAACCATTTATATTACATCAGGAGTAATCCCACTATTCAAAGTATCTCTATCTGGGGAGACCAGTAGGAAAATACAATCAGTAATTTTTATCAGTTGAAATGTTGTTGATGGTGAATATGAATAATAATCAGAATATGTAACTTGACTTATTTCAATGATAAGATAAAGATCAAAATTATGAGAACCCTATATTGATGAAAATCAATAAGTTAATGAAGATCGTAGTGCTGAAGTACACCATGAATTGTTTTCTCCTATTCTCTCACATAATACTAGTTAAAAAAACCTTATAATTGAATTATATATTGTGGATAAAAGAGATATAGAGAGATATTTTAGACTAATGATTAAAGTGGATTCATTGAGGAATCAGTTATTTGAATCCAGATCTGAAATAAGGACTCTCTGGGAACAATTTGTCTCAAAGGATGATATTAGAGAGTTGAAGTTTTTGTTTCAATCACTTTTGGAAAAGTATTGAATGATTCTACTAGAGAAGCATCAGGATAGAAGTCTATTGATCTGGTTTTTATTGAATCAAATTTGTAAGAAGTGTATCTTTCTATAGATAAAATTACTTCCACTATATATTTTATGCAATGTGAGATTCTCTCTCAAGAGATGTTACAATATCTTTAGAGAAATGTGGTTGCTGAAATTAGAATAATTCTTATAATTCCACAAAGTTCTATTTTGAATATTGATCAGTCTCATAATGAAATAATTTATTTACTGAAAGATAAATTATTATTTATCTAGGATTTTTTAGTTCAAGTACAAAAGTATATGAGTTTCATAATCACTTATTTACAAAAAAAATGGTTGGATCATTGGCCAATAATTTTGAAGTTTTGGAAGAGAAATTTTGAAAAATTTACCAGTTTGTAATAAATAGATTGAGATCCAATATTCATAAGTGGTAGAATATGATCTAATTAGTGAGCCTTGGGAACATCAATTCCTCTCAAAAGGAAATGAGATATCCCTTACTTCTCCTACTTCTAGTTCAATTGGTTTTTCGGATAATCAGTTTGAAATATTAAAGTGGATGATTCAAAACTGAGCCAAGAAATGGGATCTACATAATTGTTTTTGAAAATTGTCTCATAGAGTATGGAATGATTTCATGACTTTGTTATAACTCTATAAAAATGATATAGTGAAGTGACTAATATGTGTGTGGATGCTTTAAACCATCTCATAAGTAGACACTCTCTTGAACCTGCAATATCATATCGGCATGCTGATACCTCTCAGATATCCAAATAAATATTAGATTCTTTTAAAATATATTTATAATAAAAACCTAGGTTTTCTAAAAAGGTTTATTTACCTCTATCTAAACCTTCTTTTAATTTATCCTTTATACTTATAGATCAAATTGATTTGGTATAGGCTTATAAAACTGCTATCAACATTCATTCCACTTTAGTGAGGATTAATCAAGATGATAAATATGGACTTAGAGGATCTTTACTTACTTTGGATGATGATGTTAAAGAAAGTGTTGATTATCCCATGCCTTCATCTTCATTACCGGTTGGAAAACCTCAATCCCATAAGATTGAACCTCCAAAACATTAACTAGAGCTACATAAATAACTTATTTTCTTGATTGGGTTGTTTGAGTGAATGGTTCCTCTAAAACATATGAATGGTTTTTAAACATTTGAATGGTTGTTTACCTATAGTTTTATTTCATTATTTTAATTTTTTTCAATCATATTAGTTATTTATTTATAATTTCTTATTTATCTTCTTTTTGAATGTTACTGAACATTATCATTACTATTTTTATATGTTTTTTTACTCGTCATTATTATATACCCTCTACTTTATAAAATATTTTTATTATTGATCCATGATTTAATTTGTTTATATATGTTTCTATATTTATTTTAATATTTCTATTATTATTTTTTGTATCATATAAATTCTATTTTAAATAAAATTTCATTCCAAAATCTATTCATATTCAGTATGTATTACTCTGATCATTTATACTTATTCTTGTGTGACATGAATTGTTCTCTTTTTTCTTATTCTACTTCTTTTTTATAACATAAAAAGGGGGTAGGAGAAAGGAGAATACAAAAATTCAAATATCTTTTAAAAAATCATCAAATTTTTATATATCATTCAATGGGTTTTGTAATCATCAAAAATAGGGAGATTGTTGGACAAACTTATGTTATTCCAATATATATTAATTTTTTATATGTTTTGATGATTCAAAAAATACTTATTTTTATTATAATGAGTTTATTTTAAGTATTTTAGATTATATATTATTATAATAAGTGATTTATTTATTTCAAAGAAATTTATTATATGAAAATATAGAGTCATTTATTCTACTGGATTTTAGTTATTTGATTTATCTTATGTTGAGTGATTATCTTATGTGTAACATGATTATCTTATGGAGTAAAATCAGTATCTTCTTCTAAGATTATAGTCTACGTCAAATTATTTTATCTTATATATGAAGAAATTTATCTTCTATTTGTTAAAATTTAATAATATTAGTCATAAGGAAGTTATGAGATGTTTTTATCTTACGAAAAGGACATTCATAAAATTATTATCTTATGATTATCAAAGTCATGGAAATAAATTATTTTACACCAATAAGAAATTATCTTATGAAGAATAATTATCTTAAAATAATCCATTTAAATCTATCAAAAATTATTTATCTTACACAAACAGTGAAATCATTTTATCTTATGAAGTGCAAGATATGAAGTGTTTTATCTTATGAAGATGCTCAGAAATTTATCATATGAAAATAGTGTTATCAGATGCTTATCTTACAAAGTATAATATATTGTGTGGATCATCATGATTACTTTTATAATATTAGAATAATATCTTGATAAGTCATTTAATTCTTTTAAACATATCATAAAATGATTTGTCTAAATAAGAAAATATTGATTTGGACAAGTTTCATTTTTTCAAGAATAGAAAAATCCAAAGAAGAAGATTTCTGACATCACCACTACAGAAGATTATTTTATATTTGGAAAATAAGGTCAAATTCTATTAAGAAACTATCTTATCAGTTTTTTAAATGATTATTCATTAAACCATTGTGATTATCTAGTATTCTTAAGTTCAAAATTTAGATTTTATATAAATAGGGAAGTTAGTCACTTCATGAAGGAGAGAGATACATGTGTGCATACTAACACTCTAATAATGCATAGAATGAATTCATGTACACAGAATAAATCACATACAATGATAAAGTGTTGTACTTACAATTTTATCTATTTTAATCTAATAACCTCTAGATCTATGCTTTGAAGATCATCATCTTCTCTGGACAAGTCTTTTTCTGTTGTTTGTTGCTGCTTACAACTACGTTCTACAACATTCCTTAAATTTTAATTCATCTTTATTTAATATAAACTTGTTGTAATTTAGTGTATTAAAGTTTTGGATTAGTATTATAAAGGAATATCTTGGTTAAAATATCTTAGAACTTTTGTAATAAGTAAAATTTGCTTTCATTCAGTTGGGAGCCCCCAGAAAAAGGGATTTTATAGTGAAAATCACCAAACTCGTGGAGTAGAGTAATGGTGGAGTGGACTAGGGGATTTATGTTCCCTAAAGAACTATAAATCTCATGTGTTAAATATTTTTCCTTTGATATTTTATACTTTCATTGCCTTATTTTGTTAAGGAAAATATAGAATCATGCATTCCTTAAAGAGGGTGGTTTTAAAGTAAAGAAATTTTCAAGAACTCAATTCACCCCCACTCTTGAGTTTTCTATTATCTATTCTCTAGGACAACACAAGGATCCCTATGAAGAAAAACCTAAAAATAATTATAAGGTAGAAGTTATATACTTAGGAAGCTATAATTTCCCCACTTTCCATTTTCATTAATATCTCATCTTCCATGTTTTGAGGTGTTGTTTGAATAGTTCTACTAAAATTTCATGATATGAAATAATTCATATAATTAGAATCAAATATTATGTTCACTATCCTTGAATGAATAACTAGCACACCTTTCACTAATTAATTATCAGGATCCACCTCAGAATTTAGTATGTCATATAATTTACCTTTCTCTCTAGTCCTTGGATGTTTTTTTCATCGATTATCTTCAACAACCCTAAGTTTAGTGAATTGGTTTGCATAGTGTATTTTCTCCTTATAGTTATACCATTTGATAATAGGTTGAGGTCTAACTGGATAATTAATTTATTCCATCACATTGGTTGGTTTATCTTATCGATATTAGCTATCTAGGTATCCTTCCTTCTTACACTAAAAGCACTTCCTTGTCCCTTTCATGCAATTTTTGGGATTCTTTTTCCCTCACTTTTGAGAAGTGGGATGTTGGACTTTCTTAACACTATGATATTTATCCATCACTCCACTAGAATTAAAATTCATTCTTCACTTACTATATCCAAACCCATTAGACCCTTGATATTCAATGATCTCTATTTTGACTTTAAGGGAACATCAAAAAAATTTCTCATAGCTATCAAAGTCTCGATTCACCAAATATTTCTATAGATTCATATTTAGCCCACTAAATAAGCAGTCAACTTTACTTTTAGGGTCAATGAAAAATATTAAGGTGTATAAATAAATTCTTGTGAATTTTTTAGCATATTATCTAATAGATTTTTTATCCTTTTGCTTTAGGCCAAGGAAAACCCTCTCTACTTTAAGTCGAATAGTGTGAAGAAAAAATTTATCAAAAAAACATTTACTTGAATTCTTTTCACTTCATCACTTCAATTTATTACTCATAATTTATATTCTTGATCAAAATAAACCATTGATTATAATCTCCCTCCATTATATAAATTGATAGGATGGAATTATCTTCATAAAAGCATTTAAGTATAGAGAAGATATTTTCAATGGATTTGATCCATTATTTTGTGATTAGGGGATCGGAATATCCACTGAAAGTTGGAGACCTTTCTCGCATAAATGTATCAATTAAAACTTACTCTTTCTTAGGGGGGTATGGGTTTTCCCCCTAATTCAAGTTTTTGTTCAAAACTTGAGTTAATTGATTAATAATTTTCATGAAGTTCTTGAATCCTTCTCTTATTGGGTTGTAAATATCATTTATCCATTCATCACATTACCCATCACACTAGTTGTTGACTCGGTTCCTCATATTTCCAGCCATTGAATAAAATAGTGGGAAAATAGGGATGATAATTTTAAAACTATTAAACACATAAAAGGAAAACTATAAAAATTGAAGTGATAAATCATAAATGACATATATTCCTTAACCAATGAATTTATAGGTTTCAATGTAAGTTATCCATGGTCTATTTCCTAACATAAAATTTATAGGAATTTTTTCCCTTCATAATGGTTCATCAATAGATTGTGAATTTACTAAATCATATCCCATAGAAGTGTAAAAATAGGTGTACAACAAGGAATCTTTGTCGCACACCAGGTGATGATCGAGTTAATACCCAATGTGCCCTTTTTGGGGTTATTACCCCTAAGTATAACTGTTTTAGAGCCACATCCACTTATAGAATCTATATAGGGATTTTTTTCTTAGAAACTACTCACTCTATACTTTTATATAATTTAGGGATGTTTTACTATGTTTAGTCTTATCCCTAAGGATTTGACTAAGGTTTTATAATCATAATCCGAAAAAATAACTAGAACGTTCTATGATACTAAATATAACAACTCATGTCTTTTATAAAATTTAATATGTTATTTATTACATAAAGATACACATAATAAAATACCAAAAGATCAAAAGGTCTAGTGTTTTTGGGTAATTATATACATATAACAATAACTTGAAATGTGGATACAACAACATTATTTAAAAACTCTATAGCATGCCCTTAAATTCCATTGATCTTTTAAAACCGCGTGGGATAACCTGGGGGTGTATATAAGAAAGGGGTGAACTATGAAGCCTGATAAGGGAATAATCAAATAATAACATGATGAAATAAATAAAAGAGGTATATCAAGGTGACATAAAAGGGTGATAATCATAATCATGAACATCGAAGCATTATATAAGATGATAGCATCAAGGAAACATTAGAATGTGGCAACAACATAAAACTTGAAATCATAAGCATAAGTTAAGGTTAACTGTTGTGACATCATAACATATTGTGATAGACTAATTGAACATGAACCATACATGGTATCTCATGAGATAAAAATATTACCCAATTCATTATAGGAATATATAATTTTGGCCCCACCCATCACACTCATATTATGTACATGCATTTGTGTTCCACATAGAACATACAACATAAGAACATATTTCATCACTTTTAATCACACAATTAAGGAGTATGGGATAAATAAATATATGTACATAATAAATTAATGGTAGGTACATCTTATTGAATACCCTTGAGTATAAATAAGGCTAGGAATTCAAAAAACAAAATTTTGGCATGGAATATCACAGGATAATTTTTTTCAGCATAATGGGTGTACATAAAAGGTTCAAGTATGGGTTTAATGAGAGTGAAATTTGGTCTCTAATTACTTGGGAATAGTAAGGAAAGTAAAGTGATGTGTAAAAATACATTACAACATGATAAATTGTAAATAAAAAAGGCTTAGTAAAAATAAATTACTTGAATAAAAGGGAAGAGGAGATAATCCCTTACCATGAGAGAGGACTTATAAAAGCTTAGGAGGGGTTTATTGAGAGATTGAGAACACCTAGGGAGATATTTATAGAGGTATTGGGAGATTAATTTCATACTCAATGGGTTTTTAGTTGAGAGGAATGATATTTTGGGTGGGTATTTATAACAAAACAGAGGGGGATTCTTTATTAATTTATAAACATAACTTTTGAACTCTAAGTGATAAAATAATAAAAACCACAAACCTTCCCATGGTTTCTGCCAAATAGAGGTGGGTTTAAATGTTTTATTAGGTTAAGAATTTAACTACTTAAAATAATGTCATTGATTATGTGGAAATGAGTCAAGTTTATAAATATTTTTTTTAAAACTTTAAAATATAATATAGGTTTTGGAGTTTTAATTATAGGTTTGTAAAATTAATAAAATAACTTAAAAATATATTATTTTTAAGGGGAAATCTATTTTTGTTCATGTCTACCATTTATAGTATTTATTAAATCACTTTTGGGTTATTCTGATGTCATAATTCATATCATATAATTTTATTATATTTAATTTCTACCCAAAAATTTGACTATCTCAGATTATTATGAAAAAATCACCATTGGATAATTTAAAAATGGTGATTTAATAATTAATATTTATTTTACCAAGATAATTTTCTAAACATGATAATTTAAAATTTTAAATCAAAAACCTTGTTTACTGGAAAATACTAGTTTTCATGACAATAGCCACTTTTTGATCTTTATAAAAATAACATTAGAATTCATTAAATTTTATTATCATATATATTTAAATAAATATAATTTAATAAGAATATTTCATTAAAATTCCATTTTTTCAGAAATTATTGAATTTATTAAAAAAGTGTGTTTTAATTGAAACTATATATTTCCCAAAAATATAATT
This sequence comes from Viscum album, assembly GCA_963277665.1. Lineage (NCBI taxonomy): Eukaryota > Viridiplantae > Streptophyta > Magnoliopsida > Santalales > Viscaceae > Viscum > Viscum album. The sequence goes on along the minus strand of OY728139.1, from coordinate 669,453,008 downwards.
CTAGTTTATTCATATAAAAATTGAATTTTTTATAAAACTTGTTATATAACCATATATATATATATATATATCTGTGTGTGTGAACTAATAATGAAAATGGATAAATATAATCATAATTTTATTAAAAATAAAATATAAAAATTCATATTAATATTGGGGTCTAGATTTATAACCCCTTATTATGTCAGTGTATGCCCTAATGGTAAGGTGTGTGATTGTGGTACTTTCTTAGGTGGTTCGGTGAACATGGTTTGGGTTGTGATCTTGATAAACTGGAACTTCCCCTGTAAATGATTTTTCTCAATTTTTAGTTGTTGAATCTCAACTTGGGCTTGGTTAAGGAAAAAAGCTCGGTACTTTCATCTCCCTTAGAATCTCCAATAAAGGGGCTTCATAGGGTACAATCCAACTAGTCATGTCCAATGATTCTTTCATCTATGTAAATTAGATATTATTATAACCTATAATGTATACTGATAATAATAGTCATCATATAATGTCTATATAATCAATGTTTATGATTCTTAAAGATCTTTTAAATCTGATAGGCTATATTTTATAGTGGTCCAAAATAACAGATGAAGTACATGTGTTTTCTATAACTACATTACGTAATAAGGAATTAATTTATTCAAGATGGAATTTCATTTATAAAATTTTGGGTCATTACAGTTATACTCTTTAATGCATAGCCTCTAGTTCTTATTGAACATTCTATTGTTAAACCTTTCATTGGTATTGTATAACTGAAAAAACTACAAACAGGTAAACCAACATTAGCCCGAGGATATATATGTTCATTTGAGGAATTTCTAACTACACTACTATATCATCCACCTGTCTAATCACATCTCTACATTATTCACACCCACATGGACATTCATCCCAAGTACAACATAAATACAAACATCATGACCTAAACTGCATGATGCATGAATCCACACCTATATGGATACCCTTTAGTCAGTATATTATCCCTTGAGTATTGATCCATAGGTTATAAATCCCTAGATTAGATTACAGAGGACCTTGTATGATAATTTGGTTTCTCTATTACACTTTACACACTAATTCCAAGTATTTTGTTACCTTCCCACCCATGTAATCCTCACCAATAACTACTCTAAACTTCATCCTAAAAATAATTACTCTGATAGAATTTTATCATGACCTTCCCTCGTTGGGACTCCACCTGAGTCAAAAATGAGTTAGAGAGTGAACCATGAATCCCACCTTCAATAGGCCATGGATTGGAGACTAGAACTAAGGGTATTTAATCCCATATATATGAAATTTATTAGCCTTTATAAATGAAAAGTTTTCATCACCATGAATAATAAAATGCATTCCCATCCACAATACATGAAAAATGCATATCAATGAATGTAATTTCATACAAAACCAAACCAAAAATGAAAAAAACAACTATAAGTTCTGTTGGATTTATACCTTAAGTAAGGTGTAATAAAATATACCTCCACCAAAAAGTATATTGTGTCCAAATATAGGGTTTCTCTACACCACCACTAACACTATCAAGATAATCTAAAGCATTATATATAAATCATTGGTGTGGATATAAATATACTTTGTAGATTCCTCTTTGAAACTTGCATGTGTCTATGTGAATAAAGCGTACTAATTAATCCTTGTGTGGAATAAATATAATAAAACAATCAATTACAAGCATCTATAAGAAGTAAATCATCTAACCACTTTTATTCAATACCACCCCAACACACTTTCCAACCCACATCACATCCTCTTCACACATAGTCATATAACACTCTTATAAAAACAACCACCACCAATCCATATCCAAGCAGTTTTCTATATGTGATGACCTCACTATAATATAAAAACTAAAAATAAGTTATCCACCCATAGAGAACTCATTTAATATCCACCATCACAAACAAGTAGTTATCCACCCATGGGTAAATTACTGAGATGTCACTATCCATTGGTTATGTCATTGTCCACCTATAGGTACTCTCACTAGTTTTTTGGGTGTCCATAAAGGAGATATTCCATAACTACCTTGTTCATGTGATGCACTAAGACTATATAATATGATATGATATGGTATTATCATATGACATGTTATAAGATAACATGTTACTTCCATCCTCCAATCATAAGGTATGATATGGATATATTGTATGGAATTGACTTAGAATATCATATTTTATGGATTGTAATGTAAAATTCATTCAAGGAAATATAATTTTTAATGGTTAAAATTTTGAATTACTTACATTATCTATCATTAAAAAAGTTATTTCATATAATGGAACATGTGGAATATTATAGACTAAATTCATAAAATGAATACATGTTTAGATGTAGTATTATCTCATATGGTATGTAACATATAATTTAATGTATTTTCACTCATGTGTATTCCTGGGGGATATATAAGGAGTTTATCACTATGGGATGGTGATTGATCATGTCTTTAAAATCCTCCTATGATTCTCTATGTATCTCTCTTCCTCCACATCCCTTAACGTCCATGAGATACTAGCATATCATGGTTTCTAGGGGGTTCTACCCTTGTTATGGGTGATTGGGTGTGGACCATGGATACAATATGGAGGAGGGAGTTTCATGGATACCTCTTGGTGATTTTTATCAAGAATGGATGTAGATAGGGTTTTCAGCTCTTTGGTGTAAGGTGTGTTGTGTTCTTTGTTTTATAGTAGCATGCCTTCAGTTATAAACCATAGTAAATCTTGGGATTAAGGTTTTTTTAATTTTGTTGTGATTAATAAGTGTTTTTTATTCCTAAGAAATCCAAAAGTGGCCTCAAATCCATACCATGATCTTTTATTCATAAAATCTTGTTGAAAATGAATAATTATGTATATTGTATGAATGTTGTGATGTCTATTATAGATTATGACTTGGTTCAAACCCTTGGTTTTTTATTTATTGCAATATAAGACATAGGTATTATTCATGTATGATAGCATCGAATGCTACTATATCATGTGTTGAAAATAGAGCATTGTATCACTATTATGATACAAGTGATATTGTAATAGCAGACTCTCAGATTCCAAATGGTTAATGCTATGTGGTTCAGCACTAGAGTGAATCCTATGTGGTCCTATTGTTGAATGTGATATGGCCACACCATGTGGGTTACTTTTATATGGGCTAATCCTATGGTACACATAAGGCTAACTATGTGTTAATGTCATGCGTGGTTCACACACTAGATTTAATATTATATTGTTGTTAATTATAGGTTGTGACTATAAGGGAACACAATATTAATTCTATATAGGTCCATGTACTACTAGTTTAATATTGTGTGAGTCATTATTCACTAGGTTTAATCTCACATGGGTCTATATCGTTAGTCACAATCACCGGTGTTGTTGAGTTAGTCTCATGAAAGTCCACCCCCACAATGAATTAATATTAGGAGAAGAATCCTAGAACTATTTAATATTGTATATATCTATTATAAATTGTATGAAATGATTGATAGCACTGAGGTGCTTATCAAGTTGTGGCTTATATCTTGTGTGTATCATTAAATATGATATACCTAGAAAAATTGGATTTTTCTATATTTATATAAAACAAATTGATATAAATGGTTTATAAGATGATTATAAATCATAATAAAAATTATTTGGGAATATTTATTAATTTATAAGGGTGTTTATAAATAAATTAATTATAAAGTGTTTGTAATTAATTTATTTAATGTTTATGAAACTTTTAATGAATAAATATCCATAGTATAAAATGTCAGTATTAAATATATATTTCCAAATTATATGGTATGCCTTATAATTTAGATATAAAATGTTTATATTGAAATTGTAAATTTGGTTTATAAAGGATTTATAAATTGAAAAATAATCATAAATATAAATATTTAATTATAAATTATTCATAATATTTAATTTTAAATGTTCAAATTAAGGATTTATTTGAAAATTTATTTAAACCATATCAAAAGGATTTTTGATGATTTATTGGATAAATGTTTAAATAATGATAAAGGTTTAAATAATTATAAATATATGGTATTTGGATTATGAAAATTGTTACATAATAGAATTAAAATATAAAATGTTTATATTTTATATAATATCATATATTTAAATTAAATGTTATATAATGAAGTGTAATATGAAAGAGTTCATATTGGAAATAAATATAAAATGTTTATATTTATTTTAAACTATGGAATGTTCATAAGGATAGATTAAATTATAAAGTGTTTATAATTTATAAATTATTTCATAGATAGTTTATATCATGTTTAAATATAATAATTTTTCATTTAGTTAATTATTCCTTTATTTATTATTAATGAATTTAATTTTTATATTATGAAAGGTTGTATTATTTAGTTTAAAATGTATAAATGCTTATTTAAAGTATCATACATGCATATAAGAAGTTACATGTTATGTCTGATAATGGATTTAGTTTCTATTTACATTGACCATATATTTTCCATGAGTTGTGTAAAGAGTTACACGTCAATATGTTTTGAACATATTTGTTTAGTGTGAGGAATAGGATTCCAAACTAAATCATAAAAAAATGCATACATGAATGGAATACATGAGATAATATTTTGAGATTAAATTATCATTAAAATATTAAGTGTTATATTCCTTCCAAAGTGAACACTATTCAAGACCTTGATCATCCTGCCAAGTAGGTCATACAAAGTTGGGTGCCCTTGGATTATATTGTATAAGGAAAGTAATCAATGGGTGAACATAATAGGATCGGGTGTCTTTTCTTAGAATTTTATTTTGGTTACACTTGGGTTAGAGCCCCTAATAGGATTAGGTTACCAAAATAATGACGTTGAGTTTATCTTTATGATGGATTGGACAAAGAGTTTTCTACTTAACCTTTAAAGATTCAAATATGATACGATTAGCATAAAGACCAGCCAAAATAGATAAGTATTGGGGGAAGCACCAAATCAACCCAAATCTTTGTGAAATATGGATCTTGTCCCACAAATGGATATTATGTGATTTTAAAGGGTCCATCATTTTATTGGGGGTATATTTAATAAAATCCCTTATTAAATGTCTCTAAAACATGATACTCAACTGATAAAAGATTTTGTTATAGAAAAATAACACCATCATCATCCAATTTAAACTTTAATCAATCCTATAGAGAAGAATAATATTAATGTAAGAAACTTATTATACAGGTACAAAACTTAAGAACTATTTTTAAGAAAGGAAAAAAATTATATATCAGGGTATAATCTACTTGAGTAACCAATTATTGAATAGTTCAATGGGTGAATCTAGATACTCATGAGAAGCATAGAATTATTCACTAAAGGTTTATTTAAGGATTTTTATAATTATAGAATTCATTCTATTTTTATCATTGTAAATGTTCTAACAATGTAAATGATTTAAAGAAATGTTTACCCTATTTCTCAAAGTTTTTATGAGTTATGAAATATGGAATATGATGTCTGGTTTCTACTATTATATTGATAGTACAAGTGGGTAAAAGTTTAAATAGGAAGAATAAGAGTTAGTTGGATAATATAAAAATGATTATTCAGTAATCTAATCAAGTTCATTGAAACCTAAAAGTGTTATCAAGAAATGATAATAATGTTTCCATATGATGTAATTGTATAGAATATTTGAAAGAGTATGGGAAACTCCATAGGATGATTATATCAGGTACTGATGTTATATAAAATAGTTCTTTGATATTTAAGAGTATATCATACTAAATTTATAATTCACAAATGATGTAAATATAAATGATTTCATAATCATGGAAATATTTAGTGGATTTTGTTTATATTCAAATGATGAAGTAAAGAGTTTATACATTAGAAATTTGAATCTAAAGGAATATATCAAAATATGATGGATCTTAGTAAAGACTGAGTATAGTTATCTCATTTGTATTATATTATAGGAAAAAAGTATTAAAAAGGATTTGCTATGTAAAATTTGAGATGATGAGTATAATACACATGGTTTGTGATTCATCGGATTTTATAACATGTTTGGAGAAGAATATTAGGATAAAAAAATTATTTGAGATAAAAGAGTTTATCTATATGTTTGTTAAAATATGAGAGATATAATCCCACCACCATCGGTGTCATATTTTAATGAATAAGTATTGGTTGCACCCAAATTTACCCTACCAGTAAAAGCATTCGTTGAAGTACAATTAGGGATTGAATCAACAGGGACCGAAGAAGAAACCTTGAGACACTAAGATTAGATATGGGATTGGCTATGAAGTAGCCAAATATGGTGTTGATTGATTTGAAGAAATATTATTTAATTTAAAGAATAAAACCAATAAAATAACTTGAATTAAAACAACTAATTAAGGTGATTTTATCCTAGGTTGTCTCTTGGTCTTGATTGGATGTATTTGTTTTTCATTTTAGTTTTTGTTCATCGGTTCAAGAGATATCCATTAAATGAAATAATCCCTCGATATCATTCTCTGATTTAATCCATACACAATTTCAAAGATAATCACCAATTAACTTAGAGGATCAATTAAATGAGCACTACAAGGAATTGGATCATACTAGCACTCAAAATGTGTCATCGTTAAAGTCGGTGAAGACAAAGAAGAAGATAAATCAAAGAAAGGAACTCTTAAAATAAAGAAAAAATTTAAGAATTTAAGAACATCAAATAACATTCAATCCAGCCCATGCAACTCCCTAGGATCAAAACATAAAATTTTATCCCTCCATTGATGCTATTCTATCAATGTAAGCGGGTAGTTGACTTAAAGAAGTGGGATTGAAGAAGAAAAACATTAATCAAAATGAACACTCCAGCGTTGTGTGATGAATTCACATGTGCGGGTGTAAATAAATTCACACTTAGATTCAATGGTATCAATGTGTGAAGAAAAGTAAAATAAAAATTGAAGAAGAATAAATTTTATTAAAATACTAAACATGAATGAAAAACTTACATTAGAGAAATTGATGATGCCATTACAAAACGAAAGCGGGAAATTACAATTGAAAGAAAAACTTGGATTCAAAGAAAAATTTTAGATGATAATTCCCTTCACCACCATATCCTTATATAGGAATATTATCAGCCTTAGGTCCACCCCCCACAATCAATTCACCCCCCAACAATTAATAGAGTCAAAACGAGGGTGAATAATCAAAAGGAAATTGACGTTTCGAAGTTGACCTAGAAAACTGTCCAGATTCGTCCACCATTTTTGCATTCGAATATTTAATTGATGGAGTCAGAATATTTAGGGGTCATAGAAGACAAATATCTTCTTCCATGTGTCCTCTATCAGCTGTAAAAGTTTCAAGACATTTGTCTCATCCGTGTGGAAGTTATGGTCGAAATAGTGGGACAGATTTATGTGCATTAATGTCGGGTCCACCATTTAAATCTCAGCTTCAGATCTCTTTATCATCATGAAACTGTATAAATTTGAGCTTCATTTGGCTTCGTTTGTGGGCCCCACATTTTTTTTATGGGCCTTAGGCCCATTATTCTTTCTCCAGCAAATTTCTGCATTCGGGTGCAAAATTCTCCATCTTCCTTTGGGATTCATCCATCGGACCTAAAAGAAAAAATGTTCCAAAAAAAGTGATCAATCATATCCCAAAATTTAAGATTCAGAAAATGAATATAATGTTTTCCACAAAAAATGAATGATTCAGCCCAAATTTTCATTTTAAACATGAATTGCATTTTAGATGAGAAATGAAGTTATATTTATGTAATACACTAAAAACAATGTTTATGGACTTTGGAACAATGAATATAAAGATATTAACAATTAATATTAGCCACTTTCAGTGACTAATCACACCCCCCAACTTGATTTTTGCTAGTCCCGAGCAAAATAAATTACAAATATGAAATTGAAATCCCCTTTTCCAAAAACATTTTAATACACATTGCTCTCCCAAATATCTAATACCAAAAAAATTATGAAACCCATAAAAATCATTAAAAACAAGCTAGGTCCATAAGCATATCCCAAGCCCAAGCCCATTACTTTGTTCAAATTCATCGCCACATTTCATCCAATTCCAATTAAGCATGATAAAGTGTTGTGAATCATAAAAGATATGGGGTCCATTTTATTGTTCAAGGAGAAAAAATGGAAGCGCTAGGTGGGAATCACATTAAACCTTAATATGAGTATCCATTTTTTTTAATTTTTTTATTTTTTTATTTTATTTTTTTAACCACAATAGATATGAAAAGACTAACTCTGGGCAAGACAATTATGCAGTCACGATCCCCAAGTGTCGGACACCACACATATTGTCAATTTAATGCTCTACAATAGAGATATAAATCCAAACTCTGGGCAAGACAACTATGGAGTCGCGATCCCCACATGTCGGACGCCACACATTTGGACAAAACATTGCTCTATGTGGTCATTATTTTTTCAATTTTTTTTTTTTTTGCTTTTGTTTTTTGTTTGTTTTTTATTTGTTTTTTTTTTGATACTCAAATTAAACAAAAAGTGACCCCAGAACCCTATGCTATAATGAAAGGAACCTAAGAACTCAAATTTACACCCATAATCCAGTAGACGTTCATTGTGGCATTTTTATTAAGAGGATGAAAATGTAAACTTTGAAAAATCACGTCGAACAATCGCACTTTCCAAAAACTATGCTCATGAAATTAAACTTGCATTAAAATCAGAATCAAGGCATACAGAATTATTTGATATCTAATTTTAGAGTTTTCAATGTGTGTTATAATGTTCAAGGTTAATGGAATTTTTCTTTTCATGCATGTTCTTATTCAAAAAAAAAAAATTTATTTCATCTCCCCCCAACATAGAATAACATTGTACCCAGTGTTTAAAGAAAAGAAAAGTTAGAAGGGGGGTAGGGGAGGATTTCAAAGAGTAAATTTTAAATGATAATCATGGAATAAAGTCACCTGGTGGTTGATGATGATAGTGCATGCCACAGTCTCCCTTCACGCCTGGATTTGAGTCTCAGCGGCTTGGATGGTGGTGAATGGATTTTTCTTATGACTTACGACATGTCCTTTTATATTTTTTAACCTATAAAAACATAATAATAAATAAAACAAAATAAACTGATGATACAATGTCTTCTTTTTAGATTTCTGGGTAAGGTATTACTCAGAGATCACGACAGGTGACACGGATGAATATGGTGCTCCCCTTTCATACCCATCCTTACTCATAAAATAAGAACAGGTCAACACTCTATGGTAATTTATTATATGAAAAAGAAAATGATTCAAAATGATTAGAAAACATGAAAACCATGGGTTTCCTCCCATGCAGCACTTTTTTTTAACGTTTTTGGCTCGACTTGTACCCCCCAACTTATCCAATTCCAACTTTCAACATTTTTATGACCCCATTTTTCTCCACTTTAACTTGATTAAGATTGATTTTTTTAGAATTTGATTCATGTGAAATCTCATGGCAAATAATGAGTGTGGAAGTCCAAGGAAATTTGGTAATGGTTGATTCGGTTGAATTTTTAGTCTTTCTTAAGACATCAATGATCATTCCAACATTATTGGTTTCTTGAGAAGAATTAACTACAAATAAAAGGTCTTTCTTATCTCCTATAGCGGGATTCTTGAGTTTGGAAGAAAGTAAAATAATTTTGAGCTGGGGTTCATTGAAATTTCCTAAAGGAGATTGACAAATTAAATCAAAATCAGTTTCTTCTCCAAAAAATTTAGAAAGAATTGGTTTATTTTGAAAATAATATTCATCCTGAAAATTGTCCAGTTGAATACCAGAAGTTTGTATGGGATCAATGTTTGGTATTTCTCCCAATTTTTCAGTGATTGGTGGTCCTAAAAATTCACTAATGGATCTATGTTTAGGAAACTCAATCCATGATGTCAAGTTATTATCTTTTGAACTCAAAAAAATCAATTTCCTCCTGATTTAAACACTCTTCAGCTTGACTTTAAACATTTCTTGACCAATTAAATTCATTATCTAACTCTGAATTCCCAAATTCTAAAGTGAGTTCTTCACATGTTTTAAAGTTTTGTAGTTCAAACCTCAAAGATGAAACCTCAGAACTCATTATCTCCATTTGATTACACAATCTTTCAAGAATTTTTTCAGAAATAGATTTGATAGATGTTTGTACATCATGGACTTCCTCATTATTTATATTTTCAATCATTCTTGATAGGTATGGAAATTGATCTTTTAAACATTCATCATCACAAAGATCGTTCATATTATTGGGTGTGGTGTATTCATTCAAAGGTTGATCAAAGTAATTAAAAAAATTGGTGATTACCAATGTGGATTTTCTAATTGATTCCATTTAGAGTTTGTGAAGGGATATTGTTGATTATAATCCATTGGATTCATTTGGAAATTTTGAATCGTGATTTTCGGGAGTCGAAAAAAAAATAGAAAGGGGAAAAGAGAAGAGAAATGGGGATCAGAAAAGAGAATTTGGGGTGATAAAAAGAAGACATTGGTCTAAGGTACTTACTTGGGTCCCCAGCAACGGCGCCAAAATTTGGTTGCGCCCAAATTTACCCTACCGGTAAAAGCGGTCGTTGAAGTACAAGTAGGGATCGAATCCACAGGGACCGAAGAAGAAACCTTGAGACACTAAGATTAGATACGGGATTGGATATGAAGTAGCCAAATATGGTGTTGATTGATTTGAAGAAATATTGATTTAATTTAAATAAAAAAACCAATAAAATTACTTGAATTAAAACAACTAATTAAGGTGAGTTTATCCTAGGTTTTCTCTTGGGCTTGATTGGATGTATTTGTTTTTCATTTGATTTTATGTTCATCAGTTCAAGAGGTATCCATTAAATGAAATAATCCCTCAATATCATTCTACGATTTAATCCATACACAATTTCAAAGCTAATCACCAATTCACTTAGAGGATCAATTAAATGAGCACTCCAAGGAATTGGATTGTACTAGCACTCAAAATGTGTCATCATTAAAGTAGGTGAAGACAAAGAAGAAGATAAATCAAAGAAAGGAACTCTTAAAATAAAGAACAAATTTAAGAATTTAAGAACATCAAATAACATTCAATCCAGCCCATGCAAATTCCTATGATCAACACATAAAATTTTATCCCTTCATTGATGCTATTCTATCAATGGAAGTGGGTAGTTGACTTAAAGAAGTGGGATTGAAGAAGAAAAAAATTAATCAAAATGAACACTCCACCGTTGTGTGATGAATTCACAAGTGAAGGTGTGAATAAATTCACACTTAGATTCAACGGTATCGACGTGTGAAGAAAAGGAAAATAAAAAGTGAAGAAGAATAAATTTTATTAAAATACTAAACATGAATGAAAAACTTACATAAGAGAAATTGACGATTCCATTACAAAACGAAAGTGGGAAATTACAATTGAAAGAAAAACTTGGATTCAAAGAAAAAATTTAGATGATAATTCCCTTCACCACCATCTCCTTATGTAGGAATATTAGGAGCCTTAGGTCCACCCCCCACAATAAATTCACCCCCAAACTGTAAATACCTGTAAATTTAAAGGAAATTTTTTTTCTTAATTTTCTTTGGAATTTTAAAAGGACGCAGTTTCTGACAGCACCTGATTCCGAGGCCCGGTGTGCCCGGAATCATTTTATGAAGTTTGGCTCGGGTACGTTTAGTGAACGAACGAGTGGGTTTTTTTAACTTTTGAACCGGTGCTCAGAATCAAATTTCTAGGGCACCGATGGAATCGCAGCACCGATATTTTCTTAGAAACGCCTCTTCCGGATTTGCGTTTTATCGGGTGTGGTTTTTAAATTTTTTTGGGGTTAAGTGAAGAAAATAAAATAATGTAGTGCGACAAATTTATTTTATTTCACTTAAAGACACTTAAAACCACTTAAAATCCACTTAAGCTGAGTTGAAGCGGATAGGGTGGAACCTAAAATATCCTACCCTCTTGGTAGGATATTTGGGAGGTGGGGCCTGCACGAGCCCCACCGTTTCTTTTCCTCTAAGTAACGCACCCGCGAAAACTCCTCATTAATGAAAGTCAACTGGGGCATTTTCTAAATCTCTTAAACGCTCCTATTAAATGGGCAGTTAAGTCATTACCATTAATTCACCGAATTAATGGTTTGTTTCTTAACATGTTTTCAAACTGTTGGCATATTAATAAAATAAGACCAACACCTTTTTCTTTCGTTGACGGGTTGATTGTGGAGAGGATTTGGAGAATCTGTACCTTCATCCTCCTTTGCGAAGAACGTGAAGAACGCGAAGAACACGAAGAACGCCAAACCCTCAGAGATCGACGACGCGACACCGTGTTCTGCGATGCCGATGATTCTCCTTTCACGATGCTTCTTCCGCGACTTTCTTCCCCACAACAATCTCCGATCATCAACTGCTTGAGGTAGGAGATTTTGGATCTTTTAATTTTCCTTTGTGGATTTTATCCTTAACATGGATTTAATTCATGAAATTAAATCCGTGTGTTTTCTTTAACCTTCGAAGATCGTCGATGCGACGCCCTTCCGCGACGACGCGACGCCCTTCCGCGACGCGACGATCCTCTTCTTCCACGACGGTCAATTCCGCGAAGAACTCTCGTCCGACGACAGCTACGAGGTAGGGGTTTTATTTGAGAATATTATTTACTCCTACGGTTGTCTCTTCTAAAACAAAGAACCCGGATTAAAGTTAAATTTTTAATCCATTAAAATTGTGCCTTGTTATGTTCTTCATGGGTTGATTGTTATTTCCAATTATTATCACCTAACGCGGAGGGTGCGGGCCAAACAAACACGGCCTCACAACCCTCTGCAGTTTTTTGTTGATGCGTGGATTGGCGGGCGATGACAAACGGGGCCACAAGTTAATTTTGAAGGCTTTTCAGTGAAGAACGAGTCCCGGGACGAACACTGGCAAAGACTGCGTGCAAATCGGACCACCGGAGCGCGTCCGGTGGTCCGCGGAAACCCCCGCTGGCGCGCCGCGTCGGCACGGCGGCCCCGGCGGCCGGCAGCGGCCGGCCGCAAGGATGTGGCGGTGCCCAGCGCGCCGCCGGGAAGACCTGCCGCGGCTTCAGCCGCGGCGGCGCTGGCCGGTCCCGCGGCCATGTGGGACCGTGGAGGAAGGGACGCGGCCTTGTGCCGCGTCCGGTGACACAGAGCGGCCCCAAGCGGGGCCGCGACTCTCCTTCACGCGGGGGCAGTGCACCCCCACGCTGCTCAGTTGTAACTGGACGAGACGACCCCGGTGGCTGGGCCGCGCCCACGCCGGCCAGGCTGGGTCGTGCCCAGGCCGGGCAGGGCCACCCCGGCCGGGTCGGTCCGGGCCCAGACCCCCCGTTTTCGGTCCCTTTCAGGTATTTTGCCCGTATCTTGAGCTACAAGCCTCCGATCGACGCGCCATCAATAGCGATGAGATCCTTGGATTGAGACAGTCATTTCGGTATATCACACTCAAGGTTTTGTAATACTTTGGGTTCGGCCGGGTTGGTTCGTACATGAAACCAATCGGGCACTCGGAGCGGAAACGCTCATATCTTGAGCTCTGGACGTCCGATTGACGTACCGTCGACTTTGTTGGATTTATCTAAGTGAGGAGGATCTTTTGGATTACTCCTCCCGAGGTTTGGACGCAGGTGGAGTACGGTTGGGTTGGTTTTTCCTTAAAAACCAGCCGGGCCCCTGGAACGAAAAAGCCAATAACTCTCAGACCGGGCGTCCGATTGACCCGCCGTCTGCGACGTTGAGTTCCTGTTGTCGATACGAAACTTTTGGATACATCAACTCTAGACTTTGTGTCAGTTGATTTATCAGCCTCTCGGCTCAGGGAGCGGACCCTCCCGAATGAGCTTGATGTGTGCAGGAACCCTAGTGGTGGCTGCGACTACGATGACGACAACAGTACAGAGATCCTCAGTGGATTCGACGACGACTGTGCAGAGATCCTTAGTGGATTAGACGGTGATGACTACAGCACTCAGCAATCCTTTGTGGGTCAGTACTACCGATCCTGTGTGGGTCTGATCCTGTGTGGGTCAGTGCTCAGCGGTCCTGTGTGGGTCAGTGCCAACAGATCCTGTGTGGGTCTGATCCTGTGTGGGTCTTTGCGGGGGTTAGTTACCTATCGATCCTTTGTGGGTCAGATCCTTTGTGGGTCATTGCAGGGGTTAGTACCTATCGATCCTTTGTGGGTCCGACGGCTTAGATGAATCAGTGGCTATATCTGGTCATCTTTATCGTCATACAAAGAAGTATTCCTGTGTGAGCTGAAATTCTATTTTACTTTCCTTTGTGGATTGTGTTGTGCTATCCTGTGTGGATTTAAATTTTTCTTTCCTATGTGGACTGGGTTGTACTTGAGATCGGATGTGGGAGCCGAGTGAGAATTGATGACTTAGGTATATGTATGGGCATATACCTAAGCAGTGTCGGATGTTACTTCGTGATTGTATCTTTCCTTTGTGGATTCTGGGAGACCTTTGGGGGTCTTGGGGTCCCTAATGAGTAGCTCATACTCACCCCTACACGGGCTATGCCCACACTACGTTGTGTTGGTTGCAGACGACGGACAGCGCTGATCGTGGTTGAGGCTTGCGGAGCAGGATGGTACCTGGAGGTGGACCACTGGGCGGGACGTACTCAGAGTGCACGGCTGGACACGAGGAGCAGTGGAGGCTATCTGTACCCACCCTTCAGGTGGGATTCCAGTGGATAGATCGACGTTGCAGCTTTACTTTTCAGTTTCTGTTTTTCACTTTCAGTTGTACCTTACTTTCAGTTTGGGTTTGTATTCTGGCCCACTTACTTTTCCGCACTTACTGTTGTACCAGTTTTTACTTAGTGTTTACTTCTGCCTGCTTGCTCTGTGGTGTTGTGGTTTACTTTAAAAAGGCAATGCCTTCCCTTTTTCCGGGATTTATGCCTTGGTGCTAGTCACTAGCCCCTGGCCTATGGAAGGTGGGCTTGGGGTAGTTATGGCACGGGCCCCGAGGACGGGTCATGACAAATTGGTATCAGAGGAGTTCAGTTCTACCGCAGACTCTGATCTTTTTCTATGTGAAGCAATAATGTTTAGCGTATTGGGTGTGGTTATCAGTCCAGGGAGTCCAGTGTTGGTGCGGCGGCCGACGTATCCGTACACCAGGACCCTGACTTCTGATTTCCGACTTAATGCACGAAAACATTGATTGCGTGTGTGTTTCAAGTTTTCTTTATGATTACTTTTTGTCAGCTCACCAGGTATATTGTTCTGACCGTGGCGCATCTGTTTCCTTTTCAGGATGGCCCCACGATGGCAGCCAGCTAGGGTTCCGAGAGTTGAGCATGATGACAGCCCACCGAGCGACGAGGCCTCGGTGTAGGGCCCTTTGACAGCTGAGGCACCGGCGGTGCCTTTACCCGCCGAGCCACCGATGCTTCCAGCACCAGCCACTGGCGATGCATGTCACCTCAGTGCGCTTCATGAGTTCTAGTGCCAGCGACCGCCCAGGTTCCGTGGGGAGACGGACCCCCAGGCATCCGAGGACTAGCTGAAGGCAGTGGTGCGATTTTTCCGGTTAGTGAGGACACCAGCAGACCTCATGGTGATCCTCGCAGCGAGGCTACTGTACGCGGCAGCGGGCCGATGGTGGAGCTTGATGCTCCAGGTGCACGATGAGGCATCTCTTCTCTGGACAGACTTTGAGGGCCCCTTCTGCTCAGAGTTCGTCCCGGCCACCCTCTGTGCGGTGCGCATCCAGGAGCTTCTTCAACTGCGGCAGGGCAGCTTGACGGTCGCCCAGTACTCGGCGAGATTTACAGATCTCTCTCGCTACTCGACCGACATGGTACAGGACCCATTCTTCCAGGCCCGGACCTTTGAGCAGGGATTGAGACATGAGATCAGGGAATCACTGATCTCCCTCAACATTCTGACTCAGGCAGGAGTACTGGAACGAGCTCTTTTGATCGAGAGCTTTCTTGCTGAGACTTCTCCAGCAGCGAGACCTACCATGGGGCGGCACGTAGCAGAGTCTTCTACGGCAGGCAGTCGACGGATGACTCAGGGGTCCAGGTAGACCAGACCCTCATGCAGACAACCTCAGGAAACTGGCTCAGCAGTGCGGGGAACACAGCGTGGAGCCAGTCTTTCGAGAAGTAGGCAGTGCTATACATGCAGCGGGCAAGGACACATGGCTCGTGACTGCCCGACCCACCGTGCCGAGGAGCAGATGACGGTTGAGGGGCCACCCAGGCAGAGGCAGAGGGTTGACCGTGGCGGTCCTCAGGGAGGAGGCGGACGAGGCAGAGGATCTGGTCGAGCAGCAGGTGGTGGGTGACGCTTTGAGGCTCTACCACCACCACCACCAGGAGGTCCACCCCAGCCATAGGGAGCTGGCGGGCAGAGATAGGCACAGCTCCAGGCAGCGGAGACCTACGACCACGGCGTGCCCAAGATGATTCGAGGTACTATCTGTGTCTATTCCACCCTTGCTATAGTTCTTATAAACACAGGAGTGAGTCACTCTTTCATAGCCACAGCCCTTTTTCAGAGCTTGGAGATTCCGACAGAGTCGTTGGCTCGATCCTTATGGCTAGAGACTCCTACGGGAGCAGACTCGACGATTACACACTAGTGCCGGCAGTGTGAGCTTACTCTAGGAGGCGAGAGCTTCGGCTGGGATCTTCTTGTAGCGACATCGAGGCCTTACGACGTCATTTTGGGCAAGGATTGGTTATCTACAGTCCATGCTCAGATTGATTGTATTAGGCGCAAGGTGCGATGTGTACGCACCGACGGGAGCAGGTTCACCTTCACCGGTGAGAAGGGAGCCTTAGCAGCACAGGATGGACTCACGCAGAGGAGAGGATAGAACATCACTCATCAGTTGGCTAGCCTCATCCTAGGAGCAGTTGACGTGCAGAGTCCTTGTTTTCCTGCTGTGGTGGATTGGTATGCAGACGTCTTTCCCAACAACATCCCAGGACTACCTCCTCGCAGAGAGGTATACTTTCATATTGATCTATACCCCGGGACATCCCCGATATCGACTCCAGCATATCGTATGGCCCCCGCTGATCTTCGAGAGCTACGGGTACATTTGGAGGACTTGCAGGGCAAGGGTTTCATCCGACCCAGTGTTTCACCCTGGGCTTCTCCGAAATTGTTCGCCAAGAAGGCGGACGGGAGCATGCGACTTTGTGTCGACTATCGTCACCTAAACCAGGTGATGGTGAGGAACAAGAATTCGCTACCGAGGATTGATGACCTCTTCGATCAGCTCAAGGGAGCACGGTGGTTCTCGAAGATAGACCTCAGGTCAGGCTATCATCATCTCAGAGTTCGGGATGAGGACGTGCAGAAGACGGCCTTCAGATGTCGGTATGGACACTATGAGTTCTTGGTTATGCCTTTCGGCGTAACCAATGCTCTAGCAGTGTTCATGGGCCTCATGAACAGGATCTTTCAGCCATACCTCGATCAATTTGTCGTGGTATTCATCGACAACATTTTGATATACTCGACGACTGAGGAGGAGCAC
Organism: Viscum album; assembly: GCA_963277665.1. Lineage (NCBI taxonomy): Eukaryota > Viridiplantae > Streptophyta > Magnoliopsida > Santalales > Viscaceae > Viscum > Viscum album. The sequence continues at coordinate 669,435,484 of OY728139.1, read as the reverse complement.
GCCTACCACTTGCGGGTTGTACTGGACACACTCCGAGAGCACCAGCTTTATGGAAAGCTCTCGAAGTGTCATTTCTGGATACGCGAGGTCCACTTCTTGGGGAACGTCATCTCTGAGGCGGGAGTTGCAGTGGATCCTGTGAAGATCGAGGCAGTGCTAGCTTGGGAGCCACCCAAGAGCGTGACGGAGGTGCGGAGTTTCTTGGGACTAGCCGGATACTATCAGAGATTTGTGCCAAACTTCTCCAGAGTTGTGACACCACTCGCAGCTTTGACGAATAAGGGGAGACCCTTTGTGTGGTCAGACAGATGTCAGCAGAGCTTCCAGGAGCTGAGACAGATATTGACCAGCGCCCCTATCTTGAGGTTTCCTGAGGAGGGAGTGGGGTACGTAGTCTACTGCGATGCATCAGGGACCGGACTCGAATGTGTCCTGATGCAGGAGTGGGCAGTGATCGCCTATGGATCACATCAGTTGAGTCCGCATGAGCAAAACTATGCTACCCATGACCTGGAGTTAGCAGCAGTGCTCTTCGCTCTGAAGACATGGCAACACTATCTGATGGGCGAGCGCTTTACAGTCTTTTCTGGCCATCAGAGTCTCAGGTACATCTTCTCTCAGAAGGACTTGAACCTGAGACAGTGGCAATGGCTCGAGTTCCTCCAGGACTATGACTTTAAGATAGTCTATACTCCTGGTAAGGGGAACGTAGTAGCCGATGCTCTCAGTAGGAGGACGGGCATTCAACTACTCGAGGAGGCGACAGAGTAGCTAGCCTCTTTGTGGATATTCTTCGTGGATAGATATGGTGCAGCCTTCCTTCAGTCTCTCACAGTCTTTCCTCCACTACTACTACGGGTCAGAGAGGCATAGTGTGGGGACGCTGATTGTGAGACGCGATGTGCAAATATATCCTTAGGATAGGCACATGATGGTCTCCTTTGGAGCAGAGCACGACATCCTTTTCAGAGGATGTACCTTAGTACCAGTCGCTTTACGAGAGGAGGTGCTGAGAGAGTTTCACACTTCTCCTTTGGTGGTACATCCTGGAGTGGCGAAGATGTACCAGGACCTCAGACGACAGCACTGGTGGTCGGGCATGAAGAAGGTTGTGGCAGAGTTCGTTTCTCGATGCCTCACCTGCTAGCAGGTGAAGGCAGAGCATCAGGTACCAGCAGGCTTGGTACAGCCCTTGGAGGTCTCGGAGTGGAAGTGGGATGGGATATCTATGGACTTCGTGACTGGACTTCCACGCACTTCCAGTGGTCACGACTCCATTTGGGTGATTGTCGACTGACTCACCAAGTCGGCTCACTTCTAACCCATCAGAGAGTAGGGCTCAGTGGAGAGCTTGGGGCGTCTCTACGTTCAGGAGATTGTACGGCTTCACGATGTGTCATCATCTATCATCTCCGATCGAGATACTCGCTTTACTTCCCGTCTTTGGAAGGAGTTGCAGGAGGTTTTCGGGATGCAGCTACGTCTGAGCACCACCTTTCACCCTCAGACGGATGGTCAGACAGAGAGGACCATTCAAACTCTCGAGGAAATGCTCCGCGCATGTGTCCTCGACTTTGGTCGCAGCTGGGAGCACCACCTACCCTTGGTGGAGTTCACGTAAAACAACAGCTACCACTCCACCATCGGGATGGCACCTTACGAGGCGTTGTACGGCAGACCTTGCAGATCTCCTTTGTGCTGGACAGACCCTGGGGAGTCAGCACTTGTGGGACCAGAGATGGTCCGGGCCACGACAGAGAAGGTCCAGGTCATCCAGGAGTAGATGAGGAAAACTCAGAGCCGGCATAAGTCTTATGCTAACAAGAGGTGGAGGCCACTAGAGTTCGAGGATGGCGACCACGTCTTCTTGCGTGTCTCACCTCGACGTGGATTATGGAGATTTGGCCGAGGCGGCAAGTTGTCTCCACGCTTCATCGGACCATTCCAGGTTCTCAGTAGGATTGGAGAGGTGTCTTATCGCCTGGTTCTACCACCTCAGTTGCACCGAGTGTACAACGTCTTCCACGTATCCCAGCTGAGGAGATACGTGCACAACCCAACGCACATCATTGACCATCAGGAGCTAGACGTTGATGATGGGGCGACTTTTGCGGAGGTCCCGGTGGAGATCGAGGATCGACAGGATCGGGTCCTATATGGATGATCTATTCCTCTAGTGTGCATCAGATGGCAGCACGGGAACCTCCAGGAGAGAACTTGGGAGCGGGAGGCTCAGATTCGTGCTCAGTACCCACATTTGTTTCCCTAGCTTATGATGTATCTTTACGGGGACGTAAAGCCCTGAGGTGGGAGTGACGTAAAGACCCGTAAATTTCAAGGAAATTTTTTTTCTTAATTTTCTTTGGAATTTTACAAGGACACAGTTTCTGACGGCACCTGATTCCGAGGCCCGGTGTGCTCGGAATCATTTTCCGAAGTTTGGCTTAGGTACGTTCAGTGAACGAACGAGCGGGTTTTTCTAACTTTTGAACCGTTGCTCGGAATCAAATTCCGAGGGCACCGATGGAATCGCAGCGCCAGTATTTTCTTAGAAACGTCTCATCCGGAGTTGTGTTTGCTCGGGTGTGGTTTTTAAATTTTTTTGGGGTTAAGTGAAGAAAATAAAATAAAGTGGTGTGACAACTTTATTTTATTTCACTTAAAGCCACTTAAAGACACTTAAAAGCCACTTAAGCTGAGTTGAAGCAGATAGGGTGGAACTCAAAATATCCTACCCTCTTGGTAGGATATTTGGGAGGTGGGGCCCGCACGAGCCCCACCGTTTCTTTTCCTCTGAGTAACGCACCCGCAAAAACTCCTCATTAATGAAAGTCAACTGGGGCATTTTCTAAATCTCTTAAACGCTCCTATTAAATGGGCAGTTAAGTCGTTACCATTAATTCACCGAATTAATGTTTCGTTTCTTAACATGTTTTCAAACTGTTGGCATATTAATAAAATAAGACCAACACCTTTTTCTTTCGTTGACGGGTTGATTGTGGAGAGGATTTGGAGAATCTGTACCTTCATCCTCCTTCATGAAGAACACGAAGAACGTGAAGAACACGAATAACGCCGAACCCTCGGAGATCGACGACGCGACGCCGTGTTTCGTGATGCCGACGATTCTCCTTTCACGACGCTTCTTCTGCGACGTTCTTCCCTGCAACAATCTTTGATCATCAACTGCTTGAGGTAGGAGATTTCGGATCTTTTAATTTTCCTTTGTGGATTTTATCCTTAACATGGATTTAATTCGTGAAATTAAATCCGTGTGTTTTCTTTAACCTTTGGAGATCATCGACGCGACGCCCTTCTGTGACGCGATGATCCTCTTCTTCCGTGACGGTCAATTCCACGAAGAACTCTCGTCCGACGACAGCTACGAGGTAGGGGTTTTATTTGAGAATATTATTTACTCCCATGGTTGTCTCTTCTAAAACAAAGAACACGGATTAAAGTTCAATTTTTAATCCATTAAAATTGTGCCTTGTTATGTTCTTCATGGGTTGATTGTTATTTCCAATTGTTATCACCTAACACGGAGGGTATGGGCCAAACAAACACGGCCCGACAACCCTCCGCAGTTTTTCGTTGATGCACGGATTGGCAGGTGACGACAAACGGGTCCGCAAGTTACTTTTGAAGCCTTTGTAGTGAAGAATGAGTCCCAGGACAAACACTGGCGAAGACCGCGCGCAAATCGGACCACCGGAGCACGTCCGGTGGTCCGCGGAAACCTCCTGCCGGTGCGCCACACCGGCACGGCGGCCCCGGCGGCCGGCAGCAGCTAGCCGCCAGGATGCGGCGGCGCCCGGCGCGCCGCCGGGAAGACCCGTCGCGGCTGAAGTTGCGGCGGCGCTAGCCGGTCCCGCGACCGCGCGGGACCGCGAAGGAAGGGGTGTGGCCTTGTGCTACGTCCAATGACACAGAGCGGCCCCACGTGGGGCCGTGGCTCTCCTTCACGCGGGGGCAGCGCACCCCCGCGCCGCTCGGCCGTAACTGGCCGAGCCGACCCCGGCGGCCGGGCCGCGCCCGCGCCGGCCGGGCCAGGTCGCGCCCAGGCCGGGCCGGGCCTCCCTGGCCGGGCCGGGCCGCGCCGGCCGGGTCGGACCCAGATGCGGGTCGGGTTGACCCAGTTTGGGCCGACCCAGGGGGGGTTGGGCCGGGTCGGTCCGGGCCCAGACCCCCCGTTTTCAAACCCTTTCCGGTCTTTTGCCCGTATCTTGAGCTACGAGCCTCTGATCGACACGTCATCAATGACGATGCGATCCTTGGATCGAGACGGTCATTTTGGTATATCACAATCAAGGTTTTGGAATACTTTGGGTTTGGCCGGGTTGGTTCGTCCACGAAACCAACCGGGCCCTCGGAGCGGAAACGCTCATATCTTGAGCTCCGGACGTCCGATTGACGTACCGTCGACTTTGTTGGATTCCTCTAAGCGAGTCGGATATTTTTTATTACTCTGCCTGAGGTTTGGACATAGGTGGAGTATGGTCGGGTTGGTTTTGCCTTAAAAACCAACCAGGCCCCTGGAATGAAAAGGCTAATAACTCTCAGACCGGGCGTCCGATTGACGCGCTGTCTGCGACGTTGAGTTCCTGTTGTCGATACGGAACTTTTGGATACATCAACTCTGGACTTTGTGTTAGTTGATGTATCAGCCTCTCGTCTCGTGGAGCGGACCCTCCCGAATGAGCTTGTTGTGTGCGGGAACCCTAGTGCTGGCTGCGACTACGAGGACGACGACAGTACATAGATCCTCAATGGATTCGACGACGACTGTGCAGAGATCCTAAGTGGATTCGATGACGAAGACTACAGCACTCAGCGATCCTTTGTGGGTAAGTGCTACTGATCCTGTGTGGGTCCGATCCTGTGTGGGTCAGCGCTCAGCGGTCCTGTGTGGGCTAGCGCCTACTGATCCTGTGTGGGTCTAATCCTGTGTGGGTCTTTGCAGGGGTTAGTTACCTATCGATCCTTTGTGGGTTAGATCCTTTGTGGGTCAATGCGGGGGTTAGTACCTATTGATCCTTTGTGGGTCCGACGGCTTAGATGAATCAGTGGCTATATCTGGTCATCTTTATCATCATACAAATAAGTATTCCTGTGTGAGCCGAAATCCTATTTTTCTTTCATTTGTGGATTGTGTTGTGCTATCCTGTGTGGATTTACGTTTTGCTTTCCTGTGTGGAATGGGTTGTACTTGAGCTCGGATGTTGGAGCCGAGCGAGAATTGATGACTTAGGTATATGTATGGGCATATACCTAAGCAGTGTCGGATGTTACTTCGTGATTGTATCTTTCCTTTGTGAATTTTGGGAGACCTTCTGGGGTCTCGGGGTCCCTACTGAGTAGCTCATACTCACCCCTTCATGGGCTATGCCCGCACTATGTTGTGTTGGTTGCAGACAACGGACAGCACTGATCGTGGTTGAGGCTTGCAGAGTAGGATGGTACCTGGAGGTGGACCACTGGGCAGGACGTACTTGGAGTGGACGGTTGGACCCAAGGAGCAGTGGAGGCTATCTGTACCCACCCTTCAAGTGGGATTTCTAGTGGACAGCTCGACGTTGCGGCTTTACTTTTCAGTTGCTATTTTTCCCTTTCAGTTGTACCTTACTTTCAGTTTGGGTTTGTATTCTGGCCCACTTACTTTTCCGGACTTACTGTTGTACCAGTTTTTACTTAGTGTTTACTTCTGCCTGCATGCTCTGTGGTGTTGTGGTTTACTTTAGAAAGGCAATGCCTTCCCTTTTTCCGGGATTTACGCCTTGGTGCTAGTCACCAGCCCCTGGCCTATGGAAGGCGGTCTTGGGGTAGTCATGGCATGGTCCCCGAGGACGGGTCGTGACACCAACAATTAATAGAGTCAAAACGAGGGTGAATAATCAAAAGGAAATTGACGTTTCGAAGTTGACCCAGAAAACTATCCAGATTCATCCACCATTTTGACATTAGAATATTTAATTGATGGAGGCCGAATATTGAGTGGTAGTAGAAGACAAATATATTTTTCCATGTGTTATCTATCATCTATAAAAATTTCAAGACATTTGGGTCATCTGTTTGGAATTTATGGTCGAAATAGTGGGACGGATTTATGTGCATTAATGTCGGGTCCACCATTTAAATCTCAGATTCATATCCCTTTATCATCATGAAAACTTCAGAATTAGCTCCGGTCATAGTTGAATAAAATGATACTCATATTTTTATCTTTCTAATGTATAAATTTGAGCTTCATTGGGCTTGTTTTGTGGGCCCCACATTTTTTTTGATGGGCCTTAGGCCCATTATGCTTTCTCCATCAAATTTCTGCATTCAGTTGAAACATTCTCCATATTCCTTTGGGATTAATCCATCGGACCTAAAAGATAAAATGTTCCAAACAAAGTGATCAATAATATCGCAAAATTTCAAATTCATAAAATTAATATAATGTTGTCCACAAATAAATGAATGATTGGTCCCAAATTTTCATTTTAAACATGAATTGCATTTTAGATGAGAAATAAAGTTCTATTTTTGTAATGCACTAAAAACAATGTTTATGGACTTTGGAAAAATCAATATAAATATATTAACAATTAATATTATCCACTTTCAGTGACTAATCACACCCCCCAACTTGAGTTTTTCTAGTCCCGAGAAAAATAAATTACAAATATGAAATTTAAATCCCCTTTTCCAAAAACATTTTAATACACATTGCTCACCCAAATATCTAATACCAAAAAAAATTATAAAACCCATCAAAATCATTAAAAACAAGCTAGGTCCATAAGAATATCCCAAGCCCGAGCCCATTCCTTTGTTTCAATTCATCGCCACATTTCATCCAATTCCAATTAAGCATGATAAAGTGTTGTGCATCATAAAAGATATGGGGCCCATTTTATTGTTCAAGGGGAAAAAATGGAAGCTCTGGGTGGGAATCACATTAAACCTTAAGATGAGTATCCATTTTTTTTTAATTTTTTGATTTTTTTGATTTTATTTTTTTAACCACAATAGATATGAAAAGACTAACTCTGGGCAAGACAACTATGGAGTCATGATCCCCAAGTGTCGGACGCCAAACATATTGTCAATTTCATGCTCTACAATAGAGATATAAAGACAAACTCTGGAAAAGATAACTATGGAGTCGCGATCCCCAAGTGTTGGACACCACACATTTGGAAAAAACATTTCCCTATGAGGTTATTATTTTTTCAATTATTTTTTTTTTTGTTTTTTTTATACTCAAATTAAACTAAAAGTGACTCCAGAACCCTATGCTATAATGAAAGGGACCCAAGAACTCAAATTTACACCCACAATCCAGTAGACGTGCATTGTTGAATTTTTATTAAGAGGATGAAAATGTAAACTTTGAAAAATCACATCGGGCAATCGCACTTTCCAAAAACTATGCTCATGAACTTAAACTTGCATTAAAATCAGAATCAAGGCATACAAAATTATTTGATATCCAATTTTAGAGTTTGCAATGTGTGTTACCATGTTCAAGGTTAATGGAATTTTTCTTTTCATGCATGTTCTTATTCAAAAAAAGTCATTTTTTATTTCATCTCCCCCCAACATAGAATAACATTGTCCCCAGTGTTTAAAGAAAAGAAAAGTTAGAAGGGGGGTAGGGGAGGATTTCAAAGAGTAAATTTTAAATGATAATCATGGAATAAAGTCACCTGGTGGTTGATAATGATAGTGCATGCCATAGTCTCCCTTCACTCCTGGATTTGAGTCTCAGTGGCTTGGATGGTGGTGAATGGATTTTCCTTATGACTTACAACATGTCCTTTTATTTTTTTAACCTATAAAAACATAATAATAAACAAAACAAAATAAACTGATTATACATTGTCTTGTTTTTAGATTTCTGTGTAAGGTATTACCCAGAGATCACGCCACGTGACACGGATGAATATGGCGCTCCTCTTTCATACCCATCCTTACTCATAAAAGAAGAACAGGTCAACAGTCTATGGTAATTTATTATATGAATGATTCAAAATGATTAGAATACATGAAAACCATGGGTTTCCTCCCATGCAGCACTTTTGTTTAACATTGTTGGCTCGACTTGTACCCCCCAACTTATCCAATTCCATCTTTTAACATTTTTAGGACCCCATTTTTGTCCACTGTAACTTGATTTAGATTGATTATTTTAGAATTTGATTCATTTGAAATCCCATGGTCAATAATGAGTGTGGAAGTCCAAGGAAATTTGGTAATGGTTGATTTGGTTGAATTTTTAGTCTTTCCTAAGACATCAATGACCATTCCAACATTATTGGTTTCTTGAGAAGAATTAACTACAAATACAAGGTATTTCTTATCTCCTATAGTGGGATTCTTGAGTTCGGAAGAAAGTAAAATAATTTTTAGATGGGGTTCATTGAAACTTCCTAAAGGAGATTGACAAATTAAATCAAAATTAGTTTCTTCTCCAAAACATTTAGAAAGAATTGGTTTATTTTTAAAATAAGATTCATCCTGAAAATTGTCCAGTTGAATACCAAAAGTTTGTATGGGATCAATGTTTGGTATTTCTCCCAATTGTTCAGTGATTGGTGGTCCTAAAAATTAACTAATGGAGCCATGTTCAGGAAACTCAATCCATGATGTCAAGTTATTATCTTTTGAATTCAAAAAATCAATTTCCTCTTGATTTAAACACTTTTCAGCTTGACTTTCAACATTTCCTAACCAATTCAATTCAATATCTAACTCTGAATTCCCAAATTCTAAAGTGAGTTCTTCACATGTTTTAAAGTTTTGTAGTTCAAACCTCAAAGATGAAACCTCATAATTCATTATCTCCATTTGATTACACAATCGTTAAATACTATTTTCAAGAATAGAGTTGATAGATGTTTGTACATCATGCACTTCCTCATTATTTATATTTTCAATCATTATTGATAGGTATGGAAATTGATCTTTTAAACATTCATCATCACAAAGATCGTTCATGTTATTGGGTGTGGTGTATTCATTCAAAGGTTGATCAAAGTAATTAAAAAAATTGGTGATTCCCAATGTGGATTTTCTAATTGATTCCATTCAGAGTTTGTGAAGGGATATTGTTGATTCTACTCCATTGGATTCATTTGGAAATTTTGAATCGTGATTTTCGGGAGTCGAAAAAAAAATAGAAAGGGGAAAAGAGAAGAGAAATGGGGATAAGAAAAGAGAATTTGGGGTGAGAAAAAGAAGACGTTGGTCTAAGGTACTTACTTGGGTCCCCAGCAACGGTGCCAAAATTTGGTTGCGCCCAAATTTACCCTACCGGTAAAAGCGGTCGTTGAAGTAAAAGTAGGGATCGAATCCACATGGATCGAAGAAGAAACCTTGAGACACTAAGATTAGATATGGGATAGGATATGAAGTAGCAAAATATGGTGTTGATTGATTTGAAGAAATATTGATTTAATTTAAATAACAAAACCAATAAAATTACTTGAATTAAAACAACTAATTAAGGTGAGTTTATCCTAGGTTTTCTCTTGGGCTTGATTGGATGTATTTGTTTTTCATTTGATTTTCTGTTCATCGGTTCAAGAGGTATCCATTAAATAAAATAATCCCTCAATATCATTCTCTGATTTAATCCATATACAATTTCAAATCTAATCACCAATTCACTTAGAGGATCAATTAAATGAGCACTCCAAGGAATTGGATCGTACTAGCACTCAAAATGTGTCATCGTTAAAGTCGGTGAAGACAAAGAAGAAGATAAATCAAAGAAAGGAACTCTTAAAATAAAGAATAAATTTAAGAATTTAAGAACATAAAATAACATTCAATCCATACCATGAAACTCCCTAGGATCAAAACATAAAATTTTAACCCTCTATTGATTCTATTCTATCAATGGAAGTGGGTATTTTACTTAAAGAAGCGGGATTAAAGAAGAAAAACATTAATCAAAATGAACACCCCACCGTTGTGTGATGAATTCACATGTGAGGCTGTGAATAAATTCACACTTAGATTCAATGGTATCAACATGTGAAGAAAAGTAGAATAAAAATTTAAGAAGAATAAATTTTATTAAAATACTAAACATGAATGAAAAACTTACATTAGAGAAATTGATGATGCCATTACAAAACGAAAGCGGGAAATTACAATTGAAAGAAAAACTTGGATTCAAAGAAAAATGTTAGATGATAATTCCCTTCACCATAATCTCCTTATATCGGCATATTAGGATTCTTATGTACACCCCCAACAATAAATTCACCCCCCAACAATTAATAGAGTCAAAACGAGGGTGAATAATCAAAAGGAAATTGACGTTTCAAAGTTGACCCGGAAAACTGTTCAGATTCGTCCAAAATTTTGACATTCAAATATTTAATTGATGGAGGCCGAATCTTGAGGGATCGTAGAAGAAAAATATCTTCTTCCATGTGTCCTCTATTATCTGTAAAAATTTCAAGACAGTTTCCTCAACCTTTTGGAAGTTATTGTCGAAATAGTGGGACGGATTTATGTGCATTAATGTCGGGTTCACCATTTAAATCTCAGCTTCATATCCCTTTATCATCATGAAAACTTCAGAATTAGCTCTGTTCACAGTTGAATAAAATTATACTAATATTTTTATATTTCTACTGTATAAATTTGAGCTTAATTGGGCTTGTTATGTGGGCCCCACATTTTTTTTTGATGGGCCTTAGGCCCATTATGATTTCTCCAGCAAATTTCTGTATTCTGGTGCAAAATTCTCCATCTTCCTTTGGGATTCATCCATCGGACCTAAAAGATAAAATGTTCCAAAAAAAGTGATAAATCATATACCAAAATTTCAAATTCATAAAATGAATATAATGTTGTCCACAAACAAATGAATGATTGTGCCCAAATTTGTATTTTAAACATAAATTGCATTTTAGATGAGAAATGAAGTTATATTTTTGTAATGCACTAAAAATAATGTTTATGGAATTTGGAACAATGAATGTAAAGATATTAACAATTAATATTAGCCACTTTTTTGTGACTAATCAAGTATGTTTTTATAATAATTTACCAAACACATAGAATACCATATATGATATGGATATAATAATTTATTTGTTAAATATTCCTTTTAAAATAAAATAATTATTATTACCTAAGAATGATATTTTGAAGATAATATAATTTCTAAGAGGCTAATGGTAGTATGTTTGGACTTAGAGAATTTCAATGTGTAACAAATAAAAGATTAAACCAATCACTTTATCTTAAAGGATTTTAGGATGTACAGATAAAGATTAATGTAAAGAGTTGCATTAGTTATCAAAATATTTCAAGGGAAAAAATTGATGGAATTTGTTTCAAAGGATGATGAAGATGGTGAACTTAGAATGAGTTCTAAGTATACAACATATGTTATTAACATTTTAACATCGAATTTTTTGAAGTAAAGGATTTTTAATACATTATTTGAGGAGTTTAACATTAGGAATATGATTCTTAAGCCTCGCCATTATTCAAACTAACTTACTTCATAGATGTTACTCAATAGATTTTAGTGGGTGGTTTTTGTCATATATTTACATAGATATATGGCTGGAATTACATAGATATGTAATGAGGATAATAAAACCTTAAAAAGTGTAGCAAATATAAGGTTGATATGGTGGTCAATCATGTATGATATGATAATATAGGTATTTATGTATGGTTTTTTGATGTTCTTAAAAGATTTTAAGAATATAAAATATATCATGTTATATAAAGGGAAATATACACATTATTATTCTTTCATTTTGGGTATACAATGTAACTCGAAGGGGTTATCCTAATTTATAGGTTGCACCACTGGTGGGGTGATTAATCCACTCTTCAATTAAATAAAATATTCCTTTCACTCATCATTAAAATCAAAGTCAACATCTTTCAAAAGTGATCTATAGAGTGGAAGATTAATCTTACTAAAGTCTTTTATGAATCTTCAATAAAATCATGCATGTCCAAGGAAAGATCTAACATATTTCACACAAGTGGGGTTATGTAAATAATGTATCACTTCAATTTTTGATTTATCTAAATCAACGTATTTTTTTGAAATGCAATTATCTAATACTATTCCTTTTTTTACCATGAAATAAAACTTTTCAAAATTCAAAAATAAATTCTTTTCAATGTAGGTTTTCAAAATGTTTTCCATATTTATCAAGAAATTATCAAATTAATTTCCAAATATAGTAAATGTTGAATTCCATGTTCTAGAACCAATTGTTTGTAATTTGGATTAAATGTATATTATAAGAAGTTAATATTAATTTAATTATATTATTAAATATCATTAAATGTTTTGTGTGACTTTAATGTAATAATTTATTAGAATATCTGTCACATTAAAAGGGCATAGTAGTTCCCCACTATGATAAGAACCTCAAAATTCCATTATGATATTATTAAAACCAGTTCTAAAGTTAGATAACAATCTATGATAGGGAACATAGCATGTTTAATGTAATTTCACACTTGGTAATATCTAATATGGGAGATTATAAGAATATCCCCTCCAGTAGGAATTCCACATGTTTATGTGTCATTGTATATTCCTATCTACAAGCATTTTTAATGGTCCTTAGGCTTTATAATTAATATTAATGTATTTCATGACTTGTGCACTAAAATGTATTGTTATAAACCATGATGATAATATTTTATATAAAATTTAGGTATGTTGGGTTCATCATGAATAATGTTTTATTAATAAATAAGTCGGGGAAGGATTTATTCCTTCCATATTAATGGAAGTTGATATCTTATCCATTTTATTGAAATATAATTTTCACATTAAATTACATGTTCATGGTGTAACGAAGAGTTTATTTTATATAGTAAAAGAAATATGTATCAAGCACATAGGTGATGACATGGTTGTGAAACTAGCATGATGAGATATTGAGATAAAGGGATTATATTACACAATAAGAGATCGTATATTTTTTTCAACATTATGACATTATATTATTTCTCTTGGGTTCATTGACTCATTGATAGATAGTAATCTTGGACTTTAGGAAATACCACCTAATACCAATAATAAATAAGCCCTATAGGTTCACACACTAAGTGTTTCTATTGATCTCAATTAAATTCTATTGGAATAAATTTTATTCTCAAGACCGAGGAATAATTTTATTCACTATTAATGATCACATAAATTAAATAAATATTTATTTTTATGGTGACTGCTAAATTAATATATATATATATATATATATATAATATTTATTTATTTATTTATTTAAGGAATAAATATTTAATTTATTTGGGTATTTGATAAATTTTTATGAGGAAGAGTGGACCAAAATTGTGCCTGGTGATAAATATTATTTTTCAATCTGGTAAAATAATATTTATCATTGTGCCAATTAGTGTAATATGTAGAATAAAAATAATATTATTATTTTTAATACATGTCATGGGTTAGTTCATGAGTTTGATATTTTTATAAGGTTACTTGTGCAATTAATTAAAATAAAAACCCTAACCCTGGGTCTATAAATAGGCTGCTTATAATTTCTAAGAGTGGATAATTGAGAATAGTTTTGCACAACAGATTGCTCTATAAAATTATATTCTTCCATCTCACATCCTCTTAATAATGATAATATCAAGAAAAATTATTCAATACTAAAGAAAGTTGAATCAATCTATACAAAAAATTCAAGATGATTAATTGATCGCACTAACACCCAATGAATCATTAGTGTTGTTTGGAGATCAAATGAGCATGTGTGGATAAATACTAGAGGGATTCTACACTTGGATCCTATAAGTTCCATGATAGATTACTAAAAAGGGTTTCATATGATTGACATATACTATGAATAAAGATCTTAGGAACAAGGTAATCATTATTATTAATTAAATTAATTAATTATAAATTTAACATGAAGAAGATCAGCTCTTGGTTCCAATGACCCTCTTATCTATATTTGATTGGAAAATTTTCATTGGTCATGAAATTCATGTATTATACAATATGCAGATGATCCATTGAATCTAACATTCACTGAGTTGGGATAAGCCTCAATAAGTTCTTCTGATGCATCTTAAAACTTCATGTGGTGTTAGAGGGGCCACATTCAAATTTATAATTATTTATTTGATTTTTGGTCATTTAACATTTAAAAGTTAATATTCATTTTAATTTTTAATTTTTTCTTGATATGTCATTGAAATTTCTTCTTAATCTTCTTAGTTTCTCACAAATATTAACAATATTGGTTAATAATTAATGAATTTTACATTTTAAAATCTCATCCATAGGTTCCAAGGATCCTAGATGGATAATGAAATATTATATGGTGTGTACGCCTTTGTTACACCCTGTGTGTCCTTGTTCATTACACAAGGATGCCTGTGTGGATTTTGGGTTGTTGGATAATTGGTATATGTTTTGTGTAATAAATTCAGCATGTGTAGACTATCCAAGTTGGTACACATATTTTTTAGAGTACATTCCACGTAGCTTAACCATGCGCCATGTAGTTCATGTGTTTTCAAGATAGAAAACATGGGGTTAAACCATGTCGTGTGATTAATACACTGCATGTATTTAATACATGATGCATAGAGACTAAAAACTATGAAACTATAATTACACACCGTGTATCCTATATACATTCCATGTACTTCATAAATATTTATGAGAAGTACATATCGAGTCCCTAAGCGTGTACTATGGATATCCAGTTAAGATAAGTACATGTCGTGTGGCTGGCTTGTACACGCCATGTACTTTACCTATTTACATGAAAATATAAAATTTAATTAATTATTATTTAAACCTCATCTACTTGAGTTATGTGGGTCATTAAGTTAAAAGTACATTCTAATCGTTAGGTTTTACAATATATTAAATGTTTAATTAATTTCATGTAGTATTCAAGACTGTAGATCATGTATGGTTATTGTATACTAAAGACTCAACGCATTAAATTATATAGTCTACGTAATTTCCATGTGTATCGTGTGACATTAAATTAGTCGTACATACCATGAAATTATGACACATTCTCTATACATAATATTTTGTATGAGTTCATTGTTTACAACCATACTAAGTAGTTCAGATAGGTGATCGTCGAGTTTTTTCCAAGTACAAAGTTGTATATTGTTTTATTGAGTTTTAAATAAAATATATTTTTTAAATTTAAAATCACAGCGAATTATAATTTTAATATGGTTTAATGAAATAAAATTAAATGAATTAATTTATTAATAACATAATTAATTGAATTAATTTTTGTGTGTTTTATCTTATTAAAGAACAAATTGAAATGAATGTTTACTAGTTGTTTTAAATGCATAATCATAGCATGTGTATGGTCAATCATGAGTTTGACTAGACCTATACATGTGTTGGTTATAATTAATTTAATTATATTGCATGGTTTTTCAATTAATTATTATTAAATTAAACATGATTTTCTATGTGTCATCTCTCCCTCTTTTATTATGTAGGACCTACATATTCATGGTTGTTTTATGTAATTCCCCTTAACCAATAATTTGGTTCTCCTCACCTGCATGTGATTTATAAAACATATGTAATAAAAGAAGTATCTAAATTTGTATGGAGTCAATTCATGGAATAGCTGAGGTGGAGACAGTTTAATATGGAATCGATATAAAACCCACACTAAAGATACATAGGTGTACATGTGGGATGTTGCAACTCATGCCAAGACTAGTACGAGGAGTTTTTTACAAGGTTCATAGGTTGATTTATTGTCTGTTCAATAAATCAAAAATTATATAAGATCATGATCATGTTATTTATTTATTTATTTATTTATATCTTATTCATAATTTATTTTATGGTTTCAAGACCATGATCACATAAATAAATAGACTAATATTAAAATATGTAATTTAAATAAATGTATTATGTGTAAATGTTTTATCAAAACATAGTTAATCACTTGAGTAATATCCAATTAATATTAACAAGACATGTAAAGGATAAAACGAGAAAAAAATTATGCATAATAAAACAAAATCTCTCAAGTTAATATTCAGTCATTATGTCTTCCATTATCTGAATTAAGATGAAACCATAGTTAAAGTGTCATTTTATCCTCCGTCATGGGAAGTTTTAACTATCAATAAGTTTTAACTAACATAGTGGTTTGACTTAACCAAATTTATATTGGGTTTAATGGCCTTATTCTATCTAATACAGAGTTAGAGGTAAGTGTTGAAGAAATTCAAGTTAGGGTTTTTGGATTGGGGAGTCCACTCAATTGTTCAAGGAGTTTCCAATTTTCAGTTGGAAAGACTGTCTACCTAAATATTTTCTTATAATTTTAATGTCCTCTATCTAGATTATAAGAAGGGGAATATGGATCCTTTCCACTAGAATGTCTACAGTGATGTGACATTATGAGTTCAATGGTGAGGTTCATTAAGACTTGATAAAATAATGAGAGGCTTAATAAAATTAAAATTATTATAGTCTCACATGAATTGTAATCAAGTGAAGTACTAATAATCTGCTCTTTTATAATTATAGAATAATAGAAATTTTCCAACCACATCATCCCTAAAAATAATTTTATAGAAAGAGCATATTCTTAGTATCATTAAATTCTAATATTGGTTTATATGTCGATATGTAGTGTTGCGCCATGAATGGAAATATTATGTGATAGAATCCTCAATGCCTGATCTTCCTCTTAAGTAGGTGATTAGTGATTAGTTCATTGTCTATGATAAACACATGAGCGATGCAGATGATATTTAGTGTTTAATAATTTCATCCATGTTTGGTGAACTCATGAAGTCACATTAAGACATGGATGATTATAGCATGCTCATGCATCTCTATGGTCTATACCAATAGAGAGAGAGAGAGAGGAAGATTTTGAGCTATCTAATGTTCTTTTTCAGAGTATAGTTGAAGAATATGTGCCATTTGGGACTCATGTAGTCAAAATCATTGGCTACATCAAAAACCTATAGGTTCTAGGGTTTAAAATAAATGATTAACCGTGCATATATCTCATTATTTCATCACTCCCTTATAGCTTCTCCATCATTGTTGTTAATTTAAATATGAACAACATAGAGAAGTCTCTCCCAGATCTTATCACTTTTTTATACAAGTTGAAAAATATATGAAGCACAAAAATACTTTCATCCTTATGTTGAATGAAAGGAAAGTTTAAGAGAAGATCTCTAAGTACAAAGCTTCTTTACAAATCTCTTCCAAGAAGAGAAATATCAAGTGGTAAGCAAGGGAATAATATTTTTTTATTTATCATGTGAAAAGAAGGTCCACTAGAAGAAAAAATAAACCTAAGAAAGGAAGAAATTGGAAGCTTTAGGTGCATTTATTATCAAGTTAAATTTATATATTTCTAAAAATTGGGTATTAGATACAACATTTAGAGATCATATATATATTTAAATACATGAACAAATTAGATTATGGAATATGTGGACCATTTCTAGTTGAAGCAAGGGGTGGATAATCATACTTTACAACTTTTACTAATTATTTTAGTAAATATGGGTATGCCTACTAAATAAGGTAGAAGTCAGATTATTTTGATAGATTCATGGAATATAAGAATGAATTTGATAACTATCATGGTAATAAGATTAAGACACTCCACTCAAACCATAGTGGAGAATAACTTAATCAAATCTTCGTTGGTTATTTATAGGATTTTGGGATTTTATCTCAATGCACTCTTCCTTATACACCATAATGGAATGGTTTAAGTGAAAAGAGAAATCGCACATTAGAAATAGTGAGATTAATGATGAGTCATGTGAGTCTTCCTTTATACTTTTAGGGATAAACGTTATAGATATAATCATGAATTCTAAAATAAGTGCCAACTAAAGTAGAAAATGTTATTACATATGAACTTTGGTATGAAAATAAACCCATATTGTCTTGTATACAAGTTTAGGTATTCAACTAATTTTTTAAGGATATTTATTGAAACAAACTTACACCATGAGTCACTAAGTGTATCTTTATATAATATACCAAGGAAACAAGGGGATACTAAATATATGGTCCTTCATATAAAAAGGTTTTGGTTGATAGATGTGCCACATTACTTGAGAAGGATTGTATCTATAAAATATATAGTGGTAGTGAGAAATACTTTGATTAAGTCCATCCTTAAGACACAAGAGTTGACACATGAAAAAATTCCAGGGAGCACCATTGAAGAGAACATTACAGAGACACATGTAATTTATGGGAGTACAAGAGATGTTTAAAAACCTAAAAGACATTGTTTTATATTCATTGAGGATGGTGACTCATTATTAGTTTATAATAATTATCCTATAACCTATAAGTAATAAGTAAGTGGTATAGGTGTTTCCAAATGTAATGAATCTATGAATTATGAAATAGATTCCATGTACCAAAATCAAGTATATATTTTGGTAGATCCTCCAATGGATATAAATCTTGTTTGTTTTAAATGGGTATTCAAGAAGAAATTAGACATGGATGGATAATTCATTACTTATAAGGAATGACTGGCTATAAAAGGGTTCAAAAAACGTTAAGGCGTAAACTATAATAAAACTTTTTCATCAGTTGAAATGTTGAAATCCATTGGAATTATACTTATTATAGCAGCTTTCCATGACTTTGAGATTTGAAAAATGAATTTCAAAACAACCTTCCTTAATGAAAATATTTGGGAAGATGTATATATGACACAACCCAAAGGGTTTAGACTCCAAATGATGCCAACAAGATATGAAAATTGTAAAGATTTGTTTATGGATTAAAGTAAGCATTCAGGTCATGGAACATTTGATTTCATGAATCCATGAAAGAATTTGGTTTCATAAAAAGGGTACGTGAGACATATGTCTATAAATAGTTTTGTGGGAGTGAATTCATTTTCTTAATAGTTTATGTTGATTACATACTACTTATTGGAAATAAGATACTGATCTTTTAATTAGCTAAATCCATATTAAATACAGGCTTCTCCATTAAGGATTTAAGTGAAGCAGCATATATTTGTGATATCAATATCCATCATGATAGATCCAAGAGGTTGATTAGTCTAAGTCAAGGTATATATATTAACAAGATACTGAATAGATTTAGTATAGAATAATCTAAGTTGGGATTCTTTTCAGTGTCATATGGAATTCATCTTTCTAAGAAAATGTTTCCTTAGAAATATGAGGAAATACATAGGATGATAAAAAATTTATACATATCGATGATTGGATCGGTAATTTATGTTTTGTTAAATACTAGGATAGATATTTCCAACGCATTAAGTATGGTAGGATGATAACAAGTTGGCCCAGATGACTTCCATTGGATGGAAGTCAAGAATATCCTTATGTATTTGAGATGAACTAAGGATAAGTTCCTGGTATATGGAAGAGATGAGGAACTAGTTATCAAAGGATATGAAATGTATAGTTTCCAAATAGATCAAGTAAATATGAAATCACATATGGGATACATCTTCACTCTAAATGAAGGTGTTGTGAGATGGAAGAGATCAAATTAAGTCATGGTTAAAAATTCTATAGTAGATTCTAAGTACATTACAGATTTTGAGGAAGATGAAGATGTTGTTTGGATACAAAATTTTTTCCAAAAACTTGACATGGTACCTGGTAGTAAAGACTATATCACACTTTATTATGATAATAATACAACATTTTCCCTTATAAAGGAGACAATGTTATATCATCAAATGAAGTACATACTTTATAAGTATCATCACTTGATGGATTTTTCTCAGAGAGGTGAAGTCATAGTGATCAGAGTCCCTAAGGAAGATAGTGTGGTGGAACCCTTGACTAAATATTTACCTCAGTAGAAACATAATCTTCATGTGAGGTCAAGTGAACTAAAATTCATTGGCAGTTGGATATAGTCCAAGTGGGATTTTTTTTGAGTTGGTATTTTATAACCAATTATTTGTACTTTGGATCACGTATATACTATAAGAATCTAATATAAATTTAAATATATTATTACATGTTATTCATAGTTCTACATGAATTTAATGTAATAATGTCCTAGATTATATGTCGTGTTAGAAGGGCATAGTAGTTATTTGCTATGATTAGAACCTTGAAATTACATAAAGATATTCATAAAACCAGTTCTATGGTCAAACAACATTTTATGATAGGAAACATAGCATGTTTACTATCACATGTGAGTACTTAGAAGCACATGAGCCTTATTATTAGGAAGTTCATGTTTGGAAATCTCTAATATGGGAGATTATAAGAACATACATGCTATTAGGTTTTCAACATGTTTATGTGTTATTGGATATTCTTGTCTGTCACAACCCGCCTTCTTCAAGATGAGGTAAGGGACAGAAAAAGTGTCATGCAGTTCCTTATTTAAGATGAAGGAGAGATAATGACCCCTAAGACCCACCTTCAGTAGGCCCCAGAGTGGAAACTAGAACCAAGGGTTTAGAATCCCACACAATATGGAAGGCGTCACCCTTTTTAATGAAAAAAATATCGTGATATAAGATGGTAAAATCCCAAACAAAACCAAATTAAAGGTAAAAGTAAAGCCAAAAACCATCCCCCATATGAATGTTCAAATGTAACCGTGACAAAATTACAACCAAAGTACTAAAACAAGTACCAAAATAAAAGGAATAAATAGAAGCACGACAACTATCCTGACGCCCGAGCTAGTAAAGTCCAGTACGGTCCTCAAATTCCTCCTAGAAACCTGAAAATATTTTGACAGACGTAGGGTGAGTGTACAAGTATACCCAATAGGAAAACTAAATCTACTTGTGCACAAGTGGGGGAACATACTAATTCCCCTGTGAGAAAATGGTAGAACCTCAATGCACCTACCAAGGAGTACAAACCAGCCCAGCCTCACCAAGGAGACCTCACCAAATAACACAAGTCAAGTAAAGTATTAGTATAAGAACATCGACATTTGGGTACCCCGCGCCACTTTCCCACTAGTTAAATGCTTATTCCTAACGTCTAACTTCTTGATGTTACCACTCTTCCAAAACACAGTCCCACTTTCATAGCCTACCCGCACACACCTGAGCCTCAAACACACCACACATCTCGCCTATAGACACCTAGGCTACCACAACCATGCCTCTCACCCAAAGACACCTGGACCTCATCCTAAAAACACTTGGGAAAAAAACCAGGCCTGCAAGCACCTGAGCCCCTCATCCACAAAAAACCTACCTAATGGATCTTAAACTATGGTAATACTTAATCCATTAAATCCTACCCAGATACTCTCAAGTGGTAAGAACTGGAATAGGGTTTGAGGAAGAAATTCAGTAACCATTCATACATCCTCCCACCGATATGTTGGGAAAGAAACCCTCCTCCGTTAAATGGGGGTGTTCGTTACATGGTTCTGAACAAGGGTGGGGTACGTATAGAATCACAAGGAACTATAATTTATACATATAAGTAAAAAAAACACTCACCCCAACCTATGGGTCCTTAAAATAAATAACTAGACCACCAGAACCACCTTTGTTGCTACCCCTATATGCATAATCACACAACAGCCACTGCCAAAGCATAACCCAACACCCTTTTTCTTTAACCACTTGAAATTTATTTATTAAGGGGTTCCATTTAGTTTATTCCAACACTACCCAGGCCAACTCCCAAGCACAACATCTACAACCCCCTCTGAAGGCAAGGATCCTAATTAACCAAACACATAGCAACTAACCCACTCCATTCTTCGATACTGGCAACTGTCATTCTTCAAAGTTATATCGTGCAATCCTCTCACAACCTAGTCCTACATCCCTGCTCCCCAAACATTTACCAGATGTAGTCCCACTACATAACATGTTTATAACCACACCATATCCCCACTACCCAATGTCGTTCAATGGCCACAACGCAAACAAAGGAAGTCCCACTATTTAAAAGTCCATCCATTCCACAATCAATCAGTCTCTCAAACTGGGATACCAACACACCCCATGTACCACCCCACACACAAATCCCACAAAATCTACTATTTTAACCACATCCTCACTTCACACACATGCCATACCCTTATCACAGAGCCAACTCCTATTTTTAACCCTATTCCCACAACCTAAACATGGCTAAAACCCCATAAAACGCACAACATGTGGCCACACAATCAAGCCAAGGGTATTCAGATATAGCTGATAAGGGTTCTTTAATTCTACTTTAAATAACTAGGGTGATAACAGAATAGGTTTGATCCTAGTTAATCCATTTAATTAACCAAGTGTACGTGTTTAAGTAGATTTCATATTATGGTCGATTATCAAACATCATAAAAAACAAATGGAACACTACCAGTGCACAAGAAAATACCACCAATGGACATGATTTTCAGAAGTACTACAAACAAAACAACCATAAAATAATCAAATATAAAAAATAAAATAGGCGATCAACATCAAACCACTCCCAGCTTGTTATTCCATTGACTCCATTTTCTCTTTGATCATATTCCCTTCTTATTTATTTATTGTTTTAATAAAATTATTCACCCGTTATTCACAATTAATCATTAGTACATCCACCCTACATGATGAAAAAATAAAGAGAGGTAGAAGAAATCCCTACTTGAAACAACGGGTGGCCAAAGCTCCTATTGGCGTTAAGAATAGGGGATCGCACGAGCAGCACGGAACTCTAAGAAAGTTGAGCAGGAGGATCTCTAGCACAGGAACATGACGCATCTATGGAGGAAGTCTCTATTCGCACTAAGAGGTAATAAAAAACACATTGTAAAGGGAAGATACCGGCTTTGAAGAGCCAGATCCTATATTGAAGGAGGAATGGTTTTGAAATCCATTAATCATGGGATCGTAGTCAAGATTATACAGTTTGAATATATCAAAGTCCTGGGATCATTGGGATATTAAATATATACTTAATATCCTTTAAAATGACCTTAAAAATTCCAAATCTAGGCTTTAAACTCGGTTTACGTCAAATAATACGTAAGAGGGGTGAAACTGAAAAACTGAGAAAAATTAGAAAAACTAGAAATGAGTCACCTATGGGTGAGTCACCAACCCTGAGCCACCAATGGGTGAGATACCGATGCGACCTACCAATGCTGAGCCACTGACATTGATATACTAACACAATGACCTACTGACTCAATGACCTACCTATTCCTCGACCTACCGATGCCCCGACCTACTAATGCCTCGACCTATCGACTCCCTGACCTACTGAAGCCTCAACCTACCAACATATCGACTCATCGATACCGATGCTCCTAACTCACTAATTCTGAATCCCCTGACTCACTAATTCCAAGGAACCTAACTCATCGATACTGATTCCTCTGACTCCCTGATGTACTGATATGCTAATGCTGATGCCCTAAGTCACCAATAGAAAAAGTATAAATTTGTAAAATTCTTGAAACAAGCCACTGTTTCCTCCCAGAACACCTAAAACACTGTATTTTCACAAAGGAATGGCCTGAGGAAATCAAGGTTATTACATAAGATACCTATAAAACTATTCTCTTCCTTGAGAATTCAAAAACTAAACCAAAAGAAAGGGGGTCCAAACAACCACCCTTTAAGATACCTCTCAAGAAAAAACTATCTTTCATTGTTTGAAAATTGGAGTGGAAACCTCGACATCCAAGGAAACCTCCTTGACATATATCTCTTGAACAATTGTGCAACACTAAGTCCCCACTTCCCCAAACAACCAAACAAACACCAAGGGTCACACTTTCCAAACACGTGGATTAGGGAGATACTTCCTCCATGTCAAGATACCATCCACTTTGGGTGGCACTGACTCACCCGCATGGGTTTAATCGCATCCATATTAATGTATCTTGATTAGGTATCAGGTCCTCCACTCCCCATAGTTAGGACTTTTCAAACATATTTAGAGAAAAAGGAAACAACTCATCTCATAGAAATTGAGGTTAAGAATTGCATCATCAGCAAAAACAAGGCAAAAAAAACAAGATTAAAACTCATAACAGCTCTGGTTATTAGGCACACATCTGCACCTCCTTCTCCCAAGTACTCTCCTTGAGGTCACCATGCCTCTAAAACACATGGACTAATGGAATTTTTCATCCATGAAGCACCTTCTCCTCACTATTCTCGATTCTTACTGGTCGTTCCATGAACGTCGCATCGTCCTTGATATCCAAATCTCCCTAGTCAATGATGTGGGAGTCATCGTGTAGATACCAACGGAGCTGTGAGACATGGAATACATCATGGATCCTCTCCAACCATAATGGAAATGATAGCTGATATGAAACCTCGCCAACTCATCCCAACACCTAGAAAGGTCTAATGAACCTAGGATAGATCTTTCTCCCCTTATCAAACCTCCACTACCCACGCTGAGGGGAAACCTTTAAGAATATGTGGTCTCAAACATTAAACTCCAAGAGCCTCCTCATTTGATCAGAATGCGACTTATGCCGGTCCTGATCCACCTTCATCCTATCACGCACAAGCTGAACCTTCTCCATCATGCTTTACACTACCTATGGTCCAAGAAGGGTTGCTTCCCCAACCTCTGTCCAGCATACTGATGAATGAAATAGCCTCCTATAAAAAGCCTCAAATTGTGTCATGAAAATGGTATAGAGATAGCTATTATTTTAAGAAAACTCTACCATGGGAAATTGTTGTACCCAAAATCCTCTAAAGTCCAAGACACATGCTCGTAGCACATCCTCCAATGTCTAGATGGTCCTCTCTATCTGCCCATCTATCTGAGGGTGGAAATAAGTGCTAAAGCATAACTGGGTTCCAAAGGCATGCTGCAATCCCCTCTAGACTCGTGATGTAAAATGTGTATCCTGATTCGAGAAAATGGATCTTGGAACTCCATGAACCCACACTACCTCGTCTACATACCTCCTTGCCAAGGAATCTACTATGCTCGACTCCTTGATTTCCAGGAAGTGAGATAATTTTGTCAACTGATCCACTACTATCCAAAGAGTATCGCATACTCCATGATTATTAGGTAATCCTATTATGAAATCCATCGATATGTCATCCCACTTCCACTCAGGAACATCTAAGGGCTGCAACAGACCTCTGGGAACACGGTGCTTGGCCTTCACCTGCTGACATACTAAGCACCTTACCACAAACACTGCCACTTCCCACTTCACCCTGAACCACCAAAATTATTCCCTCAAGCCTTGGTATATCTTAGATACTCATAGATGAAACACTAAGGGTGATCTATGGAACTCACAGAGAACTCCCTCATGCATTTCCACTAGTTCAAACAGCTTCTCATAGAACAACATTTGATTCTGACTATCCTCTGACCATCCCTCCAGAGCATCACCCTGGACAGCGCGATCATGCATCACTTTAGTCTCTAAGTCTCCCCAATGAGACTCCTCCACCTACCACATTAAGGAAGACTGTACTTTCATCTGAAATAGATAGCCTCTATGGTCATCCACTCCCACATCCAGACGCACGGTGACCAACTCCTCCATTACCTTCCAAGAATCTGTAGATTCCCAAAGAACCTCCTTTCATGAATTTATTCTTAAGGCATATTCCAAAACATTCCCATTTCCAGAGGTATAAGATATATCAAAGTCGTAGTCCTGTAGAAACTTCATCCACCTTCGTTACCGCAAGTTCAAGTCTCACTGGTAGAAGATATACCTCAAGCTCTTATGATCCGTGAAGACCACAAAGCACTCTATGATGAGGTAATTCTACCACAAATTTAGTGAAAACATGAACGCTTCAAGATCCAAATCATGGGTGGAATAGTTAAATTTGTGTGGACATAACTAACTAGTCCCATAAGAGATCACTCCATGTTGCTTCATCAGTACACATCCCAAGACTATACTGGAAATGTCACAGAACACCTCAAACACCACCCTTTCCTCTGGAAACCTAATCATTGGGGAACTGACCAGCTTCCCCTTCAGGTAGCTAAAATATTCCTGACACTGCTCACTACACACGAAGGCCAGGTCTTTTCTGGTCAACACCGTCAATGGAGCTTCAACTCGAGACAAGTCAGGTACAAACCTTCGGTAATAGCTTGCTAGACCTAGGAATCTGTGAACCTCTTCCATGTTCTTGGGTTCTTCCCAATAAACAACCACCTAGACCTTTCATGGGTCCACTACTATCCCTTACTGAGACACCACATGTCCAAGGAAGTGCACCTCTCACATCTAGAACTTTCACTTGGACAACTTACCATAGAAAAGGTGGTGTCATGGGACCTCCAGGACAGTCCTCAGATTCTCAGTGTACTCATCCTCTGTCCTTGAGTAGATCAGGATGTCGTCGTTGAACATGGTGATGAATTGGTCCAAGAACTTATAAAATACAGAGTTTATGAGCCCCATGAACATGGATGGTGCATTCGTAATGTTGAAAGGCATGACAATGAACTTAAAGTGCATTTACCTACATCTGAAAGCAGTCATCGGGATGTAACCCTACTTAACCCTCAAATAGTGATATCTAGACCACATATTGATCTTAGGTAACCAACCTTCTCCATTTAACTAGTTGAAAATATTGTCAGTCCTTGGGAGAGGGGGATGGTTCTTAACTGTCGCCTGATTCAATCTCTGGTAGTCAATGCACAACCTTAGAACATTGTATGCCTTCTTCATGAACAATTTTGGAGCACCCCATGTCAACACACTTGGCTATAAAAAACCCTTCTTCATCAGGTTGTCAACCTAAATTCATAACTCCCACAAATCAGAAGGTTTCATCTGATAGGGAGCCATCGAAATCGAATGGGCACCAGGTTGGAAGTCTATTCAAAAATCAATCTCATGTCGAGGGGGTAAAGTGACAAACTCATCTGGGAATATGTATAGGAAATCTATGACAACCCCCAAAACCTCCACCATCTCTGTTTCTATTGATTCTACTAACAGCTCTACTGACAAGGAGAGAAGAGGCTTCATGCACCGACTGCCCACCTGACAACTCCACTCGCCAGTGAACGTTGCGTATTGGCCATCCATATCTGAAAACATAACTCTCCCATGGAATCAGTCGATAATGGAATGTAAAGAAAACAACTAGTTGATTCCTTAGATGACATTGTATGGCTTCATTTTTAGCAAGAAAAGGTCCCCATGGAACTGATGTGGTCTCATCATCATTCCACATCCTTGGAACACATCAAATAGATTAGACTTACCTCTAACTAGTGTAATCAACACTAAGGACACAGGAATTCTCTCTACGTATAGTCCAAAGGTGTGGGCTAGACTGGGTGCAACAAAGGAGTACGAATCTCCTGAATCAAACAAATCACACGCAAGAGTACTAAACAGAATGATTGTACCTTAAATAACATCTAGCCCTGCTGAAACTGCTGCCTCGACAGTGTGAAACTACTCACACCCAACTCCTCTACCTCTCTACTATCGAATGGCTCCCCAAAGATTCCTTAGTTAAGGTACCTAAGGATCACCCTAAGGTTGGCCTCCTCCAGCACCATCTGCCCTCGGTGGAGTGGGATCTCACTGCCCCTACTGCTGGAAAGGCCTGACTGGAAATTGTTGTTTCTGAGGTGGGTGCTAAACCTACCTACCCCCATTGTATTTTTCTTGAACTGGGAACTGGTTCCGAATATTTCCATGGCCTCCCAAAATAAATCACTTCAGTCCCAAGACCATGGGGAAAGGGTGATGACTAGGAGATCAAAACTGGAACTATTGAGTCCTACTCCCTGCTGGCTGAAACCTAGAAGGCCCTCACACCGAAGACCTATTATTGACTAATTTCCCCTTTGATGAACTCGAATGGCTCCCCTCTCATGGTAAACCTCCCATTGATTGCATCCTTTCAACTACCTCTTCCTTCTTCTAAACCTCTAAGTATGTCGGTTGATTGAAGGGGGTAACAACATACCAAATAGAAGGTCGGAGTGCCTCATCTAAGCATCTCTCTAGTAAATCCTCATCTGGAAAGAGATCTGGTGTGTAGTGTAGGAGATCCTTGAACTTGATCTCCAGTTCTCTTACTGACATACTCCTCTATTAAAGGTAGAGTATCTCTTTCTTCTTCTCAGCCTTCATCATGGAATAAAGGAATTCCGCCCAAAACTCTTTCTCAAAGTCATTCCACAAAACGTCAGTCCCCTTCCTCTACCTGAGGTAAAGCATCCACCACTGATGTGATTCTCCCATCATATGGCTCATCGTTAGAAGAACCCAGTACTATATCAGAGCTCAGATCAATCTAAAATTGATCACCAGCTCCTCGATCCAACTCTCTATCTCCATGTCTGAGACACTTCCCTCGTACTTTCCCAGAGTCTGTCGCTAGAAGGCACAAAGTGTCTTCTGCCACTGGTCATCTTCCTCCTCTCGATCGGCCCTCTGATGATTAACCAGGTCAACCTACCGAGCCTCAACTGCTCATACCACATGTGAGTGACATCTAGGTTTCATATCTGAAAAATTAAAAAAGGAACTTCTAAGCCCAGGTAGTATGGAAATTTTCTTTTTAAGATTTATTTTAAATCTTTGTTTAAATTTAAAATCCCAATATTCCCAAGACACACAAGAACACAAGTCATTTTGATGCTTGTACCTTTTCTAGGGTCTCTACCCTACAATCATTGTAGCCTCACTTGGTTGTTTAGTAGGTCCAGATTCCTTGCATCGGATCATGGGGGGCCCTAAAATCCTGCATCTTAGCTAGTCTTCTCTGGCCTATTTCACACACCAATTTTTCCTAACATCATTGCACTGCCATCCCATACAACCCTCACTACACCTAACTCCTAACTCCATCTTATCCCTCAAACCTTCCTTTGATACCATTTTGTCACAACCCACCTTCTTCAAGATAAGTACAGAGACAACAAAAGTGTCACACCCTTCCTTCTTCAAGATGAAGGAGAGATAATGACCCCCGAGACCCGCCTTCAGTAGGCCCCAGAGTGGCGACTAGCACTAAGGGTATAGAATCCCACACAATATGGAAGGAATCACCCTTTTTAATGAAAATATGATTAAAAGATAAGATATTAAAATCCCACAAAACGCCAAATTAAAGGTAAAAGTAAATCCAAAAACCATCTCCATGTGCATGTTCAAATGTAACCACGACAAAAGTACAACCAAAGTACTAAAAAAAGTACCAAAATAAAAGTGCTAAATAGTATCATAGAAACTATCCCAACACTCAAGCTAGTAATGTCCATCATGATCCTCAAATTCCTTCTGGAAACCTAAAAAGAGTTTTACAGATGTAGGGTGAGTACAGAAGTATACCCAATAGGAAAACTAAAGCTACTCATGCACAAGTTGGGAAACATACTAATTCCCCTATGATAAAATAGTAGAACCTCAAAACACCTACCAAGGAGTACTAACCAGCCCAACCTCACCAAGGAACCCTCACCAAATAATGCAAGTTGAATAAAGTAGTAGTATAAGAACATCAATATTTGGGTACCCCGCACCACTTTCTCACTGGTTAACTGATCATTCCTAACAACTAACGTCTTGATGCTACCACTATTCCAAAATGCAGTCCTGATTTCATAGCCTTCTCGCACACACATGGGCCTCAACCACACCACACATCTCACCCACAAACATCTAGGTCACCACAACCATGCCTCTCACCCAAAGACACCTAAGCCTAATCCCAAATACACTTGGGAAAATAAACATGGCCTAAAAACACCTGAGCCCCTCATCCACAAAAAATCTTCCTGAAGGATCTTAGAATATGGTAAGCCTCACACCATTACATCCTGCTCAGATATGCTCAAGTGGTAAGAATTGGAAGAGGGTGTGAGGAAGAAATTTAGTAACCAACCATCGATACTCCCATCGAGATGTTGGGAAAAACACCCTCCCCCATGAAATGGGGGTGTTCATAACATGGTTCTCAACAAGTTTGGGGTGCATATAGAATCACAAGGAACTAAAGTTTATACATATAAGTAAAAAAACACTCAACCCAACCTATGGGTCCCCAAAATAAACAACTATACCACTAGAACTACCTTTGTTGCTACCCCTATATGCATAATCACACAATAGCCACCGCCAAAGCATAACCCAAACCCCTTTTAATTTAGACACTTTCCATTTATTTATTAAGGGGTTTGCTTTAGTTTATTCTAGAACTACTCGGGGAAACTACCAAATACAACATCTACAACCGCTTTAGAAGGTGAGGAGCCTGATTAACTAAACACACAACAACTAACCCACTTTGTTCTTCGATACTGCTAACTTTAATTCTTCAAAGATATACCGCACAATCCTTATATCACAACCTAATAATGTAACCCTGCTTCCCAAAAATTTCCCAGATGCAGTCCCACGTCATAAAGAGTTCATAACCACACTAAAACCCTACTACCCAATGTCATTCGATGGAGACAACACAAAAAAATGCAATCTCATTGCCTATAAGTCCATCCATTCCACAATCAATCAGTCTCTCAAATTGGGATACCAACACACCCCCTATACTACCCCACACACAAATCCCATAACATCTACTATTTTAACCACATCCCTACTTCACACACATACCACACCCTTCTCACAGTACCAACTCCTCTGTCCACCCCTATACCCAAAACCTAAACAAGGCTAAACCCCCATAAAACACACAGCACACGGCCACACCATCAAGAAAAGAGTATTTATATTTAGCTGAAAAGGGTTCTTTAATTCCACATTAAATAATTGGGGTGATCATGGAACAGGTTTGATCCTGGGGAATCCATTTAATTAACTAAGTGTATGTGTTTAAGAATATTTCATGTTACAACCGATTATCAAACATCATAACAAAAAAAATGGAACACTACCCGTGTGCAAGAAAAGACCGCCAATGTCCATGATTTTCATAAGTCATAAAACCAAAACAACCATAAGAGAATAAAAGAAAATAAATAAAATAGGTGATCAACATCAAACTACTCCCAGCCTGTTATTCCATTGACTCCTTTATCTCATTGATCATATTCCATTCTTATTTATTTCTTATTTTAAGAAAATTATTCACCAGTTATTCATAATTAATCATTATTACACCCACCCCACATGATGCACAATTAAATAAAAGTAGAATAAATCCCTACTTGAAACAACGGGCAACCAAAGATCCTCTTGGTGTTAAGAATATGGGATTGCACGAGCAGTATGGAACTCTAAGAAAGATGAGCAGGATGGGCTCTAGCAGAGATTCACAACTCGTCTAGGGAGGAAGTCTCTAGGAACACCAAGAGGGAATGGAAAAAATACTATAAAGGGAAGATCTTGGCTCTGAAGATCCATATCTTATATTGAAGGAGGAACGTTTTCTAAATCCATTAATCGTGGGATCGTGGTCAAGATTATGCAGTTTGAATACCTCAAAGTCCCGAGATAATTAGGATATTAAAGATATACTTAATATCCTTTAAAACACACAATCAAGGCTTTAAACCCAGTATATGTTAAATAAGATGTAAGGGGGTGAAACTGGAAAATTGGGAAAAATGGGAAAAACTAGAAATGAGTCACTGATGGGTGAGTTGCCGACACTGAGCCACCAGCGAGTGAGATGCTGACGTGACCTACCGACACTGAGCCACTGGCACTGAGCTACCAAAACAAAAATATACCGAAACCCTGACCTATTGACACCTCAACCTACCGATTCCCTAACCTACCAACGCCTTGAACTACCGACGCCTCAACTCACCGATGTTGACACTCCTGACTTGTCGATGCTGATGCCCCTGACTCACCAATGTTGACTCCCCTGAATCAATAATATTGATACCCCTGACTCACCGATGCACTGACATACCTACATCAACACCCTGAGTCACTAATGGAAAAAGTAGAAATTTGGAAAACTCTTGAAACGAGTCACCATTTCCTCCCAGAACACCTAAAACACTAGATTTTCACAAAGGAATATCCTAAGGAAATCCAGATCATTACATTGTATGTGATCATGTGTAATGGTCTTAATATATTACGATTATTATTAATTCATTTCATGACTCATTCACTTATATTTTTTATCATAAACCATGATGATAATAGTACATGGTAAAGTTGGGTATGTTGGGTACATCATGAATAATGTGATATTAATGAATAAGTCGAGGAAGGATTATCCTTTATATATAAATGGAATTTGATATCTCGTCCCTTTTATTTAAATAGAATGGTTGCATAAAATTTCATGGTCATGGTGTAATAATGAGTTTATTTCAGATAGTCAAAGAAAGATATATCAAACACATAGCTCAATGACAAAGTTGTAAAACATACTTGATGAGATATTGAGACAAAGGGATTACATTACATAGTGAGTGCTTGTATGTGGTTTTTGACATTGCAACATTAACTTATTTCTCTTGGGTCTCTTGGACCATTTTTTTACAGTAATCTTAGAATTTAGGAAAGTTTTCTTAATGCTAATGAGAAATAATCCTAGAGGGTTACACACTACGTGTTTCTATTAATATCAAATAAATTATATTGGAATAAATATTATTCTCAATACTGGAGAATAATTTTATTCAATAATAATGATTTCATAAATTAAATAAATATTTATTTGCAAAGTAATAGTTAAATTACACATATATATAATATTTATTTATTTATTTATTTATTTATTGAATAAATATTTAATTTATTTAGGTATTTGATAAATTTTGAGTAGGATGAGCAGACCAAGACTATTTCTAGTGACAAATATTATTTTTCAAATCGATAAAATAATATTTATCATTGCACCAGTTTGCACACATCGTGGAATAAAAATATTATTATTATTTTTGATACATAGAATGGGGACATTCATGAGTTTGAAATTTTATTAAGGGAACTTGTTTAATTAATTATAATAAAAATCCAAAAACTAGGTCTATTAATTGGTTACTTATATTTTCTAAGAGTGACTAATTGAAAATTGTTGTGCATAATAGATTTCTCTCTAGAATTTTCCTCTTCCCACTCACATCCTATAAAAAATGAGAATATCAATAGAAATTTTTCAAGAACAAAGAAAGGTGAAGCGATCTAAATGAACAATGTAAGATGATCAATCAACCTTACTCGCACCCAGTGATTCATCAGTGCCATTCAAAGATAAAAGGAGCATGTGTGGATCACCGCTAGAGGAATTCTATGCCTGCATCCTATAAATTCAATGCCAGATTTACGAAAAGGGTTTTAGATGATCAACATCTACTATTAAGAAAGATCTCATGAATGAGCGATCATTCTTCTCAATTTATTAAATTAATTATAAATTTAATGTGAAAAATATCTATTCATGGTTCTGATGACCTTATTGTCTTTATTTGATTGGAAAAATTTAATTGTTCATGACATTTATGCCTTGTACAATATGTGAATGATTCATTGAATCCAACATTCATTGAGTCGGTATCAGCTTCGATAAGCACTTTCACTGCACCTAGAACCTTCAATAAAATAATTAAAAAATACCTCTAGGTGGTATTCAATGTGATATAAAATTATACTTACCATGAACCTTTGAAATTTACTTTAGGAATTTCATAATTTAAATGGAATTATTTTGTTAAAAATGGTGTTTTATGGATAGGTAAAGGGAGTCTTATCTTGATCCTCTAGAGAAATAAACATATATAAGTTTCCTAAAAAACCATATATAAAATAATATTGAGTTATTCCTATCAATATTTCTAGTATATAGTGAATGAATGGGATAGTTAAGTGGTCCTTTCCAATGACTTGATTGAGTTTCCAATAGTCTATGAAAACTCTCTAAATATTATGAATTCAAATTTGTATCAACTTATTTTATTAATTCCTCACTATGGTCAATCTTGTGTTCTTTGGAACAATGTGAATGGGTTTGACCCATTATGAGTCTAAAATGGGGTAGATGATGTCAGCTTTTAATAATATATCTTTACCCTTTTTAAATACCTATATCATGGTGGGATTAATCATTATTTGGGTATACCTAATAGGTTTTTATTTTTCCCCAAGAAAAATTTTGTGTGATCAAATTTTAGGGATTATGTCGGGGATATATTCTAAACTCTATATTATTACTTGCACATTCTCTATAAAAATCCTTATCAATGAATGTTATTGGGTTATGGGAAGGTTATTAGCAATAATCACTGGTATTTTCTCTCCTTTCATTACGTATAAATATTTCAAATTATTGGGAAAGGTTTTAATTCTAGATACAGGTTCTTTTCTAAATAATAAATCATATTTGGCATCCTTGCCTATAAAGCTTGAATATCTCACCCAAAAGATGACATGTTAGACTCTTATTCATGGAAAAAATAATCCACTCCATCAGAAAACTCTTAATTTTCATATTCCTTCATTCTAAAAATAGATTCTCCAAAATTATGGACAAATCCAATTTTCATGGGATGTTTAATCATTAAATGTTTCTCTAAATATAAATTTTCATAAAACATACCTAGATCTTTACTAGGTTCATCCTCTTAAATGTGGAAAAGTGTAAGAAGTAAATGATCATCTAAAGGATGACTTATGTAGTAAAAAATATTGAAGTAGACTGTATTGTCTCCAAACTCCATGGAAAGTGTTCCTTCATGAACACTGATGATTGTCTTGTTTGTCTTCAAAATGGGCCTTCCTAGAATGATTACACTAGTACAAAATGTATTTAGCAAATTATCTTTTTTTTCCTTTCAGTTACGGATAACTGACATGAAAAACCAGTATCTCTCTTTATCACATTGTTCATACAGTAACCAACATGATAAAGAGTTTTTCACTTTAGTTATATTTTAACTGATGTGATAAAGAAATTTTCATTGCTTTATCATTTCGTCTATAAGATAACCAATGTGATAAATCACATTTTTCACATCAGTTACTATATAATAGATGTGATAAAATAATAAAAATCTCATTATCATATTAGTTATAATATAATTTATGTGATATACAATTTAAAATTTTATGAATTTCCATTTTGAATATTTTTTGTGTTATTCAATATCACAAAAGTAAACTAATTTCTCTCATGTAGAATCCCTATCCTCGTTTATTCAATCTAGTGGCCTCCAATATCGATTTTTCATCTTCATACATCATCAGTTTTCATCGGTCTCATTGTTGCAAATTTGATCGACTTGTCTCTTAACTTTAAAGTAATCCTCACACATTGATCCTCGGTTTTGGATGCCCTAACTCTTGTTTTTATCAATTCCGTTTATAAAAATCTCACATTACCATCATTTTGATGTGAAGTGACTATGATATGATTAAACATTTTGTCTCTAAATCTTATTATGGAATTGTAAAATTACCTGGTGGATTAAATTATTAATTTTGATGATAATGGTGTTAGAATCGTTTATTAGTTATCCACCTAGGGTTTTTTATGTTTTATTATTATTGGGTTCTGATAAAAGGTTTATTTTGTTATCTTTTCTTTAAAAAATTTATGGATTTTATGGTATAATCTATGATAATTGGTATTTTTAATGATATCCTATGTTAATAGTAGGTGGTATGAATTATAGGTAATGAACCATTCTAAAAATCTAGTTAAGTGATTGAATAGACGGTTATTTAATGGATGGCTTAGTAATGTGGGGAGAAATATTTTGACCCTAAATCATTAACGGTTTTAAAATTATAAAATGTCATTTGATACTCTAAATTATATATATATATATATATATTAGAGATTATACATAGTTTTATATAATTAACTCTACTAGGTTATTTTAGATCTTTTTCTAAAAGTTTCAAGAAGAGTTCTATTCATTTTAATAATATCTTCTCAAAAATGATTCATTAAAATAATATATTTTTATTTTTATTTTTTAAAAGAGAAAAAATTTATTTCATTAATTTAGTAATGAATTAAAAATTTCATCCATTGTTTTATAAAATTCAATATTAATTAAATGGTTGGATTTTATAAATAGTATGTTTTAATGAAGGAAACCAAACTATGAAAATTATTATAGTTGGGAATTGGTATATTAAAATCAATTATTTCCCTCTATTTACTACCATGTTTATATTTTTCTATGTTGTATAAGGTTTCATAAAAAGTTACAAGGGATATCTAGGGGTCATTCTTGGAACTATTTTAATGAATGAGTTAGTTATTTCAGAATCTTGAGATGGAATTACAGAAACTAGGGATAAGGAGTAGGTTTAAATTGGGAGGAAATGTTAGTAACTATTCATACATTATATATTTACTGGAACATTAGGTTATCTAAATTAATTTTGTATAATTACTATTATATATGAATGCTCATGATTTATTAAATAACAACTCATAAAGTAATCATAATTCTCCTAAAAATATTATTATATGATATATAATTAATTAGAGCCACTCTGATATTTGTCTATGTTATGATTAGTGGTTTAAATCCTATTTAGTATTTTATTATAGAATATTTATATAGTATGAATTATTGAGCATGTTACTCTCCATCTATTCATTTAATTATTACATAGCATCCTACATGTTGTCTGTTCATTATTGCAAAGTATATAATACTATGGTTTGTTACATTGAGAAATCTATATCTGGATTTTGAAAATTATTCACAATAATGGGTAATCATTAAACCTTTTATTTAAACTAGTACTCCTCCCGTGCGATGCACGACACTATAAAATAATTCTTATTATTTACTATAGATTACTATTTATAAAACATAATTTTTTATTATTTGTCTTATTAAGAGTACTATTTGTAATAGTTGCAATGAAATGATAATGTTTAATTTATTTTACTCACAAATAAGTGGAGAATAATTTTGAATTACAAGTGAATCTATTAAGAAGACATCAATATAAAATTTTAAATTAAGACACATCAATTGTAATGTGAAACACTTTGGAATAGTCAAGGATGGAAACCTGACTTTAATATAAAATGAATTTAGGAAAACAATATTGCATACTATGAATCACAAATTTGAAGAGAATTTACATAAAGAATAGTTTATCTAATAAAAAATATGAGATGTGCCTAGGAATAATTATAATACAAAAAAAATTGTTTTCCACAAATCGAGATGATTTGATGTTTAGACATGGAGTAATTTTCCAGCAAGTTGAAGATGTTCCCAATGCATTTCATCATTGCCTCACCAATATAAGATTGCTTGGAATCTTCCTTGTCTAACCCATCATAAGAGTACCTGAATATGCAGCATAAGAATACAACATAAGTATACAGTATAAGAATACATGAATATGCAGAATAAGTATTAATGTCACCGTGTAATGGACATGAATGAAATATCCAACTGAAAAACAACATTCAAATGGACATGAAGCGCACAACATAAGTATATAAATCATAATATATAAATTTACATGAATGAAAAGAACATTAAAAGTAGCACATAGGATGGGAGAGATCACATAATGCAGCTCAATTGATTCATCAAGGCCTCTTACAATCCCAAGGCCTGCACACTGAGGTAATTCAGAATCATAAGCTAATTTCCAATCCAACAGTAGTTGCATCAATTCTGTAGAAAATTTCATACCTAGGGAACCAGGAGTGGAGATGTCTAATTGTAATACAATATTTGGAGATATTATAAGATATTCCTATGAATCCTACCCACCCCCTGCCCAACCACTTCCCCTAGTATCCCCATCCCCCCTGCCCTCATCCTCCCCTCCCTCCCCTTCCTTCGATCCTATCCAACCCCTCCCCCCTTCCCTCATCCTACCCTCCCCCCACCCCTCCAACCTACCCAGCCCCATTCCCCCTCCCCTCCCCTCCCCTCCCCACTTCCCAACCTCTTCCCCCAGTAGCCCCCTACCCCCTGCCCTCATCCTCCCCTCCCCTCCCCTCCAACCTGCCCAACCACTCCACTCCCCTCCTGCCCAACCTCTTCCCCTAGCATCCCACTCCCCCTGCCTTCACCCTCCACTCCCCTCCCCTCCCCTTCCCTCCCCTCCCCCTACGAAGGTCCTCCCCTCCCCCCTGGCGTGCTTTTTATCTCCTTTCCTAGCATATACTCCTACCCCCAAGCGCAGCTCTCCCCCTCCCCTCCCCAATCTCGTACCTTTCCTCCATCCCCTGCCCACCTCCCTACCCCCCACCCCCCCACACACACACACACTCCCTGCCCAACATGTAAACCCCCCACCCAATCCCCACTCCTCTAATTGTCATCCCTCCCCTGCCCAACCCCTCCCTTCCCCCCCCCCCCACCCTGCCCAGCAAGAACCCCCCACCTCAATTTCCCAGCACGTCCTCCTACCCCTACCCAGCTATACCTCTCCCCTCCCCCTCCTTCGCGTGTCTGCCACCCCATCCCAACGCCTCCCCCTCCCTCATCAGCCTTCCCCAGGCCATCACCTTCCCCCAGAACTCCCTCTGCCCATCCCCTTCGCACAGCAGCCCAAGTTATAGAAAATAATAATGAAATATGAAACATGAAAATTGGAATAAAAAATGTAAATAATTGAGACATAACAGTATGTATAATTAGATAGTTGTCAATGAAAAAAATAGTGATAAATTCAATGGAAGCATTATTTTTTTGTTTGTTTTATGAGTGCAGATACAATATAAAAATGTTTGGAAACTCATGTTACTAAATGCGTGGCATATTTGTGAGTTTTTTCCGTAGAGGATCCCCAAATGAAAATGATGGCTTTGCAATATAGTCCCCCTCTATAGTAGTAAAAAAACTGAAAAATTTTCAATATACTCCACCACTGTAGCAGTAATAAAATTTAAAAATCAGAAATTTGGAAACATGTTTTACCGAAAACAAAATGTAATATCAGAAAATGGGAAATATATTTTACAGTGTATTTGAACACTATAATACGAGTAGACATAAAAATTGATATGTTTTACATTGTATTAGTACAGTATAATATGAGTATGCATAAAAGTGGATATAACATTAATGAAAACGTAGCAGATAATAATGACAAATGAATTCATTGAAGTAGAATTCTAACAGTTTCCAATAGAGAAGAAGAAATGAAGGATATGTGATAATCAGAGGAAATGCATATGACATGAAAAAATTCAGTATTGTTTGTTCAAATGATTTTATAATAATAGTAATGAATTAAAATAGAAAATGCATACCTGATTAGAAGAAATATTTGTAGTTGTTGCAACATAACCATCTTTAGTGTTGAAAACGACTCCTAATGATCCAGTGCTTTCATATTTCTATCATGCAAGGATAAAATGAATAATACAATAATGTTGTCTTTGTTTTATAATTAATTTAAATGGACAAAATAAAAACAATATTACATATTTATGGTCAATCATAATGCTAAATCGTGAAGATTCACTAAAAAAATTCCTATGACAATAGAAACTAAATCGAATATGTAAAAATATTAAGTACATACAGAATATGAATTTACATATAAGTGCATAAAATTTCAAAAAACCAAATATTTCCTCATCACTACGTGTTCTGAACTGATTCGAATGCATTGTGACTAAATAACACTAATCCATGCATCCCATATCAATGAAATGTGAGAAAAATTTTAGTTAAAAATATTAAATAAAGCCTTCATTAAGTAAATATTTATGCAGGTTTTACAAAATATAAAAATAAAAGGAAGGAAAAATAATATATCAATATGAAAGATCCATAAAATGTTTTATTGGAGTGGGTAGTAAAAATATCATTATAATGGAATATGAGTTTGAAAATTGATCGGAGTGGGTATTCAGTACATAAAAACCATGGTAGCCTAATAATATCTTAAAGAAAGAGACTTCAAAATTTGTACAATTAGAATAATCGAAAATATTAATTCTGATGATTATAATAAATTCCATCTTACGTAGGAGGTAAAACAATTTACAGACTTAGCTGTAATAGGTTGCGCCATAACCCACAATCAAAATGTCTTTCATCTTCCCAAAATGACTGTCCACAATAACCTACATCAATAACATTAATCCCCTCTAAATAATAGATTCATTCAAATCATGATAACAGGATATTGAAAGCTCTAGCATAGTGATTATGAGGTATGCACTAATAATCTGAAAATATAAGAGAATACAGTAAACTGCATGTTATAAAATGATAATTTTAATATAATTGAAAGAATGAAAAACTGGACTGGAAGTATAAAAAAATTTGTGATATTACCTTCAAAAGCATAATTCTTTACCCGTACTTGTGACATTAAAGTATGATCTCTTGAACCATTAATGTAAAACGAAGAAAGCAAAGATTCAATAACAAATAAATGGCATAAAACGGTTGAGGAGTAATGTAATAATATGCATTGTCAGTAATAATAAATTTGAACACAATGAAATTTAATATGATGCAGAACATGGTGAATAATAAGGAAACGAAATGCATTCTGAAATCACTTTATTTTGACCTTGACCATCGATTCTTTCATACATGTTATTTATTATTTGAATATTTTAAAAATTATAATGGAGTAATATAGATGTAATTAAAAAAATTACTCTAGGGATGCAGTAACCTACAAGAATAACTCGAATCCCCTCTTAAGAACATATTTATTTAGTTCAAGATGTTCATGGTAAGATAATATCACTAATACTCCTCATGAGGTGTGCACAGGTGATTCAAAAGTACTTGAAAATGCAGTGTAAACTATATGTTATAAAATAAAATTTGTAAAAAAAATGGAATGAATAAAGAACCTAATGATTAGTATTAGTCATTCAGGGACATTATCTCCAAAAACATCTTGCATGAATGTCTGAACATTATGTAAATCTCTTGAACCTTGACAGAAAAAATTGAGAATAAATGATTCAGATTCATGAAACAATAAGAGAAAATGTACGATTAATAATGAAAAAATAATCACTGATAGTACTTAAAAATTCAATGATTGTTAATTTAGAAATAAAGAATAAATCACAATTCATCATGGATAGCTAATAAATTTTCCATTGATTGTGTTCATAATTGAATTCATACCTTGATAACATACTCATATTTGATACCCCTAACCCAGATTTGAAGCAGAGACCTAAAAAACACCTTAGGCGGGATGCACATGCAATAGGATGACAGTCGGAGAAATATGAACCATGTAAAATAGTTTATGAAGTCCATCATAGTCAAACCATTTCCCAGGTTTGAAGCAAAGACCTAAATCAATTTTACCAACTTCATACCTACAATGGGTTAGTAGAAAATGGTTAAAATTGATTTCAAAACAAAATAATAAATAAAATTAGATATGATTGCATCAAAAACTCATTGTAAAGATAAGTAACTATAGATAATGGAGAAGTAATAAGATTAAACACAAATTGAATACCTTGTGTTTCAGAATGGTTTGTACATACGGTTCCAATGATTCAAGTGTTGATTCCTTCACAATATCTAGATCATCCGTAAAAGCTAGCGTGAGTAATAAATAAGCATTTAATGGATGCCTAGAATTTGTATACATTCACCAAACCCTCATTATAATAAAGGAACATCATAATTTATAGAAATGAAGGATGTATGAATGAATTAAACATCATGAAAGCATATGTATTGTATAAAGATATGTAAATTTCATATGAGTAGTGTGAAATGAATTACTTAAGTGGATAAGTATGACACAAATTCGATATGAATGAAAATTCACCATATACAGGATGCATCTGCAACACGACGAGTCGAAGTAATCTGAACCATGGGAAATAAATTGATAAAGATCATGTAATGGTGAAATTAGAATAAAAATATATACCATTTTATAGATAGGGGATAGTTTTTCAAGGGTATAATAATGTGGTTTTCATAATGAATGAAAAAAAATAGTCAAAATTATTAATTGAAGTTACCATCAGTGACTGTAGGTGACAACGACATTTGTGCTACTCTTTTCATGCTTCCTGTAGGTGTTAGAGGTTCAGTTCCATTAATATTTTCAAGACATGTGGATCCTGTAAAAGTGAAAATAGTTCCTATTAATGGAGAAGTAAATCAATAGAGAAAGTGTTGAATGAAAACTCACCTCATTCTGGTTGTGTTTAGAGTAGGTTCAATCTTCTTGATGCATTAATGTCCACCCAACTTTTCAATATGAAAATAAATTGGAAGATAGATATTCAAATGAAATAGTAGCCATCAAGATATGCTGATGTGCTTTGTGAAGAGGTTGTTGGGCGACATCCACTGCAGTCAATGATGAAGTAACAATCGCAATGTTTCAAGATGTAGAGAATGGATGATATTAAAGTAACCATGATTCGTATGAGAAGGAAATGAAATTTGAGAAAAGGAGGATAGTTATTGCATCGAAATTGAGTGGTGGTAGATGGATTAGAAGTACCTGGTCGAAGATGACATATAAATATAAGGCGTGGGAACCCAAGAAGATTACCGAAGTTTGAATCAGGTAGTCGAGGACTTCATTGTACCAGAACCGTAGGTCGACTGGAGATGAAGCGCGAGCGGGATGACAGTGAGGCTAAAACATTCTAAGGAAGAGAGAAGGGAGGGATGGATCTGGGAAGGGGGAGGGGGGAGCTGGGTAGGGGGAGGGGGTTGGGAAGGGGAAGGGGGAGGAGGGGAGCTGGGTAGGGGCAGGGGAGGCTGGGCAGGGGCAGGGGGAGGGATGGAGCTGGGCAGGGGGAGGGGGGGAGCTGGGCAGGGGCAGGGGGGATGCACCTGCAATAGGATGAAAGTCGTAGAAATATGAACCATGTAAAATAGTTTATGAAGTCCATCATAGTCAAACCAGTTCCCAGGTTTGAAGCAAAGACCTAAATCAATTTTACCAACTTCATACCTACAATGGGTTAGTAGAAAACGGTTAAAATTGATTTTATAACAGAATAATAAATAAAATTAGATATGATTGCATCGAAAACTCATTGTAAAGATAAGTAACTATATATAATGGAGAATTAATAAGATTAAACACAAATTGAATACCATGTGTTTCAGAATGAGTTGTACATACGGTTCCAATGATTCAAGTGTTGATTCCTTCACAATATCTAGATCATCCGTCAAAGCTAGCATGAGTAATAAATAAGCATTTAATGGATGCCTAGAATTTTTATACATTCGCCAAATCCTCATTATAATAAAGGAACATCATACTTTATAGAAATGAAGGATGTATGAATGAATTAAACATCATGAAAGCATATGTATTGTATAAAGATATGGAAATATCATATGAATACTGTGAAATGAATTACTTAAGTGGAGAAGTATGACACAAATTAGATATGAATGAAAATTCACCATATATAGGATGCATCTGCAACACGATGAGTCGAAGTAATCTGAACCATGGGAAATAAATTGATGAAGATCATGTAATGG
Source organism: Viscum album (assembly GCA_963277665.1). Classification (NCBI taxonomy): domain Eukaryota; kingdom Viridiplantae; phylum Streptophyta; class Magnoliopsida; order Santalales; family Viscaceae; genus Viscum; species Viscum album. The sequence goes on along the minus strand of OY728139.1, from coordinate 669,392,143 downwards.
TGAAATTATAATAAAAATATATACCATTTTACAGATAGGGGATAGCTTTTCAAGGGTATGATAATGTGGTTTTCATAATGAATGCAAAAAATTAGTCAACATTGTTAATTGAAGTTACCATCAGTGACTGTAGGTGACAACGACATTTGTGCTCCTCTTTTCATGCTTCATGTAGGTGTTAGAGGTTCAGTTCCATTAATATTTTCAAGACATGTTGATCCTGTAAAAGTGAAAATAGTGCCTATTAATGGTGAAGGAAATCAATAGAGAAAGTCTTGAATGAAAACTCACCTCATTCTGGATTTCTTCAGAGCAGGTTCAATCTTCCAGACGCCTAAATGTCCACCCGACTTTTCAATATGAAAATAAAGTGGAAGATAGATCTTCAAATGAAATAGTAGCCATCGAGATATGCTGAAGTGATTTGTGAAGAGGTTATTGGGCGACATCCACTGTATTCAATGGTGAAGTAACAATCGCAATGTCTCAAGAGGTAGAGCATGGATGATATTAAAGTAACCATGATTCGTATGAGAAGGAAATGAAAGTTGAGAAACAGAGGATAGGTATTGGATTGAAATTGAGTGGTGGTAGATGGATGAGAAGTACCTGGTCGAAGATGACGTATAAATATGAGTTGTGGGAACCCAAGAATATTACCGGAGTTTGAAGCAGGTAGTCAAGGACTTCATTGTACCGGAACCGTAGGTCGACTAGAGATGAAGCGCGAGCAGGATGACATTGAGGCTAAAACATTCTAAGGAAGAGGGAAGGGATGGATGGAGCTGGGAAGGGGGAGGGGGGAGCTGGGTAGGGGGAGAGGGCTGGGCAGGGGCAGGGGGGAGGGGAGCTGGTCAGGGGCAGGGGAGGCTTGGGCAGGGGCCAGGGGAAGGATGGAGCTGGACAGGGGGAGGGGGGAGCTGGGCAGGGGGAGGGGGCTGGGCAGGGGTAGGGGGGATGCACCTGCAATAGGATGACAGTCAAAGAAATATGAACCATGTAAAATAGTTTATGAAGGCCATCCTAGTCAAACCAGTTCCCAGGTTTGAAGCAAAGACCTAAATCAATTTTACCAAATTAATACCAACAATGGGTTAGTAGAAAATGGTTAAAATTGATTTCATAACAGAATAATAAATAAAATTAGATATGATTGCATAAAAAACTCATTGTAAAGATAAGTAACTATAGATAATGGAGAAGTAATAAGATTAAACAAAAATTGTATACGTTTTGCTTCAGAATGGGTTGTACATACGATGCCAATGATTCAAGTATTGATTCCTTCACAATATCTAGATCATCTATCAAAGCTAGCGTGAGTAATAAATAAGCATTTAATGGATGCCTAGAATTTGTATACATTCACCAAATCCTCATTATAATAAAGGAACATCATACTTTATAGAAATAAAGGATGTATGAATGAATTAAACATCATGAAAGAATATGTATTGTATACAGATATGGAAATTTCATATGAATAGTGTGAAATGAATTACTTAAGTGGAGAAGTATGACACAAATTAGATATGAATGAAAATTCACCATATACAGGATGCATCTGCAACACGTTGAGTCGAAGTAATCTGAACCATGGGAAATAAATTGATAAAGATCATGTAATGGTGAAATTATAATAAAAATATATACCATTTTACAGATAGGGGATGGTTTTTCAAGGGTATGATAATGTGGTTTTCATAATGAATGAAAAAAAATAGTCAACATTGTTAATTGAAGTTACCATCAGTGACTGTAGGTGACAACGACATTTGTGCTCCTCTTTTCATGCTTCCTGTAGGTGTTAGAAGTTCAGTTCCATTAATATTTTCAAGACATGTTGATCCTATAAAAGTGAAAATAGTGCCTATTAATGGTGAAGGAAATCAATAGAGAAAGTCTTGAATGAAAACTCACCTCATTCTGGATGTGTTCAGAGCAGGTTCAATCTTCCGGACGCATAAATGTCCATCCGAATTTTCAATATGAAAATAAAGTGGAAGATAGGTATTCAAATGAAATAGTAGCCATAGAGATATGCTGAAGTGCTTTGTGAAGAGGTTGTTGGGAGACATCCACTGCAGTCAATGGTGAAGTAACAATCGCAATGTTTCACGAGGTAGAGCATGGATGATATTAAAGTAACAATGATTCGTATGAGAAGGAAATGGAAGTTGAGAAACAGAGGATAGGGATTGGATCGAAATTGAGTGGTGGTAGATGGATGAGAATTACCTGGTCGAAGATGACGTATAAATATGAGGCGTGGGAACCAAAGAAGATTACAGGAGTTTGAAGTAGGTATTCGAGGACTTCATTGTACCGCAACCGTTGGTCGAATGGAGATGAAGCACGAGCGGGATTATAGTCAGGCTAAAACATTCTAAGGAAGAGAGAAGGGAGGGATGGAGCTGGGCAGGGGGAGGGGGGGAGTTGGGCAGGGGGAGGGGGCTGGGCAGGGGCAGGGGGAGGAGAGGAGCTGGGCAGGGGCAGGGGAGGCTGGTCAGGGGCAGGGGGAGGGATGGAGCTGGGCAGGGGGAGAGGGGGGGAGCTGGGCAGGGGGAGGGGGCTGGGCAGGGGCTGGGGGAGGGGGCTGGTCAGGGTAGGGGTGCTGGACAGAGGGGAAATAGTATACAGAAATTTATTTATCATTATTATGTTGTATAGATTTTTTAATAACCATTGTAAAAAAGGGTTATTTTATTTTTATGTTTGTTATAAGATTTCAAATAAATAAAGAAAAATGAATATCAATAACACAACTTCACTTGCAATTTCATTACCTCGTATTATCCCCATGACATGATTGCTGTAAAATCAATGTGATAAATAAACTGAGAAAAATGGAATAAAAAAATATCAAATGAATATGGTCAAAACAACTCTGAAATAGAGGACATATCCATCAGGGAGATTTGGAATAATTATAAAAAAATCATTCCAAATGATGAAAATTTCATACATGTTCTTGTTTGAGTGATTCCTGTTGGTGTAACAGGTTCAGCTGCATCAATGTTTTGAAGATACATTCTGCCTGTATAATTGAAAATACAAGAAATATGTTAGAAAATGAATGATAAACAATGGAAAAATATCAAGACTATATATTAGAAATATGAATACCTTATTGAATTATTCGAATAGGATATATTATTTTGAATGTATCGTTACATTTTGATAACCTATAAGGAATCTAAGATGCCAAATTTGATAGGTATTGATGGATAGAAGGAGAACATACCTGTTGTGGATAGGTTGCTGTATATATTGTCTGAAGAATGTATGGGTGTGGTTAGGTCGTCCTCCAAGATCTTGTCAATCATTGAAAATACTGGTTGTCACTACAGCCAGTAACAGAAGGGATTTCTGGAGGTGAACCGAAGGAAATTCCGAGGGTAATTGCAGGCGAGTTAGATGACTATGGTTTGTAGAACAAAAAGGAGGAAGAGTAGGTGGTTGCTGAGAAAGATGGAGTTAAAGCCCTAGACCGTGAAGACCGAATGGAGAAGCCTAACTGGGGGGAGAACGAATCGATAGGCGGAGGAAAACCCAGATTGGGGTTTCTGAAGGAGGTGAATCCAGATTTAGTAGTTATTGTAGGCAACGATGGAGTATGTTATCATCGATAATCCAGATGCAGAGATAGCGGATGGAGGTGAAGGATGTGAAGGCGGTCAATGGAGAAGCACAAACCCTATTTTTGTGCGACCGATGAAGGTGAAGTCGGCAGACGTCGAGGAAGTAAATTCGGGGGAGCTATGCAAATAGGAGATTGAGGAGACGGAATTCGTGGAAGAGGTGTAGGATCCAGACGTGGAGAAGATGGAGATGGAGGCGTAGAAATCTAAGGCTCCGAGGGTTGTTGCAGAGGCGGGGATAGGGGTTTAGGGGTGGGGTTTCATGGTGGAGAGCGCGGGTCGAAGAAAATTCCCGAGCGGGGGAGCGAGAATGGGATAGATTTGAGTGTATGGAGGGAGAAATTGAGAATTGAAGGTGACGTTGTAGCTTGGAATTGTGACACGTATGCAAGAAGAAATCCAATTTTAGTATAGATAATAGATATGTATTTTTTATTTTAAATGTGATGGATATTTTTAAATAGTTCCCTTTTTCTAAATTAAAACATTGAGGATATTTTTAATTAAATTATAATGTGAAATGATTTGATTTTTTAAAATAAATTATTTTTGAAAAAAAATTTGTGACATATTGTTTTAAAAGTAATTTGATGTTAATGAAATTTTTATAAATATAAATAATATATAGTGGCATTTGGGATTAGAAATATAAAGGGTGATGAATTTTTATTTATCAATTATATTTAACCTTAAATTTCATTATTGTCTATAATTTATAATTATACTTTTCAAATATGCATATTTTTTTTTAATTTCAAAGTTTTTTTACTTTTGAATTATGACATATTTGATGTAAATATAAACCTCATTTGACTTGAATAATTTATTATAACTTTTATCACCACTATATTATTTTGAAAATATATTTATTTTTTATATTTATTTTTGATATTTTTTATAGATAATAATGAGTTGAAGTTGGATTACACCACTTCAAATAAGTGATGAATATAAGGAAGATGTTGATTATTTTTTTGGAATTTTCTAAATGTAATGTTCCAAACAATGATATGTTTTTCTATCCATGCCTGAAATTTTTAAACAAGAAGTAGTTGAAAAGCATAGAGATCAAATATCATTTAATTTTTCATGGTTTTAATTTGAGTTATAGCCCTTGGATTTGGCATGGTGAAACTAGGTATAATTTTAGATCTCTTGATACTGATTCTTTTCATGATGATGAGTCTGATAAAATTGAATAAATGATCCATGATATTGAAGTAGAGGTAATTGAGAAAGAATCGAAAATTGAGCGTCTATATAGCGATGCTGAAAAATCATTATATCCAGGTTATATGGAATTTATGGTTTTATCGATGATGTTAAGATTGATTAAATTAAAGGAGAAACATGGATGGAGTGACAAGATTTTTATAGAGTTACTACAATTATTTAAATATATTCTTCCTAAAGACAATGACCTTCCAGATTCACATTATAAAGTGAAAAGAATATTATTCCTAGTAGGATTAGGGTAAAAAAAATACATGTCTACCTAAATGATTGTGTTCTATATAAGAAGGAATAAAAATTCCTTTTAGGGTGTCCTAAATGTGGGACATCATGGTATAAGTTGAAATAAAAATCACAGGCTCATTTAGTAGTTACAAAGACCCCTACCATGGAATTTTGGTATCTTCCTATAATTCCTCATTTGAAACATTTATTTTAAAATTCAAATGATGAAAAAAAGGTTAATATGGAATGTTGATGAAAGGATATGTGATGGAAAATTAAAACATCTGGTTGATTGTCCATAGTGGAAGAAAATTGATCACTGGTTTCCTATATTCAAAAATGAAGTTATAAATATTAGACTTAGACTGTTCACGGATGAAATGAATCCATATCTAAGAATTAGTAGCACACATAGTTCATGGCCAATTTTATTAGTAATTTACAAATTATCTCCTATATTTTTTATAAAGTGAAAATATTTCATGTTGATTTTAATGATCTCTGGACCAAAACAACTCGGAAATGATATTGATGTTTTATTGTCATAATTAATTGATGATTTGAAACTATTGTGAGAGGAAGGTATAAGGGTGTATGATTCTTATAAAATGGAATATTTTCAACTGAATTCAATGATTATGTTCACTATAAATGACTTCCCAGTATATGGAAATTTGTATTAATATAGTTTTAAGGTGAATAAATCTTTTCTGATTTGTGAAAAATAGGCTTCATATTATCAACTATATCATGGGATAAAAATAGTACACATATGTCATCAAAAGTTTTTGTCTATGGATCACTCTTATAGAAGATTAAAAAAGGATTTCAACGAGTCACATGAATTTAATATTTCTCCAAAAACTTTATCCACTGATCAATATTTTGAGAGGATGAAAACATTGATGTGACATTCATAAAGACACATAAATCTAGTAATGATAGAAAAATTTGGTAGAAAAAGTCAATATTTTTTGAGCTACCATATTGGATATATCATGAAGTCAAACATAACATTGATTTCATGCATGTGGAGAAGAATATTTATGATATCTTGATTGTAACATTGTTAGATATTAAATTAAATACTAAATATGGGTTGAATATAAGATTGGACTTACTCTCAATGGGAATACATTTGGCGTTGGCTCCCACTTCTGATGGAAGGAAAAAATTCCTGCCCCTAGCTTGTAATACCTTATCCAAGAAGGATAAAATTATATTTTTTTCAATGTATTCATGATATCAAAGTGACACATGGTTATTCTTCAAATGTAAAAAATTTAGTTTCTTTAAAGGATTTTAATTTGATAGGTATAGAATCTCATGATTATCACGTCATGATGCAACAGATCCTACCAGTTGCATTGCATGGAATATTTCCCATCTGTGTCAGAATTACTATCATAAAGGTGTGTTTTTTTAATTCAATTTATAATAAGGTGATTGATCTGAATTCTTTAACACTTTGGATAATGAAGTGATTTCTATACTTTTTCAATTGGAAATGTTTTTCCTCCATCTTTTTTTGATATCATGGTGAATTTAATGGTTCAATTGTTGTGAGAAATAAATATTTACATACTTGTATATATACGTTGGATGTATCCTTTTGAAAGGTATATGAATATATTGAAGGGGTATGTTAAGAATCTATATTGGCCTGAAGCATCCTTTATTGAGAAGTATATTTTTAACGAGGTTGCAGAGTTTTGTTCAAGCTATTTTTCTATATTGGAGAATATCGGTTAACCTATATCTCTCCATGAACGAATTAATTATGGGGGAAAGCGGATCCGTGAATTGAAAGTGAAATCGTTGACAGATGAATAAATAAAGAAGGTACATTTATACATCTTGAATAACATAGATGATGCATATCCATATATAAAATTTCATATTAATGTGTTGAAATAATATTATCCAAATAATAAGGATATGTATATTTTTAATTAACATAACAAAACCTTTTTTCTATAGTTTAAATAGATCGTGCTTGGTAGATCAGATGCAATGGAATCATTGAGATGGTTATTGGGTGGTCCAAGTTTAAATTTGATAACATGGTCCGATTATGACATTAATGGTTATACATTTTATACAAAAGATCAGGACAATAGAATTTCATTTCATAATAGTAGTGTATTAGTTTCCACAGTAGCCATGCATTTTTCGAGTTCCAAATATAAAAAACCAATATCTACATCAATTTCATATTATAGAGTCATTGAAAAGTTATGGGAGGTTGATTACATTGAATTTCAAGTTCTAGTGTTTAACTATAAATGGTTTATCATTAACAAAAATACCAGATAGAAAGAATTTGGAATGACACTAGTTAATCTGAATAAATTAGAATACATGGTTAGTTTGTTTATTATACAAACAAAAGAAAAACAAAATTTTGATGTTCTTGATCAATCTGATATATAGTGGTCTATTGTTTTACAATGAAAAAAACAGTATGTTGGTGATGATAAAATTGATAAAGATGCTGATTTATGTGATATCCCTACTTCTATGGAAAGATTAACAAATAATATTGATGATCTCATCGTAGACATGGTTTGTACCATATGGAACGATCATGAAGAAAAAATTTGTGGAAAATCCTTTAGTACATTCCTAATATTATAGGTAACATATGATTATTTCTAGTTTACATTTTTAAATTTCATAAGTTGTTAGATATTTTAATTTGATTTTCTTTATTAAAACAAGTATCATAACTAATAAATAAAATTGTTAGTTTATATTAGTTTAGTTTTGTTTATTTTTCCATGTTTACCCTTATTCAACTTATCTATTAATTAATTTTGTTGAAATACAATTATTTTAAATTTCATAGGTGAAATAAAATCAAAAAATATTATATAAGATTATATTATAAAAAAATATTTTTAGTGTAAAAATGATTTATCAGGTTGGATAATTTTTACTATTCACAAACCGTTTTTTGAATTTTTATTCATTCATTTATGTCATTTCATATCTCATTAATATTGTTATAATTTTAGTTAACTATAACAAATATGAATAAAATGTGTTAGGTTTAGTTTACATTACTTTTTTTATAATTGTTAATTTTTTATTTACATGTGTATGTAATAGTTGGATTTGTATATTTTTTTACTAATTGTTGTTGCTTTGATTTGTAGGATAATGAAAAATCAATCCTTTGATCCACCACTTATTTCTGGAGATGATCGTAATCATACCTCTGGGGAGGAACATACACATGCTCCTATTGATAAGCCTCCTCATCCTTCTTTACATGAGACATATACTTCCATAGGGGGGAAAGAGTTTAAGGGTTGGTAAACTAATCACCACACATTTACCAAAATAATCAGTTTCCTACAGCCAGGAACAGAGGATACCAATAGGATTTGATGATAATGATATTCCAATAGGTCCAAATTCAAAATAATTCAAGACTTTTGTATTAGTACAGGGTAAAATAAATGTTAGTATTTTGTTTGGTGATTGGTGAAGTGTTGAAAAGGTAACAATATCATTCTTGTGCGAGACCGTTTTGGAAATATCATTTGTTATTATTTTACTTATCTTGAAATGGTTATAGTAATATATGTTTTCCCCCTTATTATCAGAAAACATATGATATACCTGATACTAGAGGAGTCAGGAGGAAATGTATATCATTAGTTGCTAGAAGATGGAGGGATTTTAAATCATCCCTCACATCATATTTCATCTTGCAACTAGAAAATATCAAAATTCATGTGATATATATCCATTTATAGATGAATATAAATAGAAGAAATTTGTTGAAAGTAGATGACTAGAAGAGTTTTTTATAAGTGTAATGTTACCTTTTTAGAAGTTTTTTTATATCAATGACCATGTTAAAGATTTATTTATTCTTATTTCTTCATTTACAGTAATTGACGATATCTCATCATGAGATTCAATCTAGAAATGTATACCCTCATACGTTATCTTAGGGGGTGTATATGCTATTAGAAGAATAGATGCTATTAAAAAAACTTTAAAATCTAAGAGCTGAGTCTGTAGGGTCTGTAGAGGTCCCCCCCCCCACTAGACATGAAAAATGGAAGAGGGATCAAATGAGAAAAAAATGAAAATATCTAATGAAAGAGTCAAGGCTTGTAGCTGAGAGGATTGTAAGACTTTTACTTTATTTATTTATTTAAGTTAAAACAACTCTTTATATATTTTGATTGATTGCATATTTTTTTCAAATATTCCATACAAGATTCTCTTGAGTAGCAGAGCACATATGGGGTATTTATTACTGAGGGTAGAAATGATATTTTAGCTAAAGTGTTGGGAAATACTGAACACCTGAGTCGTGTATGAGGACACTCGATAGGTGTATCGATAAGAAAATAATTTCTATGTTCGAAAGCTTCTTCAATGATGAATTTTTATAAAAAAATAGAATATTTAGAAGTAAAATTTTAGGATATTTGTGTGACGATGGATGATAGGATCAGAGCTTCAGTACAGTCGATGTTTGCAGACATGCAAAGATAGTTTTGGCCTACTGATCTGAATCCTCCACCTTCGCCAGTAGATCCCACTCCTTTTACTTATCCTACTCATATATCTCTGCCTCCATACCCCACTCCTTATCATACCCCTACACCCCCTCCTCTAGACCCCACTCCTTCTTATCCTACCCCTACACCCCCTCCTCCATGGCTTCCTAGTTACTATGAGTTATATGTTGATGATCCCCATCATATTATTGCATATGGGATGATACACTACTGGAAAAATGGATTATTGTGATGGGTCATTTATGAAGGGGTCTCCCCACAAATGACCTGTTAGGGTAAAAAGCATTGCAAAAAATAATTTTTTGCGACGGGTTGCTGACCGTCGCAAAAAATATTCGGCATTTTTTTAAGAAACTATTTGTGACGGGCCAGCAACTCGTCGCAAATAGTCTCCCTATTTTTTACTATATTACGACGATCTATCCCAATTAGTAATTGCAACAATCTCTCACAATAAGCCCTCAAAATATAAAAAAAATAAACCCTTTTGTGACGATCTGTCGCAATAAGTCCTCAAAATATAAAAATAAAAATAGACCCTTTTGCGATGGACCGTCGCAATTAGTATTTGCGACGGTCCATCACAAATAGTGAATTAATTTAAAAAAATAGATTAAAAAATAAAATAATAATAATGATGATATAATATTAATATAAATAAAATAATGATATTAATATTAATAGAATAAAATTATTTATAAAATAATAAATATAATATTATATTATTATAAATAAAATATTAATATTAATATTCATAAAATAAAATTAATTATAAAATAATTAATTAATATAATAATAATATTATTAATATTAATGAAATAATAATATTAGTAATATAATAAAAACCTAAGTATTAACAAAAATATAAAAATATATTAGTCAATAAAATAATAAATATAATAAAAAATTAAATTAATAAAAAAAAATTGTAATTTTTTAGACAATATAAAACAAACAATATTTAAAACTGTAAATAGTTAATATTAAAAAAAATACATTCAAATGTTTCGTAATAAAATAAAAATACATCACTTATTAGGGGGAGGGTCATCTGGAGGAGCTAAAAGAGATGGTGGAGGGAACTTCATCCCTAAACTACAAGTCAGATGTCACATATACTCCATACGCTCCTCCTCCTGCTCCTACTGCCATCGATGCATCTCATCCTACATCTACTGTTGTTGATGTTGCTGCTACTGTTGTTGAAGGAACTTGTAAGAACCTGGATCTTCTTTTTAGGTATGTTTTCCTTTTTCTAGTGTTCTTAAGAAAAAATAGGAGTTTCTGGAAATTTCTTAAGTACGCACAGTGTACTTTATGAGTACACATCGTGTACTCAGTTACCACGGGTAGTTGTGTGCTGGCCATGTAGTGGTCATGAACACAGTCGTGTGTGGTGACCTAGAGGTCGCCTAATGCGGGGTATAGTAAGGGAAAGTACATGCCCTGTACTTCCAAAGTACACGTCGTGTACTTTATTTTTTTCATTAAACGTATCGGGGTCGCGTCTAATTGGAAGAAAGCTCTACTTCTCGACCTAGTTCATCCGAGAGAGACCATACAACCACGATTCTTCTATGAGCCCCAGATCGAGCACCAGTTCTCTGATTCGATAGTCGTAAATTGTGTTGGGATCACCTCGATTAGCTCTTCCTTCTTCTAGATCTTCGTTTCCTGATTCTTCCTCTTTCTCAAGTTATTATCAGTTGAATGTTTTAGATGTTTTTGTAGATATACTATGTTCTTGGGTGATTCAAGGATTGAGGTTCATGTATATCGATCTCCCAACACCGAGGTAGGTGGTTTGTGCCTTTCTGTTGAAATTCTTTTAGTTATATGTGCAAATTTGTCCAATACCCTTGAAAGGGGTATTGCATTTTTACTGTTTTATCCCTGTTGATTGCCTGCTATGCTTGTATGCTTGAGTAGAGGTTAATTGAATGCGAATAGGGTTGATTCCTATGCTTTGGAATTATTTTCCCATGCATGTTCTATTTATGACCATTTGGTCCTGCTTAGCTTGTTAGGCTTCCTTGCCTGTTTCCCATGCCTAGTGTTGTAGGATGGAGTGATTGCATTTCTGACATGATACTATGATATAGAGTGTTAGACAAGTAATTCTTGAGGTTTAATTTGACCGATACGCTTTTCTGAACTTGTTGACTTACACAGGGTCGTGAGAACCTAGTGTAGTAGACCATAGGGATAATGGACATAAGGGCTTCTCCAGAGTGACTGTTTTACTGTTACGATGCGAGACCATAGGGGGAATTGATGTAAGTGTTTCCTTATAGTGTCTATATTTCCTTGACGTGGGCAGCCTCTGGTGTTTGGGGAAAGCAAACAAACAAACCACAATACTGGAATACATATGTATTATGCATTATTTATATATAAGGGCAAGCGCCCTTCTACTAGTTGGCAGCCTCTGGCATTCGGGGAAATGCTTTTGATTCCATATGACCAACCGGGTATGGGGCACCTCTGGGCAGCTTCAGGAACTGGGACATTACAAAATGGTATCAAAGGATTTCTTTTTTTCTTGACTTACTATTTGGAGCATATAGCTAGGGATAGGAAGGAAATAGATACTTGGTAATAATTTGTTCCCGGGAGTATCTAAACCGTGTATAGGGAAAATCCAATCTACCTCGTTATTGCAATTTCTCTATTTTACAATTTTACAGTTGATTTGATTTCACCATTGGGTGATTCACATGTTTTTTGATGTTATTGTTGATGTTATTGAGGTTCTATTTCTGTTTCAACCTGATGAGATGAGTTAATTCCATCTCATGCATCATATGGGCACTTGTTAGAAATCATATGTCATGTATTCTTGTCATGCCATTTAGGGTGCATTATCGATTGCATGTTGTTGTGATAGATTGTGTGCTAGATATGCATGTTGTTGTGATAGATGCTTTGATAGAATACATGTTGTTTGATAGGGTATTGCTTTGTGTAAGGTTTTGTTTGAATGGACGCCAAACTTTGGTTCTTGAGGTGTTATGGGCCCTCATGAATCGGAATTTGGTGGATCATTTACTTTTTTTCCTTGTATATAACATGTATAAGATTCCAAGCTTTGATTCTCAAGGAGTATGGGCCCTCACAGATCAGAATTTGGAACTTTAATGTTCATTTGAGTATTTTTCTGGGTTCTAGAGTAGTTTATGAGGCTTACTATCTGAAAAAACCTAGAATACACGGTGTGTAATATTTAATACACGCCATGTGTTCTTATGTTCAGGAAGAAACTGTTTTTCTTAAGTGTACGTCGTGTACCGTATGTACACGCCATGTAGTCTCTGATCATGTCTCAAACTGTGTGGGTGGGGACATGTGGTTTAGAAATCTTCGGTAGGACATGCCATATACCGTACATACACACCGTGTTATAGAACCGTGTAACCGGCCATGTCACTAACAACACAGGTCGGTTGAGTCTCTTCTGAAACATGTTGTGTCTAACTAGAACACGTCGTGTAGTTGTAACCGTGTGACCACCCATGTAACTAACAACACGGGCAGTCGAACCTTAGTAGTACATGTCGTGTAGTGTGAGCCATGTACCTGACCGTGTCACTAACAACACGGGTTGGTGAAGCTCATCTATTACATGCTGTTTCTGGAATGAACATGTCATGTAGTCTTATTCTAGGAGAATCGTGTATCTTAGACATGTAAGAGAACTCAGGCAGTGGAAGATAAGTCAAGTACATGTCGTGTGTTTGGACAACACACCATGTGTTTGGGGTATTACACGACCAGTTGAGACAGGAGTACATGCCCATGTGAAAGGCTTAAGGGAACACGCTGTGTATCTATGTTTTAGAATACTTTAATGCTTTCCTTCTCTTGTTCCCTTATTACACTTCTAATTTTCATTCCCTATTAATATTGATCTAAGGTGTGAGCTTGACCTTACAGATTCATGCCACCGAGACGTCCTCTGGTTGTACGCTAGTTGTAAGGCAGTGATCAGACACCGGACATGGCTAATCAAGGACTACCAGCAGATCCTCCAGTAGTGCCAGTCTTGGCACCAGCCGTCATTACGGACATAGGTGTTGATGCATAGTTCCAAGAGGGATTCATGAGGTTCATGCAGACCTTCCAAAAAGTACCGTCTCCTTCCCCTTCTATGGTAGAGCTAATGCAGGTTTTTCAGCAGCAGCATCCCCCACCTTCATAGGGGAAGGATGACCCCAGGCTACAGAGTCATGGTTAGAAGCCATGCTTTCTATCTTTGAGCATTTGGAGATGCCTCCAGAGAGGAGGTTGAATCTCTCTATGTATATGCTTCAGGATTCTTCCAAGAGATGGTGGGATTTGATCTCATAGGCGGGACTCCAGTAGGTTATGTCTTGGGATGAGTTCCAGTGTGCCTTCTATTACTACTTCTATCCGGAGACTTTGAGGGATGATCGATCCCAATAGTTCATGATTCTGGAGCAGGGTACTCTTTCTATTATGGAGTATTCTTCTCTCTTCACATAGTTGTAGTGCTTCATGCCTATTCCAGTAGGTGATGAGTTATTCCTGTCAAGGAAGTTCAAGGATGGTCTTAGGCACAACATCTGATCATAGGTGAATATCTTCATGTTGACTTCCATCACTTCTATAGTCAACCAGGAACTGATCACAGAGCAAAATATGAGGGATTCTAGAGTTGTGAGCTAGGGCGGCTCGACATATAGAGTTAGTATCCCTCCTACTGACAGTAGTAAACGCCACAGGGGGTCTTCGCACAGTGATCCAAGGAGGCGATACACTTCTTCTAGTAGCCAGGTGGTGTGTTGCCAGTGTGGAAAGAGCGAGCATATGAGGATGCATTTCCTGAGGGACCCAGTTAAGTGCCAATCATGTGGAAATATGGGGCATCTTCAGTGATTCTATCAGATCTTATCACTAGCAGCTGGTGACAGGGGTTCTTCTATGACTCCACGTTTAGGAGCAGCACCACCAGTTTCTCACCAGTTTGGGAACTGAAGTTCTTTTGGCTGTTCAGGTCAAGGTGGAGGTCATGGTCATGGTCATGGTAGTCAGTCACCATGCTTTCAGCGAAAATAGGGTGGATCAGCTTAGAGTGGTCAGGCAGGATCATAGGGTCATGGTGTAGGTCATACTTTTGCAGTGGAGTAGACCCAGCAGGAGCAGGATCTCGGACCCTTTACAGTTTGATGTACCATTCTTGTTGCCTCAGTTTTATCTTTTGATCTTTTTGATACAGGGGCTTCCCATAAATTTATATATGTTGCTATTGTGGAGATCCTTGGACTCTGTATCTTTTCTTATGCTGATATCTTAACGCTAGAAACTCCGTTTCGGACTAGAATGGATAGTGTACGTTAATGCAAGGATTGCCCTCTTGAGGTTGGTGGGTGTCACTTCTTATGGGACCTCTTTGTCTTAGAGATTATGGGTTATGACTTCATTCTTAGAATGTACTAGTTAGTTCCCTTCTAGGTTGTTGTCGATTTCTATCACCGTAGGGTGAGTTTCATGTCACTGCAGGGAGGATCGTTTCTTCATAAGGGTGAATGGGATGTCCAGGAGATCAGAGCAGGACACAAGCATCATGGGTTGGGAGAAGTTACATCCCAGATTTCTATTCTATATCTGGATGACCAGGGGACTTCACAGATGGACTTTCCTCCAGTGGTGGATTGTTTTAGGAACGTCTTTGTAGAGGAATTTTTAGGTTTTCCTCCGGAGAATGATGTATACTTTTATATTGAGCTTGTTCCAGGAGCGGCACTAATGTCCATTCCACCTTATAGGATGGCTAAACCAAAGTTATAGGATCTCAAGAAGTAGCTAGAGGAGTTGAAGGCAAAGGGTTTCATCTGACCCAGTACTTCTCCTTGGGGTTCACATGTCCTATTTGTGAAAAAGGTAGAAGTTACCCTCAAACTTTGTGTGGATTATCAGAAGTTGAACCAGTTAACGGTCAATAACCAGTATCTATTGCTGAGGATTGATGATATCTTTGATCATCTTCAAGGAGCCCGAGTATTCTCAAAGAATGAATTGAGGTCTGGTTACTATCAGTTACACATTATATCATCAGATATACCTCTTACATCCTTCTGGAGCATTTATGGTCTATACGAGTATGTGGTTATGTCATTCGGTCTCATGAACGCACCTGTAGTCTTCATGGAATTGATGAACCGAGTATTCCATCCATACTTGGATTCCTTTGTGGTAGTCTCCGTGGATGATATCTTGGTGTACTCTCACACTATACATGACCATGCTACCCATCTTGAGGTCATTTTTAGTACATTGAGAGAGCATCATTTATATGCTAAGATCTTGAAATGCCACTTTTGGATGGTCCAAATTCACTTCTTGGTTCATGTTATCTCAGAGACAGGATTATCAGTAGACCCAGAGAAAGTGAGATCAGTAGTTTCCTAGGAGCATTTTAAGAACTTCTTTGAGGTATGTAGTTTTTTAGGGATAGTCAGATATTACAGATGCTTCATATAGGAATTTTCATGTTTAGCAGCACCACTGACGGGGTCTGACTAAGAAGGGTGCAAAGTTCTTATGGTCAGATTCATGTGAGTCATCCTTTCCGGAGCTGAAAGGAAGGTTGACGTTAGCACCGATACTAGTATTTATAGAGCCGGGAAACAGCTATATTATGTACTATGATGGTTTAGGTATCGATCTGGGAGCAGTGCTTATGCAGGGAGGAGTCGTTGTGTACGGTTCTCGGCAGTTGAGGCCACATGAGAGGAACTACCTGACGCATGATCTTGAGTTGGCTATTGTTGTCCATGATTTACGTTGTTGGAGACATTATCTTCTGGGAGAGAATTTTGTTGTTTTCACCTACCAAAAAAGTTTCAAGTACATCTCCACGCAGCGTGATCTGAATTTGAGATAATGAAGGTGGTTGAGTACCTTCATTCCTTTGACTTTGAACTTCCCTATACACCTGGGAAAGGCAACGCAGTGGCTGATGTGTTGAGTAGGAGGACTCAGATACAAGCAATTTAGGAGGACAACAGTGAGTGGAATCTTATGACTCTATTCTCTGAGATGCATTTGGAGGTGCATGATAGACAGAGGTAGACATTCCTTTCTTATGTAGTTGTTACCTCTACTCTTCTTGATCGAGTGCGAGTGAGGAAGATATCAGATTCATAATTCCTAGTCCTATGGGAAAGCATGTCAGGAGAGGACCCTATTCTTGGATAAACCATAGGTGAGGATGAGGTCTTGCATTTTCATGGGCGCGTATGGGTGTCAGTAGACATACGCAAGGAGATGATGTGGGACTTTCATTCCTCTGTTTGGGCAGTTCATCTCGGGGTCACCAAGATGTATTGTGATCTACACCGTCAGTATTGGTGGCTAGGTATGAAGAGATATGTTGTTGGTTATGTCCTGAGGTGTTCCACCTGTCGGTCGGTGAAGGCAGAGCATCAATGACCGGCAGGGCTTTTGCAGTTGTTACCCATTCCTGAGTGGAATTGGAATGATGTCGCGATGGATTTCGTGACAGGTTTGTCGAGGTCACCTCGAGGGAATAATGTAGTTTTGGTTTTCATTGATAGAATCATGAAGGTTTGTCACTTATTGCTGGTCAAGGAGACCTTCAGTGTTGATGATTTGGGACGGTTGTACATCTGAGAGATTGTACATTTTCAAGGGGTTCCACACTCCATTATCTTATATAGGGACACCTATTTTACTTCTCGGGTCTGGCAGGGACTTTATAAGGCTTTGAGTATACAAGTGCTTTTGAGTACATCTTAACATCCCCAGATAGATGGCCAGTCTGAGCGTACTATTTAGGTGCTTGAGGACATGCTTCAAGCATGTATCTTGGATTTTTGAGGTTCTTGGGAGAAGCACATACCTCTTGTGGAGTTTTCCTATAATAATAGTCTTCAAGAAACTATTCATATGGCACCTTATGAGGCCTTTTATGGTAGCCCATGCCGATCACCCTTATGTTGGATGGAGGTAGGAGAGATAGTTATGCTGGGACCTTGTCTTGTCCAGGAGACCACAGAGTAGATAGAGTTGATTCAGAAGAGGATGACTATTACACAGTCTCGACAGAATTATTATGTTGATCAGTGGAGATGACCTCTGGAGTTCGAGGTCGGAGATCAGGTTTTCCTATGTGTCACACCGAGGTTGGGACACAAGAGGATTAGGAGACAGGGTAAGCTTTCATTGAGGTACGTCGGGCCCTTTGAGGTGTTAGAGAGAGTTGGGATGGTTGCCTATCGGTTGCAGTTACCTCATAGGTACTGGGATATGTATGACATTTTCCACATTTCTCAACTTCGACATTACTTCTCAGACCCTTCTCATGCTTTCCAACCCAAGGAAGTAGAGTTGGAGGTGGATGCATCGTTCAAGGAGCATCCTATTCAGATTTTTGATTGTATTATGAAGGTTCTCCATGGTTGGTATGTTCCTCTGGTACGAGTGTTATGGTAGAACAGGAGAGTACAAGATGAGAGGTGGGAGAGGGAGGCTGATGTACGATCACAGTGGCCATATTTGTTCAAGGATTCTTCTTCGACGCCGCCTTATGAAGGAAATTCAGGGATGAATTTATTTAAGGGGGGAAGTTTGTAAGAACTCATATCCTCTTTTCAGGTATGTTTTCCTTTTTCTGGTGTTTTTGAGGAAAATAGGAGTTTCTAGAAATTTCATAAGTACACGTCGTGTACTTTATGAGTATATTCCATGTACTCGGTTACCACGGGTAGTCGTGTGTTGGTCGTGTAGCAGTCGTGCACACGGCCATGTGTGGTGACCTAGAGGCCACCTAATACGGGGGCCGGTAAGGTAAAGTACACACTGTTTACTTCCAAATTACACACCATGTACTTTCTTTCTTTTTTATTAAACATATCGGGGTCGCATCTAATTGGCAGAAAGCCCTCCTTCTCGACCTAGTTCATCCAGGAGAGACCATACAACTACGATTCTTCTCTGAGCCCCAGATCGAGCACCAGTTATCTGATTTAACCATCGTCGATTGCATTGGGATCACCTCAGTAATATCTTCCTTCTTCTAGATCTTCGTTTCCTGATTCTTCCTCTTTCTCAAGTTATCCTTAGTTGAAAGTTTTAGATATTTTTATAGATCTACGGTGTTCTTGGGCGATTCAGGGCTTGAGGTTCATGTATATCAATCTCCCAACACTGAGGTAGGTGGTTTGTGCCTTTTTATTGAAATAATTTGAGTTATATGTGCAAATATTTCCAATACTCTTGAATGGCGTATTGATTGTTTGCTATTTTAGCCCTATTGATTGTCTGTTATGCTTGTATGCTTGAGTAGAGGTTAATTGAATGTGAATAGGGTTGATTGCTATGATTTGTAAGTGTTTTCCCAAGCATGTTCTGTTTATGACCGTTTGGTCTTGTTTAGCCTATTGGGCTGCCTTGCCTATTTCCCATGCCTAGTGTTGTAGGATGGAGTGATTGTATTTATAACATGATTCTATGTTGTAGACTATTATCCAAGTAGTTCTTGAGGTTTAATTTGGCCGATATGCTTTTCTTAACTTGTTGACTTACACAGGGCCGTGAGAACCTGGTGTAGTAGACCATAGGGATAATGGACATAAGGGATTCTCCAGAGTGTCTGTTTTACTGTTACAATGTGATACCATAGGGGGAATTGACGTAAGTGATTCCTCAAAGTGTTTGTAGTTCCTCAATGTGGTACAGAGGTGGAATGTGATGTAAGTGCTTCCCCAAAGTGCCTTTAGTTACCAATATGAGACTATAGGAGGAATTGAGGGTGAGTGCTTCCTCAGAGAGTCTATGCTTAATCTGAACCAGATGGGTTAGACTGTGTGTACTTCCCAGAGGGTTTCTTGTACTTGTTTGGTTGAACCAGAGGGGTTAGGCTATGAGTACTTCCCAGAGGGTTACCTTTTGTGTCTAGCTACTTGCTTGTATTGTTTGGTTGAACTAGAGGGGTTAGTCTGAGAGTAATTCCTAGAGGTTTACCTTCTTTGATTAGTTGTTTCTTGATTTGTGGAATTGATTCCTTGAACTTTAGGAATTGTTACTTCTGAGTACTTCCTTGTTTACTGCTTCCTTTTATTTATTACCTGCTATATACTCACCTACTACTAGGCACAGATCTTTTTGGTGGTTTCCTACTGGGATTTAGTCTCACACCCTGTTTGGGTCATGCTTTTGGGCCCAAACATATTATATTGTTGCAGGTATAGATAAGTTCAAGCACCCTTCTACTTCAGGTACTTGACTGTTTTGGAGCTATAGAGCATGGGATCAAGCTGAGGCTTGTGATACTGAGGAGTTGTTATCTATTTTATTTTTCACTTTGGTTTAGTACTATTGTATTCCAGCATTTTGGTTTGTTTGGATGATTTCCTAGACATATGTATCATGCATCATTTATATATGTGCTCCAGTTGTTTCTTTATCTGTCTTCCACTATTACTGTTGTATGCTATTATTACTGCTTCTGCTATTTCCATTTGTTTTACTTCTACTATGTTACTCTACCAATGAGGGCATAGTTTCCCCACTATCACACCTGATTCCCTCACTGCTAGTCAGCAGCCTCTGGCGTTCGGGGAAATGCGCTTGAGGCTATGTGACCAACTGGGTATGAGGTGCCTCTAGGTGGCTTCTAGAACACAGATGTTATAGAAATATTCCTACTACTTGTGCTACTACTGATACATCTCCTCTTGCTGCCTACACATAATCTCTATAAGCTCAGTCTGAGCTTACAGCCGCTCCTGATACTGTGCATGAGATGATGATCACTCTCCACGAACTCCACTCAAGTTGGACACTGATATCGCAGAGGTTCCATAAAAAAACCCTAAGGTCACTTGAGAGCTGATACCAACAACTCGGTCTTTCTAGAATCCATACTAGGTCACCTACATCCATGTTGCCTCATCAAATCGGGGGGCGCTAGTATGACCATCAGTCTCAGACTGACTCTTAACATCTGTCTGAGACGCCGCGGCCTTATATGACTCCTTTAATTTCAATTTAAAATTAAAATAGTTAAAATATTATTTGTAGTTAAATTTAATACTAAAAAAACTTATACTGGCCACAATCTAACGCTAGCGAGCACCTCTAATCTCTCCAGTGGATGGATCACTGTACATACTCCTATAAACGTCGTACTCCGTAATATTAGGCTATGTGAATGCCTATATGAATATAAAATAAATTGTTTACATTTAAAGTTATATAAAATATTTAAAAAATGTACTTACCATATGCTCCCTATGCGTACTGAACGTACAACTGCCAACTCGATGTGTCACCTCATGTCTCCCCCAATTTTGTTGACCTACTGATGATCTACTCTGAAATAACTTACTCAAACAATGTGTACATAATCCATCTAAAACCTGGGATGAAATATAATTAGGTTGGTGGACACAACATGTCTCATGAAACTCCTACACTCTTGCTTTATCAATTACTTTTCTTTTTAAATTGTTCAAAAGATGATAGTAACGCATACATATATCTCCCTACCATGACTTACAAATAGGCTCACGCATGCTCTCCTCAATGGGATACCATAAACCCTACAAATAATTTATTATATCAAGTTATTAATTAAATTAATTTTAAAATAAATATTATTTATTTACATAACAGCCAATGCTCAAACATGAGCTACTGAACATCGATGGGAATCTGATCCCATGACACCCATGCATCAGAAAAATAATTATGCAATATAGTGCTCCCCTGTCCAACCACTATATGTGTAAAGATGTGAAAAAAAGAATAATTAATCAAAAAATTAGAATATAAATAAATTAATGAAAACTATCTAAAATTCACATGTAAACATACCTCTACGTGCGTGGATCAAACCCAAGATGTGGACATTGCTCAGGTATAGGGTTGGGAATCATCAGTTGGGCAATACCACACCCCCTCCGGGTGACCCCTAAACTACCAACAGTCTAAGGGTCGGCTGATCCAACCTCTTTCTCATCCAAAGGTAGATTTCCTTCCTGTAACATACGAAACAGATCGCCATCCATCTGAAACACAAAATCATTGTTGTTAAAAAACAATTGAAAATAACTATTATATATAGATATATATTATATATTATTATAACCAGCATTTAACTGTTTCAATGTTCAACTTCATCCTCATATTCATATTTGTTGATGTCAATGTCGTCATCTTCCACCTCAACATCATCAATTTCCATATTGGTTTTAGTTTCATCATCTCTTGTCATTTCAAATTCAGTTTTAACATAATTAAAATCATTTTCACCATCGACCCTTAATTATAGGGTGTCATCAATGATATTAATGTCTCTTCATGTAAAAGATGGGTTAGAAGTAGTTTCTTTAAAAATTTCAATTTATTGTACTTCAGCGAAACCACATTCACTTTCAATAAATTTATTCTCTCAAGATTTAATTTTTTTTATGCTCTACCAATCACCCAACTCCCTTGAAGTAGCACAGTAATTTTCATAATAAATCTGAGGTTCCTGGTGAGCCAATAAAAATGGTTCATTTACTACAAGAAGACTTTTATATTTAATATTAATGATTCTATGGATCAGATGACCATGTAATCCTCTTTTAGTATCCAACCACTGACATTTAAACATCGTTACATAATGTTTTCCCAGATAACACACTTCAATGATCTCTTCCAAAATTCCATAAAAGTTAACTTTAGCTTCTCTATGATGAGATCCTATGGGTATGAGCGGGAAATATCTCAATTGTTTTACAGGAACAAATCCAGACTTCCCTGTTTGAGCTTCTTTATACCTTAATTGTCCACATGTAGGAAAACTATCCAATAACCATTTTCACCATAATATAATAAGCAGTCATTTTAACATGCATGAATCTTCTGATAACCAAGACCCAGATTACGAACCAGCCTCTTGCTCTCATAGAAATTTGAAGGCAAAATATTTCTTTCAGGTAGTAGTGTTTTTAACAAAGAGAATATCTAATCAAAACAACTATTCGACATTCCATTATCTTATTTAATGGCCATAAATTTAGCAACTACTTTAAACTTTCTTATCTTGTAAACAGGATATAAGGCATCCTCAGTGGACCTCAACAACTTATATAAATGAGATGGTTCTAACTCAAGAGTTAAATAAATATCATCTTGAGTTTCAGTTTTTTGAATAGATGGACCTACCACATCATGTACTAAATTTTGAAACTGTACTAGATCTGGAACCAAATTATTAATATCTTCTCTGGACCTACGTTTATCATGTTGATACCAAAAAATATAATCTGGTTGAAAACCAAAATGCAATAAATGACTTCCAATGTTTTCAAATGTTTTATACGTCCCCATAGCACATTTTTTATAAGTACATTTAATTTTCCCTTCTGAAACAAATTTTGGTTTCGATGATGCAAATGATAATAAAGATTGAACACCCTCAATATATACAGGATTTAAACCAGAACTATTTGGATTCATACACAGAGTTATCTAAGTATGATCATTTAATAATGACTGTTTTCAACTTCCTCATTCCATATTTTTCTAAAAAATATGAAGTAATTAGTTATTTTGTAAAATTATATATAAGATAAACACTATCCAAAAAAGAGAAGACAATTAAATCGTCTTTTATACTAATTTATAATATTTTTTATTATTTTATAGTTACTTATACTATTTTTTAAGCTTTTATACTAATCTACACTCATTTATAAAAATTTATACTAATTACCACCAATTATTATTAATTTTAGGTATTTTTTACTAATTATTATTAATTTTTGATAGCATAATTTCCAACGGATTGGCGGCAGCTCTTTTGCCTGACGACTCATCCCCTTGCAACTTTCTGCGACTAAAATTACTATAAAAAGTCTGCTTCGACATACGATATCCATTTTCATATGCACGAGGATGGAGAGCAGAGAGGCCTCGTCGTGCCGCCATTCATGCTCTCATGCATACAAAAATGAATATTCGTACATCGGAGAAAACTATTCATAGTGATTTCAGTCGTAAAAAGTTACAAGGGGATGAGTCTTTGGGAAAAACAGTCTCTTTTGTCCGACAGCTCAACTCCTTTCAACTTTCTCTAACTTAAATCGCTATGAAAAATCTTCTTCGATGTATGCCCGAGCAGATTTTTCATATTGATTTTAGTGGAAGAAAGTTGCAAGGAGCTGAGGTGTCGATCAAAAGGAATATCATCAATCCATTGGAAATTATGCCAGTTGATCAATGTACTCAAATTTATTATGATATATTCCTATTTATTCCTATTTATTCCCATTTATCTCTATTTATTCCTATTTATTCCTATTTATTCCTATTTATTCTTATTTATTCCTATTTATTCATATTTATTCCTAATTATTCCTATTTATTGCTAATTATTGCTAATTATTGCTAATTATTGCTAATTATTACAAATTATTAAAAAATTTACTATTTATTACTATTTATTACTAATTATTACTAATTATTACTAATTTATTACTAATTTATTACTATTTATTCCTATTTATTAATATTTATTACTATTTATTCCTATTTATTCCTATTTATTGCTATTTATTGCTATTTATTACTATTTATTACTATTTATTGCTATTTATTATAAATTATTGTTAATTATTGCTAATTATTACTAATTATTACAAATTATTACGAATTATTACCAATTATTACTATTTATCACTATTTTTAACTATTTATTACTAATTATTACTAATTTATTACTATTTGTTACTATTTATTACAATTTATTACTATTTATTTATATTTATTTATATTTATTCCTATTTATTCCTATTTATTCCTATTTATTAGTATTTATTGCTATTTATTTCTATTTATTACCATTTATTGCTAATTATTACTAGCTTTTGTTAATTATTCCTATTTATACTATTTATACTATTTATACTATTTATTACTATTTATTACTATTTATTACTATTTATTACTATTTATTACTAGTTATTACTATTTGTTACCATTTATTCCTAGTTATTCCTATTTATTCCCCGTTATTCCTATTTATTCCTATTTATTCCTATTTATTTACTAATTATTACTAATTATTACTAATTATTACTATTTTTTACTAATTATTACAATTTATTTCTAATTTATTACAAATGTATTCCTATTTATTCCTATTTATTCCTATTTATTCCTATTTATTCCTATTTATTCCTATTTATTTCTATTTATTTCTATTTATTGCTAATTATTGCTAATTATTGTTAATTATTGCTAATTATTGCTAATTATTTCTAATTATTGCTAATTATTTCTAATTATTCCTATTTATTGCTATTTATTGAAATTTATTACTATTTATTCATAGTTATTCCTATTTATTCCTATTTATTCCTATTTATTCCTATTTATTCCTATTTATTCCTATTTATTAATAATTATTACTAATTATTACTAATTATTACTAATTATTACAATTTATTATAATTTATAACTAATTTATTCCTATTTATTCCTATTTAATCCTAATTATTCTTAATTATTGTTAATTTTTGCTAATTTTTGCTAATTTTTGCTAATTTTTGTTATTTATTAAAATTTATTATTATTTATTACTAATTATTACTAATTATTACAAATTATTACAAATTTATTACTATTTATTAATATTTATTACTATTTATTACTATTTATTCCTATTTATTTCTATTTATTCCTATTTATTGCTAATTATTTCTAATTATTGCTAATTATTGCTAATTATTACTAAATATTACTATTTATTACTAATTATTACTATTTATTACTATTTATTACTATTTATTACTATTTAATACTATTTTTTCCTATTTATTCATATTTATTACTATTTATTACTATTTATTTCTATTTATTCCTATTTATTACTAATAATTACTAATTATTCATATTTATTACTATTTATTTCTATTTATTACTAATTATTACTAATTATTACTAATTATTACTAATTATTACAATTTATTACAATTTATTGCAATTTATTACGAATTATTAATAATTATTAAAATTTATTTCTAATTATTACTAATTATTAGAATTTAATACTAATTATTAAAATTTATTACTAATTATTACAATTTATTTCTAATTATTAAAATTTATTGGTAATTGTTACTAATTATTACTAATTATTACTAATTAATACAATTTATTACAATTTATTACAATTTATTAGTGATTATTACAATTTATTGCAATTTATTAGTAATTATTACTATTTATTACAATTTATTAGTAATTATTACAATTTATTACAATTTATTACAATTTATTAGTAATTATTATAATTTAATACTAATTATTACAATTTATTTCTAATTATTAAAATTTATTACTAATTATTACTAATTATTACTAATTATTACTAATTATTACTATTTATTTCTATTTATTTCTATTTATTACTATTTATTACTATTTATTACTATTTATTACTAATTATTACAATTTATTGCTAATTAACAATTAGATATAACTATTAATAAAAATAAATATTAAAAAACAGATATATAATTCTAATTTAATTAATTTATATCTAATTAAAAAAATTATAAATAACTTAAAATAAAATAAATTGATTAAACAATAAAAAAAATAGATAAATACTTAAAACTGAAGCTTTTTTAGTATTAAAGTCGCAAATAATGTTCTGATTTGAAAATTTAAACTATGAAAAATTTTAGAAGAAAATTTTTCTGTAGTGATAGAGAGAGAAGTTGAGTAAAGAGTGAAATGAGAGGAAAACAGATGAGGGTATATATAGGTTAAATTATTTGTGACGGGGGTATTTGCGACGGGTCTCGTCGCAAATACCACCTGCCAACAAAGTATTTGCAACGGGGCAAGTGACCCGTCGCAAATACTTAATACAGCTGCCGGCTATTTGTGACGGGAATAGGGACCCGTCGCAAATAGCCTTACCTGCGGTTTGGCGCATATTGGGCGCCAAACCTTTTGTGATGGGCGATAAGACCCCATTGCAAATAACCATTATTTGTGATAGGGGTAACAGCCCATCGTAAATAACCCCTTTCGACAGGTTATTTGCGACGGGCCCTTGACCCGTCGAAAAATATCTATTTTTCCTGTAGTGATATTTTATATCGACAATACCATTCATCATCATGAAATAGAGATGGAGAATTAGAGGATCGCTATACAGGATATTATAGATAGATTAGAAAAAATGTCATGTTTTACAGATGAGGTGAATATAGTTGGACAAAGTATCGGTTATTTTTTAGTTTGTCCATCTAGACTACTTTGACATATTAGCATAGAGGTATGTATATATTTTATCTTTTATTTCATATTGATATTAAATTTTTTTTCTTCTAATTTTAAGTTTTAAATATTTATCTAATTTTTTACAGGAGTACTTTAATGGTAATGAATTACTATATAGACAGCAAAAAATACAAAGTTTTATAACTTCAAATATAGATTCTACTAGTCTTGATAGATTGTCAGCATATTCAAATTTGTTATTTGATGTATATGTGATTCCAATTGATGCTTCTATTTGTGGGTGTGCAATAACTGTGGGGATTTTGAGAAATGATATCATGGATCTTGTAGCTGGAGATCAGTTGGGCATTAACACTATGCAAATTTTTTCCACGTAAGTCAATTAACATTTTTTTATTCTTTTAATTTATTAAAAATTTGTAATTATGTTTGTTTTGTATTAGGTATCTATATAAATTTTGTATAGAGAATGAGAGACAGATGTATATGGATTTATAGACCCATAGTTTATTTCTCCTATATCTTTGACAATGACCGACGCAGAAAGAATATTTTATATCGCTAAAAGATTTCAAAACAATGTCATTATTCAGCGCTCAATGTTTCCATGTCTTTAATATTATGAAACATATTTTATCACAAAGTGTTATATATCTATTAACATGTAACAACTCACATTAAATTCTCTTATATATTAGTGGTCATTGGATGTTGGGTGTTTTTTTTTTCAAAGAGAGAGGACATTGTGCTAGTTATGCTCTATCCATGGTGAAGTGAGAGAAAATTTTAAGAATTTATTGAACACATAAGTTTGATTATTTTAATACTTATTTATATTATAGTGAATAAAATTTATTTTATTCATATTGTTTTCAAATAGGGTATGGAATTTATTTAGATAGACAACAAGAAAGAAGAGCGCCAAGATCAAATTTGTACAAGCTAAGGTGAATTTTCATTTACAATTACTAAATTTTGGATATATTACTTAAAAATGTTATTTTAAATTAAAATCTCTTTGAAATAGAATTTTCATAAATAATATGGTTTAAAAGAATGTGGATATTATTTTTTAAGGTTTATGTATGGAATAATTTCTACTAGGATGGTTACAAAGTTCCATAAGGTTAGATTTCTTTATAAATTTTTCCTTAATATTTATTTTATTTTATTGAAAATACAATTTAAATTCTTTATTTATTATTTTGTAGCATTTTTATAACACATGACCATATAGTTCATATGAGTTTATACATTTACAAATTGAATGTTTGGATTATTTTACAGGTTTGATTGATTTTTATTTTATTTGAAAAATATATTGTAAATTTGAATGTTTAACTGTAAGTGTCTTGCTGGATGTTCTGCTACCTTTTCTACTGCCTTTTCTGTTATTCTTTTGCTTTTTTCTACTACTGTAGAGGATGAATCAATTTTTTATTTTAAAAAAATAGTTTTTCACATTGGTTATCCTATAACCTACATGAAAACCCCCAAAATAGATTAATTTACAATGTCGGTTTTAATTAACCGATGTTAAAAAGTTATTTACAACACCACCTCCAATAACGTCGCCTAATAACTGCCATGAAAAAGAAAATAAACCAACATAAAAAATTGTTTATGCACTAGTGTTAGTGAGTGATTTCTGGATGAAGATTGTATATATATTTTTTTTTGAAATGAAATTCGATTAATATGACACAACGAGAAGATGTTTTTTTAGAAAATATTTTTAAAAGACGTAATCGATCTAACTATATATATTCAATTAGTTATTAATCATTATAATTTAAATTAACATCCACCTACTTATGATTCCTTAATTTTTTAACACTCAAACCCTATGAGAATTAACTTTATCACAAAGATGAAAAGAGTTAAACCCTGGGGTATATTTAGAACATACAATCACAGCACCCTGTTTTGATTTTCATTATAAGGATAGCTTATGTTCAGTGGTAAATTGGGGAATAAATACATTCTATAAATAAGTATGAATTGATTTTAGGTATTATATGTGAACTCTACAAATTTATCTCGTGTGGTTTTGTTTAACCGATTAAGGTTGCGCTCTCACAATTTACACAAATCTTGACTTCACGTGTTTCTGTGTTAATTGTTCAATTGCTCCCATAGTTTCTTATAATTTAAAAACTCAATTCATGGATCATATTATGTGAATTAGAGTATCTCATTTATTCAAAATAAATAAATTAAGAAGGTAAGTGGTAGATATATTACTATGAAATCTACTCTTTCATTAGCAGTGTAGTCATCGTAGAAACGTATTACATGTGAAAAGGTTTAAAAAGATTATAACCCAATATCGTTTCTACTCTTGATTTCCAGACTAAATAGGATGATCAAAGAAGAATATAATTGAACAAAACAGAAGAAAATATAATAAATAAAAGAGGAACTAAGAAGTTTATTACACAAACACAAATATTACAACATGAGAAGGAGAGGAAGGCTTCGATGAAGGGATCCTTGCTTCAAGAGCTACCCCTATGAGTATAGAAAGTTCCAGAACCTCCAAGGTGATGATAGGACTCCTATAGAACTTTAAAATGGCAGCACTTCACTCCTTGGTTGAACTTTCAAATGGGGTTCCCAAGGTGCCAATTTATAGCCAAAATGGGAAGTGGTTTTGGGCACCCAGATTTCGAGATACCAATTGTATCTTGATTTTGGGTTGGTAAATGGAATTATCTTGACTTAAAAAAAATAAAAAAGGTGTTTTATAGCATCTTTAATATCACCATGTCAAATTTTGAGGCCATTGGACATCTGGGATGAGAGATTTATCCAAAATACTGAACCAAAATTTTGACTTCATGAAGATTCGGTTCTCGTGATAGATCAGTTCGGTTGGCCAACAGATGCATGAATTTGGAGTGGGTTTATTGAGATAAGTTGTATCCCACTGAGTGATGGATTAGATAAAAAAAATCATCCCATTTTAATGCAAGTATTTCTTAGGAAATGTAAAATATTGTACTTATGTCATTGGGTTTTCATGCAAATTGGCCCATTTTCCTTCTACATCATCTCCATCCTTCCAAATATCCTCCTCCTACAATGATATCACCAAAAAATAATAATTGACCTTTTTAACAGTGATAAAATTTGAATAATTAAATCAAATTGGAAGTTAAATTTGTTGTTATATTTGTAATTTTCAATACAAAACCAGTTTAAAATAGTGATGTAAGGGTGAAATAATGCAGTGAATCTTGGTGTGATCACACCCCCACACTTACCCTTTTGCACTCCTAGGCAAAACCTCATATCATGTATTTCAAAAAAAAATGTTACAAGATATTCATGTTCATATTACTCAATCCACAATTTCAATATAGGAAAAGTAATAATTCCATCAAGATTCAATATCAATAAATTTGAAAGTCATTGTCTCATAAATTGAATCAAAATAAAATCCAGTGAGATTAATGGCACTAATCATAGAGAAAAAAAATTTGGGTCTATCATTCCATTAATTCCCCACATGTGTGTGTTCCAGCCATTTCAAGATCATATCTACACCCTTTATTCAGTATATTTTGGTCAAGTAAAACAATTATTCTTACCTGGTTTAATTCACTAAATTTGTACTACATTCCTTTGCAATCAAATTTCAAGACCTACTCACTTAAGCATTCCCAAAAGTCAAACTATAAGCTCCTGACCTAGATATCTCCATGTTTTGTACATTTCATCACTCCCCTTATTTATTATTTTTGTTTTTTTTTTCAAAATTTTCAATTTGAACAAATCTCACACTCATCATTCAACCCTTGTTCGATCTCCTAATTACACTAATTGTAATAGTTATAATAAGATCAAAGGTCGAAGAAGAGTGGGTTTTGACCTGACCAAGACAAAACCCATGTTTTTGTGTTTTTATTTTGATTTTTTTGAGGTCGTACAATAGTTAGATAATAGGTACACACACATAGGTCAATTTGGTATAATAATGAAATTTATTTGAAGAGAGACGAACGTATGGACCAACCATTGACATAAGATGAATTATTTTTTACCTAACATGGCTATACCTTCAATTGAGTAGGAAAATTTTCACAATTCATGGTTACATGAAAATTTTTGTGGAGAAATAAATGTAATAATTTACCATGAAAAAATATCACAAAGAATGGTGTCAAAATATAAATGATTTTATAATGACACAACCAATCATACCATTGATGAATTTTATTTTTACAAAAATCAACCCTTGGTGATGAAATTGTGACCATGCTTTTCATGCTACCAATTAATTTTGAAAATATGAATTTTCTAAATTTCCACATGTAAATGATCATGTTATGTGATATGTTTTTTTTATTACTAATTTTTTTGTTTTGTTTTGTTTTTTTACATTTTAACCAAAAACTTAACAAAAAAACACACAAAACACACAAATGAAAATCCTAAATAACTAAACCAAAATGTTCTCCCCTCCCCCACACTTAAAATATTTCATTGTACTTAATGTGAACTTATGAGATGATATGTGCATATGACATGTAGAATTTTAAATAGGATAAATAATATAAAAGTGAAAGGGTTAGGAACAACCTGATATTCTCAATTGATGATGGGGCCATGTAGTGTGATGAAATCAACTGCATGGGTGGGAAGTCCTTTAATATATTTCTTCAAATGTTTCCTATTGACTATAAAGCTCATTCTGGTGTCCTCTTGTGTGATCTCCACTACATCATAAGGAAATACCTTAGAAACAACATAAGGACCTAACTATTTGGAATGCAACTTACCAGGCATCAGCTTCAGTCATGAACTGTAGAGTATAAATTTCTCTCCAAAATGAAACTCCCTTTGTTGGGTTATTCTATCATGATATGATTTTGATATTTCTTTATAGAGCCTTGAGTTCTCATGTGATGATAATTTAATCTCCTTAAGATCTTGAATTTACAACTTCCTTTGAATTCCAACTTGGGCCAAATCCATGTTGTATTTCTTTATAACCCAATAAGCCCGATGATCGACTTCCATTGGGAGATTACATGCTTTCCCAAAAACTATCTAAAATGGTGACATACTAATGGGTGTCTTGTATGATGTCCTATAATCCCAAAGCGCATCATCCTATATCTTGCTCTAATCCTTCCTATTTGACTGCATGGTTTTCTCTAAAATTTGTTTCAACTCTCGATTTGAAACCCTAGCCTGACCATTTGTATGAGGGTGGTATGATGTTGATGTTTTGTGTGTCACCCCATTTTGTAATTTCCTATAATTCCATGTAATTTTTTATTAAATTATATGGGATTATTTCGAGACCAGACACTCAGAAGACACTTGATTCTGAGGCTCGGTGATCCTGGAATAAATGTTTGAACTTATTTTAAGCTAATTAAAATGGCGTGCATGCACAATTTTGGAAACTTCTAAATGGGTGACTGAATTAAAAATCTCAGGGCATCGTTGCATCTAGAATGATGACATTACCTAATAAAGGGCCTAACCTCAACCAACACAGGTTGAGGGAAAAGTTTAATTTTTTGAAATTTTATGAAAAAATAATATAAACTTAAAAAATTTATTTTATTAGAAATTGTTTAGTTGTAGCGAAGAGTCGACCACTTCATTACATAAATGAAGACACATAATGACGCTACAACACAAAGTAATAGAAATATTGTTTCATAAATGAAACAGTGTAATGACGGTGACTCAGCATAATAGGAACGCTACAATGAATTTCTCCATTTAATGGGATAACAGGAATTGGAGATCATATCTAGATCTAGAAAATCACTCAGAATCTCTGGAGGATCACCATTGATGAACAATGAATGATGATCCCCAATAACGTTGAGCACTCCCCCTCCTCTTCGAGATATCTCACTGAAAATAAAGGATCGAGGACTTTCACAGATAGATCACTTTCAGCGATTAATCCTTCCTCTGATTGAACATGTTCTCTAGGTAGGGGTTTATTCTTTGTGAATTTATTTCTCATTCCTTCTTTCTAAAACAAAAATTTCAGATCAAACCACCAATATTTTTATCCACAGGTTATTTGTTCTTATGGGAAGAGTATGATTTTGGGATAAATATCAGGAAAATAAATCCATGTTGAATCAGTGTTTTGATTTAAATCTTCATTTAACCTCCCATAAATTTCTTATATGGACAGAACAAGGCCAACATGAACAAGGCTCAATCTATCCACCATGGGTGTTCATGTGAGACTCCTCCACCCCCATTCTTTGTTCCTTTGATCTCCATCACTGCAACAACTCAATGATCATAACATGGTGATGGATCGCAACGGCAATAAATGAATACCGCAGTAGGAGGCCGTGACGACATGGGGTCTCCCTCTCAAAGGGTCAGTAGAGGAGATGGAATGCATCAATGGCCATATGCGGGAGGCAGTGTGCACTAGTGGTGCACCGCAGTAGAGAAGGCAGCGGCCATCAGGTCGTGGCAGTGCGGGAGGGCGACGTGCTGGCAGCGTGCTGCGGTGGAGGAGAACCATGCGAAAACCACCATGAGGCGATGGCGAGGCTTCAGTGGATGTGGAACTGAGTTGCGTCTCACGGTAGGAGGGCCCTGCAGTGAAACCTTTGTGTTGATCAGGGGCAGACACGGTGACCGCCACCATGTCCGAGTGAGACGGGCTGGCCTGATCACAGTGGGCTGGGCCACCCCAGCGGGTCGAACCCATGGCCAGCGGGTCGTACCTGCGGCCCAGTCAGTTTAGGACAGACCCAGACTGAGTCAGGTCAGTGGTACCCCAGACCAAGTCGGGTCTGAGGGCACCCGGGCCGAGTAAGGTCGGGTCGGTCTGACCGAGTCAGACCAGACTCGGACCCAACCGAACCCTTTTAAGTAAAATGGGAATAACTTTCAAACTGTATGTTCGATTGACGATCTATTTACAGAGTTGGAACCCTCGTGATGAGGTGGTCCCTTTGGTATACACTAAGTGTAATTTTGTGGAAGTTTAGATACAACCTATTTATTAAGGATTAGAGTCTCCCAAAATCAAGTGTGTTGCGAGCAGGAATCCTATGACTGGTTGTATTGAGAATACTATGATGAGCGGGTCTTAGTGATCCAACTGGACCAAGAGACGAACGAGTCTAAGTGATCCAACTAGCCTAAGAGACAAGTAGGTCCAAGTGATCCAGCTAGGGCAAGAGACAAGCGGGTCTAAGTGATCCAGTTGGCCCTAGAGACGAGCGGGTCTAAGTGATCCAACTGACCCAAGAGATGAGTGGGTCTAAGTGATCCAACTGGCCTATGTGAAGAGCGGGTCTAGGTGATCTAGAAGCCCTAAGAACTCATCAGGGATGAGTTCTTCAGTAGTACAAGGTGTTAAGCATTACTATTATTAGTCTTTATTTCCTTTATTTAGATTATACCTCTATGAGTTGTCCATTGCTTCATGTGTACTTTTCATTTGTGGTCTTTCTTTGTGGTTTGGGGTCCCTACTGAGTATTGTGTTACTCATCCATAAACGGGATTCATCTGTACGTGTCGAGTCTTTTCCAGATGATCAACTTTTCGACAGAGAACTTGGTGGCCCAAGACCAGGAGGTTCTCAGTGAGATCAGACAGGCAAGGTGTACTCTTATAGCTTCCAACAGTCACTCTACACCTACCCTTTAGGTAGGGTTTTTAGCGGATGGATTTTCAAGGACCTTTGTACTTTCTTGTTTTTTAATTTTCTTTGTTAGTATTGTATTTTGGCCACTTTACTTTCATCTTGTACTATTATACTCTCTGTGGTTGTCATAGTGGCATACTCACTTTCCTTTTCAAAATTGTGGGATGGGGTTATGAGTGTGTGTGTGTATAGGTACTCAGAAGATACCTTCCACTTGTAGGTTGATACCTTCAGCACTAGTCACCAGTCCCTAGCCTTTGGGAGGTGGTCTTGGGTTAGTCGCGGCACGAGCCCCAAGGGACGGGTCATGACATATACTTCCTAAGGATGGAAGCCAAATTCTGATTGCAAAAATGTGTCCCTTGGTCACTGATAATAGCCTTCGATGCTCCAAACCTACAGAAAATATGTGCCTTGAAAAAATCAACTACAACATGAGAATCATCAATCCTAGTGTCCTTGCCCTCCACCCATTTTCTAACATAATCAATAGTAACCAAAATGTACAAGAAACAAAATGAACTAGGAAAAGGACCCATAAAATCAATTCCCCATACATAAAAAATTTCACAAAATAATATGGGTTGTTAAGGCATCTCATGTATCCTAGAAATGTTTCCCATATGTTAGCAACATGATCATGACTTACAAAATAGATGAGCATCATGGAATAATCTAGGAAAATATAATCCAGAGTCTAAAACACTCCTAGCTATCTGTTGGGGTCCAAAGTGTCCACCACAAGAAAGTGTATAACAAAAATGTAAAACAGACTCAAACTCATGATCAGGAATACACCTTCTAATAACTTGGTCACTACACATTCTCCAAAGTTGGTGATCATCCCAAACATAAAACCTAGACTCAATTTTTAATTTTTTTACTTGATGTTTCTTTAAATTTGCAGGAATTTCAAAAGAAATAAAGTAATTCACTAAATTAGTGTACTGTGGATGCGTACCTGAGATGGAATAAAGATTCTCATTAGGGAAAGTGTCTTGAAGTGGTACCTGGTCCATGGTTTCATCCTATAGTGTGTGATTAATCCTACTCATGTGGTCTGCCACTAGGTTTTTTTACCCCTTCTTGTCCTTTATCTCAATATTAAATTCTTGAAGAAGGATCATCCATCAGATGAGTCAGGGCTTTACGTCTAGATTCTTTAAGAGGTATCTTAGAGCTGTATGTTCAGGAAAAAAACTACTTTGGATCCCAATAAATATGAATCAAATTTATCTAAATAAAATATGATGGTAAGAAACTCATTTTTTGTGGTTGTGTGGTTTGATTGGGATAAATCTAATGTCCTCGATGTATAGGCAGACACATGTGAACGTCCTTCCACCCTCTAATATAAGATAGCTCCAACCACAAAGTTGGACGCATTACACATAAGCTCAAATATAATGTCCCACCATGGGGGTTGTGTGATCGGTGGAGTGGTTAGATGCTTATTTATCTCATCAAATGATACCATACACAAATTATAAAAAATGAAGTCAATATCTTTCTGAAGTAATTGATATAAGGGTAGAGCGATCTTACAGAAATCTCAGATAAAGCATTGATAAAAGCCTGCATGCCCTAGGAATGATATAACATCTCAAAAACATGAAGGATATGGTAAGTATGAAATAATATCTACCTTGGATCTATCAACCTCTATTCTATGTTTTTACACTACATACCCTAATACAATTCCATGATCTACCATGAAATTAAACTTTTCAAAGTTCAATACCATATTATTCTCAATACAACGATTCAAAACCTTTCCCAAACTAAATATACACTCATAAAATGAAGATCTATACACTTTAAAATCATCTATAAATACTTCCATATAGGTCTCAATGAAATCTGAAAAAATACTCACCATGATTCTCTAGAAGGTACCTGGGGTATTGTGTAGTTCAAATGGAATTCGTCAATAGGAAAATATACTAAATAGACAAGTGAATGTTGTATTCTCCTAATCCTATGGAGCTATAATAACCTAAAAATATCCAAAAAATCCATCTAAGAAAAAATAGTGTGTTTTCCCAAATAATCTCTCAATCATTTGATTAATAAATGGGAGGGTAAATGGTCCTTGTGAGTGGATTTATTTAGTTTTCTATAATCAATACACACACGACAATTGTTTTTCACCCTCATTAGAACTAACTCCTCTCTCATTTTTAACAACAATAACACCACTTTTCTTAGGCACGACCTAAATAGGACTCACCCACTGGGAATCTAAAATGGGATAAATTATACCTACCTCATGAACTTTTTAAAATTATTTGTTAACAAATTTCAAAAGATTTGGATTTGGTCTCCTTTGTGGCTGCCTAACCAGTTTATCCCCATCCTTAAAAATAATCTTGTGCATGAAAATATAAGGGATAATTCCTAATAAATCAGCTAAGGTTCACCCTATTTCCCTAATGTTCTCCCTCAAAAGATTCATAAGTTTTTCTTCATGTTTAAAAGTGATATTTTTAGTAATGATAACAAGTAATCTCTCACAACTTAATAAGTATGAGTATTTTAGATTTGGTCTCAATGGTTTGAGTTCCAATGAAGGGGTTGTTGTATGGATGGGGAAATTGAAGGAACTAAAATATGCGCATAATGAACATTAGTATCAGAATATACATTATCAAAATTAGATAATAACATATCAAATCCATCAGCATACTCAACAGTAAAGTCATAATTAGAGTGATCATGATCAAAATCATAATATGAATCCATTTAAAAATAAAATCTAAGATAAGTTTGTGAATTATAAATAGGTGTGTAAGTTCTCTTAGACATAAAAATAGAACCAATGATCATAATCTCTCTAAGTATAGGGAAATAAAAATCCATGGGGTTTTTACTTGGTGGTTCAAAATGGGAGATAACAAAATAATAATGGTCCTCTTAGGGGTACTTCATGGAGTCCATGACATTAAAGATCACAAATTTATCTCCAAACTCCATGGAAAGTGTACCCTCATGGACAATTATGATATTTTTTCAGTTTTGAGGAATGTTCTACCTAAAACAATGGGAGCATGAGAACTTACCTAATCATCCTCTATGTTAAGCACATAGAAATCAGCTGGAAAGATCATGTCTCTTACTAGAACAAGTAAATCCTCAAGGACTCCCACTGAATATTTAGTAGCTCTATTCTCCAACTACACCACTACTCTCATTGGCTTCAACTCACCAACCTGTAAAAAAGATAATACAGAGTGAGTCATCACATTTATGTAAGCTCCCAAATTACATAAAGCATCAGAAAAGTGTAACTCCATCATGGGATGGTGAATTTCCTAGGATCCTTGCACTTTTTTAGAATTACAATAGTTATTATAATGAGTGCTAACACATTCCTTCCAAGATTGATCCTCTCATTTCCCTTGAGGCCTCTTCTATTGGTACAAATTTCTTTTAATAATTTCTCATACCTTGGTATTTTTTTAATGTCTTCAAGTAGAGGGATGTTGAACTCAATGTGATTGAATGTATCCAAAACCTCTTTTTGCATCACCTCTTCAGCCGTGTTATTGGTTTATACAACTCTTTTTGGAAATGGAATAGGTTTAGGAGGAACATCATCAATATTTTTATTACCTTTTTATTTCTCCTTTGTTTTCTTAGTTACCGGTGATGATGGAGGAATATCCATTGGTTGGGTGAATCCTAGTGGAATGGTAGGTTCAAATTTGTTATTAGTTTGCTTCCCACTTCTCAATGTGATGGAACTGATATTCCCCTTGGGATTTGGAGTAGGCTGGGAGGGAATATTTCTAGAGTTCTTACTTGCTAGTTCATCGAGGGTAGTGGCAATCTGGCTCATTTGTGTCTTCAATTCCCTCAACTCTAAACCTTAAATCTTCAACTAATTCTATTGATTAAGAAAAATTTGTTTCAAAAGGTCATCAATTTTAGAATCTACCTTTGTTTTAGAATTTTGTTGTTGTTTACTTATTTATGCTTGAGATTAAAATCTCCTTTGGGGTTGTTGGAAACCATGTTGTTAAGGTGGAGGCTGCTGAAAGTTTTGTTGAAAGGTCTGAATTTGTTGTTTTATAGAGACATACCTCATGTCTAGTTAATCCTTCCACCATTGGTTGTATGTTGGTGCAAAGGAATCATAATTTTTCTAGGGATGTTGTTATTGTTACTTCTGATATGGTCTCCCAGGAAATACAATAGCACAATCCTCTATCTCCTGTAGTTGGGGGGAAAAGTCAGTTGGGTGGTTTGTTTTAGTAAAAATGCCACAAGGCCTTGTTGGAGAGGGTTGTAATGTCCTTTGAGCCAAAGTGATTTTTCTCACCATATTTTTTAATTATTCCAACTTAATATCAATTAAATTACATTTAATAGAATAAGGACTTACCTGATGTACTCCTATAACATGTGGTGTACTTCAATTGCCAAATTGTTGGGAGTTGTGTGAAATATTGTCAATCAATACACGTGTAGTTGTTGGAGTTTTATCGACCAATGACCCTCTAGCTGTTTCATTCACCATGCTTCTCTCCATAGGTGTGAGGCCTTCATAGTAGTAATGTATGAGTAGTTTATCAATGATTTGGTGATTTAGGTACAACTTCTTGAATCGCTCCCAGTAATCATACATTGACTTCCCTTATGTTTTCTTGATCCCCAAGATCTCCTTACAAATGAAAGTGGTCCTCAATTATAGAAAAAATCTCTATAAGAAAATACTTTTCAAATCGTTCCAACATGTTACATATTCAGGCTATAAATAATACATCCAGTCTTTTACAGTTCCATCAAGTGAGAATGGGACTTCTCTTAGTTTTATTTGATCTTCAGAGACATTTATTTGTTTTAGGGTTAAGAAAACCACATTAAATTCTTTAAAATGTTTGTTTGGATCCTC
Source organism: Viscum album (assembly GCA_963277665.1). Taxonomy (NCBI): domain Eukaryota; kingdom Viridiplantae; phylum Streptophyta; class Magnoliopsida; order Santalales; family Viscaceae; genus Viscum; species Viscum album. The sequence continues at coordinate 669,352,665 of OY728139.1, read as the reverse complement.
ACTATATAATCTGTGAAATTTTGGAATAAGGTGAATTAACTCAGATTTCAATTCAAAGTTCAATTCGAGGTTTGGGTATGTGATACAATTTGGTTGATAGTTAATATCTAGTGAAACTAATTCTCAAATAGTTATATTAAGTTAATTTTTATTGATTTCAGTTATTAGTTCTTCTTTTATGTTTGAATAATAATTACTTCCAATTTCAATGTTACCAGAATGGAGGAATTCTCCAACTAGTTGAATGTTTAAATTTCTCGTATATTGAGAATGTTGGATTTGAGCCCTAAGGTTGCGCTTGATCTCAAGTTCAAGATCTAAGAGATCCTCATGATTATTTCATGTCATAAATAAAATAAAAAATAAAAAAAAATAAAATTGGATCATAATAAAATAAAAATTAGAAGTTTGAGTTGATGGCCCAAAAAAATAAGAAGAAGAAAACAAAAGAACAAGAAAAAAATCAAATTAGTTAAAGAATGAAGAAAGAAGAGAATAAGAGAATAAAATGAAAAATAAAATAAATACCTCTGATTGGTTGAAATAATTACTTTCCTCCCTGAAAATGGTGCTAATTTGAAAGGAATTACCATGGGTTATTTCAAATGAAGTGTGATTTTTGGGTACTTAGGTGTAGCAGAGTGGCTGACCAAGGTCATCTCTCAAAGGAGTAAGTAATTTAAAAACTTATTAAAGGTATTTTGAAAATAAAATAAAAGGTAAGAAAAAAACTAATTAAAAGGATGGGGGTTTTGATTAGAGTAATTTAAATTAAAATATATGACTAAGAATAAGTATACTAGAAGAATATTGTATATTTTCTTTGAAATGAAATTCGATTAATAAGACACAACGAGAAGATGCTTTTTTAGAAAATATTTTTAGATGACTTAATCAATATAACTTTACCTATTTTCATAATTATTAATCATTATCATTTAAATTAACATCCACTTAATTATGATCCTCTAATTTTTTAACACTTGAACCCTATGATAATTAACTTTATCACAAAGATGAAAAGAGTTAAACCCTAGGCTATCTTTAGAACATGCAATTGGAGCACCCTGCTTTGATTTTTATTCTAAGTCTAGATTATGGTCAGTGGTAAATTAGGTCATAAATCAATTCTTAAAATAAGTATGAATTTATTTTAGGGATCATATTTTAACTCTACAAATTTATCCTATGTGGTTTTGTTTAATCGATTAATTTTTCCCTCTAACAATTTACACTAAGAAAACTATTCTTCCATGGGCGGTATAGCCATCATAGAAACGTATTACATGTGAAAAGGTTTAGAAAGGGTATAACCCAATCTCATTTATAATCTTAATTTACAACCCAAATAGGATGAGTAAATAAGAATATAATTGAACCAAAAATAAGAAAACATAATAAATAAAATAGGAATTAATAATTTTATTACACAAACACAAATATTACAACATGAGAATGAGAGGAAGGCTTGGATGAAGGGATCCTTTCTTCAAGAGCTCCCCCTATGAGTATAGGAAGTTCTAGAACCTCCAAGGTGATTATATGGATCCTATAGAACTCAAAAATTGAATTACTTCACTTCTTAGTCGAACTTGTAAATGGGGTGCCAAAGGTTCCAATTTATAGCTAAAATGGGAAGTGGTTTTGGGCACCCAGATTTCGATATACCACTTGTGTCTCGGTTTTTGGGTTGGTAAATGGAATTATCTCAACTTGGAAAAAAGAGAAAATTTGTTTTCTAAAATCTTAAATATCACCATGTAAAATTTAGAGGCCATTTGACATCTGGAATGAGATATATATCCAAAATAACAAACCAAACTTTTGACTTCGTGTAGATTCGATTATCTGGAAAAATCATTTCGTTTGGGCCAAAAGATACATGAATTTGGATCTGGTTTATTGATATGAGTTGTATCCCACTGAGTGCTGGATCATATCACAAAATTTCAACCCATTTGAATTCATATATTTCTCAAAACTTGTAAAACAGTATACATATGTCATTGTGTTTCCATGAAAATTGACCCATTTTCCTTCTACATCATCTCTAACCCTCCAAATCACCTCCTTTTACAACAAAATCACCAAAAAAATAATTTACCTTTTTAAAAGTGATAAATTTTTAATAATTTAATCAAATGGGAAGTTCAATTTGTTGTTATATTTTTAATTTTCAATACAAAACCAGTTTAAAATAGTGATGTAAGGATGAAATAATGCAATGAATCATGGTTCGATCAGTGATCTAGTGCTCTATATTCCTCCATGTTTAGCATATAAAAGTATATTAGAAATATCAGGTCTTTAATTCTAACTAACATGTCTTCTAAAACTTATACTAGAAAAGTAATGGATCAATTTGTAAGTTATACCAAAACTCTTGTGGGATTCAATTATCCCATATGAAAATATATAAATATAAAGTGAGGCATAACATTTATAAAAGCACTTAAATGACATAAATCATTAAGGAAAATCATGGAACCAATAGTGAAAGGGATAAAAAATGTCTTTGGATCTTGACACTTTGTTGGGAGTCATGGCATGATAAGGGTTCATACACTTCTTCCCAAACTAATCCTTTTATTCCCTAAAAGACTCTTCTTATTGGTGAAAATATCCTTAAGGAACTTGAAATATCTGTGGATTTTTCTATGAGCTTCAATAAGGGGTATATTGATCTCAACCTCTGGGAAAGTCTCCAAAATTTATATTTGAAGTTCTTCTTATTATATATTTTTAGATTAAATCTTACTTAATAGAAATGGAAGTGGTGGATCTTTATTATCCCTTTTTTTCCTCTACAGTGGTGTCTTTGGTCTCTTCTTATTTTTTTGCAGATTTCTCCTATATGTATTTATTCTCTTCTTGGGGATTGTTTTCAAAAATCTATCCAGATTATCCCACCTTTTATTATTCATTGTTAAGTGGATTTTTTTCAGGATTGGGGATAAATGTTCCTTGAATTTCTTTTTCACTTCTGGTTATCATCATACTAACATTTCCCTCGGGGTTAGGGAATGATTTGGCTAACAACATACTAGGATTTTTAGATAAAATCTCCACAAGAACATTGATCTAATTTCTCAAATTTCCCACTTCATTCCTAAGATTCTCAACTTCAAGATCATGTTGATATTTTATAGGTGGTAGTGCACTAGTTAAATGATATTCCTAGTGATTATTTTGTTGGAAATTAGGGGTTAATTGGTTAAAAGGCTGATCATAAGATTGTTTATAAGTTTTTAGAAATAGTGGTGAGTTTTTGAATTGTTGAAGGTAAGGTGGTTGTTGTTGGTACTGATTTTGAAAAGGTGTAATGGCCTAGTTTTTCTAGTTCCCAAATCCATATTGAACCTGGGAGTTAGGTTATTGATACTGCCTTGTCTGAGAATCCATTGCACGACTCTCCACACTATGTACTTTAGCACAATATTCAGTGAAATGGGTAAGAAATGAACATAAACCACATTCCTTGTCCAAGGATTGTTATTAAATTTTCTATTTCAATGCCATATATCTCACAAGGTTGGTGAGATATTCAAGTCTTAACTCCAAAAAATGAGATTAATCAAAAGTTTTTACCTCATGGATACCTCTTGTTCTTGTACCTTTTGTGCCAAATAATTGCAAGTTATGGGAAATCTTTTCAGTGAGTCCATTTCCTTATAAAAATGATTTATCTATGAAAGATCTTATAGATGAGGAATCTAGTAGGTTTATATCATTTTCAAGAAACCATTGGTAAAATAACATAAGGAAGATATATTCCTTTATTACATTATATGGGAAACTGGAATGTAGATTATTAAATCTCTCTTAGTACTCATAGAGAGTTTCTCCATATGATTTCTTAATGACATATATCTCTTTACTTATGGTTTTTCTCCTATAGTTAAGGAATAATATTTGAAATAATATTATTTGGAAATCATATCAGTCATGGATCTCTCCTGAATGTATGTTATATGGCCACTCCTTGTCTACTCCTTCTGGTGAAATGGAAAACTCCCTCCACTTCACTTGTTCCTCACCCACTCCTCGATGTTTCAAAGTTGATCACACAAATGTAGAATCATTGATATTATTGATTGGTTTTTCACCTATATGACTATGGGACTTGGGTAGAAACAAGATCAAACTAGTTTAAGTTCAAAATAATTTTGTAATGTTGGCATAGAAATTTGATTATCCTGATTTATGAATTGTGGGGAACACAAATCTATAAGGGCCTAGTTTGGGTTGTATTCCATGATGTAAGGCTCTAAGTTATCACTAGAAGGTTCACTTGAGTCTTTCAAGGATACATTCTCAAAGTTAGATATCAATTTTAGGTTCATTGGATTATTTAATATGATTTTTTATACTTATAGGTTCATCTTAAGTAGTTGGTGATTAGAATATCGGGTCATGAAACTTATAAAATTTAGATTATATTTTCTTTTGTTGAACTATATTCCTAGAAATTACACTATATTTTTATGAAACCTATTTTGGGTGGATCAAAAATAAATCATATCTCCTAGGTTAAATGTAGTTATAGTGGTAACCTTAGGATTGTATCTGGAGAGGAGTGAATAAAATTATTTTTCACTTTTCATTGATATTACAAAAGGGGGGGTTTAAATTGTTTGATTTTGAAAATAAATCAATTAATGAAATTAAGAAGTTTTTAAAAAAATAGTGAAAGGGTTATTAGGTTAGGGTTGTATTTCAAATTGTGATGTCATCATAGTCTCTTGATGTTTTTATCTTCTTGTTAATTGATAAATGAGAGGTTCTTGAATCATTTCACCTATCATACTTGGTTTAATGGTTATGGTGAGAATAAAATTAACAAAAACCTTAGCTCGATCTACCCTATTTTCTATGTGTGTAAGTGATACAAGAAATCACCCACATGTTCCAATGACTGTCAAGCACTTCACAACACAGTTTGGCGTATTCCACTGTATGTAGCCTAAAACTGAGTAGAGAGAGATGATTGATCATTATAAAAGGTAATAAAAATTTTCAGAACTAAAATTAAACACATATTCATTCAAAATTGTTACTAAATATAAAAACTATTGAATAATAATGAGATATTTTAATTCATTAATGTGTTAATACTCGATCATTAAAAAAGTTTGACCTCACATTTCTTAATCAATCATGTTTTATCCCTCCATTTTAAGGGAAACAAAGATGAATGGAACCAACATAGGTTTCTTCATGAGAAATCCTACATAACCCCAAACACCCCTATTTATCATCGGCCACATGTCCCTTTTCAAGAGTTTATGGTTCCATCCTCTTTGACCAGGGTCAAATCTCTAAGATCCCCACTTTTGAATTTTTGGAAGGTTTCATTTTTCCTCATGACTTTAAATCTCTATCCCAATATGATCTTTTTAAAAACATACAGCTATATTCCATTTTTTCATGATCAAAATATTCTTCATATTATTGTCCATGTGGAATCCTCTGAATAGTTGTAAAAAGGATGATGTGGCACCTCAAATCCTTGAATTAAAATCATCCTTCGGGTTAGTTTTCACAAAGTACATCAATGTATGAGGGTTTCATAAGATAAATTATCTTACACCGGGTTTTATTGTAAGATAAATTATATTACAAAGGGTGAAATGAATTTTTTGATATTTCAAACTCCTCAAATTATCTTGAACGGGCTTAATAATTATCTTATGGGAGGCTTGTATAGATGTAATGCCTTTTACATTTCTCAGTGCACTCAAATATCATGCGTCCTCCTCAGCATGCCTTCACATAGGATAATTCTCCTACTCATGGTGAATTTTCTTACACATGATATATCACCCCAAGCTTCTACGGTACGCTTCTCTTTGAATAATGCAATAGCGTGTGTTGTACGCAACATCGAGTTCTAACACACACAACAACCAATAAAACTAGCCATTATGAATAGTAATACCTACTTTTTAAAATTTTAGAAATTTTATCTCTCAAAATGGACTTAATTTTTGGATTCGGAGTAGTGAATTTAGCCTAAGGTGAAATTTTGGTACTTTTCGGATAACTTTAATATTTTGATGAATAGTGAAAATTAATAAATTTTAATTAAAAAAAACTTTTTTAATCAAAATAATTAATAGTGATAAATTATGAATTTGAGTGGTTTTAAAGTATATTTAGAATATATTTTTACCATTTAATACAATTTTGGTCATTGGACATAATCTCACAATTAAACTGGACATAAACAAGTATCAATCTTTTGATAATTATTATATCTGAAAAACACGCTTTTTGTTTTGACAGCGGCGATTAATTTTAAATTAATTTCTACCACTTCTGTGTTTTGAATTTGGAAAAATGGATTCCATGTTTGGAATCAGGATGTCCAAATTGTGTAAATATGTAACTTTTATTTTAAGACATTTTGAATAATTACTTCGGTAAATATTTTATTTACCATGGTTAAAGGGTAAATCCGGTAAATAAGGGTTAAAAATAATATTATAATAATACTAAATTATCCTAAAACGTGTCATAAACTTATTGTTGGATACATGTCCAACCATTTTCATCTTTAGGTCGATTTTGGGACCCCATGGAGCCACTTGTAAGTGATAGGGACACTTTATTTTAATTAAGTTAAAATAAATACAAAAATGGCATAAGCATATATCTTTTAGAAAAAAAAATTTTACATAAGGTTATATATGTTGGATTTTAGACTATAAATATTCATTAGAAAAATAAAAATATTTCCTACATAAATGTATTTTATTTATAATTTTTAGACAGTAAATAATTTAATTTATTTATGACACAATGGTGATGCAGTAATTACCTAATTAATAAAAAATTAGAATAATTGATATTAAAAATACCCAAATAAATGTAATTTGAGACTTTTTATAAATAAAAATAATTTTCTAGTATAATATGAAATGTTAGGATTGATTAAATTAACTTTTTTCTAAGTAATCATTCTGTTATGAGTTTTACAAAAATCAATTATTGAATAGTGTCAAAATTGACATAAAAGAGTCTTTAAAAAAATATTATATTATTAATTGATATTCAATTCCTAAAAATATAAGGTTCGGCCAAGAGACTTATATAATGATAGGTGTATCATTAATGGACCACTTGGGGGTCTCTTGTATGTATATAGTATGTTTATTAACCATACAATATAAAAATACAAAGAGACATTGTAAAAGTGAAACTAATTAACTAAGAGTTAATACTTAAAGATAAGGTTAATATATTGACCCAAACCTATCTAAATTCTATTGGTTGAGTGGTTTTAGACCCATAACCACCTTAACATTTAAATAATCTACTTTGGATCCATTAGAAACTGAATATGAATTTATTATAAAATAATATTTCTAGCTTTTCCAAAGGTGCCTCTCACCCCTCTTATAAAAGGGTACTCCCCCTTCTCATTAATTCACACCTTCAAAGCCATTTGGCTCGAACAAAATCGGCCAAAATACTCTCTAAACTTCCTTAAATTAATCTTAGAGTCCTTCCTTTAGTCATAAATCCAACCTAAGGATCCATTTTGATCAAATTAAAAGGAAGAACCCGAAGAAGAGGTAATGATTTCACCACCCTTTTTCAAGTTCCTTTCTTCTTCCACTTCTTCTTTCTTTGTTTTCCCATTATAAAATAATAACTCCAGTATCTTATATATATTGTGATATTATTATAAATATGGTACAACCATATTCAGTATTCTATCCATCCTTTGAATAACATGTCACCATACGTGCGTACGTACGGCTTACCGTCTCCACGTCGTGGTGTAATTGTTATTCAATAAATTATTATTCGGATGGGTATAATAATGATGTGTAATTCATGTAAATAATAAATATAACATGATAATGATTCTGTATATATTATATACCATACAATTATATATTATTTTAATATCAAAAGAATGATATTGTCGCTCGTGCGTACGTACGGACTACCGTCTCCACGAACATGATGAGATTCATTCTCCATCGTATCCATTCAAGTCTAATTCTCATTTTATGATTAATAATAGTATCTAAGGACTTGACATCATTCTGGATATGATTAATATACAACCTATCCATGACAAACACGGCTTACGTAACAAAACATATAAAAGAAAATGAGTAAGTTAACACCCGAAACAACGATAATACTAAGATATTATTAACAAATCAATGTTAAAAGATCATATATGATATCATATTAATGTATATGATTCTTGTATAATTTAATAACAATTATTTCACCATTATACAGGAGGTTAACCTACCCCAACCAAGGAAAAGTACAAGGTAAGGGTTTATTTTGCAATCTCTTTATTATTTGAGGTTGTTTATACGTAATAATCTATTGGGACTTCTTTATCATCCACATCCATGTTTCTTAAAAATGTATTTCAAAACATTTTTACTATTTACTATAATATGGGTTAAAGTCATTTATACCCTTGTTGACTTTTATAAGTTGTTTATAAAGGAATCTTTCCGTCATTTTTCAAACAAGGTCCTTTTTAACCTTTTTGACAGAATTAAGGTAAGAATGTTTTTTTTAACTTATACGGCGGGTGCGGCTATTTTCCGCTATTATAAAATTGTTGAAGCTTACCTTACAAGCTTATAAGAATATTTTCAAAGATGTTTTATTTTATAAATATATGACTCTTAAATGATTTCAAAATAGAAAGAGATATTTCTCTAAAAAGAGTTTTGATTTCATCTATGTCAACATCCTTTGATGGATTTTACGCTTGTTTGAAGTTGATTTATTGTGATACAAAACTTCTATATTGTATTGAAGGTTTTGTGATATGTTTTACTGTGGATGTGTTATTTTTATACCATTCATGGTTTATGGATGAAGTATTTACATTTCATATGCTAGTTTTAATACGAATGTTTACGTTATGTTTAAACCTTTTCATATGGGAATGCATTGGACTTAATATGTGACGGGTGGAGCCCGCTATACCTCCTTTGTAGTAACCTGGGTTTTTGGCCCTGTTAGACTTTGGAATATTTCTACAAATAATTCCAGAGCTATGCGCGAAGACGGTGTGCGATTCCGAGGCCCGGTGTGCCCGGAATTAATTTTATAAAAATATTAAGTATTTTTATACTATGCATGTGGCGGGGGTGTGATATCACCTAAAAGGTAGCTCAAAACGGAAATCTGATGGCACGGTTGCGTCCAGAACGTGCCATTTACCCTAGTTGGGGTGTAAACTTTGCGGGCGCGGGCCTGCGGTGAGAAATGCCACCAGGGGTGTTTTCGTAAATAAGTAGCGAAGTTAGTGTGCGAGCGTCGGCTCAAATAACTTCTGAACGGAGTCTCGGATGGAAAATCTGAGTCCTTATTTGCGTTCAGAACGGCGTGTTTACCCTAGGGGTGACCTTACTTTTGTTCGCATCGGGCGTCGGGTCCAAGGCGGGTTTGGCGCCGGCGGGCGGCTGATATAAATATCAGCCCCCCCCCCCTTGTCGTTCCTCTCGACGTTCTTCGCCGTTCTTCGCCGCCGCTCCGCCGAATCGAGCAAACGAAGCGCCCACGAGCTCGGAATTCGACGGTGAACGTTCCAGGAGAGTGCAGTGGAAGCTCTGGAGCGCGGATCTAAGGCAGAACGTCGGCGTTTCGCCCGCGAGGTAGGCGTTTTACGTTTTGAAAATCCCGGATCCCAAATTTCTGCGTTTTTATCTGTTTTGAACCTGCATATGGGTAGATCGGGTCCCGGGGGGCGCGCAGATGCTTCTGGATCTGTGTTTGGACCCCCGAGGTGCCTCCGGCGAACCTCGGTGGCGCGCGGCGGCGCGCCAGCCCAACCGCCGGAGCGCGGCGGTGCTGGGCGCCGCGCGGCGGAGAGCTTCCGGCCAAGGCGGGCCGGTGGCGGTGGTCGGTCCGACCTCTTTTTGTTATACGGGGGGACTTTAAACTCCCGTATCTTGCAATCCGGGAGCCAGATTCGCGCGCCGTTTGCGGCGACGCGACCCTGACGACGAGGCGAACCCGCCGGTGTGGGTTCGAGGGTTTAAAGGTTCGGGATCGTGACCCAGGAGCTAGAAACATCGTATAAAATAATATTATTTTATTATTTTACGACTTCGGGCCGTTGTAACATCTACCCGGAGTGTCCGATTGACGTGTCGTCAGTGGAGTTGAGACCCTGATGGTACGACAGACTTTTTGAGATGGTTCCCGGGTGTTGGCACTAAGAACAGGGTGCGGGCCCCATGAGGCCGGGTTTTGGCGTTTGCGGAGAAACGCATCTTTCGCACCAGGAGTCCGATTTTGGCGGATGAATAGTCGATCCTGTCTGTTTTTCTGATAGGATCGCAATAGTGCAATCCGTTCGATGAGTTTCAGGATCGAGGTGTGGGTCCCACCCGAGCTGGCCTTCGGTGAATAGTGCCTTTTTCACCGGGTGTCCATTTGGGACGAGTGAGTAGCCGATTTCGCTTGTTTTTTCGAGGGGATCGTTGTGGTATGATCCGCTCGATGGGTTTCAGGATCGTTGTGTGGGCCCCGCACAAGCTAGCTACGGTGAATAGTGCCTTTTTCACTGGTGCTTCGTTTTGGGCGAGTAAGCAGCATATCCTGCGTGTTTTTTCGCGTAGATCGCGATGGTGGCCTCGGTTTTGGCCTTGGAGATGCGCAGTATGGCGTTGTTGCGGGTCGCTCGGGTTAGCGACGTTTTGGACCAGAAGTGGTTGAGGGTAATCCCTTGGTTCGTTCCCACGAGGGTTCTTGTGGCATCACAACCTTTGTATAGGTTTGTGATCCTCTCGATGGGATGTTTAAACTGTTAGAGTTGTGTCATCCCTCCGGTGGGCCCGGAGTGGGATCCTCTAGCATCTTTACCCTAGATCGGGTTCTTGGTATCGCTGTGACCGTTTATTCACGGGCGGCGATCCCCTATCTAGCAGGTTAACACAGTAGGGTTGTGTCATCGTCGGGTTTATGATCCCCTACTCAGCATGAGGTGTATAGTAGGGTTGTGGTATCATCGGGTTTACGATCCCCTACTCAGCATGAGGTGTATAGTAGGGTTACGGTATCGTCGGGTATGCGATCCCCTACTCAGCGCATGGTTTCGGTAGGGTTGCTGCATCATCGGTTCAATCCCCTACATCGCTAGTTATACCAGATAGGGTTCCGGTATCGTTGTGACCGCCTTTATATGGACGATGATCCTCTATCTGAGTGTTGAGCTTTTGTCGAGTGCCATATCGGGTTATGGTATCCCCCAACGGATCTTGGGTGTGATCCCCTATCTGTGAGAACTACGTATGCCAGATCGGGTCGTGGTATCCCCCAGCAGACCCTGGGAGTGATCCCCTATCTGTGAGCTACGTATACCGGAGTGGGTCTTGGTATCCCCTAGCAGACCCTAGTGGTGATCCCATATCCGAGGAGTTTGGTGGTTATGTTGTTTCGGCGAGTTATCCTCTGTGATGCCAACCGACGAGCGTGATCTCTCGGGTGAGCGTCTGAGAGGTTTCAGAGAAACCCTATGGAATGTATCTCTCGGATGAATGTCATCTGGTATGATAATATTTGTGTGGTTTACTCTCCTGGTTGGGGGAAGTTGCTGGAGATGAGGTTGGTACCTATTGTGGCTTTGTGGCGTGAGTTGTGTATATCTGGATTGTTCAAGGTGTATGTATGGGCATACACCTGAGCTGAGCTGACTAGTTGTGTTTAGCCGAGGATGGTCACGAGATGGAGTTTCTCTCTCGTCTGGGTTCCCTCTGGCTGGGATGAGCGGACTGATGCCTTTTAGTTTCTCTCTTTGGTTTTGGGTTTTGGGGTTCCTACTCACCCATGCAGGGGCTTTACCCGCACATGTTTGTGTCTTGTGCAGACCACAGGCCTTTTGGCGGAGTCCATGGAGGACCCGGAGCAGGCAGAGCTTAGTGAGCGAGTTGACCGGGGTGTTTACTGGAGCTGTGCCGAGGGAGCTTTCCGGCGGGTGTTTGTGGCAGCGTTCCCCTTCTTCAGAGCAGGTTGGACGCGCTTTGTAGTTTTCTTTGGTGGGCCCTGTTTTGCCCTTTGTACTTTTGTTGTTTCACTCTGGTTTGGGATAGATTGTATGCATGCATTTACTTTTCAGTTTCTATATCTCTGCACTGTTGCATGGAGGTGTTTGTGGGTGTGTGTGTACAAGTACCTTAGGCTAATGCCTCCCATGTGTGTGATAGCCTACTCGGCGCTGGTCGCCAGCCCCTGGCCTATTGGAGGCGGGCTTGGGGAGTTGCGGCTCGAGCTCCGTTGGGTCGGGTCATGACAGAGTGGTATTAGAGGAGGTTCCACCGTTGGGATCTCAGAGCGTAGCTGGTCTAGCTATGAGTTTAGTTTGGGTTTCATAGCTGTAGTGTTAAGATGTTTCGAGTTCGGCTTTCAGTCTAGAGACTCCAGTGTTGGTGCGGCGGCCGACGTATCCATACACCAGGACTCTGATAACCTGTCTTTCGACTCAGGACATTCGTACACTGGTCGCGGGGACATAATGGTACATGCATCATATAGGACTGGGTTTTTTGGGTTTTCCTTTTCCTTCTTGAGTCAGCTCTCCAGATATACTCTTTGACTGTGGTGTGTCTTGAATTTATTTCAAGATGCCTCCACGATGACAGTCAGCGAGGGTTCCGTAGCAGGATTGTGCTGACGACCCGCCCCGTGTAGAGGCTGTGGAGCAGGGCGCGGGTTCTGAGGTTGCACCTCCAGGTGTTCTGCCAGTTGATCCACCACCTGTCAAGCAGCTAATTGTGCCACTGGTGCAGGACAAGGTTGCGTGCAGGCTGAGTGTGCTGCACGAGTTCTAGAGGCAGCGACCTCTGAGGTTCCGGGGTGATCTAGACCCCTAGGCAGCTGATGATTGGCTTGAGGTAGTCACCCGGGTATTCCGCCTAGTGAGGACACCTCCAGATCAGATTGTGGTCCTAGCGGCGAGCCTTCTGCATGGTTATGTCCGGCGATGGTGGAGTTTGGTGACGTAGTCCCATGACGAGGAGACGCTCACGTGGGTAGAGTTTGAGCGGCTCTTCAGGGAAGAGTTCTATCTGGTGACGCTGAGGTCAGTGCGGATCCAGGAGCTTCTGCAGCTTTGACAGGAGAGCATGATTGTGTCAGAGTACTCAGCGAGGTTTACAGACCTGTCGTGCTACTCCCTAGATATGGTTTGAGACCCTTTATTTAGGGCTTGGACCTTCGAGCAGGGATTACGCAGGGACATCCGAGCAGGCGTGGTTTCCTTGTGCCTACCCACCTATGCTGGAGTGCTGGAGTGAGCGTTGGTGGTGGAGAGTTTTCTGGATGAGAAAATTCCCCCTGTTAGTGCTGGGCACTCGAGAGCTGAGACTTCGTCAGTCGGATCGGCATCTGGTAGTCGACGACAGACTTAGGGGTCAGGACATGGTCGACGTTTCAGGAGGCGACCCCAGGATAGAGAATCTGAGGCTCATGGCTCACAGGGCTCGCATGCCAGTTTTGGTCTGCCGCAAGAGAGGCGGTGTTACGCTTGCGACAGTCAGGGACATATTTCTAGAGATTTTCCGACCCGACGTGCTGCTGAGAGGGAGTCGGTCGATGGACCGCCTTGGTAGAGGCAGCGTCTCGAGCAAGGAGGTCCGCAGGGCGGCGGATGTGGCGGCGGAGCTGGTGCAACAGAAGGTGGTGGTAGGCAGTACCAGTTGCCACCACCCCCACCCCCAGGTGGTCCACGCCAAGCTTAGGGAGCTGGTGGCCGAGGGAGAGGATAGTTGCATGCCCTGGAGGCAGTTGACCCAGAGGCACCGCGGATGGATAGAGGTATGCCTTGTGTCTTTTCTACTTACTGCAGTAGTTTTCCAGACACTGTATATCTGTACTCTTTCCTTTTGTTACTTGCTCGAGTTTTGTTCAGGGTGCTGGTAAGACCCTGTGTGGGAGTTGTTCTGCATGCTTCGAATGCGTGAGGAAGAGGGATCCTTCCCCCACCGAGACGTGTTTTTGTGACGTGATTAAAAACGTGCGGGTAAGTCTGTGCCGCCCAAAGAGGATAGTATTGAGGTGTGGTGGATGAGTCCCTCTGACTTATGCGTCCGGGCATGGGTGTTTTTTGGTGAGCTCGCTGGTGTGTGAGACCCAGTTGAGAGTCAAGTCGCTTTCCTTATGCTTAGGGCTTTTCAGGGACGAAAAGTTCTAAGGGGGGGAGGATGTAGCGACCTGGGTTTTTTTCCCTGTCAGACTTTGGAATATTTCTACGAATAATTCCAGAGCTAGGCGCGAAGACGGCGTGCAGTTCCGAGGCCCGGTGTGCCCGGAATTAATTTTATAAAAATATTAAGTATTTTTATACTATGCACGTGGCGGGGTTGTGATGTCTCCTAAAGGGTAGCTCAGAACGGAAATCTGATGGCACAGTTGCGTTCATAATGTGCCGTTTACCCTAGGTGGGGTGTAAACTTTGCGGGCGCGGGCCTGCGGTGAGAAACGCCAGCAGGGGCGTTTTCGTAAATAAGTAGCGAAGTTAGTGTGCCAGCGTCGGCTCGAATAACTTCTGAACGGAGTCTCGGATGGAAAATTTGAGTCCGTCGTTGCATTCAGAACGGCGTATTTACCCTAAGGGTGACCTTACTTTTGTTCGCATCAGGCGTCGGGTCCGAGGCGGGTTTGGCGCCGGTGGGCGGCTGATATAAATATCACCCCCCCCCCCTTATCCTTCCTCTCGACGTTCTTCGCCACCGCTCCGCCGAATCGAGCAAATGAAGCGCCCACGAGCTCAGAATTCGACGGATAATGTTCCACGAGTGTGCAACGGAAGATCTGGAGCGCGGATCTAAGGCAGAACGTCGGCGTTTTGCCCGCGAGGTAGGCGTTTTACGTTTTGAAAATCTCGGATCCCAAATTTCTGCGTTTTTCTCTGTTTTGAACCTGCAGATGGGTAGATCGGGTCCCGGGGGGCATGCAGATGCTTCCGGATCTGCGTTTGGACCCCCGAGGTGCCTTCGGAGAACCTCGGCGGCGCGCGGCGGCGCCGGGCGCCGCGCGGCGGAGAGCCGCCGGCCAGGGCGGTCCGGCCGGACCGGCCGGTCGAGGCCGGTCCGCTCTCTTTTTGTTATACGGGGGTCTTTAAACCCCCGTATCTTGCAATCCGGGAGCCGAATTCGCGCGCCATTTGCGGCGACGTGACCCTGATGACGAGTTGAACCCGCCGGTGTGGGTTCGAGGGTTTAAAGGTTCGGGATCGTGGCCCGGGAGCTAGAAACGTCTTATAAAATAATATTATTTTATTATTTTACGACTTCGGGTCGTTGTAACTTCTACCCGGAGCGTCTGATTGACATGTCGTCAGTGGCGTTGAGACCCTGATGGTACGACGGACTTTTTGAGATGGTTCCCAGGTGTTGGGACTGAGAACGGGGTGAGGACCCCACGAGGCCGGGTTTTGGCGTTTGCGGAAAAACGCAGCTTTCGCACCAGGAGTCCGATTTTGGCGGATGAATAGTCGATACTGTGTGTTTTTCCGAGAGGATCGCAATGGTGGGATCCGTTCGATGAGTTTTAGGATCGAGGTGTGGGTCCCACCTGAGCTGGCCTTCGGTGAATAGTGCCTTTTTCACCGGATGTCCGTTTGGGACGAGCGAGTAGTCGATTCCGCTTGTTTTTCCGAGGGGATCGCCATGGTATGATCCGCTCGATGGGTTTCAGGATCATTGTGTGGGCCCCGCACGAGCTAGCTACGGTGAATAGTGCCTTTTTCACCGGTGCTCCGTTTCGGGCAAGTAAGCAGCCTATCCTGCATGTTTTTTCGCGTAGATCATGATGGTGGACTCGGTTTTGGCCTTGGAGATGCGCAGTATGGCATTGTTGTGGTTCGCTCGGGTTAGCGACGTTTTGGACCAGTAGTGGTTGAGGGTACTCCCTTGGTTCGTTCCCACGAGGGTTCTTGTGGCATCACAACCTTCATATAGGTTTGTGATCCTCTCAATGGGATGTTTAAACTGTTAGAGTTGTGGCATCCCACTGGTGGGCCCGGAGTGGGATCCTCTAGCATCTTTACCCTAGATCGGGTTCTTGGTATCGCTGTGACGGTTTATTCACAGGCGGTGATCCCCTATCTAGAAGGTTAACACAGTAGGGCTGTGGCATCGTCGGGTTTACGATCCCCTACTCAGCATGAGGTGTATAGTAGGGTTGTGGTATCGTCGGGTTTACGATCCCCTACTCAGCATGAGGTGTATAGTAGGGTTGCACTATCGTCGGGTATGCGATCCCCTACTCAGCGCGTGGTTTTGGTAGGGTTGTTGCATCATCGGTTCGATCCCCTACATCGCGAGTTATACCAGATAGGGTTCTGGTATCGTTGTGACCACCTTTATATGGACGATGATCCTCTATCTGAGTGTTGAGCTTCTGTCGAGCGCCATATCGGGTTGTGGTATCCCCCAGCAGATCCTGGGTGTGATCCCCTATCTGTGAGAACTACGTATGCCATATCGGGTCGTGGTATCCCCCAGTGGACCCTGGGAGTGATCCCCTATCTATGAGCTACGTATACTGGAGTGGGTCTTGGTATCCCCTAGAGGACCCTAGCGGCGATCCCCTATCCGAGGAGTTTGGTGGTTATGTTGTTTCAGCGAGTTATCCTCTGTGATGCCAACCGACGAGCGTGATCTCTCGGGTGAGCGTCTGAGAGGTTTGAGAGAAACCCGATGGAGTGTATCTCTCGGATGAATGTCATCTAGTATGACAGTGTTTGTGTGGTGTACTCTCCTGGTTGGGGGCAGTTGCTGGAGATGAGGTCGGTACCTCTTGTGTCTTTGTGGCGTGAGCTGTGTATATCTGGATTGTTCAAGGTGTATGTATGGGAATACACATGAGCTGAGTTGACTAGTTTTGTTTAGCCGAGGATGGTCACGATATAGAGTTTCTCTCTCATCTGGGTTCCCTCTTGCAGGGATGAGTATACTGATGTCTTTCAGTTTCTCTCTTTGGTTTTGGGTTTTGGGGTGCCTACTCACCCCTGCACGGGCTTTGCCCACACATGTTTGTGTCTTGTGCAGACCACAGGCCTTTTGACGGAGTTCCAGGAGGACCCGGAGCAGGCAGAGCTTAGTGAGCGAGTTGACCGGGGTGTTTACCGGAGCTGTGCCGAGGGAGATTTCCGGCGGGTGTTTGTGGCAGTGTTCCCCTTCTTCAGAGTAGGTTGGACATGCTTTGTAGTTTTCTTTGGTGGGACCTGTTTTTCCCTTTGTACTTTTGTTGTTGCACTCTGGTTTGGGATATATTGTATGCATGCATTTACTTTTCAGTTTCTATATCTCTGCACTGTTTCATGGAGGTGTTTGTGGGTGCGTGTGTACAGGTACCTTAGGCTAATTCCTCCCATGTTTGTGATAGCCTACTCGGCGTTGGTCACCAGCCCCTGGCCTAATGGAGGCGGGATTGGGGAGTCGCGGCTCGAGCCCCGTTGGGTCGGGTCGTGACATCCTCGATGCATCGGTAGGTCTCATGAGACAAACTAGTGTCTTGGCACAAGGCCTTGACAAAATCTTATTTGTAGTCTTGGCACGAGGCCTTGGCTATGTGGTTATGATAGTCTGGCATTATGCATTCCATCATTATGAAATTGGTTATTGATATTGCATGTGATTATTCGATTAGTAGAATATCCATATGAATAAGTAAATGGAATTATTTCATTTTATTTTTGCCATAATATTTTGAAGTTCAAGTTTAAAAATGCTTTTGTTTTAGTTATAAATTACCTTAAATGTTTATTCTTATTTATGAAAGTTTCCTCTATATTGTTATCCTTACTGGGCATTTGAGCTCACCCATTTTCTATGTTTTATTTTTCCCAGGATGTGAAGAAGTAATATATGAATTACCTGCAAGGATAGTATGAGGGGATAAGAGTGTGGACTATAGAGACTATATTGTTGTATTTTTTATTTTATGATGTAATGTAAACTTTATTAATGTATCTATTTATTCCAAGGCTACTAAATTAATTGATCTTTCGAGATTTGATCTTTCTTGTGATCATAACAATGTTATGTAATAATGCACCGACTCTGGGTAACTGGGGTCAGGGTGTTACAGTTGGTATCAGAGGAAGTTTAGTACAAACCTTGAAAGCTAGATTTAGATAAACTCTGATTAGAGCACATAGTCCTAAGATGGACTTTGAGGATTAGTATAGAAGAACTTCCTATAATTTTGGTATTGTAGAGATTTTGTGAGTTTTCCGAGCAATACATCCCTATCTGGATACGAGCAGGTAGAGGCGGCTCTGGCACATATGTACCTAAAACCTGAAAACACCGCTTTGAGCTGGACTCGAATGGGAACTGGTGCACGACAACGGGCCTTGCTACACTCTTGGTTATGACACTCCCAGGGGATATGCTTAGGATAACTCTCATTTTCTTTACAAATCAGTATTAAGGGTTTATGAGTATATACTTCCTCAAAGAAAAAAAATTTATGATTATGGATTATATCCATAAATAGTTCAATTTATGTTAAGTGTTTTATAAGTATGGAATTATGTATTTTGATTCGTAAACTGATCTAGTTTATGCCATTGTTTAGAAATGGTGCCTAGTGGAAGAAATGGAAACTGTATCAATGCATGCACTCCATGTAGGGATTGCCCTCCTTCCCAAGATAATTATAGTGGAGATGGTGATGCAACGGGTGTCGATCAGCTAATCACCATACTGGAAAAACTCACTCAGGTTGTGAATAATAACCTTACCCGTATGGAGCACCCTGATCCAAAATGTGGAGGATCAATATTAGATCGCTTAATGAGGCAACAACCACCAATATTCAATGGGAGTACAAATCCATTGGTAGTTGAGCAATGGATAAGTTCCCTAGAGAAAATATTTCAGGATTTGGGAAGTAGTGAAAGGGAAAAAGTTATCATGGCAGTTTATCACCTCACTGGAGATGTTGATCAATGGTGGTCATTGATTCAAAACATGAAGTAAGATGATGATATATCAAATATGGAATGGAGGGAGTTCAAAGATCTCTTTTTATAAAAATACTTTCCTCGTGACCATCGAGCAGATATGGAAAGGCAATTTTTGAGTCTGAGACAAAAGGAGGATGAGAATGTCGCAAAGTATGAGGATAACTTTACAAGGTTATCAAGGTATGCTGGAGATTATATATGTAACCCAAGAAGTAATATTGATCATTTCTTTGATGGGTTAAAACCATTTCTTCGTCGAGTATTAGTATCACAATCCTTCTTGTCGTACGAAGACATTGTCTCATGTTCTATCAAGACAGAGAAATAATTCTCTAAGTTATATGACTTTAAAGTAAAGCAAGAGAAGAAGAGATCTGCTGATCAATCTGGGAATGGAAATAAAGGGAAAAAGGAAAAAGTTGAATATCCATCCTGCAGTAAATGTGGGAAGAAACACCCTGGTACTTGCTTAAAAGGAACGGGAGTTTGTTACAAGTGTGGTGAAAAAGGCCACCAAGCTCGTGATTGCAAGGGGAAGAAGGAAGATACCGATGTCCAATGATACAATTGCAGGGATATGGGACATTATACAAATGAATGTCCTAAGCGTTAGGGGAACTTACCTCAGAAAATTCCAAGGGATCAAGGCCAAGCTTATGTTATCACTACTGCTGAGGTAGAAGCTCCGAAAGATGTGGTGGTAGGTAATTTAATGGTTTCCTCAAGTTTAGAAAATGCATTATTTGATTCTGGATCATCACATTGTTTCATATATTTCGAGTTTGCTAAGAAAATTAGATATTTCCAATTTGATTTAACAAGGTAGTTGTCAGTTAAAACTCCTAAGGGAAGTATAATTGCAATAAAGTTTTGTGAATTAGTCCCCATTAGAGCACATAAATGTTCTTTATCCACTGATCTCATCATCATACCTATTATTGAGTTTGATATAATCCTTGATATGGATTGGATTTCGAACCATGATGCGAAGATTTATTGTAAGAAGAAGGAGGTTACTATTTTTGATGATAATGATAAGGAACACCTTATCTTTAGAGCAGAATCATCGCCACCTAATTCTTATCTAGACCCACCCCCAATAGCTCAACTAAATTCAATTATTGGGGAGGAAGAGGATGAAATTACAGTGGGTGAGGAAAGTAATGTTCAAATAGAGGATGTACCTATTGTGAAAGAATATGTAGATGTGTTTCTGGAAGATTTACCTGTACATCCTCCAGAATGAGAAGTTGAGTTTTCCATTGATTTAATTCCTGGATCAAGGCCTATATCGAAGACCCCTTATAGAATGGCCAATGTAGAATTAGTTGAACTAAAGAAACAACTAGATGAATTGAGTAATAAGGGATTTATTCGCCCTAGTGTTTCTCCATGGGGAGCCCCTGTTCTTTTTGTTAAAAAGAAATATGGATCTATGAGGTTATGTATCGACTACAGGGAGGTCAATGCTATAACAATAAAGAACAAGTATCTCCTACCTCGCATTGATGATTTATTTGACCAACTGCATGGATCTCAATACTTTTCAAAGATTGACCTTCGATCTAGATACCATCAGTTGTGTGTGAAGAAGGAAGACATTCCGAAGACAGCATTTCGAACCAGGTATGGGCATTACGATTTTACAGTAATACCTTTTGGATTGACTAATGCACCCTCTGTATTCATGGATCTGATGAATAGAGTTTTCAAGGAATATCTCGATGAATTTGTGGTGGTATTTATTGATGATATCTTGGTATACTCCAAAAGAAACGAAGATCATGAAAATCACTTGCACATTATTCTGAAGACTCTGAGAAGACATGAATTATATGGGAAGTTTAGCAAGTGTGAATTCTGGCTTCAGGAGATTTCTTTTCTTGGAAATATTGTCTCTAAATATGGAATCTCTGTTTATCCTTCTAAGACCAAGGCAATCCAATAATGGCCAGTACCTATGAGTATAATTGAGGTACGCAGTTGTATTGGTTTGGTAGGTTATTATCGACGTTTCATCCAGAATTTTTCCCGATTGGCTAACCCATTAACGAAGCTCACACGTAAAGGGGTTAAATTTGTTTGGACAAAAGAGTGTGAAGAATGTTTCTAAGAACTGAAGATAATATTAGTCAATGCTCCTATATTGACTCTACCATCAAGGAGTGATGGGTAAGTTATTTATAGTGATGCATCGAAGAAAGGAATTGGTTGTGTCCTTATGCAGAATGATAGGGTTATTTCCTATGCATCATGACAGTTGAAAATTCATGAACAAAACTACCCTACTCATGATCTCGAGTTAGCAGCTGTGATCTTTGCTTTGAAGATATGAATACACTGCCTCTATGGTGAAAAATGTGAGATTTATACTGATCACAAGAGTTTGAAGTATATTTTCTCACAAAAAGAACTCAACATGAGCCAAAGGAGATGGCTTGAATTACTCAAGGATTATGATTGTACAATACACTACCACCCGGGGAAAGCAAACAAGGTGGAAGATGCTTTGAGTAGAAAAGACCATGGAGTTTTGAACAATATGAGAATTGAAAGGGATCCAATTTTCATGGATCTAGTGAAGATGGACATGGGAATAACCAGGGAAGGTGAAACATCAATGCTTTTTCAAATGGTTTCCAAACCATTTTTACTAGAAAGGATAAAGAGTTCTCAGACCGATGATGAAAATTTTCAAAAGAAGATTAAAGCTGTGAATGATGGGAGATTGAGTGACTGTGTATGAAGATGGAATTTTGAAATTTGGGAGGAGACTTTGTGTTCTTGATATACCTGATCTAAAAAGGGAATTATTGGATGATGCTCATAGTTCCAATTTCTCTATACACCCTGTAAGCACCAAAATGTATAGAGATTTGAAGGAACATTTTTGGTGGGACAACATGAAGAGGGAGATTGCTGATTTTGTGTCAAGATGTATGGTTTGTCAACAAGTGAAAGCTGGAAGACAATAGCCTGGAGGAGTCACACAACCTCTTCCCATACCTGAGTGGAAATGGGATAATATCACTATGGACTTTGTCATGGGACTACCAAAGACTCCTATAAGGAATGATGCAATATGGGTCATTGTTCATCATCTTACCAAGTCAGCACATTTTCTTGGCTATAAGGGAAGATTTACCACTTGAACGACTAGAAAGATTATATATTAATGAAGTTGTGAGACTTCATGGAGTACCCCTATCGATTGTTTCTGATCATGATCCCCGTTTTACTTCAAGATTCTGGAAAAGTATTCAGAAAGCCTTGGATACTGAACTTCATTTGAGCACTTCCTACCACCCTCAAACAAATGGACAATTAGAACGAACTATTAAAACCTTAGAAGACATGTTGAGATCCTGCTCACTTAACTTTCAGGGTATGTGGGATCAATATTTACCTTTGGTAGAATTTTCCTATAACAATAGCTTCCATTAGAGTATTCATATAGTACCATATGAAGCATTATACAAAAAGAGATGTCGCACACCAACCTGTTGGGATGACGTTGGTGAAAGAAAACTTGTAGGCCCAGAACTGGTGGAGGAAACGATGGAAAAGGTGAAGGTAATCCAAAACCATATCAAAATAGCTCAAAGTAGGCAGAAGAGCTATGCCGATAATCAAAGGAAGGATTTGGAATTTCAATTCAGTGATCATGTTTTCCTGAAGGTATCTCCATGGAAGGGAGTCATACGTTTTGGTAAGAAAGGTAAATTGAGTCCCAGGTACATCGGACCTTTCGAAATTCTAGAATTAATTGGGGCTATAGCTTACTGTTTGGCAATGCCGCCAAGTCTTTCTAAAGTTCACGATGTGTTCCACGTATCTATGTTGAGGAAATACATGCCTAACCCAACGCATGTACTCACCTATAAGGAATTAGAACTAGAACCCGATTTGTCTTATTGCGAAGAGCCCGTCAAGATTCTTGATACGAGAGAACAAGTACTGAGAAACCCGACGACTTGTCTGGTAAAAGTCTTGTGGAGAAGCCATAAGATGGAAGATGCAACGTGAGAACCCGAGGAACTTATGATGAAGAACCACCCGAGTCTTTTCATGCGGTAGTATTCTAGAAATTTTGAGGATGAAATTATTTGAAGGAGGGGAGAATGTAGCACCCCAAGCTTCTATGGTACGCTTCTCTTTGAATAATACAATAGCGTGTGTTGTACGTAACATCGAGTTCTAACACACACCACAACCAATCAAACTAGTCGTTATGAATAGTAATATCTACTTTTTAAAATTTTAGAAATTTTATCTCTCAAAATGGACTTCATTTTTGGATTCATAGTATCAAATTTATCCTAAGGTGAAATTTTGGTACTTTTTGGATAACTTTAATATTTTGATGAATAGTGAAAATTACTAAATTTTAATTAAAAACAAATTCTTTAATCAAAATAATTAATAGTGATAAATTATTAATTTGAGTGGTTTTAAAGTATATTTAGAATAAATTTTTACCATTTAATACAATTTTGGTCATTGGACATAATTTCACAATTAAATCGGACATAAACAAGTATCAATCTTTTGATAGTTATTATATCTGAAAAACACGCTTTTTGTTTTGACAGCAGGAATTAATTTTAAATTAATTTCTGCCACTTTTGTGTTTTTAATTTGGAAAAATGGATTCCATATTTTTAATCAGGATGTCCAAATTTTGTAAATAGGTAACTTTTATTTTTAGACATTTTGAATAATTACTTCGATAAATATTTTATTTACCATGGTTAAAGGGTAAATCCGGTAAATAAGGGTTAAAAATAATATTATAATAATACTAAATTACCCTAAAATGTTTCCTAACCTTATTGGTGGATACATGTCCGACCATGGGAATCTTTGGGTCGATTTTGGGACCCCATGGAGCCACTTGTAAGTGATAGGGACACTTTATTTTAATTAAGTTAAAATAAATACAAAAATGACATAAGCATATATCTTTTAGCAAAACAATTTTTACATAGGGTTATATATGTTTTATTTTAGACTATAAATATTCATTATAAAGATAAAAATATTTGATATATAATGGTATTTTATTTATAATTTTTAGATAGTAAATAATTTAATTTATTTATGACACAATGGTGATGCAGTAATTACCTAATTAATGAAAAATTAGAATAATTGATATTATAAATACCCAAATAAATGTAATTTGAAACTTTTTATAAATACCAATAATTTTATAGGATAATATGACATGTTAGTATTTATTTAATTAACTTTTTTCTAAGTAATCATTCAGTTATGAGTTTTACAAAAATCAATTATTGAATAGTGTCAAAATTGACATAAAAGAGTTTTTAAAACAAATATTATATTATTAATTGATATTAAATTCCCAAAAATATAAGGTTTGTCCAAGAGACTTATATCATGATATTTGTATCATTAATGAACCACTTGGGGGTCTATTGGATGTATATAGTAAGTTTATTAACCATATAATATAAAAATACAAAGAGACATTGTAAAAGTGAAACTAATTAACTAAGAGTTAATACTTAAAGATAAGGTTAATATATTGACCCAAACCTATCTAAATTATATTAGTTGAGTGGTTTTAGACCCATAACCACCTTAAACTTTAAATAATCTACTTTGGAGCCATTAGAAACCTAATATTAATTTATTATAAAATAATATTTCTAGCTTTTCCAAAGGTGCCCCTCACCCCTCTTATAAAAGGGTAATCCCCCTTCTCATTAATTCACACCTTAAAAGCCATTTGGATCATCCAAAATCTGCCCAAATACTCTCTAAACTTCCCTAAATTCATCTTAGAGTCCTTAATTTAGTCATAAATCCAACCTAAGGAGCCCTTTTGATCAAATCAAAAGGAAGAACCCGAAGAAGAGGTAATGATTTCACCACCCTTTTTCAAGTTCCTTTCTTCTTCCACTTCTTCTTTCTTTGTTTTCCCATTCTAAAATAATAACTCCAGTATCTTATATATACTGTGATGTTATTATAAATATGGTACAACCATATTCAGTATTTTATCCATCCTTTGAATAACATGTCACCATACGTGCATACGTACGGTTTACCGTCTCCAAGTCGTGGTGTAATTGTTATTCAATAAATTATTATTTGGATGGGTATAATAATGATGTTTAATTCATGTAAATAATAAATATAACATGATAATGATTCTTTATATATGATATACCATCCAATTATATATTATTTTAATATCAAAAAATGATATTGTCGCCCGTCCGTACGTACGGACTACCGTCTCCACGAACGCGATGAGATTCATTCTCCATCGTATCCATTCAAGTATAATTCTCATTTGATGATTAATAATAGTATCTAAGGAATTGATATCATTCTGTATATGATTAATATACAACCTATCCATGACAAACACGGCTTACATAACAAAACATATAAAATAAAACGAGTAAGTTAACACCCGAAACAACGATAATACTAAGATATTATTAACAAATCAATGTTAAAAGATCATATATGATATTATATTGATGTATATGATTCTTGTCTAATTTAATAACAATTATTTAACCATTATATAGGAGGTTAACCTACCCCAACCAAGGAAAAGTACAAGGTAAGGGTTTATTTCACAATCTCTTCATTATCCAAGGTTGTTTATACGTAATAATCTACTGGGACTTCTTTATCATCCACATCCATGTTTCTTAAAAATGCATTTTTAAACATTTTTAATATTTACTATAATATGGGTTAAAGTCATTTATACCCTTGTTGACTTTTATAATTGGTTTATAAAGGAATCATTCCTTCGTTTTTCAAACAAGGTCCTTTTTAACCTTTTCGATAGAATTAAGGTAAGAATGTTTTTTTAACTTATACGGTGGGTGCGGCTATTTTCTGCCGTTATAAAATCGTCGAAGCTTCCCTTAAAAGCTTATAAGAATATTTTCAAATAATATGTTTTATTTTATAAATATATGACTCTTAAATGATTTCAAAATAGAAATAGATATTTCTCTAAAAAGAATTTTGATTTCATCTATGTCAACATCCTTTGATGGATTTTAAGCTTGTTTGAAGTTGATTTATTATGATACAAAACTTCTATATTGTATTGAAGGTTTTGTGATATGTTTGACTGTGGATGTGTTATTTTTATACCATTCATGGTTTATGGATGAAGTATTTACATTTCTTATGCTATTTTTAATACGAATGTTTACGTTATGTTTAAATCTTTTCATATGGGAATGCATTAGACTTAATATGTGACGGGTGGAGCCCGCTATAGCTCCTCGATGCATCGGTAGGTCTCATGAGACAAACTAGTATCTTGGCATAAGGCCTTGACAAAATCTTATTTGTAGTCTTGGCACGAGGCCTTGGCTATGTGGTTATGATAGTCTGGCATTATGCATTCCATCATTATGAAAGTGGTTATTGATATTGCATGTGATTATTCGATTAGTAGAATATCTATGTGAATAATTAAATGGAATTATTTCATTTTATTTTTGTCATACTATGTTGAAGTTCAAGTTTAAAAGTATTTTGTTTTAGTTATACATTTCCTTAAATGTTTATTCTTATTTATGAAAGTTTCTGCTATATTGTTATCCTTACTGGGCATTTGAGATCACCCCTTTTCTATGTTTTATTTTTCCCAGGATGTGAAGAAGTAATTTATGAATGACCTACAGGGATAGTATGAGGGGATAAGAGTGTGGACTATAGAGACTATTTAGTTGTAGTTTTCATTATATGATGTAATGTAAACTTTATTAATGTATCTAGTTATTCCAAGGCTACTAAACTAATTGGTCTTTCGAGATTTGATCTTTCTTGTGATCATGCCAATGTTATGTAATAATGCACTGACTCTGGGTAAATGGGGTCGGGGCGTTACACATGCAGGATATTTATTGTATATGAGGTGAATTATCTTTTTCATTTCTTCCACTTCAATAAAATGATTTATAATGAATTATAACTTCTTGAAATCAAATTAGGACCTTCAAATTCACCATTAAACCTTCTGTAATAACATCAATACACTAAGAATTAAGTGTAGGATTAATTCCAAAAAACATAAATATGAACTAATAAATTAAAAGCGAGATTTATTACTTTTAACAATTAAATTATACACTATTATTAAAACCAATAAATTTTATGTTTACACAAGAATTACTCAAAATAGTGGGATACAAATCATGAATATTAAAAGTAAAATTCATGAAAATATTGGCTCTATCATATAACCCACATGTCATATTAGCATGGCCCATTACAAAACTCATAAAATTTACCCATCATGCCAACAAATATTTTTTTATAATTTTACACTATTTTGGGATCTGTGTTCAATATGTGAACTTGAAAAATATTTCACAAATATCCATAAAAATATTCCAACACCAATTTTCCACCATAAACAACATATCATTTACATATGAATTATAATCAATATTCAATAACAATTCATCAATTTATAATTGCATCCATAATTCATCATTTTATATATTTAATAATTCAATATTCTATATTCATAGAATTATACTTCCAATAATTTCCACATTACATTTTCAAAAATTACCAATTTCAAAAATAATTAATATATTTCAAAATCCATTTCATTTCAATTATTCAACATGATTAATTATTCCACCAATTTCATGTTCACCAATCATCTTCGATTTCAAATCACTTCATATTCATTCTTCAATATTATAATAAATTTTCTATCCAACATAGAATACCATGAGAATGATAGATTCACAAAGGATTTTAAAAGATATGATAAGTCAGGTCACTCACATCGATTCTATGATGAACTCAACCCTTTGATCCTTTGATTATCACCACCAATCATTTGACTTCTATCTCATTCTTATTTCATATCCTCATTATGTTACCAAAAAATACATATGTTCTATCCCTATATAGAATAATTAATAGAAGACTTTTCCAAAAAATTCCCATGGTGGAAAATACATTCTCCGTATTAAATTCCTCTAACCTTCACCATCAATTCCATACATTAATTCTTCCATTGCTTTCCATTTAATTCCTCTAATAAAACCTCTTATTCAAATTATAACCTAACTTGCAATTTTGTGATCATAAAATAACCAACTCCAATATCCTCTAATAATTCTATGTCATCACCACCAAAATATATCAACTTTATATTATTTATTTAATAAAAATGATTCATTTAAAATGAGTTACTAAAATAAATAAGCAGTGATTATATTTCACTAACACCTATTATCTTTTAGAAAAAAAACTAACCAATTCATAAAATTACCAAACCACAACCCAATAGTAAAAATCATGTTTTGAATCTAATAACACATTCAAAATTACATTCCTAGACTAGTAGAATTACCATTCTTCCCTTTATAGTTAAAAATTCATAAAATTGCACAGACACCCAAAATTCAAATTGTTGGGTCTCTACACTAAACCCATGATAGATAAATATTCTATAAACAACCTTGTACCACTGTAAATCACATAAAACCTAAATACCTAAGTAATTTCTAATAACCATGATAAAGAACCATTAATTCAAGGGAAACCAACTACTAATCCAAGAAATCACATCCCAATCAAGTTAACACAATGTCATGAGGCTCCCAATTCCTAGGTAACCTATCTCGTATCATTAAATAGTTCCTAGTAATACCACCATGAATCTCAATTTTCACAGAACCTATACCCATGAACAGATACTTTATAAACTTCCATGACCCAACAACTAATCTCACATCTGATATCTCCCAAGAAAACAACCCTACTAAGATAAAACAAAGGAATACCATGGTTAAATTCCAATTCTAGTCCTATAGGAAAATAAGGAAGGATATACTATAAATAATTTACCATCTATCACAACACTACTAACACTTCTCCCAAACTATACTAACCTCACACTGACCATTCCTATCTAATAATAAAAGTCTCTCACCTAGATATCTCACAAATCCACCTAAAGTATCATTTAAGGTAAACACATAGAAAATAATCCAAGGGAAATCTATCCATAGGTGTAAAAAGTAAAACAAAAAATAAATTATGGTTATAGAGCAACCAAATTATCTGAACTAAACAAGCATGTTATTCAATATGCTATAAAACAAACCATTTTACCATAAAATTTTTTGTTTTAAATTTTTTTTGATGCAATACTATACTCAAATTGGATATTATAATAACTATTTTGGTAGGTTTAAACTTATTACAATATTACCTCTGCATTAAATGAACAATGATCCTTTTGAGTTTAGACTTGGTTAAAAAAACTACAAGATATGAAATTTTATTTATGTCCATCATGTTATTTTTTAATTATCAAAAACTGATAAGAAAAAAAATTATATCATACTATAGTCTATGAATAACAAAAATGATTTAATAATGATCACAATATCAAAAAAACAGAGGCGGTATTATGATTTATACGATAAACATCAAGCTTATAAACAATATTCTTATAAAATGAAATTTAGTAAACTGCATATAGGGATTCATTTAAAAACATGAACATATTATGAGAATAACAAAACAAATCCATCACACAACCTAAAACGGTGTGATAAAATTAACTAAGTAGTAAACAAGAAAACATGTTCATATTATATTTCTCAATAATTCAATATGTAGAATTATCACAAATCTAATGTTTATCATGAATGGAAAAAACAAATTCAACTCAATAAAAAAACATATAAAATCATTTGTTAGAATACATAAAGCCAAACTGAAGGAGGTAGTAACATCCAAGAAATAAAATCAACAAAAAGTGATATTCAATATTCAATATTGAAGCAAAAGTATTAAAGAAATAAAAAAAACACATAGAGATTTATGAACTTAAATCAATTTGACCAATGTGAATGAGATAATGGAATTATAGTCTTTACTATGTAAAGGTAAAGGAGCATAAATTAAATGAGTGTCTTGATAAAAACAAAATCAGAAAGACTATTCAAGAGTAAGGATCTTGTCACTCTAAGAGCTTATAGTAAAATCAAGAACGAGGAAGGTAACATGTTCCTATAGTTTGGAAAGACCCATATGAAACACCCAATCTATAAAACATTTATAGAATAATGGATATAATAATTCATAAGGAAAAAAAATGAACACTTATTGATCCTTATTCCAAGAATCAGTGACACCTTTATAAAATGAATGTCAAATGCCAAAACCTCCAAATTCAAGAATCTATAATTGAACATTTGTTTTTGTTTCAACTCATTGGAAACTATCCCTAGGGGTAATATTGGAATCATCAAGTAGATCACAACTATTCTATTTACAAGAACCGTCAAGCCACCTATTGTCTTGAAATCAAGAAGCTTGAGCCAAGATTTGGAATTCAATATCCCCCCTCCCACTCTCTCTATCTCTAATAAACAATAGTACTGGAGGGATCCTCCTCTTAAACTCTCCTTATATCCTCCCTCTCTTATCTCTTAACAAACCAATGCATTGAACCTAAGAGAGATCCCAAAATCTATTCCTCAGAAACCAAAGGGGTGAAGGAATTGATTAAGGTGACAGTTAGCTGGAATCATGTGGCTAAAATGTGCAAGACAAGCACACATGTATGATGGAGGATTAGCGGAATCCTTATGAAATAAGGTGCACCATAAATTAGAGTGGACACATAACTTAACATGACTAGAAGGTAAGGGGTAAATGAGGATCTAAAACAATCCACTTGATTAAGAAACATACCATAGGAGTATCTTTGTCGCATTATCCAAATGATCAATGAATCACTATTTGAGTTGGTGTTTTAGAACCAATAGTTTTTACTTTGATTAAATGTATATTCAAACATTTGAATATCAATAAAAAATATTATTACATATTGTTCATTTTTATGCATGAATCTAATGTAATAATGTCCTAGGATATCTATCACATTGATAGGGTCACATCAGTTCCCCAATACGATGAGATCTTTGTAGTTCCATGAAAATATTAGAAAATATAGTTCTAAAATTGGATAACATAATATGATAGGACACATAGTATGCAAACATTCAGGTATGAGTACACTTAAGAGGATGAGCCTTCTTCTCATGAAGTTTTCACTTGGTAATCTTCAATACAAAAGATTATAATCACAATCCCACCAGTAGGAATTTTTCATGTTTTTGTGTCATTGGATATTTCTATATATGATTGTGTGTAATGGTCCTTGGACATTAAGATTATAATTGATGTATGTCATGACTCGCACACTTAGATTTAATGACCAAAACCATGATGTTATATGTTTTTAGGAAATATAGTATGTTGGGTGCATCACAAATGACATGTTATTAATGGATAAGTTGATGAAGGATTTGTACCTTATATATTTATGTAAGTTGATATCTCATCACTTTTATTAGAATAGATCCATCACATTAAATTCCATGGCTATGGTGTATCGATATATTTATTTAAGAGAGTTAAAGAAAGACGTATCAAGCATATAAGTTGATGTCATGGATGTGAAACTTTATTCATGAGATATTGAGATAAAGAGATTATATTACACATTGAGTGTTCGTGTGTGGTTTTCTAATATTGCGGCATTATGTTCTTTCTTCTGGGTGTCTTGACTTGTTTCTAGATAATAATCTTGGACTTTAGGCAAGCCCGCCCAATTCCAATAAGAAATAATCATATAGGGTCACACGCTAAGTGTTTATATTGATCTAGATTAAGTTTTATTTTAATTTAATTAATTGAAAAAATATTATTCTCAAGACCGAGGAATGATTTTATTCATATTTTATTGATCGATAATATTCGCAAGGTAATAAATAATTAATTTATATAATTACATGAATATTTGATAAATATTTATTCCATAGATTGTGAATAAAATATTTATTTTTATAGATGAATAAAACATTAAATAAAATGTTTATTTGGGTGTTCAATAAATGTCAAGGAATTGGAGTAGACCAAGATTGTGTTTGGTTATGAATATTTATTTAAAAGATGGTAAATAATATTTACCATTGTGCAAGTTAGTACACACCATAAAATAATAATAATATTATTATTATATAGAATGGGGTTTAATAATGATTATTATATTATTTAAGGGCTTGTACATAATTAAATAATATTTTAACCTAAACCCTTGGTCAATAAATAGATGATTATGTCTATTATGTGGGGTTAATCGAGATTTGATAATCGTCGCACATGAAGAAATTCTATCTCTATATCTCCTCCTCTCTTACTCTCAATAATGAGAAGTGATATAGATATTACTTAAAGCTTTAAGGATCTATAATATATCAACATGAACAATAAAAGATAATTGATTCACCACTCTATCATCCAGTAATCAATTGGAATTGTTCGGGGATCAAAAATGCATGTGTGGATCACTGTTAGATAGTTTCTACACTTAGATCCTTATGATGCAATGATGGTAATATGGAAAAGGGCTTTTGAAAGATTGATGTTGATGGTTTTTTCATGAAACTCCAATCAATAATTTCCAATTAAAAATGTAGCATAGTGGTGACCATGAGGTTGTCTCATAAGGAGGTTGCAGACTAAGCAGTCAAACTGTCACTTTTTTAATTTGTTTTAGTTAAAGTTAGAGTTAAAAGTGGGGATTTCAAAGGTTCTTAATAAATTTAAATGACATGAAATCAGATTATGACATGAAATATAAATTATATATTAGAAATCATAAGCAAACCAGACTAAAAAAATACAAGCTAAAGGTAGCAGTAGTGGATAAGATTCAATCCTCAGACACTCCCTTTATCATTGTCAATAAATGTATTCCAATTGAATTATACAATGTTTACTTAAAGACCCAGGATCAAATCTGAAAAGGGTAGAATTTCTGGGGGTACTGTAGCAGTACTATAGCAAGGCACTGTAGCAGTACTGTAGCAGTGGCAGAACTGTAGGAGCAGCGGAACTGTAGCAGTGGTGGGACTGTAGCAGCGGCGACATTGTAACGGTGGAGGGACTGTAGTAGGTACTGTAGTAGTGGCGATACTATATTAGGTATTGTAGCAGTGCAAGTACTATAGTAGTACTGTTCACCGAGGGGTCTTTTGGGCCAAAAAATGGGCTTTCAATCCTTGTATTCAGGCCACTTGGCCTTGGGCCTTCGGGCTATGTAATGGGTCACCCTATACCCAGTCTAAAGAGGTCTTTGCTTTAAATAAAAAATTGAGGATTCGGCCCCAAATTTTAAAAAAAGGACCTAAAAATAAACACCTAAATTAACTAGATACTATATTGAGACCTCAAATATGGGTTTTTATCCCCTTATGAAATTGATCTAACTACCCTAATACCTCTGTGCAACCAAAATAGATTAAACTCATCATGATCATAGGCAAGACCTCACCAAAAAAATTAAACAATAATAGTTCCACTTTAATTTCATATGATGAACAAAAATATAGAATGATTTAGAATAAGATGAAGACAAGAATGAAATATATCACATTTAGTCAAGAAAATAGTTTCCAGGACAATTCAAAATGAAAGAGTTTATAATGAATAACATAAACTAAAAAGGGAAATTCCTTTAGATCTTCACTTCCCACCACCATCTAGAGTTAAAACCTTAATGGATTGATTAATTCATGAAAAAGTCCTCTTCTGTAGCATATATTATCTATCATATCCCACTCCCACCTTCCAACCATCCTTTTAAATTAAGTGAAGGTGAAAAATATAAAGACGAGGATGGGTGGAAAATGTTATGTTCAGTTTCTATCCCCATGAATTTTGATCGATTTTGGACCTCCTCCTGGACAAATATATAAAGACTCTGACCCCAGTAGCCCAGTGTTGGTGCCTTACTTAACTATATTGGAATGATTGCAAGGAATATCATCTTGAAGGACCAAATAGTTTAGTAGTTTCTAAAACTAGATACATACGTAAGTATTACATTACAACTTGAAATGAAATACAATATAATAACACCATTATAGTAACCCCTATTCTCTTATATTATCCTTACATGGAAAACATAATATTCATCTTGGAATCATGGGAAAAAATAAAACATAAGAAAGAGGTGATCTCAGATGCTTAGTAAGGGTAATCATAAATCTTAAGCAGTCATAATTAAATATAAATGATAAGGCATAGTGAATAACTAAAAACACATACCATTAAAACATAATCTTGAGCATAATATGGTAGAAATAAAATCTGATCAAATAATGTTATATAAATAATTACATTAAAATAAAACTTAACCATGGATATTCTACTAGTCAAATAATCACATGGAATATCAATAAATAATCTCATAATGAGAGAATAAATAATGTGGGACGTCTAAAACATACCATAAAGGCCTCATATAATAAGTCTACATAAATGGGTAAGACATTGGCCAAAACCCAGTCTATTTTATCTCATGAGACCTACAGATAAATAGAGGGGATATAGAGGGCCCCTCCCGAAAATTTCTAAGTCTAATGCATTCCTCATATGAAAGGGGTGAAACATAATCAATATACAAATTCATATTGAAACTAGCATATAAAATGTAAATAATTTCCCCAATCAGTAAACATAATCATAAACTATCCAAATTAATATGGAGAATGATATCAAGATAGTACATATCTAGTCAAAATGATTAAAAACCATTCAATAAAATATAGTAGATGGTATCATAATTTATCAACCTCAATTAAGCATATAATTCAACAGAAGGTGTATACATAGATGAAAATACTCTAACAAAATTATTAAAAATTTCTTGAGAGAAATAATATTTTTAATTTGGAATCATTTATTTAAAAATTCTTGCAATTATAAATGAAAATATTTTATTTTAAAGAAACATTTTAAACTTTTAAATGATTCCCTAAGGAATTAAGGCATCGTGAAAGTGGGAAAATCTATCACACCCGGATTTTTTTCATCTTTTACTCTAGTTTATTTTTGGATATAAGTTTTTCTCTCGAGTTCCAAGTGTGATGGGTTTGAGTTTTGAGGTATTTACTTTATTTATTTTCATCCTAGTAATTTTACATGGGTTTACCCCTTGAATTTTGGTAAAAAAATGAGAATTTGGGTAAAACAATAGGTGGCGCTTGATTGGCACATGGTTAGGGGAATCATGCACCTTGACTAGGAAACTATGAGGCCAAATGTGTGTTTTTGGATAGTGGCTAATTCACAGTTAGCACATAGTTTGTAAACTGTGTGGGCTAACCATGTGGCATGTCATACTTAGACGGAGAGGGGTGCATAGTTGCCTCATATTTTGGAAAATCGTGTAGGCAAACCGTGTGACTTGTACATGTCATTAAAAATTTGAGTTTTTATTTTTCTTCCTCGTCCAATTTTTAACTCTAAACCCCCCAAAACCTCCCCACTCAAGATCCCTCTTCCTAGGTGCCTATACCTCTACCATTTTATCCCTTGGTCCTCTATTTTGATGGTGGATTTTGTGGTATTTCTCCAATATTATTTAATTAAGTCCCTATTGTCTTGGTTTCACCCCCTTATATAGGGTTTATCTTCTTCTCTCATGAGGTTTCACATCTCCAGTAGGTTGGGTGGTCTATTTAGGGTTGAATATTGATTATTAGGGTTTTATATTGACATTTTTGGTTCAATATTGACTTTCTAGGGTCTTGTGGTGGTGTGGTTATAGTTTCGCACCATTTTCTAGAAGTTTCTAAGCTTATAGTAGGTGGTTCCATACCTTAACATTTTTAGATACTTTTGATATACTTTATGGTATTTATAAATGTGTTCTATGAGTTTATTATGTGGTGAGAAATGTGTTGTGAAAGTATTTTGACATGATCATGTGATGAAAAAGGATTATAAAAAGCAAAATGGCTATGTTTTGTGTGTGCTTCATTGTGGTGCTTCTTGGGAGTGTTATATGATTTATTTGGAAGGTGATAAATGGGTTTTAAAGGTAATTTGAGGTTCAAATGTGTTGAAAATGGTTTTCAAATGGAAATTGATTATTTTAGACTATTTTTTTTGTACACCTTTAAATAAGATTTGTAAATTAAGTAAATGATGTTAAACATGTTGTAAAATAAAATAAATTTGTGTGTGGATTTAAAAAAACGATTTTCACACTAAAATGGTTGGTTTATTTGTGTGTTATTATTGAGATGTTTACAAATGGGTTTCTTTAATTGAGTTAGTGGTGAAAATGTATTTTTAAATGGTTTTTGAGTGTGTGAAATTGAAGTTTCTTTTCTTATGAAAAATGGTGGTTTCCATGTAATGATTTTTAAAAGAGGTGTTTCCCTTATGTGCTTAGAAATGATTTGTGAATGTATTGATTTGTGTAATATGTGAAATGGTATTGAGCTCAAAGGGAATCATTGGTATATGGTTGGGCAGAATAGATTTATTGCGATAGTGATATGGAAGTGGCAAGTTCTAGTTTCTTCTAGCGGATTGACACTAGTTGATACAGAAGTGGAAAGTCTCAGTTTCACTTAGTTGAATTAATTATTACAACACTAACTAAAATATGATGATGATTATAGACCACTTGGCCCATGGGGTGTCCCCTGCTAGTGTCTCATGCATGAGAAAGCTAATGGCCATGGTTAATATACCACCTTTCACTAAGGTGTGAGGTTCTAGTGTCTCACATGATCTAGATTACCCCTAGGGATTTGCCCATGGTGTCGTCTCCCTATTTTGTGACATGATGCTTATATGATGTGGATCCATATGTCAGTATGTGGTGGAACTTGTCTGTATTTTTATATACTTCAATTTAAATCAGGATTATTGTGAAATAGTTTTCCTTGAAAGTATTCCCTTGAAAATGGTTCGTCTTAACATTTTTTCTTAAAAAATTAAAGCATTTTTTCATGAATAAGCATGTTAACTTGTATTTTAATGTTATATCATGGAATCATTTCATTAGGTGGAATCCTACTAGCCTTTTTATCACACCCTACATACACCTTTGGGTGTATGTAAACTTTTTTATATGTATGACTCGGGTAAAGGAAAGGTGTTTCGTGGTGGATCCTAGTTGCTAGAGTTCCTATTATTGTAGGTGTTGGTGGTGGTGTCTTGAGGGTGATTCCCCTCATGTTTCACTGATATCTTTGGGTAATTTTATGGTTTCTCTTTCATTATAGTATTCATGAGTTTTGTTTAAATTGTAAACCTTGAATCTGAAAATTTTTATACCATGCTTGGTTGTGATTATTCAATTTGGTTTATTTGTTGTAGCTGGTTGTTTATGATTATTTACATGATTGAAATAATTCTCAAGTTTCATTGTTGATACCCAAACACTTGTTTCTATCTTGTATAGATTGGTAATACCCTTCAGGCCTTTCCACAGGCTGGGTCGGGTGTCAGGTTGGATGGCACTCCGGCTTGGTTTGTGAAAGAATGGTATCAGTGCAGGTCATTCTCTTTTTAGGTCACTTTATTTGGGGGAGATTCTAGATAGATTAGATCTAGGACTATCAGGGCTTGAGGTTCTGGTTGCAAGTAGGGTTCCTGGCCAGCATGCCTCGTGATGGGACTCAAGTTTCCATGGGAATTCTATTTTTATTTGGGTTGTTTGGTTCTTGAAGGTTGTTTTGTGTTTAGGAAATGAAAAGAGAGTTGTGTTAGTGGTCTTCATGAGCTCGTAGAGATTGTAAATCCATGAATATCTAGAGACATGATCCTAGAATACTCTCTGTGATGATGGTGTGATTGGTATATGGATTCCAACCATATGTCCAAGTCACCCATCAATGTTAGTTTCCCTTTATGAATTGTTTTGAGTTCCTTGTGATTCTTAAAGAAAAAATGATCTTCCTAGATTTTAAAAATTGTTTGAGAAACCTTGTTTTGGAAACTATGAAAAACTATATTTTAAAGCAGAAATGGTTCGGTTTTGGGAAGGTGTAAAATGAGTTTCTAGAATCATTTTGAAGGAAGCTTTAGAAAAGTGGATTTTTATGAAATGGTATTTTTGTGAAATAGGGATGATTTTAACAAAATTGGACTTTTATGATCAAAATATGGGGGTTGTTGAAATGTTTTGTTTGAGAAAAAAGATTTTATTTTGAAAAAAGTTTTGGAAACTTGTTTTAAATGAGAAGAAGTTAGTATTTAATCAAATGGTATTTAGTGGAATGATTCTTGTTATGTTGCTGAAAATATTTTTAAAAGGGGTGAATTGGATTTTTGGATGGAATTTATGGGATTTTATCTCAATAAAGAATGAAATGGTTTTATGTGTGGAGTTTGAAAATGGTTTTGACTTGGTGGTTGTTGGGATTTTCAAAGTATTGTGATTTTTGAAATGGGAATGTTTTTTTTTGACCTTTGGTATTTCCATGGGTGACCACATGCATGGGTATGTGTGGGAATGTAGATGGTTAATGGCATAAGTGGATGAGTGCCCAGATTAGTACAAGTGGATGGGTGCCCATTTTGGCATGAGAACACGCATGTGTGAGGCTCCATGATATATCATTGGTGAGCATGCAACCCACCAAGCCTATTTTATTTTCAAGAGAACTTTTAAGAAAAAATATGATGCTTTGATAACTAGTAGTTGTGTGGTGTGTATCCTTGTGATTTGGGAATTTTAATTGTAAGGTGTTTGAGTTTGATAACCCTTTTTTTAATAGAATTTTGAGTTTGAGTTCTTGTTGATGAGTTGGATTTGAGATAGTGGTTAGTGGGTTCTTTTGAAAAAATATTTGGGAAGACTTTGGGTTGGTTCCCCCTTATGTTTGGTGTACGGTTGTGATGAATTTTGGTTGATGGATCAACCTTCATTGAGATCTTTGTCTCTGTGTTTCCAAGTGCATGCTCCCACAAAGTTTAGAGGGTCATTGTGGTGCAGCTATGGGTGGTTTACCATTAGTGTACCATCCATTTGATCAACCTGTGGAACTCCTTCTCAAGTTTCAGAAGTTGAATCCTACCATATTTTATGATCATGCCAATCCTCTCAAATCATAAGAGTGGATATGGTAAATTTAAAGAAACTTTAATTTTCTTGAGATGATTTAGTCATTAAAGGTGAATTTTTTCACCTCTATGTTTGAAGCTCTAGCTTGAAAATGGTAAATGGGATCCCAGTGAGGAGAGTGGAAAGCGGCTTGAGGATGTTGGTATTGGCCATATTGTTAAAAGGCCTCTAAACCTTCATCGGTTTCTTTTAAGTGAGGAATCATGTTGTGCCATCGATGTGGAAAGTCTGGTCATAAGAAGTTGTCATGTCTGTATGTAGAAATATTTTATTGTTTGTGGATTTGTTTAAATTACTTTTCTTTGTAATATTTCTTTATTGGTAATGGTCATGTTCGGTGTAATTTTGTGGTGTCGTGTTTTCTTTAAAATGTAAAATTGGATGTTGTGGAATCTTTTGAAAACTTCTATTTAATGGAAACATCTTTTAATTTTGGAAAATCTGAATTTCTCCACCAAACTGGAGGAGTGTTCTGTGGGTATATTATTTCCATTGTTTCTCATTTGAGGATACAGAGGGTGATGCATGTGTATTTTTTAAGCCCTTATCTCAGTGAAGTTCCATGTTTTGGCGAAGTTGGTTCCAATGTA
The DNA here is from genome assembly GCA_963277665.1 of Viscum album. Taxonomy (NCBI): domain Eukaryota; kingdom Viridiplantae; phylum Streptophyta; class Magnoliopsida; order Santalales; family Viscaceae; genus Viscum; species Viscum album. Next base: position 669,313,127 of record OY728139.1, on the reverse strand, counting down.
TTTGGTGTTCTTTTTGTTCCACCTAGAATATTGAGTGGACTCTTATGAGACCAAAGAAGTTGTTCTAATTAGGAATTGATAGCTTCTAGCTGCAAGGAAGAAGATTCTTCAAACATCAGGGCTCCATCTATAGGCCCTGAAGTAAATCTCGCATACAGTCAGGAATCCCAGGGGTGTGAGGGTCCATGGTCTAGCTTATGTCTTCAATGTGGTAAATGGAGATAGTTTAAGATTTTTGTAGCTATTTCATCTTGAATGGACCCATTTTGTGAGAATAGATAGGGAAGCCTCATTTTCTTATTATAGACCACATGGTTTGAAATATCATCTTTGATTGTGAGGAGATAGGGTGGTATCATTTCATTAAAATTATAGTGATTGAACTTTCTGGATGTGGATCCTTATTTAGTAACCCTTGTGTGGTTGGCCCTTGTGGACCGGTTTCGGTTTTGTTCTATCTCATGGGTGGGTGATTCCCATCATCAAGCTTTCTTACCCTGGTGAAGGGGTTTGTTGGATCCTGTTTTTTGATATGTGCAGGAAGTTCCTAAGATTCCTCATGTAGGGTTTCCCATGTTGGTCTATTCTAGTTGGTTAAGTTGTTTTTTTCTCATGACGGGGAGGCCCATTAGAGGTCTCATTGAATTCCCCTCTGGAGTAAATCGGTGTTGGTTTGTTTTCATGGTGGGGAGTCCATTTGGGCCTCCCCGTGTTAATAATTTGGTGTATTTTTTGGTGTTGACTTGGCAGGGGGTATTCTCAATTAAAGTTATATAATTTTGAGTTCCTCCTGTATGTAAAAATTGGGGTTGGAGTGCACCCAGCAATTTTGTTGAAGCAAGGTTTCAGAAGTATTCTGTGAGTAGTGGTTTAGGTTCGTTTGTTCATTTTATGTAAGAGGTATGAGTTTCATATGTTATTATTTGAGGTTCTCTTGGCTTGATATGTTGAATTATGTGGTTTTTGAGAACTCCTTCTCTTTTGATCGATCAACTGGAGGTGTCATGGCCTTCTTGGGGTAGAGGACATATAGTGGGGAGTCCATTCTGGCCTATCTAGTTAAATCTTGTAAATCTATGTTTCCATTCATGGTGTTCTTGATTTCTCCTCATTTTGATGTTTTTAAGGGACCACCTTGAGTTATGGAGGATTATTAGTTTTTGTTCCCAAATCAAACCTTGGAATGACTTTTTGGGGGCATAAAGTCTTCATGGTGGGGATAATTTTCACACCAGGATTTTTGTTTTCGTATTTTACTCTGGTTCATTTTTAGATCTCGATTTTTCTCTCAAATTATGGGTGTGATAGGTTTGATTTTTTAGGTATTTACTTTGTTTTTTTTTTTCATAATAGTTCTTTTTTATGGGTTTCCCCCTTGAGTTTTGATGAAAAATGTAGAATTTAGGTTAAACAATAGGCGGCATGCGGTTGGCACACAGTTAGGGGAATTGTGTGCCCTACCCAGGAAACCGTGTAGCTGATTGTTGTTTTTGGATAGTGGCTAACGCATGGTCAGTACATAGTTTATAAATTGTGTGGGCTAACCATGAATCATGTCATGATTAGAAAAATAAGGGTTAATGGTTATTTCATAGTTTGGAAAACTATATAGGAAAACCGTGCGACTTGTACAGGTTATTAAAAAATTGGGTTTTTATTTTCTATCCTCCCCCAATTTTTATCCCTAAACCCCCCAAAACCTCCCCACTTGGGATCTATCCTCCTAGACACCTCCCCCTTTCCCATTTTCTCCCTTTCACCTCCATTTTGGTGGTGGATTTGGTGGTATTTCTCCAATATTCTTCAAGTAAGTCCATCTTTTCTTGGTTTCTCCCCATTATATAGGGTTTCTCTTATTCTCTCATAGGGTTTCACATCTCCAAGGGGTTGGGTGGTATATTTAGGGCTGAATATTGATTATTAGGGTCTGATATTGATGTTTTTGGTTCAATCATACCTTTCTAGGGTCTTTTGGTGGTGCGGTTGTGGTTTCACACCATTTTTTGAAAGTTTCTAAACTTGAGGTAGGTGGTTCCATGCCTTAACATATTTAGATGCTTTTGATATTATTTATCATATTTATAAATGTGTTATATAAGTTTATTGTGTGGTGAGAAATGTGTTATGAAAATATTTGGACATGCTTATGTGATGAAAATTGATTTTATAAAGGAAAATGGCTATGTTTTGTGTGTGATTCATTGTGGTGCTTCTTGGGAGTGTTCTGTGATTTATTTTAAAGGTACAAAATGAGTTTTCAAGTTAGATTAAGGTTATAATGTGTTGAAAATGGGTTTTTAATGGAAAATATATTTTTTTACTGGTTTTTTGTACACCTTTAAATGAGATTTTTGAATTAAGTAAATTATGTGAAACATGTTGTAAAATGAAATTGGTTTATGTGTGTATTTAAAAAGGGGTTTGTACCATTGAAATGGTTGGGTTATTTATGTGTTCTTATTGATATGTTACCAAATGAGTTTCCTTAATTGATTGAGTGGTGAAAATTTGTTTTTAAATGGTTTTGTTGTGTGTGAAATGGAAGGTGCTTTGCTTATGAAAAAAAGGTGGTTTTCATATAATGATTTGTGAAAGCGGTGTTTCCATTATGTGCTTGGTAATGATTTGTTAATGTGGTTATTTGTGTAATATGTGAAATGGTATTGAGAACAAAGGGAGTCCTAGGTATATAGGTGGGCTAGCTAGATCAAGTATGCTAGTGATATGGAAGTGTCAAGTCTCGGTTTCTTCTAGTGGATTGACACTAGTTGATACGAAAGTGGCATGTCCTAGTTTCACTTAGCTGGATTGATGATTACAAGACTAACTAAATTATGATGATGATTGGAGACCACTAAGACCATGGGGTTCCCCCTCCTAGGGGTTTGTGCATGAGAAATCTTATGGTTGTGGTTATTATACCAAATTTCACCAGGGTACGAGGTTCTAGTGTATCCCATGAGCTATATTACCCCTAGGGATTTACCCATGGTGCTCTCTCCCTATTTTGTGACATGATGGTTATATAGTTTTATGCCATATGTTGGTATATGGTGGAACTTGTGTGTATTTTTATATATTTAAATTTAAATAAATCTTGTTGTGAAATGGTTTTCCTTGAAATTTTTCCCTCGAAAATTGTTATTCTTAAAAAAAATCTTAAAATATTTTTAAAGACTTTTTGCATGAATTAGAATGTTAATTTGTATTTTAATGTTATAGCATGAAATCCTTTCTTTGGGTGGAATCATAATGGGATTTTTCCTACACCCTATATACACCTTTGGGTGTATATAGACTTTTTTATATGTATGACCCCGGTAAAGGCAAGGTGTGTCATGGTGGATCTCAGTTTCTAGAGTTCTTCTTGTTATAAGTGTTGGTGGTGGTGGCTTGAGGGTGATTTCCCTCATGTTGCACAAAGTTTTTTGGGTAATTTTATGGTTTCTCTTCCATTTTATAATTCATGAGTTTTCTTTAAAGTGTAAACCTTGAATCTGAAATTTTTTATTCCATGCTTGGTTGTGGTTATTCAGTTTTGGTTTATTTGTTGTAGTTTATTGTTTGTGATTATTTATATGGTTGAAATCATTCCCAAGTTTCATTGTTGATACCCAGGCATTTGTTTCCAACCCATGGGGATTGGGAACACCCTTCAAACCATGCCACAGGCCTAGTCGGTTGTCAATTTGGATGGAACTCTGTCTTGGTTTGTGAGAAAATCCACTCATGTCATATAAGTTAAAAAACATTACCTTTAAACTTTTAAAAAAGAAACATTTAAAAGAGTATTTTCAAAAGAAAGTGTGAGCATTAACCAACTAAATAGATTATTTGTATCATATATAAATCTAAATAAAACAAGTGTAAATACAGCATAATATAATAAAAATTCATTTTTGAAAATAATCAGAGCATGACATAATCAATGGAATAGAAGTTTAACCCAAAGAATGGAAATTGGGTTAAGAATTCCATTTCCACTATGCCAATAGTCAAACTGTATGCCCCATTAAATTTATGAAAATAAAATGAAACATTTAATACCATAAAGATAAAGGGATTAATGATATGATATATCAAATGGAATTATATATACATCACACACACAAAATAAGTGGTGAATAAGGAATATCTTAAAGAAATAAAAGTGATATGAGAAAACTCTTTCCATATGTCCGAAAGTGTTTTTCACTTGTACTTAATGTCATAGATAATCAAATTATATTCATCAATTTCCTAATTAAGAATCTATTAAACATATATTTTATTTATTAAAATTTTATTAAGTTCATTTATGTCTATTCCAATGGGTTGTAAATATTAATTTCATTGTTCCAAGAGCGTCTATTTCATGGTTTTATGGTTGGTTCCATTGTGTATAATTATAGGAGTTCTTTACAAATGGGAATAACTTCTCCAGAAGTGAAATTATTTATAATTAATGAAATTTTATAATTTTAAATGTTCTCATATATCATTTTTTATATTATATGAAGATTATTCATTAGATAAAACATTAATGAAAAAATGATTAGTTTATTTTGGCAGTTTTTACAACCATCATGAACTAGTATCGTCTTATTTAATGTTATATTTATATACTAGTTTCAGAACATTAAATAAGTTTTAATACATATATTATAATGTGTTTTAATCATAAAAAATATTTTATGATCAGCCTTGAATGTGGTAATGAAAAACGAAAACTCATCATCCATGAAGGCGGTGAATCGACACTTTACGGACGATGTTTTAATTTTTAGAATAAAAAGAGAAGATAAGAGACTTGATGATGGATATTCCATTAACATAATTAAATTATTGTATATTTATGATACTATAGTTATTATTCCACTTTGTATATGGGATTTGAGGGAAGTATAAGAAAAAAAAGAAATTAAAAGAGAAAGATTGAGGGTTTTACCTCTTGAGTGTCGTCTCCTAGAGAACCTCCTTAAGATTCTTAGAAATGGTATTTTAGTGAGACTAGAAATACCATAATATGGGTAAGAGGTTTGGGAGATTAATTGGGTAGAATATAATTAATCTCCGATGCTTATAATGTGTGATGAGAATAGGTGGTGAGAAGTGGCATTTATAATGGAAGGAGAGGGGTGTTTTTTATTATATTAATCATTAGTTTATTATTTTTGTCTCAAGAGTATAAATAATGATGATTATTGTGATAAATTATAGTAACCATTATTAAATAATCCACACATCATCCATGACTCAAAAATTCATGTATTTATCTTATAATGTTAAATACCGTAAATTACCGTATTTCACTATTCACAAAAATTCAACTATTTTAGAAAAATCCTAAAAATTCACCTTAAATTTTTTTCAACATGTAGATTTAAAAAATGGACTCCATTTTATGAAAATAATTTTATAAATATGATAAATTTAATTTTAAATTAAAATTGTCATTTATTTGATTGTTTCCTTAATAAAATAACTACTACATCATCATTGTATAATTATTTAAGTTAATTATTTCTTCATTAAAATTTAAAAATAAAATAACATTATGTAGATAAATATTTTATATTTCAAAATAATATTTTTATTTGAATATATATTCTGAATAATACCATATTAAAAATAATATACTTATTAAAAATATGAAAGTGACATTTTGTGATTTTCTTTAATTTAAATAATATCAAAGTCATTTTCACGGACATGTGTCCATTAAATAACTAAAATTCATACCTTATGTGTTAAGGGTATAATATAAATTATAAAATAATATTTGGTAATGTTTTATGGTAATTTTCTAGTTCTTATCATTTTATTTTTAACCTAAATTACCCAATTTACCCTTTACCGTGGTAACAAAAATTACCAAGGTTACTATTCATATTGATCAAAAATAAAAGATAAATATTTACTAAATTTTAAAATTATTGATACAAATATGAAATCAATTTTTCAATATTCAAAACATTGAATTTTTAGATTTTAATTTAAAACTAATCCCACAAAACAAAACAAAAAACAATTTTATTGAAAAATGTATTTTTAAGCCCAAAAATGTACTTATACCAAAATAAGATATAATTATGATTAAAATAAAATAAATTATATTATTTATATCTAAATATTATTTAATTTACATTGAGATCAAATTAAAATCATTGATATACTTTTGACAGTTTTATAAAAATCGATATTTTTTACGATTCAATAGAAAATAAATATTTTCAGAAAAATACCAAAAAATCATCCTAATCTAATTTTGAAATTCCAATTTTAAAAATGAAGTTTATTTTGTTCAATATAATTTATAAAATTGTAAAAAATTATATTTAAAACAATTGCGCCATTAAAAGATGGTAAATTTTCCTTTTAGAAAATATATCTTTTTATGCTTAAAATTAGATTTATTCTTATCTTAATCCTATCAAACTTATTGGTTAAATTTAAAAACAAATTATTGAATATTTAACATATAAATTTCATTAAGATATTTAAATAATATTTATTAATTTAATTTATTAAGATAAAATACCATTTTGTTCATAAAAATAATTTTTTATAAAAACACATCATTTAGGTTCAATTGGTTTTTATTTTCATTTCTAATTAATCGGTAACCAATGAATTAATTTTATAAACATGTGTAAACTATATTTTCATAATTTAGTTAATCTCATTAATTCCCTCCATTCTAATAGTTATATGATAACTATCATAATTAAATAATAATATTTAATCATTTGTTTAAACTCATAAGCTATCGAAGAATTTAAAAAGACACATACAGTAAATTCTTGGGGTGTTACATTCTCCCCTACTTTAATAAATTGAGTCCTTGAAATTTAAACTTGTGATTGGTAATCGTGGAGTTTTCATTTCAAAATACCCTTATGGAAATCACACATCATAAAAAGGATTAATAAAACTTCCTCTTAAAAAGAGGGAAAGGGAAATGTGAAGGTCACCACAAAATCAGGCATTTGAATAGGATAAAATTGGTATGAAGTAAAAATATATACATGGAAGAAAAATATAACCATAAATTTCTAATAGATAGTGATAGAGAACATCGTCATTATAAATTTAACCATCACAAAACTGTAAATTTGTGATCAGTTAAAAGACTATTGATTTCTCAGAAAGAAAAGTAGACAGATGATGTTTTTGTTCCAAAATTATTTTCCTAGGAGTTGAGGGATTCTTTTACTATATAGGTATTCACTTGAGAAAATAAACTTACTTGATTTATTTCCATTTCATAAGAATAATCTCATCATTTTTTTGTGCTTTGATCCATCTCCACTTCATTTCTTAAACCAAAATATGGATATTCAAGATGAATTTTGTTTATTCCTGAAGCACTTTTGTCAAATGATCCATAAGTCATTTCTTTTTCCTTTAAATATTTACCAAAAACAAAATGGTTATAATATGTTATACTCCTCCAAAATAATTTTTTTTATTTTCTGAATAAACCACTTTTTAGTTTAGTGGGAACCACACAAATACAACTCTTCAAATGACAGATCAAACCCAATAGAAAAAACCACCATAAAAAGCAGGTAGAATATACAATTAAAAATATAACATAGATGAAAACATCTATCACAAGATTTAAACCAACTACTATAGAAAATTTCAAAAGGCAACAGCCTGGTGCCTCAAGATTCAAAATTCAAATTTGAAATTGCAAATTCGAACCAACCACTATCACACCACCTCAGGATCAAACACAATGAGTGTACAACCCGAGTAGATATATCCATGTGTTACCCACATCATGTCACTTGCCATCATGATTCACCACCATCAACACTTCCATCCTATCACCACTGTCTATATCTCCATCCTATCACCACACCAGTCACTGGAGATAACCAATCACTGAAGTCCCTCATCACCTCTGGAGTCCATCATCACTGTCATAAACCACCAAAACAAAATTCTACATACCTTTATGAAATATTCATGATTCCAAGAGTAAAATCTCAGGTTGTTGAATATATTCCTTAAATCCAAACATATAATAAAATATGCATAGATAATATAAACTAACCAATTTCATGGTTGATAATACTATCTCATAAACATCCCTTTATCATTATTATCTCAAAATCATACATATAGTTAGGGTTATCTTTCCCAAATTATATTATTTTTAAAAGATAAACTTACAATATAATCACTTTTCTTGGTTACTGGTGTTATTCATCACATGATTCTAATTCCTTAAAGAATAAGTACTGTAGTAAAATCCTTATATATCTCATGACTCTTATAATCATATAATTATTGATAAAATACTCAAATAAAACAATTCTTAAATCCAAACACATGAATATTAATCATTTCTCTTTGTCTATGGATGTAGAATCTTCGTGACCATGATCCATTAGCCACTTTTGGTGTATATTCCTTTGATGCTTGAGACATTGATTTTTATAGTGTACCATATCCTTTCAGTTGAAACATTGCACATTCAAAACCTTTTTCTTACCCTTGTAATTAGAAGCATGGTGGCATTTCTCTCAACACTTACATCAAACTCTCATTCCTTTTAAGCAAGTGTTAGGGTGTTTCTTTCCAAAATTATCACATGTGAGAAAATTATTCTTTATCTTATTTAATTTATCTATATTTTTCCTAGAAGTTCTCTTGTTCCAGCACTTCCATCCAAATCCATAATACTTAGATAATTATTTATTTTTATTGTTAGAATATGATATTATGTCCTCATATGATGAGAAGGTTTGGGAGAATTTTTCCTTTCAGAATATTGGCATAAGTCCATAAAAGGTATGATCCTTCTTACTCTTTGGATCATGTTCATTGATGAGGTTCTCATTCCTTATGTTGGGTTCCATTTCTAAATGACGACGTACGCTATATTAGTTTATGTAATTATGAATAATCTCAAAAATAGTGAAATACTTAACAAAAATTGAAAATTTCATGTATAGCTAATCTTGTAATCATTAACATGGTTACTTTGAAATGTTCTTTTAAACTTATCCACAAATTATATCATAGATTTAAGTTCTCTAATATATGTTTTATTAAATCTATTTTTCAAATTTTCTACTAAACTTCCTCTAGAACTAATTATAAAGACCCCGACCCCAGTAATTTGGAGATGATGTCTTACTGTATTACATTAGCATGATTACAAGGAATCGCAACCCAAAGGACCAAATATTTTAGTAGTTTCAGAAAAATAGATACATACATAAGTATTACATTACAAATTGAAATTAAATACAATATAGTAACTCCATTGGAGGTACCCCTATTATCCTAGATTATCCCTTCATGTCAAACATAATATTCATCTTTCCATCCTAGGGAAGAATAAAACACAATAAATGGGTTATCTCAGATACTCAGTAAGGGTAAGAATATAGCTGAATCTATCATAAATAAATATAAGTTATAATGTATAATGAATAACTAAAAACACATGCCATTAAAACATGATATTGATAATAATATGGTAAGAATAAAAGCTGATCAAATAATTTCATATAAATAATTACATGAAAATAAAACTTAACCATAGATATTTTACTAGTCAAATAATCACATGGAATATAAATAACTAATCTCATAATGATGGAATGCATAATGTGGATCCTCTAAAACATACCACCAAGGCCTCAGCCAATAAGTCTACATAAATGGGTAAGGCCTTGGCTAAAACCTAGTCTAGTTTATCTCACGAGACCTACTGATGCATCGAGGGCCTACAGTGAGCCCCTCCCAACAATTACTAAGTCCAATGAATTCCTCATATGAAATGGGTGAAACATAATCAAAATATACATTCATATTGAAACTATAATATAAAATGTAAATAATTTCTTCAATTAGTAAACATAATCATAAACTATCTAGAGTAATATGGATAATGATATCAAGATAGTACATCCACAATTAAAATGATCGTAAACCATTTAATAAAATATGGTATATGGTATCATAAGTAATCAACCTCAATTAAGCATAATATTCAATATAAGGTGTTGATATAGAAGCAAATACTCTAACAAAATAATTTAAAATTTCTTGAGAGAAATACCCTTTTTTTCTTTGGAATCATTTATTTAAAAATCAACACAATTATAAATGAAAACATATTATTTTATAATTACATTGTAAAATTTTAGAGGATTCACCAAGGAATTAATGTGTCATGAAAGTGGGAAAATCTATCACACCCATATTTTTGTTTTCATCTTTCACTCTGGTTCATTTTTGGATCTTGGTTTTTCTCTCAAGTTTTGGGTGTGATGGGTTTGAGTTTTTGAGGAATTTACTTTATTTATTTTCATCCTAGTGCCTGTACATGGGTTTCCCCCTTTAATTCTGATTAAAAAAGGACAATTTAGGTTAAACAACAGGTGGTTTGCGGTTGGCGCACGGTTAGGGGAACCGTGTGCCCTACCTAGGAAACTGTGCGACCAATTGTGTACTTTTGGACAATGGATAATGCATGGATAGTGTACAGTTTGAAAATTGTGTGGGCTAATCGTGCACCATTCCATGCTTTTATAGAGAAGGGTACATGGTTTCCACATGGTTTTTCAAACTGTCTGACTTGTATAGGTCATTAAAAAATTGGGTTTTTATTTTTCTCCCCCCCCCCAATTTGTAACCCTAAAACCCCAAAAATTTCCTACTCATGATCCCCCCTCCTAATAGTATCTCCCTCTCCCATTTTCTCTATTGTACCTCCATTTTGGTGGTGGATTTTGTGGAATTTCTCTATGATTTTTCAATTAAGTCCCTCTTTTCTTGGTTTCTCCCCCTTCTCTATGGTTTCTCATCTTTTCTCATGGGGTTTCACATCTTCAGCGGGTTAGGTGGTCTCTTTGGGGTTGAATATTGATTATTATGGTTCGAACTTGATGTTTTTTATTAAATATTTCCTTATTAGGGTCTTATGGTGGTGTGATTGTGGTTTCACACCATTATCCAGAAGTTTCTAAGCTTGAGGTAGGTGGTTCCACGTCTTAACATTTTTAGATGTTTTTGATATACTTGCTCATCTTTATAAATGTGTTCTATGAGTTTATTGTGTGGTGAGAAATGTGTTCTGAAAGTATTTTGACATGATCATGTGATGAAAATGGATTTTATAAAGGAAAATGGCTATGTTTTGTGTGTGGTTCATTGTGGTGCTTCTTGGGAGTGTTATATGGTTTATTTTAAATGTGTGAAATGGGTTTTTAAGGGAACCTGAGGTTTTAATGTGTTTAAAATGGGTTTCCAATTAAAAAATATATTATTTTGGTGTGTTGGATTTTTTTTACACCTTTAAATGAGATTTTTGAATTAATTAAATGATGTGAAACATGTTGTAAAATGAAATTGGTTTATGTTTGGATTTAAATAGGGGCTTATCCCATTGAAATGGTTAGTTTATTTGTGTGTTCTTCTTGAGATGTTTCCAAATGGGTTTCTTTAATTGAGAGAGTGGTGAAATTTTTTTTAAATAGTTTTGGTGTGTGTGAAATGGAAGGTGATTTTCTTATGAAAAAGTTGGTTTCCATGTAATGATTTGTGAAATAATTATTTCCATTATGTTCTTGGAAATTATTTTTAAATGTGGTTATTTGTGTAATATGTGAAATGGTATTTAGAACAAATGGAATCATGGGTATATGGGTGGGATGAATATATCTAGTACACTAGTGATATAGAAGTGAAAAGCCCTAGTTTCTTCTAGTGGATTGACACTAGTTGATATGGAAGTGGTAAGTCCCAATTTCACATATCTAGATTGACAATTATAACACTAAATAAACTATGATTATGATTGGAGACCACTAGGCCCATGTGGTGTCCCCTCCTAGTGGCTCGTTCTTGAGAAAGTTGATGGTCGTGGTTAATATACCACCTTTCACTGAGGTATGAGATTCTAGTGTCTCACACAATCTAGATTACCCCTAGGGATTTACCCATGGTGCTCTCTCCCTCTTTTGTGGCATGAAGCTTATATAGTTTGGTGTCATTTTTTGGTATATTGTGGACTTTGTGTGTATTTCTATATACTTAAAAAGTAATCAAGCTTATCATGAAATGGATTTTCTTGAAAGTGTTCCCTTGAAAATGGTTCTTCTTAAAAAAAATTATTAAAAATATTTTAAATCCTTTTTGTATGAATGAGCATGTTAATTTTTCATTTAATTTTATATCATGGAATCCTTTCTTTGGGTGTAATCCTACTGGGCTTTGGATCACAACCTACATACACCTTTGTGTGTATGTATATTTTGTTATATGTATGAACCAGGTAAAGGTAAGGTGTGTCGTGGTAGATCTTGATTGCTAGAGTTCCTATTGTTGTAGGTGTTGGTGGTGGTGGCTTGAGGTTGATGCCCCTTATGTTGCATAGAGGTTTTTGGGTCATTTGATGGTTTCTCTTCCACTATACCATTTATGAGTTTTGTTTAAAGTGTAATCCTTGAATCTAAAAATTGTTATGCCATGATTGGTTTTGATTATTCAATTTTGGTTTATTTATTGTAGCTGGTTATTTGTGATTATTTACATGGGTGAAATCATTCCCAAGTTGCATTCTTGATACCCAGGCACTTATTTCTAACCTTTGGGGATTAGGAACACCCTTAGGGACATGACACGGGCTGGTTCAGGTGTTAGGTTGGATGGAACTCTAACTTAGTTCATGATAAAATGGTATTAGAGCAGGTCACACTCTTTTTAGGTCACATTGTTTGGGGAAGAGTCTAGATAGAGAGGATCTTGGACTGTCGAGGCTTGAGTTTCTGGTTACGAGTAGGGTGTCTATCCAGCATGCCTCGTGATGGGACTTGAGTTTCCATGGGAAGTTAGATTTTATTTTGGTTGTTTGGTTCTTGTGGGTTGTTTTGTGTTTGGGAAATGAAAAGAGAGTTGTTTTAATGGTATTCATGAGCTCTCGAGGCCTCACAAGCCATGTGGAGTCAGGGACATGATCCTACAATACTCTCTATAATGATGGTATGATTAGAATATGGACTCCAACCATATGGCCAAGTCACTCATCGATGCTAGTTTCCCTTTATGAATTGTTTTGAGTTTCGTGTGATTCTGAAAAAAAAATGGATCTTCCTTGATTTTGAAAATTGTTTGAGAACCCTTATTTTGGAAACTATAAAAAATGGATTTTAAAGTGAAAATGGTTCCTTTTTTGGAAGGTGGAAAATGATTTTACAGAATCATTTTTAAGAAATATTTAGAAAATTTTATTTTTATGAAATGGTATTTTTGTGAAATAGGGATGATTTTAATAAAATTGAACTTTTATGATCGAAATATGGGAGTTGTTTAAATGGTTTGTTTAAGAAATAAGATTTGATTTTGAAAAAGTTTTTGGAAACTTGTTTTAAATTATAGGAAGTGAGTTTTTAATCAAATGGGATTTGGTGGAATGAGTTTTGTTGTGTTGCTAAAAATATTTTGAAAAAGGGTGAATTGGATTTTTGGATGGAATCCGTGGGATTTTATTTTGATAAAGAATGAAATGGTTTGATGTGTAGAGTTTTAAAATGGTCTTAACTTGGTGGTTGGTGGTCCTTGAAAAGTATTGTGAGTTTTGAAATGGGAATGTTTTGTTTGACCTTTGGTGTTTTCATGGCTGACCACATGCATGGGTATGTGTGGGAATGTAGATGGTTAATGGAACAAGTGGATGAGTTCCCAGATTGGTATGCATGGATGGGTTCCCATTTTGGCATGAGAACATGCATGTGTGAGTCTCCATGAGATATCATTGGTGAGTATGCAATCCACAAAGCATGTTTTCTTTTCATGAGTGCTTTTAAAAGAAAATTTGATGATTTTATAACTAGTAGTTGTGTGGTGTGTTTTCTTATGATTTGGGAATGTTACTTATAGAAGTTTGAGAACCCTTTTGTTTTAATGGTATTTTGGGTTTTAGTTCTTATTGATGAGTTAGATTTGAGATAGTGGTTTACATGTTCTTTTGAAAAGTGACTTGGGAAGCCTTTGGGTTGGTTCCCCCTTGTGTTTGGTGTATGGTTATAGCAAATTCTGGTCTGTTGATCAAACTTGATTAAGATATTTGTCTCTATGTTTCCAAGTTAACACCCCCACAAAGTTTTGATGGACATTTTGGTGCAGCTGTAGGTGGTTTACCATTAGATGACCCTCTAATTGATCAACATGTGGAACTCCTTCTCAAGTTTTGGAAGTTTAATCCTCCTATGTTTTATGATCATGTGAATCCTCATAAATCAAAAAAAGTGGATGTGGGAAATTGAAAGAAACTTTAATTTCCTTGAGTTGTTTGAGTCGTTAAAGGTGAATTTTCCCACCTCTATGTTTGAAGTTCCATACTAGAAATGTTAAAGGAAATTCTAGTGAGGATAGTGTAAAGCATCCTGAGGCTTTTTGTGTTGGCAATAGTGTTAAAAGGCATCTAGACCTTCATCGGTCTCTTTTAAGTGAGGAATCATGTTGTTCCATCGATGTGGAAAGTCTAGTCATAAGAAGTTATCGTGTCTGTTTGAAAAAATAGTGTGTTGTTTAGGGATTGTTTTAAAGTCCCTTTCTTTGTAATATTTCTTTATTGGTAATGGTCATGTTTAGTGGAATTTTTTGTTATGTTTTCTTTCAAATGTAAAATTGGATGTTGTGGAATCTCTTGATAACTTATGTTTAATGAAAATGCTTTTTTATTTTGAAAATTATGGATTTCTACGCCTAAATGGAGGAGTGTTCTATAGGTATCTTGTTTCTGTTGTTTCTCATTCGAGGATATAGAGGGTGATGCATGTGAATCTTCTAAGCCCTTATGTTGGTGAAGTTTCATGTTGTGGCGAAGTCAGATCTAGGGTATGTGGTGTTCTTTTGGTTCCACCTAGAATGTTTTGTAGAAGCTCATGAGACCAAAGAAGGTATTCCAATTGGGAACTATCAACTACTAGCTATGAGGCACGAGATGCTTCAAATATAAGAGCTCTAGCCATAGGCCCCATAGTAAATCTTGTACATAGTCAGGAATCCTAGGGTTGTGAGGGACCATGGTCTAGATTTTGTCTTCAGTATGGTAAATGGAGATAGTTTAAGATTTTTTTTGTAGCTATTTCATCTTGAATAGACATTTTTTGTGAGAATAGATATTTAAGACTCATTTTCTCATTGTGACCCACATGTTTTGAAAGATACTCTTTGATTATGAGGAGATAGGTTGGTGTCAAATCATTGAAATTCTAGTGATTGAGCTTTCTAGATGTGGATACTTATTTGGTTACCCTTCTGTGGTTGGCCCTTATGGATCAGTTTTAGTTTTGTTATATCTTTTGGGTGGGTGATTCCCCTCAACAAGCTTTCTTCCCCTGATGGATGGTTTTGTTGGATTGTGTTTGTTGATCTGTGCGGGAAGTTTCTAAGATGGACTATGTAGGGTTTCCCGTGTTGATATATGCTAGTTGGTTGAGCTAGTTGGTTTTAATGGTGGTTAGACCCATCGTGGGTCTCATTGAAATTCCCTATGGAGTAAATCAGTGCTAGTTCGATTTCATGGTGGGGAGTTTATTTAGGCCTCCCCATTTTAATAATCGGGTGTAGTTTCTAGTACTGTCTTGGTAGTAGGTAGTCTTGTTTGGATCTATCTAATTGTGAGTTCCTCTCATCAGTAAACATTTGGGTTAGAGTTCACTGAGCGATTTTGTTGAATTAGGGTTGTGGAAGTATTCTTCGAGGAGTGGTTTGGGTTCGTTTGTTCATTTCAGGTAATAGGTATGAGTTTCATTTGGTAATATCTGAGGTGTTCTTGACTTAAGAGGTTGAATTATGCATTTTTGAGAAATACTTCTCTTTTGATCGATCAAATAGAGGTGTCATGGCCTTCTTGGGGTAGAGGGTATATGGTGGGGAGTCCATTATGGCCTCATGAGTTAAATCTTGTGAATCAATGTTTCTATTCATGGTGTTCTTTCTTTCTCCTCATTTTGATTTTTGTAAGGGACCACTTTGAGTTATATAGGAGAATCATTTTTTGTTCTCGAATCAAACCTCGAGATGACTTTTCGAGGCCAAAAAGTCTTCATGGTAGGGATAATTGTCACACCCGGTTTTTGTTTTCGTCTTTTACTTCGGTTCATTTTTTGATCTCAGTTTTTCCCTCAAGTTCCGGATAAGATAGGTTTGAGTTTTGAGGTATTTACTTTATTTATTTTATGCCTAGTGATTGTATATGGGTTTCCCCCTTAAGTTTTGATGAAAACAGAGAATTTGGGTTAAACAAAAGGCGGTGCATGGTTGGTGCACAGTTAGGGGAATCGTACACCCTACCCAGAAAACTGTATGGGTAATTGTGTATATTTGGATAGTTTCTAATGCATGGTTAGTGCACAGTTTGTAAACCATGCAGCATATCATGTTTGGACGGAGAGGGGCACACGGTTTCCACAAAGTTTTTCAAACCATGTGGGTAAACTATGATACTTTTAAAGGTCATTTAAATTTGGTTTTTATTTTTCTTCCTCCCCCGATTTTTAACTCTAAACCCCCCAAAACCTCCCCACTCGGGATCCATCCTCCCAGGCACCTCTCCCTCTCCCATTTTCACCCTTGGACCTCCATTTTGGTTGTGGTTTTGGTGTAATTTCTCCAATATTCTTCAAGTAAGTCCCTATTTTCTTAGTTTCTCCCCCTTATTTAGGTTTTCTATTCTTCTCTCATGGGGTTTCACATCGCCAACAAGTTGGGTGGTATCTTTAGGGTTTAATCTTGATTATTAGGGTTCAATATTGACGTTTTTGGTTCAATATTTCCTTTCTAGGGTCTTGTGGTGGTGTGGTTGCATTTTCACACCATTTTCCAGAAGTTTGTAAGCTTGAGGTAGGTGGCTCCATGCCTTAACATTTTTAAATTCTTTTTATATGCTTGTTCATATTTATAAATGTGTTCTATTATTTTATTGTGTGGTGAGAAATGTGTTATTAAATTATTTTTACATGATCATGTGATGAAAATGGATTTTATAAAGGAAAATGATTGTGTTTTGTGTGTGCTTCATTGTAGTGCTTCTTGTGAGTGTTTTATGATTTATTTGAAATGTGAGAAATGGGTTTTCAAGGACACTTGAGGTGATAATGTGTTAAAAATGGTTTTCCAATGGAAAATGGATTATTTTGGTGTGTTGGTTTTTGTTGTACACCTTTAAATTATATTTTTGAATTAAGTAAATGATGTGAAACATATTGTAAAATGAAATCAGTTTATGTGTGGATTTAAAAAGGGGCTTGGCCTATTGAAATGGTTGGGTTATTTGTGTGTTCTTATTGAGATGTTTCCAAATGGGTTTCTTGAATTTATTGAGTGTTGAAAGTGTGTTTTTAAATGGTTTTGGTGTGTGTGAAATGGAAGGTGCTTTGCCTATGAAAAAGGGTGGTTTCCATGTAATTATTTGTGAAAGTGGTGTTTCCCTTATATGCTTGTCAATGATTTTTGAATGTGGTGATTTGTGTAATATGTGAAATGGTATTTAGTGCAAAGGTAATCTTGGGTATATAGGTGGGCTGACAATATCTAGTATGCTAGTGATACAGAAGTGTAATGTCCTTATTTATTCTAGTGGATTTACACTAGTTGATATAAAAGTGGAAAGTATTGTTTTCACTTATTTGGATTGAAAATTACAACACTAACTAAAATATTATGATGATTTTAGACCATTAGTCCAATGGGGTGTCCCTTCCTAGTGGCTTGTGCGTGAGAAAGTTTATGTTCGTGGTTAATATACCACGTTTCACCAAGGTAAGAGGTTCTAGTGTCTCACACAAGCTAAATTACCCCTAGGGATTTACCCATGGTGATCTCTACCTCTTTTGTAATATAATGCTTATATAGTGTGGTGTCATCCATCAATATATGGTGGACCTTGTGTGTATTTTATGTAATTAAATTTAAATCAATCTTGTTGTGAAATGGTTTTCCTTTAAAGTGTTCCCTTGAAAATGGTTCTTTTTAAAATGTTTTCTTAAAAATGTTTTAAAGCCTTTTTATATAAATGAGAACGTTAATTTTTCTTTTAATTTTATATAATGGAGTACTTTATTTGGTTGGAACACTAATGGGCTTTAGCACACACCCTACATACACCTTTGGGTTTATGTAGACTTTTTTATATGTATGAATCAGGTAAAGGCAAGGTGTGTTATGGTGGATCCCGGTTTCTAGAGTTCCTCATGTTACATGTGTTGGTGGTGGTGGCTTGAGGGTGATTCCCCTCATGTTTCATAGATTTTTTTTTGTAATTTTATGGTTTCTCTTCAATTTTATCATTCATGAGTTTTGTAAAGTGTGAACCTTGAATCTAAAAATTGTCATTCCATGCTTGTTTGTGATTATTCATTTTTGGTTTATTTGTTGTAGCTGGTTGTTTGTGATTATTTACATGAGTAGAATCATTCCCAAGTTGCATTTTTTATACCCAGACACTTGTTGTCTACCCATGGGGATCAGGAACACCCTTCGTGTCATGCCACGGGCTGAGTCAGGTGTCGGGTTGGATGACACTTCAACTTGGTTCGTGACAAAATGGTATCAGATCAGGTCACGCTCTTTTTGGGTCACGTTATTTGGGGAAGAATCTAGATAGACCAAAGCTAGGACTATCAGGGCTTGAGGTTCTAGTTTTGAGTAGGGTGTATGGCCAACATACCTCATGACAAGACTCGAGTTTCCATAGGAAGTAGGGTTATTTTTGGGATGATTGGTAAATGAAAAGAGATTTGGGTCAATTATCTTCATGAGCTCATAGGGCCTGGAAAGCCATGTAGAACCGGGGACATGATCCTAGAATACTCTTTATGATGATGGTGAGATTATAATATGGCTCCCAACCATATTTACAATTCACCCATCGATGCTATTTTACCTTTATGAATTGTTTTGAGTTCCTTGTGATTCTGAGAAAAAAATATATCTTACTTGATTTTGAAAATTGTTTGAGAACCCTTGTTTTGGAAACTATGAAAACAAGATTTTAAAGAGGAAATGGTTTGGTTTTGGGAAGGTGGAAAATGAGTTTACAGAATAATTTTGAAGGAATATTTGGAAAATTTTATTTTTATGAAATGGTATTTTTGTGAAATAGGGATGATTTTTTAAAAAAAAGTGGACTTTTATGATCAAAATCGGGTGGTTATTGAAATGTTTTGTTTTAGAAACAAGAGTTTATTTTAAAAATGTTTTGGAAACTTGTTTTAAATGAAATGAAGTGATTTTTTAATCAAATGGGATTTGGTGGAATGATATTTGTTGTGTTGCTGAAAATATTTTGAAAAGGGATGGATTGGATTTTTTGATGGAATTTGTGGGATTTTATTTTGATAAAGAATGAAATGGTTTGATGTGTGGAGTTTTAAAATTTTTTTGGATTGTTGGTTGGTGGGATTTGAAAAGTATTGTGAATTTTTAAATGGAAATGTTTTGTTTGAACTTTGGTGTTTCCATGTCTGACCACATGCATGGGTATGTGTGGGAATGTGGATGGTTAATGGCACAAGTGGATGAGTGCTCAGATTGGTACAAGTGGATGGGTGCCCGTTTTGGCACGAGAACATGCATGTGTGAGGCTCCATGAGATATCATTGGTGAGAATGAAACCCACTAAGCCTATTTTATTTTCAAGAGTTCTTTTAAGAGAAAATGTGATGCTTTGATAACCAGTAGTTGTGTGGTGTGTTTCCTTATAATTTGGGAATGTTACTTGCAGGGTGTTTGAATTTGAGAAACCTTTTGTTTTAATGGAGTTTTGTGTTTGATTTCTTTTTGATGAGTTGGATTTGAGATAGTGGTTAGTGGGATATTTTGAAAAAATATTTGGAAAGCTTTTGGGTTGGTTCCCTCTGGTGTTTGGTGTATGGTTGTGGTGAATTCTGTTTGATGGATCAACCTTGATTGGGCTCTTCATCTTCATGTTTCCAAGTGTACACCCCCAAAAAGTTGTGATGGACATTATGGTGCAACTATGGGTGGTTTACCATTAGCGGACCCTCTAGTTTATAAACATTTTTAACTCCTTCTCGAGTTCTAAAATATGAATTCTCCTATCTTTTATGATCATTCGAATCCTCTCGAAGCAGAAGAGTAGATGTGGGAAATTTAAAGAAACTTTAATTTCCTTGAGTTGTTTGAGTAGTTAAAGGTGAATTTGGTCACCTATCTGTTTTAAGGTCTATCCTGGAAATGGTAAAGTGAATTCCAATGAGGATATTGGAAAATAGCCCGAGACTATTGGTGCTGGCCACAGTGTTAAAAGGCCTCTAGACCTTCATCGGTATCTTTTAAGTGAGGAATCATGTTGTGTCATCAGTGTGGTAAGTATAATAATAAGAATCCATTATAAAATTGTAAAGGATTCCTAAAGTCATTAAGGAATCATGAAATTGGTAAAATATTCTCATTCTATATATGTTAAAAAAACATTTCCCTTAAACTTTGAAAAAAGAAATATTTAAAATATTATTTTTAAAAGAAAGTGTGAGCATTAACCAAATTAATAGATTATGTGTATCAGTTGTAAATCCACATAAAAAAAGATAAAATAAAATAAAATATAATAAAATTAATTTTACAAATAATCATATCATTTCATAATTAATGGAGTAGAAGTTTGACCTAAAGAATAGAAATTGGGTTAAGAATTCCCTTGCCGCTATGAAAACAGTCAAACTATACGCCCCATAAAATTAAAGATTTTCAAATGAAACATTGAATAACATGAAGATAAATGGATTGATGATATGATATATCAAATATAATTATACATAAACCACACAAAATGAATAAGTGGTGAATAATTCATATCTCACATAAATAAAATTGAGATGAGAAAACTCTTACCTTATGTCCAAAAGCTTTCTGCACTTGTACTTAATGTTTTGGATAATAAAATTAGATTTATTAATTACTTAATTAAGAACCTATTAAACATATTTTTTATTTATTATAATTTTATTAAGTTAATTTATGGTCATCCTTATGAGTTTTAATGATTAATTTCATTATTCTAGGAGCATTCATTTAATGGTTTTATGGTCGGTTCTATTGTGTATAATTATGGGAGTTCTTGTCAAATGGGAATAACTTCTCCAAAAGTGAAATTATTTATTATTAATTAACTTACATAAGTTTAAATGGTCTCATATACCATTTTTTTATATGTTATGCTAATGATTCATTAGATAAAACATTAATGAAAAATGATTAGTTTATTTTGATGTTTTTTACGACAATCACGAACTAGTATCGTTTTATTTAACATTATGTTTATATACTAGTTATATAACATTAAATAAGTTTTAATATGATTATTACAATACATTTTAACCATAAAAATGGTTTTATGACCAGCCTTGAAGGCGGTAATGAAAAACTAAAACTTTTTGTCCACGATGGCGATGAATTGACACTTCACAGACAATGTTTTCATTTTTAGAATAATAGGAGAAGAGAATATAATTGATGAGGGATATTACATTGACATAATAAAATTATAGTATATGTATGATAATTTAATTACCATTCCACTTTGGATAGGGTAGGTGAGGGATTTATAAGAAAAGAGTATAATTAAAAGATGAAGAGGGAAGGTTTTACCTTTCGAGTGTCGTCTCCTAGAGAACCTCCTTAAGTCACTTAGAAATGGCCTTTTGGTGAGACCAAAAATACCATAACATGGGTAATAGGTTTGGGAGAGTAATTTTATAGAATATAATAAATCTCCAAGGATTAGAAGGTGTGAGGGGAAGAGGTGGTGAGGGATGGTATTTATAGTGGGAGGAGAGGGGTGTTTTTGATTATTTTAATCATTAGTTTATTATTTTGGATCAAGAATATCAATAGTGATGATTATTATAAATAATTATAGTAACTAGTTCATGTTATTTATAACTAATGGTGATTACATCATCCACACACAAACCATGACTCAAAAATTCATGTATTTAACTTATAATATTAAATATCATAAATTATTGTATTTCACTATTCACCAAAAATTCACCCTAATTTTTTTGACATGTAGATTTCAAAAATGGACTCCATATTATGAAAATAATTTTATAAATATGATAAATTTAATTTTTAATTAAAATAATCATTTATTTGATTGTTTCCTTAATAAAATAATTATTGCAGCATCGTTGTATAATTATTTAATGTAATTATTTCTTCATTAAAATTTAAAAATAAAATACCATGATGTAGATAAATATTTTAGATTTAAAAATAATATCTATATTAGAAGATATATTCTGAATAACACCATATTAAAAACAATACATTTATTAAAAATATGAATGTGACATTTTGTGATTTTCTTTAATTTAAATAATATCAAAGACAATTTCATGGAAAAATGTCCATTAAATAACTCAAATTAAAACCTTATTTGTAAATTTTAGAATATAAATCATAAAATAATATTTGTTAATGTTTTATAGTACTTTTCTAGTTCTTATCATTTTATTTTTAACTTAAATTCACCAATTTACCCTTTACTGTGGTAACAAAAATTATCAAGGTTACTATACATATTGGTCATAAATAAAAGAGACATTTAATAAATTTTTAAATTCTTAATACAAATATGAAATCCATTTTTCAATATTAAAAACATAGAAGTTTCATAATTTAATTTAAAATTGATCCTGTAAAATGCAACAAAAAACAATTTTATTAAAATATATATTTTTTAAGCCCAAAAATGTACTTATAAAAAAATGTATAATTATGATTAAAATAAATTAAATTAGATTATTTATAGCTAAATATTATTTAAGTTACATTTAGATCAAATTCAATTCATAAATATACTTTTGACAATTTTATAAAAATCGATATTGTTTACTATTTATTTGAAAATAAATATTTTCAAAAAAATATCAAAAATTAATCCTAAGATAATTTTTATATTAATATTTTAAAAATGAAGTTTATTTTGTTAAATATAATTTATAAAAGTGTTAAAATTTATATTTAAAACAAGTACACCGTCAAAAGGTGGTAAAATTTCCTTTTAGAAAATATATCTTTTTATGGTTAAAATTAGATTTATTCTTATCTTAAGCCTGTAAAACTTATTGGCTGAATTTAAAAGCATTTAATTGAATATGTAACATATAAATATCATTAATATATTTCAATAATATTTATTAATTTAATTTATTAAGATAAAATTTCATTGTGGTCATAAAAATAGTTTTTTATAAAAACACATCATTTATGTTCAATTGGTTTTTATTTTCATTTCTAATTAATTGGTAACCAAGGAATTAATTTTATAAAAATGTGTAAACTATATTTTAATAATTTATTTAATCTCATTCATTCTCTCTATTCTAACATCTCAGTGATAAATATCACAATTAAATGATAATATTTAATCATCTGTTTAAACTCACAATCTATCAAAGAATTTAAAAAAAACATATCATAAAATCTTGGGGTGATACAAAATATTGTTA
The DNA here is from genome assembly GCA_963277665.1 of Viscum album. Lineage (NCBI taxonomy): Eukaryota > Viridiplantae > Streptophyta > Magnoliopsida > Santalales > Viscaceae > Viscum > Viscum album. Next base: position 669,289,638 of record OY728139.1, on the reverse strand, counting down.
AGGAGTATTCATAAATTTTGTTTTCATGTGAGTTATCTTTCACACTACAAAATTTTATCTCCTTTTGAAACGTGGTGAGAAGGTTACACCCGAAATATTGAAGCAACTTTTTCTGGATGAAGTGACTCTTCAACATCCTCCACTTTTGATGCACCCACTAACCATATTAATGACCTAATTTAATATTGATATTTAATTTGGAGATGCAGCTTTGAATATGATTTATTTTTAGGTGGAATCACCTAAATTGGACGCATTTTTATTGAGGTGTGCCTCATTTACTAAAGGAGTATCAATTCTATCTGAAAAATGATTTTCCAAATTGAGTGATTTTTTTGAGCCTCCAAATAATCGATTCAACACTTGGACCAGTTAAAAAAGTTGAATCCCATAATACAAAGGTTCCTAAAAAAGAATTTCAACTGTTGGATCAGTATTAAAAAATTTATTCCCAAAACACCAAAGTGATGGAAAAACTGTTAAAATTCCAGAATTAGGGCATTTTCACTATTTATCTCAAAACGCTTCAAAATTACAAAAAATGATGAAATTTATTATAAAAGGACAATTTTTGGGGGATATATTCATTGAAATAAACATAAAAATATATAAAATACCAACTCTATCAAAGATCAACATTATCTATAAATAAATATCCACTGACTTGGTATTCATTTCTCTAATCATAAATGAATTAATTATAAATTTAACATGAAAGATCCTCTATTTAGGTTTTGAGAAATTATAAATCAAAATAATTTTTAGTTTATCACCCTTATAGGGAATTTTTTCTATTCTTGGAACCTAAAAGTGGTATCTGAACGGTCATATTTCAAATTTATAATTATTTATTTTATTATTGATCTATATGCGCAATAGCAGTTAGATTTTAATTTCAAGAATTATTTGTTCTTTAGTATGATTTTAATTAACATGTTTTTAGAAAATTAATCATCATAATTTAGTATTTCATTTTCTTAAATAACTATAAACAAATGAATAACAATAAAAGATTTAATTGGGAGGTGTCAAATATTCTAGCTGGATAGCGTGGGATTACACGATGTGTAACTAGAGTACACGTCATGTACCCAGGTGTATTATACCCAGTCATGTTGTGAGATACAAGACATGAAAAGCAGTAACTATACTCAGTGTATTTATTAAACACTACGTATAGATTGGTCCAACTTAGAACATGACATGTTGGGTTATATGGCATGTAATTGGTGTACACATAGTGGAGTCTACACAGTTTAGCAGCAAAATTCATGCAAACTATGTGGCCAAATACATGGTCAAAACCATGTGATACTGACATACAGGAGAATTAATTAAGTACATGATGTGTAGCTGGTGTACACAATGTGTAGTTAATTAATTCTCATGTCTGAAGTACACATCGATCTATTCAGTTAAATAAGCGAGCACACAACATGAAATATACACAACATATAGCTAGATTACACACATTGTATAGTCCCACATCTGATAAACACACTGAATCCTTTGGTGGGTTGCATGGACACATAGAATTCAGACCACACAACTTGTAGCTCATCAGTACATGTTGTGTAATCCACTGAGATACATGCTAAAGACCCAGGCATGTATCTTAGGCACATGGAAAGCATCACACAGGGCGTGTAGCTAGTTAGTACATGTCGTGTAGTCCGGTCGAGGAACACACCAAAGACCCAGATGTGTATCTCAGTTGCATGACAACCAAGATACATGGCATGTAACTCAAAATTACACACTGTGTAGTCTCCAAATAAAGAACATAATTAAATTACATTAAATTGGTAATTACAACATTAAAACCTTATTATATTTATTAGAACCTATTGTGTATGAAAATTTAATAATGATTTTAAAGAATTATTAAATGATAAATTAAGTTATTATAATAATCCTTAATTATTGGTTTTACCATTTATTTTCATGAATGCATTTATGATGGTTATCTCCAAGAGAATTTGGACGATCATTAAAGATAAAAAGGGAATTAATTAATTTATATAGTAATATTATTATTATTAGTATTATTATATAGAATAGGGTTTAATAATTATTAATATATTATTTAAGTTTTGGTGCATAATTAAATAATATTTTAACTTAAACCCTAACTCTATAAATAGATGGTTATGTCTATTGTGTAAGGTTAATTGAGATTTAAGAATAGTTTTGTAAAATAGAATTCTCTCTCCATCCCTACTCCTCTCTTCCTCTCAAGAATGAGAAGCACTAGAGAGATTATTTCAAGATTAAAGGATCTATAAGTGATCAACATGAACAATGTAAGACAATTGATTCTCCATGTTAGCATCCTAAAATCAATTGGCATTACTCAAAGATCAAAAGTGCATGTGTGGATCATCATTAAAGGGTTTCTATACTTGTATCCTTACAATGCAATGAAGGTAATCCAGAAAAGGGTTTTATAAATATCAAAATCATCTACAAATAAAGATCCTCTGATTAGATATTCATTTCTTCTTATCATAAATTAATTAATTATAAATTTAACATGAAAAATTATCTCTTTGGGTTCCAGACAATTCCAAATTGAAATAATTTTTGATTTATCACCCTCCTAGGGTGCTTCTGCTATGCTTGAAACCTACAAGTGACATCAGATTAGTCACATTTCTAATTTATAATTATTTATTTTATTTTTGATCTATATGTGCAATATTGGGTAGATTTTCATTTCAATAATTATTCGTTCTTTAATCTGGTTTTAATTAATATATTTTTGACATATTAATCATCATCATTCAGTGTTTAATTTTATTGAAGTACTAATAAAAGATGAATAATGACCAAATATTTCATTGGGAAGTGTTGAGGATTATGGCTAGATAACATGGGATTACATGAATTGTAGCTGGAGTACACGTTGTGTACCCAAGTGTACTGCACCTGACTGTGCTGCAAGATACATGAAACATCGAGCAGTAACTACATGTGGTGAATTTATTATACACTACATGTAGATCAAGACAAATTGACACATGACATGTCATATTACATAGCATGTAGTTAGCATACATGTTGTGTAGTTTACACAGTTTATCAGCAAAAATCATGCAAACCATGTGGTCAAATACATGGTCAAAGTTGCATAAGACCGATAGCTTGGAGAATTAATGAAGTACACATTGTGTAGCTAGTGTACAAATAATTTAGCCAATGCACGTGACATGTAGTTCATTAATTACCACATCTAAAGTATATGTTGATCCATTCAGTGAGACAAGCGAACACACAACATGCGAGATACACAATGTGTAACTGTATTGTACACGTTGTGTTGTCTCGTATTCAATGAACATGTTGAGTCCTTTAGCAAGTTTCACTGACACATGACATTCAGATCGCACAACATTTATCACATCATTACACACCTTTTAATTCGCTGAGATATGTGCCAAAGGCCTAGGAGTGTATCCCGGACATAGAAAAAAGCAGTACACATAGTGTGTAGCTAGTTAGTACATGCCATGTAGTCTAGCCGAGGAACATGTCAAATCCCCAAACTTGTATCCTGAGTACATGACAACCAAGATACATAGAATGTAACTTGAAATTACACACCATGTAGTCTCCCAATAAAGGAGATAATCAAATTACATTAAATTATTAATTACAACATTAAAACCATATTATATTGATTGAAATCTCTTGTGTTTGGAAATTTAATAGTATTTTTAAAGAATTATTAAATGCTCATTTAATTTATTGTAATAATATGTAATTATTGGTTCTACAATTTATTTATCATGAATGCATTTATGACGGGAATCTTCAAGATAATTTTCATGGTCATTGAAGATAAAAATGGAATTAATTAATTAATTAATTAATGCAAGCGTGTTTATCTTAATAATAAAGAATGAATTAGAAATTAATGTTAGTTGGTTTTACTTTTGTGTATTCGTTACATGTGTTTAATCTTTCATGAGCTTAACCAATACCTATGTATGAGTTGAATTTATTTAATTTAATTTATTGCATGGGTTTGCAATTATTAATTATTGAATTAAAATGATGTCCCGTGTGTCATCCCTCCCTCCATTATTATGTAAGATCTGTGTATCCAAGATTATTTATGTAATCCCTCTTAAATAATTCTTTGGTTCCCCTTTCTTGTGTGTGAGTTATAAATACATGTAATTAATGGAGTATCTCAAGACATGTGGAAGTAGTTTAAGACAAACCAAGATTATGTCAATCCATGTGATACAAAATGGAAAAGTGGAGCTACAACTAAGACCAAGACATAAACAAGGAGTTTTTCCCTAGGTCATAGGTTGATTTATTATTTTCTTAATAAATCAACTGTTAGATGAGCTCATGATCGGGTCATTTATTTATTTCTGTCTTATGCATTATTTATTTTATGGGTGCAAGACCTTGATCGCATAAATAAATAAATTTAATAATCAAATATGGAGTATAAATAAATGTATTATGAAAGAAAATATCAAAACATGGTTAATCACTTAAGTAAAATCAACTTATTATTAACAAGACATGTAAAAGATAAAACAAGATAATTTTATGCATAATAAAAAAACCCCTCAACTAAATATTAAGTAATACTTTTCCTTCCATTATTTTATTAGGAATTAAATCCTTATAACTAAGTGTTTAACCAAACCTCATTGGGAAATTTACTTTTAACATGGAGTTCTTATAATAGTTACGGATTAACTCACTACACAAAATAAAGTAAATTACTGTGGTTTTTTATAGGCAGTTTATAAAACCACCAATAAATACAAAACTATATTCTCCATCAATTTTTTTAGCAACACTTTGCAAAAGTATCAGTATTGATCAGTGATTTTAAAAAATATTGCCACTGAAAAAATTTAAAATGAATTCAGTGGTAGTTTTTTTTTAAAATGCCACTATTTTTTTAAAAAAACTGCCTCACCCCTACTCCTCTCCCTCTCAAACTCCTCACCCCCACTCAATGCCACCTCTTAGATTCCCCCTCACTGCCGATTGATGGCCTCCCTCAACCCCAATCGACACCTTCTCTAGGCCTCAACCTCCCCACTCGATCCCAGCTCTCAGACTCCCCCTCATCATTGCTCAACATCGGACTCTTATCAACCTTCCCCTTAGAGGTACTCAACATCAGACCCCCTCAAATCCACACACCGCCCTCAATATCACTAGAAATCAGACCATATTCCCTCTCAGCCTCGATGTTAGATCCCCATCTCCAATTCCCTCTATGCCTCTACACCACCGGTCCCTCACCTTTGGCATGAGGTTTATCATATTCATTTTTCCCTAATAACGGGTAATTGATTATGTTCTTTATTTTAGGGAATAATTCTATAATGGAGTTAGGTTTAATAATATACCTATTCTAATTCTCCTTTAATACTTCTAATTTAGTAGATTTCTGAATTCTTTGTGTTTTAGGGGTAGTTTAAGATAAATTATTCCTTTTTGAAATTAAATATATTTTATTTGTATATATAAATATATAGTTATATTTTATATTTTATGGTGTAGGAATTCAAGTATATATGGTTAAAATATGTATTACCTTACCTCATAACACATCTCAATATGTTACAGGTTTGAACATGTTTTTGGATTTTTCATTTGAAAATCGATCCATGGATGAAGAATAAAATTTCCATTTTCTAATTGAAAATTCAAATGATGGTAGAAGAGAGATGAAGTATTTGAGCACTTTATATTGAAAAAAATTCATCCTCATTATACATGTTGGATTTGTCATGGAGAATTAGATGTTATAGAAAATTCGAGTAGTTTTGTATATAGTCAAAATGTAAAAGAAAATGCTCTGATAGTTCATGATTAAATTCAAAACCTGATAAATGATGTCTTCAGCATGGTGGGGAAACACTATCAATAATGTAATAGATCAGTTGATTTAGTTGTTGATGTTATAGATATTAATGATGTTTTTATAACTGTAGGACAACCTAATCAAGATGACTATATATTAATGGAGGATGATGAGGAAACCAATACAAGGGAAAACTCAACTGAGTAAACAATTGAGTTTTCTAAATTAGATGTAGATGGAAATAAGGAATTATATGAAGGATGTGTTAAATATTCAAAATTTTATTTTCTACTGAAGTTGTACCACATAAAATGTTTATGTAGAATTGAAAATAAATAAATTTCCATGATATTAGAATTGTTATGTGATGTATTTACTAAAGCTAAGATCCCTGTATCATTTTATGAGATAAAAAAAATTATTAAAAATCTTGGAATCAATTATATGAAGATACATGAATGTCCCAATGATTGTATACTTCATTTGAAAGAAAATTTTAATATAAAAAAGTACAAAATATATTCTAATTCTACATGTAAATTAATAAATAATGATGTAAGTTTGAATCTATGTACTACCCCAAAGAAACATAAAAAGAAAATTGTTGTGAAGGTTTTACATTACTTTCCATTAAAACCATAGTTGAAAATGTTGTTTATATCATATAAAACCACTGAGCATATGAAGTGGCATGATTTTCATAATAATAACAATGAGTTCATGCGATATCCAAGAGATTCAAAAGTGTGTAAGACCTTCAATTCAGGACATCCATATTTCTCTTTTGATCCTAGAAATGTGCGTTTGGGATTTTCTTCTGATGTATTAAATCATTTTGGGACTTTAAGTAACAGTTACCATGTTTTTTCAATTATTTTGATCCCTTATAACCTACCTCCCTGGATGTGTATTCAACAGACTTTATTCATTATATCGATGATTATTCCTAGAAATAAAATGGTTTGAAATGACATTGATGTCTACCTTCAACCTCTTATTAAATAATTATGAGAGTTATGGAATGATGGTGTAGAAACATACGATACATCTACCAGGAAAATATTTAAAATGAATGTTTCCCTTATGTGGACCATTAGTGACTTTCCAAAACTAGGAAATTTTTTTGGTCGAAACATACACATTGGATTAGATTTTCCAGTTTTTAACTTTTATTTTGAGTCTCAATGGTTACATTATAGCATAAAGTTGTGTTTCATGTGTCATTGTAGCTTCCTTGATTCATCTCATAGATTTCGGTTTAACAAGTCACATTTTAATGGAAAAATGATTTGATTCTTCCACCAAAATTATTATCTGGATCACAAATCTTGACATAATTATCAAATGTTAGTAGAAATTTTGAAAAATGTTTTCAACTAAATGAAAGTGAAAAAGGTGTTAGAACACCATCAGTTATAGTTATATCACAATAATGGAAGAAAAAGATCATATTTTTTGAACTTCCATATTGTGAATTTAATTTATTACATCATAATCTTGGCATTATGTACATTGAGAATAATGTGTGTGATAATGTTTTATTTACATTATGTAATGAGTAGGGAAAATAAAAGGATCATTTAAATGCTCGTAAGGACATAGAAGCAATGAATATGAAACATGATCTATGTACACATAAGAATGGTAAGTATCCAGCAACTATCTTTTCAATGAAAAAACATCAGAAATAGTTTTCCCTTAAAATATTAAAAAATATTAAAGTGACTAGTGGATATTCTAATAATATTTTAAGATATGTTTATTTGAATTTCCATAAGATAAACAGATTAAAAATTAATGACTCGCATGTATTGATGGAGAAGTTACTACCTTTAGAAATGTATAATTTGTTGCTTGATAAAATAATTTTCATTATAATCTAATTTTTTACATTATTTAGATAAATTTATGAGAATACATTAAACCCCAATGAATTGGATAAACTTCAAGAAAAAAAATTGTATGGACGCTATGTCATTTGGAGATATTCTTCCCCCCGTCATTTTTTATAGTGATGGTTCATCTTATGGAACATTTGTCTGAAGAATCTCAAATTGGAGGGCCCTTAAATTATTGATGGATGAATCCCATAGAGAAGTATTTTATTTTAATATTGTTTTCATTTAAAAAATCTAATTTTCTTAGTTAATATTTAAAAATTTTATTTATTAATTTTTTACCATTTATCATTAGGTATATTGGTCATTTGAAGTCTTATGTGAAAAATAAAGCTCATATATAAGGTTCTATTATAGAAGGATACCTTATTGAAGAATGTTTAACCTTATATTCAAGGTATTTGGATTCGATAGAGATGTGATTCAATTAATTGGGATGTGTTGATGATAATCCAAGTCAATTGTGGGTTAATAATGAGTCATTAATATTTCCAACTTTAGGTTAAGAAATTAGAAAAATTTCTTCATTTTCAATGACATATATGCAGTTAAGACAAGAACACAAATATTTAATACTTAATATTTATATTTTTGATCCCTATTTCAAATAATTAAGGACACAAATGAAAAGACACCTTAGGATATGAACTTTTAATGATACGAAGATAAAAAAAAAAGTTGTTACCAAATAAATTATTGAATGGTTTGCACATAGTTTAAGCTATTAATCCAATACATAGTTTGAATATGTTTAAATTTATCTAAATTATGTAAAAAAAATTATATCAACTTCTATAGGTAATGAATGGTGATAATCGAACTGAACCATTCAAATATTTGAAATTTTTAGCTCGAGGTCCTTTGAAGCATTCTAAGATATTCAATGTTTGCAATATTGGTTATTTCAAGTTTTGTACTATTGATTGGGAAGAAGTTTTGAAAACACAAAACAATAGTATATTCACATTTTTGGATAAAGGTTACTAAGGAATATTATCAAGTTAAATTATCATGGGAAATTTGCAGTTGTGTTATTTGACTGTGAATGAATCAATATTAACAGGGGTATAAAGAAATATTCATTACAATTTACTTATGTTAATTTCTATCAATTGATCAATACTGGTGAGAAAGAAGAACACGATCCATATATTATGTATTCCCAAGAAAAAATGATATATTATGTTGATAATATAGCAGATGATGGGTGGAGTATTGTTGTCCACATGAAACTAAGAGACATGTATGATATGGGTGTTGAAAGTGAAGTAATTTGTGATAGTGAACCCCATAAACAAAAATAGATCTAATTATCTATACCTAATGATATTGAAAATTTCAAACTTTTTAGAGAGATTGAAGAAGAATAACAGGAACAAACATAAGAAGAAGAAATAGTGTTAACAATGGAACCTGATAAAAACAAGACCAAATAAGAATAAAATTTGTAAGTTGTTTTTTATATTAATAAATTCAATGATTTTTTTATATTAATAAATTCAAGTAATGTTTTATTTTATATTAATAAATGAAAGGAATTTTTTTAGGTATTTCACATCGGAAGAGTTTTAGTGTTAGTACCCACACTACGTTATAGGGTTCTCATTCTCCTTATACAACATAAGGTACAATTCATCACATTCCTTGCATAGTTTTTTTATACCATTTCATATTATCCTAATATGCTTTCATCTGTGGGTATAACTTCTACTGATGATGTTGAGGAATCAAACAGGTCACTGAATGATCGTTAAATTTCATAACTTTACACTTATCTTCTTCAATTTAGTAGTTTTTTTTTGTTTAATAAATTTTATAAATAAAATGGATTTAAATATTTATTTATTATATCTCATAAAACAGGACTTCAATTATTTGAACAATCCACATTGTAATCTTTTTTATAATTATTTAAATTCTAGAGTACAAATCATTGTTGTGATCAAAACAAGTAGTACATGAGTTAGTGGTTCCAAAGATAATAATTTATCTAGAGCACCATTTCTGTTATTAGAAGTGTGATGAATTTTGATAACATTATATTGTTTTAATTAATATCATAATTTCTATTTAGGATTATTTTTAGAGGATATGAAATTGAAATAAGTTGAGGAAATGATTTATAGGTCTGAAAAACACTTCTAAGTTGATGTTTATACTTTCAATCATGTATGAGAAAATGATTTTAATGAATAAGATGTTTATGATGTGAATTGTGTTTAGATTTTAGATAATCGAAGGAATGTTGGTCACTGAACATTTAAATTAATTAATTATAATAAAATCATAGTCTGAGTCTATAAATGTAAATTTTGTTAATAGAGTTAGGTCAGTAATCTAATTATCATTATGGATATAATTATTGATTGAGATGGTTACCATAACTTGAAAATGATGTAGAAATGTTAAATTAGTCTTCAATATATTCATGTATCTTCTAAATCAATTGAATCTATCATATGTTATGATAATTCTGGGCATGTACATGGCTACCAATTATTCATATCATTATTGTACCATTACTTAAATTTAATTTAGATCAAATCATATATTGTTTGAATTGTATTTAATTTATTATTAATTATATACAATCACTACTAATGTGTGGTTAACTATTATAAATGCAAGAACTGGAGGTAGAAAGTGGGGAAGGAGGTGATGGGTAGTAGCATGACTTAGTAATGGAGGGTGATGGACATACATCTTAGTAAGTATCCGTGACTCATGTTTGTGTTTCCATTTTTTGAAACATAACATTTTGTAAACTATTATGTAATTTATATTGTATTATATATAATGGAATATTTATTGATGAATGGATGTTATTTTTTGTGTTATATTTTATTAATAAACTGTTTTTGTATATATTCTTTGTATATTGGTTTTTGGTGTATTGAGTAGTATTTTGATTATATATTTTTTAAATCATATAACTTACAGTAGTTTTAACTGCCTATAATAGTTTATAGGTAGTTTTAACCATCGTGAAAAGACTAGTGGAACTTAAAACAACTACCAAATATGGTAAACTTCCGTATTTAGTGGCAGTTTTAACTGCCACTAAATATTCATTCTTCAAAAAAACTACTGCTAATTAATAAAATCATCGTTGAATTTCATATTAGAAAAATCACCACTAAAAGTTTTGGATATCAGTGAAAAATGAAACCATCATGAAAAATAACAAATTGTCATTACATATTTAATAACTATCTATTTCATGGTAGTTTCTCTGAACTATTGCAAAACCTATTGGAGGTGGTTAAAACTACCTCTAAATCTAAAAAAACGCCACTATATTATGTTTTTCCTATAGTGACTTAACCATCTTACATCAAGTGAGGTATCCCTAATTGTACTTTATGTAACTTGGTGGAAAGTGTTGAGGAAATCCAATATAGGATTTTAGGATAGGGGATTCCACTCAATGGATCAAGGAGCTACAAACTTGTAGTTATCATAGACATGCCTACCTAAATACCTTCAAGTAGCTTGACCAGCCCTCAATGAGGTTATACGAAGGGGTATATAGATCCTTGCCACTAGAATTTACTAGCAACTATACATTCCAAGTTCAATTTTGAGGGCTATTGGGACTTGATAAAATAGGGAGATATTTAATAAAAATTTAATTATTATTATTTATCACGTAATTTGTAATCAATAAAAGTACTAATAATCCACACTTTTTTTAATTGTAGAATAAATGTAAATTTCATCTACACTATCCCCATGATTGATATTAGATGAAGACTATCTCCTCACTAACAATAACTTACAGGAGTGGTTCAGACGCCTTCAGGTTTTGTTGTTCCATGAATGGAAATCTTACATACTAGAATCATCAATGCCTAATCTACCTATCAAGAAGGTGAGTAATGAAGAGTTCCTTATCTATGAAAAACATATGAAAAATATGGTAAAAATTCGATTTTTGATGTTATCATCTATGTTTAGTTATGAAGTCTCATAAAAACATGGATTATTATTGTATGCTCAAGAATCTTCATGGTTTATACTAGGAGAGAGGTATAAAGGAACAATTATATATCTCCAATACTCTTTTTTAGAGAAATCTTGGAGAGGGTTAACCAATTGGGCCTTACGTAGTCAATATCATTAGCTACATTGAGCGCCTAGAGGTTCTAGGGTTTCAACTCCCTGGTGAACTAAGCACCGATCTTATTCTTATGTCACTCCCTCATAGGTTCTCTAGGTTTTTGGTAAATTTTAATATGAATAATATTGAGAAGTGTCTTCTAGATCAACTCAATCTTCTTCACCAAGTAGATAAGGAGACGGAGCATAAAAAATCTTCCATCCTTATGGTGAAAAAATGGAAAGGTCAAGAAAATATCTCTAATCCCAAAGTGTCTTCACACCCTTCTAAAAATAGAAAGAACAAGGGGAAAGTAAAGAAGTGGGATGTTGTTTGTTTTTCATGTGGCAAGAAGGGACACTGGAAGAAAAACTACACTCAGCCTAAGAAGTAAGGGGAAGATTTGGGTGCATTTTTTATCGAGTTAAATTTATATTTTTCTACAAATTGAGTATTATATATAACTTGTAGTGCTTGAATATGTATTCAAATACAGGAACCAAATAGATTTAGTAATATTGACCAAGGGGAGGTAGATCTGTGAGCCAATAATGAAGCCAAACTATTTATTTTGGATATTAGGGACTACCACCTCACATTGACAATAAGAATGGTCTTGGTTTTGAAGGGTTGTTATTTTGTTCCATCTATTACTTAAAACATTATTTTTTTTATCCATACTTGATACAGATGGATTTATTTTCAATTTTGTTAATAAAAGTTGATTCTTTTATAAAGATAACATTTTTTATGGTAAGGAAAATTTAAATAACGATATTCATGTGTTGGATTATGCAAACCAAGTAATGTAAATCGATAATGAAACTACTTCACATGGCTCATACCACACCCAACTTTGGTATCACTGGTTAGGTCATGTAAATGAAAAGTGTTTGACTAAATTACATCAAGATGGATATTTAGATACTTTTTAACTAAAACCAATTGGTGTATGTCACATATGTTTACAAGGAAAAATAAAAAAATCCACATTTAGTAGAAAAGGTGAAAGGGACAAAGATATTTTTAAATTAGTTCATACCAATGTGTGTGGACCATTTCCTATTGAAGCAAGGGGTGGGTATCATACTTCATAATTTTTACTAATGATTTTAGTATATATGGATATGTCTACTTGATGAGGTTTGAGTCAAATTCTTTTGAGAGATTCAAGGAATAAAAGAATGAAGTTGAGAACTAACTTGGTAAGAAGATTAATAAAATCCTCTCAAATTATGGTGGGTAGTATCGTAATCATGAATTTATTGGTTATTTATGGAAGTTTGAGATCCTATCCCAACTCACTCCTCCTTACATGCCTTAATGTAATGGAATAAGTGAAAGGAGTAACTGCACCTTGTTATACAAGGTGAGATCAATAATGATTCATGCAATTCTTCCATTATCTGTTTTGGGATACACGTTGCAAATATCAGTACAAATACTAAACTAGGTGCCAACTAAAGTAGTAGATGGTATACTAGACCAATTATGGAATATAAAAAAACTCGTGTTTTTGTACTTATATGTGTGGGTTTGAGAATAATTTGTTAAGGCCTCTTTAGGTAAAAGACTTTCACCCTGAGGTGCAAAGTGTACCTTTATAGGTTACCCTAAGGAAACAATGGGATATTACCTATACAACCCCTCAAATAAAAAGGTAATAGTGGAAAGGCATTCCATATTCCTTGATAGGGAGAACATATCTAAAATAGATAGTGGGATCGAGATGTTATTCGATGAATTTGAGGCTCAAGGTACACAATAGTTGGAATAAGAGTGGATTCCACAAAGCCCCATGGAAGTAGAAGAAGTTATAGAGACACAAGTATTGTGTAGGAGTATAAGAGAGGTTGGATAACTATAATGGTATGGTTTTCTAGTTATTGAGTATGGTGACTCGTTATTAGTTGATAATAATAATCATCTAATCTACAAGGAATCAGTAAGTTGCATAGATGTTTCCAAGTGGAAAGAATCCATGAATTCTAAAATGTAATCCATGTACCAAAACCAAGTCTGTATTTTGGTAGATCCTCCAGTGGATGTAAATCCCATTGGTTGTATATGGGTATTCAAGAAGAAAATATACATGGATGGATAAGTAAGTACCTATAAGGCATGACTGGTTGCAAAAGGGTTTAAATTACGTCAAGGAATTAACTATGACAAAAAAAATCACTAGTTGTTATGGTAAAATCTATCATAATTTTACTTTTTATTGTGTCCTTCCATGACTATGATATTTGGAAAATGGATGTCAAAACAACCTTCTTAAATGGTAACCTTCAGGAATAGGTCTATATGACACAACCTAAAGGTTTTATGACTCCAATGGATTTCAATAAGGTTTATAAACTTAAAAAATCCATTTATAGATTAAAGTAATCACCCAAGTCATGGAATATCCATTTTGATGAGTCCATAATAGAATTTGGTTTTATAAAGAATGAATGTGATATTAGTGTATATATGTGTTTTAGTGGGAGTGAGTTTGTTTTTATAATAATTTATGGTGATGACATATTACTTATTGGAAATAGTATATTAGTTTTATAGCCTGTTAAAGCCTGGTAGAATAAATGTTTCCCCATAAAGGACTTGGGTGAGGCAATATACATTCTTGGGATCGAGATCCATCATGATATATCCAAGGGACTGCTTAGCCTAAGTCAAAGTACATATATTTACAATATAATGAAGAGATTGTATATATAATAATCCAAGAGGTGATTTTTTACAATGTCACATGACATTCATCTTTCTAAGAAAATGTATCCTCGAACACATGAAGAGAGAAAAAGAATGGAAAGAATTCTATATGCATCGGTGATTGGATCAGTTGTGTCTGTTATATTATGTACTAAGCTAGATTTCACTTATGTATAAAGTGTTATAGATAGATATCAAGTTGACTCAGGTGGATACCATTGGATAGTATTAAATATTATGCTTAATTATCTAAGTCATGTTGATGATATGTTCCTGGTCTATGGAGGATTTGAGAAACTAATCATTAGAGGATATGTAGATTCTAGTTTCCAAATAGATCAAGATGATTTAAAATCAAATACATGATACATATTCACTTTGAATGGAGGTATTGTGTCCGTAAGAGCTCAAAGAAGGTTGTGGTCTTAGATTATATAGTAGATCTCGAGTATATTACAGCTTCTAAGGCAGCTAAAGAAGTAGTATAGATACAAAAATTCATCTAAGATATTTATGTGGTATTTAGTAGTAGATATCCTATCACACTCTATTGTGATAATACTGAAGTGTGGCTCTCACAAAAGATCCAATTTTACATAAATAGACGAAGCATATACTTTGGAAGTTTCATCTCTTGGGGAATTTTTCTTATAGAGGAAAAGTTGCACTGAGTAGAATTTTCATGGAAGATAATGTGACAGACCCCTTGACTAAAGCCTTTACTCAGTAGAGAGATGATCATCGTGTGAGGTCTAGCAGACTAAAAGTCATAGGCAGTTGGCTCTAGTCTAAGTGGTGGTTTATTGGAGTTGGTGTTCTCAAACCAATTTTTTATACTTTGATACATATATATTTGAACATTTGAATATTAATAAAAAATATTATTACATATTTTTCATTATCATTTCTGACTCTAATGTAATAATTCCCTAAGATATTCATCACATTTATAAGGTAATGGGAGTTCCCCACTATAATTATATTCTTAAATATAGTTCTACAGTTGGATAATTTACAATGATAGGACACATAGTATATAGACTACCGAGTATGAGTACTCATAAGAAGATGAGGCTTCTTCTCATGAAGTTTGTACTTAGTAATCTCCAAGACGGGAGATTATGAGAACATACCCGCCGGTAGGAATTCTGAATGTTTTGGTGTTTTCAGATATTCTTATCTGTGATCATGTGTAATGGTACTTAAACTTTAATATTATCATTGATGCATGTCATGACTCGTTCACTTAGATTTACTTACCACAATGGTGACACAATATGTTCATGGGAAGTAGGGTACGTTGGGTGCATTACAAATGACATGTTATTAATGGATAAGTTGAGGAAGGATTTGTCTCTTACATATTTATAGAAGTTGATATATTATCTATTTTATTGGAATAGAACTATCACATTAAATTCCATGACTATGGTGTATCAACATATTTATTTCAGAGAGTCAATGAAAGGCGTGTCGAGCATATAGGTTGATGACACAGATGTGAAACCTGATTGATGAGATATTGTGATGAATGATAATATTACAGAGTGCGTGATCATATGTGGTTGTCAATGTTGCAACATTAAGTTCTTTCTCTTGGGTGTCTTGACCCATTGTTAGAGAGTGGTTTTGAATTTTAGGCAAACTCGCCTGATGTCAATGAGAAATAATTATAGAGGATCACACACTAAGTGTTTCCACTGATCTCGATTAAGTTTTATTTAAATTTAATTAATGGAATAAATATTATTCTCAATTATAAGGAATAATTTTATTCAAGTTTTATTGATCTATAATATTCACAAGGTAATAAATAATTAATTTATTTGATTACATGAATATTTGATAAAAAATTATTTACTGGATTGTGAATAAAATATTTATTTTTATTGATGAATAAAACAATTAATTAAATTTTTATTCAGCTATTTGAGTCATGAATGTCATGGGGAATGGAAAAACAATATATTATATTACCTAAGTATAGTGTAGTGATTTACCCTAGGTAGTCTCCCAAAGAGGGGTGCACACAAAATAGTTTTTCACTTTTAATTAGAGGAAAAAATGGGGTGTTTTTTTAAAGTTGTTTAGTTGTGAAAACAAATGAAATAGATGAAACCAAAGAAATCAATTAAAAAATGATTGAAAAGAAATTATAAACTCAAGTTATTTAAAACTATTATCATAAGGGTGATTAGTTCAGGGTCGGTTTTCCAATTGTAATGTCATCCTAGTTCTATTTTACCCAATCCTCTTCTGTTTGGTTGATTAAAGTGAGATTTCATGATTGTTTCCTCTTGCTCCCTTGGTAAAATGAATATGGTGATAGAAAACCTTACCAATATATTATTTTTGTATACTATCATTACTTGTGTAAGAGATTTGCCGTGAATACCCTCAATTCACTTAGGCAATACCCGATCAGGTCTTATTTATCCCAAACAATCAAGAACATCTAATACCCCTCTCACACGTATGGATGATTATCAAGTACTTGACCACTAATCCCTAGTCTATTCCATAGTATATAAACCAGAACCTAGTGGAGGAAGATAATGATAATTTACCAAATCAAAAATAAATAACATAATTAAAAAACAAATACATTCATACTTGATAATAAAAACTGCTATATGAAATTGAAAGCAACTTCATAGAAGAGAGAAAGATTTTTCATTAAATAAAGTTAAATAACTCAATTATTACAAAATAGAAAACCTACCCTTACCCATTCAATCATATTTTTACCCTACCATGGTAATGGTAACCAAGAATAATGGGGAATAAGTGGGTATTATAAAACTAAGAGGAAGAAAAGATCGAGAAAGAAAATCAGAAAAGTTATCCTCCAGAATATTTCCACTAAAATTTTTCTCCATTTTGGCACAGCTATCCACCAAATAATGCTAAGGTACCTTATTATAAGTTGTTAAAAATTGAATTTCCTATCACCCCTTAAAATCTAAAATTAATTTTACATGTACAATAGGAGTTATGGAATAAATAATGAGTTAAAATTTTTCTGCCTGAGTCTTCCCCAAATATTCCTTCAATGTTGAGCATTCAATGGTTAACTTAATGAGTGAATAACACCATAAAATTTAATGTAAAAACAATTATTTTAGTCCTATTCTAAATATATCTAGAATCAACCTACCCTAATTGGAGGTGTGTATCCCAAGTTATTCATCATTTACGGAGGTGGGGTTCACTATATCGGTCAGAATGATTTTTCAACTTGATTGATTTTTTTGAGCATTTAGATGGCCAAATTATCTCTTGGTTAAGAAGATAAAGTTTTATACCATGAACATATAAATCTTAAAAAATAATCACTTAAATTGGATCTATATTTTAAAATTTATTCGTAAAATACTAAAGTGGTTAAAATCTCTTAAAATTCCAGAATTAATCAATTTTCACATTTTATCCCAAAACACACCAAAAATACAAAATTCATGAAAATACACTCAAATTGATAATTTTTAATTCATTTAACCATTGAAAAACATATAGAAAATGATGAAAATATTATCTCTATCAATTCCCCCTTACTTGGTACTTGGACTCCTGGACAAGTAAGCATTAAAATTTAATCAAAGAAAATTCAAATCACTTACTCCTGAGATCTACTAATTTTTCAATAATAACCAAAATATATCATTCCTCCTCAAATAATAATTATTTAAAGTTGATAATTCAAATAATTCAATATAATTTCACTTCATTTCTCCTCCTATGCACACAAGTCACCTGCCTTGTGTTAATTTTCTCTTATCTCACAAATTTTGATTTTTTAACAACGCTTTTCTCATCAAAACTCACACAAGGGTTACCATAGGCTTGATAAATTACTAATAATCCACCTAATATGAGTCAATACATGATAAATTTTTAGGGTTGTTCTGTGGTTTTCAGTTGGTAGGATTTAGATGTCAAAAAATCTGAGACCGAATAAGGAGGTCTTGGATCTTTTTGAAGAAAAAATTGCATGATTCTAATTTCCACTCAAATATGGTATCCTTATCAATCATAATAATAGTAAATCAGCTCTAATAATCAATAAAAATATCATGTACATCCCATGTCATCAATATTTTAGCAAAAAAATCTCAATCTTCTCAGACATAATTTTTCTTAAAAGCTCCAGATAGGCACATCTTTTTATTTTTCATGGAAGATCTAGAAAGGTACAACTTCTTTTATCATGAAAGATATAGAAAGGAACAACATTAAATAAATTGAATTTCTCATTAGCAAACACATCTCTTAAACATTTATTTTTTCACCAAAATTATCACCAAATGAGGTAGCACAACATAATACAAATTCCCCCCACACTTAAGTTCAACTAGATCATGAAATTTCACTTCAAGAGCAGGTTAGATAGGGAAAATTTGCTTGTAATGTGGATAAAATAATATTTTTTTCATGGATCATAAGGGATATAATGATTAAATGTAAAATAAAAACCATAATAAAAAGGATTCTCTTGAAATTGTGTCTTTAAAACTAAAGAAATGTCTCAATTATTTAAAACACAAGTACCTCAAACTCTCAAGTTTTGACAGGAATAAATCAAATTTTGGTTAAAACAAGCATGGTTTGGTTCCCTATAGAAGTGAGGTGAATGTAAATAATATGACAAAACGAGTTCAAAATCCTCATGGGAAAGTGTTTTCAATGATAAAGATGGTGAACTATGGAATGGGATTCAAAACATAGAGGAATTTTCATGAAATACCCCAAATATTTGAACTTGAAACAAAGTAATTTTTAGCATTAATTTAAGCTCAATTTCATGTAATAAATTGGAAAAGATAATCATTTTGGTTCAATGTTTCAAAAAAACACAATAATTGAAAAAAAACATGCAAAAATTTGAAAAACATGCTTTAAAAAAATAGAAAATCTAAAAAGAAATTGAAAATCCAAAACTAAAAAGGTTCCCTCCACCACACATAAATTATGCAGTGTACTCAATTAATTCAAGTATATTTTAACATATAAGTATATTTTTAATTGGATTGTAGTAAGAATGGAAGTGTTATGGAGAGATATAACCTGGTGGATTTTATTGATAAACTGGTTGGAGGGGTGTAATTTCTTCCACTGGATTTGATGGCACATTCTCATGGAATTTCTTCAGCCTATTTCCATTAATAATGATGGGATCCTACTCTCCTTTCTTCACAATCTTTATAGCATCGAAAGGATATCCATGAGTAACTATAAATGGACCTTCCCCTATGGAATGAACTTTACCTATAACAAGTCTCTATGATGGAAGTCTTTCAGTTAGATCAGCTTTTCATGAGACACTCTTGTTCACTCTATATAAATCCTAGAATTTTCAAAAGCTTCCCTTCTGATTTCCTCTAGATCCTATAACTACTATTTTCTCTCTTTTTTTGTGCTTTCAAGATCCAAATTCATCTTTCTCACAACCCGATATGATTTATGCTCCAATTCCACAAGAAGGTGACAAATTTTCCCATAAATCAACCTATATGGACTCATTTATATTGGGGCTTTTTAGGTTTTACCACAATCCCACAATGTATCTTCCAACTGTTGGCCTCAATCCTTCTTGTTAGGTTTAATAGTCTTTTCCAAAATTCCTTTGATTTCCCTATTGGACACTTCAGATTATCCATTAGCCTGTGGATGATAGAGAGTTGATGTTTTATGATGTACCTCATAATTTTTCAGAAAATAATCCATTATCCTATTGAAAAAGTGAGTCCCTAGATCACTGATGGTGTATTTGGGCACTCCAAACCTATAAAATATGTTAGCCCTAACAAAATCACAAACAATTGTAGCATCATCAGTCTTGGCAGATTTTGCCTCCACCCATTTTGAAACATAATCAACTATAAGCAAGATATAATAATTTACAAATTAAATTGGGAATGGTCCCATAAAATCTATCCCCTATACTTTAAAAATATTATAAAAATTTAGTGCCTTTTTAGTCATTTCTTGTCTCTTTGAAATATTTCCAAAAAACTGACATTTTTCACACCTTTTGAAAAATTCATGAGCATATTTAAGGAGGGTAGGCCAATAAATTCTAGATTATAAAACCTTACTTATTGATATTTGAGGTCCAAAGTGGCCTCTACAAGCTAAATTGTGACAAAACTCAAAGACATGTTAAATTTTACTTTTAGGAAACTATCTTCTTGTAACTTGATCATTTTAAATCATCCAAAGGAATGGATCTTCCCAAATGTAATATCTAGATTCATATTTTAGTTTTTGAATTTGGTGGGAATTTAATTGAGATGGGACCTAATATGTTACTAGATAAATGACCATGTCATCATACCAAGGCACTTCTCCTTCAATCAAGTATAACTGCTCTCCTGGAATGTGATCATTCGGTGGGTCTTTGTCTGGAATTTCAGCTTCAGTGGTGTTGGGCAGTCTACTTAAGTGGTTGGCCACTTGGTTCTCAGCTCCCTTATTGTCTTTGATTTCTATTTTGAAATCCTACAATAGTATCATCCATATCACCAGTCTTATTTTAGCATCGGCCTTCTTCATCAAGTACCTAAGAGCTTCATGATCAGAAAACACCATGATTTTAGTTCCAAGGAGATATCATCTAAATCATTCTAAAGCAAAGACAACTGTTAAAAACTCTTTTTCTATGGTGGTGTAATTGAATTTGGATTAATTTAAGGTTCTTGAGGCATATTAAATGACTTTTGGCCCACCCTCAATTCACTGAGAAAGGATTTCTTCAACTGCTTGGTTAGATGCATCACAAAGTAGCTCAAATGGTTTTTCCCAATTTAGTGGTTTTATCACTGGTGATGTAATCAATATCCTATTCAACTCGTTAAATCATTCCCTATATGAACCATTGAAATAAAAATTATCATCTTTAAAAAGTAATATAGATAGAGGGAGATAACTTTTACTAAAATCTTTGATAAATCTCATGTAGAATCCTGCATGTTCTAAAAATGATCAAACATGTTTCGCACAAGTAGGGTAAGGCAATGAATTTATCACTTCAATTTTTGTTTTATCAAATTCAATGTACTTTTGTGAAATTAAATTCCCATGTAAAATTTCTCTTTCAACCATAAAAATATACTTTTTAAAATTCCAAACTATATGTTTTTCAATGCAGGATTTTAAAACTTTTTTTAGATTTTTCAAACAATGGTCAAAAGAAACTCCAAACACTATGAAATAATCTAAGAAATCTTCCAAGAAATCTTCGATGTGATCATAAAATATACTTATCATGCACCTTTGAAATGTACCTAGATCATTACATAATCCAAATGGCATCCTTTTATATGAAAAAGTGCCAAAATAACAAGTAAAGGCGGTCTTCTCTTGATATGGGTACCTATAAATAACCTGAAACTCAATCCAAAAAAAACAATAAGAGTTCTACCTGACAATCTATATAATATCTAGTTAATTAATGGGATGGGGAAATTATATTTTTGAGTTAACTGATTTAACTTCCTAAAATCTATGCACACTCTCCGCTATTCTGAATTCTCACGTGGATTAATTCATTCTTTTCATTCCTCATAGTGGGTAGGCCAGTTTTGTTTTGAAACTACATAAATGGGGCTAACACACCATGAATATGAAATAGGATAGATGATCCCAGCTTCAAATATATTCTCAATATCCTTCTTTACAACCTCCATCAAGGTGGGATTCAACCTCCTTTGGGGTTGTCTGACAGGTTTGTAATCCCCCTCAAGATGAATTCTATGTGAGCATATTTTTGGGTTTATTCCAGGGATATCACCTAAAATCCATCCTATTTCTTTTACATTCTCTCTAAAAATATCAATCAATAATTCTTCTTGGGTTTTAGATAGATTATTAGAAATTATCACCAGTAATTTATCCCCCTCCATGAGGTATACATATTTCAAATCAGTGGGGAGTTGTTTTAACTCCAGAACTGGGTGCTTCTCAAGGGATGAAATTAAATTAAGGCTCCTTATTCTCAAAGTTTGTAACTCATACACACAATAAATCATATCATCTTCTTAGTAATTTAACAAATCATCAAAGATATCATATTTTACCTCTCCTTCCCACATTAAATCAGAATCTCTAGTGTTTTGGACATTCACATGTTCATTGATATTTTCAATGGAAAAATTCTCTCTTAAGTCTAAGAATTAATGGAATATACCTTATTCTTCAATTGGTTTAGTACCAACATCATGGGAGAGTAAAAATAGTGAGTATTCATCTAATGGATGCCTCGTATATTTAAAAATATTGAAGTGGATAGTTCTATCACCAAACTCCATGGTGAGTGTCCCTTCATGGGCATTAATTATGTTTTTGGTTGTTTTTAAGAAAGGTCTCCCCAAAATAATGGGTGAGTGTGATGGGATCCTATATTCTTCCATATTCAGCACATATAATTTAGTTGGGAATAAAATATCTTTGACTTTCACAAGGACATATTCTAGATCTTCTACTGGGAAAACTACGGATTGATTTGAAATCTAGACCACCAATCTTGTGGGCTTCAAGTCTTCCATCTACAAAGAAGTGTATACTAAGTGCGGCAATACATTAATTGAATCACCTAGATCACATAAATCCCTAGAGAAATTTAAATATCCAATGGTGTGTGGAATGAAAAACATCCCTAGATCTTGATATTTGGTTGGAAATTATGATGTGATTAGGGATGAGACACTTCTTCACAAGTTTATACTCTCATTACCTTGAAGTCTTATTTTATTGGGGAAAAAATCCTTCAAAAAAAGTTCATGCCTTGGAATTTTTTTGATAGCTTCAAGCAGGGGGATATTAATTTCCACTTTCTGGAAGCTGTCCAGGATTTATTTTTGAAGTGCTTCTTCCTGCAATCTCTTTGATTTGGTCATCCTTGATGTAAATGGTGGTGATAAGTCTTTCTTATCCCTTTGTTTTCTTTGCAATGGTGTTTCTTGTATCTTAATCTTTGATCTATCCTTCTCATCCTCCTATTTCTTTTATTATTCCTGGTTCATTTTCAAATAATTTTTATAATTCACAACTTATTTCTCCTTCAACACAGGTGTTCTTGTTTCAGGTTCAAGGGTGGCTGGTGGTGGGAGTTCTTTTCCACTTCTTATTGTTATCATTCTGACATTCTCTTTTGAATTTGGCACTATCTACACTGGTATTTTCCCTTTATTCTTTTTTATAATTTCCATAAAACTTATGAATTGATCATTTATCTTATCAATATTATCTTCGAACCCTAAAACTTTGGTTTGTAGTTGCTGCTCTTCATTTGTTGGTTCACTTGTGGAAGACTGTTCATAAGTCTTTCATTGGAAAGGTGGTGGCTTAAAGGCTTGTTTTTGTTGGAAGGGTTGTTTATAGGTTTGTTATAATGGATGAGGGGGTTGTATTGTTGTTGAAAAGGAAGTTTTTACTAGTTCTATTGGAATATATATCCTAGTTGGGTTCAGGGTTGATGTGGCTGATTTGGTTGAAATTTACTTTACTGATAGACTACAACACAACTTTCTTACCCCTGTACTTTTGGAAACTAATCAGTGTAGTGATAAGTAGAAGATCATAAAACACATATCTGAGTTGGGCCTTTTTGTTCCTTTACTTGGTTCACAACCATTTTTTAAACTAACTTGGTGAGTTCACCCATTTCGCTTCTGATTAAATCTATTGAATCAGATGTTCTCACCTTATGTATTCCCCTTGTACCCAAACCTCTTGTTTCAAATTGTTGTGAGTTTTGAGCAATATTCTCAATTAGACCTCTGACATCTGTAGGTGACTTGTTGATCAGGGCTCCTTCGGATGAGGCATCTAGAAGATTTTGATCATTGTTGAGGATTTCTTGGTAGAATAACACAAGAAATTGGTTTTCCTCTATTTCTTGATGTGGGTAGCTAGTATAGATCTTCTTGAAATGATCACAATACTCGTAGAGGGTCTCTCCAATTGATTGTTGTATGACGTAAATCTCCTTTTTGATGGCATTACTCCTGGATATAGGAAATAATATCTTTATGAAGCATATTTTTAGATCATCCCAATCACTTATCTCCCATGGTTTTAGATTTTACAACCATTTTTTAGTCTCTCCTTTGAGTGATAAGGGGAATTCCCTCCACTGAAATTGGTCTTCAGGTGATCCTTTTGGCCTGAATCTTGAACAGATGAAGTTGAATTCTTGGATATGCCAATTTAGATCTTCTCCTACATGACCATGAAACTTTGGAAGAATGGGAATCATATTTACATGTAATTCAAAATCATTTGGTGTAGTTGGTGCAATGATTTGGTTATTTTGAATAGAAAATTGAGGTGTTCACAAATCACGTAGGGTTTGGTTGGGATTTCTAAACATGATTTTAGGTTCATAGTGAACACTAAGAGTTTCAATTGAATAAAAGAGGTTTATTTACTCAAAATAAGTTTGAAAATTTTGTTTTCTCGGTTTTTTTAGTGTTATTTCAATTTCAAGATCAAATTTAATTAAATGTTCAGTTGAACTACTAGTTATCCAGTTTAAAAAATAGGTTGTTAAGTTGCACTGCCTCCCCGACAATGGCACAAAGTTTGACACACGCCTATCATGGGGTGTGTCAAAACAATATTTTATATTACCTAATTATATTCGAGTGATTAACACTAGGTATTCTCCCTAAGAGGAGTTCACACAAAATAGTTTTTCACTTTTAATTAGAGGGGAAAATGGTGTGTTTCTTTTAAAGTTGTTTGGTTTTGAAAACAAAAAAAGGAGATGAAAGAAAATAAATAAATTAAGAAAATGATTGAAAATAAATTGGAAACTCAATTGATTGAAAACTATTATGAGAAGGTTGATCACGTCAGGGTCAATTTTCCAATTATAATGTTATCCTAGTTCTATTTTACCCAATCCTCTTCTTCTTAGTTGATTAAATTAAGATTTCGTGATTGTTTCCTCTCACTAACTTGGTCAAATGGTGATGGTGATAGAAAACCTTACCAAGATCTTAGTTTTATATACTCTCCTTCCTTGTGAAAGAGAGTTTAATTGAATACCTTCAATTTACTTAGCAATACCCGATCGAGTCTTATTTATCCTAAACAATCAAGAACATCCAATACCCCTCCCATATGTACTGACGATATTCGAGTACTTCACCACTAAGACCTAGTATATTCCATCGTATATAAACCAAAACCTAGTGTAGGGATATAATTATCATTTACTAAATCAAAAATAAATAACAGAATTAAAAACCAAATACGATCGTACTTGATAATAAAAACTTCTATATGAAATTGAAAGAAACTTTGCAAAAGAGAGAAAGAGTTTTTATTAAATAAAGTGAAAGAAATCAAGGATTAAAAAATAGAAAACCTTCCCTTCCCCAATCACTCATATTTTTACCCCACCTTGGTAAGGGTAACTAAAAAGAATGGGGAATAATAAGACATTACAAAACTAAGAAGAAGAAAAGAGCGAAAAAGAAAAGTAAAAAAGTAGTCATCCAGAATCTTTCCACTGAAAGTTTGCTCCTGTTTGGTTCACCTCTCCTCTGAATCATTCCAAGGGACCTTTTTATAGGTTTTTAAAAATTTAATTTTCTATCACCATTAAAATATCAACTTAATTGGACATGGATAATAAGAGTTATGAAATAAATAATGAGTTGAACTTTTTTTATCCGAGGATCCCCCAAATATTTCATCAATTTTGAGAATTCAATGGCTACCTTAATGAGTGAATAACTCCATGAATTTAATTTAAAAACAAGTCTTTGATTCCTCTTCCAAATACAACTAGAATCACCTTAATTTGAGGTGTGTAGCTTGAGTTATTCATCATTTATGAAGGCGTTTTCCACTCTATCGGCCAGAATGATTTTCCAACTTGATTGATTTTTTTCGGGCATTTAGATGACTGAATTAGCTCTTGGTCCAGAAGTGAATGTTGTGTCCCATGAACATATAAATCCTAAAAAAAGAATCACTTCAATTGGATTGATATTTTAAAATTTATTCATGAAATTTCAAAGTGATTAAAATCTTTTAAAATTCCAGAATTAAGCAATTTTTACATTTTAGTCCAAAACACTCCAAAAATAAAAAATTCATGAAAATACACTCAAATTGATAAATTGGTAGGGATTTAAGAATTTAAAAAACATATAAAAAATGATGAAATATTATCTCTATCAGTATTCAATAAATTTTGAAGAATTAGAGCAGACTAAGATAGTGCCTGACAATGAATATTTATTTGTAAGCCAATACATAATATTTATCATTACACAAGTTAGCGCACGTTGTAAAATAATATTATTATTATTATATGGTACGAGGTTTAATAATAATTTATATATTATTTAAGATCCAGTACACAATTAAATTATATTTTAACCTAAACCCTAACTCTATAAATAGATGGTTATGTCTATTGTGCAAGGTTAATTGAGATTTGAGAATCATTGTGCACAACAGAATTCTCTCTACATTCCTCCTCTCTCCCTCTCAAGAATGATAAGCTCTATAGATATTCCTTCAAACTTTAAGGATCTATAATCGATCACCATGAACAAATCAAGACAATTTATTTGTTGCGCTGACATCTTGAATATCAATTAGCATTACTCGGAGTTTAAAAGTGCATGTGTGGATCACCGCTAGATGGTTTCTACACTTGGATCCTTTTGACGAAATGAAGGTAATCTGGAAAAGAGTTTTTGGAAGATCAACATCATCTACAAATAAAGATCATTTGAGCAAGTATAAATTTCTACTAATCATAAATGAATTAGTGTTAAATTTAACATGGAATATCCTCTCTTCAGGTTCTAGTCAATTCAAAATTGAAATAATTTTTTATTTATCGCTATCCCAAGGCGCTTCCACTATGCTCGGAACCTACTCTCACAAAAATTTTGGAAGATGGTATGGATTGGTCTAGTAACCAGGCTAAGGGTGTAAGATAAGGATCCAACCTAGGGGAAATGACCAGGTAGCTTATGGACCAAGGAGCAAACGGGTCGGGAGAGGACCAACAGGAGACAACCCACATGGAATTCAAGCGACCTAACCATATATTTAATATCCAGCATTTAAAATTCAGTGAATTTCAAATTTATAATTCTTCACCTTGGAAACTAAATGCATAAACTTGTTTAATATGCAGCAACCATGAGATGAAATTTTGTGACTTCGAATACTAAAGGTGTTTGAAGTTTATGAAACATTCTATACTAGCTTCAAATGTTTCATATTTATGAACTATTAAGAATGAAACAAATGTTTAAAAAGTTCAAAGTGGAATGATTGTTTATGACTACACCTAAAAAATCTATTGAATATAAATGAGATGTGTTGGGGTGAATCTCACCATGTGGCACCATGATCCAAATAAATGATCATAAGGACTTTTAGACTTTAATGGCTTAGGGTTGGGGTGAAATTTTTCACCTTAGTTCATCCATTTCACATAATTAGACCTCAAGTGATCAGCTTGTCTCACTACTACAAAACAGGTCTTTAACAATGTTGAAATTTATTAGCGCTTTTTTTAATGTTGATAAAGGTTAACTTTTATCAGCGCTTTTCATTAGCGCTGATAAAAGGTACCCTTTATCAGCACTATTTTTAGCACTGATAAATGGATACTTTATCAACACTTCTTTAGTACTAATAAAGGTCCCAAATAAAATGAAATAATTAAATAAATAAAAATGGGTTTATTAAAAAAATATTAAAAATGTTATTATTAAATAATTATTGATAAAAATAAATAAATTGATTATACTATATATAAACTATAAATACTAATAAATATTATATATTAAATATATAGATATATGTAAAATGAAAATTAAATAATTAAAATTTAAAAATAAGTAAATTAAGAAAAAATATTAAACATTTTATTAATTAAATAATTATTGATAATATTAATAAATAGTATATATTAAATATATATATATATATATATGAATGTATATAAATATGATTTATATAATAAAAAATATTTATATTTTACATTAAATAGTCATATATTTAGTAAAGAATGGTTAATAATTAAAAAT
Source organism: Viscum album (assembly GCA_963277665.1). NCBI lineage: Eukaryota > Viridiplantae > Streptophyta > Magnoliopsida > Santalales > Viscaceae > Viscum > Viscum album. The sequence goes on along the minus strand of OY728139.1, from coordinate 669,261,018 downwards.
TAATATGAATAAAAAATATTGAAGAATTGCATCGAGTAATGGACATAAATGAATATCGTTTGTTTTTTCAAGTTAACATATATCAAATGTGTGCTATGTTGATTTCACATACATATATATTTAATTAATGCATTTTTATATATAACGCACACATACAAATATTTATGTAATTAATGAAATCTTTATCTAATTTACTCAAATTTTAGTATTCATTTTAGAATTTAATTATAGCATGATACATTTAATATATCATGTCTTTAATCAATAAATTTTATTTATTTATTTTTAATTTTATTACAGTTAGGTATTAATTCATTTTTAATATTTTTTATTTTTTATTTTTTATTTTTTTATTTCTTTGGGAATTTAATCAATTTCTATTATTTATTTATACATATTTATTTACTATGTTTGAATATTTTCAATATGTATTCATCTTATTTCAATATATATCCATTTTTTTAATAATTTATATTTAATTAATAAAACTTTTCCATTTTTTCAATATTGTTAAAGTGTACTCATTTTTAATTATTCAATTTCACTCATTTTTAACATGCATGCACTTTAAATTAAATATTCTTTAATAATGTTAAAAATATATTTTGTAAATAAATATTTATAAATAGATATATTTATAAATGTATATTTATTATATTTATGAATTTATATACTTATAATTATAAATAAAAAAAATATTTTTAAAAAATTATTTATATAATTATAAATAAATAATTATATATTTAAATAATTATAAAATTATAATAAATATATTTAAATAATGAATATATTTACTATATATATATATATATATAATTATATAAATATATTTACAAAAAAAATATTTATAATTATAATTATAAATCCTTTATCAGTACTTATTAATTTAGCGTTGATAATAGGGATCTTTATGAATGCCTTTTTTGGAAACGCTGATAAAAGTTACTCGATCTATTTTAAGAACCCTAGCCATTCGTGAATCAATCACAATATCTAAAGCATTCCGTCGAATCCACCTACTGCCAGCGCTCCTCCTCGTCGAATACAAGCTTGAATCAAGTCTTGAATCAAGGCTCAAACAATTCCAAAGCTCGAATCCAAGGCTCGAACGATTCAAGGGTCGAACGAATCCAAGGGTCGAACAATTTCTAGGTTTGGCGATATATCTACTTTCTCTTATACAATTCAAAGTTTCAATATAATGTATGTTATTTTATCCTTCACCTCACCCATTGATTGCTTGTTTGGAGATATATATTTGTGTTTTTTTATCATCATTCTTTCCTTCTCCACCCCTGATTTCCATCAGGTCACCCTTGATTTCTCTCGCCCCTGCACCCATGATTTTTGTTGCCCTATTCCCTCTGATTTCAGCAGTTGATGGTGCACCTTTACCACACCTGGTGCTACAACACCTCTCGAGTTGGTGCGTGAGGTGTGTGCCTTTGGCGCATCTCAGTGAGGTCGCACTACCTCACCAGTGGTGAGGCACACTAGGTGTGCCTCACCTCACCTCATGCTAAGGTGCACTAAGGCGCGCACCTTTAACAACAATGCCATAATCTAATACTGACTTATTTCATATTTATTGTGGTTGTGATTGTGGTTTCATTTGTGAATATGATGGAGATCTCTATTTCAATTTTCATGCAAGTGAAATTAAAAATTATTCACACTTATTACATTCCATTTATCTTGACCATGTACCAAAAGGTATCATTCAAGGTAATCAGGAATCAAGTTATGACCACCCCCATAACCACCATTGACTAATTCAATGATTTTTTATTTCAAGATCATTCATTGCAGTGAGGACTGAGACATCACTATCTATTAGTGTGAATGACTCAGAATGTCATTTTTTTATTTGTAATTGAAAATCCTCCAAAACAATAATAGATGTTGTGAAAATAAAATAATTATTTTAAAATTTATTAAACTGTGTTTATTATTATAACAATAATTGTATTGATTTATTAAATATCATAATTTATTTTTTAAAAACTAATAAATACTATTATTCAATTAAATAAATAAATAAATAATAGTTTACATACATTAATAAATTTCAAAATAATAATATGTATTTTATGTTAATAACATTTATTATTTGTATAGTGGATATTTAATTACAATTGGAAAACACATTTTGGTATCCTAGACCTCCCAATCTTCTTTGCAATATGAACAATCCCAAAATAAAAAATGAGTGAGCCTATCAAAAAAGGGTCATGAGGGTTTTCATCACATGATGTTTGATTAACCGGAACTCTAACTTCATATAAACAATTAAGAAAGATGAAGGAGGGGATGATAATCATAAAAAATATTAGAGTAACATAAGACCATAAACAAATTGTTAAGTAAGCATAAAATTTACGACGTGGGTCAAAATACAAGTCAAAAAACCTATAACATGTGAGAATGACATAAACATGTTGAATAATTTAAAAACAAGGTGTAATATGGAAAATATGGCATTTCATTAAAATGAAATGAACAACCAATATCTAATATGAAAGGATGTTTCTTTTGTAAATCCTTTAGTGTGACATCAATAATAAATTCCTCTAACATTCCATTATTTTTCATATAATACATTTATAATTCTTTCTTCACATTCATCTATGTTTTTAGAAAATATTGAAAATCCTTCATACAACCATTTAATCTGTCACATGTTTAATAGAGTCCATTCAATGGTTGAAATTCATCATCCAATTTTACTTATGAATATTTTTATCACTTTGAAACTATTTTTGTAAGAGTGGGTCATCTCCCCTTTAACTTAAAACCTCTATATCTTCCATGATTACTATTATTTATCTCATTATGACTAAAATTTTACATTGTGTTCCCAAAATCACCATAGAGCCCATAATTGTCATGAAAGATAAATTTTTTTATAAAGCCTACTCTTCGTCTGCTTGAAAATAATTCTTATTTTCAACCAGTCTAGACATAATTATTGAATCAATTTATTAACTAAGAAATTTTATATGTTTAAAACCTTTATAACTATTAGGTATATTCTTTTACTAAAATTATTTTTTCCATTCCTTATTGATTTTTAATTGAAATTGAAATTATAATTTTGATATGTTTTCAAATATTTGATATACCGTTAATATTAAATGTGATAATTCCTTAGGTTGTTACAACACTTGTTCCAAAAAATAGAATGAATGTTATAAAATTCTATATATATTAGAATAATTATTAGAAATTATTTTTAGGTATTCATCATTTTAGTTCTATATGCATTACCCCTTTTAGAGAATACAATGGAGTACAACTGTCATCTACATCAACTTCATCTCACGAACAATTATTATTGAAATTTGTTTCTTGAGACTCATCCCTCGTCTCTTTTATGTTGCTTGTACTACTCTGAGTAGTAGTCATCCCATGAATGACTACTACTTAGAGTATTTCAATCAATATAGGTGCATGTCCACAAGAGATGAAGGATGAGTGTCAAATAATAAAATGAAATGATAACTGTCCAGGAGATGAGCTGATGAGGATGAAAATTGTTTATAACTTTCAACTTTGGATGAATTCAGAGGATAACACCTACCATAGTTGAATAATTATTTTATTAAATTCAATAACGCATTTTCTTTAAAGAATACTGAAATTATTTGAAACAATTAAATGTTGGGTTTCCATTATTAGAATTATCTATAACTTTTACCTTTTATAATGAATATCTTATTTGTATCTATTTATTTATTTTACAAAATGAATATTTTATGAACCTAATAGGATGGATATGAATAGAAAATGGATGAATGCTAATTTTTTGACAAAAGAGTATGAAGATGGAGTTAAAGAGTTAATTAATTTTTCAATAGAGCATGCATATGGACCTTCTCAAATTCTTTGTCCATGTTTACATTGTTTTTATTCAAGAAAATTTAGTCTGGAAGAGTTGGAAGAACATTTTATTTGTTATGGAATAGATCAGAGCTATAAATATTGGACTAAAAATAGAGAAAAACTGAATGTGAACACCAATTGGGATGATATTGCGGTTTATGGATCATTTGATATGAATACCAATGTAAATGATGATGGATATCGCATGGAAGAAATGAAAATAGAAATTGAAGATGACCTTCACTATTTTCCAAATTTGTTTGATAAATTCAATAGTTTTTCTAAGAGACCATTGTATATTGGTTGTACTAAATACACAAAATTATCAGTTGTATTGAAGTTATATAATTTGAAAGCTGGCAGCGGATGGAGTGTCATCATCTTTATAGAACTACTTGGTCTCCTGAATGATATGTTACTAGAAGAAAATGAATTGCTATGTCAAACGCATGATGCAAAACGAATTCTATGTTCAATGGGCATGATCTCCAAAAAATACATGCTTGTACAAATGATTACATATTGTTTTTCAAGTACTGTGAATCACTCATAAAATGTCCAAGTGTGGCGCAGATCAATACAAGAAAAATGAATCAAGCCCTTTAAAATATTTATGGTACTTTCCTACCATTCCATGGTTTATAAGACTATATGGATCTCAGGAAACCATGAGAAAATTGGCATGGCATGTAGATACAACAATTAAATATGAGAACCTACTCCATCCAATAGATTCTCCTCAGTGGAAAAAAATTGATTATGAGTATCCTGAATCTGGAAATAAGCCAGAAAACTTTCATATTGCAATATCTACATATGGAATAAATAATTTTGGTGTAAAAATTAATACTCACAGTACATTAACCATTATGTTGGTAAATTATAAATTGCCTCCATGGTTATAGATAAAGCGCAAATACAATAAGTTGTCTTCACTTATATTTGGAACAGAGAAACTCGGTAATGATGTTGATGTATATTTGGATCCATTGATCAAAAATATGAAATTGATGTGGGATATAAGTGTTATAATGTATGATGCTTATAGAAGTGATGAATTCACATTGAGGGTCATATTGTATGGGATAATAAATGACTTCCCCGCTTATGGAAATTTATCAGGCCATAACATTAAAGGAATGTTGGGGTGTCCCATTTGTGATAAATGCACACAATCAGTTAAGTTGAAACATTCCTTAAAAACTGTGTTTTTAGGACATTAGAAATTTTTCCCTCAACCACATAAATACCGATCATGGATGACAACATTTTATGGGAACACAACTAAAATATTTACCTATAGCCACTATTTTCCAAAACCATGGCCGCTATATCCATTGTAATAGGTCATTTATAGCCACAGTTTTAACTTTGGAAATAGGACACCTATTTCCATGGTTTAACCATGGAAATTGGACCTATTTCTATGGTTCAAACTATGGCTATAGGTCATCTATAGCCACGGTTTTTACTGTGGATATTACTTACACAACCATGGTTTAACTATGGTAATTATAGGATACTTCCATGGTTAAAATCATGGATATATCCTTTATATGGTAAAAAAACTAATCTGTTTTGACTATAAATGCATGAATTCACACACAGTCGCACCATAAATACCTGAATACACATGCACACACAGTAGAAATGCCTAAATGCACACAAACACACAACATAAATGTATTAATCAACAAACCATAAGAGATATAGTTTGTTTATATTACCAAATACATAAACACATAGTAGAAATGAGCAACAATTTGTGTATGTTACCAAATGCAGAAACAAACAGAAAAAATGAAACCACATCATTCATCTTTTACCTAATCAACCCACCAGTATGTTACACTCTCTTCTTATTGTCTTCATTGGCTTCTTAATATCCTCACAAGGTCATTGGTTGAGTGCAAGTGGGACTTGAATCTTCTTTGATCCATCTACAGATCACTTGCATGGAAACAAGAACTCTATAGCATCACCATCATTCAGAGTCTAGTTTCGTATGGTTGTTATCAACTGATCTTGGCAACCAAATCCATGCACGCTTTCCAAATTCTAATAATGAAGCAGCAATCTATCTACCATGTTTGATTACCATATTATGGTAAATAGAATTCCCCTTGCTAGTGGAAGTTTAAATTAACTTCAAAACATATTTTTTTCAGAGATGGGGATGCCGCTTTGAACAAATTTATGACTTCGAACAACCTGAACATAAAAATATCCATAAAAAAGTAACATTTTAGAGGAATAAAATGTAAATCAAATGAATAAACATTTATCATTTAAATTATTTGAATAACCATGAGAAATAACATTAATGAATCATAAAAAATAAGAAATTAATTCTTCAATAGAAGTCTTATAATTTTTTTTGAAAGTCAAGATGTAACAGTTGTGGAAAACAAGATGATTTTAAAAACTGGTGAGAAATTTTCATGACAATATAGTACAATTTCTGAAGAATAATGTGATGATGGTGTGTGTATCCAAGGTGGTAACATAGGGCTATATCATAATCTAAATAAGACACCAATGATGAGTATAATACAATGGACTCAGCAACTACAATGTGGGTGGAGAAGCATGGTTGAAATTACTAATGAAAATATCTTCAGTGATTGGGATGCTCCAGTTCATACATGAAGTATCTAAGAAAACCCTATAATTCATCTCAAGTGGTCCTAAGATATTTTAAGATACCACCAAGTATGATAATTAGGTTGAGGCTATGCATGAATAACTTTAACATAATTGAAAAGAATAAAATGTGGGAAGTTATTTCAAGACCAGAAGACAATAACGTCATCCAAAATAAGTGGGTGTTCTAGAATAAATATAATGAAGATAGAAAAATGATAAAAAAATAAAAAAAAAATTGTGTAAAATGGGTATTCCCAAATTAAATTCATAGATATTGATGAGAAATATGTACTCGTGGAATAATTAGAAACTATAAATATGTTTTTGGCCATGAAAGTTAAAAGGGGATTCAAATTACACCAAGTGGATATTAAAATCAGATTTCCTCAATAGAGTACCTAAGGAGGATATTTACATCATAAATATGGATGGATTTCTTATGGATGAAGATAATAGTAGGTTGTGTCATTTAAATAAGGCTTAATATGGATTAAAATAATCACATATGGATTGATACTCTTAACATGATTATTATTTTCAGATGCATGGATTCCAAATGAGAGGGATTAATCAAATCCTTTATATTTATAAGAAAAAGGAGAAAGGGATATTGATACTTATCTATGTGGATGAAATTATTTGTCTCACATGAGACACAAGGGAAGCTGTTTTCCAATTATCAAAGGTGTGAATTCAAAATATCCCTGATTGGTGAGATAACAATTTACCTTGGCTTATAGGTGATTCAGGGGAAAAATGACACCTTTTTTTCTCACACAAAATATTCCAAGGAGGTACTCAAAAAGTTCCAAATGAACTATTCAAGGACAATGACAATTCTAGTGGCTACCTGTATGAGATTATCAAGGAATGTTTATGGTATAGAGGTTTAAGTTATAGAATTTTGAAAAATTATTGTATGTTTATGGTATATAATGGCCACATGAACAAATATAGTATTTTACACATGTCATGCTAATAACAACCAAAGATATCCTAAGGATATTCACATGTTAATTTTGAAGAGGATGCTTTGATACATCAACCATACATTGGATTTTTTACTAGTTTATCATATAATGTTTCAATTGGAGTTGTTGGGATACATAGATGTAGAATATGCATGTACTTAGTTGTAATGGAGAAATGAATTACTTGAATATGTTAGAGTGGATGTGACATGTCCTATTTTAATGTATTGTGAAAACTCGAGTGTTATCAACCTTAGAAAAATATCAATCATCGCTCAAGAATGATGAACATTAAGATTAGATAGAATTTAATTAATGAGAAGGTTGAACCAGGACTACTGAGGTTGGAGTATGTGTCAAAAAAAAATTGGATTACAGATATCATGAAGAAGGCACTTCCCAAGGTGGATTTTGAGAAGTATCAGTTAGATCTTGGAGTTCAACTGACTCCACTTTTCCAAGATAGTTTGGAGATGGACACCCAATCCCCTAAGGGAATTTTTACTTAAATAAAGGAATTGTAACTCTTATGAATTCAATGATTGAATTTATAATTCCCTTTTTAAAAAAATTAGAGATATACTTTTTAGGTTTATTAATAAGGGGGGAGAAGATTTCATAATTTCAATTATTAGGATAATACATGGCTAGGGTTTTCTTTCTTATTGATATAGTAGAAGCTAACTCTTTCAAATATCTCAAAAAGTGGTAGAGTTTTTAATTCTTAATCATGGGTAGAATCTATGGGAGAATCTATTTTGGATGTTTTTGCATGCATGAAAAACATTAAAATGTTTTTATGAGGAGTATTTCACTTAAATATTGATTCTCACATTGATCTTTAAAGAAGTTAGCTTAGAGTTGGTGATTAGTGAATCATTGATAAACTCTATAATGGTAAGAGGTCTAGATCTAGTCATTTCAGAAGTTTTCTCCTAATGTTGTGATTGGTTTTATTTGTGGAGAGGTAATGGATTGTGAATAATCCCAAATAGGGATATTTTTAGTAAAAATCACCTTTATCTGTTTTTGGGTTGTGTTTGTTGAATAATATGCTAAAGAGGTCTCAAAAGAAGAAAAATTTTCATTAGAAAGGCATGAATGAGTTTGGGAAATCTTTTACCAGCTTTGTATACTAGACATAAGTTTCATCTTGATGCCTACGGTCACTCCACAACCTTACCAAGGTATATGAGCCTATCTATGGTGGATGACTATAGGGAATCCACTTTTGTTATAGGATCCCAAAATTTTTATCCAGTGAGACTGTTATTCCATGAATTGGGAATGCATGATTCAAAAAAAGGAAAATTCCCTACCATGTAAGGTTAATCTAAATTTTCATAAGGGTTACTAAATTTTTTGTACAGTTTATACACTTTGGAATGTTTTAAAGGAATGTAGTCACACCGTGAGGAAAATGACCACATCATGAAGGGATTATTGATAGAATTCAGCATCAAAACCTACAAGAAGCGATATCATGAGATGAGATTATTTCACTATGAAGAATTAATATATATAATGATGATTTTGAGGGGTAATGAAGTCGCACTATGAATACACAAGTGATGCCATGAATCAAGTCTAAGGAATATTTAGTAGTGCTGTAATTTAGAAGGTGCATGCACTATGAAGTTAGTAATGCATCATGATGGGTATTTAAGGGGTATAGGTCATGTTGTTGTCTATATTACATGTTTTAAAGTAGGATATAGAAAATTATAGTGTTTATATCCATGTACACATCACACCATGGAGGAAGAGATCATTCCTCGAGAAATATTTCGAGTCACTAAAGATTAGAAGATCCTCCCAGATTTTTTAGGGATATAAATATAAGATATTAACTAGATTTCTTAAATCTAGTTGTTGGATTAGGATTAAATGTGAAGGAATAATCCTCCCAATTAAAGGATATAATTTGAGGCATGTCACGCCATGAATAAAGGTGTCACACTGTGACCAGAATTTTTCTAGAGTCATGTATAAAAATGATCATAGAACAATACGAAGTAAGAGAGACATAAAGGAAAATAGGAGAGACTAGAGAGAAAAGGGGGAGTTATGGGTTATTACTAGAAATAAAAATGGGGAATAAGAATATATTTAGGATTCCCTCTAACTGAACATTTTGTGAGGTTCTACAAGAAGAAGAAGGTGGAGTAGTTCAATTCACAAGAGTAATATTATTCAATGGACATATAGATTAAAAGAAGTTCTTGAGGTAAATAAGTTTCATAAGTTTTATAAAGATTTCTATTTTCTATAAATGGTTGGTTTGTTTACTTCATATTTTAATATAGGTAGTGAATGGATTGCTTCAGGAGCATCGAAAAATCATTGTTTCGTTCTCCTTGGATTTACTCAATTTTGATGAAGTAAAAATATCATGTCACAAATTTTTTGTTTTATCACTCTATTACATCTATGAGAGAGGAAATACTATTCAATGGTTGGAAATTATCATAGGAAAGTATCAATTTAAGAATTTACAGTACCCTGATTCACCCAACCACTTAAGGAATATAACTTTTTTAGACCAAAAAACGAATTGAACAGTTAGATCAGACTATAATAGTGGTGTCAGACTACTTATTCAGGAATTTATTCATCACTAGTGATTAGTGATATGATTGGATGACTTATCAGTTGAGATTATATTCCTTGTAACTTCTGATTATGATGAAAAGTGTAGTAGTGTTCTCCCATTTATGTAGGAATCACATTTGAATGTTTGTGTGAGTTACGATTTTGTTTATAGTTCGTGCAAGGTTGGATTGGTTTTTTAATTTATGTTAAGGGTTATTCTTCCAAATTTATGGTACATCATGCTCATGAGAGTCTTTCTAGTGTAGGAAGTTTTGTATCTTCAATTTTACACTATGTTGAATATTTATTTGAATGCTTCCAAAAGATCAATATTCACTAGTTCTAGTGGTCTACGGTTTCCAAAAAGTGTTATCAAGGCTTTTGGTTCCCAACTCACTCACGACACACTCAACAATATCTCAAGTAACTCTCCCTTTCTTTCCTAGATGTTATTTCAATTTTAGTGGGTGTTTACCATTATCATAAAGAATGGTGTTAGATGATGGTAAGTTTTGGATATACAGCTTCAACGGATTGGATTTTCATTTATGAAGGATATTGATGGAGGACTATCTCATTCAAAAGGATTAAGATGTTTCATTAATTAGGGTCAATCTGGTTAAAATATAGAAATCGTAGTGAGAAATGTTCGACAGGAAAGCACTTGTGTTAGTTTGGATATCATTAGATCAGAACGAGACCTTTAACATATGGGGATGTTGAAATAATGGTGGAGTTGATGAAGGGCCTAAAAGACATGTAAAAGAAGTTGAAAACACTAAATAAAGTTTTCATGGTGTGGTGGTTTTTTAATATAAGGCTATCAGAAGGTATTCTAGTGGCACATTATGTAAATGATTTCAATGTGATTTGATGTTATCTCAAATCTATCTACATAAATTTCATAGATGATGTTTGTGATTTTATACCACTATCATAATTTATGTAATTATGGGACATGATAGCAATGAAAATTAGAAATTCGTATGGGAAAACCAACATGGTGGTTGGGGATGTTCGTAACATAATTCTCATCAAGACAGCCTAAAAGCCTATATCATAAAAGTATGTCATTAGAAAATATAACCAGACATAAATTTAGTAATAGTTTTTCCTGATGGTTATGAGGATAACCTATAATACAAATTAAATACATACCTTTCACTGATTGTATTTGTGGTAGTCAATTTTTTTCTTCAAATAACCTGAACATAACTATTTCCCAAAACACATTAAATTATCATAAGAAAAAATATCCATTAAAAGTAACATTTTAGAGGAATAAAATATAAATCAAATGAAGAAATCTATTTAGGGATTAAAGGAGGAATACCACACTTATGAAACTATATAGCAGATAACCTATTTCTCTAAGCTTTCAAAACCACTTTTTCTGCATCTTTAAGCAGGGAGTAAATCAAACCTGGATGATGGAAACAAATAAAAATGAAATAAATAAATATAACTCTAAGGTATCATTTTTAGGATTCATATATGTGTTTACATGTATCATGTAGTGGTAATTCATTATCATTCAATCCATTTGTATGTTATCTCACACATATACCTCTAGTGGTAATAGGATTTATCCTATAAAATAGAGGATATTACTGAAAAACAACCAACACATGTTTAGAGATGGGGTTACGATGTTCCAATACCTATCAAATAGAGGATTATGTTTAGAGTTAGTTATATTATGTGAATTGGATTATTAATTTTGGCAGTAATGTTATAGTGTTCATGAGGTTTATTATCTTACCAATAAACCTAGTATAGGAGTGGTGGCAGACATATCATTTTTCCAAGACCTTTATAACCAATTAGTTTACTTAGAAATCTAAGGTATCATTTGTAGGGTTCATGTATGTGTTTACAGGTATCATATAGAGGTAATTCATTATCATTCATTCCATTCGTATTTAGCTCACATATATACCTCTAGTTATCATAGGATCCATCCTATCAAATATAGGATATTACTGACAAATAACCAACTCATATTTAGATATGGGGTTGTGATGTTCTCATACCTATGTTTGAAACTCTCTCTACCGATCAGTTGAGTAATAAGGAGTTAATTTTTTGGTCTGATTGTGAGGTATTGTTGACTCTAAAGAATAAGGAATATCCTCTACTATTTGTGACTAATATAGATTTTCATGTAGAGTATATGGTAGTTCTCACTTAGCTAAATAGAACTATCTAAAGATAAAGTGTGTTGTATATAATCTAGTGATTAATTCAGCAGAGGTAAACAATGTAATCATAATCCTTAGGTGAGAGAGGATTGGTTGAAGTAAAACATTCTTGTTTTTCTGTCATAGTATACTGCATATATGAAAATATATTATATATTGAATTACTATTGTAATTTAATATATTAGGGTATGTAATAGCAATGTATTATAGACACTCATTACACACTGTGATCCTCGGCTTGAGGAAACCTATTTTTTATAGGAATTCCAATTATAGAAAAGGATATTATTAATGGTTTCGTATGTAGTTTTAAATAATTAAAGATGGATTTAGATTCCAAGAGTGATATGAGTATACCAAGGCCCCTGTAGATTAATACTAGAAAAAGGGAGTATTAGTGCATGAGAATAAGAAAAAAATCATAACAAAATATACATATGGGGACCCAAACCTGTGCATGGTAAAAAATTATAAAAACTTATTACTAAGAAGATAATAATGTTGTTAATGATTGAATTCATCCTATAAAATTCATTTACATGGTTATAATAGGCATTAAATCCATAAAAATGTTAGTGATTAAAAATAACCAATAAATTAACTAAAAATAAATGAATGGTGGAAAAGTAAGATAAAAAGGATACCACTCATACTGAATCGAAAAAGTCCCTGCCAGTTTTATCACCTCAAATAGCACGTTGACCTCTTCACTTCTTATTATTGTTTGGAATTATAAAAAAAATGGAACAAAAAATACAAAGCAGTATTTCCTACAGTAATTGGAGGTAAGGCTCCAACTGTAGATTCCAAATGAGGACTCAAAAATATTTTAGATCTAAGTAAATGGTATCAACATCAATGGAATCAATAATAGGAAAAAGTAAACAATATAAAATCATTTCAATGATCTCAAATAATCTTTTTAGATGACATTATTGTAAATAGGGAAGAAGAATTATAAAAAAAGAAAAAAATGCAAAAAAAAAGTGAAACATGCTTAAATGGACAAAGATATTCACTAATAATATATAATAGAAAGAAGAACAGAGAAAGGTATTTATAGTGGAAGATACAATAGAAATAGAACGAAATGGAGGAGAAAGAAGAATGGATAAGAAGACTTCCTAGGTCTATTGCACTTGGGACCAAGGCCTAAACCTCTAAAAACTATTGGCGGAGAGGTTGTTGTGTCGAAACCTCCAGACTGCTGGAGAGGAATGTCAAAGAAAATTAGTAAATTGGTATGTTCCTCACCTATGTGATTTTAGTTTTATGTTCTAATAGTTTTGTGAGAGGTTGTTTGAGATCGTGAGAGTTTTGGTTTCTCATTAATATTTAGTGGGTAACATGGATGATTTTGATATTGTTAACAAAAAATCTTATTTCTAACATTGGGTTCTTACTCAGTAGGCTTAGATGATTTGTTGACAAGTCGTTGCTAAGTGGTGAACATAACTAATTGAAATTTAAAAGGGGGGCATGTAGCTTGTATATAAAGGATTCATAGAAGTTGAAAGGTTAATTTAGTTTGTACATAAAAAGTAATTCAAGGAATTTAGTAATGTTCAACATTTGGATATAAGAAATAATATGCATCATAGTATTCTAGTTGTGCCACAATAGTAAGAGGTTTGGATGGTGTAAGGCACTTCATGCATGCCAATGCATATGTGGTTTTGTTTGCATGTGGATTTTATGGAGGAATTAAAAAAAAGGTGATCGTGATAACTCTAAAAAACATAAATTTAATTCCTAGATTTTAGGAGGAGTTAAAGGCCATAAGATTCATTGAAGAATAAAATTGAAATTGGGTTTCCATTTTTTTTAAATATGGAATGTTTTGAATATAGTGATATCTCGAGTTTCAATTTTTTTAATGCAATGAATGATCATGTTGACTAAACTAAGATTTATGGAAGACTTAAATAGGAGTAATATATATAGTGAGATTGAAGGGAGATTTTATTATGAAAAATAAGTAATATTTATTTGCATGTAAAGATACTCGTGATTATAGTCAGATAAATTATATTCAAAAAGAAAAAATGTAGGAGTCAATAAAGTGATCATGCTTAAGGTAGACAGGAAGATTCACAATAATAAATCAATGATCAAGAGGTTCATTAAACAAAATTAAAACAAAATGGGAATATCACAATGGATTGCATGGTAGTGCTATCTATATATGATTTGTTAAAAATGTTTTATATTTTCTTTAGAAATGGTATTCTTCCTAACAATGGTGGATTTTATCTTCAGATGTATGTTAAAAAACTTTTGACTCTATAAATTGGGACTTCATGCTTGAAGTTATTCAAAAGTTCACACAACTAGAAAATGGATCTACTACCACAGACCTATAGCCATGGTTTTCTGAACTGTGGAAATAGCCCATGGCTATTGCCACGGTTTACAAAACCATGTCTATATGCCAATTTTTTTGATGCCTTATAGCCATGGTTTTGGAAAACTGTGGCTATAGGGTTCCCACGCTTTCACAGGAACAAAAATTCCCGTCAAAAATTTGGCAGGAAGCCCTATCTCCATGATTTTGAGTCTATTCCCATGGTTTTTATTAATATATATATATATATATACCTGAATTGTGGCGCGGTGTAGTGGTAAGTGCGCTGGATTGCATAGTGGAGGTGCAGGGATCAAAACCCACTGGGGACCTTTTTTATTTAGGCTATTGCTATATTTTTCCAAGGCTATTCCACAGTTAAAACTATGGAAATAGCCACCTATATCCACGGTTTAAACCGTGGCTATAGGTCAACCGCCATAGTGTCAAATTTGGAGGCTTATTTCCACGGTTTTCAAAACTGTGGCAATAGCTACTACCACGGCGATAGCGGCCACGGTTGGCCAAAACCGTGGTCGTAGCCTATGGCCACGGTTTTGGGGGTTATTGCCACAGTTTTGAACTGTGAAAATAGCCCTTTTTCGGTTGTGTTAGGTTTAGAGACAATTTTTTAGCTAGTTGAAAATTCTCTTCAATAATATCAGGTTGTCCATCCTAGTATATGATACCCCAAAGGGATACTTCCCATGCTCATGTAGGACTAGGAAAGGTGAACCTCTTTATAATGTTCTATTTAGAATTTCTAAAGACTATCTAAGTAGATCCATTTTCAAATGGCTGAGCAGGTATTGATCAAACCTATCCAATAAATCATACTGTTTATGTTAATACAAACAATATTTAAATAGTTTTTATATGTTTATTTAGATGTTCATTTGTTTAATAAAATTAAAATATAAACTATATGAACATTATGGTCTCAAAATATTACCATATAAAATAAAAAATCAATAAAATTAACATATAGACTCATATTTTCATGAATAAATTTAAAATAGAATCACTAAAACATCAATAACAAAACAGAAATAAAAAATGAAAGGAATCTCTTTGAATGAGTTTTTAATATATAAGTAAATTATACATGAAATAAATTATTACATAATGTGTGTACAACACACTCCTTAATAATATGTAAGATAGCAGATTAAGCTTCAAACTATCGCTAGAAATCAACACTCAGCTACAAAGGCCACTTTCAATTACCTGAAACATAATGCATTCAATTTTTACACACAAAAAGAGTTATGTATAGTGAGTGAGAACTTAATCCTTGGTAAATATCACAAAAACCACTATTAACTCAAGGAGTTAGTATGTGAATATATAAATAATAGTGTAATGACAAAAAGGGTAAATTGCCTTCAAGGCCAATTATGCCATACCATGGAATTTCATAACTCAGCTCACCATAACCCACCTATAAGTGACCATTACCATATCTCAAACATAAAACAACACAATTATTACTAAAAATCTAATACAACACTAAAAACAAAAAATATTACATCATTTATTTCCCATGACAACTCATGTTGTCATTTTATTCCCCCTGCATAGCATGTGAAATCAACATGGAAATACAAATCCATTCTCTATGTTAAAGATCATAATTTCTGCAACCCAATACACATAAAGAACCTCTAACAAGGTATCAATATCCCATATTTAATGTCAAGGTTAATTACCCAACCATTGACCAATTATTCTTCCTATGTAAACATTTAAGGATTAATCTCCAACTTCATTGCATATAAAATTCAACTTATAACTCACACCATAACAAACCTGCTTAAGGAACATCATTACACATTCTGGTTTAATTCACCAAAGTAGGCTTGACATGCTTATCCCTCTTAAACACTAATTTCCACATGGGTAAATGACCATTTTAGCAGCAACTGTACCCCTTAAAACCACCAAGCTATGTTTAACTTATCACTAGGACATAATGAAACTTATAATTACACCATGACAAAGTGATGGGTCATCTAACTCAAAGAGGACAAGGAATTATCTTATGGTATAGACCCATAAATTCTCTAAGATCATAGGGATTCGAGAACATGAAGAACTAGAAAAAATGAAAAGAGGGTTATAAATATAAGATGGTCAAGACCCCTATAATTTAAAAAGATGTT
Source organism: Viscum album (assembly GCA_963277665.1). NCBI lineage: Eukaryota > Viridiplantae > Streptophyta > Magnoliopsida > Santalales > Viscaceae > Viscum > Viscum album. The sequence continues at coordinate 669,244,219 of OY728139.1, read as the reverse complement.
GGAACAACAATGTTAAAAGAAGATTACTCAAATTATAATTTTAAAATTTGTGTCAACTAGTGATCAGTGGTTGATTTATTTTAGTAAAAGTTCATGTTACCTAATTAGAAAAAGGTCATGTTACCTGATTACTCAATTAAAAAATTTAAAACATGTTGGAAAAACATAAGAAAAAAATAATACAATTCATTTTGGAATGATGCCAATTTCATACTAAGGATACTATAGGAATTATACACCTTCGCCAATCTCATGTTGTAGATGTTATAGAAAGTAAACATACCACTACTAACCTAATGAATATTTATAATTCCTCATCACAAGGTTATGGGTGAGTTGTAACATATAGATGTATAAATCATCTCACTGTAACCTTATACAGTGGGTGTGAAAAGGAATCCACAACAATATCTCATCGTAATCAATAGAAATTTGTTATTGGGATACATCACATATCAAATTTTATAAATATAAATGGTCACTTCACTCAGATCAAAGATCCCCCTATCAATCATATATAACCTTCTACATAGTTATCAAAAGTTATTACATTATCCTCAATAGATCCCCACATTCCTAGCCCATTGAAAACTAATGTTAATAATTCAATAATATCTACATGTTTTCCATTTAATTATACAACCAGATGAATCGTAACTTGATTGATATCAATACCCATGTCCTAATAAACATTTGTAAGTATCATTAGTATGTTTCTTAGAATTCTCATAATTTATCCGAATCATTATCAAACAGATTCCACAACTTACACTACCACAAAATAGGGTTTTTGTAGTGTCTCCCTTTATCAGCGCTAAAAAAAATCACTGATAAAGGGGGGGCATTTATCAGCACTGATAAAGGGAACTTTAACAGTGCTAAAAAAAGCGTTGTTAAAAGTCACCCTTTATCAGCACTTTTTTTAGCACTAATAAAGGCACCCCCTTTATCAGTGCTTTTTTTAGTGTTGTTAAAGGGGCTCCATTTATCAGTGTTTTTTTAGTAGCGCTGATAAAAGGGGGCTTTATCAGCAGTTTTTTTCCTAGCACTGATAAAGTGTATATTTCAAAAAAAACATTTCATAAAAAATAATATATTGATATATAAGTATATTTATATTGATATAAATATAATAAATATTTTTTAAATATGTTTTATATCGATTTGATATGTGGTAGACACAAAACAGACACCCAGAGCAGAAATTATGGCCATTTGGAGGGATTGAGAACCTTTTTGTGCCTTGAAAAATATAAAAAGGTGTTCTAGTGGTCAAGGTAGTGTATTTATAGTCATAATATTCCATTTGATATGTGTTTGAGGCAAAACGGACACCCGGAGCAGAAGTTATGGCAAAACAGACACCCAGAGCCAAACTTATGGTCATCCAGAGGGATTTTGGGCCTTTTTGGGCCTTGAAGAACATGATAAGGGGTTTCAATGGTCACCAGAGTGTGTATATTTTCACAATTTTGGATTTTATATGTGGTAGAGGCAAAACGGACACCCAGAGTAGAAGTTATTATCATTTTAAATTTAGTAACCCTCATAGCGCCTAAAAACCTAAGAAACTCGCAACTCACTAAAACGAGTATAACTTTTGCTCCAGGTGTCCATTTTAGTTCCAAGACCAGTGAAAGCAAATATCATGAGATGAGTGAGGACTACGTCTAATCAAAACCATGAAAAGATCAAAGAAACAGATGATATATCAGTTATACCACTCCAAAAAAACTCCAACTTCAAACGGTCATAACTTTCGCTCCGGGTGTCCGTTTGGGCTCTACCACATATAAAATCAAATGCAACAAATAGATATACACATAAAATTGATTGGAACATGGTTCCAATCAAATATAGAACCCAAAAATCCTAAAAAACCACCAGAAGGCCTCCAAAACTCAGTTTCCATGTCTGGACACCTGTCAAATTTTTCTTAAAATAGAAATAACTCTCGATGATTGTGTTTGTTTAGACTCATCCACCTGTTATATCATATTTAATTCCATGATCTTCAGTTTGACTGGTCACAGAGCTGAAACGGACACCCGGATCATAAGTTATGCTCATTTCAGTGACTCTGTGGTTTGTTAGGTTTTCAAGCCATCATTTTAGCACTTTTGTCTTGTATGCTATTTTTTCAAAAAACTGTAACTTATGATCTACCTATCCGTTAGGCCTCCACCACTTATCAAATCAAATATTGTTTGATGATCTTTAATTTGACTGGTCACAAAGCTGGAACGGACTCTCGGATCAGATGTTTTCGTCGTTACCCTGAGTTTAGAGTTTATTTGGCTTTCTGACTGTATTTATAGGTTTTGAGGGTTTCTCCATTTTTTACCCATATAATGTGTACATGTGTATATATATATATATATATTTGTGCATCGATATTGACAAACTGATATATATTATCTATATATTCTAAACATATGTATATACATATTAATATATAATATTTGTAAATATATATAAATATGTATAATTATAAATACAGATATACATATAATATGTGTGTGTGTGTGATGTATATATGACTTTATTTATTTATAAACACACATAAAAATCGTATTTTATAAATGCATTCAAAACTGATCTTATAAATATATATTAATATACGAATAAATATATTAATATATAAATATAACTATATATATATATTAATATACGAATATATATATATTAATATAACTAAATATATATATTTATAAGGATATATATATATATATTAATATAACTAAATATATATATATTAATATAAATATATATATATGTTAATATATATATATATTAATATACGAATAAATATAACTAAATATATATATATATAAATAGATATATTAATAAATGAAGAGAAAAATAATACGGTGGAGTGGTAAAGGCTTAGGGTGCATAGGCAATAGGTCCCGAGTTCGAATCCAGGGGGAGGCAGGTCGCGCGCGTGGGTGAACTACTAGTTAGCGCTGTTAAAGGGTGCAGGCAAGGGTAGTGGCTAGGGGGCGTGCGGTGTGGTGGTCAGGGTGCTGTTAATGGGGGGTGGGGGCACTGTTGAAGCCTCCCTGAATTGTAATTTTTTTAATGATTTTTAAAATTTTATTAGTACTCAACAAAAGTGCTGATAAATGTCCCTTTTATCAACACTTTTTTTAGCGCTGATAAAAGGGACCCCCTATCTTCGCCTTGATTAACAGCGCTTTTTTAGCGCTTCTAATGCCCTTTTCCAGTGCTGATAAAGGCTGTATTTTAAGTAGTGTTAAATTAACTTATTTCATTTAATCATCTTAATCTCCTTTTCAAGAATACTCAAATAAAATATCTATTATTTCAATAACCCAAATCTGGTGCCCAAATCTTGAGACTTGAATCAGACCACTGCATAGCCTCAAGAACACTCTCTAATCACTAGATCTGTAGAATTAAAGGAAGAAATTGCACAACTTTAGGAAGATGATGTATATTCTGCACATACTAGAGATGATGAATGAAAATAGAATCTTACAGGTACATGTTAAAGGAAGAGGAATCATGTGGACCAAATCTGCTTTTGATAGTGCTTTTCGCCTCTAAAACCCTATTTGAATGGGGAGATCCAAAACATGATTGAGGAGAGGCAGAGGTTCGGGGAAGGTGGGGTGGCCATGTTGAAGTCACATCGGAGTTGCATCAGAGGAGGTGGATCATGGGGAGGTGGAGAGATTACATCAGAGATGCATCGGCACAGAGGTGGGGAGGCCATGTCGAAGCCGCACCGGTGGGGAGGCAGGCTACAAACATCAGAGGAGGAGGATCGTTGGGAGCACATCAGAGGTTGGGATGCACTGGCAGGGAGCATCTACGGAGGAGGTGGTTTTGACTGTGAGGGTATAGGGGAGGTCTCAGTCAGGGGAGGGATAGGTCAGGGAGGAACTTGATCAGGAGAATCTGTGTTGTCAAGGGTTTAAAATAAATCATGGCAGTAGATAACCTATTTCCACAGTTTTAATAAACTATGGCAGTAGATGTGTGGAAATAAAGCATTTTTCTAGTAGTGGAATATCGAACAAGGTACAACATCGTCTTCAATAATGGGTGATCAACTGTTCGATAAAGTAAAAAACATTGACATTATTTTTAGTAAACCATTTTCAAAAAACCTTACAAAATCAAGTTGGAATAAGAGATCACTTTTATTTGAATTATCGTATTGGAATTTTTTGTATGTCAAACATTTTATTGATGTCATGCATATAGAAAAAAATGAATTTGATAGTGTTATTATCACATTACTAAATGTTCCTAAAAAAATGAAAGATGACATCAAGGCTAGGTTGGACATGATTGACACGGAGATAAGAGAGGAGTTGACACCGGTGAAGGGTAAAGGGTGAACTTTTCTTCCTCCATCGGATTACACTCTATCCATAGAGGAAAAATTGAAATTTTATCTTTTCCTTAATAGTGTAAAAGTTACAAAGGGGTATTCATAAAATATAAATAACATGATTTCAATGACTAATTTAAAGTTACAGGGACTAAAATCACATAACTATCATATTTTGATGTAAGATTTGATGTTTGTTGTTTTCTATTGCATTCTGCCTCAAAATGTATGGCATATATTAACCAGATTTTGCTTCTTTTTGAAAGCCATATGTAGTAAAGTTATAAACCCAATGAAGTTTTCAATCACGAATAAAGAGGTTGCAGTCATATTATGTGAATTGGAGATATTCTTCTTAATATCATTCTTTGATATAATGTTCCACCTGATGGTTCACTTGGTTAGATAGGTTCAACTATGTGGTCATGTCCATTACAGATGTATATACCCCATTAAATGGTATATGAATATTTTTAAATGGTGTCTCAATAATCAAAGTTAGATAGAAGATTATATTACAAAATGATATATTGTTGAAGAAACTATTGAATTCTGCACCGATTGCCTATTAGATGTTGACATCATTGGTCTCCCAACATCTCATCACAATGGATTCCTTATGGGTGAAGGGGTTTTTAGAAGAGATGTTTCTACAATTACCTTGACAGGGCGGGAGCGAGCACATTTTTACATTTTACATAATAGTGAATATGTTGATCCATATATTGAATCCCATAAATAAATTCTTATAGATTTAAATCCATCAAGGGATGAAGGATGGATATAAAATACACATAATCAATAGTTTATATAATGGTTCCGATATCAAATTTATAAGGAGTTGTCTCAAAATATAAATTGAATTGTTGAACAGCTTCGATGGCTAGCCAGAGGACCGAATGAATCTTACACTTGTTTCGTAATCAATGGTTATATGTTCTATACAAAAGAACATGATGACTATAGTACGATGCAAAACAATGGTGTTACTCTTATGGCGGAAGCGATGCACATATCTAGTTTTAAGGATAAAAATCCAATTTATGCAAATATGTCATATTTTGGAATTATCGAATAGATATACAAGTTAGATTATACAACATTTCAAGTGCCAATTTTCCATTACAAATGGGTTAACAATATGAGTGCAGTGAAAGTTGATGAAACATGATTAGTGAAGGTGAATTTCAATGTGGAAGGGGGAAAATATGAGTCATTCATAATAGCATCACAAGCAGTGTAATTATTTTATATCTCAAATCCAACAAATAAGAATCGATTGATTGTCCTGTTGGTGACTAAACAAATCTCGGGTTAGATGAAAATTCAATCAAGTATAACCCTTTCATTGGGATATCATAATCAGTTTATGCCATCCCCAATGTAGACAATGTCTTATATGTTATAGGGGCCATAGAGAGGGGATTTGGATTCTTGATAAAGGAACCAAATCCCTAAAACCTTTAAAAAAATAAAGAGAGTTCAATGAGAAGGTAAAAGTATTTTTTTAATATACTATGTTTTTCCTCATAATATTATTTATTCTCTACTACATTAACATAATCCAAATTAAATGGTTGACTAAGCATGCAGACAATGTCTTCTTCACATGATGATGATACCAATCCTGAGTAAGAACAAACTATAATGAAGGAAACTATTTGGAAAGATGTAAAATTAATGTTGCGATATACTTTCTCTATTTTACCGAAAAAAATATATAATGAAACATTGATTTAATTTTCATTATTACTCACAGAGTTTATTTATTTTAGAAGATTTATATTCGTCTTTAATGCCTTTCTGCACTAAAACTTCCATGGAATTCTTCTCACTTAAAACCTTTTCACCCCTGTAGTGTTGGAATTTATCATTTTCCTTCAAGTTCCCTCCACTTCTCAATCACAGAGGTAATCTTGATGTTTTCACAGTAAAATCATTGTCCATATAATTAATGTATTATTTCGTATTTATGTTTAATTTATTTATTTTTGGTATTACTCACATAGAATTATTTTCTTATATAGGTGGATTCTTTTGTTCGAGTTGGGGTGGTTTATTCGAAGCTGCTCATACTCATGAGATATCAGACTTTGAGGCTACAACTAAGATAAAGACAATAAGGAAATTGGTCAAAATGTATACAACCATCATGAAAAGGTGAATTCCTACTACTTATTTAATTAATTTTTTCATCATTTTATCTACTATTTGTAAGTTAATTTCTTTATAATTTTTATCTAATACTTATTTAGTTTTTTTCACAGATCTTTTGAGATGTCATAATTTCAAAATCCCTTTATTTTAGAAGATTTATGTCCATCTTTCATGCCTTTTGTACCAAAACTTCCACAGATTTTTTCTCCCTCAAAACCTTTTCACCCCTGCAGTTTTGGCATTTATCACTTTTCTTCAAGTTCTCTCAACTACTCAATCATAGAGGTAATCTTTATGTTTGCATAGTAAAATCATTGTTCATATAATTAATATATTATTTCATATTTATTTGTAATTTATTTCTTTTTAGTATTGCTCATAAAATAATTGTTTTCTTATATAGGTGGATTTATTTGTTCGAGTTGGGGTGGTTTGTTCAAAGCTACTCATGCTCATGAGAGATTGGACTTCGAGCCTACAACTAAGATAATGATAATAAGGAAATGCATCAAGAATGCATACAACCATCATGAAAAGGTGAATTACTACTACCTATTTAATTAATTTTTTCATCATTTTATCTATTATTTGTAAGTTAATTTCCTTGTCATTTTTATCTAATACTTATTTAGTTTTTTTCACAGATCTTTTTGGAATTAATATTTTGCTTTCAACTATCCGCAACAAGCCATGAAAGAGACAAAATGTTCCTTTCTTCCAATGTTACTACATTTTCCATTGCCTTTCTTTTTCAAACTGCAATACTTCATATCGATTTGATGTTCTTATCCGAAAAAGGTTTTTCATCTAAGAATATCAAGTCAATATGCATTATTGGGAGTTTGATAAATAAATCCAATGAAAAACATTTTAACATTGACATTTAGGATTATTTTGAGACTTTGAGATGTATAGGAATCATCTACACCTCAATTTGACACACGATGTGACCGGTGTGACTCCAAGTGCTTCTTCTTATTTCAAATTGACATTAATTTTAGTAAAAAATACAACTAACATACTCAAAACCAAGAAAAAATATTCATATTATTTTGATACTTTAAAACAATGATCCATAAGTCATTTTTTGACATGTATGAATTAGTCTCACCTCAATCCGATACGCGATTCACCCAGTATGGATCAAAGTGTCCGTTATGAGTTTAAAATCGACATTTTAGTTCAAAAAATATCACTCATTGAAAATTGAGCAAACATGCTTTAATTTTCTTGATAATTTAGGAAAACAATTCATAAATCATTTTTTATGTGTAGAAATTGGTTTAATATCAAACTGATACATGATGTGACTGGTATGAGTCAAAGTGCGTGTTTCCAGTTTAAAATGACATTTTAGTAAAAAAGACAAGTGACGTACTCAAAATAGAGTAAAATCATTTAGATTATTTTGATACTTTATGAAAATGATCCATAATTTAGTTGAGATGTGTAGGAATCATTCTCACCTCAACCCAACACACGGTATGACCGACCTGACTCCAAGTACGTCTTTTTATTTAAAATTGACATCAATTTTAGTAAAAAAAATAATTGACCTGCTCAAAACCCACACATTAGGATTATTTTGATACTTTATTAACATGATCCATAAGTCATTTTTGATGTGTAGGAATCAGTTTCACATCAATATGATACACGATGTGCCCAGTATGACTCAAAGTCTTTGTTATCAGTTTAAAATCAACATTTTAGTTCAAAAAGTGTCACTTACTAAAAATCAAGAAAACATGTTTGTATTGTCTTAATAATTTAGTAAAATTATTTATAATTCATTTTGGATGTGTGGGAATCAATCTCACATCAAACTGAAACACGATGTGACCACTATGAGTCAAAGTGTGTGTTTATAGTTTAAAATGACATTTTAGTAAAAAAAGACAAGTTACGTACTCAAAACTAATAAAAACACATTCAGATTATTTTGATACTTTAAGAAAATGATCTATAAGTCGTTTGAGGCATTTATGAATCATCCTCACCTCAATCTGACATACATTGTGACTAGTATTACTCCAAGTGTATCTTTTTATTTAAAATTGACATCAACTTTAGTAAAAAAGACAATTAACCTACTCAAAACCGAGAAAATTAATTTGAATTGTTTTGATACTTTATGAAAACAATCCATAATTCATATTTGATGTGTAAGAATTAGATTCACCTCAATCTGATACACGATGTGCCTAATATGACTCAAAGTGTCTATTATCAGTTTAAAATCAATATTTTAGTTCAAAAAATGTCACCCATTGAAAACAAAGAAAATGCACTCAGACTGTCTTGATAATTTATAAAAAATATTCATAAATTATTTTTAATGTGTAGGAATTGGTCTCACATAAAACCGATATACGATGTGACCGATATGAGTCAAAGTGTGTGTTTCCAGTTTAAAATGATATTTTAGTAAAAAAGTTAAGTGACATACTCAATACCAAGAAAACACATTCGTATTGTTTTGATACTTTGGGAAAACGATCCATAAGTCATTTTAGGTGTGTAAGAATTAGTCGCACCTCAATCCGATGCACGGTGTGACCGGTATGACTCCAAGTGCATCTTTTTATTTAAAATTAACATCAATTTTAGTAAAAAAAGACAACTGACCTACTCAAAACTGAGTAAACCTGTTCATATTGTTTTGATACTTTATTAAAAAGATAAATAAGTTATTTGTGATGTGTAGGAATCATCTTCACCTCAATCCTATACACGATGTGCCCGATATGACTCAAAGTATTTGTTATTAGTTTAAAATCAACATTTTTGTTTGAAAAACGTCACACTGAAAACCAAAAAAACGCACTCGGACTATCTTCATAATTTAGGAAAAAGATTTATAAATCATTTTTGACATGTATAAATTGGTCTCACGTCAAACCTATACACGGTGTGATCAGTATGAGTCAAAGTACACTTTTCGAGTTTAAAATGACATTTTAGTATAAAAGACAAGTGACATACTCAAAAATAAGAAAACACGTTTGTATCATTTTAATATTTTAGGAAAATGATTCATAAGTCATTTTAGACATGTAGTAATCAGTCGCATCTCAGTCTGACGCACAGTGTGACCGGTATGACTCCAAATGCATATTTTTATTTAAAATTGACATCAATTTTAATAAAAATGACAAGTGATATGCTCAAAAATGAGAAAACGTATTCATATTATTTTGATACTTTAATAAAATGATACATAAGTTATTTTAGACGTGTAGGAATTAGTCTCACCTCAATCTGACGTACAATGTGACCGGTATGACTCCAAGTACGTTTTTATTTAAAATTGACATCAATTTTAGTAAAAAAGACAATTGACCTGCTCAAAACCAAGAAAAAGTATTCGGATTGTTTTGATACTTTGATACAATGATCCATGAGTTATTTTTGATGTGTAGAAATTAGTCTCACCTCAATCTGATACACGATTTGCCCGGTATGACTCAAAGTATATGTTATCAGTTTAAAATCGACATTTTAGTTCAAAAAGTGTCATTCACTGAAAACTGAGAAAGACATGCTCAAATTGTATTGATAATTTATAAAAAATATTCATACATCATTTGTGATGTATATGAATCAGTTTCACGTCAAACTGATACATGTTGTGACCAGTATGAGTCAAAGTGTGTGTTTCTAGTTTAAAATAACATTTTAGTAAAAAAGACAAGTGACATACTCAAAAATGATCAAACGCATTTAGATTATTTTGATACTTTAGGAAAATGATTCATAAGTCATTTGAGACGTCTATGAATTAGTCGCACCTTGATCTGATGCACAGTGTGACTGGTATGACTCTAAGTGCGTCTTTTTATTTAAAATCGACATCAATTTTAATAAAAGGGACAACTATGCTACTTAAAACCGGGCAAACACATTCGAATTGTTCTGATACTTTAGGAAAACAATCCATAAATTATTTTTGACGTGTAGGAATTATCCACACATCAATTCGATACATGATTTTCCTAGTATGACTCAAAGTGTTCGTTATGAGTTTAAAATCGACATTTTAGTTCAAAAAGTGTCACTCACTGAAAATCGTGCAAACACGCTCGGATTATCTTGATAATTTAAAAAAACGATTCATAAGTCATTTGTGACATGTAAGAATCAGTCTCACGTCAAACAGACACACAATGCGACCGGTACAAGTCAAAGTGCGTGTTTTCAGTTTAAAATAACATTTTAGTAAAAAAGACAAGTGACGTGCTCAAAACCGAGCAAACACATTCATATTATTTTGATACTTTAGTAAAACGTTCCATAAATTATTTGGGACATGTATAGATTATCAACACCTCAATCTGATGCACAATGTGACTGATATGACTCCAAGTGCGTCTTTTCAATATATAAGTGTCATTTTAGTTTAAAACGCGCATCAAATTGCCAAAACCAAGCAAACGAGTCTAGATTGTTTTCTCATAATTTCATCTGCTATTACTTAATTGACTTCCTTATCATTTTTATCTCATACTTATTTAATTAATTTTCATAGAGATAATGTTTGAAGACAAACAAGAAATGTTGTAATGTGCAGGAATCAACAACAACTCAATCTGATACACAATGTTTCTGGTACGATTCAAAGTTTAGTTTAAAATCTAACACTTTCTGTTTATTTATTTATTTATATTTTTACTAACATAAGAATTGTTTTCTTATACAGGCGTGTTCTTTTTCTCGAGCAGAGGTGGTTTGTTTGACAACTGCATGAGTCGAGGTCAGGATCCAAAGACAAAGGAACATTGATATTTTTGAATGTATGCAATAATTTGTACTTATGTAACTGTATAAACCAATGTTTGAAATGTCTATAATATAGTGTTTTTTTCTTATAGTGTTTTTTTCTTATACAGTGTGTTGTTACTACACACTACACTGGTGTTGCAGTGTGTTGTTACAACACGCTGCAGTATACCCCTTTATTAGCGTTAAATAAAAAGCGTTGATAAAGGGGTATTTTATCAGAGCTTTTTTGCGCTGATAAAAGCTTAGGGCTTTCAATCTCGCTTCGGTAGTCAGTGCTTCCCTAACGCCGATAAAGACCATCTTTAGCATTGTTAAATGTCTATTTTGTTGTAGTGCCTATCCATAACTGTACACCCCTACCCTGGGTCCACATTTCAATCTTCTGGTTGGATCAACTTTCCCAAGTGTAAATTCGGCTCGATGGTAAGAAAACCCATCTGACCCGACTCGAAAGCCCGACATGGCTTGGTTTGACAAAGTCTAACTCGGGCTAGGCTGATGGGTTGGTTGGGTCGAACCCTTGCCACTATATTTTGTCTTGGCCCGACGCGAAAGCTTGACTCGTAGGGCTAGCCCAAAAGCCCGGCCCGACGACCTGCCCTGAAGATTCGAATCCGATCCGGGCAAACCCAAAAATTTACCATAAAACGATAGGGGAGATTCGACCCCGCTACCCCTGTCTTGCAAGATTGCGCCCGAACCAAGACGTTACGCCTAATAGATTTACATGATATCCATTATTATATGTCCATTTTATAAAAAATATTATAATGACAATTTTTAAAAAAATATTATTATTTTTTTACTTTGATATTAAAAGCCTAATCCCCCTCTCGTGGTCTAACCCGACCCGAAGAATCGGACGGACCCGAAGAATAGGGTCTGGGCCGAGCTATGACATTGTTCGGGCTGAGTCGGCTCTATCTGAATAGTGACTTCCGACCCGAAATTATTAAGGTTAAGCCGGCACTTTTACACCGTTACATATGCTTTTGTTACCAATAAAGTTTGGCGGGAAAGTGGAGCGCCGTTCCTCTCCGGGTGCATGTGCTAGGGTTTCTTCAGATGGGGGTGATGTCAATGGCGAGTTCCACTGGAAGACGGGACGGTTGGATTGAAGAGAACACTTTAACGATCCTCGACGCCTCTGGAGAGAATGACTCCCGACATATTCATGATGACCGTGAGTGAGGATTCATTACGTCTGCTTCCTCCTAACGAAAATGCAACTGCCTTTCATATCAGGATTATCTTGGATTATCGTGCAATTCTCTCTCTAAAAATGATTCCGAATCCATCAAAGAAGGAATTTATGAGTCCATCTGTTCAGTTCTTTCTTCATCATCTGTTATTTTTTGTTTCTTCCGCGTTTTAGTCTTGATGTTACTTTTTTCAAACCAGGCGCGGCTTTTCTAGAGGCTGTTCGTGCTTCTTCAATTGTTCCCGAGCAAGGAACTCGTCCAACTTAGTAAATCTATCCATTCCCTTTACTCGCTTCCACCCTCCTGTCAGCGCTCATTTTCATTTACATCTGACCCAGTTATACTCGTGAAAAGGCGTTCTACAATGCTCTATGCTTACTTCAAGGGCATTCAAGGTCAATACTATTATGAGCTAATATCTGATTGGGATTATTATATTAAATAAGCTCATCTCATAATCTCAATGTTTCTTAATGCATTATATATCTAATTAATCATTACAATAAACATATCCACGGTTTGGTAGAAGTTTTCTTTGCGAGGAGTTTGGTGGGTTAGTTCACTTAAGTGTCTTCAATTACATTGGTCATAATGTTTAATGTGTTTACATTTAATTATAAGCCTGGCCTTGTGGCTCATGATGGCAACATAAATCGTTCGGCTATCATTGCCAACTTTTGACGTGAGGGTGGGGGTGGTTCGACCACTTAACAGGCTGCAAAGTTAAAAATAGTTTCAATTTTTGACTATGTGGGCTGATGTGGGGGAGCTACTATGTAAAATGAGTTTTTCTTCCGCACTTTTCAATCAATCAACCAACAATCAATTGGTGTCTAGGAAATCCCCAACGAGTGTTTGAAAGATATTCCCCATGATATAGAGAGGTTGTGCCTATATTTTCATTGCGTGATCATTTTAGTCTTTTCCATGATTTTGTCATGATTTATTTGTGGGGTTTTATATAATGTTGTTAGAACTAGGGTGGTCATTGAACCAAAGAGGGGAGCGGTTCTAGGTTGAATTGATCTAATTGGTTAAGTTGGGTGGTCGAATCAGTTTTATAAGTTTATTTATTTTTAATATCATGTTATTATTTATCGCATTTTTATTAATTAAATTTATTTTTATTCTCATAAATATTTTAATGATAAATGAATTTCATTTTTATTATAAAACACCTATAATTTTTATTTCTCTACATTTTTCTATTTTAATTTTGTTTAATTTAATTTATTTTTTATATGCCAAATATTAGATATTTTTTTCATTAAACTAGTGTGTAGCCCACATTGAAAAAAGGGGAAGAAGAAAACTCTCTAAACTTATAAAAGGGGAGTGAGATAAAATTTAACGTTGAAAAATTTAGAAAAGTTCCCAATGCCACTTATAAAAATGGGGTTTGGAAAGTGAAAAATTTATATTTATAAAAATATTTTTTGCAGTATAGAATTTATATTTAAGTAAAAATGTTATATATATGCATTAACAAAACAAAACAAAAAAGTAAAATAAAATAAAATTTTAAATATTTATTAGACTCTCAATACACATGTTCTCAAATAATTATTTAAAAAAATTGCTTGAAAATAAGTAGAAACCTGCTTTAATTGGCTTATAATTTTTTTAATTTTCAAAGCCCACTCAATTATTTAAATTTTTTCAAAAAAACCTGACACTGTCGATCTGGTTTGTTTTTCCCATAATTGAGCGGTCAAATTGAAAAACTTTTGGTTCGCGGTGGGTGGCCCATTCTGGTTCAGAATACAAAATGGGTTAATCCTTTGGAAGAGGCTCGAAAACCCATTGATCGACGGTCAGGCCGTTTGGTTTGGTTTGGGTTTTAAAATAATGTTTTTATATGAAATTTTGGTTTTCATTTTATTTTTATTTCCTTTATTCTTATTTTACTTTTGCACTTAGATTTAACAAGTGGGATTGTGTCCTTTAGTTTGGCTTGACAATGTTCACAATGTTGGAGTCTCCTAAAATTTTACTGTGATATGTGAATGTAGTTTTCTTTGTATTTTTATATCACAAAATTATTTTTTGAGATCTCTTTGTAGTCAAATTATGATTTTCTGCAAGACTGTAATACACTTAATGATGATGGAATTTGAGATTTAGAAGCTAAACGAGAGCTCTTTCATGTTAAAAAGAAAATTGCAAATAGTTTCACACGACTATTGACAAAATATCTACATGAATCTGAGACGAAAAATGGAATTACATGGACAAAATTGTTATTGTCACCTTACATTTGTCTCTTGTTGATGACGTCTTATCAAAGTAGAGAAAACAACAAAATAAACTTGGGATATTTTGATGAAATTATATGAGACCAAAACACCACACTACAAAATTTTCTTGTAGTGTAATCTTTACATTCTTCAAATGGATGAATCCTCATTGATGATGGAGAAAAACAATATCTTGAATGCTATATTTGCTTAGCTCACATCGTTGGATTATTAAATAAAAGATATCAATCGTGCATAAATCATACCTCGAAGCCCATTAGATTTTTAATGTCAACCCATTATCAAGCTCACCAATAATATTATGATGGATGACCTAGTCATCAACGATGTTGTAGTTGTGACAGTTTCACACCAAATGTAAACCTTGCCAATGGTGTGGGAAGACCAATGGATTGTGACTCTAGTAAGAGTTATTGTTGGAGTTGGTGCCCTAGAACCAACTTCCATGTACTTTATGATAAACGTGTATTCATTGTTTTGGATATTAATAAACTAATTATCACATTATGATTGTTTTTCTGCGTGACATAGTATGTGATAATGTTCTAAGAGTAGCTGTCGCACTAAAATGTCATAGCAGTTCCCCGCTATGATGAGAACCCAGAAGTGCTACGAAACTATTTTTGAATATACGTTTTATAGCCAGATGATATCATTTGAGAGACACAAATGATACAGGTTATCAGGGTTCGAGATTCATAGGACTTTGAGACACCTTCTCATGGTGTACGTCATTGGTAATATCCAGTAGGATATTATGAGAACGAGGTCCGCTAGTAGGAACTCCACATTTATGTGTCATTGGATGTTCCTATCTGCGGACGTGTGTATTGATCCTTAGACTTTAAGATTATTATTAATGAGTATTATGAGTCGCGTATTTTGATGTATTGACTAAAACTACGATGACAAATATTCGCGGCGAGGTAGGATACGTTGAGCGCGTCACGAGTAATATTGCATTAATGAATAATGCGGGAAATGATTTATCCTTTCTGTTCATTAACGAAATTTAATATCTCAGACCCTTTGATGAAAATGATGTAGCCTAAATAAATCAATGACCATGGTGTTTTATAAGCAAGTTCTATTTCTGGAAAGTCAAAGAAATAGACATCAAACACACATGTTGATGACATTGGCATGCAACTTGTTTGATTTGAGATATCTTGATAAAAAGATTATATTACACAGTAAGCGTTCGTATGAGATATTATGTCGTTGCGACATTAACTTCTTTTTCTATGAGTGTCTTGGTGTGTTACTGGATGCTAACCTTGGACTTTAGGCCACTCCATCTAATGCCACTGAGAAAGAGACCTAGAGGGCAAGTGTATCCGAAATCTCAGTTAAATAATATATTATTATTTATTATTTAACAGATTGGATAAATATTATTTCCATACGTGGTTTAATAATTATTTATGTATGCTTGGTCGCATATAAATATTTATTTGCTATTTTAGTAAATATAATATTTATTTATTTATTGGCGAATAATGCAATGATATTTATTTAATAAATAAATAGACATTATTAAAGGTCTGATAAATGTTATGGAGGAATGATGGACAAAGATTTTAGGTCCGGTGAAAAATAATAAACATTGAATATTATTTGATTAAATAATATTTAATTATATTTCGTAATTTAAGCGCATGTCAAGAAATAATGATATTATTATTTGACATGGGGTTTCGCTAGGATTAAATAAATAATTAAGGGCACTTGTGCAATTATTTTATTTTAACCCTAACGAATATAAAGTCAGTTATGTTATTTTCTCAAGAGCCAATTCATTTGTTTTGATTGTGCACAACGGATTTGGAGAATCCTCTCAAGCCTAAAGAACCTCCTCCAAGAACGTTCCCAAGAATAGAGAGCAATCTTCCTCCACCGGATAAAGGGGAACACTTTGGAAGCGGTTCTCGAAACAATCAAAGGCGGACGACGCAATCACAAGGATCTGCCGTGCTAGCACCCAGAGATTCCTTCAGCGACGTTTGAAGATTCGTGAAACACGTGTGGATCATCGCTAGAGGAAATGTACACTAGGTTTCTACAAAGCAAGGACGGTGGACCACAAATCTATCACCAGATTTGTCAATGAAAAAAGAATTCTAATAAAACCAATTTTTTATGTAAATAAATTAATTATAAATAATATGTGATGATCTTCCCTCTAGGTCCGCCGTAATTACCCATTGTCTATTTTTTTGATTCAATTCCGTTGATCACGACGTTCATTGTTGCATAGATCTCGGATTGATCATTGATTACGAAAAAAATCCAAGTTGGGCACCGCCGCCCAGAACCTACAACCATGTCAAGAATATACACATCAAAAGAGAACGACGACGCATGAATAGTGATGAAATGAATTCTTAAGGAAACGTGGCAAGTATTTCAAATAACGATGATGTACTATTCAGTAAAACAATGAGAATTTCCTAAGACAAAAGCTTGTTGACACATGAATAATGGACTCAGACTATGACATCTTGAAGGAAATTGTTTGACAACTTATTCTTGGAAGATTCATGTACATGAAAAATAATCATGCCTTGGAGATCGTCGTAGTTGGCAACATTAAATTGATGGTGTACACATAGTTATTTACGGCGCATGACGCACAATGTCGACAAGAGCCCCTACGCAAAAGCGCACGGCGCGGCGCACGGCGCGGCGCACGGCGCGTGGCAATATTAACTTGCGGCGCACAAAAGAGGTGTATACATATATCAACAATAACAAATAATAAATTATACAATTTATATATAAAAAACAAAGATTTATGTCAATAATTCATATTCCATACATCAAAAAACAAATGAAGTCAACAATGACATCTACAATTAAATATTAAAAACTATATATCTCAAAAAATCATATATATCAATTCCTGAAATATATTAAAAACCATATATCTCAAAAAATCAAGACGGGAGTAAAAAACCATTTATCTCAAAAAAACAACAGGAGTAATTCGAAAAAAAAATAAGGGGCGAGCAACATAAATAAAATTGAATTAAAAACAAAAAAAAGTTACTGATTCTCACAGAAGGTGCGCCTGCTCTGGACAACATTGCGTATCTAAGTTGCGGTAGTTGAGGGAGCTTGGCTAAGTCGTGGTCAACTGGGTCACGACGATCGAGGGATCTCAGTTTGATCGAGGCGGTCAATGTGGTCTAACACCGGCTGGGTCGCTACGCTCACGGGAAGAGTGTTGCGTAGAGTCGAAAGGGGGGGTCGTTGTTTGACCTCAAAAGAGGTATTTTCAATCGGGGCGTAAGAGTTGGCAGGTTAAAAAAATACAAAAAAAAATCAAAAAGGCTCAATGGCGCTCGCCATTGGCGCAACATGGCGCGCGCCATTGCGCAATATGGCGCACGCCACAGTGAGCCATCTCAAATGAGCCATGGCGAAGCCATGGCGCGGCGCACCACTCCCTGGCGCTAGCCATGGCACAATGGCGCGCCATGGTGCGCGCCATTAATAACTATGGGTGTACAATGATTCATTGTGACTTATCCTAAGAGAACGACATGCGAATGACTTGAAGAATTTTTTTTTTTCGAAAGAAACTTGAAGAAAAACTATTGTTATTGAGGTAGTTAGATGGTGTTGGATGCAAAACTCGCATCCTTTTGAGAGAAATTCACAAGGAAGCAAAGATAGTTTTTTGCATCAACTAACTTAATATATGAACTGCCCAAACATATGAAAACCTGACCATTTGTTAGAATGAGGCTTAAAGATTCTCACCGAACATAACGTGGTACCCAGGCTTAGAGTGTTATCCTTACTCTTTTTTGAGCTTTGAATTACGTGCAAGCTACACAAATTAAAGTCTGAGATTGAAAAACCTATGTCTTGAGTTGGATTTGATGTCAACAACACCATTAAAGGTTTTTGAAGTAAAATTGAATTGCTGATGGTGATTGAAAATGATTGTGTGAAGATTGAGAAAGCCTAGAATAAGTTGGGAGAACTATAAGTATGTATGTATACAACTGTTGGTGCAATTGTATATAACCGAAGGATCCAATACCAACAATGGGTGCACTTTGTTCTGAATAAAAAGTACATTTTTACGTAACTAGTATACTTTTATGCGAAAGACGAGTTATATGTATGAGTGGTTAAAAGAAAATTGCCTAAGTAAAAGAGTAAGGGTTGGTATAGTTATGTGCGAACAAGTGGTAAATGTGCTGTGGAAGGCCTCGATAACATGAAGTACTTTTTGTCGTGGAAGACCTTGAAGTTTATAAATATGAAGAACCAAATGAACGCTTCAGAAGAATAGCAAGTAACACCATTGTAGAAGTCCTTGAAGGTTATTTGTATGAACAAATAAACAAGTTTTGAATAACAAGAGTTACATTTTCAAAAAACAGCCTAGATCGTGTGTAACATCCTGAGATTTTGGAATATATTTTTTTAAATAAATATTTTGTTCAATAGCTTACTCCACACGCAACACCGAATTAAAATGAGTCGTATCATATTTATTATTAAGAAAATTTAAGAATTATAAAACATCTAGTAAATAAAAAGATATTAACTATTTAAAAATGATTATATTTAGAAGATTTAATTAATATGATTTATTATATAAAAGGATTTTCCATTCTCAAATAACTGTTTAATGTATTAATAAATTAAAATCGATCACTTTTAAAAGATTATTTTGATAATATATAATATTTTCAGTATATCAACTAACATATTAACATCATTAAGTTATGAATTGATATGAGATAGTATTAATAACACCCAATGTTTAAAAAGTCACTTTTCAATAAAATCATTTTTCTTTATACTTACATTTAAAAGATAAATTTATAAATTTTAGAATTTTATTTTTACAAAATGAACTTCATTTTTGATTTCCAAATATCAATATTAGTTTAAGATGTTTTTTTGGGATTTTTCTAAAAAGATTGATTTTTTTGTTGAATAGCGAAAAATATCGAATAACATGACTTTTATGACATTATTAGTATATAAACATGAATTGGAAATTCATGAAACCTTTTTCTAAGATCAAATGTGTATTTTATAAATGACTTTATAATTTTAAAAATGTTTGCTTTAATTTACAAACTCATATTTGACATTTTAGAACTGAAGTTATATTCTTTAAAAAATTGTTTTTAATACATTATACATTTAATATATTGAAATTAATTTTTATCATCACTATAGAAATAATATAATAAAATGGATTTCAAATTTGGAATCATTAGCTCCAAATTATGTAATAAAGATCAATTTATTTTCAAGCATAAATGTTAAATTACTTTGTTAAAAACTAGTTATCTCACTAACAATCAAAAGGGCTAAAAAGGGTTTAACGAAGAGGGAAAGACCACAAACATGTTTAAAACATGTGCGCGAATGGGTGGTTGAGGCCTTGCTCAGCCTTATCTCTTTCCCTCTCCATTATTTCTCAATTTTGGAGCTATTTGCCTTTAGAGTGACTTCCCATCATTTAAAAGTTTTAGGTATTTACAAAAAAATATCATCATTTTCACTTATAAAAGCAACACTTCTCTCCTCACTTCCCCTCACACCACAACCCACTTCGACCTAAACTTTGTCCAACCCTCTTCTTAACATTCCTAGCCACCTTCAAGAGGTTCTAGTTTTCTTAAAAGACCATTCCTCAAAGGCTAAACTCCCTTTGCAAAGTAGATAATCCAAGAAGTGAGAAGATTAGAGTGTGGTCAACTAAACGAGAATTCAAGGTAAGAGTTTTTTTGTCTCAAATTTAATTTCTTGAGACATATTTCTTATTGAGCATCATGATATCTTTACTATGGTGTGATTATTGCTTAATGAATGTCTTGTACCACAATCATTTAATTCATGGGGTTTGAAGAGCCATATTATGTTCTTCCTTCAAATGGATTTCGATTCGAAAGATACCAAAGTTGAAAGTGTTTTTGTTCCCTTCGTTGAGTTATATTGACTATTCTTGAGCTTTCTTCTTCCAAGATTGGTCACTTCCACCATAAGATTTTATTTCATGACATTTTTCTTCCTCTCTTGGGATAATGATTTTTTAATCCAAATTTTTTATTTTAATGAGTCTTTTCCCCAAAAAGTATCTCATTGTTAAGAAGAATTCCCATCCTCTTTAATGACGGTTTCCCCTCATCCATATTTTCTTTTCTCGTCAATGTTCTCCTTTATAATTGAAAACCTAATTATGTGCTATCTCATGTGGCCTTTATATTTTCCTTCTCTTCTAAAAAGGAAGTCTTGTTACTCGTTTTACGATGTTGATTTTCAATAACGATATTTCAAACTATTTAAAAAGGTTTTCCATTCTTTCAAATGTTTTATCTTCCACCTCACATTTATTTTGATAACCCTCATGTTTTTATACCTCTATTATTGAAGATTCTTTTTGAAAGTAAAGTTTTTTCAAAAAGTTTTCACTTCACCTTTTCAGAAATGACTTTTCAAAGTGATTGTATCTTCTTCTTTTACGGCAAAGATAAAAGCGTTTTCGAAAAAATATCTTTACTATTTCACCCCCATTTTCCTCTCTAAATGCCTTATTTTCTTGGAAGTTTTTTTTAATGTACCACCTTCTAAATGTTTTTGTGAAATACTCTTTTGGGGTGATTGAATTTTGGGTATCTACTGTTTACATTCTCGAGGTCAATTTTGGTGATACCATCTGAAAATGTTGTGAAACCCTTTTTTCTTTCCATGAGTTATTCATGATGAGTTTTAATAATTTTTTTTTCAAGTGGCACCATATGTATGGATGATTGACGGGTGAGGTCCTATATAGCCCTCCAATGCATTTGTAATGTTTATATTTTATGAGCTCAAAAGGGTACACAAGATGATTTATCCCAAGCCAGAGGGTACACAAAAGGATTTATCCCAAGCCAAAAGGCACACGAGAGGATTTATCCCAAGTCAAAAGGCACACGAGAGGATTTATCCCAAGCCAAAAGGCACACTATAGGTTTTATCCCAAGCCCATGGGGACATGGGAGGATAATCCCAAGCCCAAGAAGGTACACGGGTGATTAGCCCAAGCCTAATATGTGATGAATTTCTTGCTAGGTAGCCTTGACATATGGTTCCTGTGCTTATGTTTGTGCCACAGTTTTATGTTTATTCTTATTACTTTATTATGCTCTCATGGATCATGTTTATTGACTCATGTTTCCTCATATGCTTATGATCTAACCCTTGATGATATGTTAATAAGTTTTCCCTTACTGAGTGATGGGAAAGCAGGGGGTAGGGGCTGTGATGAGTGCTGGTACATAGGGGTGCCAGCTGTAGGGGGGTGCTGTTAGGGGGTCTAATAAGCTGTCAGAGGCAGAATTGTAATTAGTAATATGAAGTGGTTGGGACTGTTGGGGGTTTGTTGGGGTATTAAATAAGGGGATCAAAGGGTTGGGGAAACTACAAATGTTATGGAATTAGGCTTCCAGCGGAAGCAGCAAGAGGGTTAGGCCTCGGCCCAGAGGAGCAGCGACTCAACGAGATTCTTCTCCACCTCTATTCCCTTTTTCTTCCTTTTTCTTCTGTAATTCTTGTTTGCCTTGAAGCTGGAATCAATGGAAGTTTCTGTTTCCTCTCTCACATTTCTAAACTCTTATCGATTGGTGCTCCAATTGAGAGATTTCTAGATAGAGAGTTTAAAAGAGAGGTTCTTGAAACATAGGTTTGGAAGCTGTCGGATCTGCTGCAAGCTCATGCGCATGGAGAATCATCCAGCGACTGTGAAATTGTCGGTCTTGAAAATGTAGTTTGCATTCCAGCGAATGGAGGTCCACATGGAGAAGATGACACATGCTGTGAAGTGCTAAGCGGAGAGTTCTGATCGAGAAGTTGGGGAAAAAGACCACCAGAAGGTCAGAACAGTGGATGAAAGTGCGGCAGATGAGGAAATGGAGGCCGAGACTACTCATGCTGAGTCTAATTCTGTTGCGGAAGCGTCGGGAGTCACAACGATAGAAACGAGAAAAACGAAAGAAAGAAACAAACAAGAACACAACGATTTATGTGGTTCGGGAATAATCCCTACGTCCACGGGAGAGGCAGAATTTCACTATTTGGGAGCACAAGATTACAGAGGATTTTCTGTGGTAACCCTAGCCCGAAAATGAGGTATAAAATGAAGAAGACGATCACTGTTCTGAAAAGGTAAGTCCGCGTCGCTACAGTGAACGGCGGCCGACTTTGTCAAAAGCGCTACAGTGGCTGCTGGCTGGAAGTCAAAAGCGCTACAGTAAAGTTGACTCCGAAGTCCGCACTTCTACAGTGCCTGTCGGTGTTGGTCGGTCAGCTCCGCTACAGTAGTCAGAGATGCTACAATGCGAAAAAATGGGCCGGGGACCTTCGGCCCCTGGACCCCCGGAGCAGGGGCGCGTTGCCCCCTGCAACCCCCAACGAGCTCACTGCGAAGCTCGACCCGCGACAGTTACGGGCCACAAGCATTCGGCCCAACCGGATCGGGCAACACCAATCCAACAAATTCCTCCCAATTTTAGTTGCAACATGAGGAGCTACAGAATGTGGTGGCGTGAGCACATGCACTTGTAGAGTTTTATGCTCGACAACCTAGTAGCGTTTCAAGAAGATTGATGAATAGAAGTATATGGTTGAGGTTTTTGGTTCAGACTGAAAAGAAGCTAGAGATGGTGGTTTCGCTCTGGCTGAGTGAGTGGTACCAGATGGGCTGCTGATGTTGAGGATGCATGTCAGAGAAATCAAGCTGCTCGACAAAGCTGTAAGAGGGAGTTTGAAACAACTGTTAAAGGTAGTTGCCGTAGCTGGGAATCAAGAGCCAACACACCGGAAGGAGATTGATCGAGGCGATCGAGGATGGACCGCCTATACATGTGAAGCACAAGAGGCTGGAAATCAACAACCTTGGCAGCACCAGGTGCAACAGCTGCAACAGCTTCAACATCAGTTTCAACCACCATGAGGACAAGGTGGTTATTAAGGAGTGGGGAATTGATGGGAATGCAGGGGGTAGGGGCTATGATGAGGGCTGGTACATAGGGGTGCCGACTGTAGGGGGTGCTGTTAGGGGAGGGGGTCTAATAAGCTGCCAGAGGCAGAATTGTAATTAGTAATAGAAAGTGGTTGGGGCTGTTGGGGGTTTGTTGGGAGTATTAAATAAGGGGATCTAATAAGCTGCCAGAGGCAGAATTGTAATTAGTAATAGAAAGTGGTTGGGGCTGTTGGGGGTTTGTTGGGAGTAGTAAATAAGGGGATCAGAGGGTTGAGGAAACTACAAATGTTTTGGAATCAGGCTTCCAACGGAAGTAGCAGGAGGGTTAGGCCTCGACCCCAAGGAGCAGGCACTCAACGACATTCTTCTCCATCTCCATTCCCTTTTTCTTCCTTTTTCTTATGTAATTCTTGTTTGCTTTGAACCAATTGAAGCTTCTATTTCCTCTCACATTTCTAAACTCCTATCACTGTGCGTTTGAGTTCATTTATTTTTTATATTTCTCTTCCCCAGGTAGGTTATGAAGATGAGTATAACTTTTGAGAAGTTCAGAGAATATAGTCTAGTGTTGTTCGATTATGGAGAAATGTTCACATGTGATAGGAACGTGGGCCGAGGTTGGAGTGTTGTTGTGAAGGAGTCCTTGGTGCGGCCAACGGGAGCTGCAGAGAGTAAAGGGGGCTAGTGTTGTAGGGGAGCAGGTTGGAAGTCTTTAATGATGGCCAATGGTAGAATTGTACTTTTAATAGCTAGTAGTTAGGATGATTGGTGGTGGGTGGGGTATTAAATAAGGGGCTGAAGGTAAGGGCAAAGGAGGGATGTCTTTGGCTGGAATTCTGCTGTGCAGAATGGAGGGTTAGGCCTCGGCTCTCAGAACTGACGTCTTCGGGTGATCTTCTTCTTCTTCACCTTCTTCTTCTTGCCTTCTTTTTCTATAATTCTTGAACGTAGTGGCTGATTTCTAATAGAAACTCTCTGTTTTTTCTCTCTCATTCCGCACCTTATCAATTAGTGCTTTCATTAAGAGATTCTTGAGGGAGGAAGTTGCGGTTGTGGATAGGAAAATTAGAGGGTCAAGAAAGAGGTTCTTGATCGAAAGTAATTGGAAAAAGACACTGCAGTTCTTGATCAGGTGAAAACTGGAAGCTGTGGAGTCGTGCCAGACATAGTTGAACTTGGTTCGTGCAGACTATAAGGCGCTGGAAGAAGGTTCGATCCGATTACAATAGTTGCAAATGAATTGCAGCATGAAAAAACGCAGTAGGTTGTGCATCAAAAAATAAAAAATCGTCACGTAGAGTTTGGAGGTGACTTGCACAAGAAGACGTAGCAGGTCTTTGATTGGGAGATTTGAAGACGAACGACTCACAACAGGCAGCTGGGGCAGTTGAGGTGACGCAACCGAAGGAAACACCACACTACACTGGCAATCGACTCGCAACAATTTTTGAACGTTCATGATCGAGTCTTGAATTGACACAACAACTATGTACTCCAAGAAGTGGAGTCCGATGCCCAACAACATAGAACATGTCGCAGCAGAGGCAGACAACTCACAGTGCAACAACCCTACTCTCACGCACAAGGAGGATCTGATGCAGGAGGTAGGATTGATTCTGTTCGGACTAATTAGGAGGTTGGAGGAGTGGCAGGTGATCCCGAGGATGCCGATTTTTCCTGGAGACGATCTTACGTCTTGGATCATCGAAGTTGAGAAATATTTTTCTTACTATCAAACACGGGAAGAGTTGAAGAGTTGGATAACACGACTACATATGCCAAGTATATTTGGAGAATGGTTTATGTTGATGGAAGCGTCGAAGCCGAAGCTCTCATAGACTCTTCTTAAAGAAGAGATCCTCTGGGGGTATGGTAATTTGGCAGCAGAAACGACAGTGAAAAATCAGATATGTCTTGAACAAAAGAACTGTTCTGAGTATGCGTTGATGAAGGATGTGACTCAGCACGAGTTGAACCAAGCGGATTGTTTTGTGTGGGAAGATAACAAAGGGGAGATACAGGTTCTATCTTACTTCCTGAAGCTTAAGGTATAGAACTGAAGAATACAGAAACCGAAATAGTGGAGCAGCGTGAAACAGAGGTACTGATTACACATAAGCCAAAAATAGTGATTAAAGACCAGCAATGTGAACAAACCAGATTGTTATCATGTGCCGAGTTGGAAATTTTCGAGACCAGTACAGCTATAATGGAGCTGGAAATTTCCAGACCAGTACAGTCGCAACAAGTGACACTTATGATGGGTGCAAGCGTGGGTTGTTGTAGAGTTTTCGGAACAACATAAGCATGGGTTGCAAGAGTAGCCAGAGGCTAACATTTATTCAACAGTACGACAGTTTATTCCAGTACAAATGAATCTAGTGGAGGTCAGTGCTGGAAGGATTACCGAGGCAGAGTTTCCAGAACCGCAGAAGCATGGGTTGCAAGAGCAGCCAATGGCTAACATTTACTCAGCAGTACGACAATTTATTCCGGTACGAATAAATCTAGTGGAGGTCAGCGCTGGAAGGATTATCGAGGCAGAGTGGGCTAAACAGGGAAGGAGGGGCAGTTTGAGCCAACTAAGCCGACCTGCAGATTCTTTTGTGTGCAAAGAGAGCAAGAGGGCAATGACAACTGTAGTCGCAGCGAAACTTGCTGCATCCAAATCTATTTTTACGTCTCTCATTGCGGCGGAAGAATGCAGGGAAGGTTACGCAGCTCAGAAGACCGTAATAAGGCGTTATAAACGGCTGCGAGTGGAGAATGCAGAGGCATGAGACCAATGAGAAGATATAGAGGACCATGAACCACGATATCGGAAGGAGATTCCACTTATTCCTATCCTTTTTGCAATGGGAGAGGTGAAGGTTGGTGCCAAGCTTGGAAGGAACCTTTTAGCGACTGAAATTGCATGGTTGCTAAGGCCACCGCCATGGGTTGTGTTGTTTTCTGCTTCCAAGCCATTCCTCTAATAGGGGCCATCATCCAGATTTTTCCACCTTGAGGACAAGGTGTTTTTTAGGTGGGCAGAATTGACAGGAATGTGGGCAGGTTTGGGGTGCTGTTGTGAATGAGTCCTTGGTGCGGCCGATGGGAGCTGCATAGAGTAAAGGGGGCTACAACTGTAGGGGAGCAGGTTGGAAGTCTTTAATGATGGCCAAGGGTAGAATTGTACTTTTAGTAGCCAGTAGTTAGGATGATTGGTGGTTGGTGGGGTATTAAATAAGGGGTTGAAGGTAGGGGCACAGGAAGGATGTCTTTGGATGGAATTCTGTTGTGCAGAATGGAGGGTTAGGCCTCGACTCTCGGAACCAGCGTCTTCGTGAGATCTTCTCCATATTCTTATTCTTCTTCTTACGTTCTTCTGTAATTCTTGTACGTAGTGGCTGATTTCGAATAGAAACTCTCCGCTTTCTCTCTCTCTCTCGTTCCACACCCTATCAACATGTGTTGCTTATGTAGCTAGTCTTCAAAGACACTAAACTTCCAGTTCTTCGGTTTGTGCAACTATTTTGTGAGATTATGTAAAATAATGGAATAAATGTGTATGTTTAGCTTGTGTCACTATATCATGCTTATGAATGACTTTTTAATCATTTATATGCAGAATACCTTGCGTGCCATCAATATAAGAATGTTATGGTTGTGAAAGATCACAAAGCTATTTGTATTAGAGAAGTTAAGCAGTTGTAGGTTGGCAAGCCTTTTTTATGATACAAGTTGGCCTTACGTATTTCCAGGCAAGTTATCCTTGTAAAAATTAAAGTCATTCCTATAAAGATTAGATCCATCCATATGTGTGGGTATTGAGTCATCTGTATTGGTTAAGTGTCATCCATGCGAGCTCGAGACACTTAAAAGGCATGCTAACGTGGATTTCATGCCATGATTTGATCCATCTCTCAAAAGGGCCACCATTTGGAAGAAGGTATGATAATCCGGTGCATGAGAGTTTTTGCTAATCGTTGGATTTAAACTAAACCTAATCCCACAAAGATATAACAGGATCCCCATGCATAGGGAAGAGTGCGAAACATATTCTGGTGGTACAACGACTTGTGTCTTCTCAAGGAGAACCGTGAAAGCTTTATTACACAAAGGAAGAAGAAGAACATGATTCTAATGTTGGTCATCACGTGTTTGATGCGTAAATCTTCTTGGTGGATTGAGGCCTAAGATCAGTGTAGAAGGAGAAAATAAGAGAGACCCGAACCCCCAAGGTCATCTCTCTAAGGAGCCCTTGGGGTGCTTTTATAACAACTGGTAAAGACCACACCGGACCTCAAGTCCGATGTGGGATACAGACTCCAACACTCCCCCTCAAGCTAGGTGTACCTAGCTTGGACACATGATGAAAAGAAAACAATAAAAACAGAGACCAACACTCCCCCTCAAGCTGGACATACCCAGCTTGATGACAAAACATGACGAAATAAAATATTAAGCTGCTACTGCTCCCCCTCACGATCAAAGCTCCCCCGCAGGATGATGGATGGATGTTGCGGGCGCAGCAGATGAAACCACTCAGATTGGCTGGTTGACGGAGCGCCAGGAATGCCGCACTAGTGGGGCCGGTCGTTGAAACGCCGGGAAATCCAAACTAGCACCGGGAAAACCGCACTTGCGGGGCCGGCGACGGGAGGCGGGGATTCCGCAGAATTGTTGCGGGACTGGCGGCGCCAACGGACCCAAATCCGAGGTGGTCGAGCTGCTGCGCTAGTGACAGGACGTGCCGACGGAGAGAGATGCGGCTGCCGGGAGGTGCCGGGAGATGCCGGCGAGGCGGGGATGCCGCAGGAGGAGGCCAGCAAGGGTGCAGGAGACCGGGAGACAGCGCTGGAAACCCGAGGAGGCCCCCTGCGTGGAGCGGCCGGCACGGGTGGAGGCCGGAACAGTCCGGATCTGCCCGGAACAGTCCGGATCTGCCCGGAACTGCCCGGAACTGCCCGGAACTGCCCAGAACTGCCCGGAACAGACCGGATCTCGCCGGATCTGGCCGGATGAGGCCGAAAATCGCCGGATCTGGCCGGAGCCTTCTGGATCAGGCCGGAGCCGGCCGGAGTAGCCTGGATCTGGCCGGAAATCACTGGATCCGGCCGGATTCGGCCGGAGCTGTCCGGATCTGGCCGCCGGAGAAGAGTCGCCGGCCGGAGAGGGGTCGCCGGGAGGGAGGAGAGCAGAGGAGGGCCGCCGGGAGCAGCCGGGAGGCCGCCGGCGGGGCGCGCGGGAGCAGAGGGAGGCGCGGGAGGCCACAGGATGCAGGGGCGAGCCGGGAGTCGGGTCGCGCCGGGGAGCCGCGTCGCGCCGGGGAGCCGCGCAGGGAGGAGGAGTGCGCCGGGAGGGAAGAGATCCGCCGGGAGGGCCGTCGCGTGCAGTGGAGGTCCGGCGACGGGATGGGCCGTGCGGGTGATGGCGTCGGGAGCCGCGGGGAGCCGCGGGGAGGGAGCGCCGTCGGGGAGAGGGCGCGGGCGCCGGGCGAAGTCCGGCAGGGACGAGGGCGCACCGCGGGAGGACGGCGGCGGGATGCGCGCGCAGGAGAGGAGCAGCGGGAGGAGCCGGGAGCCGGGGAGCCGCGTCGCGCCGGGAGGAGCCGGGAGCCGCGTCGCGGGAGGGACGAGCCGGGAAGCCGCGTCGCGCCGAGGGCGAGCCGCCGGGGAAGAGGCCTGGCCGAGGCCTCGGGAGGGAGGGGTGAGCCGCCGGGAAATCGCGCAGGGCAGAGGCGGAGGGGCGGCGGCGGTAGCCCTACGGGGCTTTGAGGCCGCCGCCCCCTCGGACGAAAAAAAATGAGTAAACCCTAGAGCAAAATAAAAAAAAAGATGGGAGGGAGGGTCGGGAAGATCCCTCTGATACCATGTAGAAGGAGAAAATAAGAGAGACCCGAACCCCCAAGGTCATCTCTCTAAGGAGCCCTTGGGGTGCTTTTATAACAACTGGTAAAGACCACACCGGACCTCAAGTCCGATGTGGGATACAGACTCCAGCAATCAGAATCACCTTTTTGACTCAAGAGGCACAAAATAAGGCTAGGTTTTTAACTTTGACTAAACGAGTCGAAAGGGAGCTGTGGGTGCATGGGATCATCAAACAACTTGAGGCGCTTCAATTGAGCGGTGTTCCAAGCGTACAAGGCGGAGGTCGAAACACTAATATTGTGAAATTTGTTCCGACTGGTGAAGGCAACACAAGGGAGAGGAAAGGTGAAGTTGATCTACGTTGACAAGGGGTTCAGAATCTATCTGGAGAAAAGTTTGAGGAGAGGAAGACCAGAGGCTTGTGCTTCACATATGGGTAGAAATTTAATCTTGGACATAAATGTTCAGAAAAGGGTTTCAAATTGATGATTCGAGACTGTCTGGAACAACATAGTGATGAAGGAGTGAAACTGGAAGTGGATTATCAAGCGGGCGAGAATGATAGGATCGTGGGGCTATAGGGAGGTTGGCGTGCAGACTTCTCTGTCCAATTTTGTACGCTTGGCACGGTTTGGTTGCACGGTTTGTCAAACCGTGCGCAAACCGTGCACAACCCACTGTCCTTTAGTTTTCCTTAAAAATTCACCCAAACACACCCCAAGCCACTACTCCAAATCAAAGGTACTTAAAAGTTTCAAAAAGTACCTGAAAACGCACCCGAGATGACTCCAGAAAAGGCCGGGATCTTACAATCTCCCCATCTTATAACAACTCGTCCTCGAGCTGCACTCCCGTTTTTCTCTAAGATTCCGAGCCAAAAAGATTGGGTCATTAAGCCCTCATGTATGCTTCTCGTTCCCAAGTTTCCTCTTGAACACCTCCATGTTGTCATAACACATGAACTAATGGCACGGTCTTTCCCCGTAACACTTTCTCACTGCGACCTAGCACACGTACTAGATGCTCCTCAAAGGACGCATCAGTCTCGAGGTCAACTTCCTCCACATCAATCAAATGAGAAGGGTTTGAGTGATACCGTCGTAGTTGTGACACGTGGAAAACCTTATGCAAAGCACTGTATTTCTGTAGAAGTGTTAATTGGTACGCCACCGACCCAATTCTCTCCGGCACCTCGAACGGTCCCACAAACCTAGGGGCTAACTTGCCCTGCCTCCGTACCCTGTGGTGACCCAATCTAGGCGACACCCGAAGGAATACATGATCACCCTCTGTAAACTCTAGGGGTCGTCTCCGCCTATCAGCATACGACTTCTGTCTACTCTGAGCTGTAGCCATACACTTTCGAATCAACTGCACCTGCTCTGATGTCTCCTGAACAAGACTCGGTTCCAACAGCTCTGACTCACCTGCTTCTAACCAACATAGCAGTGATCTACAAGGTCTACCATAAAGTGCCTCGTATGGTGCCATCTGTATGGTTGCCTGATAACTGTTGTTATAGGCAAACTCCACTAAAGCCAAGTGCTTTTCCCAAGAACCACCAAAGTTAAGCACACATGCTCGCAACATATCCTCTAACACCTGTATGGTACGCTCCGACTGTCCATCTGTCTGTGGGTGGAAGGCCGTACTTAACAGAACCTGTTTTCCAAGCAACTTCTGTAAACCCTGCCAGAAGCGTGAAGTAAAGCGCAAATCGCGATCTGAAACTATAGTCCGTGGCACCCCATACCTCTATTTCTTTTAATTTCCATTCAATTTCATTACTTTTATTATTCTATCATCACCTCCCTTCATCCAAATGTCTTGATAAATCCATTATGTTTGATAAAATGGAATTATATCATGTTCATTGTAGATTCATCATTAAAATACACCCTCTCTCTCTATCTCTCTTTTATTTTAAATAATGAAATCATCACCCGTGATGTCTCTCACGTACAGTTCTCCCAACCGCTCTACTGTAAAAGTTTCCTTAATAGGTAAGAAGTGCGCTACCTTCGTTAGTCGATCCACAACGACCCAAATAACATCATTCTTCCTAAGAGTCTTTAGAAGTCCTACCACACAATCCATAGTCACGTCACCCCACTTCCATTCTAGAATAGGTAACGACTGCAATAGGCCTCTAGGTCGTTGATGCTCTTCTTTCACCTGCTAATAGGTGAAACATCTTGTTACGAACCCTGCTATTTCCTTTTTCATGCCTGACCACCAAAACTGTCGTTGAAGGTTACGATACATTTTTGTCACCCCAGGATGTACCGCCCACCTTGAAGCATGAAATTCTCGCATGAGTTCCTCTCGCATACTCATAGGCACAACAACCTGATTTTTCACAGAGATGATCTCATCCTCATCTATTTTCCAGTCTGAAGGTGTCTCCCCACCTTCAAGGCTTTCCCCCAAGGCTAAACACTCCATATCCTCGTACTGCCTGTCCCTGATCCGTCTCAAGAGTGTAGACTCCACTGCTACAGAAACCAGAGTCATCCCCTCCTGACTCTCCCGAACTACCACATGCATTTCCGCCAGCAAAGTCATCATCTTTCACTTTGCACTCGACTCATGTACCAACTGAGGCTGAGTTTTTCTGCTCAAAGCATTAGCCACACTATTTCCCTTTTCGGGTGTATATGCCAGTTCAAAATCAAAGGACTGCATATACTCCACCCATCTTCGCTGCCGAAGATTCAAGTCGCGCTGTGAAAAGATATACTTCAAGCTTTAATGATCCGTAAAAACTGTAAACCTTTCACCCAAGAGATAGTGTCACCAACACTTAAGAGCATAAACCACTACTGCCAACTCGAGGTCATGCGTAGGATAATTCCGTTCATGTGGCCTCAACTGCCGAGACCCATAAGCAACGACTCTCCCTCCTTGCATCAACACAACTCTGAGTCCGACCCCAGAAGTGTCACAATACAACGTGTACTCCTCACCTGACTTAGGTAAGATCAAAATTGGTGCCGAAGTCAAGCGCTTTTTCAAAACCTGGAAAGCATTTTTGAATGCTTCTGTCCAAACAAACTTTATCCCTTTCTTTGTCAAACCAGTAAGCGGTGCAGCCAATCGGGAAAAGTCTTGGATGAATCTCCTGTACTAACCAGCTAATCCCAGAAAGCTTCGAATATCAAAAACATTCTTGGGCTGTTCCCAAGAAATCATTGCTTGCACTTTTTCTGGGTCCACTGCCACACCTTCTCTCGAGATGATGTGCCCCAAAAAGTGTACCATGTCAATCCAGAATTGACATTTAGATAGCTTGACATATAGTCGATGCTCTCTCAGTGTACCCAGGACGATGTCAAGATGTTGGGCATGATCGTCATGAGTCTTAGAGTACACTAAGATGTCGTCCACAAATACCACCACAAACTGATCTAAGTATGGATGAAAGATCCTGTTCATCAAGCCGTAAACACTACTGGAATTAGTCAACCCAAACGGCATTACGACAAACTCATAAAGGTCATACCTGCTCCTGAAAGCAGTTCTTGGTATATCAGAAGTCCGAACTCTCACCTGATGATACCTTGATCTCAGATCGATCTTTGAGAACACACTAACCCCCTTCAACTGGTCAAGCAAATCATCGATACACGGAAGATGATATTGGTTCTTCACAGTCATTTTATTCTACTTCTGGTAATCGATACACAAGTGTAGACTCCCGTCAGCCTTCTTTGCAAACAAAACAGGTGATCCCCAAGGCGACGTACTTGGACGGATAAACCCTTTATCCTCTAACTCTTTCAACTGCTTTTTGAGCTCTTGAAGCTCAGTCGATGCCATTATGTAAGATGGAACGGATACCGGCGTAACCCCTGACATGAGCTCAATAGTGAATTGCACATCTCCTTCAGGTGGCAACCCTGAAAAATCTTCAGGAAAGAAATTCGGAAACAGTTCTACTATCAGTGGAAGGACATCCTGCCTACCACTCCCATCATCCAGCAAAAGACTAGCAACCTGGGCTGTGAGCTCTCCCAATTACTGAGTAATTGGCCTAGCTCTGCCTGCATGGATCTCCCATTCTCCACGAAGGACATATTGGTCACCCTCTGGAGATACAAAGGTCACTCTCCTGCGATAACAATCTACGTGGGCTCGGTATGCGACTAGCCAGTCCATACCCATAATCAGATCAAAGCCCGTTATATCAAGGACATAAAAATATCCCAAAGGAAACGATACTCTCCGATCTCTAGAGAACATCCCCTGCATAAACAGATATCCCTAGTTCGTGTTCCCAACGGTGTATCGATATTCATCATCTCGCTCATAGACTCCACCTCCAGGCTCACGCCATTAACAAGATTTGCAGATATAAAGGAATGAGAGACACCGATATCAAACAAGGCAGTAGCTAAAGTAGAAGCAACTAGAATAGTAGCTCTCACTGTCGATGGACCGGCCTCGCTCTCCACAAGTGTAGGCTGCACTGCATGTAACTGTCCTGCCCCGCTTCCCTGTGGTGTTGTCTGACTCCCTTGAGTAGCACCACTCTGCTGGTACGGGCGCTCAAACCCTGAAGCACCACGCCCACTTCCTTTACCGCCTCTGCCAGTAGAACTCCAGCTGCCAGACCTATATGGTGTAGAAGACCCCCTTCCCACACTCTGACTCTGTGCAGCTGCTCCTTCAGCACCAGCCTGTCGCTGCTTCCTGCAAAACTTCTGTAGGTGTCCCATCTTGCCACAAAACCGGCACTCCACTGGTGGTTGAGGACAATGTGTACGATAATGTCCCTGCCTACTGCACTGGTGGCAAAGCACATGCGAAAGATCCGGTGCAACTGTTCTTCCTAACTGCCCACCTTGCTTTTCACTGTCCTGACTAAGATTCTCGTGACAACGCTTCCTGCTCTCGGAAGGCATACTCCCTGATCGTCTAGCTACTTGTCCAGTACTGGAAGCTTCCTTCAGGTTCCCCTCTGAAATGAGAGCCTAATTAACCACTTTTGAAAATTTCTTCAGCCTAAAGATATTCACTTGGGACTTAATTTCACACTTAAGTCTGTCCTGAAATCGTTTTGCTGAAGAAGCCTCATCTGCCGCCAAAGCTGGAGCAAAATGCTGTAAATCTGTGAAATGTTTAGCGTACTCTATTATTGACATGTCCTCTTGTGTCAGATGCATAAACTCTGAAGCCTTCTCTTGTCTCAGTGTGTCTGGATAGAAGTGCTCTAAGAACTTCTCCAGAAATTCCTTCCATAACATCTCGTCAGTCTGTCCAGATCGTACTTGAATATCCCACCAGCGCTTCGCGGAACCCCGCACCATATAAGCAGCCAACTTGACCCTCCTCTCAGCCGGAGTCTCCAAATGGTCAAGTATCGTCTCTATGGATTCAATCCAAAATTCAGCTCCCTCAGGTCCACCCTCTCCAGTAAAAGTAGGAGGGTGCTGCAGTTGAAACTTGTTGGATCCCATTTAAGTTTAATGGGTATTTCTGAGTCCCACATCGGACTTACCCTCTTTGTAATTATTTTTACTCATCTATAAAAGAATGCCTCCGCCTCACTTTGAGGTAAGGGAGGCAAGGGGGTTTCTCATCCTACATGGTATCAGAGGGTACCTAATCCTGAACTCTCCTCCTTCCAATTTTATTTCCCCGCTCTTCTTTGCGGTTTTCTCGGCTAAGTCCGGCCCGCCTCCCCGGTGCATTTTTTGTACCCTCTTTCCCTGGCGCCTCCTGCCCGGTCCGGTTCCCCTCTGCCTTTGCCCTTCCCGACGGGCCTCCCTCCTCTACCCTAGGTGGCCACCCCCTTCCCCGGCGGCTCCCTCCTGAACTCCCGCTCGGCAGCCCTCCGTTAGCACTGCTCCGGTGGACTCCCCCCCCGCCCCTGCATCTCCTGCCGGCGCGTCTCCCATTCTGGCGCGTCTCCCGTTCTGAGGACACTATCTCTCTCTGCCAACGCAAGTATGCTCTTGATATCTTGCAGGATGCAGGTTTGAGCACATCAACTGCAGTGGACACTCCTCTTGAGCCTGAGGAACGCTCTCTCCATACCGACTCAGAACCGTTTCCTCATCCCGAGAGCTATCGACGTCTGGTGGGTAAACTTAACTACCTCACCATGACGCGACCAGACATTGCCTGCGCCGTTGGCAAAGTCAGCCAGTTCATGGAGCATCCAACCAGATCTCAGTGGGATGCTGTCCTCCGCATTGCCAAATACATCAAGAAAGACCCTGCACGTGGCCTTCAGTACTCACCTCATGCTCATTTGGATGTTGAAGCCTTCTGTGATGCGGACTATGCAGGCTGCCTCGCTACCCGCAAGTCTACTTCGGGATTCGCCGTGTTCTTCACCGGTAACCTCATCTCCTGGCGCAGCAAGAAGCAGACTGTCGTCTCCAGATCGAGTGCAGAGGCCGAATACCGCGCCATGGCCACGGCCACCACTGAGATCCTCTGGCTTCGTCATCTCCTCCATGAGCTCGGCTTCCCGGCACAAACCTCTGCTCATATCTGGTGTGACAATCAGACAACTACAAAGATTGCCTCGAATCCCGTCTTCCATGAACGGACGAAACATATCGAGGTGGACTGCCACTTTCTTCGCCACCATCTGGAGCAGCAACATATCCGCTTTGGCCATATTCCGACGGCATATCAGTTTGCCGACATCTTCACCAAAGGCCTCCCAGGAGCTCGCCTCGACTCTCTCACTACCAGGCTGAGTATTCACAGCATCCATGGACCAGCTTGAGGGGGAGTATGAGATGGTCTTTATGTCTTGTCATCTTTTTCTTTGTGGGACTCAATCCAATCTGGGCATGTCCAGCTTGAGGGGGAGTGTTGGATCCCATTTAAGTTTAATGGGTATTTCTGAGTCCCACATCGGACTTACCCTCGTAATTATTTTTACTCATCTATAAAAGAATGCCTGCGCCTCACTTTGAGGTAAGGGAGGCAAGGGGGTTTCTCAACCTACAAAACTCGTTAACTCAGACATGCTTTTCTGAACCCGCCTTGGGTCTCTCTCCATGAATTGCATGAAACGAGCAAAGTTCCCTCGAAACTGTTCCCCTTCTTCCTCAGCTTGCACCAATGGTGCCTCAAGCTCCATGTCTGGAAGTTCATTTCGAGCCATACCCCTCGGTCTCTCTCTCAACAAGTGTCGTAGAGGCATATCTCTACAAAGCCAAACACACGTCTTAGGTCTCATAACGCAACCTTATAACATTTTCGTAAGAGGAGAAACTAACACAACAAGATTCAACATGTCTTCCCCCCCCCCCTTTCTCACCACACGGTCAACACCGAGGCCTTACCACTACCCTTAACCATCCTATTCTTAGGTCTTGGTTAACAAGGGTATGTTCATTTTCATTAATTAATAATCCATTAATTAATCACATTATCTCAAATTAACTAATTCACAATTAATTAATTTCTCATACTCATTTCATCAATCAAGCTTCTCATTCGACTCCCATTTGTTCTGTTTTTGCATTATTATTTCATTCTCACAACAAGGAAAAACAGTTCAAGTTCAACAACTTACCCATAACCTGTTTTCCCGTGAGTGCCTAGAATGATGCATGCAGACTCAACTATTGTGCCTCTTTAGGCCACGAATCAAAATACAACAATTTTCACAACAAATATAGCATCACACCACAAGTGCGTCACCCAAGGTGAAATAACATACAACTGTAACAACAAACAGTAATCACAACAATCCCACCCTGAGTACTCGGATTTTCCTCCGTACATGGGTTTGCAACTCCCATGCACGAGCTCATTACCAAGCCTCGACTCTTCCTAGTCTCCTGTCTACCTTTCCTAAAACAGTAAGGCAAAAGAAGAATAAAGAAAAGAAAACTCATTTGATACCACTTTGTGACGTCCCGACCCGGGAGCCACTGAACGGTGCCCCGAGCCGGTTGGCCACATTCCCTCAAGCGCGCCTCCCCGTACGTCAGAGGGTGTCGACTAGCAGCGAGGGTCTGGTAAGTCAGTCTTGGGGAGACTATACCCTCTTTTGTCAGAATAAAACACCAGCGAAAACAAATAACAATAACCAAGTGCGGAAGCGTATATAAATAACCAAAACAAATCCCAAGACATATGATAGTCAAAATCAGAAAAATACAATACTCAACTGAAAGGTAAAGCATGCTATGGCAATGCAAGTGTCAAGTGTCTACAATGCAACTCAAAGTAAAAACACGAAGACTCCAAAACGGATTCCGAACGACGTCCGGTTCCCTCTTCCATGCTCCAATCTCAAACCGCAACCTATCCCAGGGCCTTGCCCTTATCATGTCCTGCAACAACAAAGTCTGCTCGGGTGCTGATCAGGCGGCCCAAATAGGGTATGAGTACAACTCAGTAGGCCACCACCAACGGTGTCTAAAACGAGTCCAGTCAAAAGATAGTGCATGCAGTTTAATGAAGCAATACATACAATGCATAATTTAAACAGTTATCACATTGTCATTTAATCTTTAATCATAATATTTGGCCAAGTTCAATTCATGTTTCCCATTTGAATCATCAATCATTAGGTGTAGGTTGTCATGCCTAGCACCCCAAATCTCATTTGAATCATCATTCAT
Organism: Viscum album; assembly: GCA_963277665.1. Classification (NCBI taxonomy): domain Eukaryota; kingdom Viridiplantae; phylum Streptophyta; class Magnoliopsida; order Santalales; family Viscaceae; genus Viscum; species Viscum album. Next base: position 669,206,007 of record OY728139.1, on the reverse strand, counting down.
TACTATCATTCATCATTTGGTGCAGGGCGTTCATGCCTAGCACCCAAATCTCATTTGAATCATCATTCATTATTATCATTAATCATTCGGTGTAGGACGTCTTGCCTAGCACCCCAAATCTCATTTGAATCATCATTCATTATTATCATTCATCATTTGGTGTAGGACATCATGCCTAGCACCACAAATCTCTTTGAGTGTAGGTCGTCATGCCTAGCACTCCAAAATCTCAAGCTTGGATAACTATCGGGGAGGAACGCCATGTCCAAGTCCCAACTTCTAATCGGTCTAGGACGCCATGCCTAACACCACAAAATCTCAGCCATTTATTTATTCTTTAATTCTCAAGAATTTGCCACATTACTCATTTACTAATCCAACGATTAGTTAAACATTTCCAAAGACATTAGTCAATTCAACAATTAACTAAGCACATAACTCGTTAATTAATTCATCAATTAATCAATCAATTAATTAATCAATCAAAACCATTTCCATTCTATAATTAATTCTTCACAATTAATTATCCATTTCAAAACCATCAAGTCATAATTAATTCTCACAATTAATTATCTTTAATCACATCGTGACACATAATTAATTCTCCCAATTAATTATCTTTTGTCAACATCATGGCGCATAATTAATTCTCACAGTCAATTATCTTTCAAAACCAAACATCCTTCCATAATTAATTTCCTCCAATTACTTATCTTTCCACATTCAATTTAATATCTCAACTATAATATCAAATCTCCAAAAGATCAAATTTGGGTAACCCCCTTCATTTGTTCCGTGATTAATCATCAATCAACCACCAAGGCAAATCACATGTCAAAACCATATTTCTAATTACTCCAATTTAGGAATTCAATTATCAAGGGAATCTAGTAATTTCATAACTCATACACATATCATAAATCATGACTATGAGAGTTCAATTTAGACCACCTATCTCAGTTTATTGACGGAAGTTAGCTCAACAGAAATCCCTAAAATCCGAGCGGCACAACGTCGTCGATCAAACTTCGGATCTAAAACCCTAAAACCAAAATTAAAATCAAAGGCATCAAGATCTCACAATTCTAAATCTAGATCTAGATCTCGACTCATAGGTTTAGATCTCTGGAAGCAGTGTAGATCCTCCATGAAAAGGTCATGGAAAGATAGATGAATGAACGGGAGAAGCAACAGGATGAAATCCACTTATCGGGAGGAGAGCGAATCTTCAATCCGGGCTTTCGATCTCGAAGAACGGCGTTCGGATCGCCTTGGAATCCCTCCAGAAGGTTTTGGAAACACCTAGAATTTGTCAAGCCCGAACCAAGGTCGAAATATGGAAGTCCCGGGGGGGTCAGGTGGTTTTAAAAAGGATTTTCGGATATTAAAAACCACGTGCACGGTATCCTGGGCAGAGGTGCACGGTTAGACAAACTGTGCGTCAACCGTGCGGACTCCACTGTCCAGTTCTGCACGGTTTGGTTGCACGGTTAAGCAAACCGTGCGCCAACCGTGCGCCAACCGTGCGGACTCCTCTGTCCAATTTCGTACGCTTGACACGGTTTGTCAAACCGTGCGCAAACCGTGCACAACCCACTGTCCTTTAGTTTTGCTTAAAAATTCACCCAAACGCACCCCAAGCCACCACTCCAAATCAAAGGTACTTAAAAGCTTCAAAAAGTGCCTGAAAACGCGCCCGAGATGACTCCGGAAAAGGCCTGGATCTTACAGAGGGTTTGAGTTGGTCCTTTGATACCATGTTAAAATAGAATAGTGGTGACCCAATACGCAAGATACTTTCTAAGATAGGTCTTGGTGTTTATTTCTAATGAATATTAAGGATGACAACACTCTAACATCATTAAAAGAGTGGTTAATGATAGTTCGGGGCTGATCCATAGGGAGACAGTCTTAACAAAGGCTCATTTGATTGCTAGGGAAAATCTCCGTGTACTAACTGAATAATGAATGCTAGAAATGAAATAATGAAAGTTAGAGCTATGGATGGTGTGCTTGGGTTGTGAGCTGTTTTCAGATTAAGTTTCTACAAAATAGTTTTCCCTTGTTTTATTAAGGTAAATGTCATATCTTTGTTATCCTTGTAGTACTTGATAACCCTGTATTAGGTTAATTTGCCAATTGTCCCTTTGTCATAATGTTCGATGGCCCGAAGGCAATTTTCCTTACATGCTTACAAATTTAATTTTATATGAAAAATGGCGTACAACCCTAACATCAGTGAGTTAGTCACTCATGTTGGCGGTGGACACAAGACCATGAGTGGAGTCAGTGATCTTACCGGTGAAGTGTATCTAAAAGTTCTTCATTTGTCATAGAAAGAGACAGAGTTCTTTGTTTTTCATGGATTGACGTGACAACTCGTCAAAGACTCCATCGAAGAGGCACAATCTCGATTCAATCCACTTGACAAACAAAAACTATAGAAGGTTTGTGGTAAAGAAAAAACTCTTTGAATTAAACTGGATGATTTTGAAGCATAAGGAGAAAATCCCTCTAGGTGGTTCTCTCATAGATTAACACAAAAATAAGAAAAAAACTTTCAAAACAGTTGAGCAAAACATATATTTTTTGAAATCTGGTCACAACCCAAGTAATGGTCATGAGTGATGATTAGGCAGTCATGCCCTTGGGTCACAATCACAGTCACAACTGATTTTGCCTTCTGAAGTTGACCTTGCCCGACAAATTTGTTAAAGGGACACTAGGGTGGATCAATGACTCCACCTGCCATATCGGGGTTGGCGTGCGAATCACGACCCTATTGGTTTCTCCTTGGCTCGGGTGTCAGACGTTCTTCAGCGCCTGTCTATCATTTGCCAGCAAAACCGTCCATTTCCGACATACTTCATGGAATGGAAAGCCCTTCGGGATGAGTTATTTGAGTTATGACCCAATCTTCAGACACCAAAGGCAGCCTTGGCCTAGTGGGACCAATTTTGCCTCTTTAGCCTTCTCCATGGCCTTGATCCCGAATATGCGACAGCGGCCATGAAGATGCTCGCCAGCCCCTCCTCACTTGAGATTCCACAGGTTTATCATTGCCTTGGAAAGGCTCATCGGGCACTTCCCCCACCCACTCACAACATTGATCCTACTGCCCTTCTGGGCCGTGGTAACGGACGCTCTTCAGGCGCTCGTGGACGTGGCCGTGGTGAGGGCCGTCCTCGTCCTCTATGTCAGCACTGTGGCAAGCTAGGCCACCTCATCGACCGATGTTGGGTTCTTCATGGCCGCCCATCTCAGCAACCTCGGTAAGGTCAGATTGCGGTCCATGATGCTTCCCCACCAAACCTTTGATCTTCTTCTAACTCTGGACCTCTCTATGGCTGAGCTCCAGCTGATTCACAATCATCGGACTGCCTCTCTACCGGGTTATTTTTCTTCTTCGACATCTATTGCCCATACCGGTGGATCCACTGCGTGTGTCACCCATCGCCCATCTGCTTAGATGCTTGACTCAGGTGTATTCGATTATGTCACAGGTGATGCAGGTATGTTATCTATTTACTGTCTGTATACTGGCCCCTCAACCATCACTGTTGTTGATGGATCCACTATCCCGATTGCGGGATTGCGGGATTTGGCGCATGCTCCCTGAATTCATATATTTGCCTGCCGTCTATTGCACATGTGCCTCGAAGTCCTTTTAATATTCTCTCTATTAGTAAACTTACAAAGGACTTCAGCTGTATTGCCTTTTTTACATCTTCTGCTGTTGTGTTTCAAGAGCAGATGACGAACTAGAAACTTGGTAGAGGCCAACTTCGGGACGTGGTGTCCATATTCGATGGTCTGACATCAGTAGCCTGCACGAAGCTCTCTGCTCGTGCATTGGACTTTCATTCTCGGTTGAGACATTCACCTGCCTCCATCCTTCATCAGTTTTTTCCTAATTTTAGTCTGTATATTTCTTTTCATTGCGAGTCATTTAAATTTGCGAAACATCATTGCGCATCATATGTTCCTCGAGTGGTTACACGGGCCTCCAAACCTTTTGTTTTGGTTCATTCAAATGTATGGGGTCCCTGTGCCGTCTCGAGTCACTTAGGATATTGATATTATATCTTTCATTGATGATTTCTCGCATATGACATGGTTGTACCTTCTTCGTGATCGGTCTGAGGTGTTCACTACTTTTCAAACCTTCTATCATGAAATTCATACTCAATTCTCCACCCCCGTTAAATGTCTATGCTCAGACAATAAATGAGAATATTTGTCCACTTATTTTCAGCAGTTTCTCAAGGCTAAAGGCATCCTTCATTAGACATCCTATCTCGATACAACTCAGCAGAATTGCGTTGCCGAACGAAAACATCACCACGTTCTGGAGACTACTCGTGTCCTCCTATTCCACATGCAGGTGCCTCTCCTTTTTTGGGGGGATGCCATCCTTACTGTTACCTACCTTCTCAACTGCATCCCTTATTCTATCCTTCAGGGGGGACTTCTTTTCGGACTCTGTTCTCCTCTCTCCCTCATTCACTTCGACTACGTGTGTTTGGGTGTCTGTGTTATGTCCGTGACACTCGTCCCAACCTCTCCAAGCTTTCTCCCAAATCCCTCCGTTGCATATTTCTCGGCTATTCTCGCACTCAGCGCGGATACTGATGCTTTTCTTCAGACTTACAACGGTATATCATCTCTGCTGATGTATCTTTTGTTGAGAGCCCTCCCTTCTCTCTTCCCTCTCCCCATTCAGACACCACCATCGATGATTGTCTTCCTCTCACCATCCACCCAGCTCTGCTGTTCCACTCTAGTGATCACCGATTCGACACTGTCTATTCACGTCGCCCATCCAATGTGTTCCACATCCAGGCTGAGGACACCAACGTCCCAGCTTCGCCCGATGCTCTTGCTCCGGTCCCAAATGACTTGCCCGTTGCACTACGAAAAGGTACTTGTTCTTGCTAAACTACTCTTTACGCATCCTTATATAGAGGTTTTTCCGCTTTGGAGACGATATCTATTCCCTGCATGGTTAGCGACGCCAAATCTCACCCTGGGTGGCTACAAGCAATGCAGGATGATTTGCAGGTTCTGGACGACAATCATACTTGGGATCTGGTCCCCCTTTCGGCAGAAAAACATGCGGTCGACATCAAATGGATTTATACGGTCCGTCTCAATGCAAATGACACCCTTCATCGCCTCAAAGTCAGACTTGTGGCAACGGACTTTGCTCAGACATATGGTATCTACTATTTTGATATCTTCTCTCCGGTTGCAAAGATGACATTGTTGCGGAAACGTCGGGAGTTGCAACGAAAAAACGATTCAAAGAAGAGTAAAAGGAAAAAAAAAACAGAACGAGAACACAAGGATTTACGTGGTTCGGAAATAATCCCTACGTCCACAGAGAGGCAAAACTTCACTATATGTTGGGAGCACAATTTTACAGAGGATCTCTCAGAGTTTCTCACACGCACACAAACCTTAGCCCGAAAATGGGATAATGTAGAGTTCGAAACACTATTCTACCAACTGTCGGAAAGTCTGTTGTGCTACAGTGAAAGACGACTGGAAGTCCAAGGAGCTACAGTGCTGTTGACTCTGAAGTCCGCACTGCTACAGTGCCTTGTCGGTGTCGGTCAGTCAGCTCTGCTACAGTGTCAAAGTTGCTTCAGCCCCCCAGAATTTGGATCGGGAGCTTTCGGCCCCCGGACCCCCGGACCAGGGGCGCGTTGCCCCCTATAACCCCCCAACAAGCTCACTGCGGAGCTCGACCCGCGATAGTTGCGGGCTGGTGCACAGTACGGGTTACAAGCATTCGACCCAATTGGATCGGGCTATACCAATCCAACAGGCATCTGTCTGATTATCCATCGACCGCTCATCATTATTGGCACTTCAACTTGATGTCAAAAATGGCTTTCTCTGTGGCTTTTTTGAAGAAAAGGTATATTTGCATTAACCTCCAGGATTTTGTGACTCAGGAGCCGACTCCTATGTCTGTTGACTTCGTCGCTCTCTATATGGCCTCAAACAGTCTCCCCGTGCTTGGTTTGACCAATTCAGCACCGTTGTCACTACATTTGGGCTCTTTCGGAGTATGAAGAACCACACCGTCTTCTACTGTACGACGTCCTCCGGCTGCATCCTGCTGGTTGTGTATGTTGATGATATCATCGTCACTGGGAGTGAGTCAGCTGGAATCGCCCAACTAAAGGGGCATCTTCAACACCACTTCCACACCAAAGATCTCGGTCCGCTGACATACTTCCTTGGCATTGAGGTCTCCCGTTCTCCGGACACCATCTTTCTTTGCCACTGGAAATTTGTCTTGGATATCTTACAGGATGCTGGTTTGACTCAGGCAACTGCCGTTGAGACTCCTCTTGAGTCTGGAGAACGGTCTCTCTATGACAACGCAAAACTATATTCTCACCCAGAGAGCTACTGTTGTCTTGTGGGAAAACTGAATTATCTCACCATGACCCGTCTAGACATTGCTTGTGCTGTTGGCAAATTTAGCCAATTCATGGAGCATTCGACCAAGTCTCAGCGGGATGGTGTTCTCCGCATTGCCAAATATATCAAGAAAGACCCTGCCTGTGGTCTTCGGTATTCACATCACAGTCATCTGAATGTTGAGGCCTTGATGCTGACTATGCTGGTTGTCTTGTTACCCGGAAGTTTACTTTTGGGTTTGCCGTTTTTCTGATAGGTAACCTCATCTCCAGGCACAAAAAGAAATAGACTGTCGTTTCCAAATCTAGTGCAGAGTCTGAATACCGTGCGATGACCACAGTCACTACTGAGATCCTTTGGTTTCGTCATCTTCTCCATAAGATTGGCTTCCTGTTGCCGAAGTCTGCTCATATTTGGTGTGATAATCAGACACCTACGAAGATTGCTTCTAATCCCGTTTTCCATGAACGCACGAAACATATCGAGGTGGACTGCCACTTTCTTCGCCATCACCTGGAGCAACATCATGTCAGTTTCGGCCACATACCGATGGAATATCATTTTGCCGACATCTTCACCAAAGGCCTCCCAGAGCACGCTTGGACTCTCAGTACCAAGCTGGGTATCCACAACATCAGCGACCCAGCTTGAGGGGGAGTGTGTATGGTCTTGTTCGGTGTCTTCATTTTTTTTGTGGGACTCTTGGTCCAAGCTATCATGTACTAGCTTGAGGGGGAGTGTTGAACCCGATTTATTATGTTTTCGGGTAAAGGGTATTTTCGAGTCCTACATTGGATTACCCCACCTTCTCCACCTCACTTTGAGGTAAGGGGAATTAACAATCTACAGTTATAAATGGATGCTGAGGTGCGAGTGAGAAAGGGAGGAATAGAATACTGTTTTGGGCTGCTTAGGCGGATCGATTGAGGCTGGGGTGAGAGTGTAAGGAGCCTCTCGAGGGATTTCTCTTATCTCTTCTAGTCTTCTTCATTTTTCTTCTACTTTCCAACCTGTAACTCTGTTTAGTGTTGCTTGTCACGACCCAATCATGGGGGTCATGTCCCACACCAGCAAGAACATCAAAGTTGCGGTTTATCTGGTTTGTCCCTATCGAAGGGATGAGAGTCGCCCCGACAAAGTGGAGGATGGTGCGTGTCAGTCTTGACACCACTGGTTGGGAGTTGGGGCCACTCTCCTGATGAGTTCATGGCAGGACGAAACCAGTGGACCTCACATATGAAGAACTGGACAGCTGAACCTCGCCCGCCTTGAAGGGGGCTGGGGTGCCACACGGGCGAACTGCTGTGCTGAGACGCTCAGCCCGTGACAAGTGGCATCAGGGGGAATGTGCCTCGTGGTGTTGCGGAATGCTGCCGTTCGGACCTTTGTGGTGGGAGCGGAGTCCCGGGGTGTCATGCGGAGGTGACACGATAGAGAAGGTCGCGCTCGAGAGATGTCAGAGGCAGAGACGCCATTATGAAGGGTGGGTATCGTGGAGGTGGTTTTCGACCTTGAAAGAGAGGGTGGACCACGGTGGTTTGCGACCCAGAGAGTGAGTGGGCCATTGATGCCAACAACAAGGAAGGAGCGCCCCCTGAGGCCATGCTTGGTAGCCGGTTAGTTGGAAGTAATCATTTCGCGGACACACAGAAAGCCACGATCCTGCACGCATGAGGGTGTGCATGGAATGGTGGTGGGAGAATGTCACGACCCAATCATGGGGGTCCTGTCCCAAACCAGCAAGAACATCAAAGTTGCGGTTAATTTGGTTTGTCCCTATCGAAGAGATAAGAGTCGTCCCGACAAAGTGGAGGGTGCGTGTCAGTCTTGACACCACTGGTTGGGAGTTGGGGCTACTCTCCTGATGAGTCCATGGCTGGACGAAACCAGTGAACCTCACATATGAAGAGCTGAACGGTTGAACCCCACCCGTCTTGGAGGGGGCTGGGGTGCCGCACGGGCGAACTGCTGTGCTGAGACGTTCAGTCTGTGACATGTTGCCACATATAAATACAAGGAGCTTGTGCTTTGTCTTTATCAGTATTCTGTTCATCACCTACATGAATGGCTAAACCCACTCTTGTTGAGGTTGTGAGACAAGTAAAATGAAAGTTTGTATGAATCATTATTATTCCCTCATAGTTTTTGAAGTAATATGCTGTATATAAGATGAATAGTAAAATGTGGCTATATGTTGTGTCAGTCCTTTGCTATGAATGTGACAAATTCTTAAAGGAGAATTGAGAACAAACATAGTTGAGATACATGCATAAGTTGTGCGCGATTTTTCATATATTATTCAATTTGCATGCATATAAGGAAAGATAACTAATTACAATTTTGGGTAATTGAGCACTGCAAATGCAAAGATAACTAATAATAATATTGCAACATCCATGTGACACGTTATCTTAGTAAAATGAGGGGTAACAAATTTGTTGGAACTTAATCTACAAGTAGCTCAAGACCTGACACGCCTTCCATAAGCAGACTTTGTAGCTTTATCTTTCGATATTTAATTTCTAATAGAGATAGAGGACAAACACTTGTATATTGCAAAATAGGAACATAGACTAGGAGGGAGGAAGAAGATGAATGGGGAAGAAGAGAAGTTACATGTTACGAATCCAGTGTAAACAAGTGTGATCGAACAAAGAAACAACAACTAAAAATATATTGGAACAGAATTATCGGATCTCAGTGTTACAATTGTATTGAGAAGAAATTACAGAAGTTGGAAAAACTATGGAAAGACCACCTCCTAGTCGCCCGTCTGCAGGAGAAGGAGAAGTTTTCGGGAGCCAGGCCACTGCCTCTCGCCAATCTGTTCCAACAGAATTCCTGTAGAATATTTTCGGTTCTTCCCACTAATTGGCCTTTGCTACAAGTACCGGTCGAATAGACAACTGGACCTCACCAGAATCCCTCCCCACTAACTCAATCCACATTCCCCCTTTTACCCCTTCGTTGATAGGTATGCAGAATGGGGGGTTGAGGGTATTTTTGGGAACATCCCCTGGGGCTGGGATCGAACTGGAATAGCTAACTTCCCCCGCAACAATTGGCACCTTGTCCTCAGGAACTGGAGTATCATGTGCTTAGCATCCTCCAAAGTTGCTTCTTCCGAAGGTCTCCCCTGCCAGTCAATAAGCCAAAGACCTCGTTGATGTCTAGGAGCAGGTTTTGCAGCCAAAATTGTCGCTGGTAGGAGGCCAGGATGTGAGTTGTCGACCCACAGTTCCGGAAGCCCTGCTTGAACTGGAAATGTTCCCACTGTTTGTTTGAGTTGGGAGACATGAAAAACAGGATGCATCCGAGTTGTAGGAGGTAATGTCAACCTACAGGCTGTATTGCCGACTCGTGCTTCAATCAGATAGGGTCCATAATATCGAGCTGCGAGTTTTGAAGCGAACTTAAGAAACCTGGAAGAGTGTACCGTGGTCTAAGTTTGAGGAAAACATGATCGCCAACGTTATAAGTAACATCTCGTCGGTGCCTATTAGCAGAATGAACCATAATTTGCTGGGCGTGAGTGAGGTTATGGCGTAGTTGCTTTAACAGTTGATCACGTTCAGTGAGCAAAGCGGTCACCGTATCAACAGGAGTAGAGTCCCGAGCCTGCTGCTGCACTGTGGGAGGACGACCATAGACTGCCTCAAACAGGGTCATCTTGGTGGAGGAATGAGAGGCAGTATTGTAACAATACTCGGCCCATGGCATCCAACAAGACCAAGTTTGAGGGCGTTCAAAAGCAAAGCAACGAAGAACCAAGACATTTATTAACTATTTCCGTCTGCCCATCCGTTTGGGGATGATAGGAAGAGCTTATTTTGAGAGATGTGCCTTCTAAACGGAAGAGCTCCTTCCAAAAATTGATGACGAAGATGGGATCTCGGTCACTCAATATAGAACTTGGTATACCATGCAAGCGAACCACTTCTCGGATGAACAATTCCGTTACCACTTAAGCGGTGTAGGGATGGCGCAACAACAGGAAGTGAGCATATTTAGTTAAGCGGTCCACCACCACTAGGATGACATTATAGCCACGGGATTTGGGCAGACCTGAAATGAAATCCATCGAAATGTCTTCCCAAACCCAGGGTTGAAGGAGGCCTGCGGGAGATAAGGTTTGGGTTTTATGGCGTTGACAAACGTCACATTCGCAGACATATTGCTGAATCTGCTTTGTCATGCCCTTCCAAAATAGACCTGCAACCAAACGTTTATATGTTTTATGAAACCCTGCATAACCACCCACCGGTGATGTATGGTAGTAATGAAGGAATTTTGGAATTAAGTTGGATTCAGAAGACAACACAAGTCGGTTTTGAAAGTACAACAGGCCATGACGGATCGAGTACCGAGGCTGGGAAGTGGGAATTGTTTGGAAAGAAGATATGAGATTTTGGAGCACCTGATCATGTGGTATTCTGCTTTAACAACGTCTAGTTCTAGCCACAGTGGTTCGGAAATCGCAGACCCCAAGGAGATGGTTTCAGGAAGGGAGTTAAGGTCGTCAACAGCCCGACGGGGCGTTTGCTGCTTGGTTTAACCGGCCTGGTTTGTAAATGATTTCAAAGTCAAACCCCAAAAGCTTGGCCTGCCAATCTTGCTGGTTGGCAGTGTGAAATCGCTGACTGAGCAGATGCTTAAGCGCTTTGTGGTTAGTATAAACGAAAAAGTGATTCCCAACCAAATACTGCCTCCAATGTTGAACGGCAAGGACAAGAGCCATGATCTCCTTTTCATACACTGATTTGGAAAGGTTTGTTACTGCCAAGGATTTACTGAAGTAGGCAACCGGTCGCTCGGACTGCATTAGAACAACGTCGACACCCTGGCCCGAAGCGTCACATTCGACAGTAAATGGTTGCTGGAAGTTTGGCAAGGCAAGAAGGGGTGCTGTTGTTAGACATTTCTTTAGTGCATTGAAGGACTGTTCAGCCGCAACAAACCAATGGAAGTTATCCTTTTTGGTCAACTTTGTGAGAGGTCTGGCTATTTTGCCGTGCCCTTCAACAAACTTCCTATAATAACCGGTCATACCAAAGAACCCACAGACCCCTTTGATAGTCTGTGGCTGTGGCCAACCAAGAATACACTCTATTTTCTCCGAATCTACCGACACACCCTCAGCTGAAATGACATGGCCTAAATATCCCACCGACTGCTGTGCTAGGGAACATTTCTTTTGGTTAAGATGGAAGTGATTGTGACGTAATACTTGAAAAACTAACTCCAAATGATTCAAATGATCTTCCCATGTCTTACTAAAAATCAGTATATCATCAAAGAAAACCAAAACAATTTTTCTCAGGTATTCCTTAAATATCCGGTTTATAGTAGATTGGGAAGGTTGTTGGGGCATTCATCAGGACGAATGGCATGACGAGGAATTCATAATGTCCCTCGTGAGTACGGAAGGCTGTTTTGTGAACATCTGCCGTACGGAGCCGGATTTGGTGAAATCCGGATTTCAAATCCAATTTAGAGAAATAAGATGCCCCGTACAATTCGTCCAACAACTCTTCTATAATTGGAATTGAGAATTTGTCTGGGATAGCAAGCTTATTTAGTGCCCGATAGTCAACACACAGTTTCCAAGTACCGTCTCTCTTCTTAACAAGGATTATAGGACTAGCAAACGGGTTGCAACTATGACGATCGATCCCCTGAGTTAGCATGTCCTTGATCTGCAGTTCGACCTGTTGCGGAATCGCCGGGAGACACAACGACAAAAGCGAGAAAAAACGAAAGAAAGCAAAACAAAGGACACAACGATTTACGTGGTTCGGGAAAAATCCCTACGTCCACGGAAGAGGCAGAATTCACTATATCGGGAGCACAAAAAATTACAGAGGATTTCAGTAGTAAACCCTAGCCCAAAATGGGCTACATATGAAGAAGACAGTCCACTGTTCCGAAAAGTAAGTCCGCGTTTCTACAGTGATCGGCGGACAACTTTGTCAAAAGCGCTACAGTGGCTACCGGCTGGAAGTCAAAAGTGCTACAGTGAAGTTGACTCCGAAGTCCACACCGCTACAGTGCCTGTCGGTGTCGGTTGGTCGACCCGCGACAGTTGCGGGCCACAAGCATTCGGCCCAACCGGATCGGGCAACATCAATCCAACACGACCTCATCCTTGAGGTTATGAGCTAGTTTGTAAGGACGAATACTCACTGGTACAGCTTCGGGCTCTAGATGTATCACATGGTCCGTTTTCCGCTGTGGAGGTAAACCTTGTGGTTTGTCAAACGCATGCTGAAATTGACACAGTAACTTCTCCAGCTGTCCTCAGAAAAGGAAACTTGTCTCCCCACCTGCTGGAAGCCGAATTTGTGCCAACCAAAACCATCCCTCGGATAAAAGCATTCTGGTTTGTTGTTGATGTGGCGGCTTCCTTGAGGTTGGGTCCTCTGCCACTTCCCCTTGCAATTTGACTTCCATACCTTGCCAATCGAGCTCCATTGTTTTGTTTCGCCAATTTGTTAAAACTCTGCCCAGGCTAATCATCCATTGCATCCCTAGAACAATGTTGGGTCCCCTTGTATCAAAGACAAAAGCATCGACAGTAGCAGCAAAATTTTCCAAACTGAGTTGAAGCCCCTTGCATAAAATTATGGCTAGCGCTGCTGTCCACTAACACCCGAACCGGTACTCCTGAAATACTTCCAACCAGAATCATGGAATTAGTCCCTACCGCCCCCATACTGCACAGTTGCACTTGCTCCACTGCACAGTTGCACTTGCTCCACTGTTCGCCCTACCTGCTTCCCGTCGGCCACCTCAGCTCCCTCCACAAGACCAACCTCTTCAGCCCTCAACAAATGTCCTTCCTCCGGTTGTATTTCGGGTTCCTCAAATTCCCACACCAAAACTTGCAGATGCTTGTCGGGACATTTATGCATTGGCCCGAAGGGTTGGCCACACGGGAAACACAACTCCTTTAATTTCCATTCTTCCCGCTCTTGCCAGCTAAGAGCTCGCACCCCTCCCCAGCGATCTTCTCCAACGGCCTTGCGCAACTCCTCTTCCCGACGAGTACGTTCGACAATCGGACGAGGAATAATAAGGTTTGTTGCTACAGAACTAGGTTGACGTTGGACAAGTGGTCCCATAGGACGATTTCGAGTACCCCGCATCACTCCTTCACTGACTAATTCTCTTTCAACCTTTTTAGCTAAAACAATCATGCGGAATTTGTTTGTTGGTTCATGTGTGGAGATTCAGTTTTCAATTTCTGGTCGCAGACCTCCCATAAACAGGCTCATATAACAGGCTTCGGGAAAATCAGGTAGTCTCAGAGCTATTTGTTCGAACTCCTCTATATACTTATCTACAAAACCAGTTTGTCTCAAATTCTTCAAAAATCTCAAGGGATCTCCGTCTGTATTCCTGCCATAACGGTCCAGCAGAGCCGACTTAAAAGAATTCCAGGTGGTTCCTGGAGTAGAGTTATGCCATGATAAAAACCAATATAATGTCGTGCCTTCCATGCAAATTTGGGCATAATGAAGTTTCATATCCTTCGGTGTTCGATTAATCAAAAAATATGTTTCCGCTTTAGTTACCCAAAGGGATCATCTCTGGAAAACGTTGGTAACTCCACCTTCCTAGTTACATTTTGCAGTTCGTCATTCTGTTCTGTTTCTTCAAAGTTTAGTAGACTCTGCAGTCGCTCCCCAGTCTGCAATTGGTCCGCTACTCTGTCGTCTTTAAGCTTCACCTCACTACGACTTTGTTTTCCGCTATCGGAACCGTGCTCCACACGCGATTTCATCCCCTTCAGCCTCTCCAAAGTCTGCTCTAAATCTTGGACCCGCTGCATGACACGCTCTGTTTGTTGCGCGACGTCTAGAACAACTCGCTGGTTGTCGTTTTGTCCACGCATCAACTTCTCCATATTCTCTTGTATCGAAGATAGGGCAACTCGAATACTATCCATTGTCGATTCAATCGTCGCCGCCTGATGCTCCATTCTAGTTCGCATACAAGAGCTCAACGAACCTTCTGCCTAAGGTAGAGCAAACGTGAAAAAGAAGGTTGCAGAAAGTCGTACTCCACAATCACGATTCCTTTTTTTTTTCACGCTCGATTCCCCAGTGGAGTCACCAAAGATGTTACGAATCCAGTGTATACAAGTGTGATCGAACAAAGAAAGAGCAACTAAAAATATATTGGAACAGAATTACCGAATCTCAGTGTTACAATTGTATTGAGAAGAAATTACAGCAGCTGGAAAAACTATGGAGAGACCACCTCCTAGTCGCCCGTCTGCAGGAGAAGGAGAAGAAGTTTTCAGGAGCCAGGCTAGTGCCTCCCGCCAATTTGTTCCAACAGAATTCCTGTAGAATATTTTCGATCCTTCCCACTAATTGGCCTCTGCTACAAGTGCCGACCGAACAGACAACTGGACCCCATCAGAATCCCTCCTCACTAACTCAATCCACATTCCCCCTTTTACCCCTCCGCTGATAGGTATGCAGAATGGGGGGTCGAGGGTATTTTTGGGTGTTGGAGTCTGTATCCCACATCGGACTTATGATCCGATGTGGTCTTTATCATTCTTTATAAAAGAATGCCTCAGCCTCACTTTGAGATAAGGAGGCAAGGGGGTTTTCCCAATCTATATGGTATCAAAGGGGGTTTTCGAAACCTGATCCCTCCCTCCCTAATTTTTTTTCTCCCTTTAGGCTTTAGGGTTTTCCCCGTCCGGGGGGCGGCGGCTCCAATCCAAATAGTCAGCCCCCCCTCCCCCCCTGCCGCTGCTCCTTCCGGTCGCGTAGGCCCTCCCTCACGGCGGATCTTCCTCACTGGCGGATCTCCCCACTGCCGGTGTCTCCTTCCGCCGTGGGTCCCTGCCCTTCCGACTATTCTCCTCTCCAGCGCCGCTCCTACCTGACGACCTCCCTCCCGGCGCATCCCGTCGCGCTGCCCGCCACTCGGTCCTGCGGAGCTTCTCCCCTACGGCGCAACTCCCGATGTATCTCCTCCTCCCTGCTGCGCGCACGCTGTTTCCGTCGCGCCTCTCAGCCCTAAGCGGGCTTCCCTCGTCGGCTTCACCGTGCGCGCGCGACGAAATCCAGGCGGCCCCTCCCTGCGTGATTCTCTCAAAGACCGGATCCTCCTCCTCCAGCGGCTGCCCTACTTCCAAATCCAGCCAGATCTGGTCCGCACGCACCATCGCTTCGACTCCGCCTCCTTGCGCGACGCATCAACAACTGCTCCCTCCATGCCGGACTCCTCCTGCTTCCTGCGGAATCCCCGCCTTCCTGCCCGGCGCCTCCTGCAGAATCCCCGCCTCCTTGCCCGGCGCCTCCTGCGGAATCCCCGCCTCCCTGCCCGGCACCTCCTGCGGAATCACCGCATCCCATCGCCGGTGCCTCCTGCGGATTCCCCGACGCTTTGATGACCGGCCCTCCCGTGCGGATTTCTCGGCGCTTTGACGATCGGCCCGACATTGCGGATTTTCCGACGCTCTGACTGACCGGCCTGTAGTGCGGATTTCCCGACGCTCTGATGACCGACCCGTCGGTGTGGATTTCCCGGCGCTCTGTTGTCCGACCCCGCACTTTTTCGGCGTTTACCCACCCTTTTTCAGCGACATTATATCAACATCGTCAGGGGGAGCAACAATGTTGAAGCTTTATCTTTTATTATGTTTTGTCTTGTTTTTGTTATGGCCCCTCCAGCTTGAGAGAGAGTGTTAGCGTCTGTTTTGTTGCTTTTTTTTCATTATGCGTTCAAGCTAGGTACACCTAGCTTGAGGGGGAGTGTTGGAGTCTGTATCCCACATCGGACTTGTGGTCCGATGTGGTCTTTATCATTCATTATAAAAGAACGCCTCAGCCTCACTTTGAGGTAAGGAGGCAAGGGGGTTTTCCCAATCTACATTGGGAAACATCCCTTGGGATTGGGATCGAACCGGAATAGCTAACATTACATGGGGGGGCACTGCTGCTCCTCGTCCAAGCTGAAGTTGAATCCCAGGCCAAAAGGCCGAATTTTCCAAGCTGCCCAAAACATTCTTTTCCTTCCCTTTCCCTCGTTTCAACACCCCCCTTATAACAACCCTTATGTGGGCCCAACTGGCTAACAAATTCCTAACAACCCTTCCCCCATAAAGACCATTATACCCCTTTTAGAAGGATTTTCCCCAAATACTCCTTGTTTTTGCGCTTTGGGCAGAACCAAGCAGCACTGCTGCCGTAGGACTGAGCTGTCGCGGTCCACTAGCAGGTCCCCTTGCTACCCAGGCATGCCAGGCAATCCTAGATGTTCCTGCTGTATGGAGCTAGGACCCCAAAACTGCCCCCCCTCCCTCACAGCAGTCTCGAGCAACCAATCCCCTCAACCATCCCAAGATAGATATAGCCGGGTTGAGAACAGAGACATATACCAATGTTGTGCGGGTCCTTCAAGGCTAAATTGGTCAAGAGGCCCTCACAAATCATTGCGAGTGCGATGAATACGAACTGGTGTTGCCGTTGGAGGAGGCCAATTAGCTCGAAAAAGAAGATTACTGTCTCCAAAAATTGGTTTTGTAACTTGTTGTGTAACAGTATGTAGTGAGTCTCATACACCCATGCCTCTCTCAATGAGGCGTTCCGCGATGCACCCATGCGGGGTAGAGCCATTGAAGACGGGTAGCTGGACTTGGCGCATAGCAACGGAATGGGCGTATGCGAGACCTGTTGCTTGTGACTGCCCCTGCTTCACAGTCTCTTGGATTGCAGTTGCAGGCGTGCCTGATTCTTCCTCGAGCACGGACATCTGTGCATTTCCCTTTAGAAGCGGCTCAATCATCACTATAGTGAGTGAAATTCGCTCATTGTGTTGCTGCATCTCCCACGGAGGACATTCCCAACCGGCGAGGTTCCTTTGGAACTCAGCGTGTTCTTCGCGTCCCGAAGCCAGCTCTCGCTGGCTCCGCTTGTTTGATGCAAGCATAGTATTAATTTGTCGTAAACGCTCCTTCACATCATCAAGAGGCGCGTAGCAAGCAGATAAGGCCCATGTGATTCTTGCACCGGCGATTGCACGAAGAGCGTGGCGTTGATCCGCCGAAGACGCTGGTCTACCTCATCGAGCAACATAACCATCCTATTTGTTTTTTTTGTTAGCAGCAATGCGTGGCTGGCGGATCGGGATGCGGTGCCCGAAAAAAGGTGGGAGTAGGGAATACTTACGTAGCAACATCCAAAGAGGTGCATAGGAAAGTATGGACGAAATCCGGTCGCATGCACCGCCTGGAAGTATCTAACAGGGTTTGTTGCTGGTAGTGCGTCTCTATCGGTGCGAGTGGGAAAAAAGAAACAACAGGTCTCCCCTCCCCTCCGGAAGTATCCGTTAGTGCGCATGTTGCTTCTGGCGCAAGTAGGCGGGGCGCACCACCTTGGGACGTGAATCAATTGGGCGCACAAAGAGGGACAATGCGCATAGTATTAATTCGTCGTAAACGCTCCTTCACATCATCAAGAGGCGCGTAGCAAGCAGATAAGGCCCATGTGATTCTTGCACCGGCGATTGCACGAAGAGCGTGGCGTTGATCCGCCGAAGACGCTGGTCTACCTCATCGAGCAACATAACCATCCTATTTGTTTTTTTTGTTAGCAGCAATGCGTGGCTGGCGGATCGGGATGCGGTGCCCGAAAAAAGGTGGGAGTAGGGAATACTTACGTAGCAACATCCAAAGAGGTGCATAGGAAAGTATGGACGAAATCCGGTCGCATGCACCGCCTGGAAGTATCTAACAGGGTTTGTTGCTGGTAGTGCGTCTCTATCGGTGCGAGTGGGAAAAAAGAAACAACAGGTCTCCCCTCCCCTCCGGAAGTATCCGTTAGTGCGCATGTTGCTTCTGGCGCAAGTAGGCGGGGCGCACCACCTTGGGACGTGAATCAATTGGGCGCACAAAGAGGGACAATGCGCATAGTATTAATTCGTCGTAAACGCTCCTTCACATCATCAAGAGGCGCGTAGCAAGCAGATAAGGCCCATGTGATTCTTGCACCGGCGATTGCACGAAGAGCGTGGCGTTGATCCGCCGAAGACGCTGGTCTACCTCATCGAGCAACATAACCATCCTATTTGTTTTTTTTGTTAGCAGCAATGCGTGGCTGGCGGATCGGGATGCGGTGCCCGAAAAAAGGTGGGAGTAGGGAATACTTACGTAGCAACATCCAAAGAGGTGCATAGGAAAGTATGGACGAAATCCGGTCGCATGCACCGCCTGGAAGTATCTAACAGGGTTTGTTGCTGGTAGTGCGTCTCTATCGGTGCGAGTGGGAAAAAAGAAACAACAGGTCTCCCCTCCCCTCCGGAAGTATCCGTTAGTGCGCATGTTGCTTCTGGCGCAAGTAGGCGGGGCGCACCACCTTGGGACGTGAATCAATTGGGCGCACAAAGAGGGACAATGCGCATCGTCGGATCTTGCGCACCTCTGTTGAACGTATGCCAGTGGTGCATGCCTCCTCTGGTAGCGATGAAATTTGACAGTAGCGAGGGAAAAAGAACGACAATCCGCGTAAGCCGGTGGCGTGCATCGTGTCTAAGGCGATCCGACAATGCGTAGCATTGTTGAGATGAATCCAATAGTGTGCATCGTCATTGGACGTAAGGTAGGTTAGACCAGTTGATAGAGGTAGAGGACAAACACTTGTATATTGCAAAATAGGAATAGAGAGGAAGAAGATGAATGGAGAAGAGAAGGCACTGCTGCTCCCCACCCACGCTGAATCCGAATCCCATGCAAGAAGGCCGAATCTGTCAAGCAGCCCAGAATATTCTTTTCCTCCCCTTTACCTCATTCCAGCCTCCCCCTTATAACAGCCCTTACGTGGGCTCAATTAGCTAGCAAATCCTCTAACAACCCTTCCCCCATAAAGACCATTCTACCTCTTCTAGGAGGAGTTTTCCCAAGTGTGGCTCGGTCTCTATCAATTTCTATCATCGTTATTTGGTCAGTAAGCCCCCCCCCCCAAAAAAAAAAAAAGAACCCCCCCCCCCCCCCAAAAAAAAAAAAAGAAAAAAAAACAATGCTTTTCCGTGGCAATCAATTAACACTCAATGCTGGCCATTGCTAAAACCATCTCCTTATGGATTTACTCATGAAAAGGCACAAACTCCTTGATTTGATCCATGAAAGAACAAAAACTAACTGTTGAAGTTTTGTGGAGGAGAAAAGAACCCTTCGAATTAAGCTGAATGATACTGACCTACAAGTAGAAATGCTCTAAGTGGTTCCGTTGCAGGTTCTACAAAAAAAAAAAAAAAAAAAACTAACCCTCCAAAACAGTTGGATAAATGTTCTATTTATAGAAATCAGGAAGTCATGACTGTTCTGGTTCCCGGGAAAACCTGGTCATGGTCCAAAAAGTGGCAGTGAGTGATGATTAAGCAGTCATGTCTTGGTGAGGGTGGATCAAAGACTCCACCTGTCCTTTCAGTATTAGCAGTCATGTCTTGGTTTTTCAACCTCAATCACGCTTGTGGTTAGGCTGTCCTTGCGGGTAACGACCAACTAAAATTGTCTGCATGAAAGACAATGTACCATTTATTGGTTGGTGTGGTCTTCTAGAAGGTGGTGGGCGACCTCCTATTATGATTGTCTTTTATGCAAGGAATAGTCTTTCCTTAATGCTTCATGTGCAGGTTTGCGGTATTCAATGTGGCAGGGCCTTTTTCTTCGATTATGATCTTTACTTGAGAGCCATGGCTGTTTCTTAAAGTCTCCTATTCTTGTTCCAAAGTGCCGTGAAGTGACTCAGATTCTCCTATGTTGTGAAAACTTATTGTAGGAGAATAAAAGAGAGAGATCGGAACCCCCAAGGTGTGCTCTCTAAAGGAGCCCTTGGGGTTATTTTATAATGAATAATTAAGACCACACCGGACCTCAAGTCCGATGTGGGATACAGACTCCAACACTCCCCCTCAAGCTAGGTGAACCTAGCTTGGACACATAAAGAAAAAAAAACAAAGCATTCGAAAGACTGCAAACACCCCCTCAAGCTGTACAGACCCAACATGATGACAAAACAAGACAAAATAAAATATAAAGGTGCAAAGGCTGCTGCTCCCCCTCACGACCGCAGCTCTCCCGCAGAATGATGGATGGAAGATGTCACGAGCGCAGCAGATGAACCACTCAGACCGGGCCAATTGACGGAATGCCAGGAATGCCGCACTAGTGGGGCCGGTCGATGAAACGCCGGGAAATCCATACTAGCACCGGGAAAACCACACTTGAGGGGCCGATTACGGGAGGCGGGGACTCCACAGAAATTGTTGCAGGATCTGGCGGTGCCAAAGGGCCCGAATCCGAGATGGTCGAGCAGCTGCGCCACGGTAGAGGAATTGCGAAGGCGTGCCGGCGAACAGGGAGGCGACTGCCGGGAGGATGCCGGCGACGGGAGGTGAGGGTTGCCGCAGGAGGAGGCTGGAGATCCGGATCTGATGGAGGGCGGCTGGTCCGGCCGTCGGCAGAAGGAGGCCGGCATGGGGGCGGGGCTGCCGTAGGAGGCCGATATGGAAGGAGCTGCCGAGAGGATGGTCCGTCGGGAAGATGCCCGCGAAGCGGGGAGTCCGCATTAGGTGCCCGAGATCCGAAATTGGAAGCAGGGCACCTGCAAGGAGAGGCCGACATGAAGGGAGCAGAGTGTCGAGGGAGGCGCGACAGCAGGGAGAACCGCCGGTTGGGAGCCGCCCGGGAGGCGGGGTTGGATGTCCGCACAGGAGCAGTGGGCCGGTGATGATGCGCGAGGAGGCGGAGGCGGGAGAGCGCCGCGTCGGGGGGGGGGGGTTCCGCCTGGAGAAGGGGAAGTCGGCGACAGAGGAGCCGCGGGGCGGAGCGTACCTGCTGGGAGCCGGGAGGGAGACAGGATGGAAGGGGGCCGATCCGCTGGGAGAGAAGAACGTCGTCGGGATCGGAAGCGGGAGGAGCACCGCGGGAGAAACAGGAGCCGTCGGGCGAGCACCTGGATGAGGCCGGCAGGGAGTGGCGTCTGGAAGAGCCGTGCGCAGGGAGCTGCGTAGGGAAGACCGTTGGGGAGGAGAAGGACCGTTGCGGGAGGCACGCCGCGGGAGGGAGGGCGGCGGTGGAGTCGGGAGGGGATCCGCGCAGGAGAGGGGCGCCGCTGGAGAAACGCGCAGGGAGGCGGGCCGCCGAGGAAAGCCGTAGGAGCCGGGCGCTGCTGGAGCTGGGAGGGGATCCGCGCAGGAGAGGGGTGACGCTGGAGCAGTCACGGCTGGAAGTGATCCGCCGCCTGGGGGAGATAGCCGGCAGGGGGCGGCGGTAATACCTATGGCTTGCTGGCCATGGAGGCTGCCGCCCCCCAACCGGAAGAAACCCTAGAGGCCGACGGGAAAAAAAGAATAGATGGGAGGGGGGTCGGGATTAGATTCCCTCTGATACCATGTAGGAGAATAAAAGAGAGAGATCCGAACCCCCAAGGTGTGCTTTATAAAGGAGCCCTTGGGATACAGACTCGAAAACCTATTAAATTCAAATTTTGCAGGTGATTTTGATAAGAAAAAATTCTTTATTTGTTATGTTTTTACTCTTGCATAAGAAGCTATAAGCTGAGTTTCAAAGCTGTAGACATGATTTTCTCTACAACAATAACAAAATACATAACAGTTAGGTAAGTATGCAAAAAGATAATTTAGATTAAGGAATCCGGTTTTTTATTCCAGGAAAAAACATATAGGGGTTTAATTTCACTTTGTTTGAGAAGTGTTGGAAGAAAAAAGTTTGAACAACATGCTGATAATCCACACCAAGGGCGACTAACAAATTTTTTCATGAAGTTGGTCAATAATGATACCTCAAATTGATGCAGATCCTTAAGTTACTTACCAAAAACACTTAACCAGCATGGCATTATAAGGTAGCAATGATTTGTGAAGTTATGATTGATTTTCAATCAAATCTAAAGTTGGAGAAATGTTGGCAAGAAAAGTAAAATAGTAAAGGGGTTGGCCACCTATCAATTTGTTTCTGGTGCCTGCTTTTTACAAAGGGAGGAGTCAATCACCTAGTAGGCTGCAGAATTTGAGAGAGAGAAAATCTTAGTCTCCACTTGTGGCTGGAGAATTTTAGTAGATGTTAAAGTGCTTGCTCATTAATTGGGCTCTCACCCTCTGCCTTTCAATCAATCAATCGCCAATCGGTCAAGTGTTTTTTGAGTTTTTTTCCCCATCATTCAAGAGAGATTTGAGTGGTTTTCTTGCAATACAGAGAGTGGGTGTACCTGCATTTTCATAGCGACATACTTCTAGTTTTGTTTATGATTTTTATCCTGTTTTTTTTTGGTTTTCCATGTAAAATTTTGGTGTCCATTTAATTTTCATTTTTTTATTCTTGTCTCAATTTCACGTCCTGATCAAAGAGCTCAGTGACTCAATTGTGTAATATAAAAATAAAAATTCTTACTCTATTGTAATATATCACTGCTCATCACATACATCATGTTGGTTTCGTGAAGTGATTACTGAATTTCCGCAGAAACTAAAGTTTGCTTCTATTTTAGGGGAATATAACCGTTGCATGTTTACTTTCAATACATGATTGTTTTTGACTCAGGCAAAAATTGAGGCTTGTTTCTATTTTTGGAAGTTATGACTTGCTTCCCTGAATGCAATTAATCTCTCATTTTGATCTCTTCAAATGTCTCTGATAATATATTTTTTTTGTGCAAAAGCAAAATATACGAGGCCATTTTTCGGATTTTAAAGGACTGGAAGTCTCTGGAATTAATTATGGGAAGCTATTGTCTTTTGAATGAATTAGAAAAGGTATAATATTTCCTTTTCATTAATCTATGTTTATATGTTTGAATCACATACACCATCAATTTTACGCAACTATCATTTTTTGTTTAATGCAGCGTTACCCACGGGTTTATGCATCCGATCTCAATAATCACGATTCATCGCTCAATATTGATGTTGTTGTGGTTAAAGAGGTATTAATTTTTTATGTGTATAATTCTGATCATAAAATGTTTATTTGCAATTTCTGTCTAATTTTTGTTTGACTATTTGCATCAGAGCTGGTTACCATTTTCCCTTGGTTTGGATGGGTGCAGTGAGAGGGGTCTTACTAATAGAGATGCTGGAGGGCGAATTGATTTTTCTGTGAGAAGTTTTTTTTTTTATCTTGCACTTCTTATGCTGCCCTTCTCTTGTTTTGAGCTGTGAAGACAAGAAATTCAGAAAGTTTTTTCTTGTTTAATTTTTTGTGATCAAGTAATGTGGAAGTGGTTAAATTCCTCAGGGTTGGCACTTATTGAAAACTGCTTACCACTTAAGATGAGTGTTTATGTACAAGTGTTTCTCGATTATTTTTGAAATAATGCTTTTGTGGCACCATTTTAAGTGGTTTTCTTCAGGAATTCAAGTGTAAGTATTTTTTTCAGAAACAAAACAAAAATCACTTCTTTTTTTGAACTGTTTATCATTAGTGATGAGTGCCATAAGCAGTTTTCAATAAGTGGTGTCAAACGGACCCTAATTGTTTGCAACATCTCTCCTGCACTTTTTTCTCTTTATAACCTTGGCTTCTCCAAACTTTGGAAACGACATTGCTATGCATGTTTCTTTAATTTATTTTTTAGCTTGGGTCTATGATGTCAATTTTTTCTGAAGTTGGTCTTTAATGTTCAGGGTTTTAATCATCTAATACTGAAGCTTGCTGAAGTAGCTGATGGGGCTAATTCTTACACATCTGAAACAAAGGTCTTGGTTTGTATTGATTTTATGGTGCAGTTATAATTTCTTATTATGTCATTGAAGGACATCTCAAGCTTTAACATCTGGTTTACTTGGAAAATTATATTTTAAGTAGGCACTGATCTAATTTTCTGATTATAAACACTAGTTTTTTTTTTTTTTTTCTATGGTGGGCTTTGGTGATTCATGCCAGCTTTAATTTTTTTTTTTAAATTCTGTAGGTATCTTTGCAGTTCTTAGCAAACATGTTACTGTTTCAATACCTCATTGGTGTGCTAGAAGGAGATTTTTTACCCCGTTACAGAGCATATAATGGTGAGTCATTCTTGATTTACAGGGTTTGTGATCCTAGTTTTTTAGAAGAAATAAGCTGCCTAATTTTTTTAGCTTAAATCCATTGATTATTACCTATGCAGAAACAACAAATTGGACTTTTTTAAGGGAGTCCTTGCTCAACATTCTTGTGGTATGCCTTTATTTTCTAAAAGCGTTTGATGTAGATAGGTGAAATCACAGTATTATACTTAAATTTAGGTGCACAATCCTAATTTTCTCTTCTTGTACTTGTCATCAGCGAGTCTCCATCCCTGGAGTTAGTGTTCTGTTTGAATTTGTCTTGTTGTTGAGATCAATTCATCATACAGGGATCAAGAAGGATAAATTTCAAGGGCTTAATCAAGGATAGCCTGTCTATTCTGTGTTGTGTTCATAGCCAGTTCTTCCGAGATCTAATGCACCTGGATGATTCATCAGCAAAACCATGTGGAAACCATGACAAGTCTGTCGAAATTGCTTTAGTTGAAGCGGGGAATTCTACTTCCAATGCCATGCAGCGATTCATGGTCATGGTAAGCTACATCAGTGATAAAATTTGAAGTGTTTTCAGATAGATTTGTATAAACTATTTTGAACCTTAGATTATGGAGCTTGATATAGCAAAGCAGAAGGCAAATCTGGATGGTCATACAACCAGGTCGGATGGTGTAAGGTGCTTGCTTTTAATTCCTATTTTGTTTCTAACTATACATTTTGTTATGTTGTATTGTAATCCATAGAGCTTTGTAATTTGTTGCAGAACCCCATTGATAGAGATACTTATCGATGAGGTTGCTTATAGTAATGATACCCTTTCAGCATTTTTGCAGGTACAAACCTGATGTTTATGCTTGTAGATTCTCTTAAAACTTTTCATGCACAAAAAATAACAAAGGAATGAGCATTCCACTCAAATTGGAAGGATTATTTTCATTAGATGATGCAACTGACACTTGTTCCGTCTTTTTCTCTGTCTCATACCAAAGTTGATTTCCAACTGTTCCTTTAGTATATAAATGAAGAAGGAACTGGAATTACAGGTATGGTGGAAGAAGACTGAAAGAAGAGAAGACGCTCTAGAGGCCCCTTGCACTCTTGCCCAAGCTACAAATGGACACTTGTCCCGTCTTTTTCTCTGCCTCATACCAAAACGGATTTCCCGCTGTTCCTTTACCCATTCCTTTTCTTAGACCATTGTTCTTTCACACCAAATGTGGTCCAGTTTTATCCCCTTATTCATTTATATTTTTATATGAATATTGCTTTTGTCTATCAGCATATGAAAACTTCTTTAAGATCTTTTCCCCAGGAATTTGTTGTGAAATTTGCATATTTAGCTGCAATTTTATTGACACATGGTACCAGACGTGCTTTGATTGCATTTTTTTTTACATATGCTCGTATGGCAGTGTCGGTATTTAGTTTCAGAAGGTTTTTAATTTTCTCCAATTTTAATTTTTCAGATTTCTTTTTGATATGATACTTTAATAGGGGCGTTATTCAGGTAGGTTTGATCACTTAAAATGTCAGTTTTGCTGATGCTTCTCAGGCCTTTAATGAACCCAAATGGAAGCTGGAAATAGTTTTGCAGTACTTCTCAAAGTATATGGCTAAGGTAAGGTAGCATTTAAAATTTCAGCATGAGTACGCCAGTATCAATTTAAGGAGGTCGTTGTTAACTCAACCCTCAAATATACTAATAATGTCAACTACCTGCTTAGCCCGCGGTTATGTCAGTCTTTCTAACTTCTTACCAGAACTTAACCAACCACTGGTATGACTCACGACTCAGAGAGACGGCACAAAATCCCTCTACCTTTTCTTAACATTCTTCATAGATTATCATAATTGATGTAACCTTGGATGTGTGGGTTTCCTATATTTAAATTTTCTTGGCTTAATTGAAACTGAACAAAAAAGGCTAGTATCCATACCAACTAAAATATGCAGAAATGCCACCTTTATTGGAAAACCATGGCTCCAAATTTCAGTGACATACTATTGATGGGACTAACATGTAATTTAATTTATTTATTGCAGCCATCTTGTCGAACAAGGAGATCTACTGAGTCTATGAAGGATGTGACCCTTGATGGTGTTCTAACATGTTTTTCAAATATCAACAGTGCGAAGAGCATAATAAAAAAAATTGGACCCATGGTGGCTCAACTGCTCCTGGCACATGCTTTTCAGGTGATTGTTCCCTATGATTTATATCTTCAGAGTGATATTTTAGTGCCTGTATAATGAAATAGTTGCTTTGAGTTGGATGGAAATACAAGGAAAATTAAAATACGGGAACACTGAATTTACGTGGTTCGGTTAATCTTTTATACCCACAACCCCCCTATGGAATTGTAACGAAGAATCAGTCTTGTTGATTTGTATCCTTCGTGATGATTTTCATTATTTTTTTGATATTATCATTTCTCAGTTATTGTTTATTGTTTTCCAGGCCTATTTGTTATCGCCTAGGTTTGGTGTGAACGAATATATTGGAGAGAGTTGTTCAGAAATATCCAAGAAGTTGATTTCAGCTTTTGACTGTCTTCGGAAAACAGACGAGTAGGTTCACCATTATTCTAATCCTAAGCGTCAGTCTGCTCAATCATTGCAACATCAGTAAACTGATTTTGTGCATGTATTTTTTTCTTCTGATTTTTAATGGCGAGCCAGCTCTGGCAGTCAACAATTAGCTGAAATGGGATTTAGATCCGCATGAAGGGCCGCCTTTAATATTTTTT
Organism: Viscum album; assembly: GCA_963277665.1. Lineage (NCBI taxonomy): Eukaryota > Viridiplantae > Streptophyta > Magnoliopsida > Santalales > Viscaceae > Viscum > Viscum album. Next base: position 669,178,783 of record OY728139.1, on the reverse strand, counting down.
AATTGGAAATGAATGAATGATGGTACAGGGACTTTGAGATTTTGCCTCTGGGAAAGGAGGCACTGTTTACGGCGGCAACCATAATCTCTGCCAAATCCTAGTAAAGCTCCACCAAATTCTTCGCTTTGTGCTGGTAAGTGATTCCTGGCTTTGTTCTGCACTTGCAAAGTGGCGGCTTACTGCATATGTTTCTTCATGTATTTTTATGTCAACGAAATCTGGCTTCAATATGCATTCCCGAAGAGATTTATGAAAAATTTCTCGGATTGCATTTTCCTAAATAGTGATATATATATATATAAAAATTTGAAGAGATGCATTTCACCCTTGCAGGCATCTTACGTGCTTGATGGGTTTACGGTGGGCATTGGGTGGAAATTTGATTTCAAATATGGAGAGCACATTTAGGGCTATTCCTTCATTGACCCATCAGTCCCAATTCGAAGCCACAGGATTGTATTATTTCATAAGGCGTGTATCCTATATTTCACAAATTAGTGATCTTATGGCGTCTCTCTTGCTGGTTTTCATGTGGGGTATTTAAAGAAGCTGAAATCTCATCTCGTTTTTTTTTTTTTTTTAATTTATAAATTCTCAGTTTTTTTAAATTTTTTTCATATACCCTCTAATGTATTGGGAAAATGGATTGATCAAAAGCTGTGTGGTCAAAGCGCGATTGGACACAGATGAGAAGTAACGGTTTAAGAAAAACATGAGAAAATTATGAGTTAAATAGGCGTAACCGTGACATCACTCTAAATTACGTGATGCCCTAGGCAGTGGCAAGGGTAGAAAATGTAGTGGGTGAGTGGAAATGAGCATGTAAGGTGTTTTCTCTTGAATCGCCGACGAGATAAGGCGTAACCGTAACCTCACTAGTCATAATTGAATAAGATAACCCATATCATCTCCGAAAGGTGGTTGGTCTTGCATTCGACATGGCTTGTCAAGGGCTAGTATGTGTGGTCAGAAAAGCATTTAAAAAATACTTGCGGCTACTGTCAAAGTGCCATCATTTAATAGGAAGATAAAATCGTGTCTATTTCATAATAATTAAAAAAACCTTTAGTAGATCGGAATGGCTTTTCAAAAGGGAAGAATGAGAAATGCGATAAATATCATCAAATTAAAGATAGTAGTGAAATCTAAATTTAATAAGAACATGTTGAGGCCTCAAATATCTTATGACAAGTTTAAATGGGATGCACCCTCATTTATGCATACAAGCTATATAAGTATCCTCATGGTGTTTAGCAAAAGTGACATGACACGCTCCATGGGAGGGATGATGCTTATTTGACGGCAAACTTATTAAAGAACAGATGATGTTAGATGATCCCAATGACAATGAAGATTGATACTCATAAATTTTGTATATTTTCTTGTGATAGATTTTAATGCAAAATGTTGTTGTGAATTGGATTTACCCTAAAGCCTTAAACTCATATGACGAGTTTATGGCCTTACCCTTTTACATGAAATGTGCAAGTCATAGTATGACTTGCACGAAATCCAGGACATACCGTATGCCTTGGTGTCGGGCTTATCGTAAATGCACAACATATGATATCATGCTACTGCCAACTATGTGTTAATGAGTTGACACTTGAATATCAAACACATGAACTATCATTAAATAAAGGGAGTTTCCGTTGGACCCGTGACGCTCTCAAAACAGACCAAGATACTCCCCAACCCCTGCACTAAGGTCACTAGGCACTCAACTGGGCCGAGTATCGTGGATATCTCCTCGATTGGTTAAATGTCAGTCAACCCCGAGTTCAAATCTCTGGGGAGGGGTACCAGAGAAGCTCTCTGGTTGGTTAAATGTCAGTCAGTCCTGGGTTTGATTCTCTGGGGAGGCGAAATAAATCCTCAGCTGGTTAGGGGAGATATCCAAGAACTCGGCCTAGTTAGTGGCACAGTGGAGTGCATCCCACGAGTTAGTGGGCTCTGCGGGGTTCTGGTCCGTTGTCGGAAGCGTCACGAGTCAAACAGTTTTGCCGTTGCATTTATATGATAAATGCATTCGGCTAATGAGTTAGAAGTCGTAATCGCATGCAAACTCATGCGGTATGTAAAGCTTGAGTAAATGCATGAGGCTTGGGGAATATCTCGAAGAGCTTATATAAGGTCGTCGATCAAGGAAATGTTGTGCGTGATTCTGTTGCAAGTTCCTAGCTAAACCACTTGTTCCCTACTTGAAAGCTCTCTCCCTCCTCTTCTCTTTACTTCGAGTGGCGCTAGCATGCTGTGAGTATGAAGGAGGATCTCGCCCATGCGATGAGTGATTCAACCATCCCATGGATACACCACAGAGGAGTGATGATGTTTGAATGCCTAGATGATATTCATCAAGTACGATGGTTGAAGGAAATGACAGTGAGTTCCATCGGTGAAAGATACACATGCAGTTTCTTCATTTTATACAGTAACACAATTTTAGTTTGTGGCGATCTTGGTTTTATCATTTTTTAATGCTTTCACTTATTAGATTAAGCGTTGATCTATCCTAAGAAACCTTATAGTGGTATCAAAGCGGTGCCATGCCGTTTCATTCTTGAAATTATGCTTCAAAATGAAGATTTGAACACTACTATGGAAATTAGAGCGTTGCATCGTCATTTGCAATACAATGCGTATTGTTAAATATGACTGGCGATGTCATAAGGGGTTTCACGGCTTACGATTAACACTAAATTATTCTTATGCAAGCCATAATGCATGTCACATCCCGCCTCCACTGAGAACCCCTCTTAGGCCTGTAGTGAAGGCAAGAGTGACCCCTAAAGCCCGCCTTTAATAGGTATGAAGTGACGTCTAACACTGAGGGTATGAATCACACAAATGAGAGGCATTTCCCTCATAAATCCCAAGAATATAAAAATAAAACCAGAAATCAACTCCATAATATAAATAAAATCAATGTCCCACAATAACCGGTGTATGAAAATGTCATTAAAATACAAGCCTTCAAGATAAAATACCAAAATCCCTAAGCCACAATTCCGACCACAACTCCCAACCCTGAACTAGTAATGTCCAGCTAGATCTTCGAATCCCTCCTGAAATCCTGTAAAACAGATTTGTATATATAGGGGTGAACATACATGTATACTTAGTGAGATCCTCCCCAGGACCTCTCGTGCAAATGCAGAAGAAGCATATTAATGCCCCAATGAGTAAATAACAGAACCAACACACACCTATACCAGGTCAACTAACCCAGCCTCACTAAGGTTTAGTCAACAAATACCACATACAAGTATAATAAAATAATATCAAAGGATATAGAAAAAAGGGCACCCCACACCACTTCTCCACTAATTTTTCGCTCTTACACCCCAACAGGAAACGTCATGATGCTCACATCCCTTTCATATCATCATAACTATATCCATATATCCACATATCACATATCCTTATCATAACTGCAAACCCATATATCCGCAACCATATGTCATACGATATTTCTCAACCGCACATCACTTTCCCATCATAGTAGGGTATCATGAACAAGAAGGACATCAACCTTATGCCCTCCTCCTACAATAAACAACCCTACTATACACCACATCACCATCCCACCATTATCACATCAATCACACTTTTGAATTTTGGCTATCTTGACCCATGTATATAAACCTATGGCCATCACAGGCGTATTGCAACTAGAAGAGAGAACAGAGAAGTGAGAGTAGTCAACCATCCAATCCCTTGCCATCCTAGATGTTTGAAGAAGACACCTGAAACCCAAAAACATTTGGTCATCAGTAAGGTTATCCAACTTGGGTGGGGTATGTATGAAATCATAAGAAAATATATCATAACTATGCTACAATCACACACAAGCCTTATTTGAGTTGATGCCCTAAAACAAACCACTTTGTACTTTAGATTACCCATATATTTATGGTCTTGAATATCAATAAATATCTTTTCAAATATTGATCATTCTTCTGTGTAACTTTAATATGATAATGCCTTAGAGTATCCGTCGCATTAAAAAGGTCATAATAGTTCCCCACTATGATGAGAACCTTGAAGTGTTATGATGATATTTTTAAACTTAAGTTCTATAGTCACATGACATCATCTATGTCTCATTAGATAATGCACACTATCAGGTGCGAGTACTCGTAAGCGGACGAGACTTTATCTCATGAAGTTCACATTTGGTAATCTTCAAGACTGAAGATTATGAGGACAAACCCGCAACTAGGAAATTCAAATGTTCACATGTCATTGGATATTTTTGTTTGAGAGCATGTGTAATGATCATTAGACTTTAAGAATATTATTAATACATATCATCACTTATGTACGTAGATGTATTGAACAAAACCATAACACCATATTTTTACACAATTTGGGTACACTGGCTGCGTCATGAATGATATGTTATTAATGAATAAGTTAGGGAAGGATTTGTCCCTTCCATCTTTATGGAAGTTGATATCTTATCCCTTTGAAATAAAACCATCAAACTAGTATTCAACTTGATTGACGAGATATCAGGACAAATAAAATATATTACATAGTGAACATTCATATTTGGTTGTCAACGTTGCGACATTAACTTCTCCCTTTTGGGTACCTTTACACATTGCCAGACAATTGATAATAGACTTTAGGTGAACCCACTTATTGCCACTGAGGAAGAAACCTAGAGGATCACACTTAGTGTTTCTATAGATCTCAATTAAATTCAATTTGAATTTATTTATTGGAATAAATATTATTCACCAATTTATGGAAAGTATTTATTTGGGATTTACTGATCGTAAATATTTAGTTATCATTTTTCTATGTTAGTTGAATATTAAAATAAATATTTATTTAGAATATTATAAATATTATAAATATTTATCTATTTATTGAATAAATAATATTTATTATTCAAGGTTCGATAAATACCGAGGAGGAAATATGGACCATCTTAATGGGTTCAATAGAAATGATATATTAAATATCATTTAAATAAATATTTTATTTATTTATTTAAGGAATGGTATTTATTTTATTTGTGAGACATGCGCATGTCAAGAAAATGATAATAATAATAATAATAGTATTATTAGACACGATGTTTACTAAGGATTATGAGAATAATTAATGACCTATGTACAATTATTTATTCTCTAACCTAGCTTTATAAATACCTAGTTATATCACTTCCTAGGGTGAGACGTTGTTCTGAACAACACTTCATCTCTAGAGATTCTCTCAACCCTAGAGAGAAAAATTCTCTAGAACGCCAATAAGAACCAAGAGCAAGAATCCTCCTCCTCTATCTCCAGTCCCAAGAGATTAAGAATCTATCCTTCCATTCTTGAAGGATTGTGTGACTATTAAAGGTAGTGACAAAAAACGATCTGTACCACCACAATAGCATCTATAGTACCATAACTGGTGCTTCAAGATCAAAGGATCATGCATGGATCACTGCTAGAGGGATTGTATCTTTGGATCCTCTCGACACAATGATAGTACAACCTGAACAACTTTCAGATGATTAATATCTTCTTCAAAGAAAGTTTTCAAGGATGAGGTAAATCTTGCTTTTAAATTAATTATAAATTTAACATAAAAAATCCTCACTCTTTAATTTAGCGTTCTTTTTCAATTTTCATTAGAGAAATTCACTGGTTATGATATTTATCATCATGCACATTATGAATTATTCGCTGAATCTGAAAATAACCGAGTTTGACCTAACCCAAATAGGTGATTCCACTACATCCAAAACCTTCAGTGGCATCAGAGTGATCACATTTAAATTTATGATTATTTATTAATTTTTGATCATTATACACATTTACTATTAGTTTTTCATTTCAAGAAATTTATTCTTTAAATATGAACATCAATATACCTTCTTCTTCTTCTTCTTTGTTCACCTTCATATAACTAATAAATGGTTAATAATACATGAGGAACATCCGACGAACCCATCCATAGGTGCTGAGGATTTTTTATGGATAACATGAAATTACATGGAATGTACCCTGAAGGTACATGTTGTGTGTCCTAGTTCATTGCACCAGGACGAGTCACGAATTTATTCCGACACGTTGTGCAATAAAAAACACATGATGTCATTACATGTAATGGCCCGGACCCTCTTGGTCCATTACTTTGTCAAATTCTAAGTGTTGGGGTCTCCTGAACACCATCAGTGAGTTAGGATGGCGTTAGTGTCGGTGGTAGGGTTTCACCATGATGTCACCTATCGGTGCCACCGATCGGTCTCACCGATCGGTGCTTCACCTGAACGGTGCCATAGAGGGGTGTCAGGGTTTATTTCCCTAGTTTTCCCATAACATCTTTTTTAATTTTTATTACCTCTTTTAAAGTGGTTTAAGATCGTTTTAATCCCATAAATGATATCTTAAATCCCCTAATAGTGGAGAGACCCTTGACTTACCAAAACATGTGGCTTTTTATCAGTGTCGCACCCTTTTTGATCATTTTCCAAATCTCCCACGTTCTCCCAGTTTTTCCCCTATTATGTGTTTTCTACATTTAAAGTTGATTTATCAACCCACAACCATGCATTGGTCTATCTCAACTGTCACCAAGAGAATTATTAAATCTTAAATAATTCCAACATGTGAAACTGATCAACCGCATGGTCAAACCACAATCCACTTTTTAAGCACTTCGAGATTGCACGTACCGTAACTCTAGGATCTGGACTTTTATTACACCGAGATGTTCTTTTTCCTCGGTCTCTTTCCTTTTACTTGGGGTGCTTGGAGTCCCCCTTCCAGAGGTGAGTCATGCCTGCGTAAGAGCCCTCATATTCGGTTCTTCTTCGAGTTTCCTGACGCACGACCACAGTTCTTAGCGCAAGGATGAAACATCGCATCCATGTAGGGGTTTTCCTTCATCTTTCTTTATTGTGAATCATTCATGGTGGGTATGATGATGTTACCTCAGGACGTAGATGAAATCAACTTTAATGAAGATAATAAACGAACTTTTAAAGGATGAAGGGGTGGGAATGATGATGGTGTTGCTGTATTTTACCTTTGTTTTATGTTATGAATTGTATGGTCTTATGTCCACTGAAAACTGTGGTCGTTGGTGGTCCTTTATTGTGCACTAATGGAGCTCTATTTTTTTGGATAATCTGGTGGTTGAATGACCGTAACATGGAAACTGATTAATTACGTAAACTTGGTTGATTAAATGGATGCCCGATAAATAATAACCCTTGTGTGATCACCCCGATTAACCAAAAGAAAATAAGGAACTTAATGAATGGTTTTGGTTAAATTTGGAAAAGATTCCTTACCCTGTTCTGGTGATATGCTTGTTTGTTCTGTTTGGTGCTTGTGGGGTGGTGGGGATGTGGATGGAATCTCTGGTTGAGAGGTTGTTGGGTTGTGAAGTTGAGGCTGTGTGGAGCCGGTGGTAAATGTTTTGGACCCCGTGAATTGGGGATTGGTTTGGTTCTAGTACTTTGAGGGATCTCACAGATCCCTTTTTATGTTGTTACTTATAAGAGAACCAGGTGTGAATGCTTAAATGTTTGCTTGGATGTTTTATTTTAGTTGTTGTTTTGGTTTGTGGTTATTCCATTTAGTTTCACGATAGTGGATAATATTTAAATGGAATCACTTGAACACGATAACAAGAATTAGTATGGTGGGAAATTGTTTCTTTTTAGAAAAGGGTTGTGCTCTGGTTGTGGCTGTTGTATACTTGTGCATATAGGGGTAGCAGCAAGAGTGTTTGTGTATGGAATAGTTGTTGGTTTTGAGACCTTTAGGTTGGGATGAGTGCTTGTTTACCTATATGTATAAAATTTAGTTCTTGTGTTTCTTATATGCACCCACCCATGTTGAGAACCTCATGCCCAACACCCCCATTTCATGGGGAAGGTGTTTTTCCCAACATTCCTATGAGTGGATGGTTATTAGATCATTTTTTCTTCCTCTCCCAGGTAGCCCAAGACTCTTCAGGCAGGCTGTGACAGCCTGAGGTTCATTATAACCCAAGAATCTTTGGGAAGGATGCATGGTTGTGGTGGCCCAGGTGTGTGCGGGCATGTTGGTTTTCCCAAGAGTCTTTAGTATGAGTCCCAAGTGTCTTTGGGATGGTAGTGGTTGTTCTAGACCAGGTGTCTTTAGGCATGGTGGTGGTTGTTGTGGCCCAGGTGTTTGCGGGCGTAGTTATGTGTGGTTGTGGTGGCATAGGTGTCTGTGGGTGGGATGTGAAGTTGGGATAGCCAATATGGTTATTATTGGGGGTGGTAGTGGGACTGCAATGAGATCTGTGGGGGAGGTCTGATGCGTAGGATGTTCTAAATAACCAGTGGAAAAGTGGTGCGGGGTACCCAAATATCGATGTTCTATTACTATTATTTTACCTAGTTTACGTTATTTGGGGAGTGTGCCTTGGTGAGAATGGGTGGATAGTTTCCTTTGTTAGGTGTTTTGGTTACCTTTACTTTCTCACGGGGCATTAGAATTCCTCCCCATTTATGCATGAGAGCTTTTGGTTTCTCTACTGAGCATACCTATATACTCACCCTACATATATAAAACTGTTTTCAGATTTCCAGGAGGACTTTGAGGACCATGTCGGACCTTACTAGCTTGGCGTCGAGACTATTTTTGTTGCTGATTTTCTTTCTTTTGGTACTTTCCTTTAGAGTTTTCTTGTACTTTGTAACACTTTATTTTGAACATGCATGTGGAAAGTGGGTTTTTGGCTTTAATTTTACTTTGAGTCTTTGGAGTTGTTTGGGATTTACCATCTTATCTCCCGATCTTATTCTACAAAAAAGGTAATGCCTACTATGTGGGATTATATACCTTTGGTGCTAGTCTCCACTCCGGGACCTATTGAAGGCAAGAATCAGGGGTCGTTATCTCTCCTTCAACTTGAAGAAGGAAGGGTCTGGCAGTTTATTGTCCCTTCCCTCATCTTGGTGAAGGCGGGTCTTGACAGAATGGTATCAGAGGTGATGGTTGAGAGATATGATGGAGTTCGGGATTAGGAATGGTGAGTATTACATGGGATGTTAGGGGACAATATTCGGAAATCTTGGTGTGTGAAATAGGCTAGGAAAGACCAGCTAGAACACAGTATTTTAGCCCCCCCCCCGTGATCTGATGCAAGGACTCTGGACCTACCAAATGACTAAGTGAGGCTACACTGATTGCAGGGTAGAGACCCTAGAAAAGGTACATGCATCATAATGACTTGTGTTCTTATGTGTATTAGGTGTTTTGGGGATTTAAAATAAATAAAAAGTTTAAAATTAATTTAAAAGGAATTCTTCTACACTACTCGGGCTTAGGAATTCCTTGTTTATCCTTTCAGATATGGAACCCAGACGATGTCCAAAAGTGGCATGGGAAGTCGAGGCCCAACATGTTACCTTGGTCAACTAGTAGAGGATTGAATGATAGGAAGAGGATGAAAAGTGGAAAAAGACTCCATGTTCCTTCTAGTGGCAGATCCTCAGGAAGTACGAGGGTAGTGTTTCTGACTTGGAGACAGAGGGTTGGATTAAGGATCTGACGATCACATTTACCTTTATCCTTGCTCTGAGGGAGTACTAGGTTCCATTGGAATTTAGTCAGATGAGGGGAGAAATGCATCAATGGTGGATGCTCTACCTCAGAGAGAGGATGGAGACTGAGGTTTCATGAACTGAATTTGAGAGGGAGTTCCAGGCATCATTCCTTTCTTCCATGATGAAGGTCGAAAAGAGGCAAGAGATGCTCTCCCTCTAGCAAGGGATTATGTTAGTAAGGGAGTTAGGGATCAATTTAAAGGATCTCATTTTCTTTTCTCCCGACCTCTTTTAGGATGAGGAGTCTCAGGCGGGACGTTTAAAGGAGGCACTCCAAACTTCTCTACAGTATGTTATTGCTTCCTTCACTCTACCAACATACTTGGAGGTTCAAAAAAAGGATGAGGTAGCAGAGAGAATGCACATGCTTGGAGGTGTGCCGTGAGAGGGGATCCAACTGGGTTCCTCAAAAGGGAAGGACGTTAGAAGCAGGTCTCCATCATCAGGGCTTTCCAGGTTTTGGATGGTGGGGAGCAGACCTTGGCAGTTCCAGTTCCGGTCTCCCAGTCCTCGCCCTTTCACCATGGGCCCGAGACCAAGGTGATTTTCTTTTGGAGGTTTTGGGAACATTCAGAGTTGGTTCCCAGTTAGATATTAGTACAGTGGGGGTGGGCAGGTTCAGTGCCCACTTCAGCATCACCACTTGCCGGCCAGACCTTTTCGGTAATAGCAACAGACCCCTGCCCCCCGAGAGCAAACATTGCAGGAGGAGGCTGACCTCAGGGCGATCCTCAGGGGACTCAACCAGGGCATGGTTGGGGAGGCGGCTGAAATCTGAGGGGAAGAGGAGTTGGATGTGGGCAGTTGCACGCCATAGAGGTAGCAGTTCCAGTAGGGCCAGAGGTCATTCGAGGTACGATCAGCCTGTTTAGTACTCTTTCCTCTTCCTTGTTTGATTAAGGATATTCACACTCATTTGTTTCACCCAGTCTATCCCATGCCTTGGGTATATACGTAGAGAGACTTCCCATTCCCTTGGTGTTGAGTATGCCAGTTGGAGGTCAGACCATTCTATTTGATGTTTGTCGGGGATGCAGACTGATGTTAGGGCCGCATCAGTCCAATAGGGATCTTCTTCTGCTATGAATACAACCATATGATGACATCCTAGGCATCGACGGGCTGTTTTTCTGTGCACACTAACACATGTCTGTCGTGGGATGTGGAAAAAAAAATTATTTACTATGTTAAAAAATATTATAGTAGTTAACCTAGGTTGTCTCCAGAGAGGAGCACACAACAATCATGTTCATCACTTTGTTTTTTTAATTTGTTTGATTTTGAAAATAATGAAACAAAACTAAAGAAAGAAATAATGTATAACATTTAAAAACAAATTGAAAATGTACGTGATTAAAAATAGTGATAAGTATTGGGTGATCAGGTCAGGATTGGTTTTCAAATTGCAATGTTATCATAGTTCTTATTTATTCATTCATCTTTTATTAAATCGATTAAAATGAGATTTCACAATCGCTTCCTCTCACTTATTTGTTTAATGATGTTGGTGAGATTAAACCTTACCAATATATTAGTTTGGTCTAATATCCATCCTTTTGTGAAATATTTTTAGCGAATACCCTCAATTGATTAAGGAAATTCCCAATCGGGTCTTGTTTATCCCAAACAATCTTGAATATTCAGTACAAATCTCACACGTACTGATGATCGCCAAGTACTTCACCACCATGTTCTGATCTATTCCATTATATATAGACCATAACCTAGCAGGGGATATAATTTTCATTAAACAAATCAATAATAACAACATAATATAAAATCAAATATAATCGCACAAGATAATATAAGTTGTTATTACAATTGAAACCAACTTCATAATAGAGAAACCATTTTATAACATTAAGAGCATGAACTCAAACATTAGAAAATGGAAAACATAACCTTCCCCAACCACTCATAAGATTTAACCCACATTGGTAAGGGTAATTGAGTATAATGGGGAAGAAGTATGCATTATAAAACTAAGAAGAACAAAAGAAAAAAAAGAACCAAAATTTTCTCCTCCATAATCTATCCACCAGAAATATAGCTTCGGTTATCCCACAATATGGTCGAATCAGGCTGAGGTCCTTTATTATAGGAGGTGAGGAATGGAGTTTTCCATCTAACCATGAAGTTTGAAAGCATTTTTCACTGTGTGGAAGGAGTTATGGCCGATTTAGTAGACTTGACTTATTCTGGCCGCCAATCACTATTCCACCAACCCTACTTTGACCAGTTGAAGGGTCGCCTTAATCAACTCAGTTGTACTTGAAATTTAATGTGAATCTTCCTAGTCCAGTTTTCTTTCAGAAACATCTGGAATAACCCCATTTGGTGGTCGGTATCTTGAGATTTTGATCATTAAATTAGTCATGGTCCATTCTGCCGGTCAGAATAACTTTTCACATTGACCGATTTTATTTGGCCTTTGGAGTTCGAATTGGAACTTGGTCCAGAAGAATAATTTGTATCCAACGAACCATTTCATCCTAAAAAAAGGAATCGGTTGAATTTGATGACAAATGTAGGAGTTATGCTTGAAATACAGAGGCAACATAAATCTGTTTAATGTCCAAAATTAACCACTTTTCACATTTAAGCTCAAAACTCACCAAAAGTCATAAAATAATGAAAATAAGATCAAATTGATTAATGGGAAGGGATTAAATAATTTAAAAAAATATTTATAAATATGAAAATATGAGCTCTTTAAATTCCCCCACACTTATCACTTGGACTTCTGGACAAGTAAACATCGATATCAAAGCAAATTTAAAACACATATCCATGAGATCTAACAATTTAACACCAAGAAAAAAAGATATCATGCCTCATAAACAAAAATTATTACAAGTTCTTAATTCAGTTTATTAAATATATTTCCTCTTAATTTATTCTCCCATACACAAAAAACACTTACCTAACATGCATTTTCTCTCATCACACAAATATCAATTTTCCACAATGTCTTTCTCATCCAATACTCATGCAAGGGTCACCATAGGCTTGATAAATTCCTACATCTCCACCCAATATGAGTCAAGGACATATGTTTATCATGAAAAATTTATAGGGTTGTTCTGTGGCTTTAGGTTGGTAGGATTTAGATATGAAAAATTCTGTGGCTGAATAAGGAGTGCTTGGCTCTTTTTGAAGCAAATTTATTCTAATTTTTACTCAAATATGGTCTTCTCCTCACTCCCCATAAGAGTAAATTAGCTCCAACAGCATGAAAAATCAGTGAAATTACACATCATTCATCATTTTAGTAGAAAAAAAGTATCATTCATCTTAAACATGATTTTTCTTGAAATCTCCAGAAAAAGCACAACTTTCTTTTCCTTAGAAGCTCCAGAAAGGCACAGCTTCTCTTGCATGAAAGCTCCAAAAAAGGCACAACTTTCAACAAAATGATTTTTTTCATAAACAAGAACATCTCTTCAATGTTTGATTTTCCACCCAATGTGTCACCAAATTAGGTATCACAACACAAGTCAACCTCTCCCCACACTTAAGTCCAACTAGATTATGCAATTTCACTTCAAGAGCGGGTTGGATAGAGAAAATTAACTTAATGTGGCTAACCTAATAGGCTGTTCATGGCTTCTATGGGCTACAAGGATTAAATGTACAAGGTGGGCCCTAATAAAAAGGATTATTTTGAAAAAGGGGATTTAATACCAAAGAAATTCCTCAATCATTTAAAACACATGTACCTCAAACCCTCATGTTTTGACAGAAATAAATCAAATTCTAGTTAAACCAAGCATGGTATAGTTCTCTCAAGAAGTGAGGTGAATGAAAAGAGTATGAAAAATAGGTTTAGAATCCTCGTAGGAAAGTGATTTCAAATATAATGACAGTGAATTGTGGAATGGGATTCAAAAATCAGAGTAATTTTCATGAAATTTCCAAATATTTGAACTTGAATCAAGGTCAATTTCAGCATTCATTTAAGCTCATTTTCATGGGATAAATTGTTTCACACATTGAAATGGGTTTCAAAAATGGATATGATATTAATTTTAGCTCAAAAGTTTCAAAAACACACAAAAATTTTAAAAACACACATTTTTTTTTGAAAAATAGAAAAAAACAAACAATTGAAATTCCTAAACTACAAAGGTTCCCTCCCTCACACTTAAATGATGCAGTGTCTGCAATGCATTCAAGTGGATTTATCATGTAATTATATTTTAAATTGAATCAAAATAATCAATAAAGTGTAAAGGAAAGGTAAAACCTGAGTTATTGGTAGTGCAATGTTGAGTTAATCTCCTAAGTGTTACACATATAAAAACCTACAAACAAAGGTAGATAATAAAAACATAATAAATTTATTGAAAGTAAAGAAAATAGAAATAGAATGAGAATAGAAGGATAGATCTTGGTTTGATCTCCCAAGTGGGCCCTGGGTTTTGACTACCTCTAGATGGGCAGTTTCAGTTGGTTATCCCCAATCCGATGGTGGGTTGAGTTTCTTTAATATAAACCACAAACATATCTTCCTTCCAGTTTGAACTTCTTCCTTTTTGTTGAGGACTATATGGATACGGTACACCAAGTACACTCTAATGAAAATAATATGCATCTTGTATGGTGGGGTTAATATAAAGAATGATTCCTCCTCTTTCTTAGTTTCCACTTTCACAACGTCTTCTTCATTCTCCAGCGGTTCCTCAATGTAACGACCCAAACTTTTTGAATAGTATATTAATTTACTATTAATGATTTAATAGAGATGTTAATGGTTAATGCAGAAAGAAGAGTTGATGGCTTCATCCAGTAGACTCGAACCATATGAATCCCACTTATCAGAGCTTGGGAAGGAGGTGGCATCTTTGGGCTTCGCTTTGGACCAAGCCCAAGCCGAACTCCAGTGTGTCAAACTTAAACGGAACCGCCTACGGGAGAAGTTCAAGTTAGTGGAGATTAGTACTAGGACAATGTTATCCAAGCCTCCCTCAGATTCTCTCACCTTAGAACACCTTACACTTAGGTCATATTCTGGTATTATAAGAGGCTATGTAACGAGACCATAGCTACTTTGTGTAATCCTTTGAGATAAATAAAATTGTGATTTCTTCTTATGGTGAAGTTTGCGAATTTTCAAATGTACGGATAAAAATTGGACGTATCTTATGGATGAATTTTGAAAAAAAGGATATTTTAAAATATTTATGTAAACCTTAAATAATTAATGATGTATAAGGATTTTCAAAAAATGGTCTTCTGCAAATGTGTTCAGTAATAAATTTAGAGTCTAATAAGATCAACTTAATTTTTGGTGAATAGTAAATTATGAATAGTGATTTTATGCTTAGAATTAGTAATATGAACAAATGGATTATTAATCCCACTTAAAGAAAGTATTAATATAATTTAGGCACCTTGATTAAGTAATGTGATTCAATAAAATAGGTAAACAACTGTTTCAAAAATTATTAGTTAAGTATTAGTTTTTTTGAGTGAATAATATTTTTTATTTAAAAATTAAATTAAAAATATTTATAAAAATATTTTTATAAAATGGATTTAATTTTTTAATTCAGAGTATCGATATTATGTTAAGATAATTTTTTTGGGATTTTTCTGAAAAAGTTGAATTTTTGGTGAATAGTGAATTTTCAGTTTAGAGTTTCGGGTGTTTAATGACATCATTAAGGAAGTAATAATTATGAAATCATTCTGGTAGACTTATTAATAGTAATATAAGGTATGAGGTGTCCCAAGTGGCCAATACCATACCATTGGATAACCCATAGTTTTTCCAATACCACCAATGAGGTGTCCCTTGGCCATTGATGCCTTGTCCCCTCACTTCTCCTATAAATACCAAGCCATTCTCTCATCATTTCCATTCCAAAATCCTTCTAAACGAAGTTATGGCCTCATTAACTCCCAAGGAGCCCTCCCAAGGTTCCCCAAGCCCTCAAGGTCCCGACATTCGAGTTTTAAGAGTTACGTTTTAAGGTAAGGGATCCTACCTCTCTCTTTCTTTTCATGTATTCTCCTTTATGTCATTTACTTTAAGTTCCATGTTATTATGTTGGGGATGTTATTTTATATTCATCCTACTGTCATTTTTATGTTCATATTATGATAGATCCCCTCTTGCTCTCATCAATTCATTTTAAGAATCTTTAAGTGGCACCGTTAGGCTGCCGAATTTTTGTAAGGGATTCTTTCTCCCTTCTCATTTTCAAGTTCTATTTTCATGTCAAGTCTTTAAAGTTTATTTTTATTATGTTGGGGTATGATATCTATATACATCATACTGTTAATTTATGTTCATATGATGATAGACCCTATTTGATCTCATCAAATCATTTTTTGAAGTTTTAAGTGACGCCGTTAGGCTGCCGAATTTTCATAAGGGAAATCTTATTTTTGTCTTCCTTCCATATTTTTCATTTCATATGGTATGTCTTTCAAATTTCATTACCATGTTATTATATCCTTTTATATTCTATCCCTATACTATTTTATGGATCATTTATGAGTGGGTGACCCATGTCCCCTCTCTTTTCAATATTTTCTAAAACCCTTTAACATAGCCGTTATGTTGCAGAATTTTCATCTCAAAATGTCTCTCTCTTTTTCTCAAATTATTTTATTTTATTAAGTGAATACTCAAAGAACTTTATTCTATATGGGTATTCACATATATATTAAAATGTTCTATTTTTCGGGGATTTACATACATGAAACCCAGTTTCCTTTTTCATGGGTTTAAAATGACATAAAGATCATGTCTTAAAAGTAGTTTTTAAAATGTTATCATTATGAAATAAAACTAATTTCTTTTATGATATATGGGTTATTTATGAAATGTTTGATGATGATATATATGGATTACATAATAATAAAGACAAATTAAGGGTGCGACCTGATAGCATTCCAATGCATTGGGTAATGATGTAATCTCTAGGGATTAAAATTTTAACAATACCTTGGTGGATAACCTTGGTAATTTTTTTTAAATGACACCTTGGGGATGGACCTTGGTGATATGTTCATGATTGTCTAAGTTAAATGTTGTAGCCACATATTCAAGTTATGAATCATGTTCTTTTCAATATGATATTCCTCATGATCTCTTTATCATGCCTTAAAGCTATTTATCATGACTTTATTGATGTATATCAAGTTCACATGTAAAATGTTTCTCTTGTTTCCCTTACTGGGCCTTCTGCTCACCCTTTCCTTTGATGTATACTCCCAAGTTATGAGATGCTGTAATGAACTTAGGATGAACAATGAAGAAGCCTTTAAAGTGTTTAAGAAGAATGTTATATGTTGTTTTTATGTATTATGTTCCTAATTTTCAAGACACTAGACTTTAAAGATCCTCTATTTTGTAAGATGTAATAAAAAGTTATGTTATAAAAAGGTGGGATGCCACAGTTGGTATCAAAGGATAATTTAGTTATTTTTCAGAATTAGGATATGAAAACTTTAGGAAGAACCCTAAAGAAAAGTTTAAATATAGGAAAACTTCCTGGTATTTTGGTGAGTATTGAGTAAGTGGTTTATCAAACAAATACATACCTGTCTAGATACGAGCAGGTAGAGGCAGCTCTAGCACAGATGTACATAGGGGTAAAACCCGAAAACACCGCTTTGAGCTAGACTCGAACGGGAACTGGTGCACGACAATGGGTCTTGCTTCACTCTTGGTTACGACACTCCCGGGGGATATGTTTGGTTAATCACAAGCTTTTTATGAATCATTATGAAGGAATTATAGATAAATATAATTGTTTAAGCATGAATTTTTAAGATTTAGAATCCTTTATAGTTAAAATATTCATAAATTAAACAAGTTTCTCACTAAGATTTTATTCTTTTAGAAAATGGAGAGCAATAGGAGGAACCGTGCAAATGGTGACCGCAATGGACCAAGCACTGACGACCCTCCAATGGAAGCCAGAATGGAAACATTCATGCGAATTATGAACCAACTGACTCAAGTTATGAGTAATAACTTGAATCAGGCTGAGAGGCCGATCTCACCATGAAGGGAACAAAATTCTGTTGAGTCCTTTATGCACCAACAACCACCAACCTTAAGTGGATCGACTGACCCATTGATTGCTGAGCAATGGATCAGCTCTATAGAAGATATTTTCTGTACTTCTTTGTTCGGAATAAAAAAAAGTCACCCTTGCTGTCTACCACCTAGAGGGAGAAGCTGAATAGTGGTGGTCACTGATCAAAAACACGAATCCAAGAGGAGATATGGAAGCTATGGAGTGGGAAGAGTTCAGGGGAATGTTCTTCAATAAGTATTTCCCTCGTTCAATGAGAATGAGAATGGAGAAAGAATTTCTAGAGCTGAAGAAGAAGGAGAATGAATCTGTTGGAATCTACGAGATGAACTTCAAAAGGCTTTCCTGTTATACCTCAAGCTTTGTCATGGACCCTAATGGGAAGGTTTATAGATTATTTGGTGGACTATGACCTCATCTGCAGAATAATATAGCCAACAGGGACTATGATAGCTACAAAGAAATAGTTCCAAGTGCTATGAAAGTCGAAATGGAGTTTGGTGAGACACAATGGTCTCACAAATATAATGAGAAGAAGAGAGATCTATAACCAAGCCTGGGAAGAAGATTTGATCAGGAAAGAGGTGGAAAGAAAATTCAACATGCCACATGCAATAAACGTGGGAAGAAGCATTCAAGGAACTGCTTGATTGGAAGTGGTAAGTGCTACAAGTGTGGAAGAGAAGGCCATATTGCTCAGAATTGTTGTAGTGATGTGAAGCCTCAACTCCCCAACACTAACAATAGAGGGAAGATGGTTCTGCCCCTACCTGAAGTCCAATGATTTAAGTGTGGACAACTTGGGCACTTTTCTAATCACTATCCAAATCCGAGGGCAGTGGAGGGGAATCACCATCAACCTCAAAAAAGGCTAAGGGAGAAAGGTCATTATTTTTCTATCACAACAACTGAAGTTGAAACTTCAAATGATGTGGTAGAAGGTAATCTTTTTGTCCTCTCAAAACTAGCAAGTACTTTGTTTGATTCTGGTTCTACGCATTCCTTTATTTCCTCCAAGTTTGTAAAGAATTTAGAATCAATCCCCAAACTGCTAGAGGTAGAGTTGTCAGTCAAGACTCCAAGTGGGATTATCCATGAATCAATAGTGTTTAGAGACTCTAGTGTTTAATTTAGTGACCACAATATTATCACAAATCTAGTAGTCATTCCCATGATGTTATTCGACGTTATACTAGGGATGGACTGGCTCTCAAAGTATAATGCTACGATCAAATGCAGAAGTAAGGAAATCTCAGTAGTCTTGAATAAACAACCTACAATTATCTTCCAAGGAGAGATATCCCGGTCTGATCCTTGTCTAGAGGCACCTCCTATAGCCTTCTTTATGGAGTTAATCGGTGAGGATGAAGAAGGAAAAGGGAGTATAAAAATAGAAGATGTTCCGATTATTCAGAAATACATGGATGTATTTCCTGAGGAGTTACCTGGACCTCCCCTAGAAAGAGAGGTAGAGTTCTCAATTGAACTCATACCTGGATCTCAACCGATATCAAATACCCCGTATATAATGGAAAATGTGGAGCTAGAGGAGTTAAAGAAACAACTCTTAGACTTGTTGGAGAAGGGGTTTATCTGACTGAGTGTGTCTCCTTGGGGAGCACCAGTTCTCTTTGTGAAGAAGAAGGATGGATCAATGCGGCTATGCATTGATTATAGAGAACTGAACGGGATCACAGTGAAGAACAAATACCCTCTTCCAAGAATTGATTAATTATTTGACCAACTTCATGGGGCTCAATTCTTCTCCAAGATTGATCTTCTATTTGGTTATCATCAACTGAGGGTGAAGAAGGAAGATATTCCAAAGAATGCCTTTTGATCAAGATATGGGCATTATGAGTTTACTGTTATTCCCTTATGCTTGACTAATGCTCCTGCTATTTTCATGGATTTGATTAATAGAGTCTTTAAGGACTACCTTGATAACTTTTTGGTAGTTTTTATTGATAATATTTTGATATATTTAAAAATTCATGAGGAGAATGAAGATCATCTGAGGGTTATTTTGCAGACTCTGCAGAAGGAGAGGTTCTTTGGAAAGTTCCGCAAGTGTGAGTTTTGGTTACAATAAGTGGCTTTCTTGGGGCACATCATAACCAATGAAGGAATCTCGGTTGACCCTGCAAAGACAATGATTGTGGAGGAGTGGCCTCAACCCACAACAGTAACTGAGATTCATAGTTTCATTGGTTTAGCAGGATATTATAGGAGGTTTGTGAAAAAATTTTCATGGCTTTCTAATCCACTAACCAAGTTGACTTGAAAAGGGGTTAAGTTCATCTGGACAAAGGAATGCGAGGAAAGTTTCCAAGAGATGAAGAAGAGATTTGTTATGCACCTGTGTTAACACTACCCTCTATCAGAGAAGGATTTGTTATTTTTAGCGATGCATCTCTAAAAGGTCTTGGGTGCGTCCTCATGCAAAATAACAAGGTAATTGCTTATGCATCTCGTCATCTAAAGCAACATGAGAAAAATTATCCTACACATGATCTAGAGTTAGCGGCAGTTGTTTTTGCTCTAAATATATGGAGGCACTATCTTTATGGGGAGAAATGTGATATATACACCGACCACCAAAGTTTAAAGTATATTTTCACGTAGAAAGAATTGAACATGAGACAAAGGAGATGGTTGGAGCTTATTAAAGACTATAATTGTTCAATTCATTATCACCCTAGAAGAGCAAACAAAGTCGCAGATGCGTTAAGCAGGAAATACCCTGTTGTTCTAGAAACAATGAGGATCCTAGGAGATCCCTTGATTAAGGATCTAGTAAAATTGGACATGGGAATTGTAAGGGAAGGGACATCATCAACCCTATCCCAAATGATTTCTCAACCTTCATTACTAGAGAAGATCAAGAAGGCTCAAAAAGAAGATCTTTTGTTGCAGGAGAAGTTTAAGGCTGTAAAGGATGGGAAGTTTCTTGATTTCAATATTGATCAAGAAGGTGTATTGAAATTTCATACAAGACTATGTGTTCCATCTATTCTGGAGATAAAGAAAGAACTGATGGATGAAGCTCATAGCTCTATAATCTCTATACACCTGGGAAGCACTAAAATGTATAGAGACCTTCGTGATCATTATTGGTGGGATAACATGAAGAGGTAGATTGCTGATTACACTACAAGGTGCCTGGTGTGTAAAAAAGTAAAGGCAGAATGACAACTTCCTAAGGGGGTATTACAACCACTACCCATACCAACATGGAAGTGGGATAACATCACTATGGACTTTGTCACTGGTCTCCCGAAAAAATCCAAAGGGAACAATGTGATATGGGTTATAGTGGACCGTCTCACCAAGACCACCCATTTTATCTCTTTTTGGGAAGATTTATCTCTGGATAAACTTACAAAGATATACGTAAAGAAAGTGGTAAGGCTGCATGGGGTACCACTATCCATCATATCTGATCGTGATCCAAGATTTACATCAAAATTATGGAGAATTCTTTAACATGCTCTGAATACTGAATTGAATTTTAGTACGGCCTATCATCCTCAAACTGATGGCCAATCTGAAAGGAATATTCAGACACTTGAGGACATGCTGAGATTATGATCAATGGAATTTAAAGGTGAATGGGATCAACACCTCCCATTAGTTGAGTTATCATACAACAACAGCTTCCATTCGAGTATTTAGATGACACCCTATGAAGCTCTGTATAGAAAGCGATGTAGAACTCCTACTTTTTGGGATGAAGCTGGTGAGAGAAAGCTTCTTGGGCCTGATCTTATGCAAGAGATGACAGAAAAGGTTCATGCCACCCAACAAGACATAAAGGCTGCTCGGAGTCGGCAGAAGAGCTATGCTGACAACCGTCGAAGGGACTTGGAGTTTGGTGTCGGTGACAAAGTCTTTCTTCAAATTTCTCCATGGATGAGAGTCACGTGGTTTGGGAAGAAATGGAAGCTCAACCCTAGGTACATTGGACCCTATGAAATCCTTGATCACATAGGAGTAGTGGCCTATTGTCTAGCACTTCCACTGAACCTAGCTCAAGTTCATGATGTCTTCCATGTATCTCTCTTGAGGAAGTACATACCCGACCCTTCGCATGTACTAAACCCAGAGGTGGTACAACTAGAACATGACCTCTATTATGAGGAGCATCCAGTGGAGATCTTAGACCATGGAGACAAGGTTCTACACAACAAGATTACCCACCTTGTGAAAGTGTTGTGGATGAATAATAAGTATGAAGAAGCGACGTGGGAGCCTGAGGAAACAATGAAGCAAAAGTACCCTCACCTTTTCGACTAGGAATTTGGTTTAAAATTTCAGGGATGAAATTTCTTAAGGGGGGAAGAATGTAACGACCCAAATTTTTTGAATAGTATATTAATTTACTCTTAAAAATTTAATAGAGATGTTAATGGTTAATGCAGAAAGAAGAGTCGATGGCTTCATCAAGTAGACTCGAACCATATGAAGCCCACTTATCAGAGCTTGGGAAGGAGGTGGAATCTTTGGGCTTCGCTTTGGACCAAGCCCAAGACAAACTCCAACGTGTCAAGCTTGAATGGAACCGGCTACAGGAGAAGTTCAAGTTAGTGGAGATTACTACTAGGGCAATGTTATCCGAGACTCCCTCAGATTCTCTCACCTTAGCACACCTTACACTTAGGTCATATGCTGGTTTTATAAGGGGCTATGTAACGAGACCATAGATACTTTGTGTAATCCTTTGAGATAAATAAAATTGT
This sequence comes from Viscum album, assembly GCA_963277665.1. Lineage (NCBI taxonomy): Eukaryota > Viridiplantae > Streptophyta > Magnoliopsida > Santalales > Viscaceae > Viscum > Viscum album. The sequence continues at coordinate 669,156,398 of OY728139.1, read as the reverse complement.
GATTTCTTCCTATGGTGAAGTTTGTGAATTTTCAGATGTCCGGATAAAAATAGGATGTATCTTATGGATGAATTTTGAAAAAAAAAGATATTTTAAAATATTTATGTAAACCTTAAATAATTAATTATATGTAAGGATTTTAAAAAAATGGTCTTCTGCAAATGTGTTCAGTAATAAATTTAGAGTCTAATAAGATCAACTTAATTTTTGGTGAATAGTAAATTATGAATAGTGATTTTACACTTAGGATTAGTAATATGACCAAATGGATTAGTAATCTCACTTAAAGAAAGTATTAATATAATTTTGGCACCTTGATTAAGTAATGTGATTCAATAAAATAGGTAAATAATTGTTTCAAAAATTATTACTTAAGTATTAGTTTTTTTGGGTGAATAGTGTTTTTTATTTAAAAATTAAATTAAAAATATTTATAAAAATATATTTATAAAATGGATTTCATTTTTGAATTCAAAGCATTGATATTATTTTAAGATAATTTTTTGGGATTTTTCTGAAAAAGTTGAATTTTTGGTGAATAATGAATTTTCAGTTTAGAGTTTCGGGTGTTTAATGACATCATTAAGGAAGTAATAATTATGAAATAATTCTGATCTACTTATGAATAGTAATATAAGGTATGGGGTGTCCCAAGTGGCCAATACCATGAGTAAATACCATTGGATATCCCATAGTTTTTCCAATACCACCAATGAGGTGTCCCCTGGCCATTAATGCCTTGTCCCCTCACTTCCCCTATAAATACCAAGCCATTCTCTCATAATTTCCATTCCAAAATCCTAATAAACGAATTTATGGCCTCCTTAACTCCCAAGGAGTCCTCCCAAGGTTCCCCCTAGCCCTCAAGGTCCTGACCTTCGAGTTTTAAGAGTTACGTTTTAAGGTAAGGGATCCTACCTCTCTCTTTCTTTTCATGTATTCTCCTTTATGTCATTTATTTTAAGCTCTATGTTATTATGTTGGGGATGTTATTTTATATTCATACCACTATAATTTTTATTTTCATATTATTAGATACTCCCTCTTGCTCTCATCAATTCATTTTAAGATGTTTAAGTGGCGCCGTTAGGCTGCCAAATTTTTGTAAGGGATTCTTTCTCCCTTCTCATTTTCAAGTTCTATTTTCATATCAAGTATTTCAAGTTCCTTTTTATTATGTTTGGGTATTATATCTATATCCATAATACTGTTCCTTTATGTTCATATGTTTATAGACCCTATTTTATCTCATCAAATCATTTTTTGAAGTTTTAAGTGACGCCGTTAGGCTGTCAAATTTTCATAAGGGAAATCTTATTTTTGTCTTCCTTCCATGTTTTTCATTTCATATGGTATGTCTTTTAAATTTCATTACCATGTTCTTATATACTTTATATTCTATCACTCTACTGTTTTATGGATCATTTATGAGTGGGTGACCCATGTCCCCTCTCTTTTCAATATTTTCTAAAACCCTATAACATAGCCGTTATGCTGCAGAATTTTCGTCTCAAAATGTATCTCTCTTTTTCTCAAATTATTTTATTTTATTAAGTGAATACTAAAAGAACTTTATTATATAAGGTTATTCACATATATATCAAAATTTTCTATTTTTCTGGTATTTACATACACAAAACCCACTTTCCTTTTTCGTGGGTTTAAAATGACATAAAGATCATGTCTTAAAAGTAGTTTTTAAAATGTTATGATTATGAAATGAAACCCATTTCTTTTATGATATATGGGTTATTTATGAAATGTTTTATGATGATATATGTGGATCAAATAATAATAAAGACAAATTAAGGGTGCGCCCTGATAGCGTTCCAATGCATTGGGTAATGATGTAATATCTAGGGATTACAATTTTAACGATACCTTGGTGAATAAAATTGGTATTTTTTTTAAATGAAACCTTGGGGATGGACCTTGGTGATATGTTCATGATTGTCTAAGTTAAATGTTTTAGTCACATCTTTAAGTTATGAATCATGTTCTTTTCATTATGATATGCCTCATGATCTCTTTCTCATGACTTAAAGCTATTTATCATAACTTTATTGATGTATATCAAGTTCAAATGTAAAATGTTTCTCTTGTTTCCCTTACTAGGCCTTCTTCTCACCCTTTCCTTTGATGTATACTCCCAGGTTATGAGATGCTGTAATGAACTTAGGATGAACAAGGAAGAATCCTTTCAAGTGTTTAAGAATAATGTTATATGTTGTTTTCATGTATTATGTTCCTAATCTCCAAGACACTAGACTTTAAAGATCCTCTGTTTTGTAAGATGTAATGAAAAGTTATGTTATAAAAAGGCGGGATGCCACACTCAAGGCATGCTACATCAAAAGAATAGTCAAAGGGAAAATCAGAGAGTAATTCAATTTGAATAAAATTAAAGCATGATGAATCAATATCAAGCTCACCCCTTTCAAAGTAAGCATCTTGTGTCTCTTTTTCCTCATGGAAATCCACTTTTGTATCATCTTGAAATTACTCTAATAAGAATTCATCTAGTTTAAGGAGCTCTATATGTTATTCTTCAGGTGCATCTTCTTCTTTTTCCTCATCCACCAAGGAAATACATTTGTTATCCAAATCTGAAAATTTCAAGCAAGGGAAGGTGATACTCAATTCAGATTCTATATAACCAGAATGAAAAGAGTTAAGAAAAATATTATCTCCATTATGTGTATTGAATTCAATTTATTCTTCAGTAAGAGGTTTCTCTTTTAGTTGAATTTCACAAGATAGAGGTATTTAGTCTGGATCCTCCATCTTTTCTTCAAATTTTACCACTTTGTTGGTGTCTTACTTCAATGGTTCTGGTTCATCTACTTTATAAGGAATATGTGGATCAAGTAGTTATTCACACTTAGTGTAGAAGCCATCCATATCTTGTTGATCATCCACATGTATCTCAGTAGTCAATTCTTCCATCTTGTCCTCCTCAAGTTCGTGCTTAGGTTTTGGTTTCTCCATAAATGCACAGACATATTCAAATGCAAGTTCTACTTTTCTCTCTAGTTGTTATATGTCACTTATAAGTTCTTACATCTGAACTATATTATACCCAAACTCGTCTTCTTGTTCCCCTTGTAGGTAATTGTTCCATGAATTAAAGATATGATCATTTGAAAACATCATGGAAAAATATTTTTTTATGTTTTTTTGAAAAGTGTTAAATATTTATAATTAGACTGTGGCACTGCCTCCCTAGCAACAGCTCCAAGTTTTGACATGTTCCTATTGTGGGGTGTGGCAAAAACAATCATTTACTATGTTAAAATATAGTATAGTAGTTAACCTAGGTTGTCTCCAGAGAGGAGCACACAACAATCATGTTCGTCACTTTGTTTTTTAATTTGTTTGGTTTTGAAAACAATGAAACAAAACTAAAGAAAGAAATAACGTATAATATTTAATTTTTTTTTGAAAATGTATTTGATTAAAAATAGTGATAAGTATTGGGTGATCAGGTCAGGATTGGTTTTCAAATTGTAATGTTATCATAGTTCTTATTTATTCATTCCTCTTTTATTAAATCGATTAAAATGAGATTTCACAATAGCTTCCTCTCACTTATTTGTTTAATGATTTTGGTGAGATTAAACCTTACCAATATCTTAGTTTTGTCTAATATCCATCCTTTTGTGAAAGTGTTATAGCGAATACCTTCAACTGGTTAACGCAATTCCCAATCGGGCCTTGTTTATCCCAAACAATCTTGAATATTCAGTACAAATCTCACACGTACTGACGATCGCCAAGTAATTCACCACTATGTTCTGATCTATTCCATCGTATATAGACCATAACCTGGTGGGGGATATAATTTTAATTAAACAAATCAATAATAAAAACATAATATAAAATCAAATACAATCACAGAAGATAATATAAGTTGTTATTATAATTGAAACCAACTTCATAATAGAGAAAACATTTTATAACATTAAGAGCATGAACTCAAACATTACAAAATGGAAAACCTAACCTTCCCTAACCACTCATAATATTTACTCCACCATGGTAAGGGTAATTTAGTAGAAGGGGGAAGAAGTATGTATTGTAAAACTAAGAAGAACAAAAGAAAAAAAAGAAAGAACCAAAAGTTTCTCCTCCAAAATATGTACACCAGAAATATAGATTTGGTTCTCCCACCATTTGGTCGAATCAGGACAAGGTACCTTATTATAGGAGGTGAGTAATGGAGTTTTCTATCCACCCACGAAGTTTGAAATCATTTTGAGTTGTGTGGAAGGAGTTATGGCCGATTTAGTAGACTTGACTTATTCTGGCCGTCAATCACTATTCCACCAACCCTACTTTGACCGGTTGAAGGGTGGCCTTAATCAACTCAGTTATACTTGAAATTTAATTTGAATCTACCTAGTAAAGTTTTCTTTTGGACCCATCTGAAAGAACCCCATTTGGTGGTTGGTATCTCGAGATATTGATCATTAAATGAGTCATGGTCTATTCTGCCGGCTAGAATAACTTTTCACATTGACCAATTTTATTTGGCCTGTTGGAGTTCGAATTGGAACTTGGTCCAAAAGAATAATTTGTATCCAATGAACCATTTCATCCTAAAAAAGGAATCAGTTGAATTTAATGACAAATTTAGGAGTTATGATTGAAATACAGAGGCAACATAAATCTGTTTAATGTCCAGAATTAACCACTTTTCACATTTAAGCTCAAAACTCACCAAAAGTCATAAAATAATGAAAATAAGATCAAATTGATTAATGGGAAGGGATTAAATCATTTAAAAAAATATTTATAAATATGAAAATATGAGCTCTGTCACATACTATTATTGAATTCTTCTAGAGAAGGGTCGTGTTCTCAAATATGGGCGGCTATCAGGTAGCTTTCATTGGTGAGTGGGGTTTCCAGAAGGGCAGCTGGTGAGTTGAGCCACTTATTTCCTTATTATCCGAGCTGTTAATGGAATCATAAGACTCAGAGACAGTGTAAGTTCCTAGGATTATCAGTAAGTTCCTGGACATCTTCCCCAAAGAGGTTGTGACTCTACCCCCTCGACATGATGTTGAGTTCGGGATATACTTACAACCCGATTCCCATTCGATTTCGATGGCTCCCTATCGGATGGTGCCTTCTGAGTTGTGAGAGTTGCAGATTTAGGTTGATGAGCTGATGAAGAAGGGTTTTATCTGGCTGAGTGTGTCACTGTGGGGTGATCCAGTATTGTTTGAAAAGAAGGTAGATGGTAGTCTCAGGCTGTGCATAGACCACTGAAGACTGAATCAGGTGACGATCAAGAACTGTTACCCCCTCCCGAGGATCAACAACATTTTTGAATAGTTGAAGGGAGCTGGTTGGTTCTCGAAGATCGACCTACATTCTAGGTATCACCAGTTGAGGGTGAAGGAAGGTGACATCCCAAAGATTGCTTTCAGATGCAGATATGAGCACTTTGAGTTCATGGTCATGCTGTTCGGCGTTACGAATGTTCCAATTGTATTCATAGGGCTCATGAAATCTATTTTCCACGAGTATCTAGACCGGTTCATGGTTGTGTTTATCGACGAAATCTTGATCTACTCAAGATCAAAGGAGGATCACGCCGGGCATCTAAGGATAGTTTGGAGGTCCTCTGACACCACCAGCTCTATGGGAAGTTATCCAAGTGAAAGTTCTGGACACGAGAAGTGCGCTTCCTTGGAAACGTAGTGTCCCAGTAGGGAATAACAGTGGACCCATCGAAGGTTGAAGCAGTTGTTTCTTGGAAAAAACCCAAGAACGTTGCAGAGGTTTGTAGTTTCCTAGGTATGGCAGGTTACTATCGGAGGTTCATACCCAACTTCTATCGAGTTTCAGAACCTTTGATAGCTTTGACCAAGAAAGACCAGGCTTTTGTGTGGAGCGAGCAGTGCAGGGAAGCTTTCACTTATATGAAGGGGAAGTTGGTTAATGCCCCGGTGATGAGGTTTCTAGAGGAAGGGTTAACATTTGAAGTGTTCTGTGATTCTTTCGGTCTAGGCTTGGGGTGTGTGATGATGCAGTAGTGGGGGGGGGGGGGTGATCTCTTATGGGTCTAGGCAGTTACGTCCTCATGAACGTAACGACGCCATCCATGTTCTAGAGCTTGTAGCAGTTGTGTTCTCACTAAAGTTTTGGTGGAATTATCTCATCTAGGAATGTATTGTGGTCTTTACAGATCACAAAATATTGAGGTATGTCTTCTCCTAGAGAGACTTGAACTTGTAGCAGCGGAGTTGGATAGAGTTTCTTTAGGACTACGACTTCGAGATATCCCAAAACTTAGGAAAGGGTAAAGTGGTGGTAGATGCCTTGAGCAGGAAGTCATAGAAGTATGTAGTTCGGGAGTCAGTATATTCTTGGAAGGCAATGTGGGAGTTGGCTACTTTTCATCTAGGCATGAGAGTGGAGGATGGTAGAGGATGTCTGTTATAAATGACAGTGCGATCTTCCTTGGTACGAGAGGTGGAGGAGTATCAATGGGGAGACTCAGAGGATAAAGTAATGCATGATTGCATTAACTAGGGTGATTCTCTGGAATGATGGTCGGAGGATGGTCAGAATCAGATGCTATTTTGAGGGAAGATGTTTGTCCCTATGTTGATGCATGAGGGAGTTCTTAGTGAGTTCCATAACTCACCCCAGGTGGTACAACTAGTAGTTTCCAAGATGTACCAGGTCTTGAGAGGTCAGGTTTTGTGGCCTGGGGTAAAGTGGGTAGTGGTGGAGTTTGTGGCAAAGTTCCTTGTGTGTCAGCAAGTGAAGTCCGAACACCGTGTTCCTGATGGTCTGTTGCAGCCCTTAGACATTCCCGAGTGGAAGTGGGATGATGTATCAATGGATTTAATCATAGTACTACCATGGGATGATGGAGGATGTGATGCCATCTGGCTAGTGGTGGAATGGTTGACAAAACCAGCTCAATTCTTGGCGATTAAGGATTCGAGCGTAGTAGATGCCTTAACACAGAAGTACGCAGGTGAAGTTATGTGGCTGCACGGAGTTCCCAAGACCATCATTTTAGATTGGGATACATGTTTTAATTTATGATTCTGGTAGGGATTACAACATGATTTTGGCACCCAGCCTTAACACTGCTTTTCACCCTCAGACAGATGGGAAAATATAGAGGACTATCTAGACATTGGAAGACATACTGCAAGCCTATTTTCTGGACTTCATAGGATCATGGGTACAACACTTGCCTCTGGTAGAGTTTTTCTACAACAATAACTATCAATCTACCATTGGCATGACACCATTTGAATCCTTGTACAGGAGACCGTGTCATTCACCTATGTACTAGACAGAGGTTGGGGAGGTAGTTATTCTTGGCCCAGAGTTAGTGCAGAGCAGGACAGAAAAGGTTTAGCTTGTGCGTGAGAGGATGAAAGTGGATCAAGACTAGAAGAAATCGTATGACAACCATAGGAGGAGACCCTTGGAGTTTTAGTTTGGGGACCATGTGTTTTTAAAAGTCTCCCCTCAGCGTGGACAACGAAGGTTTGGCAGGGGGAGTAAGATTTCTACCAGGTTCATCGGACCCTTCGAGGTGTTGGTACAAGTTGTCGAGGTGGCGTATCAGTTGGAATTACCACTGCTATTGGAGAGGATACACAAAGTATTTCATGTATCTCATCTATGTAGTTATCTAAAGGATGAATCCCACATCCTTGACTGGGGAGAGTTGGATATCAAGGATGATGTGATGTTCATGGAGCGACTGGTGAGAATCGAGGATCGTAAGGAGAAGGTGCTTCATGGATAGACCAATCCCTTGGTTTGTGTGTTGTGGAGGAATAGTGGCCTCAAGAAGAGTACCTAGGAATGGGAGGCATAGGTGCGTGCCCAGTACCCAGAGCTATTCTAAGTTTTGATCTTATGTTTGGTTTGTACCTTGCTTATGATGTAATGTTTTACCCTCCTTATTGTATGATAAGTTGTTTCCCTATTCCCTGTTTTGTGTGAAAATTCCTGACTGTGGGGAGGGGAGAACCTGATCCCTAATCAAGACACATTAATGTGGATGTGATTAAACCTGTGTGGGTGAGTTAGTGCTACCCAGAGTGCATAGTATCTTGACATGGAGGAAGGTACTCCCTAATCTATATGTCTGGACAATGTGTCTTTTTTGTGTTTGTGTTGTTACTAAGTGTTTCTATAGTTTTTCAGGAGATATATGTGAGAGAAATTTCCCTAGATGTTGAGGTTTTATTCTAGATTTCGAACAAATCTAGGGTAGTTTGTCTGTGGTTGTTGGGACCCCTCTCTTTTCTCTGGGTTTACTCTTGAATTCTCGAGGACGAGAATAGTTTGAGAGGTATCTGATGTAATAGCCCAGACCCTCCTGGTCCATTAATTTTCCAAATTCTAAGTGTTGGGGTGTCCTGAACACCATCGTTGAGTCAGGAGGGCATCATTTTCGGTGGTAGGGTGGCACTGTGGTGTCACCCAGTGCCATTGATTGGTCTCACCGATCGGTGCTACACCCAAATGGTGCCACAGAGGGGTGTCAGGGTTTCTTTCCCCAGTTTTCCTATAACATCTTTTTTAATTTTTATTACCTCTTTTAAAGTGGTTTAATAACGTTTTAAGCCCATAAATGATATCTTAAATCCACAAATAGTGGGAAGAACCTTGAATTACCAAAACATGTGTCTTTTTATTAGTGTCTCACCCTTTTCCGCATTTTCCAAATCTCCTGTGTTCTCCCAGTTTTTCACCTATTACGTGTTTTCTCTGTTTAAAGTTGATTTCTCAACTCACAATCGTGTACTAGTCTATCAAAACCATCACCAAGGGAATTATTAAATCTTAAATAATTCCAACGTGTGAAACCGCCCAACTGTGTGGTCAAACCACGATCTTATTTTTAAGAACTTCGAGATTGCACATCCCGTAACTCTAGGATCTGGTATTTTATCACACCAAGATCTTCTTCTTCCTTGGTTTCTTCCCTTTTCCTTGGTTCGCTTGGAGTCCCCCTTCTAGAGGTGAGTTGTGCCTGTGTAAGAGCCCTTCTGTTCGCTTCTTCTTCGAGTTTCCTAATGCGCGACCACAGTTCTTGGCACAAGGAGGAAATACGCATCCATGTAGGGGTTTTTCCTTCACCTCTATTTACTGTGCATCATGTAGGGTAGGTATGATGATGTTACCTTAGGACGTAAATGAAACCATCTTTAATGAAGATAATAAACATAATTTTAAAGGATGAAGGGGTGGGAATGATGATGATTTTTCTGTGTTTTACCTTAATTTTATGTTATGAATTCTATGGTCTTATGTCCACTGAAAATTGTGGCTGTTGGTGGTCCTTTCTTGCACACTAATGAAGCTCTGTTTTTCTGGATAACCTGGTGGTTGAATGACTATAACATGGAAACTAATTAATCACCTAAACTTGGTTGATTAAATGGATTCCCAATAAACAAGAACCCTTGTGTGATCACCCTGGATAACCAAACAGAAAGAATAAACTTAATGAATGGTGTTGGTTAAATTTAGAAAATCCTAATTACTCAGTTATGGTGATATGCTTGTTTGTTCTATTTAGTGCTTGTGGGGTGATGATTATGGGGATGGAATCTCTGGTTGAAAGGTTTTTGGGTTGTGAATATGAGGCTATGTGGATCCGGTGGTAAATTTTATAGACCCCGTGAGTTGGGGCTTGGTTTGGTTCTAGTACTTCGAGGGATCTCACAGATCCCCTTTGATGTTGTTACTTACAAGAGAACTGGGTGTGAATGCTTAAACGTTTTCTTGGATGTTTTCTTTTAGTTGTTGTTTTAGCTTGTGGTTATGCCAGTTAGTTTCCCTGTAGTGAAGAATATTTAAACGGAATCAATTGAACATGATATCGAGAATTGGTACGGTGGGAAATTATTTCTTTTCATAAAAGGGGTTTGCTTTGGTTGTGGCTATTGTATACTTGTGCATATATGGGTAGCAACAATAGTGGTTTTGTACGGGCTGGTTATTGGTTTTGGGACCCTTAGGTTGGGATGAGCGATTGTTTACCTATATATATAAAATTTAGTTCTTGTGTTTCTTATACGCACCCCACCCATGTTGAGAACCTCATGCACAACACCCCCATTTCATGGGAGAGGGTGTTTTTTCCCAACATTCCTATGAGTGTATGGTTATTAGATATTTTTTTCTCCCTCTCCTAGGTAGCACAAGAGTCTTCAGGCAGGCTGTGACGACCTGAGGTTTGTTATAGCCCAAAACTCTTCGGGCAGGATGTATGGTTGTGGTGGCCCAGGTGTGTGCGAGCATGTTTTTTTCCCCAAGAGTCTTTCTTAATGTGGATCGGGTGTCTTTGGGTGTGGCAGTGATTGTTCTATCCCAGGTGTCTTCAGGCGTGGTGGTGGTTATTGTGGACCAGGTGTCTACGGGCATGGTTATGTGTGGTTGTGATGTCCGAGGTGTCTGTGGGCGAGATATACGGTTATGATGGCCCATATGGTAGTTTTTGGGGGTGGTAGTTGGATCTGTGGGGGAGGTATTATGCATAAGATTTTTTAAATAACTAGTGTGAAAGCAGTACGGGGTAACCAAATATCGATGTGCTATTACTATTATTTTACCTGGTTTGCATTATTTGGGGAGTGTGCCTTAGTGAGGCTATGTGGATAGTTTCCCTTGTTAGGTGTTTTGGTTACCCTTACTTTCTCACAGGGTATTAGAATGCATCCCCACTTGTGCACAAGAGATTTTTGTTTCCCTATTGAGTATACCTGTGTACTCACCCTACGTTTATAAAACTGTTTTCAAGTTTCTAGGAGGACTTTGAGGACCGTGCCAAACCTTACTAGCTCGGCATTGGGACTGTTGTTGTTGCTAATTTTATTTCTTTTGGTACTTTCCTTCAAAGTTTTCTTGTACTTTGTAACACTTTATTTTGAACATGCATGTGGAAAGAGGTTTTTTGGATTTACTTTTACTTTCAGTATTTGGAGTTGTTTGGGATTTACCATCTTATCTCCCGATCTTGTTCTACAAAAAGGGTAATGCCTTCCATACTACGTGAGATTATATACCCTTGGTTCTAGTCTCCACTCTGGGGCCTATTGAAGGCGGGACTAAGGGGTCATTATCTCTCCTTCAACTTGAAGAAGGAAGAGTCTAATAGTTTTCTATCCCTTCCCTTATATTGGTAAAGGCGGGTCGTGACATTACACAGAATGTGTTGACTGACCATGCCAACACATGACTTTCTAGACTACATGTCGTGTAACTTGCGTACACATCATGTAGTCCACACATTTTCCTAGAAGAAAACATGTAGTCAAAGATACATTGTGTATTTATTACACGACGTGTGTGACTGACACCCATGCACCATTGAGGTCACATGACATGTAACTAGCATACACACCCTGTACCTCATATTGTTCGCAGTCGACATGCACAACCAGTCCCTAGGAATGTGTCACAAACATGGGTAGAAGTTGTTACATGATGTGTATTCACTGTACACATCATGTAACCCATACCTGTCTACATAGAGTGAATGCCAAGACCAATTGTACATTATGTAATTAATTTAACACAGAAATAAAAATAATTGTATAATTAAACCTAATCAACACGTGTCTATGTGTCATTAATTGATAATATACGCCATGTGATATGTTATTAATAATATTAAATGATGAATTAATTTTCATGTAAAATTCAAAACCACACATGGATATCATTACATATCATGTACTCTATATGTATTAAAATATTTACACACCACATAAATTAAGACGTTTATATGAGTCATTTATTGATAGTAAAAATCATGTAATTATGTGAAAGGCCATGTACACTACATGCTGTGTGAGTTCACAATACACGATAATGACCATATTGAGTAGTTCAGATGAGTATATGCCGTGTTGCCTCCATGTATACTCAGTATACATAATTAATTTTAAATAAAATTAATTAATTAATTTTTTTTTTAAAATTATAGTGGATGAGAATATTAAGGATAGTTTGGATGGATATTAAGATAAATGAATGAATGAATTAATAAATTTAATTAATTAATTTGAGCGCATTTTATCTTAATTAAGAATGATCGAAATGCCTGTTATTTTATTAAATGCGTATTCATTGCATGCGTAGATGATCATGAGCTTGATCGAACTGTGTATGGGTTGGATTTATTTTAATTTAATTATTTCATGGGTTTTTTCAATTATTATTATTAAATCAAAATAATGTTCTATAATTCAACCTCTCCTCTTATTATGTAAGGACCCACATGTCTACGATTTCTTTTATGTAAACCCCGTAACCATTCCATTGGTACCCCTCACATGCATGCGAGTAAATCATATGTAAGGATTTAGCTCCCAGATGATTGAAGGTAGTTCAAGAATAGAGTTGAGGTGAAATCAACCCAGGTGATACACAAGATAGAGGGGGGAATTCTACAAGTTGAGCTAAGACTGACTCATAGATTTTTTCTCCTAGGGTCAATGATTTGTTTATTGTTTACTCAATAAAAAAACCAGTAGATAAATCTCATGATCATGCCAAAAATTTTATTTTTTTTCTTTTTAATGGTTATTTATTTTTGGGATTATTTATTGTGATCACATAAATAAATTAATTAAATAACAAGCATGATCATATGAAATAAAATATGAAAGGATTATGCATAAATATTTTATCAACAAATGGTTAATTACTTAAGTAAAATCCACTTAATATTAACAAGACATGTAAAAGATAAAAAAAATGATGCATAATAAACAAAATATTTTAATAAAATATTAAGTTAGAACACACCTTCCATAACTTGATTAAGGATGTAACCATATAACCAAGTGTTGGTCTGGACCTCTGACCATACTGTTGTGACACGTCAAATTGATAATGTTTTTAAGTTTAATTTATAGTCTAGGGAAGACCCTAGGTCATCTCTCGAGAAGCGTTGATAGGTTTTGAGTATGTATTTTTAATAAAGATTACTAAAAGAGGGGGTGATTTTGAAAACAGTTTTAAGAAAATAACTTAACTTAAAATAGTTTAATAGTTGATAGAATAAGGTGGTGGTTTAGGAATTATGAGATAAGGAGATCAATTCAAGTTCACTACAAATCTTGGATAGTTCATTGTTTTGAAAATTTCACATGTTTTTGTTTAATTCTTTGGTTGAGGGTTGTTAAGATCTTGATTCCCCTCTTGCCTCTCTAAATGTTGCACAAAGTACCAACCCGTGACACAACAATCATGTTGTCAAGGTTTGGAATTCAAGAAAAGATTAAAGGTTACCAAAGAATACTAAAATATTTTGTATGTGTGAGAGAAATAGGATCCTTGTGTTTCCCAATCAGAACAACTCAAGTTTCCCACTTGAAATTTCAACCCAATCGGTGTTGAAATGAAAACCGGTTCACTTAATTAAACCCATAAAATGAAATCATAGGAGAAACATGTTTAGATAAAACATAAGTGAATAAATCCAAACACAAATTACACAAAACTAGTAGAGTATCATGTTTTGGAACTCCCTCCCAAGTATGTGTAGCTCCCTCAAAATGATCGTCCACCGTTTAGCTCACCATCGAGAGGAGTAGAAGGCTCGGGTGGAACTCCTTCTTCATTGTTGACTCCCATATGATGATATGGGCCTCAAAAACTTCAAGTATAAGGAGAGAACTCCTTTGGGTCTCCAAAATACCATATATTTTCCTCCTGGTCTAACTTGCAAATGAGGAGCCCAAGGTGCCATTTTATAGGAAAATGGGAAGGTGGTTTTGAGCACACAGAATTATTAAAACCACTTGTCACAGGTGTTTCGACCTTCATAAAGCCTTATATATATTTTGAGAAAATAACATAGTTGTAGCCCTAAATATTGGATGTCTCCACCGAAAGTTTGGAACAGTTTGGACACCTATATCCTGAGGTATGTACAGATCATAGCACACCACTTTTGACTCTGTGCAGATTTGGTGTGCAAGACAGATCAGGTCGGAAAGGAAATCAGATGGCCGAATGAGTCTTGGGTTTCTTCATATGAAATGTATCCCAATGAATTTTGGACCAGAATAGAAAATTTCATCCCAATTAGATGTACGATATAGTAGAAGTGTGTGGATTAATACATTGGTGTGCTTGGATCCTGTGCAGTTTGGTCCATTTTTTTGGACATCATCATGGGCCCTCCAAATCACCTTCAACTTCAATGAAATTTTCAAGAAAAGTAACATTGAACTTTTTAATAGAGATAAACACAAAATAAATGATTCAAACATGGAATTAAATTTGTTATTATTTTTTTAATTTACAATACAAATTCAGTTTAATACAATGGTGTAAGGGTGAACATGACACAGTGAATCGTGGTACGATCAACCTCATCAGAAAACTTACTTTTATCAAGGAGATGTTATGAGAGTATTGGGTTTCTTAACCAATTTTACATCAAGAGAATTAGACCTCATTAGAATTAATGTATCCTAGAGGAAAGTGTTGAGAAAATACGAATAAAGATCTTAGGATTAGAGAGTCCACTCAATGGATCCAGGACCTGCAAACCCGCAGTTGACAAGACTACCTACCTAAATACCTTTGAGTAATTGATCACACCCTCACTTGGGTTATGATAAGGGAAATATGAATCCTCGACATTATAATTTCCATGCAATAGGAAATTCAGAGTCATATGGTGAGGGATATTGGGACTTGATAAAATAATGGGATACTAATTAAAATTAAATTATTCCATCTAAAATATTTTGGTAATCAAAGATAAAGTAATTATATATGCTTGTATAATGTTGTAGTAAAATGGAAAGTTTTTCAACTGTTTTATCTTTGTGATCCATTATAGAGAAATACGATATTCTTATAGGTTGTAACTTCCAAGAGTGGTATAGGTGCTTATGAATTGTACTATGGAAAGCAAAAAAGATTTAGGTTCCAGAATCCCTAGTTAATAAACCCTCTAAGGAGGTGAGTGAAGAGGATATTTCTATCTACTTAAAAAATTTAGATGATGTGATAGATGTATAGTTTTTGATGCTATCATCCATATCTGATGAACTCCATAAGTCTCATGAGAATATAGATTCTTATAACATGCTCAACCATCTCCATGATCTTTATTAGGAGGGTGCTAGACAAGAACAATTTTAGATCTTCAAGGAATTATTTACATTAAAGATTAGAGAAGAAGTGCTAGTTGGGCCTCGCATAGTCAAGATGATTGACCACATTGAGCATCTAGATATTCTAGGGTTTAAACTACATAATGAATTTTGTACCGATATTATTATTGCTTCATTATCTTAGATAATCTCCAAAATTGTTGTAAATTATAAGATAAAAAAAATTGAGAAGCCTCTACTAGATCAACTCACTCCACTCCACTAAGTTGATAAGGACAAGAGGCGTGAAAATAATTACATTATTATAGTGAACTAGAGGAAGGGAAGATAAAAAAAACTTAAGACAAACACCAAGCCTAAGGATTCTTAAAAATGAATTTCCAAGAGAAGTAAGATCAAGGAGAAAAAAGGGAACATGATGCTATCCGTTTCACTTTTGGAAATAAGGGCCACTAAAAGAAAAACTGCACCACCATTAAGAAGCAAGTAGGATCTTTAGGTGCATTCATTATCGAGTGAAATCTATATATTTCTAAAATTTAGGTATTAGATATAGCTTGTGGTGCTCACATTTGTATCCAATTATAGGAACTAAGTAGATTTAGAAGAGTTTCATGAGGTGAGGTGGATCTTCAAGCCGATAATAGATCCAAGCTCACTATAGTAACTATTGGAGACTACCGCCTCATGTTTCTGACTAGAATGATCTTGGTTTAAAAGAATTTTTATCATGTACCATCAATTACCCAAAAAATTATTTCCATTTATAGTTTTAATTCAGATGGATTTATTTTCAAATTTGAGAATAAATGTTGCTTCTTTCATAAAGATAACATATTTTATGGTAAGATACACCTAAATAATGGTATTTATGTATTGGATTACACAAACAAAGTAATAGAAATTTATAACGAATCTAGTTCACATGAATCATATCACAACAAACTACAGAATCATCACTTAGGTTATATAAACAATAAGTGATTAAATAAAAAATACCAATATGGATATTTATATTCTTTAAAAATAAACCCACTTGTCATATTTCATGATTGTTAGTAAGGTAAAATAACCAGAACCCCATTTATTAGAATAGGTGAAAGGGACACTGAGCTTCTTGATTTGGTTCATACCGATGTGTGCGGACCATTTCTAGTTGAAGTAAGTGGTGGATAACCATACTTTATAACTTTTACCAATGAATTGAATAGATATAGAAATCTTATATAATGAGGTATACGTAAGATTATTTTGAGAAATTAATAGAATAAAAGAATGAAGTTGATAATCAGTTTGGTAAGAAAATAAAGAAACTTTGCTTAGACGGGGGAAAATAATATCTTAAACAAGTGTTCATTGATTATATATGGGTGTTTGAGATATTATTCTAACTCAATTATCTTTATACACCACAATGGAATGATTTAAGTGAAAGGAGGAACTACACCTTTCTTGACATGGTGAGATCAATGATGGGTCATGCAATTATTCCATTATCCTTTTAGGGATACACATTCTATAAAACAACATATACACTAAACCAAGTGCCAAATAAAGAAAAAAATAGTATTCGATACAAAATTTGGTGCATACAGAAATTAGTGTTGTCTAAATTACATGCATAGGGATGCGAAGCATTTGTTAATTCCAATTCAGGTAAAAATATTTCACCCTAAGGCACAAAGTGTATATTTATAGGATACCCTAAGGAAACAAAGGGTTATTAACTATATGGATTCTTAGATAAAAAAGTTATAGTGACAAGTAAAACCATGTTCATTGATAGGGAGAACATCTATAAAAGAGATAGTGGGAGAAAGATAGAATTTGATGAATCTGAGGCTCAAGATATACTAGAGTTGGCACAAGAACAGATTCTATAAAACCTAGTGGAATAGAATGTTTTAGAGAAACAAGTACTTTATATGAGTACAAGAGAGGTTATAGAACCTGAAAGATATGGTTTTCTAGTCATCAAGGATGAAAACTCATTATTAGTTGATAATAATGATCCTGTAGCATATAAGGAAGCAATAGGTGGAATAAAAGATTCCAAGTGGAAAGAAGCCATGAATTATGAAATGGATTCCATGTAAAAAAACAGGTATGGATTTTGGTATATCCACTACCATATATAAACCTAGTTGGTTAAAAATGAGTATTCAATAAAAAACCAAATACATATGGAAAATTTAGTACCTATATGGTATGACTAGTTTAAAAAGGGTTTGAATTATGTCAGGACATTGACTAAGATGATTTTTTACCAATTATGATGCTGAAATACCTTATAATTCTTCTTTTTATTAAATCTTACCATGACTATGATATTTAGCATATGGATTTTAAAACAACTTTTCTTAATATAAATATTTAGGAAGATGTATATATGAAACAAAAAAAGGGTTTGTGACTCTGAAGGATAAAAATAAGGTATCTAAGTTGTATAGATATATTTATGGATCAAAGTAATCATCCAAGTCATGAAACATTCACTTTGATAAATCCATATAAGAATTTGGTTTCATAATGAATGAATGAAAGTCGTGTATCTATAATCTATTTAGTGCGAGGGAAATCATTTTTCTAATATTTTATATTGATGACATAATACTTATTGGAAATAATATACCAGTCTTATAGTCCTTTAATTCATGGTTAAACACTTGATTCTCCATGAATGAATTCGGTGGAATGACATATATTATTGGAATTAAGATCCATCATGATAACTTCAATAGGCTTCATAGAATAACTCATGATATGTACATTAACAAGATACTGAAGAGATTTAGTATGGAACAATTCAAGAGGGGATTATTACTTATGTCACATGACACTCATCTTTCCATGAAAATGTGTCCTCAAACATATGAGGAGAGACAAAGGATGACATGAATCCCATACGTGTCAGTGATTGGGTCAGTCATGTATGCTATACTATGAATTAGACAAGATGTTACCTACACATTAAGCATGGTAGACAAATATCAACCTAACCCAAATAAATTCTATTGGATGGAAATCAAGATTATCCTTAAGAATTTGAGGTTTATTAAGGATATATTATTAGTTTATGGAGGATATGTCATCAGGGGATATATATATTATAGTTTCCAAATATATAATGATGATTTGAAATCACAATAATGATACATATTCACTCTAAATGGAGGTGTTGTGAGTTGGAAGAGCTCAAAGCAAGCCATAGTCACTTATTCTATAGTGGAGTCCAAGTATATTATGACTTGTGATGAAGTTAAATAAGTTAATTGGATATGAAAATTCATCCAAGATCTTGAAAATTTTTCTATTAGTAAAGACCATATCACACAGTATTATGACAATACTACAACAGTGGCTCTTGAAAAGGAGATAATGTCACATCAGCAAACAAAGCATATAATTTTTTTTTATCAAAATCCATTTTTTATATTTTAGAATAAACCAATTTTTGGTTAAGTGACAACCTTATAAATTTAGAGAACTAATTAAAAAACCTACAAATTTATATAACTAACTCAAAAACATTCAAAAACATATATTTAAGTGTAAGAACCCGAATCTCTTTTCAGGTATGTTTTTCCTTTTTTATGGAGTTTTTGAGAAAAATGAATTTTATGGAAATTTTAGAAGTACACGCCGTGTACGTTCTGAGTACACGCCGTTTACTCTTTCCCCGGCTCGAAGTTGTGTGTTGGCCATGTCCGGGCCACACAGACGATGTGTAAGGCTGAGGTGGAGGCCAGTTATTTCGGAGTACGGAAAATTTGAAGTACACGCCGTGTACTTTTTTTTTCATTAAACGGACCAGGGTTACGTCTAACCCCCATATTCATATTCTTCTTCAGTTTTCGACTATCCGGGAGTGACTGTATGGTCGGATCTTCGACGGATTCCTGCCTCGCCGTCTGTTCTCCGATTCGAGCATGGTTAGTTGCGTTGGAATCGCAGTGGTAAGTTCTTCCTTCTGCTTTAGCCTTGTTTCTTGATTCCTCCTCGTTTCCAAGTTATTGTGGGATGAATTTTTTGTGTGTTTTCTCAGATCTACGTTTTTCTAAGAGGAATCTGTTGTCGAGGTTCACATATATCAATCTCCTCGGATCGAGGTAGGTGGTTTGTGCCTTTCTGTTGAAAGTTGATGAATATTTTGTGCAATTTCCACCAATACCCTTGAACGGGGTATTGCGTGTTTCCTGTTTTTCCCTTGTTGATTTCCTGCTTTGGTTGATTGCTTTAATAGAGGTTATTGCTTGTGATTAGAGTATTTTTGTTTGTACACAGTTTGCTTTGCCGTGCCTAGTTGTTGGATTGTGGACTGTTGTTTTACTTTTGCTGTTGAGCCTTAGTTGATAGCCAAGTAGTTCTTGATGTTTACTTGGATGATATACACACGCTGAGCATGTTTAGTTATACTCAGGACTGTGAGAACCTAGAGTAGTAGACCAAAGGGAGAATTGACGGAAGGGCTTCTCCAAAGTGTCTTTTTATTCACGATGCAAGACCAAGGGGAGAATTTACGGAAGGGCTTCTCCAGAGTGTCTTAAACTACGATGCGGGCCACAGGGGGAATTGACGTTGAGTGATTCCCCATAGTTCCTTTAACACGATATGAGACTATAGGGGGAATTGACGGTGAGTGCTTCCCCAAAGAGTTTGCTTAATTACGTAGCTAAACTAGAGGGGTGAGACTGTGTGTGCCTCCCAAAGGGTTTCTAGTACTTAGAGGCTGAACCGTAGGGGTTAGACTGTGAAATCTACCCAGAGGGTTACCTATTTTTCTCTTTTGTTGATGGTTTCTTACTTGTGTGCTATGCTTGTTAGAAATGTGGATTGTAGCTGCTTGTGCTTTCCTGTTTACTACTCTTGTTTATTTCCTGCCATGTATTCATTGACTGTTAGGCACAAATCTTTGGGTGGTTTCCTACTGGGATTGTATCTCACACCCTGTTTGGGCCATTATTTTGGGCCCAAGCAGACTATGTTGCTGTAGGTATAGATAAGGGAAAGCGCCCTTCTACTTCAGGATCTTGATTGCACTGGGAGCTAGGAGCATGGGACCGAGCCATGGCTCGCGATGCTGAGGAGCTTACTTTGTTTTCTTTTGCACTTTGTTTCAGTTGTATTTCAGCACGTTGTTGTGTTTGATGTTTTCCTTGGATACTTGTACCTGCTGCATCATTTTCATCATAGTTATATATATACATTGCTTCCGCTGTTTGGTTTTTGTTGTTATGCATGTTGTTTATTGCTTCTGCTGTTTATTGTTGTTTCCTTACCTTGTATACCTTACCGAATGAGGGAATAGTTTCCCCACCGACTCACCAAGGCCCTCGCTGCTAGTCGGCAGCCTCTGGTGTTCAGGGAAACGCACTTGAGGTCATGTGGCGAACCGAGTACGGGCACCAGTGGAGGGGCTCCAAACTCAGGACGTTACAAAGTGGTATCAGAGCGGTTCTTTTCTCTTGCTTTACTGTTTGGAGACTTTATCCAGGGATAGGATGGATTCGGTACTTGGTATTAAGCTGTGCTCGGGAGTAGCTAACCCGTGTATAGGGAAAGTCCATAATACCTCGTTAATGGCAGTTTTCTGGTTTTGAGTTTTATGGTTGATATGTTTTCACCTAGAGTGATTCATATGACTTGTGGGGTTATTGTTTTGATAGTTCGGTTCTATTTCTGTCACAACTCAATGAGATGAGGGTATGCCATCTCATGCATCATATAGACACTTGTAGAAATCACATGTCATGAATTCTTGCCATGCCATCTAGGGTGCATTAGCGATTGCATGCTGTTGTGATAGACTTTGTGTAGATTATGCATGCTGTTGTGATAGTTTCTTGATAGATTCTATGTTGCTATGTTAGAAAACTGTTGTTCTATTTCTTGCTTAAAATGAATGCCAAATTTTGGTTCATGAGGTGTTATGGTCCCTCATGGATCGGAAATTGGCATCCTTTCCCATGTTTTTAGTGTTTCTGGAATTCTGCGCAGTTTCTGAGCCACTGCCCAGAAAACCCAGAATACATGGCGTGTACTTTTTAGATACACGCTGTGTAGTTTTGAGGCCATGTCACTGACCGTGTGAGAAGAACACGGTGTTGTGGGAGTAACTTTGGGAAAACGCCGTGTACCATTGGTACACGCCGTGTGAGTTCGGAGCCGTGTACCCGGCCGTGTCTCTAACAACCCGGGTCGGGGAAGCTTGGGTAGAACATGCCGTGTCCATAAGGAACACGCCGTGTAGTCCTGTCTAGGTACCCGACCGTGTCACGACCAACACGGGCCGGCGTGACCTTCCTTTCCACACGCCGTGTTTATTCGGAGCACGTCATGTAAGGTCCAGCCGTGTCGAAGGACGTGTACTCAACTACATGGACCGCTGAATCCTTGTCTAGTGCATTCCGTGTTTGTTTCGAACACGCCGTGTAGTCTCAGGTTGAGTCGGACCGTGTGGGTTAGCCGTGTAAGGAGACCCGGGTAGGGGAATAGTTTTCAAGTACACGCCGTGTGTGGGGTCCTATATTATATTCTTTTCCCATTCTTTTCGTTCTCGCACTTTTACGAAAACGAAAAGAAGGCCCGTTTGAGTGACACTTGATCGACCCTTTCATCAATAGGATGAGTCAGTTCTATTTATCGATGGGGCAGGGAAGGGATATAACTCAGTGGTAGAGTGTCACCTTGACGTGTTGGAAGTCATCAGTTCGAGCAACACGCCGTGTATTTTGTAGTGTACATGACTTGTAGGGCAGGGGTACACGCCCATGTCAGTGGTTTTAAAAGACACACCGTGTAGTTTTATACACGCTGTGTAGTCGTGTTTTGCAATCTTGTGTGTTTTTCTTCCCCTGTTCCCGTTTTGTACTCTTGTGTTCTCTGTCCTTGTTTCCTGATCTATGGTGTGCTTTTGATCTTTCAGATCTATGCCTCTGAGACGTCCTCCAGTCGTACGTCTGTCGTCAGGCAGTGATCAGACACCGGATATGGCAGATCAAAGACTTCCTGTCGATCCCCCAGCCGAGCCAACTTTGGCACCGGTTGTTGTACCACTTGTAGGCGCTGATGCACAGTTCAGGGAAGGTTTCATGAGGATGATGAAGGCCTTCCTGGGAGCACCACCTCCTGCCTCGTCTATGGCAGACTTGATGCGGGTTTTCCAGCAGCAGCATCCTCCCACGTTCTCAGGGGAGGGAGGACCTCAGGCTGCAGAGTCGTGGCTGGAAGCCATGCTGACTATATTTGAGCATCTGGAGACACCTCCTAAGAGTCGGGCCAAGCTTTCCACCTACATGCTCCGAGACTCCGCCAAGAGGTGGTGGGATGTGATCTCATAGGCGGGTCCACAGTAGGCTATGACTTAGGAGGAGTTCCAGCGCGTGTTCTATGACTATTTCTACCCGGAGACCCTGAGGGCCGATCGAGCCCTAGAGTTCATGAGGTTAGAGCAGGGTAATCTATCTGTCATGGATTATTCCTCTCGTTTCACTGAGTTGTAGCATTTTACACCCTTCAGGATGGGAGTGGGGTGTTCTTGGAGAGGAAGTTTTAGGATGGACTCAAGCGGGAGATCTGCTCGCAGGTGAACATCTTCCAGTTGACTTCCATTACTTCCATCGTCAACCAGGAACTGATTGCGGAATGCAATCTGAGAGAATCAGGAGCTACGAGCCAGGGCGTTTCTTCTTTCAGAGCTAGCTTTCCTTCAGATGACAGCAAGAAGTGCTATAGGGAGCCTACGCGCGGTGATTCGAGGAAGCGAGACGCATCATCAGGCAGTCAGGTGACATGCTACCAGTGTGGCCAGAAAGGGAACACAAGGCTGCAGTGCCAGAGGGACCCAATGGAGTGCCGATCTTGTGGCAAGATGGGTCACCTTCATCATTTCTTCCAGGTTTTCTCACCAGTAGCAGGTGATCGGGGTTCTTCCATGACTCCTTGTTCAGGAGCAGCACCACCAGTTTCTCACCAGTCGGGGAACTGGAGTTCTTCTGGCCATTCAGGATGAGGAGGAGGTCGAGGCCGTGGTGGTCAGCCACCAGTACCTTAGCACCAGCAGGGAGGTTTAGCTCAGAGTGGCCATTCAGGGGCGCAGGGCCGCGGTGCAGGCCAGTCTTTCGACGTGGAGCAGACTTATCATGAGAAGGATCCCAGGCCTTCTACTATTCGAGGTACGATTTTAGTAGCCTCAGTTTTATCTTCAGCCCTTTTCGATACTATTTCTATGCATAGATTTATCTATGTTGCTATTGTGGAGAGCCTTGGACTCTGCATCTTTTCTTCTGCTGACTCGTTGACGCTAGACAAACCCTTAGGGACAAGGACATCTAGTGTACGCCAGTGTAGAGAGTTCCCTCTCGAGGTTGCAGGGTATCGCTTCTTATGGGATCTCTATGTACTATAGATGTCAGGCTATGATGTCATTCTCAGCATGGACTGGTTGATTCCCTTCCAGGCAGTCGTTGAATGTTATCACCGTAGAGTCAGTTTCATTTCACCAGAAGGTGAATATTTTCTTCATAGAGGCGAATGGGACGTTAGGGTGAGTCGGGCGGGACTCGAGCATCTTGGGCTAGGAGGGGTGACAACCCAGATTGCTATCCTTTATCTGGATGATCAGGGGACTCTACAGTTGGACTTTCCTCCAGTGGTGGATCACTTTAGGGATGTCTTTCCAGATGACTTTTTGGGTTTGCCTCCAGAGCGTGAGGTAGACTTATCTATTGAGCTCGTTCTAGGAGTGGAACCTGTGTCCATTCCTCCATATAGGATGGCCACACCTGAGTTTCAGGAGTTCAAGAAGTAGTTGGAGGATCTACAGGCTAAGGGTTTCATTCGACCCAGTACTTCTCCTTGGGGTTCTCCTATTCTATTTGCGAAGAAGTAAAACGGTACCCTTCGGCTTTGTGTGGATTATCGGAAGCTGAACCAGTTGATAGTCAAGAACTGATATCCCTTGCTGCGGATCGATGACCTTTTCGATTAGCTTAGATGAGCCCGGGTGTTCTCGAAGATCGACTTGAGGTCTGGTTATCATCATTTGCACGTTAGACCATTAGATATACCTCTGACAGCCTTCAGGAGTAGGTATGGTCTATACGAGTATAAAGTCATGCCGTTCGGTCTCACGAACGCACCTGCAGTTTTCATGGCACTGATGAACCGAGTGTTCCATACTTACTTGGACTCATTCGTTGTGGTCTTCATGGATGATATCTTGGTGTACTCTCACACTCGACACGACCATGCGACACATCTTGAGATCGTTCTGAGTACACTGAGAGAGCATCAACTTTATGCTAAACTCTCGAAGTGCCACTTCTGGATGGATCAGATTCACTTCTTGGGTCACGTTATTTTAGAGGCAGGAGTATCTGTGGACCCAGAGAAAGTGAGAGCTGTAGTTTCTTGGGAGAATCCGAAGAACGTTTTTGAGGTACGGAGCTTCCTAGGGATGGATGGATACTACAGACGCTTCATTCAGGACTTTTCTCATCTAGAAGCACCTTTGAAAGGTCTGACCAAGAAGGGGGTGAAGTTCTTACGGTCAGATTCTTGTGAGTCAGCCTTTTAGGAGATGAAAGGGAGGTTGACATCAGCACAAATACTAGTCTTGCCAGAGCCAGGAAGGAGCTACACTGTTTACTGTGATACTTCGGGTATCGGGCTCGGAGCTGTGCTTATGAAAGGAGATGGAGTCATTGCATACGGGTCTCGACAATTGAGGCCACATGAGAGGAACTACCCTATGCACGATCTGGAGTTGGCAGCTGTTGTTCATGCCTTGAGCTGTTGGAGACACTATCTTCTAGGAGAGAACTTTGTGGTCTTCAATGACCACAAGAGTCTTAAGTATATCTTCACTCAGCGTGATCTAAATCTGAGGCAACGTAGGTGGGTCGAGTATCTTCAGTATTTTGATTTCGAGCTCGCCTATACGCCGGGAAAGGGCAACGCCATGGCAGATGCGTTGAGCAGGAGAACTCAGATTCAGGAAGTTCAGGAGGCTAGTAGTGAGTGGCAACTGATGGCTCTGTTCTCTGAGATGCATCAGGAGGTGCACGATAGACGGGGACAGACTTTTCTATCTTCTGTAGCTGTTACCTCCACGCTACTTGATCGGGTACGGATGAGGCAGCTATTAGACTCAGAAGGCTTAGTCCTGCGGGAGAGTGTGTCAGGAGGGGACCCTCTTCCTGGATGGACAGTGGGTGAGGATGAGATCTTTCCCTTCCAGGGATGCGTATGGGTGCCAGCAGACATACGCGAGGAGCTGATGCGGGATTTCCATTCCTCTGTTTGGGCAGTTCATCCAGCCGTCACCAAGATGTATCGGGACCTTCATCGCCAATACGGGTGGCCTGGTATGAAGAAGGATGTTGCTGGTTTTGTCTTGAGATGTTCTACTTGTTAGAAGGTGAAAACAGGGCATCAGCAACCAACGAGGCTTTTACAGCAGTTACCCATTCTAGAGTGGAAGTGGAACGATGTTGCGATGGACTTCGTGACCGGGTTGCCGAGATCACCTCAGGGGAACGATGCTGTTTGGGTTGTCGTCGACAGGATTACTAAGGTTGATCACTTCTTGCCGATCAATGAGACCTTTAGTGTCGATGATCTAGGATGACTTTACATCAGAGATATCGTTTGTCTGCACAGATTTCCACGCTCTATTGTTTCAGACAGAGATGCACGCTTTACTTCTCGGTTTTGGAAGGGACTTCAGAAGGCCTTGGGTACACATGTACTTTTGAGTACAACTTATCACCCCCAGACTGATAGCCAGTCCGAGCGCATGATCCAGGTGCTTGAGGATATGCTCCGAGCTTGCATCTTTGACTTTGGCGGTTCTTGGGAGAAGCATATTCCTCTGGTGGAGTTTTCCTACAACAACAGTTTCAGGAGACCATTTAGATGGAACCATACGAGGCTTTGTACGGTAGGCCATGCCGATCACCCTTATGCTGGATGGAGTTAGGAGAGGCAGCTTTTCTGGGACATTGTCTTGTTAAAGAGACTTCAGAGCAGATAGAGCTGATTTGGAAGAGGATGGCTACAACACAGTCTCGACAGAAGTCTTATGCTGATCAGCGGAGGCGACCTCTGGAGTTCGAGGCTGATGATCAGGTTTTCCTACGTGTCGCACCGAGGTTGGGACACAAGAGGATTCAGAGACAGGGTAAGCTTTTTCCACAGTACGTCAGACCATTTGAGGTCTTGGAGAGAGTGGGTCCAGTTGGCTATCGGTTGCAGCTACCTCAGAGGTATCAGGCCATGCACGACGTCTTCCACATCTCTCAGCTCCGATGCTACTTTCTAGATCCGTATCACGTCTTTCAGTGCGAGGAAGTTGAGCTTGAAGCAGATACGTCGTTCAAGGAGCATCCTATCCGGATTGTCGATCGTAGTACGAAGGTTCTCCATGGGCAGTCTGTTCCTCTGGTACGAGTGCTATGGCAGCACGGGCAAGTACAGGACGAGACCTGGGAGAGGGAAGCTGATGTACGATCGCAGTGGCTGGAGCTGTTCAGGGTTTTTCCTTCTCCGCCTTGTTAGGGAAATTTGGGGACAAATTTCTTTAAGGGGGGAAGTTTGTAAGAACCCGGATCTCTTTTCAGGTATGTTTTTCATTTTTTCTGTAATTTTTAAGAAAAATGAATTTTTTGGAAATTTTAGAAGTACATGCCATGTACGTTCTGAGTACACGCCATGTACTATTTCCCTGGATCGAAGCCGTGTGCTGGCCGTGTCCGGGCCACACACACGGTGTGTAAGGATGAGGTGGAGGCTGGTTATTTCGGAGTACGGAAAATTCGAAGTACATGCCATATAATCCAAAAGTAAACGCCGTGTACTTTTTTTTCATTAAACGGATCAGGGTCACGTATAACCCTCATATTCATCTTCTTCTTCAGTTTTTGACTGTCTGGGAGCGACCGTACGGCTGGATATTCGACAGATTCCCTCCTCGCCATCCGTTCTCCAAAACCCGCAAACAAGAATGAAGGTGAAAAAGATTTAGGAACTCAACCTAGAAATGATATTCAACAATATAGGGCTTAGATCCATCAAAATAAATATGATATATCAAACCCCAAGGAGTAAAATAGAATGAGATGAAGAGATGGGGGAAACGCTTACCCAAAAAGATACATTGTGATCACCACAACAATCAATCACTGAATGAAAAGGTATGAAGGGGTTGGAGGATCCCAACATATCATAGGGAAGGTTATAGGTTAAGTTCAAGGAAGTCTGGAAGATAAAAAAAGATAAATTATTTAGGCTTCCTATTTGAAAACAAGGTTCGGGGTTTTACATGACGTGTAATTCATTAATAATTTTCATATCAACTGAAGAACCCATCACCTCTTTCTTAAAAAACATTTATTTTCATTTATGGTTTACACATCATGTAACCATATTACACAGTGTGTAAATCTCCAACAGGTTGCAGAACCATCAGATTTTGTGCTAGAAATTCCAACAAATCTCTGACTTCACCATTTTTGGTATCCTCCAATTTCTTTCTCGACCCTACTCAGACAACGATAAAGGAAAATAATGACAAGGTTAGAAACGTATCGGTCAGAATATTAATGGTATGTTAGAAAACTCAAGATAAAATTAGCGTTGCATAAGCTAAAATATGCATTTATTGTAACAAAAGATATCAAATAATTTAAATTAATTTGAAAGAATATATTTTATAAAATATCGGGAAGTTATAGTTACATAGAAATATTGAGGGTTATTCATAGTAATTGTGTTATATACCTAGGTTCCCTTAAATATAGTCTCCATGGTTCCTAGTGAACATTCTCTAATACCAACTATAACATCTCTGACTCTAGAAACCCAGATCTGATATTTATATGAAATTATTGGTATGGAATAAAAAAATTTCCATGGGATCCAAAAACTTCTTAATATTGAAATAATAGATACACACATAAATTAAATTTTAAAACATAAGATATAACATAAAGACATTATGATAAAAATATTATCCCTTCCACCATATCTTATAAAATTACACATAGTTCTCCTCTAGGTTTCTTAAGGAAAGGAAAACAAATAAGGGTGATCTTGGATGCTATGTAAGGAGTAGAATATAATAGAAGCTATCATAACATAAATATGGAATCAGTGATATAGAATAAATAAATAAAAAACATGAATCTATAATATACTGAAATGGAGGGAATGTTATATCCAAGATAATAAATGGAAACACAAATAATAATAACCATTGATCTCATACTGATTCAATGCACAATGTTGATTATCAAAATATACCATCATGTCCTTATTACAATACATTATACTAGTATAGGGAGAGGTATGACCCAAAACCCATATTGTTTTTTCATGTGAGGAAAATTAATGCTTCAAGTGGCTATATAATTTTGATCCCCACCCATCTCATGATTATGTCAAAGGAATTAACTATAAGAATCAATAAGAAATTTCATATAATTACTTAAGGAATATATAACAAATTAAAATCATGTAATTCCATGTAATTAAAAATATGAAAATAAAATACTTCCATATTCAATATAATATTGATATGTGTAGGATAACATACCTTAATCAACATTTATTCATGAAGTGTCATTAAATTAATAGGAATTATCCTTATCAAATAAATATAGTGGTGAAGGTACATTCATTGTGTTAGGTTATCCATGGAAGATAGTAATTCAGTTCTATAGTTTACATTTTGATGAGAATAATGTAATTTTTTGAGAAATCCTTCATCATTATTCATAAATAATGCATGAATATTACAAATCATATCCCCCAAGAGAATCTAGCCAAGTGTGCAGTTTTATGCACTCTTATCATCCATGAGAGTGATGATTGAGTAAATTCTCAACAAATCGTTTTCAGAGTAAATACTCCTATGTGTTTCTATTCCATATAAAAATCCACATTCCAATGTCAATACATGGATATATTTCCTTAGAAACTATACAAACTTTTACTACAAAAAAATAGGATGGTTTTTCCACCATGAAAAAGATTAAGTCTCCCAATGGTTTTGATAACACATGAATCAAAAGAATATAATGGAAGGATAACAAAAAAATACATATAAATATCTTAAAATTTATGGGGATTATTTTAAATCATATTCCATGTCAATATATGCACCACACAAATGGAAATAAGTGGTAAGTATATCATGAATCCAAAAGAATAAAAATTGAGAAGGAAAAAAACACTTACGGATTGGGTAGCAATTTGATCAAAAACTAATGAAATAGGGGAATTTAATTTTATCTTAAAACAACATTAATAAAAGTAATATTTATTATATAACAACTTAAATAGGTATTATATACAACACATAAAGGAAATGAGAAGTATAATAAAAAAACATATCTCAAAGAGAGGAATTTGATATAGAAAACCCTTTCCAATGGCCCTAACATCTATGAACGTACTTTAACCTATAATATCAAAAACATAGATGACTTCATAATATATTATAAAAACATAAAAATAACAATTTTGTATTATAATCATCACATATAGTAATTGTTTATATGAATTCTTTTAAGTTTACATATTTTCTGTTTTGGTTGTTTATAATTTTATCAATTGAACTAGTTTCATAAAACTAGTGTTGTTCATTAATATTATCCTAAAGTTCATCATTTTTATAAAATATATGGTACCATAATAATTATATTATATTTATTTATGAAACTATTATCTAATTCCATTAGTGTTTCAGTTTTCTGAAAGTGGAATTGTGATTGGCTTATTTCGGTAATCCTAACAATCAAGGATAATATTTCAATAATGAGTTAAATACATAATATAACGATTAAAAAACCATCGAAAAAATATTATTTTATTATTAAATTATTTTAAAACTATAATTTATGTTTCCTTATTCATCCATGATTTATTTTTATAGCATTTTTCAAATAGGTAGTTAAATCTACCCAAAAGTGAACATGCTATAATTAGTTGCTTATTATGATTTTGAAAGTGGTTTCATGAGGAAATAATATCATTATTATAGGATAATAATGATATTTTTTTGGATAATTTTAAATTTGTTAGTAATATTTAATTATATTTTAATAAATGGGAAGGAAACTAGGTGAAAAATGGCATACATTACTTCTTGGAGAATATAGTCTACAAAATGCACGGTTAACATTTTATTTCTCAAGTAATGAGTGGAAATTAAAGTATGTGATAATTTTACATTTCATAATATCTTTATATTATATATATCATATTTAATCATCAATACCAACCATTAGAAATTGTATATAAAAATGGAAGACGTCGATTCGTAGATGTGGTAGTCGGCACAGACATACTAATGATGTTTTTGTTTTTTTCATAGTGGATAGAGAGGAATAACTGATTGTTGTTTAACTAAAATAATAAAATCTTGAAATAATTATTATAATAATTTCATTATATAATTAAGTATATAAGAGGTGAGGAAGAGGGATATTAATAAGAAGAGTCTAAGAGGTAGGTAATACTTATGTCGTGAGATTGACTTTTTTCTTTAAGAATATTCTTGGAAATTTAGGCCTCAAGATAAATAATGGTGAAAAAAGACCAATGAATGTTGGAGAGGTTTCTATTTGGAAAATATGAAGCGTTTAAATAGGTAATTTGGATCATTAGGTTTGGTATAAAGTGGGGGATGTGAGTGTCTTTTATAAATAGAGAGAATGGAACTTTTTTAATACTCATTATTTTCAATGAAACCATTTAAATGCTCAATGGTAAATGACTCAAAAATTTAAGAATAATATAATATGGGGTGTCAAATGTTCTATAATTCTTCAAAAAAATCCACACATGTATTAAACCTTTTTTTTGTTATTTACTGTTATATTTTTTCATTTTTTCATTTTGGATATTACCTATGTAAAAAGTTTTTAAATATGTAATTTAGATTTTACTATAAATTTAATTTAACCCATCATAAAATATTTGGGTTTTTTAAAATAAATTTATAATATATTTAATCCAATTAAATTTATATAAATTGTAAAATTTTCTTTTAAATTAAATCATATAATATGTTGAAAATGGTTTTTTTATTGAAAAATGATGTTTTCACAATTAAGTGTTCCTAATCATATTATGTGTTGATTACCAAAGGAAAAAGTGATAATATATGTTTATATAGGTTTAATCATTATATTATAATAATTATCGAGGAATGTTTAGTTTATTTTTTTATAGAAATATTACACAATGTTAGTAAAATAATTCTTTGAGTATAACATTTATACTATTATCACAGTAGATAACATTAATTATCATAATCATATTTTCATACCCAAAAATAAAATGATATTTTTTAAATAATTATGAATTAATTATTCTAAATTTGAAATTCATTTAATAAGATTAATTTCCTAAAATTGATATGTTAATTTCAAATTAATAAATTTAAAATGCATTAAAATAATTTCAATGAAATGTGTGACATAAGTTTTACATTACCAAACATAGGTCTATAAATTAAATAAAAATATTTCAAAATATATAGTGTTACTTTTAAAAAATATATTTATTAAAGATAATGGTTTTGTGAGTATTAAAAAAATATTATATCTGAGTTGTGTAACAAAAGTCATGGTTTTAAAAAAATTATATCTGAACTATTCACTTAAAAAACTATCATTCAGGAAAAATACAAAATTTTAATATTAATATAATATCTTTATGAAGAAATTAAAAATGTTTTTTATTTTATTAAAATAAAAATCTACCACTTGGGAATAAAATTTTTAAATACACTCATGAATAGAGGATTTTTAGAATGTGAATTGTGTGATTATCCAAGATATGGTATTTACCTACTACTGTAGGATCTCAGGTATTACATAATCTATCTAATATAATCCATAAGAAGAATTATAAAGAAAAGAAGTACTAGACTGAAAAAATTATGCATGATTTGTGTGCGTACCACACCAAACATGTATGGCTACACAAGTGACTACATGATCTCTTATATATGAGATAAATGTAGTCCTTACCATTGAGGTTTAGATACCATCACATTGAATTG
The DNA here is from genome assembly GCA_963277665.1 of Viscum album. Taxonomy (NCBI): domain Eukaryota; kingdom Viridiplantae; phylum Streptophyta; class Magnoliopsida; order Santalales; family Viscaceae; genus Viscum; species Viscum album. Next base: position 669,124,193 of record OY728139.1, on the reverse strand, counting down.
CCATCTATAAATAGATTTTTTAAGATTAATAGTACTATTAAAGGCCGAATGATTTGCAATGACTTAATGAGAATATATTTATCACTTTTCACAACATGGTTGTTTATCAAAACCAAGTTTTGTGATCTTTCAATAAGAATGTTCACCTTCGTTTGTTCCTCTGACAAGGGATAAAATGGGTTCTATGAACTCTGATGATACTAGTTAAGAAGACTCAAAATTTGAAGACAACATTTTAGGGACATTATGTAATACACAAGGTCTACTCTAATAGACATTACTCCCTGGTTATGATAGATGGAGAAGGAATTACACTGGTAACCAATGCATGGTAACTCAAGAAATATATTACACAATTTTCATGTTTTTTTTCATCAATCCAACTTCATGATGATAAAATTTGTGAAAAAATTTCTACATATATTAAATTAAAATTCATACCATATTATCCTTATCGTATGATGTTAAACTATATGAAAAAATTTCAAACAATATGAATTTAAACTACATATAATATCTTCCCTACCACATGACGTTAAACTGTATAATAAAATTCCTAAAAATATGAATTTAAACGACACATAATATCATCCCTACCACATGAAATTAAAATAATAGGCACAATTCATGTCTCTATGAATTTAAACTACATAACATATCATCTCTTATTCATTATATTAAGCTATGTGGAACAAGTCCCATGTGTATGACTTTAAACTTCATAGCATATTATCCTTGATACATGAATATAAAATATTTAACACAAGTCATAGTTGTTTGAATTTAAATAAAATTTTATATTATTCTTTCTATATGATTTTAAATTGCATGATTCGAGTCATGGATATATGAATTTGTAACGACCTGGACCTGGCCAGCCACCCGAACAGTGCCAAACGGGTCGGGTGTTACTACCTTAGGAGCACCTCCCCTGAACGCCAAAGGCTTATGACTAGAAGCGAGGGTCTATTAGGTATAGTGGGGAGGTTATACCCTCTCGGAGGATCATAATAACGGTACTGGTCCGAGTATAAAAATAAATATGCATCGTAATGAAAGACTCAGCAGAATCAAACCAGACCCGTAGAGCAGAAGCATAATCAATATAGATAAATAGCATAAGCAGTAAATATAACAACAACAGCAGAAATAAACACAATAGCATGATGATAACATATAACTACTACTGAACAGTAAAACATGCATCCAAAGTAGGTTATACACAACTGAATATAAAAAGGGCACCAATGGATAACCAACAGTAGCTACAACAAGTAAGCATGCCAATACAGAAAAGAAAACAAAACAAAGTAAACCCCAGCTAGGCATAACTTCAAGGTTTATACCATCTCCATGAAACAACTAACGTAGCCCATCTCCTGAAGTTGGCCTTTTTCCTGCACGTAGATCCATAAAGTCTGCACATGTCCTGAAGGGCCCACGCAGGGTGTGAGACAAATCTCAGTAGGATACCACCCAACAGTGCATACCAAATATATGTGTTTAAGCAGTCATTCATTTACAAGGAAGGAAGTAAAAAGTACAATGCACAAGTAAACACAAACTCCACTAGTGCTCAACAGCCACCATGGAGTGTCACCTACTTCGGCCAACGCTGGAATCTCTGTCATGTAACCCGGAATCATGTGCCCCCTGACACCTCATGTATCAAGTACGGATGTTCTGAAGGCATTCCCAAGGATAGTAACCCGGCACCATGTGCCTCCTGACACCTCGTGAGTATCGACGTCCCGAAGGCATTCCCAAGGATAACCCGGAGGAACAGTGATGTCTGCCCTCAAATCACGGCAAGCCTCAACCACCAACCCGATAGTCTCAATGCTATCCCCTGAAGGCTCCTCACCTCCCATGTGGCTTTCTACGGTAAGCACCCCCAACCAAAAATACTTAACTGCAACTACGAAGGCCTCTACCCACACGAGTGGTCAAAACCGCCTCATCATGGAGTATCTCTGTGTGCACACTAATCAAAGTTCCGGGTGAGCGGTAATCACCAAAAATAGTACCTAAGCCACCAACACATCTGACACCACATTTACCTACGACCATGCTTCTCAAGTCTGATGGCATCGCCATCCTAGTAACCCGGGCCATGCCCAACCTGACAGTCGTACTGACTCAAGCCAACGTCCATGACGCCCAATCCCATGGTCAACACCACCCAAAGTAACCCGGGCCAAGCCCAACTTGTGATCCGCATCACTCAAGAATATTCAGGCCATGCCCAACACCACCCAAAGGGTCCAGAAGATGCAATTCAGCAATTGCATATATAACATATTTAAACAGAAAACATAAAAAGGAAAAACAAACTAAATAGTTGAATTGCACTATGCAAGGTGATGTCCCATACCAGCACGGAGGTCTTAAATGTATCTAACAATTTATATCAGGCTTTAATAAATTAAACTAAACAGTTTAACACATTCAATTAAAACCATTTTGGCATTCCCCATCCAAAACGACCCGATGAGAAATGGCCCCTCACCCTGCCCGCTCATGAAAATTGGTAACAGGTCCTACCCAAAGGCATCACATAGGTCCAACAGGTAATTCAATATGAAACAACAGATAAAATGGGTCCCGATCAAAATACCCGAAAACGCATCAAAGTCCGCGTCACCCAAACAACCATGAAAAAAAATGAAGTACACACCACCTACCTGAGACTCGTACGATGCTACTCCTCCGGTAACAACCACCAATTCGGTCTAAAACGCGGTAAATCTACAAAATATTCAAAACCGCTCAAACCCCTATAACTTGTTCTAGAACAAAAATAAGACAAAAAGAACCAAGAGGAATCGATGCCTTACCGAGGGGGTTCCAAATCATTAATCGGAATTCGAATCGGGTCTCGGACGGACAATTGGGATAAGGAAAGAGGTCTGGCCAGCTTGGTTTGTGAAATCGGCGTCAAAAATTGAGGTTCTGCCTCAATACGAGGCTACTGCCCGTTTTAACGCCAAAAAAGAAACTACACGGTGTGTACTTCATGACTACACACCGTTTAGGTCATTTAACTGTTCATAAGATGGCTGAATTCCCCTGACTTACTTTCTGAACCCGTCGACATGGGTATTCGGCATGCACCTATGGGAACACGGCGTGTACCGGGTTTCTCTTCTCTTCCTCGCCGACTTACGCACATGCCATGTATATCCCTCATACATTGCTAGACTACACGGAATGTCCAAGGGGAACACGGCGTGTACCTGGTTCTACCAGGACAATAGGCCTACATGCCATGTATGGCCACCACACAGTCGGGGTTTACACGACATGTTTAAAACTACACACCGTGTAACCATCACACGACATATACTTGGCGAGAACACGACCGACACTCGGTTAACATATACACTGAATATACTTAAAAGTACACGGCGTGTAGTCTATAAATTTCCAAAAACTTCCCGTTTTCTCCAGTTTCCTCAGAAACCAGTCAAAAATTCAAACAGGGTCGGGATTTTGATCCATTCTAAAAACCTGGGTTCTTACAAACTCCCCACCTTAACATAGATCATCCCCGAGCTATCAAACAAAACCTGGAGATGGCACCACACATACCACCCCGAACAAAGTAACCCAGACTTCCACGATCTCAATGGTCCTAGATAAACTCCTCAAGGGGGCTCCCCACCTTAGGAATCACCTAACCCGATCTCAACCCAACAAAATGTAAAGCAAACAAGGTTTATAGAAACAAAAAGCCAGAAAAGAAACCCGCAAACAAGAATGAAGGTGAAAAAGATTTAGGAACTCAACCTAGAAATGATATTCAACAATATAGGGCTTAGATCCATCAAACTCAATATGATATATCAAACCCCAAGGAGTAAAATAGAATGAGATGAAGAGATGGGGGAAACACTTACCCAAAAAGATACATTGTGATCACCACAACAATCAATCACTGAACGAAAAGGTATGAAGGGGTTGGAGGATCCCAACATATCATAGGAAAGGTTATAGGTCAAGTTCAAGGAAGTCTGGAGGATAAAAAAAGATAAATTATTCAGGCTTCCTATTTGAAAACAAGGCTCGGGGTGTTACATGACGTGTAACCCAATTACACGTCTTATCATTAATAATTTTCATATCAACTAAATAACCCATCACCTCTTTCTTAAAACAAATTTATTTTCATTTATGGTTTACACATCATGTAACCATATTACACAGTGTGTAAATCTCCAACAGGTTGCAGAACCAGCAGATTTTGTGCTAGAAATTCCAACAAATCTCTGACTTCACCATTTTAGGTATCCTCCAATTTCTTTCTCGACCCTACTCAGACAACGATAAAGGAAAATAATGACAAGGTTAGAAATGTATCTGTCAGAATAGTAATGGTATGTTACAAAACTCAAGATAAAATTAGTGTTTCACAAGCTAAAATATTCATTTATTGTAACAAAAGATATCAAATAATTTAAATTAATTTGAAAGAATATATTTTATAAAGTCTCGAGATGTTATAGTTACATAGAAATATTGAGGTTTATTCATAGTAATTGTGTTATCTACCTAGGTTCCCTTAAATATAGTCTCCATGGTTCCTAGTAAACATTCTCTAATACTAACTATAACATCTCTGACTCTAGAAACCCAGATCTGATATTTATATGAAATTACTGGTATGGAATAAAAAAATTTCCATGGGATCCAAAAACTTCTTAATATTAAAATAATAGATACACACATAAATTACATTTGAAAACATAAGATATAACATAAAGACATTATGATAAAAATATTATCCCTTCCACCATATCTTATAAAATTACACATAGTTCTCCTCTAGGTTTCTTAAGGAAAGGAAAACAAATAAGGATGATCTTGGATGCTATGTAAGGAGTAGAATATAATAGAAGCTATCATAACATAAATATGGAATCAGTGATATAGAATAAATAAATAAAAAAATGCATCTATAATATAACTAAATGGAGGGAATGTTATATCCAAGATAATAAATGGAAACACAAATAATAATAACCATTGACCTCATACTGATTCAATGCACAATGTTGATTATCAAAATATAACATCATGTCCTTATTACAATACATTATACTAGTATAGGGAGAGGTATGCCCCAAAACCCATATTGTTTTTTCATGTGAGGAAAATTAATGCTTCAAGGGGCTATATAATTTTGATCCCCACCTATAACCACTTACCTTTCTCCTCAAACTGATGGCCAATCTGAAAGGACTATTCAGACACTTGAGGACATGCTGAGATTATGCTCAATGGAATACTGAATTGAATTTTAGTATGACATATCATCCTCAAACTGATGGCCAATCTGAAAGGACTATTCAGACACTTGAGGACATGTTGAGATTATGCTCAATGGAATACTGAATTGAATTTTAGTATGACCTATCATCCTCAAACTGATAGCCAATCTGAAAGGACTATTCATACACTTGAGGACATGCTGAGATTATGCTCAATGGAATTTAAAGGAGGATGGGATCAACACCTCCCATTAGTTGAGTTCTCATACAACAACAACTTCCATTCGAGTATTCAGATGGCACCCTATGAAGCTCTGTATAGAAATCGATGTAGAACTCCTACTTGTTGGGATGAAGCTGGTGAGAGAAAGCTTCTTGGGACTGATCTTATGCAAGAGATGACAGAAAAGGTTCATGCCATCCAACAAGACATAAAGGCTTCTCAGATTTGGCAGAAGAGCTATACTGACAACCGTCGAAGGGAATTGGAGTTTGGTGTCGGCGACAAAGTCTTTCTTCAAATTTCTCCATGGAAGAGAGTCACGCGGTTTGGGAAGAAAGGGAAGCTCAGCCCTAGGTACATTGGCCCCTATGAAATCCTTGATCACATAGGAGTATTGGCCTATTGTCTATCACTTCCACCAAACCTAGCTCAAGTTCATGATGTCTTCCATGTATCTCTCTTGAGGAAGTACATACCCGACCCTTCGCATGTACTGAACCCAGAGGTGGTACAACTGGAACATGACCTCTCTTATGAGGAGTAGCCAATGGAGATCTTAGACTGTAGAGACAAGGTTCTATACAACAAGATTACCTACCTTGTGAAATTGTTGTAGATGAATCATTAGTATGAAGAAGCGATGTGGGAGCCTGAGGAAACAATGAAGCAAAAGTACCCTCACCTTTTCTACTAGGACTTTGGTTTAAAATTTCAGGGATGAAATTTCTTAAGGGGGGAAGAATGTAACGACCCAAACTTTTTTAATAGTATATTAATTTACTCTTAACAATTTAATAGAGATGTTAATGGTCAATGCAGAAAGAAGAGTCGATGGATTCATCCAGTAGACTCGAACCATATGAAGCCCACTTATCAGAGATTGGGAAGGAGGTGGCATCTTTGGGCTTCGCTTTGGACCAAGTCCAAGCCAAACTCCAACGTGTCAAGCTTGAATGGAACCGCCTACAGGAGAAGTTCAAGTTAGTGGAGATTACTACTAGGGCAATGTTATCTGAGCCTCCCTTAGATTCTCTCACCTTAGCACACCTTAAACTTAGGTGATATTCTGGTGTTATAAGGGGCTATGTAACGAGACCATAGATACTTTGTGTAATCCTTTGAGATAAATAAAATTGTGATTTCTTCCTATGGTAAAGTTTGTGAATTTTCAGATGTCCGGATAAAAATAGGATGTATCTTATGGATGAATTTTGAAAAAAAGGATATTTTAAAATATTTATGTAAACCTTAAATAATTAATTATATGTAAGGATTTTCAAAAAATGGTCTTCTGTAAATGTGTTCAGTAATAAATTTAGAGTCTAATAAGATCAACTTAATTTTTGGTGAATAGTAAATTATGAATAGTGATTTTACACTTAGGATTAGTAATATGACCAAATGGATTAGTAATCTCACTTAAAGAAAGTATTAATATAATTTAGGCACCTTAATTAAGTAATGTGATTCAATAAAATAGGTAAATAATTGTTTCAAAAATTATTAGTTAAGTATTAGTTTTTTTGGGTGAATAGTGTTTTTTATTTAAAAATTAAATTAAAAATATTTTAAAAAATATTTTTATAAAATGGATTTCATTTTTTAATTCATAGCATTGATATTATGTTAAGATAATTTTTTGGGATTTTTCTGAAAAAGTTGAATTTTCGGTGAATAATGAATTTTCAGTTTAGAGTTTCAGGTGTTTAATGACACCATTAAGGAAGTAATAATTATTAAATAATTCTGATAGACTTATGAATAGTAATAAAAGGTATTAGGTTTCCCAATTGGACAATACCATGAGTAAATACCATTGGATATCCCATAGTTTTTCCAATACCACCAATGAGGTGTCCCTTGGCCATTAATGCCTTGTCCCCTCACTTCCCCTATAAATACCAAGCCATTCTATCATCCTTTCCATTCAAAAATCCTAATAAACTAATTTATGGCCTCCTTACCTCCCAAGGGGTCCTCCCAAGGTTCCCCCAAGCCCTCAAGGTCCTGACCTTCGAGTTTTAAGAGTTACGTTTTAAGGTAAGGGATCCTACCTCTCTCTTTCTTTTCATGTATTCTCCTTTATGTCATTTATTTTAAGCTCCATGTTCTTATGTTGGGGATGTTATTTTATATTCATACTACTATAATTTTTATGTTCATATTATGAGATACTCCCATTTTCTCTCATCAATTCATTTTAAGAATTTTTAAGTGGCGCCGTTAGGCTGCCAAATTTTTGTAAGGGATTCTTTCTCCCTTCTCATTTTCAAGTTCTATTTTCATATCAAGTCTTTCAAGTTTCTTTTTATTATGTTTGGGTATGATATCTATATCCATAATACTTTTCCTTTATGTTCATATGTTTATAGACCCTATTTGATCTCATCAAATCATTTTTTGAAGTTATAAGTGACGCCGTTAGGCTGTCGAATTTTCATAAGGGAAATCTTATTTTTGTCTTCCTTCCATGTTTTTCATTTCATATGGTATGTCTTTGAAATTTCATTACCATGTTCTTATATACTTTATATTCTATCACTCTACTGTTTTATGGATCATTTATGAGTGGGTGACCCATATCCCCTCTCTTTTCAATATTTTCTAAAACCTTGTAACATAGCCGTTATGCTGCAGAATTTTCGTCTCAAAATGTATCTCTCTTTTTCTCAAATTATTTTATTTTATTAAGTGAATACTCAAAGAACTTTATTCTATAGGGTTATTCACATATATATCAAAATTTTCTATTTTTCTGGTATTTACATACACAAAACCCAATTTCCTTTTTCATGGGTTTAAAATGACATAAAGATCATGTCTTAAAAGTAGTTTTTAAAATGTTATGATTATGAAATGAAACCCATTTCTTTTATGCTATATGGGTTATTTATGAAATGTTTTATGATGATATATGTGGTTCACATGATAATAAATACAAATTAAGGGTGCGCCTTGATAGCGTTCTAATGCATTGGGTAATGATGTAATCTCTAGGGTTTATAATTTTAACGATACCTTGGTGAATAAACTTGGTATTTTTTTTAAATGACACCTTGGGTATGGACCTTGGTGATATGTTCATGATTTTCTAAGTTAAATGTTGTAGTCACATCTTTAAGTTGTGAATCATGTTCTTTTCATTATGATATGCCTCATGATCTCTTTCTCATGCCTTAAATCTATTTATCATGACTTTATTGATGTATATCAAGTTCACATGTAAAATGTTTCTCTTGTTTCCCTTATTGGGACTTCTTCTCACCCTTTCCTTTGATGTATACTCCCAGGTTATGAGATTCTGTAATGAACTTAGGATGAACAAGGAAGAAGCCTTTCAAGTGTTTAAGAATAATGTTATATGTTGTTTTCATGTATTATGTTCCTAATTTCGAAGACACTAGACTTTAAAGATCCTCTATTTTGTAAGATGTAATGAAAAGTTATGTTATAAAAAGGCGGGATGCCACACTCAAGGCATGCTACATCAAAAGAATAGTCAAAGGGAAAATCAGAGAGTAATTCAATTTGAATAAAATTAAATCATGATGAATCAATATCAAGCTCATCCCTTTCAAAGTAAGCATCTTGTGTCACTTTTTCCTCATGGAAATCCACTTTTGTCTCCTCTTGAAATTCCTCTAATAAGAATTCATCTAGTTCAGGGAGCTCCATATGTTCTTCTTCAGGTGCATCTTCTTCTTTTTCCTCATCCACCAAGGAAATACATTTGTTATCCAAATCTGAAAATTTCAAGCAAGGGAAGGTGATACTCAATTCAGATTCTATATAACCAGAATGAAAAGAGTTAAGAAAAATGTTATCTCCCTTATGTGTATTGAATTCAATTTCTTCTTCAGTAAGAGGTTTCTATTGTAGTTGAATTTCACAAGATAGAGGTATGTAGTCTGGCTCCTCCATATTTTCTTCAAATTCTACCGCTTTGGTGGTGTCTTACTTCAATGGTTCTGGTTCATCTACTTTATAAGGAATATGTGGATCAAGTAGTTATTCACACTTAGTGTAGAAGCCATCCATATCTTGTTGATCATCCACATGTATCTCAGTAGTCAATTCTTCCATCTTGGCCTCCTCAAGTTCGTGCTTAGGTTCTGGTTTCTCCATAAATGCACAGACATATTCAAATGCAAGTTCTACTTTTCTCTCTAGTTGTTATATATCACTTCTAAGTTCTTACATATGAACTATATTATACCCAAACTTGTCTTCTTTTTACCCTTGTAGGTAATTTTTCCATGAATTAAAGATATGATCATTTGAAAACATCATGGAAAAATATTTTTTTATGTTTTTTTGAAAAGTGTTAAATATTTATAATTAGACTGTGGCACTGCCTCCCCGGAAATGACTCCAAGTTTTGAAATGTTCCTATCATGGGGTGTGGAAAAAACAATCATTTACTATGTTAAAATATAGTATTGTAGTTAACCTAGGTTGTCTCCAGAGAGGAGCACACAACAATCATGTTTGTCACTTTGTTTTTTAATTTGTTTGGTTTTGAAAACAATGAAACAAAACTAAAGAAAGAAATAACGTATAATATTTAATTTTTTTTGAAAATGTATGTGATTAAAAATAGTGATAAGTATTGGGTGATCAGGTCAGGATTGGTTTTCAAATTGCAATGTTATCATAGTTCTTATTTATTAATTCCTCTTTTATTAAATCGATTAAAATGAGATTTCACAATAGCTTCCTCTCACATATTTGTTTAATGATGTTGGTGAGATTAAACCTTACCAATATCTTAGTTTTGTCTAATATCCATCCTTTTGTGAAAGAGTTATAGTGAATACCCTCAACCGATTAAGGCAATTCCCAATCGGGTCTTGTTTATCCCAAACAATCTTGAATATTCAGTACAAATCTCACACGTACTGACGATCGCCAAGTAATTCACCACTATGTTCTGATCTATTCCATCGTATATAGACCATAACCTAGTGGGGGATATAATTTTCATTAAACAAATCAATAATAAAAACATAATATAAAATCAAATACAATCACACAAGATAATATAAGTTGTTATTACAATTGAAACCAACTTCATAATAGAGAAAACATTTTATAACATTAAGAGAATGAACTCAAACATTACAAAATGAAAAACCTAACCTTCCCCAACCACTCATAATATTTACTCCACCATGGTAAGGGTAATTTAGTAGAAGGGGGAAGAAGTATGCATTATAAAACTAAGAAGAACAAAAGAAAAAAAATAAAGAACCAAAATTTTATCCTCCAAAATCTGTACACCAGAAATATAGCTTTGGTTCTCCCACCATTTGGTCGAATCATGAAAAGGTAACTTATTATAGGAGGTGAGTAATGGAGTTTTCTATCCACCCAAGAAGTTTGAAAGCATTTTGAGTTGTGTGGAAGGAGTTATGGCCGATTTAGTAGACTTGACTTATTCTGGCCGCCAATCACTATTCCACCAACCCTACTTTGACCGGTTGAAGGGTGGCCTTAATCAACTCAATTATACTTGAAATTTAATTTGAATCTACCTAGTCAAGTTTTATTTTGGACCCATCTAGAATAACCCCATTTGGTGGTCGGTATCTCGAGATATTGATCATTAAATGAGTCATGGTCTATTCTGCCGGCCAGAATAACTTTTCACATTGACCGATTTTATTTGGCCTATTGGAGTTCGAATTGGAACTTGGTCCAAAATAATAATTTGTATCCAACGAACCATTTTCATCCTAAAAAAGGAATTAGTTGAATTTAATGACAAATATAGGAGTTATTCTTGAAATATAGAGGCAACATAAATCTGTTTAATGTCCAGAATTAACAACTTTTCACATTTAAGCTCAAAACTCACCAAAAGTCATAAAATAATGAAAATAAGATCAAATTGATTAATGGGAAGGGATTAAATCATTTTAAAAAATATTTATAAATATGAAAATATGAGCTCTGTCAGATACTATTATTGAATTCTTCTAGAGAAGGGTCGTGTTCTCAAATATGGGCGACCATCAGGTAGCTTTCATTGGTGAGTGGGGTTTCCAGAAGGGCAGTTGGCGAGTTGAGCCACTTATTTCCTTATTATCCGAGCTGTTAATAGAATCATAAGACTCAAAGACGGTGTAAGTTCCTAGGATTATCAGTAAGTTCCTGAACATCTTCCCCAAAGAGGTTGTGACTCTACCCCCTCGACGTGATGTTGAGTTCGGGATATACTTACAACCCGGTTCCCATTCGATTTCGATGGCTCCCTATCAGATGGTGCCTTCTGAGTTGTGAGAGTTGCAGATTTAGGTTGATGAGCTGATGAAGAAGGGTTTCATCTGGCTGAGTGTGTCACTGTGGGGTGCTCCAGTATTGTTCTCAAAGAAGGTAGACGGTAGTCTCAGGCTGTGCATAGAGCACTGAAGACTGAATCAGGTGACGATCAAGAACCGTTACCCCCTACCGAGGATCAACAAAATTTTTGAACAGTTGAAGGGAGATGGTTGGTTCTCGAAGATCTACCTACAATCTAGGTATCACCAGTTGAGGGTGAAGGAAAGTGACATCCCAAAGACTGCTTTCAGATGCAGATATGAGCACTTTGAGTTCATGGTCATGCTGTTCGGCATTACGAATGTTCCAATTGTATTCATAGGGCTCACGAAATCTGTTTTCTATGAGTATCTAGACCGGTTCATGGTTGTGTTTATCGACGAAATCTCGATCTATTCAAGATCAGAGGAGGATCACGCCGAGCATCTAAGGATAGTTTGGAGGTCCTCTGACACCACCAACTGTACGGGAAGTTATCCAAGTGAAAGTTCTGTACACAAGAAGTGTTCTTCCTTGGAAACGTAGTGTCCCAGTAGGGAATAACAGTGGACCCATCAAAGGTTGAAGCGGTTGTTTCTTGGGCAACACCCAAGAACGTGGCAGAGGTTTGTAGTTTCCTAGGTATGGCAGGTTACTATCGGAGGTTCATACCCAACTTCTATCGAGTTTCAGAACCTTTGATATCTTTGACCAAGAAAGATCAGGCTTTTGTGTGGAGCGAACAGTGCAGGGAAGCTTTCACTTATTTGAAGGGGAAGTTGGTTAGTGCCCCGGTGATGAGGTTTCTAGAGGAAGGGTTAACATTTGAAGTGTTCTGTGATTCTTTCGGTCTAGGATTGGGGTGTGTGCTGATGCAGTAGTGGGGGGGGGTGATCTCTTATGGGTCTAGGAAGTTACTTTCTCATGAAAGTAACCACGCCATCCATGATCTATAGCTTGTAGCATTTGTGTTCTCACTAAAGTTTTGGTGGAATTATCTCATCGAGGAATACATTGTGGTCTTTACAGATCACAAAATATTGAGGTATGTCTTCTCCTAGAGAGAATTGAACTTATAGCAGCGGAGTTGGATAGAGTTTCTTTAGGACTACGAATTCGAGATATCCTAAAACTTAGGAAAGGGTAAAGTGGTGGTAGATTCCTTGAGCAGGAAGTCATAGAAGTATGTAGTTCGGGATTCAGTATATTCTTGGAAGGTAATGTGGGAGTTGGCTGCTTTGCATCTAGGCATGAGAGTGGAGGATGGGTAGAGGATGTCTGTTATAGATGACAGTGCGATCTTCCTTGGTACGACAGGTGGAGGAGTATCAATTAGGAGACTCAGAGGATAAAGTAATGCATGATTGCGTTAACTAGGGTGATGCTCTGGAAGGATGGTCGGAGGATGGTCAGAATCAGATGTTATTTTGAGGGAAGATGTTTTTCCCGATGTTGATGCATGAGGGAGTTCTTAGTGAGTTCCATAACTCAACCCAGGTGGTACACCTAGGAGTTTCCAAGATGTACCAGGTCTTGAGAGGTCAGTTTTGGTGGCCTGGGGTAAAGTGGGTATTGGTGGAGTTTGTGGAAAAGTTCCTTGTGTGTCAGCAAGTGAAGTCTGGACACTGTGTTCCTGATGGTCTGTTGTATCCCTTAGACATTCCCGAGTGGAAGTGGGATGATTTATCAATGTATTTAATCATAGTAATACCATGGGATGATAGAGGCTGTGATGCCATCTAGTTAGTGGTGGAATGGTTGAAAAAACCGGCTCACTTCTTGGCGATTAAGGATTCGAGTGCAGTGGATGCCTTAACACAGAAGTACGCAGGTGAAGTTATGTGGCTGCACGGAGTTCCCAAGACCATCATTTTAGATTGGGATACACGTTTTACTTTATGAGTCTGGTAGGTATTACAACATTATTTTGGCACCCAGCCTTAGCACTGCTTTTCACCCTCAGACAGATGGGCAAATATAGAGGACTATCTAGACGTTGGAAGACATACTGCGAGCCTATTTTCTGGACTTCAGAGGATCATGGGTACAACACTTGCCTCTGGTAGAGTTTTTCTACAATAATAACTATCAATCTACCTTTGGCATGAAACCATTTGAATCCTTGTACAGGAGACCGTGTCATTCACCTGTGTACTAGACAGAGGTTGGGGAGGTAGTTATTCTTGGCCCAGAGTTAGTGCAGAGCACGACAGAAAAGGTTTAGCTTGTGTGTGAGAGGATGAAAGTGGATCAAGAATGTAAGAAATCGTATTCCAAACATAGGAGGATACCCTTGGAGTTTTAGTTTTGGGACCATGTGTTTTTAAAAGTCTCCCCTCAGCGTGGACAACGAAGGTTTGGCAGGGGGAGTAAGATTTCTACCAGGTTCATCGGACCCTTCGAGGTGTTGGGACAAGTTGTCGAGGTGGCGTATCAGTTGGAATTACCACTTCTATTGGAGAGTATACACAAAGTATTTCATGTATCTCATCTATGTCGGTATCTAAAGGATGAATCCAACATCCTTGACTGGGGAGAGTTGGATATCAAAGATGATGTGATGTTCATGGAGCGACTGGTGAGAATTGAGGATTGTAAGGAGAAGGTGCTTCATGGATAGACCATTCCCTTGGTTCGTGTGTTGTGGAGGAATGGTGGCCTCAAGAAGAGTACCTAGGAATGGGAGGCATAGGTGCGTTCCCAGTACTCAGAGCTATTCTAAGTTTTGATCTTATGTTTGGTTTGTACCGCTTATGATGTAATGTTTTACCCTCCTTATTGTATGATAAGTTGTTTCCCTATTCCCTGTTTTGTGTGAAAATTCCTGACTGTGGGGAGGGGATAACCTGATCCCTAATCAAGACACATTAATGTGGATGTGATTAAACCTATGTGGGTGAGTCAGTGCTGACCAGAGTGGATAGTATCTTGACATGGAGGAAGGTACTCCCTAATCCATATGTCTGGACAATGTGTCTTTTTTGTGTTTGTGTTGTTACTAAGTGTTTATATAGTTTTTCAGGAGATAGATGTGAGAGAAATGTCCCTATATGTTGAGGTTTTATTCTTTATTTCGAACAAATATAGGGTAGTTTGTATGTGGTTGTTGGGACCCCTATCTTTTCTCTGGGTTTACTCTTGAATTCTCGAGGATGAGAATAGTTTGAGAGGTATCTGATGTAATAGCCCGGACCCTCCTGGTCCATTAATTTTCCAAATTCTAAGTGTTGGGGTGTCCTGAACACCATAGTTGAGTCAGGAGGGCATCATTTTCGGTGGTAGGGTGGCACCGTGGTGTCACCCAGTGCCATTGATTGGTCTCACCGATCGGTGCTACACCCAAATGGTGCCACAGAGGGGTGTCAGGGTTTCTTTCCCCAGTTTTCCTATAAAATCTTTTTTAATTTTTAATACCTCTTTTAAAGTGGTTTAATAACGTTTTAAGCCCATAAATGATATCTTAAATACACTAATAGTGGGAAGAACCTTGAATTACCAAAACATGTGGCTTTTTATTAGTGTCTCACCCTTTTCCACATTTTCCAAATATCCTGTGTTCTCCCAGTTTTCACCTATTACGTGTTTTATCTGTTTAAAGTTGATTTCTCAACTCACAATCGTGTGCTAGTCTATCAAAACCATCGCCAAGGGAATTATTAAATATTAAATAATTCCAACGTGTGAAACCGCCCAACTGTGTGGTCAAACGACGATCTGATTTTTAAGAACTTCGAGATTGCACATCCCGTTACTCTAGGATTTGGTATTTTATCACACCAAGATCTTCTTCTTCCTTGGTTTCTTTCCTTTTCCTTGGTTTTCTTGGAGTCCCCCTTCTAGAGGTGAGTTGTGCCTATTTAAGAGCCCTTCTGTTCGGTTCTTCTTCGAGTTTCCTAATGCGCGACCACAGTTCTTGGCACAAGGAGGAAATATCGCATCCATTTAGGGGTTTTTCCTTCACCTATCTTTACTATGCATCATGTAGGGTAGGTATGATGATGTTACCTTTGGACGTAGATGAAAGCATCTTTAATGAAGATAATAAACATAATTTTAAAGGATTAAGGGGTGGGAATGATGATGATTTTTCTGTGTTTTACCTTAATTTTATGTTATGAATTGTATGGTCTTATGTCCACTAAAAATTGTGGCTGTTGGTGGTCCTTTCTTGCACACTAATGAAGCTCTATTTTTCTGGATAACCTGGTGGTTGAATGAATATAACATGGAAACTGATTAATCACCTAAACTTGGTTGATTAAATGGATTCCTGATAAATAAGAACCCTTGTGTGATCACCCTGGTTAACCAAACAGAAAGAATAAACTTAATGAATGGTGTTGGTTAAATTTAGAAAATCCTACTTACTCGGTTATGGTGATATGCTTGTTTGTTCTATTTGGTGCTTGTGGGGTGATGATGATGGGGATGAAATCTCTAGTTGAAAGGTTGTTGGGTTGTGAAGCTGAGGCCATGTGGATCTAGTGGTAAATGTTATAGACCCCGTGAGTTGGGGCTTGGTTTGGTTCTAGTACTTCGAGGGATCTCACAGATCCCCTTTGATGTTGTTACTCACAAGAGAACTGGGTGTGAATGCTTAAACGTTTTCTTGGATGTTTTCTTTTAGTTGTTGTTTTAGCTTGTGGTTATGCCAGTTAGTTTCCCTATAG
The DNA here is from genome assembly GCA_963277665.1 of Viscum album. Lineage (NCBI taxonomy): Eukaryota > Viridiplantae > Streptophyta > Magnoliopsida > Santalales > Viscaceae > Viscum > Viscum album. Next base: position 669,107,730 of record OY728139.1, on the reverse strand, counting down.
TGAAGAATATTTAAACGGAATCACTTGAACATGATATCGAGAATTGGTACGGTGGGAAATTTTTTCTTTTTTCTAAAAGGGGTTTGCTTTGGTTGTGTCTATTGTATACTTGTGCATATAGGGGTAGTAACAAGAGTGGTTTTGTATGGGCTGGTTGTTGGTTTTGGGACCCTTAGGTTGGGATGAGAGATTTTTTACCTATATATATAAAATTTAGTTCTTGTGTTTCTTATACGCACCCCACCCATGTTGAGAACCTCATGCACAACACCCCCATTTCATGGGAGAGGGTGTTTTTTCCCAACATTCCTATGAGTGTATGGTTATTAGATATTTTTTTCTCCCTCTCCTAGGTAGAACAAGACTCTTTAGGAAGGTTGTGACGGCCTGAGGTTTGTTATAGCCCAAAACTCTTTGGGCAGGATGTATGGTTGTGGTGGCCTAGGTGTGTGCGAGCATGTTTTTTCCCCAAGAGTCTTTCTTGATGTGGATCAGGTGTCTTTGGGTGTGGAAGTGATTGTTCTATCCCAGGTGTCTTCAGGCGTGGTGGTGGTTATTGTGGACCAGGTTTCTACGTGCATGGTTATGTGTGGTTGTAATGTCCCAGGTGTCTGTGGGCGAGATATACGGTTGGGATGGCCCATATGGTTGTTTTTGGGGGTGGTAGTGGGATCTGTCGGGGAGGTCTGATGAATAGGATGTTCTAAATAACTAGTGTGAAAGCAGTACAGGGTAACCAAATATCTATGTGCTATTACTATTATTTTACCTGGTTTGCATTATTTGGGGAGTGTGCCTTAGTGAGGATATATGGATAATTTATCTTGTTAGGTGTTTTGGTTACCCTTACTTTCTTACAGGGTATTAGAATGCATCCCCACTTGTGCACAAGAGATTTTTGTTTCCCTATTGAGTATACCTGTGTACTCACCCTATGTCTATAAAACTATTTTCAAATTTCTAGGAGGTCTTTGAGGACCGTGCCAAACCTTACTAGCTTGGCATTGGGATTGTTGTTGTTGCTACTTTTCTTTATTTTGGTACTTTCCTTCAGAGTTTTCTTGTACTTTGTGACACTTTATTTTTAACATGCATGAGGAAAGAGGGTTTTTGGATTTACTTTTACTTTCAGTATTTGGAGTTGTTTGGGATTTACCATCTTATATCCCGATATTGTTCTACAAAAAGGGTAATGCCTTCCATACTACGTGAGATTATATACCCTTGGTTCTAGTCTCCACTCTGGGGCCTATTGAAGGTGGGACTCAGGGGTCATTATCTCTCCTTCAACTTGAAGAAGGAAGAGTATGATAGTTTTCTATCCCTTCCCTCATCTTGGTAAAGGTGGGTCGTGACATTACACACAATGTGTTGACTGACCATTCCAACACATGACTTTATAGACTACATGTCGTGTAACTCGCATACACATCATGTAGTCCACACATTTTCCTAGAAGAAAACACGTAGTCAAAGATACATAGTGTATTTATTACACGACGTGTGTGACTGACACCCATGAACCATTGAGGTCACATGACATGTAACTAGCATACACACCGTGTACCTCATATTTTTTGCAGTCGACATGCACAACCAATCCCTAGGAATGTGTCACAAACATGGGCAAAAGTCGTTACATGATGTGTATTCACTGTACACATCATGTAACCCATACCTGTCTACATAGAGTGAATTCCAAGACCAATTGTACATCATGTAATTAATTTAACATAGAAATAAAAATAATTGTATCATTAAACCTAATCAACATGTGTCTATGTGTTATTAATTGATAATATACACCATGTGAAATGTTATTAATAATATTAAATGATGAATTAATTTTCATGTAAAATTCAAAACCACACATGGCTATCATTACATATCATGTACTCTGCATGTATTAAAATATTTACACACCACATAAATTAAGACGTGTATATGAGTCATTTATTAATAGTAAAAATCATGTAATTATGTGAAAGGCCATGTACACTACATGCTGTGTGAGTTCACAATACACGATAATGACCATATTGAGTAGTTCAGATGAGTATATGCCGTGTTGCCTCCATGTATACTCAGTATACATAATTAATTTTAAATAAAATTAATTAATTTAATTTTTTTTAAAATTATAGTGGATGAGAATATTAAGGATAGTTTGGATGGATATTAAGATAAATGAATGAATGAATTAATAAATATAATTAATTAATTTGAGCACATTTTATCTTAATTAAGAATGATCGAAATGAATGTTATTTTACTAAATGCATATTCATTGCATGCGTAGATGATCACGAGCTTGATCAAACTGTGTATGGGTTGGATTTATTTTAATTTAATTATTTCATGGGTTTTTTCAATTATTATTAATAAATCAAAATAATGTTCTACAATTCAACCTCTCCTCTTATTATGTAAGGACCCACATGTCTATGATTTCTTTTATGTAAACCCTGTAACCATTCCATTGGTTCCCCTCACATGCATGCGAGTAAATCATATGTAAGGATTTAGCTCCCAGATGATTGAAGGTAGTTCAAGAATAGAGTTGAGGTGAAATCAACCCAGGTGATACACAAGATAGAGGGGGAATGCTACAAGTTGAGCTAAGACTGACTCATATATTTTTTCTCCTAGGGTCAATGATTTTTTTATTGTTTACTCAATAAACAAACCAGTAGATAAATCTCATGATCATGCCAATTTTTTTTTCTTTTGAATGGTTATTTATTTTTGGGATTATTTATTGTGATCACATAAATAAATTAATTAAATAACAAGCATGATCATATGAAATAAAATATGAAAGGATTATGCGTAAATACTTTATCAACAAATGGTTAATTACTTAAGTAAAATCCACTTAATATTAACAAGACATGTAAAAGATAAAAAAAATGATGCATAATAAACAAAATATTTTAATAAAATATTAATTCAGAACACACCTTCCATAACTTGATTAAGGATGTAACCATATAACCAAGTGTTGGTCTGGACCTCTAACAGTACTATCATGACACGTCAAATTGATAATGTTTTTAAGGTTAATTTATAGTCTAGGGAAGACCCTAGGTCATCTCTTGAGAAGCGTTGATAGGTTTTGAGTATGTATTTTTAATAAATATTACTAAAAGAGGGGGGTGATTTTGAAAACAGTTTTAAGAAAATAACTTAACTTAAAGAGTTTAATAGTTGATAGAATAAGGTGGTGGTTTAGGAATTATGAGATAAGGAGATCAATTCAAGTTCACTACAAATCTTTGATAGTTCATTGTTTTGAAAATTTCACATGTTTTTGTTTAATTCTTTGGTTGAGGGTTGTTAAGATCTTGATTGCCCTCTTGCCTCTCTAAATGTTGCACAAAGTACCAACCCGTGACACAAAAATCATGTTGTCAAGGTTTGGAATTCAAGAAAATATTAAAGGTTACCAAAGAATACTAAAATATTTTGTATGTGTGAGATAAAGAGGATCCTTGTGTTTCCCAATCAGAACAACTCAAGTTTCCCACTTGAAATTTCAACCCAATCGGTGTTGAAATGAAAAGCGGTTCACTTAATTAATCCCAAAAAATGAACTCAGATGAGAAACATGTTTAGATAAAACATAAGTGAATAAATATAAACACAAATTACACAAAACCAGTAGAGTATCAAGTTTTGTAACTCCCTCCCAAGTATGTGTAGCTCCCTCGAAATGATCGTCCGCCATTTAGCTCACCATCGAGAGGAGGAGAAGGCTCGGGTGGAACTCCTTCTTAATTGTTGAACCCACTATGATGATATGGGCCTCCAAAACTTCAAGTATGAGGAGATAACTCCTTTGGGTCTCCAAAATACCAGAGATTTTCCTCCTGGTCTAACTTTCAAATGAGGAGCCCAAGGTTCCATTTTATAGGAAAATGGGAAGGTGGTTTAGAGCACACAGAATTATTAAAACCACTTGTCACAGGTGTTTTGACCTTCATATAGCCTTATATAGATTTTGAGAAAATAATATAGTTGTAGTCCTAAATCTTGGATGTCTCCAACAAAATTTTGGAACAGTTTGGACACCTATAGCCTGAGGTATGTACAGATCTTAGCACACCACTTTTGACTCTGTGTAGATTTGGTGTGCAAGACAGATCAGGTCAGAAAGGAAATCAGATGGCCGAATGAGTCTTGGGTTTCTTCATATGAAATGTATCCCAATTCATTTTGGACTAGAATATAAAATTTCATCCCAATTGGATGTACGATATAGTAGAAGTGTGTGGATTAATCCATTGGTGTGCTTGGATCCTGTGTAGTTTGGTCCATTTTTTTGGACATCATCATGGGCCCTCCAAATCACCTTCACCTTCAATGAAATTTTCAAGACAAGTAACATTGAACTTTTTAATATATATAAACACAAAATAAATGACTCAAACATGGAATTAAATTTGTTATTATTTTTTTAATTTACCATACAAATTCAGTTTAATACAATGGTGTAAGGGTGAACATGACACAGTGAATAAGGGCCCCTAAAAGAAAAACTGCACCACTGTTAAGAAGCAAGGAGGATCTTCAGGTGCATTCATTATTGAGTGAAATCTATATATTTCTAAAATTTAGGTATTAGATATAGCTTATGGTGCTCACATTTGTATCCAATTATAGGAACTAAGTAGATTTAAAAGAGTTTCATGAGGTGAGGTGGATCTTCAAGCTGATAATAGATCCAAGCTCACTATAGTAACTATTGGAGACTACCGCCTCATGTTTCTGACTAGAATGATCTTGGTTTAAAAGAATTTTTATCATGTACGATCAGTTACCCAAAAAATTATTTCCATTTATAGTTTTAATTCAGATAGATTTATTTTCAAATTTGGGAATAAATGTTTCTTCTTTCATAAAGATAACATATTTTATGGTAAAATACACCTAAATAATGGTATTTATGTATTGGATTACACAAACCAAGTAATAGAAATTGATAATGAATCTAGTTCGTATGAATCATATCACAATAAACTACAGAATCATCACTTAGGTTATATAAACAATAAGTGATTAAATAAAAAATACCAAGATGGATATTTAGAACCTTTAAAACTAAACCCACTTGTCATATTTCACGCTTGCTAGTAAGGTAAAATAACCAAAACCCCATTTATTAGAATAGGTGAAAGGGACACTGAGCTTCTTGATTTGGTTCATACCGATGTGTGTGGACCATTTATAGTTGAAGTAAGTGGTGGATAACCATAGTTTATAACTTTTACCAATGAATTTAATAGATATAGAAATCTTATATAATGAGGTATACGTAAGATTATTTTCAGAAATTAATAGAATAAAAGAATGAAGTTGAGAATCATTTTGGTAAGAAAATAAAGAAACTTTTCTTAGACAGGGGAAAATAATATCTTAAACAAGTGTTCATTGATTATATATGGGTGTTTGAGATATTATTCTAACTCAATTATCTTTATACACCACAATGGAATGATGTAAGTGAAAGGAGGAACTACACCTTTCTTGACATGGTGAGATCAATGATGGGTCATGCAATTATTCCATTATCCTTTTAGGGATACACATTCTATAAAACAACATATACACTAAACCAAGTGCCAACTAAAGCAAAAAATAGTATTCGATTCAAAATTTGGTGCATACAGAAATTAGTGTTGTCTAAATTACATGCATAGGGATGCAAAGTATTTGTTAATGCCAATTCAGGTAAAAATATTTCACCCTGAGGCACAAAGTGTATATTTATAGGATACCCCAAGGAAACAAAGGGTTATTAACTATATGGATTCTCAGATAAAAAGGTTATAGTGACAAGTAAAACCATGTTCATTGATAGGGAGAACATCTATAAAAGAGATAGTGGGAGAAAGATAGAATTTGATGAATCTGAGGCTCAAGATATACTAGAGTTGGCACGAGAACAAATTCTATAAAACCCAGCGGAATAGAATGTTTTAGAGAAACAAGTACTTTATATGAGTACAAGAGAGGTTATAGAACCTGAAAGATATGGTTTTCTATTCATCAATGATGAAAACTCATTATTAGTTGATAATAATGATCCTGTAGCATATAAGGAAGCAGTAGGTGGAATAAAAGATTCCAAGTGGAAAGAAGCCATGAATTATGAAATGGATTCCATGTAAAAAAAAAGGTATGGATTTTGGTATATCCAATACTGTATATAAATCTAGTTGTTTAAAAATGAGTATTCAATAAAAAACCAAATACATATGGAAAATTCAGTACCTATATGGTATGACTAGTTGAAAAAGGGTTTGAATTATGTCAGGACATTGACTAAGATGCTTTTTTACCAGTTATGATGCTGAAATACCTTAGAATTATTCTTTCTATTAAATCTTACCATGACTATGATATTTAGCATATGGATTTTAAAACAACTTTTCTTAATATAAATATTTAGGAAGATGTATATATGAAACAAAAAAAGGGTTTATGACTCTGAAGGATGAAAATAAGGTATCTAAGTTGCATAGATATATTTATGGATCAAAGTAATCATCCAAGTCATGAAACATTCACTTTGATAAATCCATAGAAGAATTTGGTTTCATAATTAACGAATGAAAGTCATGTATCTATAATCTATTTAGTGGGAGGGAAATCATTTTTCTAATATTTTATATTGATGACATACTACTTATTGGAAATAATATACCAGTCTTATAGTCCTTTAAATCATGGTTAAAAACTTGATTCTCCATGAATGAATTAGGTGGAATGACATATATTATTGTAATTAAGACCCATCATGATAACTTCAATAGGCTTCATAGAATAACTCATGATATGTACATTAACAAGATACTGAAGAGATTTAGTATGGAACAATTCAAGAGGGGATTATTACTTATGTCACATGACACTCATCTTTCCAAGAAAATGTGTCCTCAAACATATGAGGAGAGACAAAGGATGACATGAATCCCATACGTGTCAGTGATTGGGTCAGTCATGTATGCTATACTATGAATTACACAAGATGTTTCCTACACCTTAAGCATGGTAGACAAATATCAACCTAACCCAAATAAATTATATTGGATGGAAATCAAGATTATCCTTAAGAATTTGAGGTGTATTAAGGATATATTATTAGTTTATGAAGGATATGTTATCAGGGGATATATATATTATAGTTTCCAAATATATAATGATGATTTGAAATCACAATAATGATACATATTCACTCTCAATGAAGGTATTGTGAGTTGGAAGAGCTCAAAGCAAGCCATAGTCACTTATTCTATAGTGTAGTCCAAGTATATTATGACTTGTGATGTAGTTAAATAAGTTAATTGGATATAAAAATTCATCCAAGATCTTGAAAAGTTTTCTAGTAGTAAAGACCATATCACATAGTATTATGATAATACTACAACAGTGGCTCTTGAAAAGGAAATAATGTCACATCAGCAAACAAAGAATATAATTTTTTTTTCTCAAAATCCTTTTTTTAATATTTTAGAATAAACCAATTTTTGGTTAAGTTACAACCTTATAAATTTATAGAACTAATTAAAAACCTAAAAATTTATATAACTAACTCAAAAACATTCAAAAACATATAGTTAAGTGTAAGAACCCGGATCTCTTTTCAGGTATGTTTTTCCTTTTTTCTGGAGTTTTTGAGAAAAATGAATTTTCTAGAAATTTCAGAAGTACACGCCATGTACGTTCTAAGTACACGCCATGTACTCTTTCCCCGGCTCGAAGCTATGTGCTGGCCATGTCTGGGTCACACACACGGTGTTTAAGGATGAGGTGGAGGCCGGTTATTTCGGAGTATGGAAAATTCTAAGTACACGCTGTGTACTCCAAAAGTACACGCCGTGTACTTTTTTTTTCATTAAACGGACCGGGGTTGCGTCTAACCCCCATATTCATCTTCTTCTTCAGTTTTTGACTATCCGGGAGCGACCGTATGGCCGGATCTTTGACAGATTCCTGCCTCACCGTCCGTTCTCCGATTCGAGCACGGTCAGTTGCATTGGAATCGCAGCGGTAAGTTCTTCCTTCTGCTTTAGCCTTGTTTCTTGATTCCTCCTCATTTCCAAGTTATTGTGGGATGAACGTTTTGTGCGTTTTCTCAGATCTATATTGTTATAAGAGGAATCTGTCATCATGGTTCACGTATATCGATCTCCTCGGATCGAGGTAGGTGGTTTGTGCCTTTTTGTTGAAAGTTGATGAATATTTTGTGCAATTTCCACCAATACCCTTGAATGGGGTATTGCATGTTTCCTGTTTTCCCCTTGTTGCTTGACTGCTTTGCTTGATTGCTTTAATAGAGGTTATTGCTTGTGATTAGAGTATTTTTTTTTGTGCACAATTTTCTTTTCCATGCCTAGTTGTAGGATTGTGGACTGTTGTTTTACTTTTTCTGTTGAGCCTTATTTGATAGCCAAGTAGTTCTTGATGTTTAATTGGACGATATACACATGCTAAGCATGTTTAGTTATACTCAGGACTGTGAGAACCTAGAGTAGTAGACCAAAGGGAGAATTGATGGAAGGGCTTCTCCAGAGTGTCTTTTTAATCAATATGGAATACCAAGGGGAGAATTGATGGAAGGGCTTCTCCAGAGTGTCTTAAACTACGACGCGGTCCATATGGGGAATTGATGTTGAGTGATTCCCCAGAGATCCTTTAGCATGATATGAGACTATAGGGGGAATTGATGGTGAGTGCTTCCCCAGAGAGTCTGCTTAATTACGTAGCTGAACTAGAGGGGTGAGACTGTGTGTGCATCCCAGAGGGTTTCTAGTACTTAGAGGTTGAACCGTAAGGGTTAGACTGTGAAAGCTACCTATAGGGTTACCTGGTTTTCTATTTTGTTGCTGGCTGCTTACTTGTGTGCTATGCTTGTTAGAACTGTGGATTGTAGCTGCTTGTGATTTCCTGCTTACTGCTCTTGTTTATTTCCTGCCATGTATTCATTGACTGTTAGGCACAAATATTTGGGTGGTTACCTACTGGGATTGTATCTCACACCCTGTTTGGGCTATGCTTTTGGGCCCAAGCAGACTATGTTGCTACAGGTATAGATAAGGGAAAGCGCCCTTCTACTTCAGGATCTTGATTGCACCGGGAGCTGGGAGCATGGGACCGAGCCATGGCTCGCGATGCTGAGGAGCTTACTTTGTTTTCTTTTGTACTTTGTTTTAGTTGTATTTCAGTACATTGTTGTGTTTTCTATTTTCCTTGGATACTTGTACCTGCTACATCATTTTCATCATAGTTTTATATATACATTGCTTCCGCTGTTTGGTTTTTGTTGTTATGCATGTTTTTTATTGCTTCCGCTGTTTATTGTTGTTTCCTTACCTTATATACCTTACCAAATGAGGGCATAGTTTCCCCACCGACTCACCAAGGCCCTTGCTGCTAGTCGGAATCCTCTGGTGTTCGGGAAAACGTGCTTGAGGTCATGTGTAGAACCGAGTAGGGGAACCAGTGGAGGGGCTCAAAACTCGGGACGTTACAAAGTGGTATCAGAGCAGTTCTTTTCTCTTGCTTTACTGTTTGGAGACTTTATCTAGAGATAGAATGGATTCGGTACTTGGTATTAAGCTGTGATCGGTAGTAGCTAACCTGTGTACAGGGAAAGGCCATACTACCTCATTAATGGAAGTTTTCTGGTTTTGAGTTTTATGGTTGATATGTTTTCACCTAGAGTGATTCATATGACTTGTGCGGTTATTGTTTTGATAGTTCAGTTCTATTTCTGTTGCAACCCGATGAGATGTGGGTATTCCATCTCATGCATCATATAGGCACTTGTAGAAATCACATGTCATGCATTTTTTCCATGCTATCTAGGGTGTATTAGCAATTGCATGCTGTTGTGATAGACTTTGTGTAGATTATGCATGCTATTGTGATAGTTTCTTGATAGATTCTATGATGCTATGTTAGAAAACTGTTGTTCTATTTCTTGCTTAAAATGAATGCCAAATTTTGGTTCTTGAGGTGTTATGGGCCCTCACGGATCAGAAATTTGCATCCTTTCCCTTGTTTTTAGTGTTTCTGGAATTCTGCGCAGTTTCTGAGCCACTGCACAGAAAACCCAGAATACACGGCGTGTACTTTTTAGATACACGCCATGTAGTTTTCAGGCCATGTCACTGACCGTGTGAGCAGAACATGGTTTCGTGGGAGTAACTTCAGGAACATGCCATGTACTATTGGTACACGCCGTGTGAGTTTGGAGCCGTGTACCCAGCCGTGTCACTAACAACCCTGGTCGGGGAAGCTTGGGTAGAATATTCCTTGTCCATAGGGATCATGCCGTGTAGTCCTGTCCAGGTACCCGACCGTGTCACGACCAACACGGGCCGGCATGACCTTCATTTCCACATGCCGTGTTTGTTCGGAGCATGCCGTGTAAGGTCCAACCGTGTAGACGGCTGTGTACTCAACAACACGGACCGTCGAAGCCTTGTCTAGTGCACGCCGTGTTTGTTTCGAACACGCTGTGTAGTCTCGGGTTGAGTCAGACTGTGTGGGTTAGCCATGTAAGGAGACCCGGGTAGGGGAATAGTTTTCAAGTACACGCCATGTGTGGGGGTCAACACGCCGTGTAGTTTGTAGTGTACACGACTTGTAGGGAAGGGGTACATGCCCATGTAAGTGGTTTCAAAAGACACGCCGTGTAGTTTTATACATGCCATGTAGTCGTGTTTTGTAATCTTGTGTGTTTTTCTTCCCCTGTTCCCATTTTGTACTCTTGTTTTCTCTGTCCTTATTTCCTGATCTATGGTGTGATTTTGATCTTTCAGAGCTATGTCTCCGAGACGTCCTCCGGTCGTACGTCTGTCATTAGGCAGTGATCAGACGCCAGATATGGCAGATCAAAGACTTCTTGTCGATCCCCCAGCCGAGCCAACTTTGGTACCGGTTGTCGTACCAGTTGCAGGCGCTGATGTGCAGTTCAGGGAAGGTTTCATGAGGATGATGCAGGCCTTCCAGGGAGCATCACCTCCTTCCTTGTCTATGGAAGACTTGACGTGGGTTTTCCAGCAGCACCATCCTCCCATGTTCTCAGGGGAGGGAGGACCTCAGGCTGCAGAGTCGTGGATGGAAGCCATGATGACTATATTCGAGCATCTGGAGACACATCTAGAGAGGCGGGTCAAGCTCGCCACCTACATGCTCCGAGACTCTGCCAAGAGGTAGTGGGACGTGATCTCACAGGCGGTTCCACAGCAGGCTATGACTTGGGAGGAGTTCCAGCGCGTGTTCTATGACTACTTCTACCCGGAGACCCTGAGGACCGATTGAGCCTGAGAGTTCATGAGCTTAGAGCAGGGTACTCTATCTGTCATGGAGTATTCCTCTCGTTTCACTGAGCTGTAGCATTTTACACCCCTTCAGGATAGGAGTGGGGTGTTATTGGCAAGGAAGTTTGAGGATGGACTCAGGCGGGAGATCCGCTCGCAGGTGAACATCTTACAGCTGACTTCCATTACTTCCATCGTCAACCAGGCATTGATTGCGGAGCGCAATCTGAGAGACTTGGGAGCTACGAGCCAGGGAGTTTCTTCTTCCAGAGCTAGCTTTCCTTCAGATGACAGCAAGAAGCACCATAGGGAGCCTACGTGTGGTGATTAGAGGAAGCGAGACGCATCATCAGGCAGTCAGGTGACATGATACCAGTGTGGCCGGACAGGGCACACGAGGCCGCAGTGCCAGAGGGACCCAATGGAATGCCAATCTTGCAGCAAGATGGGTCACCTTCAGCATTTCTTCCAGGTTTTCTCACCAGCAGCAGGTGATCGGGGTTCTTCCATGACTCCTCATTCAGGAGAAGCACTGCCATTTTCTCACCAGTCGGGGAACTGGAGTTCTTCCGGCCATTCGGAATGAGGTGGAGGTCGAGTCCATGGCGGTCAGCCACCAGTCCCTCAGCACCAGCAGGGAGGTTTAGCTCAGAGAGGTCAGTCGGGGGCACAGGGCCATGGTGCAGGCCAGTCTTTCTCCATGGAGCAGACTTATCATGAGCAGGATCCCGTGCCTTCTACTGTTCGAGGTACAATTTTAGTAGCCTCAGTTTTATCTTCATCCCTTTTTGATACTAGTGCTACGCATAGCATTATCTTTGTTGTTGTTGTGGAGAGACTTGGACTCTGCATCTTTTCTTCTGCTGACTCGTTGACGCTAGACACACCCTTGGGGACGAGGACATCTAGTGTACGCTAGTTTAGAGAGTTCCCTCTCGAGGTTGCAGGGTATCACTTATTATGGGATCTCTATGCCCTGGAGATGATAGGATATGATGTCATTCTCGGCATGGACTGGTTGATTCCCTTCCAGGAAGTCGTTGAATGTTATCACCGTAGAGTCAGTTTCATTTCACCAGAAGGTGAATCTTTCTTTCATATAGGAGAATGGGATGTTTGGGCGAGTCGGGCGGGACTCGAGCATCTTAGTCTAGGAGGGGTGACAACCCAGATTTCTAGCCTTTATCTGGATGATCAGGGGACTCTACAGTTGGACTTTCCTCCAGTGGTGGATCGCTTCAGGGATGTCTTTCCAGATGACTTTTCGGGTTTGCCTCCGGAGCGTGAGGTAGACTTCTATATTGAGCTCGTGCCAGGAGCGGCACCTGTGTCCATTCTCCCATATAGGATGGCCACACCTGAGTTGCAGGAGCTCAAGAAGCAGTTGGAGGAGCTACAGGATAAGGGTTTCATTCGACCCAGTACTTCTCCTTGGGGTTCGCCTGTTCTGTTTGTGAATAAGGCAGATGGTACCCTTCTGCTTTGTGTGGATTATCAGAAGCTGAACCAGTTGATGGTCAAGAACTGATATCCCTTACTGTGGATCGATGACCATTTCGATTATCTTTGAGGATCCCGGGTGTTCTCGAAGATCGACTTGAGGTCTGATTATCATCAGTTGCACGTTAGACCATCAGATATACCTCTGACAGCCTTCAGGAGCAGGTATGGTCTATACGAGTATACAGTCATGCCGTTTGGTCTCACGAACACGCCTGCAGTTTTCATGGAACTGATGAACCGAGTGTTCCATCCTTACTTGGACTCCTTCGTTGTGGTCTTCGTGGACGATATCTTGGTGTACTCTCACACTCGACACGACCATGTGACACATCTTGAGATCGTTCTGAGTACACTGAGAGAGCATCGACTTTATGCTAAACTCTCGAAGTGCCACTTCTGGATAGATCAGAATCACTTCTTGGGTCACGTTATTTCAGAGGCAAGAGTGTCTATGGACCCAAAGAAAGTGAGAGCTGTAGTTTCCTGGGAGCAGCCGAAGAACGTTTTTGAGGTACGGAGCTTCCTAGGGCTGGCTGGATACTATAGATGCTTCATTCAGGATTTTTATCGTCTAGAAGCACCTTTGAAAGGTCTGACCAAGAAGGGGGCGTAGTTCTTATGGTCAGATTCTTGTGAGTCATCCTTTCAGGAGATTAAAGGGAGGTTGACTTCAGCACTGATACTAGTCTTACCAGATCCAGGCAGGAGCTACACTGTTTACTGTGATACTTCGGGTATCGGGCTGGGAGCTGTGCTTATGCAAGGATATGGAGTCGTTGCGTACGAGTCTCGGTAGTAGAGGCCACATGAGAGGAACTACCCTATGCACGATCTGGAGTTGGCAGCTGTTGTTCATTCCTTGCACTGTTGGAGACACTATCTTTTGGGAGAGCACTTTGTGGTCTTCACTGACCACAAGAGTCTTAAGTATATCTTCACTCAGCGTGATCTGAATCTGAGGCAGTGCAAGTGGGTCGAGTATCTTCAGTCTTTTGATTTTGAGCTCGCCTATATGCCGGGAAAGGGAAATTCCGTGGCATATGAATTGAGCAAGAGAACTCAGATTCAGGCAGTTCAGGTGGCCAGTAGTGAGTGGCAGCTGATGGCTCTGTTCTCTGAGATGCATCTGGAGGTGCACAACAGACGAGGACAGACTTTTCTATATTCTATATATGTTACCTCCACGCTACTTGATCGGGTACGAATGAGGCAGATATCAGACTCAGAAGGCTTAGTCCTGCGGGAGAGTCTGTCAGGAGGGGACCCTCTTCCTGGATGGAAAGTGGGTGAGGATGAGATATTGCGCTTCCAGGGATGCGTATGGGTGACAGTAGACATACGTGAGGAGCTGATGTGGGATTTCCATTCCTCTGTTTGGGAAGTTCATCCAGCCATCACCAAGATGTATCGGGACATTCATCGCCAATACTGGTGGCCTGGTATGAAGAAGGATGTTGCTGGTTTTGTCTTGATATGTTCTACTTGTCAGCAGGTGAAAGCAGAGCATCAGCGATCAACGGGGCTTTTACAGCAGTTACCCATTCCAGAGTGGAAGTGGAACGATGTTGCGATGGACTTCATGACCGGGTTGCCGAGATCACCTCAGGGGAATGATGCTGTTTGGGTTGTCGTCGATAGGCTTACTAAGGTTGCTCACTTCTTTCCGATCAAGGATACCTTCAGTGTCGATGATCTGGGATGACTTTACATCAGAGAGATCGTTCGTCTGCACAGAGTTCCACACTCTATTGTTTCAGATAGAGATGCGCGCTTTACTTCTCGGTTCTGGCAGGGACTTCAGAAGGCCTTGGGTACACATGTACTTTTGAGTACAGCTTATCACCCCCAGACTGACGGCCAGTCTGAGCGTACGATCCAGGTGCTTGAGGATATGCTCCGAGCTTGCATCCTTGACTTTGGCGGTTCTTGGGAGAAGAATATTCCACTGGAAGATTTTTCCTACAATAACAGTTTCCAGGAGACCATTCAGATGGTGCCATACGAGGCTTTGTACGGTAGGCCATTCCGATCACCCTTATGCTGACTGGAGGTAGGAGAGGAATCTTTGCTAGGACCTTGTCTTGTTCAGGAGACTTCAGAGCAGATAGAGATGATTCGGAAGAGGATGGCTACAACGCAGTCTCGACAGAAGTCTTATGCTGATCAGTGGAGGCGACCTCTGGAGTTCGAGGCCGGTGATCAAGTTTTCCTACGTGTCACACCGAGGTTGGGACACAAGAGGATTCAGAGACAGGGTAAGCTTTCGCCATGGTACATCGGGCCATTTGAGGTCTTGGAGAGAGTGGGACCGGTTGGCTATCGGTTGCAGCTACCTCAGAGGTATCGGGCCATGCACGATGTCTTCCACGTCTCTCAGCTCCGACGCTACTTTCCAGATCCGTCTCACATATTTCAGCCTGAGGAATTCGAGCTTGAAGCGGATGCGTCGTTCGAGGAGCATCCTATCTGGATTTTCGATCTTAGTAAGAAGGTTCTCCACGGGCGGTCTGTTCCTCTGGTACGAGTGCTATGGCAGCACGGGCGAGTACAGGACGAGACCTGGGAGAGGGAAGCTGATGTACGATCGTAGTGGCTGGAGCTGTTCGAGGTTTCTCCTTCTCCGCCTTGTTAGGGAAATTCTGGGACAAATTTCTTTAAGGGGGGAAGTTTGTAAGAACCTGGATCTCTTTTCAGGTATGTTTTTCCTTTTTTCTAGAGTTTTTGAGAAAAATGAATTTTCTGGAAATTTCAGAAGTACACGCCGTGTACGTTCTGAGTACACGCCGTGTACTCTTTCCCCGGCTTGCAGCCCTGTGCTGGCTGTGTTCGGGCCACACACACAGTGTGTATGGCTGAGGTGGAGGCTGGTTATTTTAGAGTACGTAAAATTCAAAGTACATGCCATGTAATCCAAAAGTACACACTGTGTACTTTATTTTTTTTTCATTAAACAGACTGGGGTCACTTCTAACCCCCATATTCATCTTCTTCTTCTGTTTTCGACTCTCCGGGAGCGACCGTATGGCCGGATCTTCGACGGATTCCCGCCTCACCATCCGTTCTCCGATTCGAGCACGGTCAGTTGCGTTGGAATCGCAGCGGTAAGTTCTTTCTTATGTTTTAGCCTTGTTTCTTGATTCCTCCTCGTTTCCAAGTTATCGCAGGATGAACGTTTTGTGTGTTTTCTTAGATCTACATTGTTCTAAGAGGGATCTGTCGTCGAGGTTCACGTATATCGATCTCCTCAGATCGAGGTAGGTGGTTCGTGCCTTTCTGTTGAAGGTTGATGAATATTTTGTGCAATTTTCACCAATACCCTGGAGCGGGGTATTGCGTGTTTCCTATTTTTCCCTTGTTGCTTGCCTGCTTTGCTTGATTTCTTTAGTAGAGGTTATTGCTTGTGATTAGAGTATTTTTGTTTATGTACAGTTTTCTTTGCCGTGCCTAGTTATAGGATTGTGGACTGTTGTTTTACTTTTGCTGTTGAGCCTTAGTTGATATCCAAGTAGTTCTTGATGTTTACTTAGACGATATACACGTGCTGAGCATGTTTAGTTATACTCAGGACTGTGAGAACCTAGAGTAGTAGACCAAAGGGAGAATTGATGGAAGGGCTTCTCCAGAGTGTCTTTTTAATCACGATGCGAGACCAAGGGGATAATTGACAGAAGGGATTCTCCAGAGTGTCTTGAACTATGACGCGGGCCACATGGGGAATTGACATTGAGTGCTTCCTCAGAGATCCTTTAGCACGATATGAGACTATAGGGGGAATTGATGGTGAGTGCTTCCCCAGAGAGTCTTCTTAATTATGTAGCTAAACCAGAGGGATGAGACTGTGTGTTCCTCCCAGAGGGTTTCTAGTACTTAGAGGTTGAACCGTAGGGGTTAGACTGTGAGAGATACCTAGAGGGTTACCTGTTTTTCTCTTTTGTTGCTGGCTGCTTACTTGTGTGCTATGCTTGTTAGAACTATGGATTGTAGCTGCTTGTGATTTCCTATTTACTTATCTTATTTATTTCCTGCCATGTATTCAATGACTGTTAGGCATAGATCTTTGGGTGGTTTCCTACTGGGATTGTATCTCACTCCCTGTTTGGGCCATGCTTTTGGGCCCAAGAAGACTATGTTGCTACAGGTATAGATAAGGGCAAGCGCCCTTCTACTTCAGGATCTTGATTGCACTGGGAGCTGGGAGCATGGGACCGAGCCATGGCTCGCGATGCTGAGGAGCTTAATTTGTTTTCTTTTGCACTTTGTTTCAGTTGTATTTCAGCACGTTGTTGTGTTTGCTGTTTTCCTTGGATACTTGTACCTGCTGCATCATTGTCATCATAATTATATATATACATTTCTTCCTCTGTTTGGTTTCTGTTGTTATGCATGTTTTTTATTGCTTCCGATGTTTATTGTTGTTTCCTTACCTTGTATACCTTACCGAATGAGGGTATAGTTTCCCCATCGACTCACCAAGGCCCTCGCTGCTAGTCGGTAGCCTCTGGCGTTCAGGGAAACGCACTTGAGGTCATGTGGTGAACCGGGTATGGGAACCAGTGGAGGGGCTCCAGACTCGGGACGTTACATTAATAACTTTAAAATTCAAATAGATTCCAATGCCGCGAACCACACCATCCAATTCAAATTTCAAATTTCAAACCAAACCAAACATGTCACCCTCTTAGACCCGTAACCCCTATGCACATCACTTTCATAAATTCACCATCACCATCACAAAAACATCACCGATGATACACCATGTTCATTGGAACCCCTGAGGTGTTAATGACCAACAACGCTGAAGATACCCTGTCAATAAATGAAGCATCAACAGAACTAGAATCTCAGACACCATCTTCATCATCCTTGGTCGAGTTACTCAAGGTATCTACAACTATGAAGCTGAATTATCCTAGAATAGACTCCACCTAATGAATCTTGAGTCACCACCATACCTATATCTATAGACCCAAACCACCATGAAAAACCATCGTACCTGACCAAGGTGGGGTCTAGCGCATTGGAACAGGATGACAAAGTAGAGGGAGGGAAGAGGATATAAAAACACCCCATAGAACCAAAACCAAACATGTTTAAAGACATAATCCATACACCAAAAAACCATCTCCAAGAACCAAATCAACTATGAAAATAAATTCCAATGAAACAGAATGCTAGAATCCCAAGAGACCAACTACAAAAAAAGATAGAACCAAAAAACTAGTAGACCAAAATTAATCAGAAGAAAACCTCCACTGAAGAAGGAAACCAAAGGCCAACGCACCACCCTCTGTAATACCTTCAAAAAATTCAACCAACACATCCCAAAAATACCATGAAAAAATATGCAAAAGACCAATATGGGATCAGGTATGATATATCTGGAAGCAAGAGAATTGAATGATAAAATCAAAGGCTTCGACAAGGAGCATAATCATAGGAGACAAACCAGATGAAAATCCACCCAAAAAAGCAATCAAATCCACTAAAATCAACCCAAAACATTTCTAATCCATCCTCAACAACATCGTGCTGGACCAAGATGGGGTTAAGAATGATGGGGGAAGATGAAAAAAGAAGAAGGGGGAGAAAAATGACTATGATTGTTGATGATCCAAACATAGAAGAAAAGAGAAAGAAATGAATGCTGTGAAAGGGACCAACGAGAGAGAAAAATGAGGAAAAACCCTACATGAATCCTATACTAAAGTGAAAAGACCATCTTTAGGGAGGGAGGGGGAGGGAGGGAAATGATGAGGGTAAAAATAGAACCAGAGGAACATCGATTAGGATGAAGGAAACACCAATGATAGAGGAGGAGGGGGAACCCTAGATCCTGGGGCCTTATCGTCGAGAGAGAAAGGAAAGGCCAGAAGAAAATAGAGGCATCATTTAATGGAGAACATACTTCAAAATTATCGCCTCTTGAGGGATTTTTCTCAGAGAGGTGACATCATAGTAAGTAGAGTTTCTATAGAAGAAAACATGGAATATCCATCGACTAAAGCTCTATCTAAATATAATATTTAACATCATGTGATTTATAGAAGACTAAAATTCATTAGTATCTTCCTCTAGTCCAAATGGGACTCTATTTGAGTTTTCTCCCTAGAACAAACTACTGTGTACTTTATATTACATGTATATTCCTAGTATTGAATATTAATAAATTTATTATCATATATTGATTGTTCTTCTATGTAAATTTAACATGATAATGTTATAGATTATCTATCAAATTGAAAAGATCATATCAGTTCCTTACCATGATGAGAACCTTGAAGTGCTATGAAGATATTCTTAAACTTAAGTTCCATGGTTGTATGACATCATCTGATGGAACAAAGATGATGCAGACTATTGGGTATAAGTACTCATAAGAAGATGAGACTTCATCTCATGAAGTTTACATTTGGTAATCTCTATGAAAAAAGATTATGTGGATAAAATTCTTGGTAGGAAATCCACATGTTCACGTGTTATTTCATATTCCTATATGAAAATGTGTGTAATGATCCTTAAAATTTAATAATATTATTAATACATATCATGACTTGTGTACTTAGATGCAATAACCAAAAATGAAATTCCATATGTATTGGACTACTAATTTTGATCCAATATATCCCATGTACTTTAGGTTTTGATGATCTAAAAAACTATTCATATCTTAATGATGATATTGTTTTTTTAAGTGTGTTCATCTAGTTTTATTCTATTCTTATTTATTTGATTATTAATTTCCTTAAATATGCATTCTGTATGATTTTAGCTGAAATATGCCCAAGTCTGGAAAATCACCTATGTGATGGTTTTGGCTGCATGGTGAAAATGGCTACGTCGATCCATCAGATATTTCAATTGACTATGTAAAGGAATCAACTACATCAAATTGGATACATCATGGAATCACCTACATGGAAATTTCCTATGTCAACAAGATCTCCTACATGATCATTCGGCTATGTAAAATAGTTATGTAAAGTAATCAGTTACATGAATCACTTATGTGGTGAAAACAAAGATGTCATTTCAATCAGCTATATCAGATTCAACTATGTGAGTAAAAATCCTACATGATTAAATTTGGATACATGAAGGAAAACTAGATGCATGGATTTAAATATGCAATCGACTATATGGATTCAATTATGAAAACTAGCTACGTCATGTTTTAAGTTGGTATTTATTACAATTAAAGCACTTGAGTAAGAATTTTAATGCATCTGTAGAATTTCTAAATGCTCAATTACCACTTTAAGAAAAAATCTATTATAATAAGAGCCAAGTATCGAGATAAAATACAAGGACAACAATATTTTATTTATATCTACCATTGCTGATGTATTTTCAAGGGAAAAGGGGGTGTTACCAATCCCTAATTCCATGAACCATGTTTTGTGGATTTAAATAACTAGTGCATACATTTCAAAGTGTGGATGACATACTTTTGTATGCAAAGTGAAGTGAATAAGAAAATACAGAGTACTCATTCTATAATCTCTCCAAAAATGGAACCGTTTTTCTACGAAAATAAGAAAGAATAAGTCTCATTTCATCAATTTTGATTATTGATGATTATTTATGAATTCAAAAGACTCTCCTTGAGTTGTTTATTCTTTAGATAATCTCACCTGGAGATATTTCTTTTCCTGTTAGCTATATCTTACAGCTGTAGGATGAACCTTATATACTTTATGTTTATTATATTTCATTGTAAAGGTTCCCAATAAAATAAAATTTGAAGGATATTGTTTTTAAACCCTTTATAGATCCTGGTTGAAATCTCTTATGCTTGTACCAAGTGTCGAATGCTTGAACTTAGTTGTGTAGTCTCTGGAAAAAGGACTGACAGTCCTAAAAAAGGGCTAGTCTAGTGAAAATCATCACACTCATGGTGAAGAGTGGTGGTGGAGTGGACTAGTGGACTTATATTCCCTGAACCAATATAAATATCTGAGTCTATTTCTCTTTATGATTTTATTTTTTCTACATGATTTTTTAAAGAACATATCAAAAATCAGTCATACACTAGAGAGGGTGTTTTTTCTAAGTAAAGAAAAATTTAAAGAATTCAATTCACACCCCCTCTTAAGTCTTAATATGGACAGTCTCTAATAAAATTTGGTATCAAAAGAGTGATTCTTGAGTTATCTATTGTAAAATGTTGAAACCTAAAGATCTCTTCAACAATGACCACTATGAATGACAATATAGAAGGTATTTCTATGGCCAAGAACCCTATTTCAATGGTGAAAATTATGGATGTTGTATGGAACATATGATCATATATCTAAAGAACCTTGGTCTGAAGGTTTATCTCAAATATGTGAATCCTTATAAAATTACAAATAAAAAATTGGAAACTTGGTATATTGAAACTAAAGAAATATATGATATGAATTATAAATCTATGAATGCTATAATCTATGGATTATATTCAGATAAGTTCAAAAAAGTTTCTCAATATTAAACAATCCATGAAATGTGGACTGAAATTTCAGTTTCTTATGAGGGAACAAATAACATGTGGGCTCTCAGATATAATACTTCCAAACTAAAGTTTGACACTTTTAGAATTATGGATGGTGAGAGTATCACACAATTTAATGGAAGGATTAAAATTTTTTAAATAATGCTACTACTTTAGAGACACCTTTTACTGAACTAGACCGGGCTCTGATAGTTCTCACAATTCTACCACCAAGGTGTAGTGGTATTTTAGCTTTTATCTGACAATAAACATTGGTCAAAAGCTTTAAAATAAAATATGTTATCAATAATATGATGATTTATGAGGTAAAAATGGAAGATGAGGCTAGATAACATAGGATAATTAAGAAGGAGAACACTACTTTAAAAGTATCAACTTCAAAGGATGACAAGATGTGTAAATAAATTCAAATAGATGAGTCATGAGATGAAAATTATCCAATTAGTTTAACTTTAGATAGTGATCTCTATAAATTTTCTAGAAAATTAAATAAAATCTATAAATAAAGAATATTTTTTAAGAAACCTTTCAACAAATATAAGAAGTCAGATGGAAATTATATGGAAGTAAGATGTTATGAATGTAGGAATCTTGGACACATCAAGCCTGTTTGTATATAGCTTCAAGATGAAAAAAATCCAGAAAATAAATACTTCAAGAAATTTTGTTTTAAGAAGAAATATAATAAATCCATGAAGGAAAAATAGATTGATTCATAGTATTCTAGTGATGTTTCATCTTTAGAATCAGAAGTAGAGCATTCTAATCAGAAATCCAACATGTGTTTTATAGAACATAATGATGAGGTACAAAGGTCCATGAGCACCAATGCAATATAATATATGGATAAAGGATGCTCAAGGAATATGAGTATATATTTTTATAATTTTTACTCCTTATCAAAGATAGATGGAGGTCATGTCACTTTTGGTGACAATGCTAAAGGAAAAATTATGGGAGTTAGATATGTTGGAAATTTTAACTCTGTCCTTATTAATAATGTTTTTATGTGGAAGGATACATGAGGAATATTATAAGTATCTCTAAACTTTTTGATGAATATTATTTTTTTACTTTTCAAATAATTCATGTTCTATTTTTAACGATAAAATTATTAAATTTAAGACACCATAAACAGATAATGTCTATACTCTAGATCTTAATTCTTTGAGTAGAAAAAAGGTGAACTATTTAATTACTGAAAAGAGTGAGTCATGGATATATAATAGAAGATTGGGACATTGTAATGTGTATTATTTGATAAAACTTTCCAAACTGAATTTAGTTTCAGATTTACCTCAACTTAAATTGAATAAAAATAAGTTATGTGATGCATGCCAAATGAGAAAGAAACAAAAGTCATATTTTAAACAAATTAAAGATGTTTTTACTTCTATACCCCTAGGAATTATTCATATGGATTTGTTTGGGCCATCTTGAGTTGAAATCCTAGGAGGAAAATAGTTTTTTTATATATTTGTCAATGATTTTTCTATATTTACATTGGTCTTCTTTTTAAGTGTCAAAAGTGATGTTTGTTATGTTATTATAAGTTTTTAAAAACTAGTTCAAAAAGAGAAAGATTACAAAATTATTGCTTTATGAATTCACCATGGAAGAAAAATTGAAAACCATGAGTTTAATGGCTATTGTTCAAAAAATGGTATTCATAATACTTTTTCTTCCCCGAAGACACCTTAACAGGATGATGTTGTTAAAAGGAGGAGTAGGAATTTGCAAGAAATTTATAGAACTATGTTATATGAATACAATCCGCTGACTCATTTTTAGGGTGAATATATAAATAAAGCATGTTATGTCATAAAAAAAGTTATAATTAGACCCATTTAAAGAAAACACCCTATGAGCTATGGAATAATATAAATCTAAAAGTTGGATACTTTTAGGTTTTTGGATGAAAGGTTTATATTATAAACACCAAGTATAATCATGGTAAGTTTGATCCAAAAGACGATAAAGGAATATTCATAGCCTATTATACTACTTTAAAATCATATATAATTTTTAATAAATGACCAAAGATTATTGAAGAATCAACTCATGTGAAATTTTATGAAGTGACCCTTTTGATAAAAAATAATTCAAATTTATGAACTAAGTGATTCTTTTGAAAAAATGAGATCTTATCCACTTTTTGATGAAAAAAGGATGAAGAATTGGAACTTGATTTTCCAGAACCAAATCCTAAAAGGTTGGTTCTAGTGAACCTGAAAGTATGCTACCTAGACAACCTAGAACCCTTAAGAACCATCCTTTAGAAACTGTTATAGGAATTTTAGATATAGGAATTATAAATATAATGGGTGTAGGAAACCTTGTATAGTTTTCTACCTTTTTATCTTAGTTAGAACCTAATTCTATAGAATAATCCTTAGTATATGAATGTTGGGTTGTAGATATGCAAGAGGAATTAAGCCCATTCAAGAGGAACAAGGTATGAGAATTAGTTGATAGACCCTATGAATATCTTTTTATAGGAAAAAAATTGGTTTTTAAGAATAATATATATGATAATGGTGTGATAACTAGAAATAAAACTAGACTAGCATCTAAAGGGTATAATCAGGAAGAAGATATAGACTATGAAGAGACATTTTTCCTAGTATCTAGATTAGAATCCATTGGGATTATTTTATCCTATGCATCATATATGAATTTTAAATTATATCATATGTATGTAAAATCTGCTTTTCTAAATAGTTTTATAATGGAGGAAGTTTATTTTGAACAACCTCTTGTTTTTGAAAATCCCCTTTTTCCAAATTCAGTTTTTAAAATTACCAAAGACCTTTATGGCATTAAACACACACCTAGATCTTGGTATGAATGTTTAAGTTCTTTTCTTTTGTAAAATATTTTTTAGTAGGTTAGGAAGTCTTACTTTATTTAAGAAAAATCCATCTTCAGATGTCTTGTTAGTAAAAATATATGTTGATGATGTCATTTTTGGTTCTATAAATAGAAAATTGTTTAATGAGTTTTCAAAACTTATGAAAAAAGAATTTGAAATGATCATGATGGGTGATTTAAATTATTTTATAATTTTTCAAATTTATTAAAAAGAATTTTTGAATGTGATAAATCAAATAAAATACATACTAGAGTTTATTATAAGGTTTGGAATTGAAATCGGTAAAGCACATACTACCCCTATGAGTTATAATGAAAAAATTGACTTGGATAAAATCGGGAAACCAGTTTAAAATAAGATCTATAGAGGAATAATTGAGATTTTATTGTATTTAAATACAATTAGACCAGATATTATGTTTGCATTATGCCTTTGTGATTGATTTCAAGATAATCCTAAAGAATCAAATTTAAAATATGCCATAAGAATTTTAATAAATTTAAAAGGAACAATTTATCTTTCCTTGATTTTTCCAAAAACTTATGATTTTAATTTAATATCATACTCAGATTCCAAATTTAGTGGTTCTAGACTACATAGGAAGATTACTTTAGGAACCTACCATTTTCTAGGTAAATCCACGGTATCTCGGTCTAGTAAAAAGTAACACTCTATTGTATTATCCACTACTAAAGAAGAATACATTATGGTTGGTAGTTGTTGTGTACAAGAGTTGTGGATCAAACACACCTTAATGGAATTTGGATTCAATTATAATCAAGTATCATTTATATGTGATAACACTAGTGATATCAATATTTATAAGAATCCAATATATCATTCAATAATAAAGCATAGAGACTTAGTGCATCATAATCTAAGAGTTCATGCTCAAAAGGTGATATTTATCCTGAATTTATCTCTATAGAGAATCAGTTAGAAGATATTTTTACTAAACCCCTTGCATGTGATCATTTTGATTTTATTAAAAGAGAATTGGGTTTATTTGTTTTCAAATAAATTCAGTGTGTTTCATTTAATCTGATTTAAATGAATCAATTTTCTTTATTTTTGTTAAAATTTAAAATTGATTATTCTATTATATTATTTAGTCTAATTCTATATAGAAATTACTCTTATCCGTATTATTATTATTATTTAAATTTAGAAAATAGAAATTATTTTAGTCTCTTTAATTTTTATTATTATTTAGTTATTAGTGAGGATTAAACCTAAACCGAAAATGGGTACATAAGAAAATTGGGATTCGGTTACGTGACCAATATAAAATTGGCTCACAACACTTTTTCCATTTGCATATATAACCTTCCTTTTAAGTAGAGCTGTCATCTCGAACCACTTGATCCCTATTCATCCTTCAATAGACCTATTCAAAATGGTAAATTCGAAGTGTATTGATGATGGAATATTATGTTCATATAAGAAATCCCAAGGAAGTATAAGAAAATTTATTGTAGGAAAGGCCATAGATATGGTATGTATGAAGAAAATTGAAATTATATTAAATAAATCACTTGAGTTTCAAGGATGGGATTTTGTGTTTGATGAAAAGAAGTCAGGTTTTAATTTTGATGGGGAAATCAGTTATTTCTTGATGAATGCTAAGTTTCAATTTAATTAAATAGATGACATAATATCATAAAATGTTTAAGGAAAGGTATTGGTAGTTTCTTATATTGTAATGGCTAATAGCTTTTTTTGTCCCCTTGAGGGGGAGTTTTCATTTAGTCAGATGCTTTTTAGGAAAATATCAGTAGGTCCAAATGAAGTGTTTTGGTTTTTGTTTGGAACCTATTTTTTTGAAAAGAATCCTTTCAAAGAGTTTCCTTCTAAATGGAAGGTTTCATATAAGTTTGTGCAGACAGGTATAGCTCAAAGAGTAGAAGAGATGGATAATTTTTTTTCAATATATGCATTTGATATATGTCTTGATCAATAATGTAAATTTGAGTTTTCCAAGATACATGATGTGGTTCATGCATCATTGTTGCGATGGAAAAGGAAAATTAAGCTATTATACTTATGGTAGATTAATTTATTTAGTTTTTAAGAGTAAAGAATTAGATTTAAAATAAGGTGATGTGGTGAAATGACATAAAAGTAATACCCTATCATTAGTTCTCTTGAAGTTGATTAGATCTTACAAGGATTCTGATTCAAGTTCTTTGAAGGCAGTTGGTTAGGAAAGAATGAATTAGAGAGAGTCATGGTCTCGCCCAAATTTACCCAAGTTTTTAGGGTTAAATGGTCACTTGTAGTGTAACTTGGGTTGTCAAATCCTTAGATACCTAATAAAAAACCTAAAGACACGTACATTCTATGGATTATTTTTGGCTATGAAGTGTCCAACTTCATGTTGAATTTAGATGTGTTTAAAAGAGAACTAATAGATCTATGTGAATTCAAATTATGATAAAATGAGTTGATCCTAGGTTATTTCTTGGGGTGTATTGGATGAATTCCTTTTTAGACTATTTCAATTTCTTAAATTTGAGATGGGTTTATTCAACGAAGTAAAACTACCATCATCACTTACTGGTTTAATAACAACACACCATAATACTAATCACCTATACACTTGTGGGATAATATTTATGATCACTCCAATGTAAAGGTTCATATTAGCACTCAAAGTGTGTGGCCTTAAAATTCAACAAGGAAAAAGAAGTTTTAATATCATCAAACAAAATTCTCAATTAAAATAAGTGATTAAACATTAATAGAGTGAGAAATAACATATAATACATCCCCATGCTACTCCCTTGGATCACCCCATAAGAGGTATAACCCTCCATTGATACTATGATCTCAATGGAAGTAGTAAGTAGACTCATGAGGGAGTAATTGAAGAAGTAAAAAAACAATGAAATAACAAACACTCCACTATTGTTTGAAGGATTTATCTCTTCACTATGTGAATATATTCACACCTTAATGAAACAATATCAACATGTTAACAAAAAGAACAGAAAATGAGATTAAGAATAAGTTTTATTAAGAGACTAAGGTGATTCAAATAACTTACAATTGAAAGAAGGACATTACAAAGACAAAGGGGCATCATAAAATTGTAAAAAAACAAAGAACAAAAACCTACTCAAATCCTTCACCAACACTACCTTGAATAGGAATTTAAATAGGCTTGGGTTGATCCCCCAATAGTATAAGTCACCCCAATTAATTTTGGTAGGCCTAGGTGGGTGGAAAGTTAATGGAGAGAAGACTTTTCCACCCTTGACCTGAAATGATAACCTTCTTGCATCTACCAGATAGAGGCACTGGAATTACCTTCTATATGGCATAATTGGGGGTGGTCCATAGAAGAATAAAATGAATCTAAATATGTTATCTTATATCTTATAAATTTTCATCCCAATTGGATTTTTTGTTTTTTGAGATATGATTGAAATGGTGGGCTATTTTTTTAGGTCGTAGAATCTGGTCCAGAATTTCATCTTCAACTTGGGCCACCTAAAACTCCCTTTAAAACTTATAATTAGATCTTATAACTATTTTATTAAATATTCCTCATAATTTCCTATACATCCAGTTAAAATAGTAGCATCATTGGGCCTATATCTTGGCCTCTATAGTAATTTTATCAGGCTTCTGTCTAGTTCACTTCGCCCAAAATGTTCTTGGTTCAAGGCCCACTTTGGTGGTCTTCCAATGGGAATCTTCAAGATATACAAAAGGATGAATTGTTAATTATAGAATTGGAGACCTGAAAATAAAATAATAAAATAAAATCAAGACCATATAGTGTTTTATGAGGAGTTCAAAAATGTACCATGTAATAGTGCACTTTAAGAAGGAATTACAATCATAATGTGAAATAATGTTCAATTTGTAAAATTCACTAAAAATGGAGTTTATGAATAATTAATCACATGAAAATTATATATATTAACAATTAATATTAGCCTATTTCAATTGAAATCACCCCCAACTTGATTTTTTATAGTCCTAATCAAAATATACCTAAAAAATATGAAATTTGAATTCCATTTTCCAAAAACATTTTAATATATAATGCTCACCAAAAGACCTCATACCAAACAATTATGAAACCCATAAAAAACATTTAACACAAGATAGGTTCATAAGCACATACCAAGCCCAATCCCATTCCTTTATTCAAATTCATCACCACATTTCATCCAATTTCAATTAAGCATGATGACGTGCTGTGCATCATAATAGACACGGGGGTTCATCTTTATTCAAAGGGTAAAATATGGAAGCACTAGGTGGAATCAAATTTTAATATTAATATGAGTATTTTTTTTATTTATTTTCATTATTTTTGTTTTTTTTTTCAATTTTTACATGGTAATTGAAATTGAACTCAATCAAGTCAACCCCTATAGCGAGAATTTATTGATGACTCCCAAGCTTAAATACCTTAGGGAACCAAGTGAACTCACATACTCGGGAATCATCTTGAGTTAACTCAATCAAAAAAATTCAAATTACCACAAATAGAGATAAAATTACCAAATATGGTACAAAAAACTATGGATTCACAATCTCCAAGTGTCGGAAGCCACACATTAGGTCATTTCATTGATCTACGTGCAAATTTATTTATTTATTTTAAATATTCATGTTAAAATTAAAATGATCACCAAACCTATTCAATTTATTATGGGATCCCAAGAACTCAAATTAATACCCCACAATCCAAAGGACATGCATTGTGAATTTTTTTATTAATTGGATGAAAATGTAAATGGTGAAAAATCATATAAGAGAACCACACTTTCCAAAATCTATGATCATGAAATTAACATGGATTAAAATCATATTCAAGGCATGCAATATTATTTCATATTTAGTTTCAAATTTTACAATGTGTATTATCATGTTTAGGGTTAAATAAAATTTTCATTCCATTAACACACATTATTTTTAATTTCCATTTTTTGTGTTTTTTTTCTTTATGCACACAATTTTTTTTTATTTCATCCCCCAACTTAGAATAACACTATCCCCAGTATTTAAAGAAATTAAAATTTAGAAGGGGGTAGAGGTTGAGGAGAGGAGGTCAAAAATTAAAATTTGAAAATGAGTTATTGAAAAGTGTCACCTGGTGTTTGAAGTTGAAGTTCATTCTTCCTCCATCAATGCAATTAGGTTTATCTCAAGAAGTGATTGATGAGATAAAATATTTTAGAGTTGAAATGAAAGATACTCTTCACACAGTGAAAAGTTTTGTGTTGAGTTAATTTGAATTTATAAATAAATTCCAACCCTCTTCCACAACTCCTTCATAATCTCTAGTTCTTCCAAATTTCCAAAATGAATTTCATAGGATACTGTCAGATTTGGGTTCTATTTCTTCTCAGATTCAATGTCTCTAAGATGATATGTTTTCTCCAAATATGTTGGATGAGATGAAAAATGACCTTCTTGGTCAGTTTTAAAATACATAGGAATCTATTAAGAAGCTTAGTGTTGGGTTAAATATGTGCATGAATGATCATGTTGGTTATATTGACAAATATCTTAGAGATATGGTAAAAGAAAATTTGGGTGTTTCAAAGTAAGAAAGAGATATAATTTCATGATTCATTTAACCCATCGATAAAAACACTCAACTGATTTTCAAATAGTAGAAGGAAATCTTTTAAGCAGTTATGGATCTGTATTCCCAAGAGGATTCAAGTTTAGAATCAAAAAAATCTTCAAAAGTGCCAGTTCTAGTTATAGGAAGGGAGTTGGTTATTTACTATCCTCCAAGGATAGTTCCTTATATGGAATTGGTTATTCATGTAGTTTCAAGTTCAGTTGAACCCATACCTAATTTTGGTATTTCAGTTTCTAAATCCTCTCTCAACGAAGTTTAGAATGTTGTTCAAAGTTTTCTAAAGCAAGTGGAAAGCATGGATTGAAATATACAGTCACTGGATAATATATGTGAAAACGTGTGTGAATCTAATTATGAAGGAGGTTATTGTGGATATACCTTTTGGTATATTAGTTTCTGACATTTCCCCTATACTTTTCCCTCCTGTTATTGATGAATCTTAAAATTTCTATTTTAGACAAGTTAAACATCTTAAGACGTTTATAAGGAATGGATTAATATCAGTTTCTCAAATTCATAAGCAAGCATATCTTTTGATTCTTAAAATTTTCAAGTTTGATGTTATTTTGAGGATCAATATGTGTACTGAAGACCTGTTTCAAATGAGAATAAGAAGACAACTTGGTCCTGATCCTACTAGTACTTCTCAGAAAACCCAACATAGAATAGAAGGTGTTTATGATCCTTCAACACCATCAATGTCAACCCCATCTACCTCTAGAACTGCTCCAACCTTCAAACCACCTTCACCCAAACCAAAAATATTAGTTTGACCCCATTTTAACTTCTGGGTTCTATGACTGATATATTTTAATTGGGTTGAGTGGATGTATGTTTTTACTTCAACATAATTAATGAAACAATTAATTATTTCTTCATTTATAATGAATTTCTTAGTGATTGTTTTCATTTGATATTTTTATTTATTTAGATTTTTATTTTATTTTAATAAAACTCTATATTTCTATAATTCCATATTTAGTTTTTTCACAATATTTAAATAGATAATCATTATAAATGCTACATTAAACTGTGTTTTAGCTCTCTTTCCTTTCCTTTTTAAAGACACAAAAGGAGTTAAAGTTTTCTACCTTATAAAAAGGGGGAGAAGAAGTTTCTACCATTCAAAAAGGAGGGAAGTAAATAACTAAGGGGTATAAACACTACATTTTAAACTCTATATATCTTATACTTTTAATTTCTATTAAACTTTTTTTTAAATTTCATTTTTGATTTCTATAAGAACATCTAAAGGGTTTTTTGATCAAAAAAGGGGGATATTGTTAGACTACATCATGGAATCACCTATATAGAATTTTTTTTACTTTGACAAGATCTCATATATGAGAAATATCCTTCATGATCATTCAGCTACATAAAATGGTCACGTGGAGTAATCAGTTATGTGAATTGCTTATGTGGTGAAAATGAATACGTCATTTCAATCAAATATATCATATTTGAACACATGAGTAAAAAGCCTACATGATTCAATTTGGCTATGTGAAGAAAAATCAACTACATAGATTCAAATATACAATTGGATAAATGAATTCAATTATGAAAATAATCTATATTGTGATAAAAGTTGGTATTTATTACCTTTGAAGCACTCAAGTATGCATTTTAATAAAACTATAAAATATTTAAATACTTAATTACCTATTTAAGGAAAAATTGATTATAATAAGAGTCAAGTACCGAGATAGAAGAAAAGGAAGATTATATTTTATTTTTATCTACTATTTCCTAGGTATTTTCAAGGAAAAAGGATGTATCACTGATCCCTGATTCCGTAGACCATGTGTTATAAATTAAATAAGAAGTAGATCATGCATTTCAAAGTGTGTAGAAAAAATTATTTTTATGCGAAGTGAAGTGTACAAGAAAATATAGAGAACTAATTCTCAAATTTCTATAAAAAACACTATGTTTTTATATTAAAATAAGGAATAAGAAGTCTCGTTTCATCTGTTTTGCTTATTGATGATTCTTTCTAAATTCATAAGACTCTTCTTGAGTTGTTTGTTCTTCAGATCATCTCTCTTAAAGATCTTTTTTTTCTATCAACTGTATCTTACAACTATGAGATAAACTTTGCAAACTCCATATTTATTATCTTTCTTTGTAAAGGTTCCTGGTAAAATAACCTTTCAAGGATATTGTTTGTAGATACTTTTTGGAACCCAATTGAAAGCTGCTGTGCTTATACCAAGTGGCGACTGCTTTCACTTAGTCGTGCAATCCCTAGAAAAAGGACCGATAGTCCCACAAAAAAGGGTCAGTCTAGTGAAAATCCTCACACCCATGGAGAAGAGTGGTGGTGGAGTGGAATATGAGACTTCTATTCCCTGAACCACTATAAATATATGAGTCTATTTATCTTCTTTATGATTTTCTTTCCTCTATATTCTTTATTAAAGAATAGATCAGAAATTGGTCATACACTAGAGAGGTTGGTTTTTATAAGTAAATAAAAATTTAAAGAACTGAATTCACCTCCCTCTTGGGTCTTAATACGAATAGTCTCTAACAATAATATGTTTTTAAGAAGCAAGGTATATTGGATGCATCATGAATGGTATGTTATTAATGAATAAGTTGAGGAATATTTTTTCCTTTCCATCTTTATAGAAGTTTATATCTTGAGACTTTTATTGAAATAAAACCATCAAACTAAATTCCAAGGGTATGGTGTATGAACAAATTCATTTCATAAAGTCAAAGAAAGATGTATCAAGCATATAGGTTGATAACACAAGTATGAAACTTTCTTGATGATATATCGATATAAAGGGATTATATCACACAATGAGCATTAGTATGTGGTTGTCAATGTTACGACATTAACTTCTTCCTCTTGGGTGCCTTTACACATTACTAAATGATGATATTGGACTTTATGTGAACCCACCTAATTCCACTGAGGAATAAGCCTATAGGGCCACACACTTTGTGTTGATGTTGTTATCAATTTAATTTTATCTGAATTTAATTATTGGAATAAATGTTATTTTCTAGTCTATGGAAAATATTTATTTAGGGTTTACTGGTCACAAATATCCAGTCACCATATTTATGTGTGAGTTAAATATTAAAATAAATATTTATTCACAAAACCATGAATATTACAAATATATATTTATTTATCAAATGAATAATATTTATTATTTGAGGTTTAGTAAATACCAAGGAGGAAATATAAACTATGTTAACAGGTTTAGTAGGAATGATATATTAAATATCATTTAAATAAATATTAATTAATTTATTTAAGTAATGATATTTATTTTATCAATGAGACATGCACACATCAATAAAATAATAATAATAATAATATTATTAGACACATGGTTCAATAAGGATTATGAGAATAATTAAGGGTCTTTAAAATTATTTATTCTCTAACCTAACTCTATAAATACTTAGTTATATTATTTTTAAGGGTGATATGTTTTTGTGCATAATATATCCTCTCTAGAGATTCTCTCAACCCTAAGGAGAAAAATTCTCTATAACGCTATCAAGAACCAAGAGCAAGTCCTCCTCCATCTTTGATCCAGAGAGAGCAAGAGGAAATCCTTATATTTTCAAAGGATTGTGTGGCGATCAAAGGTAGTGATTCAAGAAGATCAACATCACCACACAAGCACCAAAAGTACCATCAATGATGCTTCAAGATCAAAAGAGCATGCATGGATCCCCGATAGAGGAATTATATCCTTGGATCCTTCTGATGTAATGATAGTACAACCAAAATGAAATTTAGGCAATCAATATATTCTTTGAATAAATTTCTCAAGCTTGAGGTAATTATTTCTACAACTATAAGTGAAATATATTTTCATAATCAAATAAATTACTATTGATTTATTAGAGCATTAGCTTCTTAGACTCAGTCATGGTGGAGTGCCAGCTTCTCAGACTAAGCTGTGGATATTTTGGTTCCTTTTAAAAGAACCAGAAGGCATTGTAAAAACCTTATTATAAAGGTATCAACTTCCTATAATCAGTTGTTTAAGTCCATGATAAAAATAATTATTAGTGAAAATCACCAAACTCGTGGAGTAGAGTGTTGGTGGAGTGGACTAGGGGATTTTTGTGTCCTGAACCACTATACATAATCATGTTATTTTCTTTATTTATTTCCACTACTTACTCAAATTTAAGAGAGAAGTAAAGAATCACTATATATCAAGAGGGATTCTTCGAATTTGTTAAAGTTTTTTAAGGAACACAATTCACCCCATCTCATGTCTTCGTCATCTAAAATCAAAACTAACAATTGGTATCAAAGTATGGGATTCTTTGGATATATTATTATTTAGAAATACTTAAACATTCTAATATTTATTTCTGATACTAAAAATTATTATAAAAAACAACTGGATTCAGAAGACAAGATATTTTGGAAAATTGAAGATTTTGTTTGGCTCTAACAAGCATGAGTTAAAGATTTGGATGAAGAAAAATATCAAAATAACTGATCTTAGAGAAGGTACATCGATGATCCATTCTTCTTATTTTATTGGGGATAATTATGGATACTAAAAATCATACATGACTATTTATATGAAAAATATTTGAATAAGAGTTTATTTAAAGGTTGTAAATCCTTATGAAATTCATAAGGAAGATCTGAAAAAATGGTATGATATCCTAGATAAATAATATGATCTTAATTCAAGAGCAATGAATGCTATTGTCTGTGGATTAGGGAATGATGAGTTTAATTGAGGTTATCAATGTTCTACTGTATATGAAATGTGGAAGACTATTTTTGTTTCCTATTAAGGAACCAATAATATCAAACAACTAAGGTAAAATACTAAAAAGTTGAAATTTTATATTTTCAGAATGTATGAATATGAGAAAATTACTTAGATGAATGGGAGATTGAAAAAATTTGTTAATGATATTACTTCCTTGGGAGATCCAATTAAAAAATCAGATCAATCATTAAAATTACTTAGAGTTTTAACTTCTAAGTGGAATGAAATATCTAATTATATATGTAAATCTACACTAGTTAAAGAATTTATAAAGAAATAATTGATTGGAACCTTGATTATGTATGAAGTTTAGATGCAAGGTGAAACTGAAAATAATATTTCTATAAAAAAATACGCTTCTCTCAAAACTACTATGGATGATTCATCTGATTCTAGTTATTTGGATTCTAGTAAAAATTTATCACATCTTTCTAAAACATTTGAAAAAATTTACAATAAAAGAAAAAAGGAACAAAGATGACAGATGTTACGAATAAAAAGAGAAAGGTCACACAAATTATAACTGTCCCTTACTCGAAGCTAAAAGGAAATCCAATTATAAAATAAAAGGAAAGAAAATTATGAAAGATAGATGGAGTGCTTATTCTAGTTCAAATTATGAATCTACTATGAACTCTAAGGCTAATCATGCAAATCAAATGGAAAATCTATGTCTTATGGATCATACTGATGAGGTACAATCTTATTACTCTCACAACTCTAATTCTAAAAAACTTTATTATACTGAACTAACTAAGTATTGTTTTATTTTTAAAGATAAATATGAATCCTTAATGAAATAATATAGAAAAATTAGAAAATATTATGATTCTATGTTAATTGATAATGAGTATTTGTTAAAGAAGATTATAGATTTAAGATCTACTTTTTCCAAAATTTCTTATGATAAACATGAAACTAAAATTAAATAATAATTGGATGAATTAAATACTTTAAAAAAATATTCTAGTATACTTATAAAAGGAGAAATTTATTTAAATAAAATTATTTTTAAAAATAAAATTCATAAAGGAAAACTAAGAATTAATATTAGTGTTGAAAAACCAAAATTATATAGAAATTATTTTGTACCAGGTTTAAAAATTAAAATATTTTATACTATTAAGTGTTTTTACTATAGAATAAATGGAAATTATAAAAATTATGTTTATTTTAGAAAACCCCAATTTTCTTAAGTTAACCATGTTTATTATTCAAGATAATTATCTAAATTTAATAGTATAATCTCTACTAAAAATAAATAGATTTGGTTACCTAAAACTTTAAATGTTAACAATTCTAGACCCAAAAGAATGTGGGTAACAAAAGAAACTTGTATTTTATATTTTTCAGCTATACCACACTGGACTACATCATTAAATCATTAAGTGGTCATCTAAAAAGTACATGGAAATCCACTAGTTTAACAAAGGAGTGATCAAATCTGAAGTAGTTTGTTGTTGAAAAAAATCTTTTGAACTAGAACTATTAATCCATGAAGTATTTCATTTCAATATATATATATATATATATTTAAAATTCACTAATAATTTTATATAGTTGGAGATAAAATCTTTATACTACTTAAAGTTCTTTACTTTATTATTTTATATGATGCATTATTCTATTAAAATCTTGATTAAATTATTTATCATTTTAATTTCATGAAGTACTTGTTTATTTTGTATAAATAGGTTTATGAAAAACTATACTATTAATTTAATATTTAAACTTATAATTGTTTTTAAATTTCATTTTCTTATAAATTTTATTCCTTTTACATAACATCTTCTGTCAGAATAGTTTTCTTATATAAAAATATCTTTTCTAAAATTAAGATCTGAAATGAATAACCTATATTTTTAGCTTGATAATATGAAGCATAATTTGCAAATTTTTAGAATTAAAAATATTGTATTACTCTTTTTAACCCTAGAATCATCTTCTTGAAACATCTTAAATTGTTTAACTTTCTTCTTCAAAATATCAATTTCAAATAATTCTAAAGAAATTTGTTTGAGAGAAATGAAGAGACCTAAAACATCAAGTTTATAGAAAAGTTTTTCTCAAAATAAAACATGAGGTAATCCTAATTCTATTTTTTTGTAGAACAAGCAGTTTCCTTTTTTAAGGATTATTTGGAAAAATATTTTGGAAAAGGTAAGGAAGTTCATGGTTTTGAAGAACCATAAGTTTCATCGTCTCAAATAGTTAAAGTTGAAATGTTTTATAAAGAGATTCTATTTAAGATTAATATTTTAAATAAATAAATAGTGAATTTAAAATATGGTCTTAAAGCATTTAGAAAGTTGTGTGAAGAGATTAAAAAATAATTTTTTTCAAAAATAGTTTTTGATACACTTCAAAAGGAGTATCAGATTGTGAAAGAATGATTAATTTCTAAAGAGTATTTTGAAGTGTTTAAAGTAGATGTGATATGTCATATGGAATCAATCAGATGAGAAGTTGTTACTAAGACATATCTTGATGAGATAAAGTAATTTTTAGTTAAACAGTTATCATCCTATTCGTTGGAACAGAGTTTTGTAGATGTTCCAAGAAGAATAGAACAACTATTAAGAGTTCTAGCTGCCTTAAGTGAAGGATTTAAAAGTTTGGAAAGTATAGATAAACCGTTTTAAATCTTATATAAATCCCAATTCTTCCTTTTTATCTCTTTAGTCTATTTTTATCTCAATTATAAAATTATTTTTTAAAATCCACATATTTTAAAATTATATTGTATTATTTTTATTCTCTCAGTTTATGTACTATTTTTATTATAACAAATGTACATTAATTTCTTAATTTCTTTTTGATATCACAAAAGGGGGATAAATATTGGGGGAGAAAATATGAGAAAATATGAGAAAAATATGATAGAAATATTACTGAAATAGAAATCAATGAATAAATAAATTTTTTATGTGGAGAAATATGTATGATTAAATTTTGGAGAACCAGTAATAATAATGTTTATATATATATATATAAAATAAATATGTTAAAAATATTTAATCTTGTTTCTATTTTTTTATTAATATTTGTTTTATGGGTTTTTTGATCATAAAAAGGGGGATATTGTTGAGTATGTGTTGATTCAAAATTTTTGTTAATTTATTTTTCATTTTTTATGTTCACAAGAACCCAAATTTTTTTACTAATAAAGTTGTTTTAAGTGAATTTCAGGATGATATTTATTATAATAATTATTTTATTCTAAAATCATTCAAAATTCATTAAATCCATGGGAGGATATTTGATTAAGTATTCTGGATGTGTTTGTAAGTAATCTGGAAACACTATTAATAACCTATGTTTGTAAGTGGAACGTATAGTTTGGGAACCCTATGTTTTGAATAAAATGTTTGGATCATAAATCCTACACTATTGGAAAAGTATGGATCAACAACCCTATTTTTGGAAGAAAACCTATATTTTAGGAACAAATGTATGATTCATTAACCCTAATTTTTTAATCAACTATATGATGTCAACCATATTTTTGGGGTTTATCTCTATAAAAAGAAACCCAACATTTAACTTGGTTAATAAAGGGGTTTTAAATTCAATACATTATTCGCATTTTCTGCAATAGTCTCATCAGAAGTAAATATATCTTTAAATATATTTTAAGATCGATTCAAAGGATCATATTCAATGTATTAAATTGTTCCTATTTCTAAGGGAATTTATGACTCTTTTTAAATAGTTTGAATTCAAATTTTCATGATTTATTATGCAGTATTTGTGAAGTTGTTTGACCTGAAGCTATTCGACCGTCATGATAAATACTAAGATATTCATCTTCTAAAGATAAAAATATTCTTCTTAATAAAGTGTTTCATGCATGTAAATAACAGCGTTTCATTTTCCTTAGAGCTACACTTTGGAGACATACATATTTCATTCTGATTGATCAACTCGATGTTGCTACTTCTGTATCTTATTGTCAAATCCTCTACTAGAGATACATGTTTATTCACATGTCTCGTGTTTTCTCTATCATTTTTTGAAATAACCCTATGCTATATTGAAGATTATATTGTTGATGCTGTACATTATTGAAGATCAAATTCTACTGTCAGTTGTTGTTGTAAATGCAAGAGAAATATTTTTTCATAGTAAAATCAATTACTATTGGTTTATTGGAGTATCAGCTACTCAGACTCAACCATAGTGGAATGTTATCTTCTCAGACTAAGCTATGGATATTTTGGTTCCTTATAAAATAACGATAAGGCCTTGTAAAATCCTTATTGTAATGGTATAAACTGTATGTACTCAATTATTGAAGTCTCCATTAGAAGTGATTACTAGTGAAAATCATCAAGCTCATGGAGTAGAGTGGTGGTGGAGTGGACTAGAGGATTTCTATGCCCCAAACCACTATACATATCAGTGTTCTTTTCTTTATTTATTTCCACTAATTACTCAACTTTAAGAGACAAGGAAATACTTACTAAATATCAAGTGGGATATTTCAAATTTATTAAAGTTTTTTTAAGAAACAAAATTCACCCATCTCTTGTGTCTTTATCATCTAAAATATGACCTAACACATACATTTGAAGAACATTTTAGGTTAAGAGTTTTAGAGAGTCTGTAAAAATTTTAACTAAAAAATCCCATGTCTTTCTTATCAAATAGAAATTTTTTCCACTATATAATAAACTACTTAATCCATAATAAGTCTTCAACATCTCCCATAAAATTATTTATACATGCTACTCTTATATATATATATCATGTGTTATAATTTTATTAATAACCTGGGGAAATATAAACATAAGGAGGGTGATATCAAATTCCTTGTGAGGGAAAATGTATGTTAGAACCTATAATGACCTGAATAATAAGATAAAAATAAATAAGAGTAAAATAATTCTATATAAATGAACACATGATCTTGAAATAAATCCATTGATTCCATAAAAATATAAACAATCACATTGATAATAATAACTTAATTCATGGTGGTGGAATGTATAAATCCAAAAATCTTTTACTATGAAGGCCTTATCCAAGTCATCATTCTTTCTATCAAGGCTACAACTAATACACCATTCTTATTGTCATGGTTGAAACCAATACATCATGCTTACATTGGGTAGGTATACACCAAATACCAAAACCTTTTATCTCATGAGAGAAACCAATTCATCGATCATATATATAATACTGAGTCCCACCCATCACTTCTTTAAGTCTAATGCATTCACTACATGAATGATATTATGATCAATACAATTCATAATCAACTATTCTTATGAATTAATGAACATCCTTATCAGAATATAAAATATAAAGATTTTAAATAGTTACTCAATCAATAAATAGAATATATTTCTATGTAAGGATCCCTAAAATCTACACCATATAGAGAAATAGATACATGTTTAAGTCAATAATTTACCCAATAAATTTATGTATTACATCTAGGTAAACCCCCTCCAATCAAAGTAAGGAAATATATAGTGTACACAGGTATTGGAAGTAGAATTATGCCTATAACATAGGTTGATTAGGAAAGTCAAAGGTAGTGATGGATTTATGCAAGTTTAATACCCCAAAATAAAATAGTATTAGATTATTTATATGTAAATTTATAACAAATATATACACCACAAAATATAAACAAGTGGTGAATAAGAATAATATATCAATAAAGAAAAATTGAGGTGAAAAAACCCTTATGGTAATGGTAACATAAGAATCAAAAGAACATAAGAGGGGTAACATGAAATTAAAATATAATTAAATGAAATATATTAATTATAATTGAATGAAATAGGGTAGTGAATACACCCTATAAAATAAAATATGGTATGCAATATCAAACATATCTCATTGAAGTGAAAATAGAGAAAAATAACACTTATGAATTTAGAAACTTTCAAATCAAAACCCCTGAAAGGATATACTTTCAAATGAAACATTAAATACCATGAATAATGATAGAATAATGATTAAAAATATTAAATGGGAATTAAATAAACTATATAAAATAAAACATGGTTTATAATAAGAAATATGTCTCAAGAGGTAAAAATTGGGATAAAACACCCTTACCAGTAACACAATATATGAGGTAAGAATCATTTGATAATGAATATATAATAAATAATTGTAAAACCATATAAAATAAGTAGGTAATATAGTAAAATGTATTCATTATTTATAGTAAATAAAACTTGGGACAATAGAGTTCAATAATAAAGTTTGGAACTCAATGGAAGGAAATTGAGTTGGCACAAATCCTTACCTTGTTTCTCCACTTAGTTGAATGCACTCTAAACTTCTATAAAACAAAATAACTATAATAATATTATTTTTCATGACCATATTTATATACATTAACTTTTATATACTTCATTTATAATTATTCTCTACATGTATATTAGTTAGTTATTATCTATTTTCAATATTGGGTGTGAGCGATCTTGATTGTTTCGAATTAGTTTCATAATAACCATGTTGTTCTTCATTATTATCCAAAATTTTATCATTACTAGATAAAAGGTATTGGAATTTATGTTTTATAATTATTTATTATTTTATAGTTTCTTTTCATAATTATTTTAGTTATTATTCATGATGATGAGGTTAGTGATGAGATTGTTTTTGTAATTTATAAAGAATGAATGATGATATCATAATTAATGAGTTAAATGTTTATATTACCATTATAGAACTAAAAAAATCATTATTTACATATTAATATCAAATATTAAGTTTTTAAATACATTATTTATATAAATTTATATCATTTTTCATGTAGGTGGTTAAACTGAACTAATAATAACATGCTATAATCTACATGTGAGTACAACTATAGAAGGGATTCTTTTGTTATAATATCATTTTCAAAAAAAAATAATGAATTTTTTTAGATGTTATTAAGGTTATGAATTAGAATTTTGAATATTTATAATAAAAAGGTAAATGAAAAAGAAGTCTTCATTTATAAATAAATTTCTCTTCCTCTTGGTATGTTCGTTTTAGGCGTTTAGTTCTACAATGAGCGCTTATTTCTAATATTACTTATAGATTATATAATATATATTTCCAAAATAAAAAATCATGAAATAAATAAAATACCCATTCACTAAATCTATTTATAGAACCATCCTTGATAGGTGATGATGAAAAATGAAATATGTCATTCATAGAGATGATAGCCCATACACACACATGAGAAACATTTTCATTTTTTGATTGAATGAGAGGGGAATAGATAATGGTTATACCGTCAATATAATAAAATTTCTGTATATTATTTATAATAATGTAATTATATACATATAGTTAAAATGTTTTTGGAGTAGGGTTGATGAGAAGGATAAATAAAAGAATTTAAAGGGTAAGTAATACTTACATTTAGGATTTGGATCTTCTCTTGATGTATCATATGGAAATAAAGGACTTGAGGAACTTTTTTGAGGCTAGGGGATGCCAAATGTGTAGAGGGGATCTAGAAGAATTAAATTATGTAGAGTTTCATTGGAATTTATAACTATAGGTTCATCTTGAAATGGGTGTAAGTGATCTCCATTTATAGGTGAAAAAGAGGTACAAATATTTGGAAAAGAATGTTAGGTAAGGGGTAATATTGGAATTTAATTAGAGTTAGGTGAAGAAATGTTGGTGGAACATGTAGGTATGAATTCAAAATGTAAAAAATTTATTCTAGAAGGTATAAGTGTCAGATTGATTTAGTAAAATTCAATCCACATTAGATTACCCATTTTAACACTTATTAATCTTGATTAAAATTTAACCATTGTAATTATTTTATTAATAAAAATATAATCTGAATCTAGTTACAAAATTTTAAAATGATTAATCAAGATTTAGATTCCATTTAATTTAATTCAATTTTTAAATATGAGAAAATTCACTTTTAAATTAAAATATATAACGCATTAAAAAACTATTTTTGTAGAAAAGTTTCATTTTAATCATTAAGAGTTCTTAATATTATTTAACATTTATTACCAATTGAATGAGTGATAATTTATTTTTATACATTTTTAAACATAATATTAGAATATTTATTTTAAAATATATAAATTTAATTAAAATCATAATATTTAGAAAAGTATCATTCCTTAAAAAATATCTTTTTTACCGTGGTAACTAATATCTACCTTTGTAAATTAATTTTATGCCTAAAAATGAAATTGAACCAATTAATTAATTTGATCATACTAATTACAAATATCCAAATCATATTATTAAATTCAGTTTTTAAAAGTGGTAAATATTAATTTTTATATTAAAACATAAAAATACAATGAAAAGTGTTTTCATAGGAAAATATTTTTTTAAAAATATTAAATATCCTTATTATAATTTCTTATCAATTACTAATCAAACTAGTGTTAATATATTATTCATAAAAAAAATATATTTTATCCATAATATATAAAACACATACAAAAACCAACTTTTATAAAGGATACATTTTAAGGCATATATCAGTCTTATTAGTTATTTAGATACACTAATTTAATTTTAATAAATACCTTAGTATTTATAATGAACTTTTTATATATATATATTATAATTGAGTTACCTCTATTTTTACCCACTAATTTTATGACTACATTTTAACGATCATATCATTTTTTTGGTTCGTTGTGGTTTGGTGTTATATTTTCCACAAACTATAAAAAATATTAGATATTAAAGGAATATATAATTTAAAATCTTAGATTGTTACATTTTAAAGTCCTTTACTATTCGAATTTAAATCATTACCATTTTTGGTTTTACTGTGGTAACTAATTTTTACCTATGTAATTTAATTTTAAATCATAAATATAAAATGGACCTTATTAAATAATTTGGATCAACTAATTCCAAATATGAAACACATTTTATAAGATAAAATTTATATGTGTAATAAATATCAATTATAACATTAGTGCATATAACGTGTAAAAATCCATTTTTAGAAAAAGTGTATTTTTCTGCTTAAAATTTATGTGTAGGGTAAAATTATTATTATTTTTTGATTTTCATGATATATATTTTTTTTATAAAAATATGGGTTCATAGACCATTTATTAAATAAATTATAATTAGAGTCTATGTGGATAAGGTTAGGAAATATAAACTTTCCCTCATATTAAAAGATGAAAACAAACATAAAGAGAAAAAAAAGAAAACTACAAAATCAAGAATATTAATAAATACTATTAAATACCTAAAAATAATCATCCCAATAATAATCATATCCCAAATAGATGAAACTATTATAAAAATATATCCCCATTAAATTAAAGGTGTTGATTTGGTACTCATGGTAGGTTTCAACATGGAACAATCCTTCCCGGGTATGTGTTTTTTCATAAGAGAAACCAAAAATCTCTCATCATCTTTATTAATTCCCTTAGAAGCCACATATAAATATGTAGGTTAATTTATCGAAACCATATCATCTTTATCGAGGAAAAAATATCCCCAATTACTAGTGACACCTGATGAATTTTTCAAATCTCTGATAGCCTGATGAAAACTAGTTTCTTATTTCTTAATGACTTTTTGTAAACTACACATTTACAAAGAACCTAACCCATCTTCATGATCCCACGTGGAAGAGTTAGGATAACCCCTTACAGAAAAATTCTCTTGATGATGAGAATTTTCTAGCACCAAAAAATAACTCCCATGAACATACAAGTGGTTTAAATTATACCCCCAATTTTCCCTTAGGTTCTTTGAATCCAATTCCCTTGTATCAACTATTTCAAATCCAACAGGTCTATGATGATCATAATTCTTGTTCACATTGGACCTAAGACCATTATTAGTAGGAATAATCCCCTTCTGATGCACATTTCCTTGTTTTCAAATATGAGGAAAATCCA
Organism: Viscum album; assembly: GCA_963277665.1. Classification (NCBI taxonomy): domain Eukaryota; kingdom Viridiplantae; phylum Streptophyta; class Magnoliopsida; order Santalales; family Viscaceae; genus Viscum; species Viscum album. Next base: position 669,063,276 of record OY728139.1, on the reverse strand, counting down.
AAACAATATTAGTATTTAGATTTTTTAGCTTAGTATCTCTATAATCTTAACCCTTCACTTCTAAAATCTTTATAGATTAAGTGGAAACATTATCTCCATTAGCGAACTCCCTTACTCCAGCAGTAAGTGATTCACCCAAAATAGGATCTTTCTACTGTTGCATGATGGATTTTCCTTTTTTAGTGAAAATATATAGATTATTATATTTGGAGTTACCAGATGTTCCAATACCGACATCATCCTTAGCCTCGCCCTTATCATACCTAAAGCTATCAAGAGGTCCATATTTAGGGTCATTGAGACCCATAATATGATCCCTCATCACAGGCTTTTTCCTATGAAAATAATTTTCAATATTTACTATAAATCCAAAATAACCACAAACTAATACCGTATGGTAGTTAATTTTAAAATATCCAATAGATTTACGCTCCATAAAAAACATAGGTGATTTCTCATATTCAATTCAAATATTAAGAATATCATTATGCATGGAAAGAATTACCTTATCAATGAGAGTGTCATTGAGATCAATTCTAACCAAAATCCTCACAAAATAACCAAAACTCTATGACTAAATTTCCTTGTAAAAGAAAATTGGAACACCCATATATGTTTCAATATCATGAATAATTTTTAGATGCTATAAATCCCAGTCAATCCCATGAATTCGAATCCAAACCTGTGAAAATGAGTTTTTAGCATTGAACAAATCAAGTCCAGGGGACCATTTATGAATTCAAAATAGACTTGATTTCAAGAATAGTGAGCCAAAACCCCACACCCACTATATAAGATCAACTAAAGTAAAAAGTGAGTGGAAAAAACTATGCCCATATGTGACAAATTTCCAATATGAGAAACCCCAAATATCAGAAACCTGGTGAAATAAATCACCCCGTTTCAAAGGTTTTCCCACAAGTGGAAGAAAAATTCAAGAAAAAATTGATTTCTTACATTGAGATAGTCTATCTGATATGGAATCTATATTTTCCTCTACATGATCCACTTAACCCTTTCTAATAATTTTACCAATATCATAATCTCTAAAAGAAAGGAAGGAATGATGACTGCATGCTTCTGTCTGATTTAGATCAGCAAACCTAGGTTTTGAATCCTTGTGGTTAATCATTCCAAATTGAACCTTATGAGCTTCCCTTCATTTAACACTGATAAAAAGGCACTCAAAACCAACCAAAAAATCATGAGTAAAAACCATATAGGATGAAGATAATCAAACTTTGGCTGTATCGCCATCTCGATTGCTACCATCGACCCGCCTCATTATCCCCTTCCTTGAGGTGCTGATATGTTTTTTCATGATATAAATGGGTTTATTATAAAATAAATAAAATTCATAAGGTTTTAAATGCTATAAAAAACAAAATTTTATAAAAATAATATTTAATTAAAATAAAAGACAAAAAAGTTCAAAAATAATTTCTTTTATTGGAAAATATTACTTAAGTTCATAAAATGTTAAACATAGGTTTTATAAATTAATAATGGTATTTAAAAATATATATTTTTAATCCTTAAAAACATATTTGATAAATTAAAAGGTTTATAAACTTATAGGTCTTACTTATATAATTATAATATTACAATTTTGGTAAAAAACAATATTTTCACTATTCACCTAAAAATTCAATTATTTAAGTAAATACCAAAAATTAACCTTAGGGTAATGTTGATATGTGTAATTAAAAATTAAAAATTATTTTATAAAATTAAAATTCTAAAATTTATCCTTTAAATGAAAATTTAAAATATAAAGGAAAAACACTTTTATTGAAAATTTATGTTTTTACACATTAAGTGTTATTAATATTATTTAATATTAATTTATAATGTAAAGAATTTTAATATATTAGTTCATATTTTTTTAATATAACATATTATCATAATAACCATTTAAAAGTGATTTATTTAATTTATTAACAATTTAAATAGTTATTTGATAAAGAACAATCTTTTTTTTAAAAATAATAATTTTTAATTGATTAATATATTTTTATTTAATAGAGGTTTTAATATTATTATAATTTCATAATAATATTCGTATAATATGTAACAACTCATTTTATTTTGTTTTTTTTGTAAAAAACTCTATTAAAATAATATTTATTTAACAAAAATACACAGTAAAAGTGTTGGTCGTTACATCGATACTCCCTCTTGGCACATATTAGACTGAAGGTGTTATCAAGCTCCTATAACTAGAACTTTTCTCTAAATCAAAGATGCTACCATCATACTTTTCCAATCCTTAAAACTGCAACTCTTACAACATGGTCCTCCAAGACTCATCCTCCTCAGTCAGGTCATCCTCATGGAAGTCAACTAGATCATCCTATCCCACCTCACCAACCTGATCCACACATGGACAACGATGATCCAAAATCCCTAAAAGTAATAAGACAAACTTCTAATATCTATGGTATGGAATTTATTAAGGTTCATTTAATTAGATTAATTTAACTTACTCAAATAAACCTAATTCAAACATGAGTGCAAACAAATATGATGCATGCACCTTTAATAAGCCTCTACCATAAAATAAGTATTATATCACCTAGGGTGTTCAGAAAGTTTTCGGTCCTTGCATAAAATCATAGGGGGGGTACTAATCTCCTATGTCTTAGCTGATCCCCCTTGATACATCACATACTATGTCTGACTAACACTATTTACCTACCAATCCCATGAAATTTTCACCAGTTCCTAACTCCAGTCTCTATCCTAACTCTCATCCATAGCTTTGATACAAATTTTTTATAACCTTACCACACTGGGAACCCCTCCTAGGCTTATAGTGAAGGTAAGAGTAACCCTTAAATCCCACCTCTAATAGTCCATGGGGTGGTGAATATCACTAAGGATATAAATCACACAAATGAGAGGAATTACCCTCATAAATCATCCTCCTCCAATGGCCTGAAGACCTTCATTTTTTATTGATTTTAGATGATCCACCTTTCAAGGAGTGAGGTGGAACCCTTACAAGGCCCGTAGGCGTAAGTATTATATGACCTGCAAGCCTTAGATTAATTCATTTACCATAGGCTTCAAACATTACATACAACCCAGACTAACTACTTGTAACTTCTCCTCCCCACATCTTCATCGTGAAATCATCTCTCCACCTTCGCATGGCTATTCAGTTAGGCTTTCCTATGCATGCACATGCTTTTCCCAATGGCAGGTGCCATACCCTCTCATTCTTCCAATGAAATCTACTAGCTTTGATCTAGTAATTTCCAGATCAATCTCTAGATACCTCTTGAAAACCTATAAAATATATTTATAAATATAGGGGGTAAAAATAGATTTATACTCAGAAGGACCCTCCCCAATACCTATCATGTAAATTTGGAAGAATCATAATGATGCCTCATTGAGTAAATAGCATAACCAACACACATTCATACTAGGTAAAATAACCCAAACTCATCAAGTCTCTCTCACAAAATATTGAATCCAAGTATAATAAAATAATATCAAATGATATAATAAAAAATGCACCCACACCACTTCCACATTTATTTTTCACTCTCACACCTCAATGAAAAACATCCTGGAGCTCTCATCCCTTATATATTATCATAACCATATCCATATATCCATATACCACATATCCTCATCATAACCACATACTCATATATCCACTACCATATGTCACTATTTCCAATAAAAAATCACAGGGTGCCTGCCAATTGATTGTGGGGGGTTGAATGTTGTATAATCATTCACAGTGGGTTCAACATTTTTTGGGCATCTTACAATGAGTTTTGTTCATGGAGCCAGAAACACCCAATAGTTCCCTTATTCGATATTATTCACAAACCCGCTTTTCAAATTAAGGTGGTAATTGGGAATGATTCTAATAACACTTAGGGACTCACATTAGTTGATAGTATGGGAGCTCAGTCTCATCACTCCTTTTTTAGGGGAATTTTTGCCTACTTTGGGACTCTCTTATAGATTTAAGACATATTCTTGAATCATTTATTAAATTCCAAATATAACATGGGCCTCCCTTAGTTAAAAATCAATTATTAAAATGTATTATATTTAGAATCATCTTTATATATCCAAGGTTATTCATTGATGGATACATTTGTACGTATCTGAGGTTCTCTATTAATGGTACCCTTTTGTAAATAGATTATAGATTCTTATGTCGTTTATTATTATGATGTAGTTTTTAATCCATATTGTAGGGAACTCTAGAATTTATCATCATCCAGGAATATAGTAGTTGTTTCCATGGAGAAGGTATTTCTAGATATCCTTATGACAGGAATCAGAACCCAGATAGTTTGGTTCCACTTAATGAGACACATAATACCTTTTAAGGTCTTGTGATGATGACCAAACTGTGCAGTTTCATGTCATGTGATAAGGGTTTCTAGGAGAAATGTTCCTATTAAAGGGATGGTGTGGGAATTACACCAAAGCATCCCAAAGGACCTATAAATGACGTATCTTCCTAGGATATATGTGACCCTACTGAGGATTTGGCCCAAATAGAATTAGGGTGATTTTAGGGTGTTGGGATTGAACCTCATAGAGGCTTCCTAATTATCCCATTTGGATGGTAATAAAATACCATGTAGTTTGTATGGTTGGGGATTACACCTATGGAGGTTACCCTATGGGTTGATTCATCAGGAATATGGACCTTTGAAGACTTTTCTCACGGGAGATATGTCCCTTTGAGATGGATATATGGTTTTGAGGACCCACACTTATGGAGGCCCTCTAAAGTTTTGTCTCATATGGGATATGGTCCTTTCATATGGATACATAGATTTTAATACCCACACTTATAGAGGCCCTATGGATGTTTTTCTCATAGGGGATATGAACCTTTGATATGGATACATGGATTTAAGGACCCACACCTATAGAGTCCCTCTGAAGGTTGAGTGAGAGGAAAATCTGAAAAAGGATACTCTTTTGAGACATGTATTTAATCATGTGGATTCCATGATCATTACTAACCTCTAATACCATGTGAGTCATGATCGGTGTGAGAAACAAAAGGAAGTGGATGATATGATAAACCACACAATCTCTTTCGTCCACTGGTGGGAGAGGCTAGGGATATGGGATAAAGAAAGAGATTTGATGTGACCATATCCTCTCATATTATCATAACCAAGGTCAGGAATTATGGGCATATATGTATATGACCCGTAATAAAGACCAGGGCCTTAATATAGGAGGGGTGACTTTATTTCTGGAACTATGAGGAGTATCTCGACTCATGGTAATTTAGAGGTTTGGTTGGGGCTTAAAACTTGGAGGATTCTCATATTTCTAGAACTATGATGAGAATATAGATACAGAATGATTTGGAGGTTTGGTTGGGGCTTACACCTAGGAGGATTCCCATATTTTTGGAACCATGATGATTATCTTAACTCATGGTGATTTGGAGTTTTAGTTGGGGATTACACCTAAGAGGATGCCCATATTTTTTGAACCATGAGGAGTATCTTGACTCATGGTTATTTTGAGGTTTGATTGGGGTTTAAACCTAGGAGGATGCCTATATTTTTGGAACCATGAGGAGTATCTCGACTCATGGTGTTTTGGAGGTTTGGTTGGGCATTAAACCTAAGAGGATGCTCATATTTCTGAAACCATGAGGAGTATTATGACTGATGGTGATTTGGAGTTAGAGGTGGGGTTATATGTGTTGAAACCCAAAATCTCCTCAACCCAGCCTAAAAATTCCATGATGTGAATCTCCATTTTTCATGGGGGTGAGTGGAAGTAGCAAAGATCATGGGGCCACACTTTGTAAATGACTGAATACATATTGAGTTTGACTTAGAGGGTTTCTCTAATTTTTTTAGAGTTAACCCAAAAGAATTTTTGATGAGTATGAAATAGGTATTGAATAATATGGATATAAGACAAATATGGTGATAAATTTTAAAAGGTATTTTGGAAGATATTAAAATGGAATTTTAAATATGATTTCATAAGTTATTATATATAATGCAATATAATCTAAGATGAACCAAAAGCCTATGGGGATTTAGTAAAATTGGGATAATGAAGTAGATATACCCTAAATCCTAAAACTCATATGATAAGATTATGGAATTATCATTTATATGATAGGTATAATTCATATAGTATGACTTGTATGAAATTCAAGGAATATTGTATTTCTTGGCGTTGGGATTATCTTAAATTCTTGATATATGATATCATGCTACTATAAAATATGTGTTAATGAGTTATCACTTGAATATAAACTACATGAGATATTATTAAATAAAGGGAGATTTGATGTTACATTTATATGATAAATTCACCCATCCCATGGGTTACAAGTTATTTTAACTTCATGTATTTACTCATGCATTATGTAATGCATGAGGATTGGGAAACATCTCTAAGAGATTATAAAAGGCTACATTCCATGGAAATACTACTTGTGATACTGATGTAAGTTACTGAATGAACCACTTTGTAATATCCCATTACCTTATTTTCAGTATTTATCATCTATTTTTTTGTTTCCCTCTTTGTTTGGGTGCATTTTGGGAATTTCAAGGATGGAGAGCATTTTCTAGGGAAAATGACTTAAATTTCAAGGATGTATGTTTTTTGGAATTAATAGAGTCCATGTATAAATGTGAAAAAGGTTTAAGAGGATTTCCTTTGGGGTATGGGTTGACTGAAGGGGATTTTTCTAAATTTTTCTATAGAATATGATGCCAAGGGTTATTTTGAACTAAATTTGTTTGGATGTTGATTATGTTTTTATTTTTAAAGCAAGAAGATATAGTTTAAGACTACATATTTGTAGATGTGAAGAATAGAGATGTCATTTTGAAGATAAAGATAACCATGCTAATATATAATTACAAATTCCATGACTTATGCCATTTTGAGATATGAAATTTCAATGTAGTTAGTCCAGTCAATTTTTTATGAGCATGATTTATATCATCACTGGTTTTTTAACTTTATGAAAATGAGATACATTTCATGATTATAACACCAAATTATGATTTATTAAAAATATTTATTTTATTATTTTTTAGTTTAGGAATCATTTTTTATTGAATTTATTTTTTTTAAAAAATCTAGGGATATTTATATATAATTTTACATTAACAGTTTTGGAATCATTTTTCAATTAATGTGATTTTTAAGGTCATTATTTTGAAGAGTTAATTCAACCCTTGATTCAAGTATTTTATTCTTTTTTATTATATCTAATTTTTTTAAGCTCTAATGATTGATTCCATTGTAGTAATGAGAATCTAAATTTTTAAAAGATAGAATAATGAAGAGTAAAATGATATTTCTATACACACTTTGATCCATAATTCACTTTCGAATGAAGTTGATTTAATAGTGCCATTTTTGAGAAATATATATCTATATTAATTCTTATTAGATCTTTGACCAAGAATTTCTAATAAAAAAGGAAACCCAATATGATAGAGTGTATTCAATCATTAAAGTATTTTTGATTCATATATTTATAATAACATTTGAACTTAAAAGAATTTATATTTTTTAATTCCTTTGATCATGAGAGTTAGGATGTTTAAATTGGTATTAGTTGAAATTTATTAGATTCAATGGATTTTATAAGTGAATTATATTTATCTATTTAAGAAAAATCATACTTTGAAATTAATTTTATGATCTTTGTTTTTATAAAGATTTTTTAAAATAATTTATGAATTTTATTAGGATTTTATAATTGATTATGGAATCATATTTTATAGATCTAATAATTGGTAGAAAATTGGATTTAGTATTAAATATCTCTCTATATACTCTACACTGGACTATTGGTCCACTATACTTATGTAGTTCAGTGCATATAGGTGATTTATAAATTTTAATTTTTTTTATATTTTTTTGCTCAATAACATTGAAAATGTATAATAGGGGTTCATGGGGAAAAATTACACCAAGGATCAAATAATGGAAGAAGGATTTACATAAAATATGAAAATTTCATCACAAAATCAGTCTCTACCAAGAACAAATATCATTAATTGTTCCTAAAATACAAAACTTATAGATGATAATATAACCTTACAATTCAAGTATTATGTAATTTTGTTGATATATAATATATTAAAAGGACTTTTTTGAAAATAAGACACCAAATGTACGGTAATATAAAGGATAGAAGGATGAGCATCAATAACTATAATCTCAATAGAGGAGTTATCAATAATAATAATAATAACTCAAATAGAGGACAAATATTAAGGCTTTTATATACCTATAGTACCTGTAATATGACCAAATGAGCTAGATTCAACCAAACATGTAGTAAAACAATGGGTAATAAAATTTATATGAGACCCAACATGGGAAACACCATCACTTGAAGACACATAGTCTACTTGCATGGATTGAAGGTGAAGGAGGTACTTAGAAAGATCGAGTATATGGAATTGGTTAGAAACATGAGTAGAATTTTCAATAATAATATGTGCTATATGAGAGTTACATACCACTAGATCATAATTGGGTCATCTATGAAGTTACCAACACACACACACATATATATATGATTTTACTTTATTTTTCACAATGGTGACAGTAACAAGACTCACAACCTTAGGATACATGATCGTTGTTTCCAAGGGAGCACACGATGCTTGGAAATGAAAGACCAATATTTTTAGGAAGAGAAATGATAGTATGTGGATATTTATTGACCTTAATTAAGAAAGTATAGACCAAAATTACATTTAGAGTGATAAAACCAGTGATAATATCGATCCTAGTATTATCTGATGAGTTTTACAAATGTCTTATATATTATAAGTGTAACAAAAAATAATAAACTCTATTCAAGATTTACCAGAAGAATTTTAGGATAATGAAACCATAAATTAAATAATAATAATTTATAATTTCTTTATTAATCCAATACTTCTTAATTTTTTTTACGAACAACACTTAATAATAATCAAATGACTCTTGCCCCCTTAGGCAATCCACTAGTTAATGAAATCACATATCGTATAAATAATAACTCCCTTTTAACCAAAATATACTCACAAATCACTTAACCAAAAGATAAAGGGATAAAGAGATATCTTAAAATAGACGAGTTTAACACTATAAAGTTATCTTGACTTGAGACTAAAACTTTAACAACCCATGATTTTAGTAAACAATTTTCTTTAATTAAATACTGTGTTAGTATCTTATATTTCACAAAACATTGAACTAAATAAAAAACTGCATCACCTTAATAAAATTATTAAATATTACCATTGTATTATATAATTTAAATTAATAGGTATCAATATAAGTGACCACTATATAAAAATTATATAAAAAGGTATAATAAAACAATGGTCATTTCATTCTTAGAAGATACATGTTTCTTAAAATTTCTTTTATGCGTTATGTGTGCTTATATTAATTTTTTTATCAATTTTAGAAATTTAATTGTATAAAATTATTTGAATATTTTTTAAACATAATTTTCAAATTAGGTAATGGGGTTAATTATATTTTTATGCATAAAATTATGTTACCAAGGTAAATATTAGTTACCATAGTAAAATAGTTATTTTCTAAAGAATGATACTTTTCTAAATATTATATATTTTTAAATTAAATATAAATATTTTAAATTAAGACTATAATATAATGTTTAAACATTTATATAAATTAATTTACAATCATTTTATTTCCAATCAATGTTAAATAATATTAATAACACTTAATGATTAAAACAACATTATTATGCAAAAATAGTTTTTTAACAGATTATATGTTTTAATTTAAAAGTTAAAATTCTAATATTTAGAAATTGAATTAGATTAAATAGAGTCAAAATTTAGATTAATCATGTTTATTTTTTTTAATAATTATACTCTTATATTTTTAGAGATAAAATAATAACCATGATTAATATTTAATCGAGATTAATAAGTGTTAAAATGGGTAATCTATTGCGACTCAAATTTTACTAAATCAATTTGACACATATACCTTATAAAATAACTTTTTTTAAGTTTTTAAAGTCATACCTACATATCTCACAACCTTTTTCCCACATAAATCACAAAACTATCATGCAATTCCATTCTTACCTATTACTTATCATTCTTTTCCAAAGATTTGTCCCTTTTTTCACCTATAAAAGAAGCTCACTTCCACCCTTTTTAAGACACATCACTAGTAAGAAATTACCATGAATCTATACCCAATTTACTTATTATATATCCCCTATAAAATTTTGTAATATTGTATCCTTAAAAAATTTCTTCAAGTCCTTCATTTACAAGGGATACTTCAAGAGAAGATCCAAATTCTCAACGTAAGTATCATTTACCCTTTAAATTCCTTTCTTTATCATTATCAACCATCCTATTACAAACCCATTATAACCATATATATTTAATGAAATCAGTATAAATAATATACTAAAATTTTATTATATTGATGGTATAACCATTATCTATCCACCTCCCATTCAATTGAAAAAAATTAAAATGTTGCTCAGGTGCGTGTGCAAACTATCGCCTCCATAAACAACATATTTAATTTTTCAACACCACATATTATAGATGGTTTTAGAGATGGTTTTAGTGAATATATATGTTATTTATATCATGAAAATATAAATTATTCATTCTATAAGTAATATTAGTAATAAACAATCGTTGTAAAACTAACCTCCTAAAACGAACATACAAAGAGGAAAAACGATTTATTTATAAGTGAAAACTTCTATTTAATTTACCTTATTGTTATAAATACTACCAATTATGAATAATAACGTTAATAACATATAAATAATTTCAATTTACTTTTGTGATAATACTATTATAACAAAATAATATCTTCCATAATCATACTCACACATAGATTGTAGCATATTCTTATTAGGTCAGTTTAACCACCTAAATAAAAAATGTTATAAATTTCAATCAAGTATGAAATAAAAAAATTAATATTGTATATTAGTAAGTAAATAATTATTTTTTTGGTTCTTTATTGGAAATATAATCATTCAAATCATTAATTAAGTTACCACTATTTATTTATTAAAATCATCGAAACATTCTTGTCAATAATTTAATCTATAATAAATATAACTAAAAATATCATAGAATGAAACTATAAGTTTATAAATATACTAAAACATAAATTCCAGTACCATTTATAATCTAGTAATGATAAAATTTGGGATAATAATTAAGGACAACACCTCTATTACAAAACCAGTTCAAAATGATCAAGATTACTCACCTCTGATATTGAAAATAGATAATAAACTAATATAAATGTTGAGAATAATTGTAAATTAAGTTTATAAAAAGTTATATAAACGAATAAGTTTATAAAATAGGTGATTAATATGGTTATTTTTGTTATATAGGAGGTAATATTATGATCAAATAAACTCGAACTCAAGGTAAGTATTTGTTTATCTCATTTTCAACTCCATGGTACATATTTGATATTACACACCATCATTTACTTTATATGGCACATTAAATACCCCATTACTTTCAAATATAAAAATATATTTTATTTCATAAGATTTTAATGTCCATTTAATGATATTCATCTTAATATCCTTTGATTTTTACATTACCAATATTGTAAGGGTTTCTTTGTCTCGTTGTCAACTCCTTGGGACAATGGAAGTCATATGTCATGCACCTTTTTGTGGGTGGATTAAAGTTAACTCTGATGGTGCTTCAAGGGGAAACCCGGGCCCCTCTGGTTTTGGTGTTGTATTTAGGGATTATCAGGGAATTATCTTGGATATATTCATGGATCATGTGGTATTTCATTTGACCTTGAAGCGGATATGCTTAGTGTTGTTGTGGCAGTGGAGCAAGTGGAAGAATGGGGTTGGGACAAGATTTGGATTGAGTGTAATTCTATGAATATTGTTTTTGCCTTACGAAATGGGTCCCTTCACCTTTCATGGAAGCTCACAAATCATTGGATCAGATTCCTAGACTCTCTTTACTCAAAGGATCATTTTATTACTCATGCTTATAGAGAGGTAAATGCATTGGTTGATGGTCTTGCTAATAAGGGTGTGAATGGTAATGATTATCTTTGAATCGATCATGTGCTAGATGATCTCCTTCCTCTCTATAGTAAGGATATTTGTAAATCTTCTTCTTTCAGACTTGTGTAAGTTTTTTTAATAATATAGGGTTCTTGATTTTCTTATCAGGATCTCAGTTTGTTTTAAAAATAAAAAAATCATTTAAATATTTCTTTGAAGTGGGTATTTCTTTAAAATGGTCTAAAAATCATAATAAGGGAATTTATTTTCATTATTTTCTAATCCATATTTATTAGCTTAATTTTTTATTTATTTTTTGGGAACCTTTATTTGAAACTCTTTATAATATGTTTTTTAGAAGTATTTTCTTTCCCTTCTCAATTTTTTTTCAAAGGTAATTTGTACTCATCTTTTGTAATAATGCATAAATTTTTTTTGAAAACTTTTGAATTTTCACTTCTATTTTTCCTCCAAGATTTATCTCTTATAAAGTCATATTTTATCACCTTATATATTTTATTATTATAAGATTAATTTTTTAAAATGATATTTTTTATATCCTATTACTTCTTAAGTTCATTTTATGTGACATTTTTGAAAAGTTTAAGAATCCCATTATTTTTTCCATGGGATATTTATGATATGATGATGATTGATTTTAAGTGGAACACATATGAAATGATGATGATGGGTGGGGTCCAATATAGACATATAATTCATTGGTTTATGTTTATATCTGATGAGATATCAAGGAGTGGACATAATTAGTTTTTCCACATAGGCTTGGGCATAATGATTTTTCTCACATTTTCAGACAAGGATATAATGAGTTTGTTCACATAGGCATTAATATAATGAGTTTTCTCAAAAAGGGTTTCCAATTATTATGATTGTGCCACATTTATGAGTTTTTTATTCAAGTTATACCAAATTTCTAATATTTTCTTGATTTTCATGATATGCTATGTTATGCCTTATTTTTAATGTATTCCACAATCTAATGTCATGATCACATGTTTTATGATTATTGAGCTGTATTTTGAGAAATTTCATAACTTTTATATTTCCTTAAATATATTTTTATGATATTATGTTTCTTTATGATGTTTTATGATTATCATTTATGATTTTATGATATTTTATTAATATATTTTTCCTATACTTATCTTCTCCATCATGTTTATGATTTAACATATTATGATATGTTTTCCCTTACCGAGTGTCTGAGCTTACCCCTTTCTTGTGTTTCCATTAACTAGGTTACAAATATGGTTATATAATATGAGATTTATAGAAAAGGGTATATAGAAGAATTATTATGGGGAAATTTTCATAAGAATTATAGAATAAGATGTTTATGTAGCTAATCTCTAAGTCACTAAACCTTTAGGTCCATGGGTTGTGTGATTTTTTGTGATACGTGTGATCTAAATCATGAAATTAATGTAATAATTAATTCATTTTTATCTTGGGTTTCTTTAGTTTGTATCAGATGAGAGTTTAGTTATTTTGGGGATTAGTTTAGATAACTTTAGTGAAAACCCTAGGGATAAATATAATGGATAAGTATAAGTATAGGAAAACATACTATAGTTTTGGTAAAATAGATATTGTATGGTTCTCCTAGAAATAAAATCCTTGTCTAGATAATACAAGTGGATATAGGCTATGTAATAGATATACCTAGGGGTAGTAAACCTGAAAGGGGAATATTGGGTATTAACTCAATCGTCAAGCAGTGTACAAAAAAGTGTCTTAACTATACACCTTGTTTGATACTTTTAGGAGATATGTTTTGTTTGGATCACATTATCTTCATGAACCATTATGAAGGATTTCAATATATAACTAGTTAAATTAGAAAACTAATCATGTATAACCTAGATTGAAACCTAGATATTTATAGGCTACCTTATGTACATCATTTATGAAATCTTCCTTCTAAATTTATAGTTTCCTTATATATACATTCATTAATTTAAGTATACTTATCCCCAATTTTCCTTTATTCATGGTAATAGTGAGAACCTAAAAGAACCAAGTTAAAAATGGATGGAATATACAATGTGAATATTGTCCCAATGGGTAGCCTAATGGGATTGGGGACGGGATAGAAAAACTCATGTAAATTCTCACCAAACTATCTCAATATTTCAACAACAATGTAAATCATGTTGATTCCTCAAACACACCAAGGAAGGTACAAATCACCATCGATTCATTCATAAAGAAAAATCCAACCCATTTTACTAGGTCTTCTAATCAATTATTTTTTGATCAATGATTCAATGTGATGAAAAATATATTTCTCATTCTCCATTGTTCAAACCATGAGAAGGTCGTTTTGGCCATCTTTCATTTACAAGGTGATGCTGACCAATGGTGGAATCTAATTAAGAATACCACAGAAAAATAGGAAGATAACTCTATGTAATGGGAAGAGTTAAAGAATATATTTCTCACTATGTATTTTCCTTATACTCTTCAAATAAAAATGGTATAGTAATTCTTGGAATTAAAGTAAAAAATTGGATGTGTCTATTAGAACTTATAAAGAAAATTTTACAAGACTCGTGAGGTAGGCCGCTGGTTTCATCTATAATAATAAAAGTAAAATTGATTTCTTATGCATTGGATTAAATCCCAATATTCTAGGAGTGTCATATATAAGAGATTTTGGTAGCTATAAATATATTGTTTGATGTTCTATTAAAGTATATATGGAAGCTATAAACTCTCATTATACTAGGGAAAGTAAAAGGAAAGTGGAGTATTATGAAAGCTCCGATGATAAGATACATGGTGAGAAGAAATTAAAATTTATTATATATAATAAATGTGGGAGGAATCACCCATATAATTTTCTACGGGGATCAAGAAAGTGTTTTAAGTGTGGTAAAGTAGAAAAATAAGCTTATAACTTCCAAAGTGGTGCTAAGAGGCTGATTAAGACAATATACTTGAAGAAGGTACCTAATTAAACACCCAAAATACAATGATTTAAATGTAATAAGTTTGGGTATTATGAGAATAAATTCCCTAACCATAGATAAAATGAATAAAATAGACCCAAAAAACCTCTTAAACCAAGGAAACAAGGGAGAGAATACTCCATCACCACTACTGGGGTGGATCGAAATAATGATGTAGTGAAAGGTAAACTTATCCTTCACTCTAGAACTATGAATTAATTATTTTATTCTGCTTCTATTCATTATTTAATATCATACAAGTATGTTAAGAATATTGATTTACCCCCTCAAACACCATATATTCAAACTATCTATGAAAAATCCAAGTCTCATAATGATTTCATCCAAGATATATAACTCTTTCTAATCAAGATATGTGGAAATATAATCCCCATGAATCTATTTATACTTTCCTTGGTAGAGTTTGATGTAATACTAGGCATGGATTAGCTCTCTCGACATTAAGAACATATCAACTTCTAGGATAATGAAATATCATTTCATATACCAAATCATCTTGTTATCAAGTATCAATGAAATGATGATTATGAACTCCCTATGGAATCAAATTATCTAATATGGGTTTTGATACCCAATAAAGTGGGACCCTTGAATCAAATTATCAGGGAGGAAGTCAATATTGATGTTAGTTCTATTATATAGGAATATATTGATGTATTTATAGATGAATTGAATGGTATTCCTCTAGATCATGACATTGGGTTTTCAATAGAACTCATAACCAGATCCATGCATATCTTAAAGATTCCATATAGAATGACTCCTATTGAATTAGAGGAATTAAATAAGATACTATAAGAGAATCGAAATAAGGGTTTTATATTCCCTAGTGATTCACCATGGGGTGCAATAGTCCTCTTTCAAAAAAAAATATAAATTGATGAAAAATTTCATTGATTATCATGAGATTAATAAAATCATGATCAAGAACAAGTTCCCACTACCCTATATAAATGATCTATTTGATTAACTTAGAGGATATAAATACTTCTCAAAGATTGACCTTCGATCAAGATACCAATAGTTAAGGGTTAAACATGAGAATATTTCTAAGACTAATTTCCATAAAATGTGTGAAAACTTTGAATTTATAGTGATTCCATTTGGAATTACAAATTATCTGGCTATCTTCATGGATATAATGAATATATTCTTTAAAGATTACTTGGATGAATTTTTATTTGTCTTTATATATTATATTCATATATATTCAAAGAGCAAGTAAGATCATGAATATTATTTGAATAACATGTTAAATACCATGATAAAGGAGAAATTATATGCAAAATTAATCAAGTTTAGATTTTAGCTACAAGAAGCATCATTTTAGGGTCATGTATTCACATGGAAGGGAATATTAGTAGATCCACCAAAGATAGTAGTTATTGTGAAATGAAATAGATTGACCAATGTAACCAAGATCCATAGTTTTTTGGTTTAATAGGATATTACCAAAACATTTTGATAAATTTATCAAGGATATAGAATCCACTAAAAAAGCTAACATAGAAGGGGGTGAAGTTCCTTTGGATAAAGAAATTTGAAGGTAGTTTCAAGGAACTAAAAAGAGGTTGGTCACCACTCTTTTACTTACATTACCCTGCAACGAGGAAGGGTTTCTAATATAAATTGATTCTTTAAAAAATGATTCAGTTGTTCACTAATGAATAATTATAATTTAATTTATTATCCCTTTCCCCAATTAAATACTCATGAGTAAAATTACCTGACACATGATTTAGATCTAGTGGTAATGATATTTTCATTAAATATTTGGAAGAATTATCTATATATAGAAGAGCGAGATTTATATACTGATCACAAGTTCTTGAAATATATATTCACATAGAAGGAGTTGAATATACATGAAATGAGATGGTTGTAATTGATAAAAGATTATGATCAATCAATAATTTATCACCCAAGGATGGAAAATAAAGTGCCTAATGCTTTGAGTAAGAAAGATCATGCTACTCTATCCATGACGAGGATTAAAAAACCCAATACTCATGGATTTATAGAGGATGGATATTTATTTTATAATGGGAGGTGAAAAATCCTATCTTTCCCAACTAGCTACTCAACCTTCCATCCACATAAAGATCAAAGAATCCTAAAAAGATGACGTAGTACAATATAAAAGGGTATTTAATATTCCCGAGTTTAACTTTGATAAATATGGTGTTATAAGGCTTAAAATTCAGATATGTGTCCCATCAAAACTAAAACTTAAGAAGGAAATTTTGGATAATGCACATATCTCATCCTTGTCTATTCATCAAGGAAGTTAGAAGATGTATAGATATCTAAACAAAACTTATGGTGGGATAACATAAAGAGATAAATTATAGAATACATATCTCAATACTTGGTATTCTAGAAAGTTAAGGTTTAATGAAAAAAATACTAAGGGTATGTTGAAACCATTACCCATACTAGTATGGAAATGAGAAAACAACACCATAGATTTTATCACAAGACTCCCTAAGTAATCTAAATGAAATAATTCCATTTGGGTTGTAGTTGATTGCCTTACAGACTAAACAAATTTTATTTCCATAAATAAAGATTTATATCTTGACCAATCACCAAGATATACATAATATAAGTGGTAATGCTACATGAAGTTCCACTCTCCATTGTATATAATCGAGATATGAGGCTTACCTTAAGGTTTTGGAGAAGTATTCATAAACCATTGGGGATAGAGCTGAGTTTCATCACTTCTTATCACCCTCATATAGATGGTCATTCAGAGAGGACCATCCAAAATCTATAAGATATGCTGAGATATTGTTCTATGGATTGACAAGAATGTTAGGATCAACACCAACCCCTGATAGAGTTCTTATATAAAAATAGGTTATGTTATAACTTTTAAATGGCACTATATTAGGCTCTTTATGGGAAGATATGTAAGACTCCAATATGTTGGGATGAAGTTGGAGAGTGGAAACTAATAGGTCCCGACCATGTCCAAGAAATGAAAGATAAGGTTCAAACCATTCAACAACATTTGAAAGAATCAAAAAGTTGATAGAATATTTATACTAAAAATCATCGATGATGTAATGAAATGGGATTTGAATATATGTTTTCCTCTAATTATGTCAATGTGTTCTATAGCTTACACCACACACAACACTGATATTAAATGAAACCGTGATATATTTAGATAAAATATAAATATTTAAGTATAATGATTAAAACCTACCCATTAAATTTATATGAATAAATAGAAGTAACCACTTTATGAAATATTTATATAAATAAAATAAATAATACTTTTAATATAAATTAAATTCAATTAGTTTACCTAAAATGACTAATAAGATCATTTATTTTTTGTAAAGTATTTTTTCTATAAATTACCATTTTATGAAATATGATTTTTTATTTCACTAAACCAATGATTAATGATGCTAAATTATGGTTGATAATAGTAATTGGTTAACAATAATTTAGTTGATGAAATATATGAAATAAGAATAATAACAATTAATATTTAAAAATGTCATTTTCCAATAAAAATGAATTTTCATTATATTTTATGATTTTATTAAAAAATTGAATTTATAATTTTTACAATTTTAATATTAAAAAATTAAAATATATTTTTTAGATTTAGAATAAAAATTATATCTTAAGGTTAATTTTTGAGTTTTTTCTAAAATAATTGATTTTTAGGTGAATAGTAAAATACTACGTTTTATTAAAAAATATCACTTTTATAATGAAAGAATGACTTAATAGTTTAAGAAACCTTATTGATATAAAAAATATATAATTAATAAGTAACATAAATTATTTAAAAAAAATACTATGTTGAATTTATAAAGCACATGTTTATCATTTTTGAAACTCAAGTAATATTTCACACTTAAAACTATTCTTATATGCTTATAATAAAAAATAGTCACGACCACTTTTAGAAATTAAATATCAGAAAATGAATTTTATATTTTAGTTTCAACATTTAAATATTAGATAACAAAATAAATTTTATTTTATCTATAAAGGTAATATTAGTAAGATTAGTGTTAATTACTTTGATAATAGTAAAACCGTTTTTTTCTTCTAAAAAGAATTGTTTTATTAATATCATGTAATTTTTAATTTAATCAATAAAATTGATCTTACTTAAATTATGAAAATAATATTATGTTTAAAAATATATATAATTATATTAAAACTCATTCAATTTTTAATCAATACTAAATAATATTAAAGAACACATAACGGTTAAAAGTCATTTTTTACAAAAACTATTTTTTATATATTATATTTATTAATTTAAAAGTTAATTTTATAATATTTATAAATATAATTAGATTAAATTAAAATTAAATTTAGGTTAAAAAAATAAAAATTTTGTAATATGTGTTATCTTATATTTTTAATAAAATATAAATCACTTAGTTAAAAACTAGTAACCAAGGAAAAATCCAAATGTAAAAATGTAAAAACCTATGATAATAGACTTGAAACATGTTTAAAACATGTGTTTAAAGTATTGTTTGATGATTTATCAAACCAATATCACCCAAAAATACATTATTAATAATTTTTGGAGGCATTGAATTTAATTTCATGACCCAAACAACTAGATCTGAGCTAGAGAGCCACACAACCTCATTTGTGCCTCCCTGTAAGCAAGATGCTGCCGACTAGCAGCGTGGGTCTAAATACCATTAGTGGGGATACTATGACCTCAATATCATATCCTTTCACCAATAATATAAATAAAATATAAATAAACTCATAGTAATAAGGTTTAAGTAAATAATATCAAATTTCACACATGTCATATAATAAATAAGAGCGCACACAACAAACAATCATAATGAGCATCCGTACACTAAACAAGTCTCAAAAACCCCCAGATTTACCTACTTCAGCTCTATTCCAGATGAAAATTAGAGTTCATAGAAGCATAAAAAACAAAGTATCTAGCCTAAAATCTTCTCAATATCCATATAGTCCCTAGGCCCCTAGTCTAGACCAAAGTATGCCATCATACCCTATCACTATCTCTTGGGTGAGGTCACAATGATCATCATGCCCCTACTACCCATGGGTCATGTCATATAGAACATTATTACACTCTTTTATCTCTTAATTTTTATCACATATGAATATCATTACCCTAGGTTATTCCATACTAGTCCATCATACCCTATCGTTTATCTCAGTCCTATCATCATGTCACACACAACATCTAAACATGCTCCCCCTCTAGGGATACCAATCCATGATGGTTTCACATATTAATTTATAACCATGCATATAACTAAAAAAATATAGAATATACTAAAAAAACACGTGGAAATAATGTTATCATATTAGTCATATATATCCATATGCATAACAGAACAAGAATAGACAACAGTTGCTAAACACACATGTGATCAACTCAACATGGTCTATACACACAACCACACACATCATCTCATGATAATAATCATATACATGGAATCTAAATGGTAAAAAACTTCTTAATTTTTTTTGATTTCAACGAAAAGGTTTATCATGTAATATTCACTCAAACCATGTCCACATACTAGATATTTCAAACTACTTTCCAAGGATTCCTAGAACTATTCCAAAAAAAAAATTTCAAAAAGAAATAGAAACATGACATGAGATAAAAACTTTATATATCCTGGATAATTTAAAAATTATCTCTTAATCCATAACATGTTCTAACCATTTCTTCCTTAAATAATAATTATAAAAAATATGTGATAATATTCTATGACTCTAGAATAATTCAAGACTAGAATGTTGTAATTAATTATTATTACTATTCAATAATTCTAGAGTTCTACTAATTAATAATAATTTATCATTTTTATTTTTTATAAGCTTATAAATAACACAATTTATAAAAATCACATAAAAATAATACCTAGAAATTATCCCCTTAAAACACAACACCCAAAAAGAGAGGATAAAGAGAGAGTGTGTGTATTTTATTGTTAGTATGATATGATGTGTGTTCTAGTGTGCTTAGACCATATTGAGTTTATCATATGTATGTTTCAATAATATTTTCCATGATTTTTATTCTATGTCTCTAGATATATGTGACTGATATGATGACACTATTTGTGATGAACTGTTTCATCATGGATTGTGAAAATCAAGGGAAATTTGAATTTTTGTTCCCAAAAGAGTTTTAGGGGAAAAATGGTAATTTATCCAATAATATGATCTTGGATAATTTTTCTAACCACTCTTTTATTCTAGGAATAGGGTGTTTACCCTAGGATAGGAGTTTGGTGGAAGTCCGAGCATTTCAAATTTTCATAGAATATTTAATATTTAATTAATTAAATATTAATTTATTTGCACATTTTAATTTGGTTATATCTTTTAAATGTAGCATCATATTGATATTCCATCTCAATATATTATTCTAAAATGAGTTTTTTTTCTGGGAAAGGCATAACCTTACGTCAGGTGTTGGGGCTAGGATCAAGCCCCTTTCCTTTTCTTTTTCTTTTTTCCTTTTCTTATTTTTATTATGTTCCTTTTTCTTTCCTCTCTTTTCACTTGGATTCATGTGTAAAACTCAATGGGAATACCCATTTTGTTTTCTCATCTAAGAGAGGTATAGGGAGAGAAGAGGGAGAGGGAAGGAGGAGGCACCACCCGATAGCTCGTTCGGTGGTATATCGAGGCTTGGCGGGTACATGACGCAGTTTTGGGATCAAAGCTTTGGTGGTTTCCACTTAGAGGTAGTTATGTTTTATGTTTTCAACATAAATCCCCATATATTAGTTATTTTATGTTTTTAAATCATTTCTTGGGTTTTTGGGGACTCTGAGTGGGTTGATCTAGGTTTGATTGGAGAGAAATGGAGGTTTCGGGCAGTTTGTAGGGGTTTCTATTCAAGAATACCCAAGTACATGATGTGTGATTCAGAGAAAACATTCCATGTGTTCTTCCTATTCAGGGATGATGAATTTTTTGGGACTATAATTCGTGTACAAATTTTTTTATTTATGGGTTTTAATTTTTTATAGAAAAGGGATAGGGTTAATTGTTTTTAAAAAAAATGGGTCTCAAGATGCGCGAACCCCGTTTACACATCTCTCAGCATCGAAGATGCGTGAATAGGGTTTACAAATCCTTCAAAGACGGGATGAAGGATGCATGAACCCCGTTCATGCATATGATCGAGAAAATCTATAAAAGGGGGCCTGCCCCCCCCCCCCCTAAAAAAATTCATTCTTCTCCTATGGATTTTGTTGCGAAGCCCTGTAGAATTTATTTCTCAACATATTTTCACTACTTTTAAGAAGGTAAAATTTCTATTTAAAATTTCAATTATTTAATTGTGTTTATCTATTTCATTTGTATGATTTATTTATTTGATTTGTGATATGTAGAAATTATTGTTTGTGTGTATAGTTTATTTATTTCATATGTATTGATGTGTAAATTAGTGTCTTTTTTATGATTTAATTTTTGAATGATGTGTTTGTTGTATGAATTCGTATTGAATGTTTAGGAAAATTAATTATGTCATGTCTAAAATATTGTATGAATTCATATTAAATATTTATGAAAATTAAATATGTTATAAAAAATGTTATTTTGAAAGTAATATTAATTTAAATTATAATATTTTATACACTAGTAATATAATTTATGAATAATATATTAGTTATATGTATCATATTTTAATTTATTAAAAAATATATAGAAATTTGTTTTGTTAATGGTATAAAAACATTTTTGTATAAATAATAATTTTAAATTATATTAGTTATAATTAAATTTATTAAATATAAAAGAGATGTAGATATTTAATATGTATTTCATCTAGTAATAGGTATAATAAGTTTACCCAAAAACATGGTAAGTTTTGTGATGACTGATCTTGAGATGACTGACTGATGCATAATTGAAATTGCATGGCTTGTTTTGTGAATGTGCTTATTTAATTTGTAATAATTGCATTTATTTTTCTATATTGATGAAATGCGAGTCATCTCTGACTAAGTATGTAGGGACCTGTGTGTCCGCTTAAAAAAAGTTATGTATTTCATACCCCTAGACCCCCTCACATGCATGTGAGTAAATTTGTAATTAAAAGGCAATCAACAAGAGGCGTCCCCAGCGAGGCATACCTGAAGAGGAGTTTGAGAACAAGCATTCGATAGGAGGCATTGCTGTTTGAAAGGAGACTGGAGGTTGCTGGAATATTTGATAACAGAGACTCCATGAGTATACCCATAAATTTTGGTTTATTTATCAAATAATGATAAACTAATCATAAGTCTCAAGATCAAGTTATGATTATTTATTCATGAGTAATTATAATATATAATGTTATATTAAATTTTCTTTGGTAATAATACCATCATCACTATACCTCAATAGTGAAAAATCAATACATAAAAAGTCTCTTGATAAAGTCAATTATTCAAAACCAATTTAAATAATGTAATGTCATGACCCTTCCTCGGGGCCCGTGCTGTGACTGCCCCAAGCCCGCCTTCCATAGGCCAGGGGCTGGCGACTAGAACCAAAGGTGAATCCTCAATAAAAAGGGAAGGAATTTCCTTTAAAACTGTAACAAACATAGTCTGAACACAAGCAGTAGAAGCAACAAGTACTAATATAGAAAAGAAAAGTGTTCTTAAATTAAGTGGGCCAGTATACAAACCCAACTGAACAACAAGTACAAGTACAAGTAAAAAGGGAAAAGAGCTCCTGGATCGTCCACTGGGGAATCCTACCTGAAGGGTAGGTACAGAACTCGAATAACCCGTCCCTGAGGTACGTCCCATCTAGTACAGCTCCAAGCAACCTCCCATCCGTCACCCTCAGCCTGGATCACTGCTGATCATTGTCTGCATAGAACAAAACAAGGTGCGGGCGATGCCCGTGCAGGGGTGAGTATAACAATACTTAGTAGGGGACCCCGAGACCCCCAAAGGTCTCCCAGAATCCACCAAGGATAAAACATAGTAGAAATATACAATCACGAAGTATCAAGAATCCCTAGTTAGGTATATGCCCATACATATACCTATGTTACCGATCACAGTCCGACTCCAACACTCAAGCCCAAGCACAACCCATTCCACAAAGGAAGTAAAGTCAATCATCTCGATGATATCAACTGAAATTCAAGACTCAGTTCACACAGGTATACAACACATGAAGAGGGGTAGAGATGATTAGATGTAGCCTCTGAATCATCTCCTCTGTCGAACCCACCTTGGATCCTAGAACAATATCAGTGCTGTCGAACCCACGGAGGATCTTGGTACAGAAGTCATCACAGTTGAACCCACGAAGGATCCTGATATAGAAGTCATCGTTGTCGAACCCACAGAGGATACTGGTATAGTATCATCACTATCGAACCCACGGAGGATCTTGGTACAGTAGTAGGTCCACGTAGGATCTTATCGTCTCAGTCGCAGCCAGCCATAGGGTTCCCACACATAGCACGCTTGATTCCGGGAGGGTTCTCTCCTCGATCCAAGATTCTACACATCAACTACCACTAAGTCTCGAGTTTATGTATGTCGTAGTTCCGTCTCATCATAAGGAACTCAACGCAACAGATGGCGTGTCAATCAGACGCCCGGTCTGTGAGTTATTGACATTTCCGTTCCAAGGGCCCAGTTCGTTTTTAGGCTCAAACCAACCCAATCATAGCCCAACTATGTCCAAAACTCAAGTAGGGTATGCCAAAAGTACCTTCTTGTTCTAATATTTTCGTCGCCGTAGATGGTTCGTCGAAAGGACACCCGTAGCCCGAGTTATGGGCGAATATGTGTATTTGGGTCTGATGGGTCCGGGTCCGGTCTGACCTATTCAGACCGACGCAACCTGACCCGGGTCTGGACCAGGGTTCGACCCGATCCATGAGTCTGACCCGGTACGAAGGGGCAGCCCGATCCAAAGGGGCAGCCCGACCCAAATGTACGGCCTGGCCCATGGGGGAGGCCCGTCCCGAAGGCGGCCCGACCCGAAGGGTGACCTGACCTGAAGGGGTGACCCAGCCTGGCGGCCCGCATGGTCTAGGGGAGCCCTGTGTGGCCTGGCCCGGCTGGATATGTGGCCCAGCCCGACTGGCCGTGTGGCCCGACCCATCTGGCCGTGTGGCCCGGCGGCTGGCCGCGTGGCCCATATGGCCACGCCGCGTGGTCCGGCTAGCCATGCCATGGGGGGGGGGGGGGGGGTGCCCCCCCTTTGTTCGTAACGGTCGGCGCATGGAGCCTGCCCCTGTAACCGCGGGACCCAAAGGGTACCGCCTGTGCAGCACGCACCGACAGTCGGCTCAACTGGCCGCCCTCCTTTGTCCACCGTGGCCTTAGGTTGCGGGTCTTCTCCGACACGGCGCGACGGAACCACGCCCCTGCTCTCCCACTACGACCCGCCCTGGCCACAGTCCTGCACCACCGGCGCGGCGCGATGGCACCGCGCCCCTCCACCGAAGCTTCCTACTACCCTCCGCGTGGCACGACGGCGCCGCACGCCTCCGCTGCGTCCCGTCGTGACCGCAGCTCTCCTCCACGTAGCGAGGCGGTGCCACACCCTCCTGGAAACCCCGTGGCCTTTGCGCCGCCAGTTTCTTTCACGGTCGGCCCGTCACTGGCCGTCGTTGTTCTCCGTGGTCCGTTCCTCCGTCGTCAACAAACAAGATCAACCAAAGGGGGAGGTTCGGCCGTGTTGGTGCAGTCCGAACCCCCCCATCACTACTACAAATACGGCCTTTATCAGCGCTAGAAAAAGCGCTGATAAAGCCAGCGAAGATAAAGGGGGGGTCCCCTTTATCAGCGCTCCGAAAAGCACTGATATAGGACCCCTTTATCAGCGCTGATAAAAGGGGTCTTTTATCAGCGCTAAACAAAGCGCTGATAAAAGTTCCCCTTTATCAGCACTTTTTTTAGCGCTGATAAAGGGGTCCTATATCAGCGCTTCCTTTATCAGTGCTTTCATTTTAGTGCTGATAAAGGACCATTTTATTAGCACTTTTAAAAAGACGCTGATAAAAGTTAAAAAAATTAAAAAAATTAAAAAAAAAATTAAAAAAAAATTAAAAAATACTACGAATCGGGTGGGCTTTTATAGCGCCTGAGCCCCCCATTTTACAGTGCTTTTTTGCCCCTGTACAGCACCCCACACACCCCACGCACCCCCTTCACCCTTTAACAGTGCTTGCTGATATATTCCCCCATGCGCGCGCGCCCCTGCCTCTCACAGGATTTGAACTCGAGACCTCCCCCCTGCGCGCCTAAGCCTTTACCACTACTCTATTTTGATTTGTCTTCCAATTCATGATATCTCTCTCTCTATATATATATATTTAGTTATATTTATTCGTATAGTAATATATATATATACTAATATATATATAGTTATATTATAATATATATATATAGTTATATTATAATATATATATATATAGTTATATTATAATATATATATAGTTATATTAATATATATATAGTAATATATATATATATAGTGATATTGATATATATCTATATATATATATATATAGTTATATTTATTCGTATAGTAATATATATTTATATTAATATATATATATATATATAGTTATATGAACATATATATAGTTATATGAATATATATATATAGTTATATTAATATATATATAGTGATATTAATATATATATAGTGATATTAATATATATATTTATAGTAATACTAATATATATATGTAGTTATATTAATATATATATAGTTATTAGATTAATATATATATATATATATAGTTAGATTAATATATATATATATATAGTTAGATTAATATATATATATAGTTAGATTAATATATAGGTATATAAATATTCATATATTTGTATTTTAAATAAAATTGATGTTAGTTATTATTTAGATAAAGCTAATATATTTTATATGTAAATATATATTTTTTATTTATATTTATAATTAAATTTTTAGGTGTGAATATATAAAAAATATGAATATATTGTTATATTTTTTATTATAAATAGCAGTGCATTATAAAAAAGGATGAAATTTCAAAGACATAATATCAATATGAATGTAATACCTTGGAATAAATTCAGACCCCGCCAAAAAATCCAATAATACCCCCTTAAACGAGGGTGAAAATCCACAAAATGTTAAAAAATCAGGGTACCCCGACTAAAAACTCAGTTTTGGAGGCCTTCTGGGCCTCTTTTGACCTTGAAAATTCCTAGACTGGGGTCTCCCCAGTCATAGCGACGTAGATCTCGTCGCAGGCTTCGATTTGATATGTGGTAGAGCTCAAACGGACACCCGGATCAAAAGTTATGGCCGTTTGAAGTTTGAGTTGCGTTTTCAACATATTTTGGATCTTTTTTAATTTTTTTAATTTTTTTAGTCTTAAAATTGTTATTAAATTACTATTACTCCATAATGATTATCAAATTATTAATTAAAAATATTTTTTTAATTTTTTAAGAAGCCATTTTCACTAAATATCTTATATATTAAGTATAATAAGTGTAAATGTACATTTATACTTATCTAAAATATATTTAAAAATTATATATTATATTTATATAACAATATAACTATATTTATATATTAATATATTAATATATTTTTAAATTTTTTTTTGAAGCCGACCCTTTATCAGCGCTACTAAACAAGCACTGATAAAGGGGGGGCGCTGCGAAAAACTATTTTTGTGGTACTGCATGTTATGATGATAACATTCGGCACAACGAATACCAAAATATTAACGACGTAGAATGGGAACAAAACAACTCAAATCCCCCTACCTTGTTTCGATGAACGTTATCAAAGGTGAGGGAAAAGAATTCGAAGATGTAATCGTACGTTGCGCCCATCACACACCGCTGATCCCGGGCTTGAGTGTCGTCCTTGTTCTTCATTGGTGATGGTGTATACTTCATTGGAGAGTAGTTCTCCAGGCACTACCTTTCTCTTTCGCCAACCCAAATCCTCGCAAAAATAAAAAGTAGCCAAGTTGTTGTGTTTCAACAATTTAATCATTGGCTTGGCTTAATTAATTTATAGAATTAATTAATGGGAGGTGGCACCATTATAGTGGAGAGGGAAGGTGAAGAGGCTCCCCATTATGGGGAAGTTCAAGAGTTCCCCCATTTATGGGGAGTTCAAGGGGTTTAAAGGGGGGTTAGAAGAGATAAAGGGCTCGGGTGGGACCCACCTAATAACATCCTCCCAAGGAAGGTTAGGGTGTGGTGGACCCCACCTCTAACCTCCACTTAGAGGTTTTAACCACCCAAAAAATAAAAATAAAGTAACACCTTTATTTTTATTTAATTTAATTAAAAACCCCAAAAACTAACTTCCATTATCATTAAAACGCAACTACGGTGAGGGTATCACTAAGAAATCACTGACACTGCGAGTTCAATGGTGCCCTCAGATTTCAATTCTGAGCACCGGTTCAAAATTTATAAAAAGTCGCTCACGCGTTTACTGAATATACCCAAAAAAAGTTCGGAAAATTATTATCCGTCACCCTCGACCTGTGCCGGTCGAGGTTAGGCTCTGACTAGGTGAAATATGCCCCAACGAACCCAAAAATACTCTCATATTTTCAATCCGAGTTACCATTTAGAAGTTATGAATTTTACAATAAAATAATTGTCACTTAATTATTTTATTTACGGCCAAAACTAACTTTTTCTGGTGACCCGCACCAGCCAAAGTTAGTATCTACTTAAATAAATCATGCCCTCACGAGTTCAGCAGTGGTCTCAGATTTTTAATCCGAGATACCGTTTCTAAGTTATAAGCATATGAAAAATAAAATAACTTTATTTAATTATTTTATTGACGGTTATACCATCCTTGAGTTTTCTCACATGAGGCCTACACCGTCTAAAATTAAGTCACGCCTCGAGTAACCCGTCATCTTGAGCGCAACAGTGCCCTTTGATTTCTGATCTGAGTTACCGTTTAAGAGTTATTCCACTTTTTTAGGAAAACTACTTACGCACGTTAACTTAATCTTAACAAAAACTTTGACGGATCATTCCAGGCACTCCAGGCCTCAGAATTGCATGCCATTAGATTTCGCGAACCCGTAAAATTCCCATTTAATTAAAAAAAATTACATGGAAATTCTAGGTCTTTACATTCTCCCCACCTCCGGGCTCTATGTCCTCGTAAGTCACAAATCACAACTAAGGGAACAAGTGGGGGTACTGAGCATGCATCTGACCCTCCCGCTCCCCATGTGCTCTCCTGAAGGTTGTCGTGCTGCTAGCGAATGTGAACTAGAGGTATCAACAATCCACAAAGGACCCACTCCAATAGATCCTCAATTTATACTGGAACCTCCATGAAAGTCGCCCCATCATCGACGTCCAGATCGCCATGGTCTATGATGTGAGAAGGGTCATGCACGTATCTCCTCAGCTGAGATATTTGGAAGATGTCGTGCACCCGGTGAAACTGAGGTGGAAGAGATAAGCGGTAAGCCACCTTGCCTACTCTGTTGAGGACCTGGAAAGGTTCGATGAATCACGAAGATAAATTACTGCCTCATCCAAATATCCGTAAACCTCATCGAGGTGAGACCCGTAGAAATACATGGTCGCCATCCTCGAACTATAGAGGTCTCCGTCTCTTATCAGCATACGACTTCTTCCTGCTCTGTGTAGTCTTCATCCACTCCTGGATGATCTGAACCTTCTCCGTGGTAGCTCATACCATCTCTGGTCCCACTAGTGCTGACTCCCCTGGGTCTTTCCAGCACAGTGGTGATCTGCAAGGTCTACCATACAAGGCCTAAAAAGGTTCCATACTGATGGTGGAGTGAAAGCTATTGTTTTAGGCAAACTCCATCAAAGGCAAGTGATCCTCCCATCTGTGACTGAAGTCAAGGACGCATGCACGGAGCATGTCCTCAAGGGTCTGAATGGTCCTCTTGGTCTAACCATCAGTCTGAGGATGTAAGGTAGTTCTCAAACATATCTGTGTCCCAAAATCCTCCTGCAACCCCTTATATAGCCGGGAGGTGAAGGGTGCGTCACAGTCAGAGACAATAGAAGAAGGTACTCCATGAAAACGCACTATCTCTTGCACATAGAGACGTCCCAAGCTCTCTACTTAACCCTGATATCTGATCGGTAGGAAGTGGGCTGACTTGGTGAGTTTCTCAATGATCACCCATATCGAATCGTGAATCCTGGATGTATGTGGAAGAATCGTCACGAAGTCCATGGATATCCCATCCCACTTCCACTCTGGGACCTCTAAGGGCTGAACCAAGCCTGTGGGTACCTGGTGCTCTGCCTTCACTTGCTGACAAGTGAGGCATTGTGAGACAAACTCCGCTACTGCCTTCTTCATACCTATCCACCAATGCTGTCGTCAAAGGTCTTAGTATATATTTTCCACCCCTAGATGTACCTCTAGAGGGGAAGTGTGGAATTCCCTTAACACTTCCTCCTGAAGTGACACTGGCACCATAGTACGTTCTCTAAAGAGAATGACGTGCTCCCCACCTTCTTAAAATCCATCAGGTGTCTGTCCTATAGATATATTAGCACGTCGTGTCTCTCAGTGAGCGTCCCCACACTACACCTCCATGACTCGCTGAAGAAGTGGGGGAGTGACTGTAAGATACTGAAGGAAGACTGCTCCATATCTATCCACAAAGGATATCTATAAATCAGCCAGCTGCTCTGTCACCTCACCTAGCAGCTGTATACTAGATCTCCAAATGAGTGCATTTGCTACAACATTCCCCTTACTAGGAGCATAGACTATCTCAAAGTCATAGTCCTAAATAAACTCAAGTCAACGTCATTGTCTCAGGTTCAGGTCCTCATGAGAGAGGATATACCTGAGACTCTTGTGATATGAGTATACGGTAAAAGTTCTCTCATAAGATATTTTCGCCACATATTCAAGTTGAGGACCACTGCTTCTAAATCTAGGTCATGGGTAGCGTAGTTATTCTTGTTCTATTTTAGCTACCATGAACGATATGCGATCACTGCTCACTCCTGCATTAGGACACATCCAGGTCCGGTCCCTGATGTGTAACAATAAACTACGTACCCTATTCCTTCCTCTGGAAGCCTATAGATTGGGGCACTAGTCAGCCTCTGCCTCAGATCCTGAAAGTTCTTCTAGCATCTCTCCGACCACATAGAGGGTTTCCCCTTCTTCGCCAAAGATGATAGTGGTGCTATAACTCTAGAGAAGTCTAGAAAAAAGGTAAGTCTGGCTAACTCAGGAGTGATCGACTGCACCCTCTTATGCATGATTCCATCATGTGCTGCCTGGGTTTTCCTTTTCTCCGACCAAGGAAAACCCCATCCCAATGTTGTAGATAAAACAAAACCTTTTTGACTAATACAATCAATCTGTGTATGAACTGTGGTTTCCTAGTCCATACCCAAACTAACGTCGTAAGGGCTCAACGCTGCCACCAAGAGGTTCCAACCGAAACTCTCGCCTCAAGGGTCAAATCACACCATCAGTGTATGTGTGATTATCGAGTCTCCTCCAAAAGGTATTTCCAGACGTGAGGGTCAAGTCAATAGTTTAACCTGAAACTCTAGGTCTGAGATAAGATTCGTGGAAGGAATGAATGATTGGTACCTATGTCTATTGATATGACAGCTAGTAGTAGACACAGACAGTACCTAAAATCATTCCTAAAGCCCTTGGGTCACACTCCTTGACCACATGAAGCTACTCTCTTCCCCTGCCCTCTAGATCCTTGAGCCTAGAATGGAATACAAAGGTGGGTGGTTGTAACATGTCGAAATGTTCATCACCTTATGCTTCTCTCCTAGCTCTGCTTCCATGTCTGCTGCCCTACAGATTCATCTTTCCTTAACACTTCTTCTTCTCGAAACATTTTACACAGTCAAGTCTTTGAGACTGGCGCCAGTTTCATGCTTTCCAACTGCTAACATTCACTGGCTGTATCCGCCCATCCAATGAACATTCAACCACAAAGGTTCTCTCTAGCACCCTAACATAAGTAGGAATGCATAGAGGAAAAAGTGATGGATCAGATATCCTTAAACACACCTCCCTCATAGGTCCGAGCTCTAAATCACTGATCGTATCATATTCATCGAGTACCAGGAAAGATCGGTATGCACTGATGAATACTCAGCTACCGGCACGTCGTCCTGTCGAAGCTGTATAAGATCTAGAAAAATACCAGCCACCTCCTCAAGCTAGTCCTCAGCCGCCAGTGAGTCGGTCTTGCCTCGGAACCTGAGGGGTATCTGATGCTGAAACACATGTAAGACACTAATCCTACAAGTGTCCTCTATCTGTACCGCCGGTTGCAACTGCTGACCAACATGTAATGATATAGCTGACACACTACCCGAAGGTACTATCTCAGGTAATGGTCCATGTACCAAGACCTCATCACTATGCGGACCATCCTCATGGTCACTCACTAAAAAAGTCTAGTAGCTAAGATCATCATCTGCTCTACTGGTTTCTCAACTAGGTGGAAAACTCTAGCAATAGCCTCCAGCCAACCCTCAGCTGCGTGGGAATCTATCTCGCCTCAAAACATCAGAGGCCTCTGCTGCTGAAACTCATAAAACACGCTCAGTAGACGTACACCGTCCGCTAGTGTGGCTGGGGGTATTTTCTACCCTACAGGTGGTGGTGCTATTGGTACACCACCCGATGGTGCCAACATAAATAGAGGGTCCTAAATCGGAGCCTCGTCGCTCGGTGGGCTGTCATCGTGTAATCTCTCGAAAACCCTAGCTAGCTGTCTACGCAGTAGCATCCTGATAAGGAACAGGTGCACCATGGTCAATAAGTTATACCTGGTGAGCTGAATCAAAGAGTTCACATAAAGGAAACTCTTGAAAACACACTCGCAATCAATGTTTTTGTGCACTATGTCAGAAATCAGAAGTCAGGGTCCTGGTGTATGGATCCGTCGACCGCCGCACCAACACTGGACTCCCTGGAATGAAAACCACACTCAATACTGTTAACACCATTGCTTCACATTAAGATAGATCAGAGTCCTAAGTTCTTCGGTAGAACTGAATCCTCTGATACCAATTTGTCACAACCCGTCCTCAGGGCCCGTGCCATGACTACCCCAAGCCCGCCTTCCATAGGCCAGGGGATGGTGACTAGTACCAAAGGCGAATCCCGATAAAAAGGGAAGGCATTGCCTTTAAACCTGTAACACACACAATTTGAACAAAAGAAGTAGAAGCAACAAGTAATAATATAGAAAAGAAAAGTGTGTTGAATGTAAGTGGGATAGTATACAAACCCAACTGAACAACAAGTAAAAGTACAAGTAAAAAGGGAAAACAACTCATGGATCGTCCATTGGGGAATCCTACCTGAAGGGTAGGTACAGAACTTGAAAAACTCATACCTGAGGTACGTCCCATCTAGTCTAGATCCGAGCAGCCTCTTGTCCGTCACCCTCAACCTCGATCACTGCTGACCATTGTCTGCACAGAACACAACAAGGTGCGGGCGATGCCCGTGCAAGGGTGAGTATAAAAATACTCAATAGGGGACACCGATACCCCTGAAGGTCTCCCAAAATCCACCAATGATAAACCATAGTAGAAAGATACAATCATGAAGTATCAATCATCCCTACTTAGGTATATGACCATATATATACCTAAGTTACTGATCACAGTCTGGTTCCAACACTCGAGCCCAATCACAACCCATTCCACAAAGGAAGTAAAGTCAATCATCTTGATGATATCAACTGAAAGTCAAGGCTTAGATCACATAGGTATACAACACATGAAGAGGATTAGAGATGATTTGATGTAGTCTCTGAATCATCTCCTCTGTCAAACCCATGTAGGATCCTGGAACAATATCAGCGCTGTTGAACCCACAGAGGATCCCGGTACAGAAGTCAACACTGTCGAACCCATGGAGGATCCCAGTACAGAATTCATCATTGTCAAACCCACAGAGGATCCTGGTACAATATCGTCGCTATCAAACCCATGGAGGATCCTGGTATAATAGTAGGTCCACGTAGGATCCTATCATCTTAGTCGTAGCCAGCCATAGGGTTTCCACACACAGCACGCTCGATTCCGAGAGGGTCCGTTTCTCAAGCCAAGAGTCGATACATCAACTACCATGAAGTATCGAGTTGATGTATCTCGTAGTTCCATCTCATCATAAGAAACTCAACGCAACAAATAATGTGTCAATCAGACGCCCGGTCTGTGAGGTATTGGCATTTCCGTTTTAGGGGCCCGATTAGTTTATAGGCTCAAACCAACCCGACCGTACCCCAACTCTGTCCAAACCTCAAGTAGGGTATTTCAAAAGTACTGTCTCGTTCTAAGTTTTTCATTGCTTCATACGTTTCGTCGATAGGACACCCGTAGCCTGAGTTATGGGTGAATAGGTGTATTCAGGTCTGACGGGTTCGATTCTGGACCAGGGTCCGACCCGGTCCATGAGTCCGACACGGTCCGAAGGGGTGGCCTAGCTTGAAGGTACGACCTGGACCATGGGGACAGCCCGTCCCGAAGTCGGCCCGACCCAAAGGGTGGCCCGACTCGAAGGGGTGGCCCGGCACGGCGGCCCGCGTGGCCTGGTGGCAGCCCACGTGGACTGGCCCGGCTGGCCGTGTGGCCCAGACCAGAAGGCCGTGTGGCCCCGACCGGCTGGCCGTCTCGCCCAGCCTAGCCGACCGTGTGGCTTGGCCCGACTGCCCGTGTGGCCCGGCGGCTGGCCGTGTGGCCTGTCTGGTTGGCCGTGACGGGCTGTCCACGCCGCAGGGCCCGGCCAGCCACGCCCTGGGGGGGGGGGGGGGGTGCCTCGCCCCCCTGTTCGTAACGGCCGGCGCATGCCGCCGAACCCTATAACTATGGGACCCGAAGGGTCCCTCCTGTGTAGCACGCACCGGCGGCCGGCTCAGCCGGCCGCCCTCCCCTGTCCACCGCGACCTTAGGTTGTGGGTCTTCTTCAGCGCGGTGCGACGACGCCACGCCCCTACTCTCCCGCTGCGGCCCGCCTTGGCCGCGGTCCTGCACCACCGACGTGGAACAATGGCACTGCACCCCTCCTCCACAGCATGCCTTGGTCACGACCTCCTGCTGCCCTCCGCATGGCACGACGGTGCCGTGCGCCTCCTCTGCGGCCCGTTGTGGCCGTTGCTCTCCTCCGCGTAGCGAGGCAGTGCCACCCTCGGGCTGGGCCACCCCCCTCGGTCCAGGCCCCTTCCTCAGACTGGGTCGGACCCGTGGATCAGGTCGGACCCCGGTTCAGACCTAGATCGGGCCGGGTCAGTCCAACTGGGTTGGACTGGACCGGATTCGCTATGGCTAGTTTATACCTTTTTGCCCATATCCTGGGTTACGGGTGTCCGATTGATGAACCGTTTGCGGCGATGAAAATCTCAGAGCGAGACAGTTTTATTGGCGTGACCCACTTGAGGTTTGGATACCGTTGGAGTACGGTCGGGTTGGTTTGAACCTAAAAACCAACCGGGCCCCTGGGACGGAAATGCCAATAACTCACAGATCGAGTGTTCGATTGACGCACCGTCTGTCGCATTGAAACCCTTAAGACATGGAGGTCCTTTGGGTTACTACTTCGTGGAGTTTACTGGCGGTCGAGGTATGACCGATATCTCGAGGACAGTTTCTACGGAACCCGAGCACACCGAGTGCAAGGAATTCAATGTCTATATCTAATCATATGTACTTCTATACTTCTTCAAAGCATTTCATGATAGGAGGAGTTCTCCAGCAGTTGTGGTTTCAAAAATTAAAATCTTGGTTTGAGATGAGTCAATGACTTTCGTATTTTCCTCATGATTGAGATGGGTTACTAAATAACTTAGGTATATGTATGAGTATATACCTAAGTAAGGGTTATCCGTTGATTTCTTACATTGTGGTTTATCCTTGATGGATTTTGTAAGACCTTAAGGGTCTCAGGGTCCCTACTGAGTATCGTTATACTCACCCCTGCATGGGTTATGCCCGCACCTCGTTGTGTTGGTTGTAGACGACAGACATCGCTGATCGGGACAGAGAGTAGCATAATTGGACGGTATCAGAGGTGGACCACTCAGTGAGATGCACAAGGAGCAGACGGACGGACTTGGGGTGCTGAGGAGGCCATATATACTCACCCTTCAAGTGGGAATTTTGGAGGATGACCCAATAGTTTCTTTACTTCTTTTCTTCAGTTGAACTAGCTTTTCTGTTGTATTGTACTTTCCTGTTGGGTTTGTATTTCCGGACCCTTTACTTTCAGCACACTCTTTTGTATAAAATTTTACTGAGTGTTTTACTTCAGTTGAATACTCTGTTGTTTTTGTTAATGTTATAAAGGAAATGAATTCCTAGTTTAGGGATTTATGCCTTTGGTGCTAGTCGCCAGCCCCTGGCCTGTGGAAGGCGGGCTTGGGGTAGTCACGGCACGGGCCCCGGGCCCGTCTCTTGGAAATCTTATTCTTGTTCTTCATCATTAAAACCCCTGATTATTTTATGCCAAATGATATCAATGTAATGAGGAGGGCTCGGTCTGCACGAACATGGCCTGACCCTCCCCTTTGGTTGATCTTGTTTGTTGATGATGGAGGAACGGACCGCGGTGAAAAATGGCGGCCGACGATGGGCCGACCATGAAAGAAACTAGTGGTGCAAAGGCCTCCAGGTCCCCAAGAGGGCACGACACCACCTCTCTACAAAGAGGAGATCCACGTGGCGTCGTCACGCCACGCGGAGGGCATCAGGAGGCCGCGACCAAGGCGGGCTGCGGTGGAGGGGCACGGCGCCGTCGCGCCACGCCGGTGGTGCAGGACTGCGGCCGGGGCGGGCCGTGGTGGGAGAGCAGGGGCGCAGCTCCATTAGACTACGCCGGAGAAGACCCGAAACCTAAGGCCATGCTAGACAGGGGAGGGGGGCCGGCTGAGCCGGCCTCCGGTGCGTGCTACACAGGAAGGACCCTTCGGGTCCTACGGTTATAGGGACCAATATCATGCGCCGACCGTTACGAACAAAGGGGGGGGGGGGCACCCCCCACCCACGGCGTGTCTAGCCAGGAACACGGCGTGGCTAGATGGGCCATGTGGCCAGCCAGCCACAGCCAGCCGGCCAGGCCACACAGCCAGCCGCCAGGCCCCACGGCTAGCCGCCGGGCCACACGGCCAGCCAGGCCAAGCCACACGGCCAGCCGGGATGGGCCACATGACCAGCCGGGCCGGGCCACATGACCAGCTGGGCCGGGCCACATGGCCAACCGGGCCGGGCCACATGGCCAACCAGTCCGGGCCACACGACCAACCAGGCCAGGCCATGTGGGCCGCCACCAGGCCATGCGGGCCGCCAGGTCGGGCCACACCTTCGGGCCGGGCCACCCTTCGGTCCAGGCCACCTTCGGGACGGGCCACCCCCACGGTCCAGGACATACCTTCGGGCCGGTCCACCCCTTCGAACTAGGCCGCCCCTTCAGACCGGGTTGGACTCATGGACCGGGTCAGACCCTGGTCCAGACCTGGACCCGTTAGACCCGAATACACCTATTCGGCCATAACTCGGGCTACAGGTGTCCTATCGACAAAACGTCTATGGAGATAGAAAGATTAGAGTGAAAAGGTTCTTTTGGAATACCCCAATTGAGTTCTGGATGCAGTTGGGGTATGTCCGGGTTGGTTTGAACCTAAAAACCAACCGGTCCCCTGGAACGGAAAAACCAATAACTCACAGACCAAGCGTCTGATTCATGCGCCGTCTGTCACATTGGGTTCCTTATGATGATACAGAACTATGAGATACATCAACTAGAGACTTCGTGGTAGTTGATATATCGACACTTGGCTCGAGGATCAGACCCTCCCAGAATCGAGCGTGCTGTGTGCGGGAACCCTATGGCTGGCTACGACTGAGACGATAGGATCCTACGTGGACCTACTACTATACCAGGATCCTCTGTGGGTTCGACAATGACATTACTGTACCAGGATCCTCTGTGGTTTCGACAGTGATGACTTCTATACTAGGATCTTCCGTGGGTTCGACAGTGATGACTTCTATACTGGGATCCTCTGTGGGTTTGACAGCACTGATATTGTTCCAGGATCCTACGTGGGTTCGACAGAGGAGATGATTCAGAGGCTACATCTAATCATCTCTACCCCTCTTCATGAGTTGTATAATTGTGTGAGCTGAGTCTTGCCTTCCAGTTTTTATCATCGAGTTGATTGACTTTACTTCTTTTGTGGAATCGGTTGTGCTTGGGCTCGAGTGTTGGAGCCGGACTATGATTGGTAACTTAGGTATATGTATGGGAATATAACTAAGTAGGGATGGTTGATAATTTGTGATTGTATCTTACTACTGTGGTTTATCCTTAGTGGATTCTGGGAGACCTTCGGGGGTCTCGGGGTCCCTTACTGAGTATTTTTATACTCACCCCTGCACGGGCTTCGCCCGCACCTTGTTGTGTTCTGTGTAGATGATGGTCAGCAGTGATCGAGGCTGAGGGTGACGGATGGGAGGCTGGTCGGAGCTAGAATAGACGAGACATACCTCAGGGATGAGTTATTCAAGATTTGTACCTACCCTTCAGGTAGGATTCCCCAGTGGATGATCCAGGAGCTGTTTTCCCTTTTTACTTGTACTTGTACTTGTTGTTCAGTTGGGTTTGTATACTGGCCCACTTACTTTCAGTACACTGTTATTTTCTATTTTAGTACTTGTTGCTTATACTGCTTGTGTTCAGACTGTGTGAGTTATAGGTTTAAAGGAAATGACTTCCCTTTTTATTAGGGATTCACCTTTAGTGCTAGTCGCCTGCCCTTGGCCAATGGAAGGTGGTCTTGGGGTAGTCACGGCATGAGCCTCGAGGATGGTTCGTGACAAATTGGTATCAGAGGAGTCGGTTCTACCACATAACTTGGACTCTAATTCTTTTAATATAAATAATGTTAAGAGTTTCGGGTGTGTTTATCAGTTTAGGCAAACCAGTGTTGGTGCGGCGACCGACATATCCATACACTAGGACTCTGACTTCTGATTTCTGACTCAGTGCACGAAAACACTGATTGCATGAGTGTTTCCTTTTGAAAAGTTTTCTTCATGATTACTTTGTGTCATCTCACCAAGTATATTATTTGACTGTGGCACACTTGTTTCTTTTCAGGATGGACCCATGAAGGCAGCCATCTAGGGTTTCGAGTTTTGTACGAGATAGTAGCCCACCGAGCGATGAGGCCTCGGTGCAGGGCCCCATCACAGTGGAGGTACCAGTGGTACCACTACCCATTGGGCCACCGATACCACCATCTTCAGTGGAATAGAGTGAATGCTGTCTAAGTGCATTGCATGAGTTCCAGTGCCAGTGGATGCCCAAGTTATGGGGGGAGACGGACCCACAAGCAGCTGAGGATTGGACGAAGGCTGTTGTGAGAGTTTTCAGATTGGTAGGGACACCAGCTGACCTCATGGTGATCCTTGTCACGAGTGTCTTGCATGCAGCAACAGGTAGATGGTGAAGCCTGATGCTCCAGGTGAATGACGAGGCATCACTACTCTAGGAAGACTTTGAGAGTCTCTTTTGGTCAGAGTTTGCTCTAGCTACCCTTCGTGCGGTGCAGATACAGGAGTTACTGCATCTATAGTTGGGTAGCATGGCGGTAGCTCAATACTCAGAGAGGTTCACCGACCTCTCACACTACTCCACAGATATGGTACGAGACCCATTATTTAGGGACCAGACCTTTGAGCAGGGAATTAGACATGAGATTAGGGTTTTGATGATTTCCCTCAGCATCTCGATGCAGGCGGGGGTGCTGGAGAGAGCCCTTCTAGTGGAGATTTTTCTTGCTGAGCAGCCCCCAGCAGTGAGACCCACCACAGGGTGACACATAGTAGAGTATTCTGTAGCTGGTAGTAGAAAGATGTCGTAGAGGTCCAAGCGGATCAGGCCATTAGATGGGAAACCCCAGGATACAGGTTTGGTTGTGCGGGGCACATAAGATAGGGCCAACCATACGAGGAGCAGACAATGCTATGCATGCGGTGGGTAGGGTCACATGGCTCGTGACTGCCCGAATCACCATGAAGATGAGTAGAAGAGAGTAGAGAGACCTCCCAGGTAGAGGTAGAGGTTTGACCAAGGTGGTCTACCAGGAGCAGGAGGACTTGGTAGAGGAGCTGGCCGAGCAGAAGGTGGTGGACGATGTTTCGAGACCCTACCACCACCACCACCAGGAGGTCCACCCCGACCACAGGGAGCTAGAAGACAGGGGCGGGCTCAGCTCCAGGCAGTTGAGGCCTATGACCACGATGCACCTAAGATGATTTGAGGTACTATTTTTGTCTACTCCACCCTTGATTCAGTACTTATAGACACAGGTGCGAGTCATTCTTTT
The DNA here is from genome assembly GCA_963277665.1 of Viscum album. NCBI lineage: Eukaryota > Viridiplantae > Streptophyta > Magnoliopsida > Santalales > Viscaceae > Viscum > Viscum album. The sequence goes on along the minus strand of OY728139.1, from coordinate 669,022,850 downwards.
ATTGCTGCTTCCCTCATTCGGAGCTCAAAGATTCTGACGGAGACGTTGGCTCGATCCTTATGGATAGAGACTCATACGGGAGCAGACTCGACGATTACGCACTGGTTCCAGCAGTGTGAGCTTATTCTAGGAGGTGAGAGATTTGGCTGAGATCTCCTCATAGCAGCGTCAAGGCATTATGACGTCATCTTGGGTACTGAATATTTATTTATAGTTAATGATCAGATTGAATGCATTAGGCGGAAAGTGTGGTGTGTCCATGAGGATGGGATGATTTTTACCTTCACCGGTGAGAAGGGAGCCTTCACAGCACATGATTAACTTACCCAGAGGAGGGGGTAGCTGATCACACATCAGTTGGATAGCCTCATTCTCAGAGTGGTTGATGTGCGAAGTCCGAGTTTTCCTGTTGTGGTGGATCAGTACGTGGATGTTTTCCCTGATGATGTTCTAGGACTACCTCCTCGCATAGAGGTGGAATTCTACATTGACATGTACCCCGAGATGACACTGATATCTACTCTAGCATATCGGATGGCTCCCGCTGAGCTTTGTGAGCTATGGGTACAGTTGGAGGACTTGCAGGGGAAGGGATTCATCCGACCCACTATTTCTCCCTAGGCAGCCCCGATTCTGTTCACCAAGAAGGCGGACGGGAGCTTGAGGCTTTGTATCGACTACCGTCGCCTGAACTAGGTGACCGTAAAGAAAAAGTACCCACTCTCGAGGATTGATGACCTCTTTGATCAGCTCAAGGGAGCATGATGGTTCTTGAAGATAGACCTTATGTCAGGCTATCACTAGCTCAGAGTTCGAGACGAGGATGTGTAGAAGATGGCCTTCAAGGGTCGGTATGGACACTACGAGTTCTTGGTTATTCCCTTCGGCATAACCAATGCTCCAGTAGTGTTCATGAGTCTCATGAACATGATCTTCCAGCCTTTACTTGATCGGTTTGTGGTAGTCTTCATCGATGACATTCTGATTTACTCATCTACCGAGGAAGAGCACGACTACCATTTATGGGTAGTATTGGACACACTCTGAGAGCACCAGCTTTATGGTAAGCTCTCGAAGTTCCAGTTCTGGATCCGAGAGGTACACTTTCTAGTACATGTCATCTCAGAGGCTGGATTTGTAGTGGATCCAGTGAATATCAAGGCAGTACTTTCTTGGGATCCACCCAGGAGTGTGACAGAGGTACAAAGTTTTTTGGGACTAGCTGGGTACTATCATAGATTTGTGCCCGAATTCTCCAGAGTTGCATCACCGCTTTCAGCATTGATGAAGAAGGGGAAACCCTTCATGTGGTCAGAGAGATGCCAACAGAGCTTTCATAAGCTGAGGTAAAGGTTGACTTGTGCCCCCACCTTGAGGCTTCTATAGGAGGGAATTGGGTATGTAGTTTACTGCGACACATCAGGGACCAGACTTGGGTGTGTCCTGATGCAGGAGCGAGCAGTGATCGCGTATGGTTCTTGGCAGTTGAGACAGCATGAGCAAAACTATTCTACCCATGACCTATAGTTAGCAGCAGTGGTCTTCAATTTGAAGATGTGGTGACACTATCTTATGGGTGAACACTTTACAGTCTACTCTGACCACCAGAGTCTTAGGTATATCTTCTCGTAGAAGTACCTGAACCTGAGACAGTGGAGTTGGCTTGAGTTCCTCCAGAACTATGACTTCAAGATAGTCTATACTCCTGGGAATGTGAATGTTGTAGCTGATGCTCTCAGTAGGAGATCAGACATTCAGCTGCAAGGAGAGGCGACATAGCAGCTGGCCGCATTGCAGATATCCTTTGTGGATCAGGACGGAGCAGCCTTTCTGCAGTCTCTTATAGTCACAACTCCACTTCTTCAGAGAGTCAGGGAGGCACAACATGGAGATGCTGACTATGAGACACAACGTGCTCAGATATCCACATGGCAGACACCTGATGGATTTTATGAAGGTGGGGAGAATGTCATTATCTTCAGAGGATGTACCATGGTACCAATTTCACTTTAGGAGGAAGTGTTTAGGTAGTTCCACACATCTCTATTAGCAGTAATCCAGGAGTGGAAAAGATGTATCAGGACCTCCGACGACAAAATTGGTGGCCAGGTATGAAGAAGGTAGTAGCAGTGTCTCATGGTGCCTCACTTGTCAGCAAATGAAGGAAGAGTACCAGGTACCAACAGGCTTGGTTTAGCCTTTAGAGGTCCTAGAGTGGAAGTGGGATGGGATATCCATGGACTTCGTGATGGTTATTCCACGTACATCAAGGATTCACGAATCGATTTGGGTGATCATTGACTGACTCACCATGTCGGCCCACTTCCTACCGATCAGAGAGTAGGGTTCAGTAGAGAGCCTGGGACGCCTCTATATACAAGAGATCATATGCTTTCATGGTGTGACCTCAATGATCGTCTCCGATTGAGATTTTCATTTCACTTCCCGACTATGAAAGGGGTTGCAGGAGGCTTTCAGGACGCAGCTTCACTTGAGCACCACCTTCTATACTCAGATGGATGGTCAGACTAAGAGGGCCATCCAGACTCTCGAGGAAATGCTCCGTGCATGTGTCCTGGACTTTGGTCGCTGATGGGAGGATCACTTGACTTTGGTGAAGTTTGGCTACAACAACATCTTTCACCCCACCATCGGTATGGCACCCTTTGAGGCCTTGTACGGTCAACCTTGCTGATCACCACTGTGCTGGACAGACCCAGGGGAGTCAGCACTAGTGAGACCAGAGATGCTACGAGCTATGATGAAGAAAGTACAGATCATCCAGGAGTGGATGAAGAATGCATAGAGCAGGTAGATGTCCTATGCTGATAGGATATGAAGACCACTGGAGTTTGAGGATGGCGACCACATCTTTCTACGGGTCTCACCTCGATGAGGTCTACAGATATTTGGATGAGGAGGCAAGTTATCTTCGCAATTCATAGAACCTTTTTAGGTCCTCTTTAGAGTAGGTGAGGTGGCTTACCACTTAGCTCTTCCACCTCAGTTGCACCGAGTGCACGACGTCTTCCATGTATCTCATCTGAGGAGATACCTGCATAACCCTTCTCACATCATCGACCATGGGGAGCTGGATATCGATGACGGGGTGAATTTCACGGAGGTTCCAGTGGAGATTGAGGATCGACAGGAGCAGGTCCTACGTGGATGGTTGATACCTCTGGTGTGTGTTTTCTGGAAGCATGGGAACCTCCAGGAGAGCACATGGGAGTGGGAGGCTCAGATGCGTGCTCAGTACCCCCATTTGTTTTCCTCAGTATGATTTGTAGCTTACGGTGATGTAAATCCCTGAGGTGGGGAGAATGTAAAGACCTGGAAATTCCATGGGATTTTTTTTCTTAAATATATGGGAATTTTACGAGTCCGCAGTTTCTGACGACGCTTGATTCTGAGGTCCGGTGTGCCCGGAATCAAGTTCTAAAGTTTTGTTCGGGTACGTTCAGTAAACATACGAGCGAGATTTTATATATTTTGAACCGATGCTCAGAATTGAAATCTGAGGGCACTGTTGAACTCACAACACTGGTATTCTCTTAAGGAGACCTTCAACACAGTTGCGTTCTAATGAGAATGGAAGTTAATTTTTGGGGTTTTTAAATAAAATTAAATAAAAATGAGTGTAACTTATTTTTATTTGTGTAGCGGTTTAATCCTCTAAGTGGAGGTTAGTAGTGGGGGCCACGACACCCTAACCTCGCATGGGAGGTTATGGTGGTGTGTCCCACCTGCACATAACCTCCCTTGGGAGGATATTATTAGGTGGGGCCCCCATGAACTTAAACCCCCCTTAACCCCCCATTTATGTGGTGGAACCCTTTGAACTTCCCCCTTTGTTTTAATGTGCCAACTCCCTAACAATTAATTAATTAAGCCTTTACAATTAATTAATTGAATCCTTTTGAAATTCATTCCAACCATTAAAATAAGTGATAAGCTATTACTTTATTTTTGGTTGGAATAATTTTTGTTGGGAGAATTAGGGAAAGGAGGAGTTCTTGGAGAATGACATTTTCCAATGAAGAACGCCCACTTTCCACCGAAGAACAATGGACACCGTATTTGATATTCGACCAATCCAAAAGAGAAGGAGATGCCTGCGAAGAACGCCAACAACGCTTCTTCCTCGGACACTTCCCGATGTTAATGAATCGACACCGCCTTTTCCCGTGACTTCGTCAATGTTCATCGAAACGAGGTAAGGTTTTGAGTGGAATTCTTATTCTTATTCTTTGTCATTCAAAACCCAAATTATTTTATGCCAAATGATATCAATGTAACGAGGAGGGCTCAGTCCACATGAACACGACCTGACCCTCCCCCTTTGGTTGATCTTGTTTGTTGACGATGGAGGAATGGACTGCGGCGAACAACGACAGCCGACAATGGGCCGACCATGAAAGAAACCGGCGGCGTAAAGGCCAACAGGTCGCCAATAGGGGGATTTGAGTTGTTAAGAGTATTGAGTGTGGTTTTCACTCTAGGGAGTCCAGTGTTGGTACGACGTCCGACATATCTATACACCAGGACCCTGACTTCTAATTTTCGACACAGTGCACGAAAACACTGATTACGAGTGTGTTTTCAAGAGTTTTCATTATGTGTACTCTTTGAGTCAGCTCACTAGGTATAACTTATTGACCATGGTAGACCTGTTCCTTATCAGGATGCCTTTGCGTAGAAAACCAGCTAGGGTTTCTGAGAGAGTACACGATGACAACCCACCGAGCGACGAGGCTCTGGTTTAGGGCCCTCTATCTATGTTGGAACCATTGGGTGGTGTACCAACAACACCACCACTTGTAGGGTAGCAGATACCCCCAGCCACACTAGAAGATGGTTTACATTGACTGAGCACGTTTTATGAGTTCCAAAGGTAGAGGCCTCTGAGGTTTTGAGGTGAGACAGATTCCCACGCAGCTGAGGGCTGGCTGGAGGCTATTGCTAGAGTTTTCCGCCTAGTTTATACACCATTAGAGAAAATGGTGATCTTAGCTACTAGAATTTTTCAGTGAGTGACCATGAGGATGGTCCACATAGTGATGAGGTCTTAGTACATGGACCATTACCCGAGATAGTACCTCCGGGTAGTGTGTCAGCTATATCACTGCCCGTTGGTCAGTAGTTGGAACCGGCGTTACCTGTAGAGGACTCTTATAGGATTAGTGCCTTACACGTGTTTCAGCATCAGATACCCCTCAGGTTCCAAGGAAATCCTGACTCACTGGTAGCTAAATACTAGCTTGAGGAGGTGGATGAGAGTTTTCTAGAGCTTATACACCTTCGGCAGGACGACATGTCTGTAGATGAGTATTCATCGAGGCATACCGATCTTTCCTAGTACTCGATGAATATGATACGATCAGTGATTTAGAGCTCGGACCTCTGAGCGAGGTGTGTTTAAGGATATCTGAGCCAGCACTTTTTTTCTCTATGCATTCCTATTTATATTAGGGTGCTAGAGAGAACCTTTGTGGTTGAAAGTTCATTGGCTGAGCGGATAGAGCCAGTGAATGTTAGCAGTTGGAAAGCATGAAACTGGCGCCAGTCTCCGAGACTTGAGCATGAAAAATGTTTCGAGAAGAGGAAGTGTTAAGGACAGATGAATCTGTAGGGCACCAGACATGGAATCAGAGCTAGGAGAGCAGCATGAGGTGGTGAACATTTCGACATGTTACAACCAACTGCCTTTGTAGTCCCCGCTAGGCTCAGGGAGCTGGAGGTCAGGGGAAGAGAGTAGCTTCATGAGGTCAAGGAGTGTTACCCAAGGGCTCTAGGAATGATTTAAGGTATGGTTTGTGTCTACTACTAGCTTCTATATCAATATACATAGGTACCAATCATTCCTTCCTTCCACAAATCTTGTCCCAGACCTAGAGTTTTCGGTTAAACCGTTGACTTGACCCTCACGTATGGAGATACCTTTGGGAGGATACTTGATAATCACACATACGCTAACGGTGTGATCTGACCCTTGAGGCGAGAGTTTGGGTTGGAACCTCTTGGTGGAAGTGTCGAGGCCTTACGATTTTAGTTTGGGTATGGACTGAGCAACCACTATTCATACACATATTGACTGTATTAGGCAAAAAGGTTATGGTTTATCTATAACATTGGGATGGTGTTTTCCTTTGTCAAAGAAAAGGAAAACCTAGGTATCACATGATGGAATCATGCATAAGATGGTGCAGTTGATGAATCATGAGTCGTCAGACTTACCTTTGTGATAGACTTCTCCAGAGTTGTAGCACCACTATCAGCTTTGGTGAAGTATGGGAAACCCTCCGTGTGGTCAGAGAGATGCCAGAAGAGCTTTCAGGAGTTGAGGTAGAGGCTGAATAGTGCCCCAATCTAGAGGCTTCCAGAGGAAGGTGTATGGTATGTAGTTTATTGAGACACATCAGGGACCCGACTCGGATGTTTCCCGATGCAAGAGCGAGCAGTGATCGCATACAGTTCTCGGTATCTGAGACAACACGAGCAGAACTACACTACCCATGACCTAGAGTTAGCAGCATTGGTCCACACCTTGAAGATGTAGCAGCACTATCTTATTGGTGAACATTTTACCATATACTCAGATCACAAGAGTCTTAGGTATATCTTCTCTCATTAGGACCTGAACCTGAGACAATGATGTTGGATTGAGTTTCTTCAGGACTATGACTTTGAGATAGTCTATACTCTTGGGAAGGGGAACATTGTAGCAGATTCACTCAGTTGGAGATCTCGTATACATCTACTAGGTGAGGTGACAGGGCAGCTAGCTGCTTTACATATATCTTTTGTAGATAGAGATGGAGAAACCTTCCTTCAATCTCTTACAGTCACTCCCCCACTTCTTCAGTGAGTCAGGGAGGCGCAGCGTGGGGACGCTGACCATGAGACACGAAGTGCTCAGATATCCATAGGATAGGCACCTGATGGATTTTATGAAGGTGGGGAGCACGTCATCCTCTTCAGAGAACGTACTATGGTTCCAGTGTCACTTCAGGAGGAAGTGTTGAGGGAATTCCACACTTCCCATCTAGCGGTACATCCAGGGGTGGCGAAGATGTACCAGGACCTTCGACAACAACATTGGTGGCCAGGTATAAAGAAGGAAGTAGCGGAGTTTGTCTCATGATGCCTCACTTGTTAGCAAGTGAAGGTGGAGCACTAGTTACCCGCATGCTTGGTTCAGCCCTTAGAGGTCCCAGAGTGGAAGTGGGATGAGATATCCATGGACTTCGTGATGGGTCTTCCACATACATCTAGGAGTCACGATTCGATATGGGTGATCATTGAACAACTCACCAAGTCAGACCACTTCCTACCGATCAAAGAGTAGGGATCAGTAGAGATCTTGGGACACCTCTATGTGCAAGAGATAGTAAGTTTTCATGGAGTACCTTATTCTATTGTCTCAGACCGTGATGCACACTTCACTTCCTGGCTATGGAAGGGGTTGCAGGAGGCTTTTGGGACTCATCTACATCTGAGCACCGCCTTCCATCCTCAGACAGATGGTCAGGCCAAGAGTACCATTCAGACCCTCGAGGATATGCTCTGTACATGCGTCCTCGACTTCGGTCGTAGTTGAGAGGATCACTTGCCTTTGGTGGAGTTTTCCTACAACAACAACTTTCACTCCACCATTGGTATAGCACCCTTTGAGGCCTTGTGAGGTCGACCTTGCAGATCACCACTATGCTAGACAGACCCAGGGGAGTAAGCACTAGTGGGACCAGAGATGGTACGGGCTACGACAGAGAAGGTTTAGATCATTCAGGAGCAGATGAAGACTGCACAGAGCAGGAATAAGTCTTATGCTAACAGGAGATGGAGACCTCTAGAGTTCGAGGATTGTGATCACATATTTCTACGGATCTCTCCTCAACGATGTCTACAGAGATTTGGACAAGGTTTCAAGTTATCTCTGCAATTCATCAGAGCTTTCTAGGTCCTCAGCAGAGTAGGTGAGGTGGCTTACTACTTATCTCTTCCACCTCAGTTTCACCGGGTGCACGACGTCTTCCACGTATCTCAGCTTAGGAGATACGTGCATGAACCTTCTCACATTATCGACCATTGGTAGTTGGACGTCAACGATGGGGAGACTTTCACAGAGGTTCCAGTAGAAATTGAGGATTGACAGGAGCTGGTCCTTCATGGATGGTTGATACCTCTGGTGCGCATTCACCGGGAGCACGAGAACATCCAAGAGAGAACATTGGGAGTGGGAAGCTCAGATGCGTACTCAGTACCCCCACTTGTTCCCTTAGTTGTGAGTTGTGTCTTACGGGGATGTAGAGCCCTGAGGTGGGGAGAATGTAAAGACCTAGAATTTCCATGTAATTTTTTTTAATTAAATAGGAATTTTACGGGTCCGCAAAATCTGACGGCACACGATTCCGAGGCCCGGAATGATCCGTCAAAGTTTTTGTTAAGCTTAAGTTAACGTGCATAAGCAGTTTTCTTGAAAAAGTGGAATAACTCTTAAATGATAACTCGGATCAGAAATCTTAGGGCACCGTTGCGCTCAGGATGGCGGTTTTACCCTAGGTGCGACTTAAGTTTAGTCGGCGTGGGCCTCCTATGAGAAAACCCGAGAATGACATAACCATAAATAAAATAGTTAAATAAAGTTATTTTATTTTTCATATGCTTATAACTCACAAACGGTAGCTCAGATTAAAAATTTGAGACCACCGCTAAACTCAAGAGGGCATGATTTATTTAATCAGATACTAACTTTGGCTAGCACAGGTCACCAGAAAAAGTTAGTTTTCTGGCTGCAAATAAAATAATTAAGTGAAAATTATTTTATTGTAAAATTCATAACTTCTAAATGGTTACTCATATTGAAAATCCAAGAGTTCCATTGGGTTCGTTGGGGGCGTATTTCACCTAGGTAGATCCTAACCTCGACTGGCATGGGTCGAGGGTGACTGATAATAATTTTCCAAACTTTTTTTCAGATACGTTCAGTAAACGCGCGAGCGGTGTTTTATAGCTTTTGAACCGGTGCTTGGAATTGAAATATGAGGGTACCATTGAACTCGCAGCATCAGTGATTGCTTAGTGAGACCCTCACCGCAGTTTCATTTTAATGAGAATGGAAGTTATTTTATGGGGATTTTAATTAAATTAAATAAAAATAAAGGTGTTACTTTATTTTTATTTGTTGGGTGGTTAAAACCTCCAAGTGGAGGTTAGAGATAGGGTCCACCACACCCTAGCCTCCCTTGGGAGGATATTATTAGGTGGGTCCCACCCAAGCCCTTTATCTCTTCTAACCACCCTTTAAACCCCTTGAACTCCCCATAAATGGGGGAACTCTTGAACTTCCCCATAATGGGGAGCCTCTTCACCTTCCCTCTCTACTTTAATGGTGCCACCTCCCATTAATTAATTTTGTAAATTAATTAATCCAAGCCAACGATTAAATTGTTGAGACACAACAACTTGGCTACTTTTTCTTTTTGGGAGGATTTGGGTTGGCGAAAGAGAAAGGTAGTGCCTAGAGAACTACTCTCCAACGAAGAACGCACCATCTCCAACAAAGAACGAGAACGAAGCTTGAGCCCAGGATTAGCGGCGTGTGATGGGCGCAACGTACGATGACATCTTCTAATTATTTTACCTCGCCTTCGAAAACATTAATTGAAATAAGGTAGGGGGATTTGAGTTGTTTTGTTCCCGTTCTACGTCATTAATATTTTGGTATTTGTTGTGCTGAATTTTATCAACATAACATGGGGGGGGGGGGGGTCGGACCACACCAACATGGATGAACCTCCCCCTTTGGTTGATCTTGTTTGTTGACGATGGAGGAACATACCGCGGTGAACAACAGCGGCCGACGATGGGTCGACTGCGAAAGAAACTGGCGGCGCAAAGGCGAGGGAAAAGAATTCTAAGAACGTTGTTGAATCCCTCTATTTCGATGAACGTTATCGAAGGTGAGGGAAAAAAATTCGAAGATTTTGTTGTACGTTGTGCCCGTCACACGTCACTGATCCTAGGATCCAACGTCATCCTCGTTCTTCGTTGGAGATGGTGCGTTCTTCGTTGGAGAGTAGTTCTCCACACACTACCTTTCTCTTTTGCCAACCCAAATCCTCCCAAAAAGAAAAAGTATCCAAGCTATTATGTCTCAACAATTTAATCATTGGCTTGGATTAATTAATTTACAGAATTAATTAATGGGAGGTGGCACTATTAAAGTGGAGAGGGAAGGTGAAGAGGATCCCCATTATGGGGAAGTTCAAGAGTTCCCCCATTTATGGGGAGTTCAAGGGGTTTAAAGGGGGGTTAGAAGAGATAAAGGGCTCAGGTGTGCCCCAACTATTAACATACTCCCAAGGGAGGTTAGGGTGTGGTGGGCCCCACCTCTAACCTCCTCTTGGAGGTTTTAACCACCCAACAAATAAAAATAAAGTAACACATTTATTTTTATTAAATTTAATTAAAACCCCCATAAACTAACTTCCATTCTCACTAAAACGTAACTGCGGTGAGGGGATCACTAAGCAATCACCGATGCTGCGAGTTCAACAGTGCCATCAAATTTAAATTCTGAGCACCGGTTCAAAAGTTATAAAATGCCTCTCACATGTTTACTGAACTTACCTAAAAAAACGTTTGGAAAATTATTATCAGTCACCCTTGACCCGTGCCGTTCGAGGTTAGGCTCTTATTAGGTGAAATACGGCCCAACGAACCCAAAAGTACTCTTGGATTTTCAATCTGAGTTACCATTTAGAAGTTATGAATTTTAAAATAAAATAATTTTCACTTAATTATTTTATTTGTGGCCAAAAACTAAATTTTTCTGGTGACCTTTGCCAGCTAAAGTTAGTATCTGCTTAAATAAAGCATGATCTCATGAGTTCAGTGGTGGTATCAATTTTTTAATCTGAGCTACCATTTGTGAGTTATAAGCATATGAAAAATAAAATAACTTTATTTAATTATTTTATTTACAGTTATGCCATTCTTGGGTTTTCTCACAGGAGGACCGTGCTGACTAAACTTAAGTCACGCTTAGGGTAAACCTGCCATATTGAGCTCAATAGTTCCCTCAAATATCTGATATGAGTTACCGTTTAAGAGTTATTCCAATTTTTCAGGAAAACTGCTTACGCGCGTTAACTTAAGCTTAACAAAAACTTCGACAGATCATTCCGGGCACTCCGGGCCTCGGAATCACGCGCTGTCAGATTTCACGGACCCGTAAAATTCCCATTTAATTAAAAAACATTATATGGAAATTATGGATCTTTACGTGTAAAATATTTATGTATTATATAATAGTTTATTAATTATTTTTGTATAGGTAATAATGTCTGCAAAAATATATTGCAACGGTGAGACCATTTATACGGAGCAAGGATTTAGCTATAGTGTGCCACATATCAGAGTGGTAAATATTCATGGTTGTATAGAATTAGATGCAGTTCGTAATAATATTCATAATCTGTTAAAATTTAGGGTCGACTAATCCATTTATTCAATCACATATCGACATCTACAACATCCTAAACGTTTCTGGCACACTGAGTACCATTTGGTCGATGATGATGATTGGATGGATGCATCTTCCTTATTTAGACAGTAGTGTGCTAATGGTTTTATGGATTTTTATGTGGTGATTTATGATATAGATATGGTGTAACTGACTACTACAAAACTGTGTTTTATGAGCTCTGTAGAAGTTGGTCCTTCACATCAATATTTTGCATTGCCTCCTTCTCATATGACTCCAGTAATAGAAGAAAATTATAAATAAGATTATCAAAATTTGGAAGGAAGTGACATCCCTTTATGTGATGATATAGTGAATGAAAGTTTATCTAATGAAGAAGAATCCGGGGAGCCATCAGGAGATGATGTGGGTGAGGGTGATGTGGGGAATAAAACTTCTAAGGTTCCTTTGAGAGATGCCAATGAGGGTGATGTGGGAAATGAACCTTCTAAGGTTCCTTTGAGAGACATGCATCCACAACATCCACTGGTTAGTGGTAATCATCCTTCATTATTGAGTTCCTTAGTTAAATTAATTTATCATGAACAACATTTTGATTGGGATGTCATTACACCGAATTCTAAATTCCTTGGCATTATAGGGAATAGGTCTGTATCAAATGATAATTCTATATATGTTGGGCAGGAGTTTGAAAGTAAAATGGCCATGAAAAATGTGATAAAGCAATACCACATTGAGTGACATTTCACATTTGTGGTTGATGAGTCAAAGAAAACAAAATATATCATTCGTTATGAAAAATATGATCCAGAATGTAAATTTCGATTAAGGGAAATATTTGATAAATTTTTTGGATCTTAGAGTATAACCAAATTAGAAGGGCTACACACTTGTGTGCATCCAAGATTATCATAGGATCACTCTTCCCTTGATTCATAGTTTATATCAAATTTTATTTCTAAGATGATATGAACATGTCAGGATGTTCCTGTTTCCCTTGTTCAAGAAATAATTTAACAATTGTATAACTATAAGATATCATATACCAAAGCATGGAATGCAAAACAGAAGGAAATTTTAAAAGTGTATGGTGATTGTGATGAATCTTATTCTATGTTTCCACAACTTATGGAATTTTTTCCTCTCAACAATCATATTGTTTATTAGTTGGACACTATTGAGTATATATCCCCCAATCACTGAGTTAATCAAACAAAGGTGAATTTGAATAGGATTTTTTGGGCATTCGGGCCTTGTATTGCTGCCTTTTCCTATTTTAAAAAATTTATTCAGGTCAATGACACTTTCCTGTATCGTAAATATACAGGTGTTCTACTCATTGTTGCCACACAAGATGACAATTGTGATCCTATGCCACTTTCTTTTTCTATTGTTGAAAAGGAAAATTTTGAATTCTAGAGATGAGTTTTGGCATGTTTACATGTTCATGTAACACAAAACCATGGCCTGTGTCTGATATCTGATCACCATAGAGTGATTATAGAGGTCGTGGCTAGTGATGGGGTTTCATGGACTAAGACGAATTCTTATCATTGTTATTTAATTAGACACATTTCAAGTAATGTGCATAAGCATTTCAGAGATGATGCCATAAATAAGGTGATCCTAAAGTTGGGTATGTTTTTTTAAACTTACTTTAAAAAAAAAATATTCTCCATTTTAATACATTATTCTCTTATGGTTTCAACAGATGATCGCCAACAAGAAAGTTTTGATCAATGCCTTGAAGAGATCCGAACTGCAAATGAAGATGTGTATGAATATATGATGCAGATTTTGAAGGAAAAAATGGTCATTAGCATATGATGGTGAAAGAAGATATGACCATATGGCCAATAATATAGTGGAGTTCATAAATGGGGTACTCAAGGGTGTGCAAAAACTCCAGATCATAGGTCTAGTGCAAGATACATTTTATAGATGTGTTCACTACTTTCTTGACCAGTCCCAAAAGGCTTATTGGAGGATGGAAAACAAAATTTGTTTTACACAGCATTTCCAAATTGATATTGATCAAATACTGAATGAGGCTTCAAGATGGAATTTTATAGCCTTTGATAGGAAAAAAAAATGATATTTTAGGTAAGAATCTGCTACAACTGGGCTACATGCACTAGTGGTCGAGTGTTTGCAGTGATGTTAGATAACAGATACTGTGATTGTGGTAACTTTTAGGCATTTAGATATCCATGTTCACATTTTATCACAACTTTTTCTTCAATAAATATATCATGGGAGCCATATGTTGACCTGGTGTATCACATGAGCACTTTGGTTAACTATTATAATGTAGCTTGGATGCCTGTTGGTGACTTTCATTCTATCTCATTGCCTGCTGATCAGCCGACCATCATCCCTGATATTTCCAGGTTTCATAATTTGGTTTTATTTTCATTTATTATTTTTTCAATGTCTATTTTTTTAAATTATTGGTTTCATACTACTAGGTTACGTCCTCTAGGAAGACCAAAATCAAGTCGAATCAGAAATGAAATGGATTGGCCTCAGCAATGAGGAGGGAGAATATGATGTAGTATTTGTCACACAGAAGGACATAATTGTAAGAGATGTACCCAAGTGGAAGGGAAGAGCTCAATATCATGTCATCCATGACCGAGTTTGTGTATTTTATCATGAATATGTATATTTTGTTTTGTAAGTGGAAGTTTCAGTATTGAATCCTTTTATTTCTGACTTTCTCCATTTCTGACATGTTTCGATTTTGGTTTGTCTCATTTTTTGATTCTCTAAAAAAGAATTTTGTGAGACTCAAACTATTCAAAAAAACAACATATAATGAAAATGAATATGTCATGCTTCCAAATTTAACAAATACACTAATTTACACACAAAAAATCAAGTATAAATTGAAAATATTAACACAATCATTATTCATTTGATTGTTCTAGATTTATTTAAATAAAAGTTTTAAATTTTTGTTGAACCTCTCATACCACATGCACCAATGCATACTACCTTGAGATTACATGAGAAAAATGACATATCATTGATACTATCCATAGGATTATCATCCCTATGCATTCAAGTATCTTATGACCCACACAAAATAACTAGCTTATGGAAAAAACCATTTAGGCTGTAATTGACATTTTAATTAATAAAGACCTCATAAATAATGAATCTTAAAATTAGGTAATAGGGTCCTTTATTTATTGAGGGTATTGTTCAAGTAAAAAAAACACTAATCCGCACACAACAAATCAAGTATAAATCGAAAATATTAACACAATCATTTTTCATTTGATTGTTTTAGATTTTTTTAAATAACATTTTATTTTTTTATTGAATTCACTATAATAAAGTAACGATGATATCATTTGTGCAGATGGAAGGTTTTCTATTGCTCACATATCAGGATAATCATGTATCAAAAATTCTTTTATAGGGATGTCCAGTTCCTCCATTGAGTGTACATAGATCTCACCATTTCCATCATACCGCGCCAGCTCCTGCTATCATCCCTCATCTTCATTGCACTTGATTCTATGGTGTAACGATGTGCGACTTCAACTTTCTCAATTATCAGCTCATTGCTGGGCTTGTAGAGAGATGGAGGCTAGAGTCACATATATTCCATTTTAGAGAGGGGGGAGATGACTGTACCCTATAGGATGTGGCCATTATGTTGGGCCTCCCCATCGATGGTGTGGCCCTGACAGGCCAAGTTAGAGAATATTTGTTGGAGCTTGTTCATAGACTATAGGGAATAGAGGCCCCTGATGATGGAATGACCATAATTGGTGGTAGATTATGTATGACTTGGTTAGACCATCACTTCACATAGTTAGAATAAGATGCTGATGAGATCACCGTGTTGCGATTTGAACGTGTATATTTTTTGAGGCTAATCGGTGGCACACTTTTTGTTGATCACTCCAATAATTTTGTACAGTTGATGTATTTATCTTTTTTGGAGGATTTGGATGAGTGAGGCTGGTATATCTAGGGGTCTTCTTGTCTATAATATACATATAGTGCGCTATGCAGCACATGTCTCATCGCTAATATGTAGATCACATGATGCATGGTTCTTCTAAAAATGTGGGTATGGGAGTTTTTTCGATGCTTTCTCTGGGGCGCACGCATCCGTTATTAAGAGGATGCGCTACTGTTACCCCGCATTCCCACTTACCAAAGGCGGGTAGCATCTGCTCCTTATTCAGTGATGTTTACTCCTCGATCGAAACAGGATGATGGGATGTCAGTTCTTCCTTCTGTGGATTCCTCCTCGGAACTCGTCACCTAGTCCGGGTCTCCCTCATAGATTTAAGATGTAGTTCATGAAGCTCTTCCTGGTTCCATATATTCATGGACACCAGTTAATTACACCGCTTCTGTCAGGACCTTCCAAGGGGTCCAGTTAAGGTAGAAACCTTCGGTTAGGAGAGTAGTTATGTTTGGGCATCACTGGCGCATCTTGACGTTAGGGGATTGGCATGTCTATCTTATGTCCCTTATCATAGGGCTTCTCGAGGGCGCGTAAGCCCGGGGCATCCCACATCGAATATGGGGAATTTTATTCCATAGGCATGTATCTTAGGTTTTCCTTAGCTTCCCATATTTAACACAGGGTATGCCGCAAGTTTAACGTCCAGCAGAGACGGATCAGACTGATCAGAACACTGATTAGAGTGGATCAGATTGAGGAACCCCCTGGAGGGAACACCGATATCGGGGATAGCATGTGGGAAGCTTTCCGAATGCTATGGGGGGGGGGAATGAGATGCCATGATCTCACCGGGATTTGGCGGCCCGGGTAAGAATTAGGATGGATGATGGCTTTGGGATTGAGCCTTGAAGAGACTTCCTACGTATCCCTATGGCGGGGAATCAAAGTCCGCATAGTTCTATGAGATGATGGGACACTTGAGTAGGTGACCCGTGAGAATGGACGTGTGGATGCAACCCAGAGGAAGTGGAACCTCTAGGTTAGGGTATGAGCTTCCAAAAACACATGGGATCTAGGGAGATATTAGGATGAGACATGGGTGCGGGGCTTGAACCTCATGAAGGTTTCCTACATATCCCCGTGGTGAGGAATCAAAGACCACGTAGTTAAGATGGAGAATATAGTTTAATGTCATGCGGGACGGGTATGGGGATTACAATTTGAGGCGGCCCATGGTGTTGGAGAACCGACATGAATGGGGTTGGAACGACCGGGTGGTGGGCTTGAACCTCATGGAGGCTTCCTATGTACCATACCTTAGCACAGATCAAAGTCCCCGTAGTTTGGGTGGATTGGGGCTTACACTCTGAGGAGGCCCAAAGTGGTGGGGCTTGAACCTTGTGGAGGATTCCTACGTACCATGCATTAGCATGGATCAAAGTCTCCATAGTTCAGGTGGATTGGGGCTTACACTCTGAGGCGGCCCATGGTGGTGGGGCTTGAGCCTCATGGAGGCTTCCTACATACCATGCCTTAGCACGGATCAAAGTCCCCATAGTTTGGGTGGATTGGGGCTTACACTCTGAGGCAGCCAAAAGTGGTGGGGTTTGAACCTCATGGATGATTCCTACGTACCATGCCTTAGCATGGATCAAAGTCCCCATAGTTTGGGTGGATTGGGGCTTACACTCTAAGGCGGCCCAATGTGGTGGGGCTTGAACATCGTGGAGGCTTCCTACGTACCATGCCTTAGAACAGATCAAAGTCCCCATAGTTCGGGTGGATTGGGGCTTACACTCTAAGGCGGCCCATGGTGGTGGGGATTGAACCTTGTGGAGGATTCCTACATACCATGCCTTAGCACGGATCAAAGTCCCCGTAGTTCGGGTGGATTGGGGCTTACACTCTGAGGCGTCTCAAAGTGGTGGGGCTTGAACCTTGTGGAGGCTTCCTACATACAATGCCTTAGCACAGATCAAAGTCCCCATATTTCAGGATGGATTGGGGATTACACTCTGAGGTAGCCCATGGTGGTGGGGCTTGAACCTCGTGGAGGCTTCCTATGTACTATGCCTTTGTATGGATCAAAGTACCCGTAGTTCGGGTGGATTGGGGCTTACACTCTGAGGCGGCCCAAAGTGGTGGGGCTTGAACCTCGTTGATGCTTCCTACGTACCATGCCTTAGCATAGATCAAAGTCCCTGTAGTTCAGGATGGATTGGGGCTTACACTCTGAGGCGGCCCAAGGTTTTTCATGGTCGGTGCTTACTCTAAGCTCACGTGAGCCATGCTCAGTGTGAGAAACAAGAGCCAGCCGAGGCCTAGAAATCACGTCGTGAATGGTGCATCCATGGGAAATGAGGAGGGGTTTACGCGTTGAGTGGACCATGGTTCCGGGACTTACTCCAAGATGGAGGCCCATTGGTGACAAAGCGCAGTGGGAGAGGGACTTGGGACCGAAGAAAGGAGGATCTGCGTTCCCTGTCACGCCTTCTGCTAGCCTTGGGGACCGAAGATGAAATGAGGGAGCACCATTCCCCACCACTCCCTTGGCTGGCCTTGGCATCGAGGGAGTGAGGAGGAACAGGGGCACTGCCTCATGTAAGAACAGTTAGGGGCTTACACCAGGGTGGCTGCCCTTCCCCGCAGACAAACAACACTCCAATAAGAAGGATATTATCCCCTGTGAGGGGTGATCCCATCCCCGTGGAGACAAGTGGGCATGGAGAATGTCCAAGGCGGGGGGACCCTGTGTGCGAGGCATGGGGCCAGGTCACCATTTTACGTCATGTGTTGAGGACGAGGTGCTTTGCATTTTAACGTCCTACAGCTCAGATGAGGTGGGTTTGCTTCACACCCCTAGGACTTACATGACCGGTACCCTTTTCCCTTTGTGGAAGGGAAGGCATCGACAAGGCCATTCTGAGGGGGTGTCGTGGGGCGAACCATCGAGGGGTCCATGTTTGTGTGGCTATGTGAAGAATCAATAGCTGTTAGCGTGCCTATGTGAAGAAGCATGAGGCGAAGTAACACAATGGGAAGAATTTTCCAAGGGACTTTGAAGTTACTTCGTACAAGACTAGAAGGTCGCATGGGAAAACCATGTATGATGCGGATGCTCGGGGTGCACGAGACACCTGCGAATGACATCCGGAAGAAGGGCATAGAGCACTCGCACAAGGTGGTGCTCGGGGAGCACTGGTGGTGAAGGGCCCTGGGGAATTGCGCGCAACCATTGAGGCTTGTGCGAAATTAGGGGACCCTGGGCGAAAGACCCAAGGCTGGTGCAAAATCAGGGAGGGACAGAGGTTTTACGAGCAAGGGGAATGAATTGCGCGCAAGTGACAGATGTTTCATGCAAGGACTAGGGGTGCGCATAAGGGAAGGAATTGCACGCAATCGTCCGACCTTCGCGCAATGGAAGGAATTGCACGCAAGGGGAAGAACCTGAGGCGATTGTAATTCAGTCTAAGCCAAAGGGGATCTCGCGTAAAGAAGGACCCTGGGGTGACTGGGCGCAAAAAGAACCGTACCTGAAGGCCATATTGCATGCACATAGAATGTCGATTATGCGCATGAGAGACTGTTCAGATTCTTTAGCCCCAAAAAGAAAGAGGGTCTCCTTCTATTTATAGGCATCCGGCGGACCGAAATTCAAGGCTGCAAGAAATAATTGCGCGACGGAGGTGGCAGCGTGAAATATCAACTGCGTGGGGTGCAGGCATGAAATTATTTCACGCTTATGCTGGGGACTCTTCGTGAATCCTGGTACTTTCCACGCAACACATATTTTTTCGCGCACTTCACCCTTTTTTTCATGCATCACCTCTGGGCCCTCCGGACCGGGTTTCTGGGTCCGATTATGACTCCTCTATGTCATTTTGAAACTTCCTTCAACACTTAAGGACTTTTAGGTGTCTACAAATTCCCCCCTCTGAATTGGATTGGTGAGGGGTCACAATGATCAGATTCTGAGGGAAACGTCGAAGTGTAGGGTTTTGTGGGTCCCCCGCATGAAAATTTTTTGAAGCGTCACACAAAAACTCCACTAGGTGCGGAATCCACTTTTCACATGGGCACAGAACCCAGGATTAGCCTATAAAAGTCACCACGGGTCCCATGCTCTATACGGTGCTTCTCACGCGATAAGCATTGAGCTCTCGTGCATGAAATTGCTTATCCTCCTACGTGAAAAACCGTTCGGTAGAGCGTAATTCCATCGAGATTTAGTGAAATTTTACACGCAAACCTAAGATTTTTCATGCCATAACCTTATATTTCATGAAAGCCACTGATTTTATGCGCCAGACTCTCAGTTTTTGCGCCAAAATCCCAGATTTCACGCAACACTCCCGAAACACTTAGTCGGAAGAAGATGGCCGCAAAATGGGTTGATGAAGGGGAAGTCACTGCTCGCAGAGCTGAAATAGCTGTGAATCCGGAGGTTTATGGAACAAAGAGGGCTGTATCAAATAACTAAACCCTCTTCAACATGCTAACCCCCACCCAGAAAGAGTACACCCTGTTTGAAAATCTACCGCTATGGGACTTTGGCATCCTGGAGGAGGTCCCTCTGCCGGGTTTTGAGGTTGACACACTGCGGTTGTGGGTGACCCGTGAATATGACCTTCCTCGATACAAATTCACCAATAATGTTCATCCTACCAGAGAAACCAGCACATGGATGTATATGTCCTTAATCCCAGGACTAGGACCATTTCTAGGGGTGATCTTGTTGTGGAGAGCTTACCTACCCTCTACGCGAGCACTTTCTGTCAGAGCATCACTGACGAGACCAAAGGTTGGATGCAAGATTGGGACCTAAGGTCCAGAGGCAAATTCACTAGCGAGTGGGCCTGGGCGTACTGGGTTCGCTATACGTGCAACCAATTTGGGGTCGAGCTGTGGCAGATAGGTCTATTTGAGGCGGTGTGGACATCGCAATTCCATTTCTAATGGCAGCCTGAGCTCGGGCCAGAGATGTTCACTCGATAGTCCCCTGACACCAACACTTTCCACCTTCATCATGGGGAAGTCGGCATCAGTCTCTGGGACATCCACTACATTGGGGGCATCCCATTGGAGGGCCATCAATATGATGAATTCCTCCCGCTGATGAACATCTGGGGTGACAGGTCTCAAACCCCCATACTAACATGGAATCTACTAGAGCTAGCCAAGGAGAAGCTGGGAGTCAAGGACTTCCTGAAGGACATTTCCTACAAGGACTGGTTTAGACTGTTCCTGGAGAAGGATCTGAAGGTCAAGATTCCAGGGTGGGGAAAATGGTGTCCAATCGCGGTTTAGAGGAGAAAAAGTGGATCATACTGGAAGATCCTAGAGGCGGGGTAACACCAATCATGGGGATACAACATAAATGAGGCCAGGGACCTGAATGTTCGGTATGCTAGTTTCCTCGCCACATTCCTGAGCGGATGGCTCTTTTCGGTGCGGGACGTAAGGATGGGCATCCGTCCAGCGACCCTGGTGATGGCAGGCATCATGGATGCCAACAAGAGGTTCAACCTGGGGGTCCCCATGCTGGATCGGTTGTACACCATCTTGGGATGCATCTTGAGAGGGGGATCACCTAGGAGAGTATGTGGCCCCTTCCAGATCTTCCATGGATGGGTTACGGCTCACTACGGTGGATACACTTTCCCGAATGCTATCCGTCCTCCGGGCAATGGCCTGCAACCCTCTCTGCTGAATATTGTTGGGGTCATGCCAATGATGCTAAATGAGGTGGGAGTATGTATCAGGATTGGTAACCATGCTAACTTCACCTTCAGCCCATTCCCCACCCCAACTGGTCAACTGATAGACGACGGGCAAGGCTCACTGGAGCAGGAGTACTTCCAGAGCATCATAGGCGGGGTGCTTGTGGCATGGAATGATGGGAAGATTTTCTACGAGCCATATGTGCCGTCCAGGTTTTCCAAGCAATTCAGATGCCTCTAGCTAATTCCAAAGAGAGTATACATAGACGTTTGGGAGGAGATGCATCCCTACGTTCTTCATCAGCTGTGACTGATGTTCACGACTTACGGCTCTGGCGACATCATCACTTTCCCTACCACTGAAGTCAATGCTGGCCTCTCAAATGAGTATTCTGAACATTGGACCATAGAATACCCTAAGGGGATTCTATGAAAGTGAGTTCGGTAGCTCAAAGATTCCAGTATGTAACGTCAGCGGTGAGAGAGCAGGCAGGGTGCCAATAGAGGAGGAGGATTAGAAGCACCTCAAAAAATGGGGCCTGCGCAGGCCTGGACCTCAACAGCGGGGGAATCACATGGAATGGCCGTGCCCTCGTTACCTAGAGGAGGATGGCCCCATAGAGTGGCCAGAGAACTTATTGGGAAGCAAATAAGATACCTGCTTCAACCTTCCCACAACACGATCTTTCCTGCGCTATGGTCGGCTTGGATAACCCTGCAGCAGTCAATGAGTACTAAATCCCTCTGGAAGAAGATAGTGCGAGACGAGATACAATTGCTAAAAGTCGGTCTTGTTCGGGTCATCGACAGAGTGAGCTTCCATCGACGACTTTCATACCTAACGACCATGGACACGTATGTATGCCAACGGGGTCGGCGTGTGGAGCCACCTCTCTTGGTGAAGGTGCTGCTCAGCCAGGAGGATGATCCAGAAAGGATGCCTCCGGGGGAAGATGAAAGTAATGAATCGGAGGTCGACAAAATAGGAGAGGAGGCAGAAGGAGAAGGGAAAGGTGAAGGAGAAGTAGAAGGGGAGATCAAAGGTGAAGGGTCATAGGGGGAGTCCCACCAAGGGAGTCTC
This sequence comes from Viscum album, assembly GCA_963277665.1. Classification (NCBI taxonomy): domain Eukaryota; kingdom Viridiplantae; phylum Streptophyta; class Magnoliopsida; order Santalales; family Viscaceae; genus Viscum; species Viscum album. The sequence goes on along the minus strand of OY728139.1, from coordinate 669,000,630 downwards.
TGGGAGAGAGGCAAGATTGTCGGCTCCGATATGGATGTGACCGAGCTGCCCGAGGTATGCTTCAACCCTTATCTTCTCCTATATTCTCTTTCCTTTTCAATATTTAACCCACCTTCCTAATCTTACCCAGGAGCACATCAGTGATGATCAAGCATCTTCGGCCAAAGGAGAGGAGGAAGCATCAATAGGGAAAGGTGGGGCACCAACGTTTGTTATCAAGATTACAAGTACTAAGGGATCCCCCGCCACGACAGCTCCTGTAGCGGCTGGGGCACTAGACGCTGATGCCTTGGGTTCCTGTAAGTTCCTTTCTTTAATACTGGTAATTACTGTTTGAGGAATCAACCGATCAGGGTGATCCTTGTCTATATAGTGATTACGGCATTGGAGGCTCGTCAGACTACTGAGCCCAGACCATCTGTGATCATGCCGATGGCAAACATACTGCCCCACCCAGAACATTCCTCCCAAACTGAGTTGGCTCCAGAAATTGGTGAGAAGGGAGGGGCGGACATTGGTGGTGCTGTCATCGGGGCAGGGCTGGAAGTCGACGAGGGTGCCACCAGGATCGAGGGGAGAGAGGAAGGTCACCCAGATGCTGAAGAGCCTATTCTCCTAGAAGGAATCTCTGAGGAAGACCCTGTCGTTGCCCTGTTGGCTGTCTTCCCTATCTATCAGCCCGCTGATCCCGAAGAAATTGATGATTCAGATTGGAAGTGGCCGAGGAGAGTTGGATGACATGACACAATATATGGAAGTGCATCCAGAGTTTTCTCAATCAGCCCCAGGTGGAATGGCTGAAGCAGATGGGGTCACTCCACACCTGGCTGCGTTTCCTGTGTGCTGGAGGGGCAGATTCTCAATGCCTTCACCTGACGGTCCGTGATTACATGGCCAAGAAGATGTGTGAGAGTAGCCGGTGCGCCGACGTCATCCGGTGCCAGGAGGAGTCAGGGAGTACCCAAGAATTTCTGAGGGAGGAGCAGGAGGTCCAATGCCTCAAGGAACAAGAAAAAGAACAAGAGATATTCATCGCAAACTACTCTGAGCTCGTGGAGCAGCTGAGGACCCAACTAGCAGATGCTCAAGATCAACTCATAGAAGCGAGTCACCAGATAATCGAGCTCCAAGCTAAACAGGCGCGGGCACAGGCCAGGGGCAGCGAGCTGCACTCCGCGGCCACCGATGAATAAAGGGTCCTCAGGGGACGAGAGGCAGTCCTAGGGGCCACCAGTGAAAAGGTGGCGGCATTGGAGAGATCTATCCAAGAAGCTGACCCTTAGGGGCCCTGTTTTGTCCAAACCCATACACTTATCCAACTTTTACTGTTTTTTGTTCTCTTGAACTGTATGTATGGACAAATTTACTTACTTTCCCATTTTATTAACATACTTGTCCCATTGTTTTAACATTCTCAACCATAAAACTGAAATAAATAGCAATCCATCCCTAAGCTCTTGTGGGTCGTGAGAAGAAAAGGTGGCTCCTACTATCACTTAGTTTGATCGTGGGACCATCAAACAAGCTTTAGGAATTTGAAATTAGAACCTTGATTTCTGAGGAGTAGATGGAGGCCCATCCAAAGGAAGAGGACCTCAGACCAATCGATGTATCGTCTTCTCAATGTGCTCCAACGCACGAGTGGGGCAATGCCATGGGCATTGGAATCATTCTGAACAGAGGTAAATAAAAAATGTGAATCACGTTACCCAAATTTGGAACACTATGGGAGGGTCATGTCAATGAAGGAAGACTGCTGACCGTGTTCGAAACACAGCATCCTTATTGCATTATCCTGAAATAGGGACAACAAATGAGGGATGACCGCTGACCATGTTCGCAACACAGGGCCTAACTCAAATATTGTCGACCAGCCTTCCACAACGTTGGCGTAGGATAGCAGGCAGAGCATAGGTCAAGCATCCATACTGTTATGAGGTCCCTTCAAACATGATCAGTCTTCCGGAACATTGGCCTAGGAAAGCAGTCTGACCATAGGTTAGGCATCTATACTATTAGGGGATCCCTTCAAATGTGAAAGAGGATGAGGATCTGAATAAAGGGGTACACAAAGCATGGAAAGTGAAGTGTTGGTTTGTTCGAATAGAATCCAACAATCCCAAGATTATGCCACCGTGGTGGAAGCACATTAGGCGGGCACATTAATCTGATCATGGATCATCCCTAATTTTAGACAGGACCTCTCTGGCGAGGGAACTATTACTTCCTAATGTCATTATGGGGAATCCTGAACTTGTTCAGGGAAAATGCTGCAATTACACAACTCCCTAGGGGGGGGGGTCAGGCCAAGAGGCCGATGGTTGGGAAAAGGACAGGATTTGTGATTCTGGGGGCTAGACCCGAGATGAAATGTCTGGGCATTCCTACATATCTCATAAGGATGAGAATCAAGCCGCATGTAGTTCTAGAAAGGGTCTTAGTTTAAGGTCTTAGAACTCGAACTAGGGGGAGCGGTAAGGAATGTAGGAGACACACAGTAAGGTGATTACGAAACCCGACATGAATGATTAAATAAGTCCTACTTACCATGTGTTCCCTGGGGAAGTGTTCCAGTCAAGGGACTAAACCTGAAAGTTAGGATGGGCCCGCGGGAAAGTTCCCGGGCGCTCCTACGTATCTCATGAGGATGAGAATCAAGCCATATGTAGTTCTTAGAGGGGGTGTCACAATACGGTAAGGTTCCAGTGCAAAGGATGAAAGGGTCATGCGGGTCTAGCCCTCATACCAAAAGAAGCGACATTTGATGTATCTTGTTTATCCTTTAAGGTGAATGGTTTTTCTTTTATGGAGCGACCGACCTAGGGTAAAAACTCTGGGCATCACCACAATAATCAAGCCGTATAAAGGCATTGAAAAATGGTATGGTAAATGACCGATACCCAACATGACGTCCTCTATGATGAGGTCATCACAATGCAGTTCCATTTTTCATCATGCGGACGGGACAATATTATCACAGTTTATGGTCATGTGGTAGGACCAAACAGCACAGTTTAAAGTCATATGGATTAGACATGGAGGAATTCACATGATGTGATAATACATACTCGACATGAATGTGGACGAGGTCCAGACCATCACCGCGTGCACCTCTGGGAAAAGAGCCTCGGGCCAAGAGGCCAACGAGGGTCAGAGAATAAGGGGCAGGAGAAACTAGCTCCCAGCTAAGCTGGACTCGGAAGCACGATGTCCGGGTGCCCCCACGTATCCCATGGGAATGAGGATCGAGCCACACATAGCCCTTAATGAAGATATTAGTTTATGGTGTTAGAGCTCGGACCGTGGGAGCCCCGAAGGACTTCATATTTCATCTTTGTCCCCCTGACATGCAGAGGTGCACTGAGGGATAGTGCCAAGAGTGTTGAGATTCCACCTGGACATGATGGGATGGAACATAATGTGAATCATGCAACCAATATTCGAGGCCTGAAGGGGCTGGCATGATGATAGAGGATTACTGTTGACCATGTTTGCAACACAGCATCCTGTCGCGTTAGCCTAAAATGGGGACAAACAAATGAGCATCGACCGCTGACCACGTTTACAATGTGGGATTTGTATCAATTTTTTGTCTGAAACCCTCGGGGGTGTTGGCCCGTAATGGTAGGAGAGCCCTTAGGCGTGGTATCCATGCCGTTCTTGGGGGTCCCTTCAGATGTGAAAGATAACATGGGCCTAAATGAAGGGGAACATGAAGCTTGAAAAGTGGATGGAGGCTTGCCCCAGTTGAATCTGACACTCTTGGTCCTAGACCAGAGTACTCTGAGCACATTGGAGGACCACTGCAAGGGGTCTAGGGACTCAACTTGAGAGCGGATGAGAGATTATGGATTCCAGGGAGAATGGGGGGGGGGGGGGGGTGGTGCATGGTGCCAAAAACCATACACCACACCTATATATCCCCCTCATGGAGAGGGATGGGGCAAGGGGCCTAGGTGACCAAGAGATCATGGGATCTCTACATGATGAGGATGGACCCTAAATCTAAATGTTCAGGTAGTCCTACGTATCCCATAAGGATGGGAATCAAGCCACATGTAGTTCTTAAAGATAGAGTTTAACATCATACGGGACGTCATATAGTTTAACGTCATGTGGGATGACATATAGTTTAACGTCATGTGGGATGAGGGTGCAGTTTAGGGTTGTGCGGGACTGTAGTACAGTTTACGGTCATGGGGGACCGTAGGCCAGTTTAAGGTCATGGGGGACCACATGGGCCCAAATATAGGAACAAATATAGTTTAAGGTTATGCGGGACCAACTGATCAGGAAAAGTATTACTTGAGGAACTTGAAATTGGTGGGAGGAGTTATACGCTTACCATCCATGGTCACCAGGCAGTATGCTCTATTGGGATAAACCTTATGAACAATGAAAGGTCCTTCCCATTTGGGCTCCAACTTGGGTGGTTTCCTTCCAGGGATCATTGATACCCTGAGGGCTAATACCAAATCGCATTGCAGGAAAGAGTAGAGGTGAAACTTATTGTTGAAATCTCGAGCCATACCGCTCTGATACCTTTCTAGGTTGTGCAGGGCATGGAGCCTATTCTCGTCCAATGCTTCCAATTCAGCTAGATAGATCACATCCACTCTATCTGGCACTTTCTGGTCATAGACTGATGTGCGCAATGAGGGAAAATAAATCTCAATGGTCAGGACGGGCTCAATTCTGTACACTAGGGAATATGGGGTCACCTGGGTGGAATTACGGGTCGTCTTCTGATAATCCCAGATGGCGTTGGGGAGCTTATCCGGCCAACTCTTCTTGTTTTGACCAACCATTTTTTGCAGAATGTTAGAGATGGTTTTATTGGACGCCTCAATCTGTCCATTTTCTTGTGCATGATAGCAGGAGGTATGGTTAGAGCGAATGTTGTACTTGGCGTACAATTTCTTCAGCTCGACTACTCGAAATTTGGTACCATTATCGGTGAGGATAACGTGAGGTAATCCAAATCAATCGACGATATTGGAACTCATGAAGTCGACGATAGAACGGGCCTTGACTTCCTTGAGTGGAATTTCCTCTGACCACTTGGAAAATAAATCCTTAGCGGTCAGAATGAATCGGCATTGGAAAGTCATTGCTGGTGGGTATGGTCCCACGACATATAACCCCTAGACTGCAAAGGGACAAGAGTACTTGGTGGTGTGGAAAAGCTCTGGTGGCTGATGCACAAAGTTAGCATAAACTTGGCATGCATGGAACCTCTTGGCGAACTCAATGCAGTCATGGATCATGGAGGGATAAAAATACCCTAATCTCTGAATATGGTGAGACAGTTTCGGTCTATCCTGGTGGGAACCATAGGAATCGACATGAAACTCTTGCATGACCTATGGAATCTCAACTACTTGGATGCAACGGAGGGGAACACCATCAAAATTGCGCTTATAGAGGATCTGATCAAGACTGGGACCACTCTGGAGGGTAAACTGTAGTGCGTGGCGTCGGATTCGCTCGTGTTCGACCCGATCAGTTGGGAGGAAACCATTTGGAGATACTCGACAAAAGGGACCCTCCAGTCAGGAGTCGCTTCAATCACTACATCTGAAGGGCCTAGTGGTCCTGACGTAGAGGACCCGATGGTAAGATAGATTACTCGCAGGCCGTCATCATCCTCTAGGGTGATGAGAGCAACGACTCTCCAGTGCGCCATGTGGATAATTAGATCATCCTATTCGGGCTCTGCAAGTGATGCAACCAGGCTAGCCAAAGCATCTGCTCGACCGTTCTATGACCGAGGGACATAGATAAACTCTAGATGAGAAGGGAACTGGGCCATTAGATAGAGAGTGTGTTCTAACAACGGTACGAGATCTGGCTTCCAGACAACATAGTCGCCATTGAACCACTTAATAACTAGCTTGGAGTCCCCTTTAACATGCAAATGGGGCACGTCGATCTCAAGGGCCAGCTTGAGACCAGTAATAAGGGCCTGATACTCTGCCTTGTTGTTAGTGCAACCTTCTGACAATAGGAATGATTATGAAAGAACAGCCTGTGCTGGGGTGATAAAGACGATACCCAGACCTACTCTGTTGAGCTGAGGATCATTGAGCCTCCTACTAGTGGGGCTCCTAGAGGCACCATCGAAGTGCATCTGCCAACATGGGATGACCTGATCGAATAAGAGGATTTCCTCATCAGGAAAATCCATGTCCAAGGACTAGTTCGCAGAGTTTGGATGGGCAGCTAGGAAGTCTGTCAATGTTTGTCCCTTGATAGACTTCTGGGGCACGAACCTGATGTCGAACTGTTGGAGGATTACTACCCACCGCACTAGTGGGCTAGTCAACATGGGGTGATTCAGGATGTACTTCAGCGGGTTCACTTGAGACACTAGCTATACCTCGTGGTGCTGTAGGTAATGTCACAACTTTTTCATGACAAATATAAGCACAAGGCAGCTCTTCTCTATGACAGAGTATCTGGTTTCCATATCGAGGAGCATGTAACTGAGGTAGTAGAGGATATTCTATGTCCCCTCATTGTTCTTTTGGGAGAGAAGGGCACCGAGGGACCATTCCATGGAGATGAAATAGAGAATAAGTGGCTTCCTAGAGATGGGCAGCATCAAGACCGGAGGCTGGAGCAGGTACTGCTTGATTTCCTCAAAGGCGGTCTGGCACTCCTCATCCCACTCATAAGCGGTGCCCTTCTTCATGAGCTGAAAAAAGGGCTTACACTTGCCATCCAGATTCGCAATGAATTGGTGTATGTAGGCTAAGTGGCCTTGGAGACCTCAAATCTCCCGAATATTGCTCAGGGGAGGCATCTGACTGATGGCCTTGATCTTCTCTGTGTCGATCTCAATGCCCCAGTACTAGACAACAAATCCAAGAAACTTCCTGGAAGTGACCCCGAAAGAACACTTCAACGAGTTCATATTCAGGTGGCGGGAACGGAGGAAACCAGATACTTTCTCAAGATCCTTGAGATGGTCTTGGCACTGGCGATATTTGACTACCAGGTCGTCCACATATCATTCCACCAGCGTTCCCAGGATTGGCTTGAATATGCGATGCATGGACCACTGATAGGTGGCTCCTGCATTCTTCAGACCGAAGGGCATAACCTGGAAACAAAAAGTACCTTGGGGCAACCTAAAAGCCATAGAATCCTCATCCTCAGGGGCCATTTGGATCTGATTATATCCAGAGTAAAAATCCATTATGGAAAGGTCTTGGAACCCAGCCATAGCGTCGATCAAAAATTTTGTCACCGAAAGGGGAAAATCATCCTTCGGACAGTGACAGTTGATATCTCAGAAGTCGATGCAGACTCTGATCTTCCCATTCTTCTTCCTAACTGGCACGATGTTGGCCAACCACCTGGGGTACTGGACCTCCTTGACGAAGTTGGATTTGATGAGCTTGTCAACCTCGGCTTCAACCATGGCACCGTGAGAAGGGTGCATCTTTCTAGGAGGCTGCTTTAATCTGCGATGATTTTTCGGGAGACCGAGGCGGTGGACAACTAATTGAGGATCTAGTCTTAGCATCTCATCGTAACTCCCGACAAATACATCACGGTGCTGCTTACGGAATTCCACGTATCGCTGCTGCTCCTTAGGGGACATGACGGCACTGATCAACGTGGGTCTCAGGTTTGCCTTGTTACCGAGGTTCACCTGTACCAACTTATCGACCATGGCTGAGACACATTCCTAAAAGGTAGGGGGAACATCCTCTATATATTATTCTCCACTTACAGAGGAGGGATTTCCAGTGGGTGAGGATTCCCCTTGGTCAGAGGAACCTGAAAGGAGGCTGGTACCAGCCTGGACAGCGGTGGACAACGCATTAGGAGATTCACACGCCGCTGAACCATGGAGATGAAGGCAGTAGATCCAATCCCATTTGGACTTCAGACCAAGGGTCCATGCCTAATGACATCAAATAAATAGTGGCATGTCGGCTTGAGCCAGTTAATTCTAGCCCGGTAGAATAGACACGTATAACATACTACTGTTTCCATGGGGCGGACATCTCGATGCCTGATGGGAGTAGGAGGTTCCAGGATCACTGGAGCCTAGTTAGTATAAGAATAAAAAGTGATCTTCTGACTCCACTTGGATTTGGGAGCATGATTACACCTTGTCCTGGATCCATGGATCCTTAAATCATAGGGAGTCAGATCATCCTCGGATATCCCTAGCTTCCACAGTGTCCGATTCAGAATAAGGTTGATTCCAGAGCCGGTGTCAATGAGATAGTGGCGAACCTACATGCCATTGAATTAGACAGTGATATACAGCAGGCGGATGTGACCTTGTATAGAGGAGCCCTCATCTCCTCCAGAGAATGAAATGATGGCCTGACATTCGGTATCCTCAACTGCTTCAGCATGGAAGGCCTCTGTAGCTGCTATCTCTGCCTCAAAATGGAGGGGGCTCCTTAAAGACTTAGTGAGTGCTTCATGCATATCTAGAGATAGGAGAAGGGCTTCAAGGATGTAAAGAATCTCTGGGATGCCAACGAGGTGTTTTAAAACATCATACTTTCATGCCAGGTGTGAACTTCTATTTACAAGAGGCCGCTCCGCGATAGAAAGCATGGCGGGCCCTGCCTGCCGGACTGGAGGCTGACTGGTGCTGTGTATATCACACTGGTCACTAGTCGAAGCCTGGAGGGTAGCTTCCATATGAGGACCAGATGATTGAGATTGTCCTGTAGTAGGGCGAAGCTGGTCGTGTCATGGCCATAATGGTTTTGCTTGATTCAGTAGCACAAACGGTGGTGGAGGCAGGCCTGTCGACACCGGACGAAGAGGCTGCGCATGCTAAGTTCTGCGCTTGGCCTGCTGTCTGGTCTCAGCGGTATGCACGGCCTGGCTGGAGGTGCCAACTGATGTGCCTCAGCGAACCATATGGCCACGGCTCTGCCGGAGTTGGCATCGGCTAGGGACGTTGGGAAGGTCCGCCTGACACTCCCTCTCGTCAGGAGTCATATAGGGATTTACCAACTCGATGATGTTAACTGAAGCGTAACCTTGGATTTCACTTGACGAATCATCCACCACTGGGCAGATCCTAGAGGGAATTCCCATCTTAGGGGGCATGAAGTCACTGAGAGTGCGGGACGACGATGACATTGGAGGGGCACATTACTTCTTCTTGCACCGCCAATGCTTACTCTTCTGGGAAGAGGCCATCTGAGGTGATGATGTAGAAGTGGTGGAAATAGCTTCTGAAGGCTCCGGATGATTCAGGCGTGAATGGATAATTCCATGGGCGTGAGTGACCATCCTGCGAGCCATCCAGTCATTATACTTCTGGGACCTGTGGTCAAAAACCTGCTGCCACCCACCTTCGCCGTCGCTACTGTTATCTGATCTCACAAAGACACCCAGCACTTGTGCCAGGGCTGGGCCCAACCTGACTATGTTGTTGTCAATCTGTTCTTGGAGCCAATCCTTGAACACATATAATCACTTGATGGTGTTCCCCAGGATCTGGTGATAAGGGCAATAGTTGGGGTGATCAGTGAGATGTGCCTCTTCTGGATTTTGGCACTCATGTAGTCGCACAATTCTCTACTCTAAGGCACTGCGGAAGTAGCCAGGGACCTGAGCCTTATCGAATGAGTAGGTATGATTCCTTTTATTCGGAAAGGGGGCTCTGGGAGCCTGACCCTATCGGGGGGCTGAAGGAGCCTTCTGAGGAGGTGGAACTTGATTATCTCGCCTAGCCGGTGGTGGCGTGTTATGTGGGGGAGCCTACCGATTCTGAGGATACTGCTGGGCTAGAAGCTACGCCCAAGCTGGTAGATCTCTACAGGGATGTGGATCTGTATCCACTGGTAGAAATTCCATCTGCCTAGGGGATACGTCGATATTGCCCCTGCCCCTACGCCGGTGGGCAGGTAAACGAGCTTCGGGTGCAACAACTTGATTCCTGAAAGCAGGGAGAAGAACTCATTAATACTGTTAGGAAAAGAAATTGACAACCAGTGCCCCAGAACCATTACATCTTCCATGGTCGAAAAGATGGATCCACACTGACAACGTCATAGAATGGAATGCTCAACGTCCCGACTATCCCAACTTCTGGTGAGTTTCACGTCAGGACTATTTGGTGGGACCTGGTACCAGATAACGAGGTCAGGTGACATGCTTATCCATTGATTCCCTGAACGCAACTAGCCTCCATGCTGAGGATAAGACATTCACATCAAGTTCACCATTTTCTATTTCCGATGCTTTCAATGTGATGTGCACATCCATCACGCATAGGACACATTGCAGTTACCCCGTATTCTTACTTTCCAAAGGCGGGCGACATCCGCTCCTTATTCCGGGACGTCTACTCCTTGATCGAAACGGGATGATGGGATGTCAGTTCTTTCTTCCGTGGATTCCTCCTTGGAACTCGTCACCTAGTCCGGGTCTCCCTCATAGATTTAAGACATAGTTTATGAAGTTCTTCCCAACACCATATCTTCATGGACACCAGTTAATTACACCACTTCTGTCAAGACCTTCCAAGGGGTCTGATCAGGGAAGAAACCTTTAGTTAAGAGAGTAGTCACATTTGGGCATCACTAGCGTGTCTTGATGCTGGAGGATTGGCATGTCGGTCTTATGTCCCTTATCATATGGCTTCTCAAGGGCGCGGAAGCCCGAGGCATCCCACATCAAATGTGTGGAATTGTATGCCATAGGCATGTATCTAAGGTTATCTTCAGCTTCCCATGTTTAAAACAGGGTATGCCGCAAGTTTAACGTCTATTAGAGACAGATCAGACTGATCAGAACACTAATTAGAGTGGATCATATTGAGGAACCCCCTGGAGGGACACCAATATCGGGGTGAGCATGTGGGTGGATTTTCGAATGCTATGGGGGGGAATGACATGACATGATCTCACCAGGATGTGGCGACCCGAGTAAGAATTGGGATAGACGATGGCTTTGGGCTTGAGCCTCTAAGAGACTTCCTACATATCTCCGTGGTGGGGAATTAAAGTCCGCGTAGTTTGATGAGATGATGGGACACCTGAGGAGGAAAACCGTGAGAACGGATGCATGGATGAGACCCAGAGGAAGTGGAACCTTCAGGTTAGGGCGTGAGCTTCCCAAAACACATGGTCTCGAGGGATAGATCAGGATGAGACATGGGTGTGGGGCTTGAACCTCATGATGGTTTCCTACGTATCCCTGTGGTGGGGAATCAATGAACACATAGTTCAGATGGAGAATAAAGTTTAACATCATGCGGGATGGGTATGAGGCTTACACTCTGAGGCAGCCCATGGTGTTGGAGAACTGATGTGAATGGGGTCGGAATGAACATGTGGTAGTCTTGAACCTCATGGAGGCTTCCTATGTACCATGCATTAGCACGGATCAAAGTCCTCATAGTTCGGGTGGATTGGGTCTTACACTCTGAGGCGACCCAAAGTGGTGGGGCTTGAACCTCGTGGAGGATTCCTATGTACCATGACTTATCACGGATCAAAGTCCCTGTAGTTCGGGTGGATTGGGGCTTACACTCTGAGGCATACCACGGTGTTGGGTCTTGAACCTCATGGAGGCTTCCTACATACTATTCCTTAGCATGGATCAAAGTACTCGTAGTTCGGGTGGATTAGGTCTTACACTCTGAGGTGACCCAAAGTGGTGGGGCTTGAACCTCGTGGAGGCTTCCTATGTACCATGCCTCTTCACGGATCAAAGTCTCCGTAGTTTGGGTGGATTGGGGCTTACACTCTGAGGCGGACCAAAGTGGTGGGGCTTGAACCTCGTGGAGGCTTCCTATGTACCATGCCTTAGCACAGATCAAAGTCCCTGTAGTTCAGGTGGATTGGGGCTTACACTCTGAGGTGGCCCATGGTGGTGGGGCTTGAACCATGTGGAGGCTTCCTACATACCATGCCTTAGTATGGATCAAAGTCCCTGTAGTTCGGGTGGATTGGGGCTTACACTCTGAGGCGGCCCAAAGTGGCGGGGCTTGAACCTCGTGGAAGCTTCCTACGTACCATGCCTTAGCACAGATCAAAGTACCCATTGTTCGGGATGGATTGCGACTTAAACTTTGAGGTAGCCCATGGTGGTGGGGCTTGAACCTCATGGAGGCTTCCTACATACCATGCCTTATCATGGATCAAAGTCCCCGTGGTTCGAGTGGATTGGGGATTACAATCTGAGGCGGCCCAAAGTGGTGGGGCTTGAACCTCGTGGAGGCTTCCTACGTACCATTCCTTATCACGGATCAAAGTCCCCATAGTTTGGGATGGATTGAGGCTTACACTCTGAGGTGGCCCAAGGTTTTTCATGGTCGGTGCTTACTCTAAGATCACGTGATTCATGCTCGGTGTGAGAAACAAGAGCCATCAGAGGTCTGAAAATCACGTTGCGAAGGGTGAGTCCGTGGGAAATGAGGAGGGGCTTACGCGTTGAGCGGCCCATGGTGCCGGGACATACTCCAGGATGGAGGCCCGTTGGCGAAAAAACGCAGTGGGAGAGGGACTTGGGACTGAAGAAAGGAGGATCCCCATTCCCTGTCATGCCTTCCGCTGGCATTGGGGACTGAAGATGAAAGGAGGGAGCACTATTCCCCACCACGCCCTTGGCTGGCCTTGGCGCCAAGGGAGTGAGGATGAACCGGGGCGCTTCCTCCTACAAGAATGGTTAAAGGCTTACACCAGGGTGGATTCCATTTCCCGCTGACAAACGCCAATCCAATAAAAAGGATATCATCCCCGGTGAGGTGTGATCCCATCCCTATGGAGAAGAGTGGGATGGAGAATGTCCAAGGTGGGGGGACCCTGCGTGCGAGGCATGGGGACATGTCACAGTTTAACGTCATGTATTAAGGATGCGGTGCTTGGCAGTTTAACGTCCTGCAGCTCAGACGAGGTGGGTTTTCTCCGCACCCCTAGGACATACATGACTGGTACCCTCTGCCCTCTGTGAAAGGGAAGGCATCGGCAAGGCCGTACTGAGGGGGTGTTGTGGAGCGAACCATCGAGGGGTCTACATTAGCATGGCTATGCAAAGAAGCAATAGCCATTAGCATGCCTATGCAAAGAATCATGAGGCGAAGCAACGCAATGGGAATAATTGTCTAAGGGACTTTGAAGTTACTTCATACAAGCCTAGAAGGTTGCAAAGGAATACCATGTATGATGTAGATGCCCGGGGTGCACGAGACACCTACGAATGGCACCCAGAAGAAGGGAATTAGGAGCTCACGCAAGGGGGCACCCAGGGAGCACCGGTGGTGAAGGGCCCTGGGGAATTGCACGCAACCCTTGAGGCTTGAGTGAAATAAGGGGACCCTACACAAAAGACCCTGGGATGGCGCGAAATCAGGGGTGGGGGTGGGGGTAGAGGTTTTACGTGCAAGGGGAATGAATTGAATGCAAGTGACAGATGGCACACACAAGGACAAGGGGTGCACACAAGGGAAGAAATTGCACGCACCCGGCCAGCCTTTGCATGATGGAAGGAATTTAATGCAAGGGGTAGACCCCGAGGGGCTTGGAAATAAGTCTAAGCCAAAGGGGATCTCGTGCGAAGGAGAACCCTGGGGCGACTGGGCGCGAAAAGAACCATACCTGAAGGCCATATTGCACGTGCGCAGAATGCCGATTATGCGCATGAGAGCCAGTTCAGATTCTTCATCCCCAAAAAGGAAGGGGGTATCCTTCTATTTATAGGCATCTGGCAGCGCGGAATTCAAGGATGTGTGAAATAATTCCACGACGGAGGTGGCGACGTGAAATATCAACCACGAGGGGTGTTAACGTGAAATTATTTCGCACCTACATTGGGGACTCTTCTCGAATCCCAGTACTTTCCGCGTGGTAGATATTTTTTCGCGCACTTCACCATTTTTTTCGTGCATCACCTCCAGGACCTCCGGACCGGGTTTCCGGGTCCGAGTATGACTCCTATTTGTCATTTCAAAACTTCCTTCAACACTTAATCACTTTTCGGCATCTATAGGGAGCACATCCCTTGTTTAGATCCACATGCTCATGTGCCATTACTAGAAAATATTGTAGTAGAGGCTCCGTATGGATTTTGGTATGTTATTCATTCCTTATACTATTTAACTTAATTGTATAACTTTGTATCATGAAATGCAAATATAACAATATTATCTACAGGTGGAGTTAGGCACATCGATATTCAGATTCCCCTAGACACAACGTCCACGCCTACAGACTTGTGTTGGATAGCATTCGACCACACGATGTAAGTGATTAATATTTATATTGCTAAATATTTATTATTTACTGTACATGTATTCATTTATTAGTTGATTATTTATTTTTTTCTTTTAGATTTTATGGATTCCATATACAAATGCTATTATCTAGATTCTTTCACCGTACTACACGATGATTCTTGCTATCAGATCCCGTAGGGTTTTATTGATTCATTTTCATATAGTTAAGTGGAATCAGACCAACATAGTTATAAGGCCATTTAGATTCTTTTAGTTTGTTCCTGACCCACCCAGTCAGTTAGATTCACTACATTCTTTGAAGATGTAAAAGAAGAGAGATTTTTATTGGAGGAGATACCACACCAGATATATTGATTTATGGGACAGATGGCAGGAGTTCCAATTGTGAGGGGGAGGGGACAATGTGTTTTAATTTGGTGGATCAGACGGATTACACATCTTGGTACTACAGGTCCCCAGACAAATTTCTAACATGACACAAACAAGGCTTTCATGAGTTAGTATACATAGTTCCTTCCACTGTTCAGTAGAATTTTTATTCATATTACTTAATAATGAAATTTGTTTTTACAGGATGCTCGTATCTGTCATCTACTTCACATGTCTGATCCATGCCTGATCTAGTAGAGAGCACCGTATTTGACCCAGTATATTTTCATATCCTTGTCATATAGTTTCTTCCTTAGATAAACAAGATTTATCATGGAATTTTCTTTGATCCACCACATGCTGAGGAGGCTGCGGAGCCTGTTGAGCCTCATATAGATGTACCAAGGGGTGATGACCCTGTTATGGATCTTACTATTACATAGGAGGAGGATGTTCAGATTGATCAGTCAGATGCTGTTGTTCCACAGGAGGAGGGTGTTCATCATGATCAGTCATATGCTCCTCCAGATTCTTAGGCTTAGCTACAGGTAGATACAGATTTTGACTGGGTTGAGTTGAATACTTTATTATAGAAATCCCCAGCATAGAAGCCATATTATTTCCATGTTGGTGAGAGTTCCAACCAGCCTCCACTATCCTTAGATGCAGGTAAGGGTACAGACAGTGATATTGTACATCCACCGCCTGTCACACAGGAAGATGTAAAGGTGGCTGCTGAGGATGATGCACAACATATGCCAGAGCACTGACAGAGATGGATACGACATGGATGCGTCCAGTATACACCTGGCTGTGGGACAGAGAATCATCCATGCCAAAGACATAGATTAGGTTGACTTTTGATTTACGATACATTATGTATGTGCATTACTATTATCATTTATAGAGTTATACTTTTTTAATGAGTGTCTTACTGTCATCAAATTATCTTCCAAAATTAATAATTTCTATTCGGTATTTATTAATAAATATTAATACTCTAGATGAAAATATCCATGAGAATCAATAAATCTTGAAAAATATTATTGATCTCAATGATTTTAATTCAAAAAACATGGAACATGATTCTTTGTTTTAAAAAATTAAATTACATAAAGAATAATTTCAATGAATAATGAATAATTGTGAAGAGTAGATGATTATGATTGAAGATCAGAAAAACCACAATATGAGATGTGTGAAATTAGAAGTTTATTTTTTGAATTTTGAGAAAATACATATTCAAACGTTATAAAAGGACACATGTTCTACTGGTATAAAATTTTCACTGGAGGATTTCACTGTTAAAATACCTCCATCATGTGATAAAATTATGGACATTATGAAAAATATTGATTTCATATTCTTCCAAAATAAGAAACAATCCTTAATATGGTTAAGAATGTGTTAGAATATGTATATCATTTAGAATCAAATATAATTACTATAGAAAGGGGTTGTAATTGAATTAATCAAATACATAAGAAAAATTTTCCTCTAAAAAATTGATGATTTTTTTATTTAAGCTTTCTTTTGGATGCCTGAATGGGGTTCACACATCCTGTATAAACTTCATACAAGATTCATGAACCCCATTCACACATCCTAGCAATGGTAGATGTGTGAATGAGGTTCACGCATCCTTTATCGAATCTGTGAAGGATGCGTGAACCCTGTTCACGCATCTTCAGCATGGAGAGATGCATGAATGGGGTCACACATCTTGAGACCCATTTTTTAAAATATTTTCAACCCAATCACTTTTATAAAAAAATCAAAAAATCAAAAAAAAAACCCTTCGTGTAATAGGGGGTTCACACCGTATAGTGGGCTTTTTGGGTGTGGTTGAGTACTCAACCAGACACCTTATGCGGGGTACTTGGCCATGTGGAGTGCATGGATAGACCTCATGTGGGGTGAATTCCATATAGGAATACACCCCCAGGAAGAGTATGTAGCTAGATACATAGGTAGGTATCTCATGTGGAGTTACATACCATTTACATGATAGTAAACATGATATAATCAGGTTTTTTACACTCCGAGTGTAACACCCTAAGTGTAACATCTCGAGTTTTTATGGAACTTTTTTTATGAATAAATTAAATTTTCATTTATGTATTACAATACACTACGTAAAACATTCATTTTACATGACATATAATTGGAATAAGTTACATAGAACATCAACTTATTATACGTTATGCGACATCAACTCAGTGTATAGTACACGCAACACTAACTTGGCGTATGTTACACACAACATTGATGTTTTTACGAAACATCATTTTACTATTATAATTATTTAAATGAGATAATTATAACCTAGCCATTAAAATTAGTAATATGAATAGTAATAAATATTTTTTAAATAATTTTTATAATTTTTTTATATAAATAAAACATATTGATAATTAAAGTTATGTTTTTTTGGTAATGTCCTTTTATGTTTAAAAAAATACCATTTTCTCAAATGACCTGCTTTTAATAATAAAATTAATTTTAGACACATTTAGAAATTTAATTTTATAAAATAAACATTATTTTTTAATTTAGAATGTCAAAATTATGTTAGGGTGAATTTTTGGTATTTTTATGAGAAACTTTATTTTTTGATGAATAGTGAAAAATACTGCTTTTTAGTTAAAAACTATTTTTTTAAATAATAATAAATGTTAAATTATATTTTAAAATTGTTTTAAGGAAAAAATAGATAAATTATACATTTATTAATACAATTTAGGTCATTAAAATCAATTTCAATTTGAAATTGAATATAAAAACGTAATAAACTTTTGAACTTCTTTCTACTTTAAAGACCAGTAATTTCATCCCATCTAGGGAATTAACATTAATCTTAACTTTCCTACTTCTGTGAATTGAATTTTGAAAAACATAAATACACCATTTTAATTATTATAATATTTATAGTCAAATAATATCAACTTAATTTTTGAAAAAAATGATTAGTAAAAGTGATTAAAATTAATCACATCGATTAAAGTCAAATTAAGATTAATTAGGGACTAAACCTTAATCTCAATGACCCAAATGACCTATAAACTTGTATAAAACCCATTGTGTGGACATGAATCATCCATAAACATTACATTATTTATTTAGGTTGTTTTGGTATGACTTTTTTTAGGTAAGAACATGTGTACACCTAACTTGTTTCAAAAAATTCCAAGTGATTACTTTTCCTTCCCTATAAAAGGCCACCACCTATCCCACTTCTTCAAACCTCTAAAAAATATTATTTTCAGACAATACAGGACTAATACACTTTCTATATATCCTAAATTCCTCCTAGAATCCTTCCCTTGGGCAGAAGGTAATCCAAGGATGCCTTTTGGCACAAAACAAAAGGAGTTACCCGATTAAGAGGTAACATCTTCTCTCAAGTCCTTTATTTTATTTTCATTCACCACAACCTCCACTTTATTTTTTCAAAGATTGTATAAAAAAATCAGTATAATACATATACTATAACTTTTTTATGCTGAGGTTTCAACCTACACTTACACACTCCTCCATCTAATGGATAACAAACATACAGTTTATGTGTATGACATACTACAACCTCACTAAACGTTGATTATTCAATTTTCCTTACCGCCTCTCATGGTGGAAATTATGATGGAAACTATGTTTATATATTTTATATATTATATTTATTATTTATTTAATATTTTTTATTCCTTTTACAACACATATATTTTTTACTTTCCATTGTGTGTTAATATGATAATTTCATTTGAGGAAGTGTGGACTGCCACCCACTCAAAGCAATATGATTCATTCATACACTACATGGAATGTATTAAGGATAAGTTTATTGAACTTATAATATATATATATATAAAATTATAATTATATTTTAATGATATTATATACATATATAAATATATTTCTTTTTCTTTCTTTCTTTCAATACAATAGTAAAAACAGAAAAAATGTTCATGCGTATGTATGACTTACCATCTCCATGAAAGGTGTAATAAATTTCATAATTATATATTATATAGATTATTATAATATAAATATACTGTATATAAATTATTTTTATATCATTTATTAAATTCTGTAATCATGATATAAGTATAAGGACCAACAATATAACAAATTAAGACACATGCGAAGAACAAAGAGATTATTATTCGAATTAAAACCTTAACATAGGATGGTTAACAAGAGGGTAATATAAGACATTAATCAAACAATATATGGAATTAGATATAATCATATTTTTCTTTAAAATATTTATATTAAATTTATATTTATTATAAATGTGGTTTGAATGAGTTTGATGAGAGTCAAGACACATGGTAAGGGGATTTCATCTCACTTTTTATATCCACGAGATACATGCTATGTTCGCCACTCTTTCATTTTGTATAGTGTGTGTAATGAAAATTATTATATTATATGTATATTATAATTAAATTTATGGTTATTAAAATATCCATTTTATTATCTTTATTTCATACGGTTTAAGTTTCAAAAGTTACCAAATCAGTGAAATAGTTTTGTATCAATTTTCCTTCTTTGAGGTTCAGGTTTTATTATGCACCTAAATTCTATTTTGAGGTGTATATAATTCCATTTTACATGTTATATCATGAATTTAATTATTTTCATGATATTTTAAGTTTCATGTAATTTATTTTTCTTTCATAGAGATTATGATCACAATTTACCAAGTTATAAGAGTTTATTGAGACAATATCATCGCGTTTCAAGATTGTTTATGTTTATGATTCCTTTGATGAAATATTATAATAAATTACTAAATAAAATTACTGAATTTTATTATCCTCTAGTTATTCATGATTTATTCATATATTTATACCATTTATTCCACTCTTTCGTGCATAATATATTTAATAAAGTGTTTTTAATAAATCCTGACTTTACCCTCTCTTTGGTTGGAAATATATGTTTTCTAAAAAGGGTTCCAAGAATATTTTATCATTATCCTGTAATATTTAAAAGAAAATTTTAAGATTTTTTTCTTTTACCAATCTATTCAAAATAATAAACTTGTCTCTTTCCAAACAAGGAATTTTTCTAACATTTTTACCAGGCAAATTAATGTTTTTTACCTCATACGACATGTACAGATTTACCCATCATCATTTCTTTAAAGCTTAATTTTCACAGTCAAATGGTTTTTTTAAGAAAATATTTCTTAAAGTATTTTCAAATAAATGTTTTACAAAAAAAATTCAATCTTTTTTATAAGTTTTTAAAGTTTTTTCAAAGAAAAAGGTTTTGAAACTTATTTTATAAGTTTTCAAGGAAAAAAGGTTTTCAAAGTTATTTCAAGCCTTCTTTTTATTTTTTCAAATTATTTTCAAAGAAAATGGATTTCAAAAAGGTTTTATTATTTAAAAATAATTCTTCAAAAAATAAAGTATATTTTACTCAAGAAATTTTTTCAAAATATATTTCCAATTTATTTTCCAACTAAGATGATATCTGTTGATGTTAATCAATCCCTTTTAAGAAATGATGCAAAGTTTCCATTAATATTATTTATTAAATGGTTTATGTTTTGAAGGAATAATGATTATGACACATGTTTCTCTTCCATGGGTTATACACTTTTGAAATTTTCTTCTTTTCACGGGTCACTATAAGAAAAGCATTGAGTAGTGGCTGTTTTTTTGATTTGGCGGTGATTTAAACCGCCACCACATGGTTCTACACTAATTTAAAAAAACCACCGCTAAATCATGTGTTGACATCCAATATGTGGAAGTTTCTTCCATTTAACAACGGTTTCTAGAAAGTATCATAGAAATTGTATTTAGAAGTGGTTATTTTCATTTTTGTGGAGGTTTTATAGGGGAAAAAATGAGGATTTAGAGGTGGTTTTAAACTGCCGCTAAATCCCAAATTTTTTCCCCCAAAAAAACTACCTCTAAAATGATTGAAACTGCTACAAAAAAATACATCTTATAGTGTAAATTTTAACCATTTTAGATAAAATTATTATATATATAGTGGCGGTTTAAACCACTACTAAATATTGATTTAAAAAAAAGCTAGTTGTAGATTCAGCAGCCCTAGAACTACCCTGAAAAAAACAAATGAAAGCCAAGTGTATCACCTATTAGTAACACACAAAATCCCTATTAGAAGCACACAAAATCACACATATATAACAAATATGTCATGTACAAACAATTATATTAGTTTACATCCAACCATAAATGGTTTTAGGTCTATGTCATAAATAATACATCAAAAAACCCTCTCATTCCATATTAGTCCAAGACATCAAAAAGACCACTAATCATTGCCAGATGAACTCTGCTCGTCACCCTCTCCATATCCATATCCATCTTTATCTCAATATATACTTCCTGCTACTAGAACCTGTAATAAAATTATATTAAAAACAAAATAGTGTTGTATGTTTATATTTAAACTTAAAACCAATAAAATTTTGTGAACTAAATGATTTTTAAGTTGTGTAATTTACCTGCTTACCACTAATCATCGATGCAATATCACTGAGGAAAGATATGGTCATCTTCTAATATAAATCAATCAACTCTTTCAATGTCCACTTTCATGATATAACATAAACAAAGAGAAAGTGGAAAAACATCTATACAAAGAGATTCATTTTGAAAATATTAGGATTTAATAACTTAATAACGTTCAATTACACCATAATGTATTAAAATTGCCTTTATCTGTGAATCAAAATCTTTATTTTTCCAAGATGAATGCTTATGTATCCAATCATCATACGTAATTGGAAGGATAACTAGCTCTGCTACCAGTTGGCCTAGAATCTGGCCAAATAATACTATGGCGTCATATGTAGGGACCCCATAACAGTCAAATGGAATAACTATCTTTAGTCTGTTCAGATTCTAGACATTTGAACTTTTCATATTTTTCTCCATAATGGAATTGTTTCTATATTTTATGAAAAAATAGTTATAAGTTTAAAAAACTATCATAACTTTATTCATATTAAAATTTTTACCTATAATAGTCACCCTCCAATATCCTCATGAAGAACCAGGAGTGTCCTGCTACCTCACTGCTAAGGGTTGACTGGTATCAATATAGCACTTCCTCCCTAGAGTTACTTTCATTTAATCAAATAAAATTAACTTATGAACATATATTTCAAAAAAATTAGGCAGATAAAATAGAAATGATAATAAATGCACAGTACTGACAAACAAAATATACATAACTACGATAATTAATAACTTCACAAATTACACAAGTGGTTGATAAATGAATGGATGATTGCACATACAATCATTTTCTTCTTCAATCATGCCATTTTCCTACTCTATAATTACTTCATCTACTTCATCCATCCTTTAAAGACTAATATTTTCATTATCATGATGGAAAAATAAGTTCTATTCTTATTATTGATGGGATTCAATGTTAGAGGTAAACTATTTCACTTCAACACCCATATCATATAAGTATCTTTGTTTTATGTGATCAAGTACACTCTACCCTTAATCCGTGAAATTTTACACATAATATAACATTTTCTATTATGATGATAATATATACAGATCATGTAATTCATGATCATCAACATCTATCAAGTGAGAGAAGTTCACAGAAGTAAATTGTATAGAATCTCTTTTAACACCCCTGATAAAATTGACCGAATTTCATTTTAATAAAACAACTGAAAAATGCCCATGGTAGTTTAATTCAATGATATCAATAAACTTTATATAGTTTACCACTTTGGAAAATGTAAATAGACCACTATTATATGTTTTCAAACCCTCTTCCTGATCAACTGTTTGAAATTTAAATCCATTCACGTTGTAAGCATCAAACTTTCCAGCCTTTTTTAGAGGACATAGAGAAAGAAACTTCAAATCTTATGAAAACTCATCTCGAGTATCAATATTCATGATCTAAAAAATAATATACATTATTATATTTACAAAATATACATGTCAACCTAATATCTGTATATATTGTAATATTTATGAACTTACACATTGTGCAAACCATTTTACAAACTCTTTATTAATAGCTTTTGTTATATCTTTATCATTTTGTGTTCGACCTATCATTCATATATTTGTTTGTATCATAAACTCTTCAATAAATTGATCTTAAATTTATCTATTCAGCAGCACATATCTATATTACTTTGATAATTCCATTTCTATCAATGTAAAATTTGAGTTCCTCCCAACTAATCGACCAATTGCAGGAAAGATTTTTGATTTCCCATGTAGTTGAGATTGATTCGATGTGTCGTCAACACATCCAAATTGATTGAATCTTGTCTCAATATTATCAAAGTATATAGAACAAAAGTTAAGACACTCCTCTACTAAATATACTTCAGAAATAGAGCCTTCAGGTTGAGCTTTATTTTTCATGTATGATTTCAAATTCCCAAGATATCTATGAAATAAAAGAAAAAAACATAATTTTTTATTTAATTAAGTGACAAGAATTGTTTAATTAAATGAAAAAAATATAAATAAAGTATCTATCAATTGTATACATCCATATATAATGTATGAGGCCTCCTAATTTAGCTTCTTCAACCAAATGTACAGTTAAATGCATCATGACACTAAAAAACGATGGAGGAAAGATCATATGCACTGTATAAAGTGTCAATAAAAATCTCTCTTGAAGGTTTTAAAGCTCAAATGGTTGTATAGTTTTCTCACATAGTTGTCTAAAGAATGTAAAAAATTGGATTACAACAACAGTAAACTTTTTAGTTAATAATTTATGCAATTCCAATGGGAGAAACTACTGTAACAAAATATGTGAATCGTGACTTTTCAATCCATGTAACCTATGATGCCTTAATTAAACACATATTGAGGTGTTACTTGAATAACCATCAGTAACCTTGACATGTTTTAAAATTTGAAAGAATATATTTATCCCTATTTTTCATTGCAAAAATTACAAGAGCATACTTTCCATTCTCATCTAGCCAGAGATCACACTTTATGTTCATTGAATATAAGTCTTTTCGAGCATTGATATGATCCTTAGATTTTCCTTTCTCATTAAGAAATGTGAAGATCAAATTTTCACAAAAATCATTCTCAATATGCATCACATCAATATTATTCCGCAACAAATTAAATTCACAATATGTAAGTTTGAAGAATATAATTTTTTTCTTCAATTATTGCATTCTAATTTAACTTGATGATGCACGTTGAACTCATTTCCAACTATCATTCAAATGACATGCCTTTCCAATTTATGTTTCAATATTTCCAAGTTGTGACAATATTTCAGAACCTATCAACAACTTCAGAAGTGGTCTACGATCAATAGAATCATTGAATTTTGACTTGTTCAACCGAAATCTATGAGATGCATTGATAAATATTTGATGACATAATAAGCACCATTTTTTACTATGAGGTAGTTATTTGGGATCAAAATAAAAGTTACAAATAGGACAATCCAAACCTATGTAAGTGTTCCAACCAGCTAAATTCTCAAGTCTAGGGAAGTCACTAATGTTCTACATTAGAGAAGCTTGCATTTTGAGCATTATTTTTAGAAGATGCATCATATGTATCAACACCATTTCTATATAACTCCAGTAATTCTTCAATTAAAGGTTGAAAGTATAAATTAATATCATTTCTAGGCATTTGTTTTTTATGAATAATCATCTAATGATAAAAGATTTCTATTTCATACACATCCATGGAGGCAGATTGTAAGGGATCAAAACAACCAGCCAAATTCTATAACTAGTGATCAAAGTCCCAAATGGATTGAATCCATCAGTAGCCAATCCCAATCGAACATTCCTAGTATAATATGAGAAATATGGATGTAATGGATCAAATTTATTCCATGATTGTGAATCTCTTTGATGTCTCATTAACCCATCATTGTTATTATCTATAGAATGCCACTTAATGTGCTTGGTAGTTTTTGATGACATGGATAATCTTTACAAATGAGGATTTTAAGGAAAGTAAGGAAAAAAATTTGCAGGTGTGTTCATTCTCCTCTTCTTCATAGTAATATATTGATTCATACTTCCAACATCACTCATTGACTTCCATCTAGAAGAAGAATATTTTTTTTCAATCCTGTCTACTTGAATACTCTCACCAATAAAGCATACAATCAATGGGGTACTCATGTATTTTTGTATAATTCAGAACAATATTGTTAATTTTTTTTTTCATATCATAAAAAGACTTAGGAATATTTGCTTCATGAAATGCATAATGAAATAATTTCAATATCATGTACATTTCCTTATTTGTAATTCCACATAAACATTTGATATGGTACAACTTTAGTAGAAAATAAAGTTTTGAATATTTCAAACATCCACTATAAAACTCTTGATTTCTATAATCAACTAAACCATGAAAAAAATATTCCTTATCAGTGAAGTTTTCTCTTACAATATTCTCCATATAATTAAGAGGAGTAACTAATGATATGTTACAATCTTGATCTGGTTATCCTATAGTCTCAAAAACATAATCCATCACATTGCTATTTGTAGCACCCTAAAATGGTTGTTTTGATATGTTTTGATGTTGATACTATTGTCTTTCAATGCCAAATGCATTGTTAATAAGTTTTTTCATTTCATTTTCCATTGTCGACAAATATGGGAGCTCATTCCGTCGATTGATGTTAGTGCTCAATGTTTCTATAACGTTCGATTCTCCATGACAAATACAACAAAAATATTGAGTATGGAATTGATTCAATATAAAGTGTTAATAAACTTTATCTCTCTTAAACCATCTTCAAAATTTACATTTAGGACATGGATATCTTATTCTCCCATCAAAGGATCGATTGGAAATTTAAAAATCTAAAAAATCTTCCAAAACATTAGCATATTGAGGTGTGTTCCTTGGTAATGTGATCCTAATTTTATCCATATATATCACAATGTTCCTACACAATATTAAAAAAAATTAAAACACATAACTATTACTAAATCAGAAAAGAGTTAAATGGAAGTTAAAAAACCACAACCCAAGTAATTATAAGAATAGTCATATAAGAAGAGTCATATAAGTACTAGATGGGATGTTACATAATGCTTCACTAGCATTGCTAGTGGTGGAGGACCTCATGAATAAATGATAAAACAAAATTTTATTGAATATTTCATTGATAATAAATGAGAAAAATTACTCACATTTTTCTAAATATGTTTATTTATAATATTTGGGATTAGATCATTCATTTGAAAATTTGATGGAAATTCCAGTTTTACCCTTTATAGTGCACTATAGTATTTCAAAGATAAATATTTTAATATTTATTATTTGAAATTTAAATTTTGTAATTGTGTTCCTGATTTAATGAGATACAACTTTTGTTCAGGACACTAGAGCTAAAATGTACACTTGGTTGGACTAAATGGACCATGAAGTCAAATATGGGATGTACCTGCCAGATTGGATATTCATTCTATATTTGGGCCCTAACTTCTTCATATGAGATTTTATTAGGCCCAACTTTTGAGAGGATCTCTAAAACAAAATTTTTCACAAATAATTCTTCTGGAAGAACATCTAGTTCACTCTTTTTAGAGCTCAAATGGGTGGTGAAATATGGATTAAAATATTTGGATGAGATTTCCCATTCACACTTGAAACCTCTTTAAACCTAGACTCCCCTCCACTCTGTAAATTAGTGTTTTTCTCATTTGGAGGTTTTGAGACGTGTATTAGAAATTTTATGGTAGAGGATAAGTGTATCCACTCAAATTCTCCAACCATTTTAAGAGGGGTATCTCTTGAAGCGAGGATCCCATTATCGATGCCTTCTTCTTCTTCTTCTTCATGTTGTAATGTTTGAATTTGTGTAATAAACTTATTTGTTATTCTTTTATTTCTTCTCTTTTCTTCAGTTTTGTTCATTTATCTTCCTCATTATTCTTACTCTTTGGGCAAAAATTAAAGAGTATAAAAAAGATTGGGTTATACTCTTTCTAAACCTTTGCACATGCAAAACGTTTCTATGATGACTACATTGCCCATGGAAGCGTAGTTATTTTTAGTAATTGATCTACCTATAACCCTCTTCATTAATTTATTTTTAATCAATGATCTATTGTAATTCAATTAATATGATCTTTTAGTTGAGTTTTTAAATTGGAAGAAACTAAGCAAGCAATTTAATAATTAACACAAAAACACGCGAGGATGAGATTTTGTGTATATTGTGAGAGTGCAAACTTAATCGGTAATACAAAACCATACGGGATCAATTTGAAGTGTTAAAATATAATCCATAAACTCAATTAATTATAATTTCCAAAGAGAAAATGTACCTTAATTTACCAATGACCATAATCTAACCTTATAATATCAATCAAAGTAGGGTGCTATGATTGCATGTTCTGAAGTTAGCCTAGGGTTAAATTCACTTCATCTTTGCGGTAAAGTTAATTCTAGTAGGGTCCGGGATTTACAAAATTAAGGGATAATAATTAAGTGAATTTTAATTTAAATGATAATAAAAAATAATTGAGTTAATAAGTAGAGTTAGATTGATTACACCTTTTGAAATATTTTCTAAAAAAACATCTTCTTGTTGTGTCATTTTAATCGAACTTAATTTCAAAAAAAAAATACAATCTTCTTCCAAAAAAATTATTCTAGATTTATAAATGATAAAAAAAACACCATAATTTTAATTAGTATTATTACTTAATTTTATTTTATTTTCAGAAATTCCTTTAATATGTTGTTAAATTTACTTCCTCCTTTGAGAGACAACCTTGGTCAGCCACTCTGCTGTACCTAAGTACCCAAAAACCACTAATCATTTGAGGGAACCCACGAAATCACCTTTAAAATTGGCACCATTTTTGGGGAGGAAAGTAATTATTTCAACCAATTAGAGGTATTTATTTTATTTTACATTTTATTCTCTTCTTCTCTTCTTTCTTCCTTCTTTACCCAATCTGAATTTTTTTTCTTCTTCTTTTATTTTCTTCTTCTTTTATTTTCTTCTTCTTATTTTTGGACCATCAACTCAAACTTATCAATTTTATTTTAATATAGTATAATTTCCTTATTTTAATTTTTATTTTATTTCTGACACAAACTAATCCTGAGGATCTTTTAGATCTTGACCCAGATATTGAACGTATCCTTCGGGCTCGAATCTGACATTCTTAGTCTACATAAAGTTTCAACATTCAATCTGTTGGATAATTCCTCCACTCCCAGAACATTAAAATTGGAATCAATTCAAATTCAAACATAAAATAAGAACCAATGGACAAAAATAATGGAAATTAACTTAATAGAACCATTCAATAATTGGATTCACCCGATATTAATTATCAAAAAAATTTCATTGCATACCTAAATCTAGAATCAGACTTTGAACTGAAATCTGGGTTAATTCACCTACTTTTGAAATTTAATGGCCTCTATGGTGAGGATCACAATAAACACCTTAAATAATTTAATGTGGTTTGATCAACCCTTAAACTAAGAAATGTATCTGAAGATAAAATCAAACTAATTGCATTCCCATTTTCACTTGATGGAGCTGCAAAAGACTGGATGTATTATTTACAACCTGAATATGTAACTTGTTGGAATGATTTGAAACATCTTTTCTTGCAAATATTTTTTCTAGCATCAAGGACCAATTCCATTCATAAAGATATATCAGGGATCAAGCAAGCATAAGGGGAGTCAATGTATAAGTACTGAGAGTGATTCAAGAAGTTGTGCGCAGGCTGTCCGCATCACCAAATCAGTGAGCAACTCCCCATCCAGTACTTCTATGAAGTACTCACATCTATGGAGAAGAGAATGGTGGATTCTATAGCTGGAGAATCATTGGTGGAAAAGAAACCAGTAGCCACACGTGAATTGATTGATAATATGACACAAAACTCTCAACAATTTGGTGATCAATGTACCCCACAGTTTAGAGGAGTACATCGGGTAAGCCCTTCTTCTTTTGAGAGTCATTTAATTGATACAAGTTGGAATAATTGACCAATATGGTGAGTAAAATTACTTTGGATCAAAATAAATCCCAACCCCCTCCTTCAAGGACTTGTGGAATTTTCACTGAGACAAGCCACCCAACTGGTTGTTGCCCCCAACTGCAAGAAAGAGAATATTGTGCAGCAGTGTTTCCCAAGAGACTATATCAGTAGCAAAAGCAACCTTATAACCAAAATAAGCATGATTAATTTACTCCAACATAAAAAAAGGGTGGAAGGATCAATCAGACATGAGTTATGGCTCTAGACAACAACCAAGGCCCCCTATTTTCAACAAAACTTCCAACAGCCTCCACCTTACCAACAAGGTTTCCAACAACCCCAAAGGAGATTTGAAGCTCAAAAATCAACTAGTCAAAAACAAGGGAATAATCCACCCAAGTTATATTCTAACACTGATGAACTTTTTAATTAAATTGTTCTTAATCAACAAAATAAGATGAAGAGTCAAGTTTTAGAGCTGAGGGAGTTGAAAACTCAATTGAGCCAGATTGCCACCACCTTATATGAACTAGTAAATAAGAATTCTGTAAATCTACCTTCCCAACCTACTCAAAATACCAAGGGTAATTTCAGTGCCATAACATTGAGAAGTGGGAAGAAAACAACTGACACATCTGCACCTATTGTTCCACCGGGATTCACCTCAACTCCAGAGAAGACCCATTCAAAATCAGATGATGAGCAACCCAAGGAGAAAGATAAAGGCAAGAAAAAGATTAATGATGTTGCTTCTAAACCCCTTCCCTTTCCAAATAGGGTTTTACAAACCAAGAATATGACTAAATATAAGATGAAAAATAATTTTTGGATACATTCAAGCATTTTGAAATCAACATCCCTCTACTTAAAGCCATCAAGAAAATCCCAAGGTATGTAAAATTTTTAAAAGAACTTTGTACCAATAGAAGAAGGCTCAAGGGAAACGAGGGGATCAATATTGGAAGGAATGTGTCATCACTCATTACACCAACTCTAGCAATTCCAAAAAAGTGAAAGGATCCAGGGACATTCACCATCCCATGCACTGTAGGGGATTTTCACTTTTCTGATGCACTTTGTGGTTTTGGAGCTTCCATAAATGTGATGCCTCACTATGTATTATATTCTTTATAGGTTTGTGAGTTGAAGTCTATGAGAGTAGTGGTGAAATTGGAAAATAGATCTATAGCATATGCAGCAGGAGTCCTTGAGGATGTACTTGTCCGGGTAAGAGACATGATCTTTCCAATAGATTTCTATGTGCTTAAAATGAAGGATAATCAGGTAAGTTCATGTGATCCCATTATATTAGGTAGGAACTTCCTCAAAACTGAAAAAACAATCATAAAATGTCCATGAGGGTACACTTTCCATGTAGTTTAGAGATGAAGTTGTAATAATTAATGTTATGGACTCCATGAAGTACCCCTCAGAGGACCATTCTACTTTTGTTATCTCCCATTTTAAACCACCAAATAAAAACCCCATGTAATTTTATTGTCCTATGCTTAGGGAAATTATGAATATTGGTTCTATTTTGATTTCTAAGAGTACTTCCAAACCTATTTATAATTCACAATACTCTCTTATATTTAATTTTTAAATGGATTCATATTATGATTTTGATCATGAGAACTATGAGTATGACATGGCTGTTGAGTATGCTGATGGATTTGATGCTTTATTTTCTGATTTTGATGATGTATATTCTAATACTGATGTTCATTGTGCACATATTTCAATTCCTTCAATTTCTCCATCTATACATCACCCCCTTCATTGGAACTCAATCCATTGCCAACTAATCTCAAATACTCATACTTGTTAATTGGTGAGAGATTATCTGTTATAATTTCTAATAATCTTCCTTTTAAACATGAAGAAAAGATTTTAAATCTTTTGAGGGAGAACATCAGGGAAATTGGGTGGACCTTGGATAACATATCTGGTATTAGACCCTCCATTTGCATGAATAGGATTCTTTTGGAGGATGGGGCTAAACCGGTTAGGCAGCCAAAAATGAGACTCAATCCAACCCTTCTAGAAGTTGTTAAAAAAGAGGTTGAAAAATTTCTTGAGGCAGGTATAATCTATCCCATTTCAGATTCCCAGTGGGTGAGTCCTATTCATGTTGTGCCTAAGAAAAGTGGTGTTACTGTTATTAAAAATGAGAAAGGTGAGTTAATTCTAATGAGGGTACAAAATAGTTGGGGTGTGTGTATTGATTATAAGAAACTAAATAAATCTACTCACAAGGACCATTTCCACCTTCCATTTATTGATTAGATGCTTGAGAGACTAGTTGGGAAGACACATTATTGTTTCTTGGATGGATTTTCTAGATATTTTTAGGTTCCTATTACTTAAGAGGTTCAAGATAAGACAATATTCACTTGTCCATTTGGTACGTTTTCCTATCGGAGGATTCCATTTGGACTTTGCAATGTCCTAGGTACCTTTCAGAGATGCATGGTGATTATTTTTTCTAATTTTATTGAGACCTGCATGGAGGTATTTATGGATGATTTTATAGTATATGGGTCTTTATTTGATGATTGTATCTCAAGTTTGGGAAAGGTTTTGAATCTTTGTATTGAGAAGAATCTGGTCTTAATCTTTGAAAAGTTTCATTTTATGGTAGAGCATGGAATTGTCTTAGGTCATGTAGTGTCAAAACATGGGATAGAGGTTGATAGATATAAGGTCGATATTATTTCATCCTTAACATATCCTTCATGTGTGTGTGATGTTAGATATTTCCTAGGGCATGCAGGATTTTATTGGCGCTTCATCAAGGACTTTAGTAAGATTGCTCTTCCTATGTCACGATTACTTCAAAAGGATTTTGATTTTATGTTTGATGATTCTTGAAGGAATTCCTTTGATGAGCTAAAGAAGTGTCTGACCACTCCAACAATCATACACCCCCACGATGGGAGCTTCCTTTTGAGCTTATGTGTGATGCATCCAACTTTTTGGTTGGAGTTGTCTTATCTCAGAGGGTGGAGGGACGTTCACATGTGATTGACTATGCATCGAGGACACTAGATTTGGCCCAATCAAACTACAAAACCATGGAAAAGGAGTTTATTTCCATCATATTTTCTTTAGATAAATTCCATTCTTATTTATTGGGCTCTAAAGTAGTTGTTTTTTCTGACCATTCATCCCTAAGGTACCTATTGAAGAATTCGGATACAAAGCACAGGCTAATCCAATGGATGCTCCTTCTTTAGGAATTTGACATTGATATAAAGGACAAGAAGGGGTCAGAAAACCTAGTGG
The DNA here is from genome assembly GCA_963277665.1 of Viscum album. Lineage (NCBI taxonomy): Eukaryota > Viridiplantae > Streptophyta > Magnoliopsida > Santalales > Viscaceae > Viscum > Viscum album. Next base: position 668,968,747 of record OY728139.1, on the reverse strand, counting down.
CGGACCACATGAGTAGGATTACTCACACACTAGAGGATGACACCTTGGACTAGGTACCACTTTGGGATACTTTCCCCGATGAGCATATTTATTCCATATAAGGTATGCATCCTTGGTTTTCTGATTTAGCGAACTACCTTGTTGCATATGAAATTCCTACAAATTTAAAGACACATCAAGTCCAAAAGTTAAAGAGTGAGTATAGATTTTATATGTGGGATGATCCCTACTTATGACGCATGTGTAGTGACCAAGTGTGTGTTCCTGATCATAAGTTTGAGTCTGTTATGCAATTCTATCATACACTTTCTTTTGGTGGACACTTTGGACCCCAACAGACAGCTAGGAAAGTTTTGGACTTTGGATTATATTTTTCTAGCTTATTACATGATGCACATGTGTTTTGTAAGTCATTCTCTCATTTTCAACACACTGGGAACATTTCTAGGAGACATGAGATGCCCCAACATCCCATACTATTCTGTGAAATTTTTGATGTATGGGGCATTGATTTTATGGTCCTTTTCCAAGTTCTTTTGGTTTTTTGTACATTTTGGTTGCTGTTGATTGTGTGAGTAAGTGGGTGGAGGCTAATTCCACCAGGACTAATGATTATCATGTTGTTGTGGACTTTTTCAAAGCACAAATTTTTTGAAAGTTTGGAGTACCGAAGGCCACCATCAGTGACCAAGGGACACACTTATGCAATAAAAATTTGGATTCCCTCCTTTAGAAGTATGGGGTGGAACACAAAACATCAACACCATACCACCCCCAAACAAATGGTCAGGCTGAGGTTTCAAATCGTGAGTTGAAACAAATTTTGTAGAAAACCATGAAGCCGAATAGGAAGGATTGGAGAAAGTGATTGGATGATGCGCTATGGGCTTATAGGATAGCATACAAGACACCCATCAGTATGTCCCCATTTTAGATTGTTTTTGGGAAAGCCTGTCATCTACCCTTGGAAGTTGAACATTGGGATTATTGGTCTATAAAGAAATATAACATGGATTTTTCCTAAGATGGAATCCAAAGGAAGATTCAAATTTAAGATCTTGAGAAGATTTTATTGTCTTCATATGAGAACTCAAGGCTCTATAAGGAAATATCAAAATCAACACATGAACAAATGATCCAAAAAATAGAATTTCAAGTTGGAGAGAAAGTCTTGCTCTATAGTTCACGACTGAAGCAGATGACTATAGAGATTACACAAGAGGACACAAGAAGGAGCTTTACAGTCAATGGGTAATGTTTGAAGAAATATATTGAGGGAATTCCAACTGAAGCAATGGATTTCATCACACTGCATGACCCCATCATCACTTGAGCATATCAGGCTATTCCTAAACCATTAACTTTTATATTCTTTGTCCTATTTAAAATTATACATTTCATGTGAATATATCATCTAATAGGTTCACATTCAATACAATGAAATATTTTAAGTGTGGGGTAGGGGGAAACATTTTGGGGTAGATATTTATGATTTTCATTTGTGTGTTTTATGTGTATTTTCTATTAGGTTTTTGGTTATTTTTTTTAAAAACCAATAAAAAAGAAACAAAATATATCATGTAACATTATAATGTAGAACATATGTAAAATGCATTTTTTCAAAATTCATTGGTAGAAATATAAGCATGAGTAAGATTTCATCATCAAAGGTTGAATTTTATAAAAATTGAAGTCGTCGATGATATAAATTGTTGTGTCATTATAAAGAATTTTAGATTTTGACATCATTATTTGTGATATTTGTTCATGGTAAATTGTGTCATTGATTGATCCACACAATTTTTCACACAATCATGAATTGTGAGTTTCTCTTACCCAACTGAATGTATATTTAGGGTAAGTAATTCTTTTCATCTTATAATATGGTATTTTCATATGTTCGTTTCTCTTCCAGTCATTTCCATCACTATACTAGATTGACCTATGCATGTGCACCTAATATCTGAATATTGTACACCCTCTAAAAAAACCAAAATAAAAAAAAAACAGTCAATAAAGAGGGGAGTGAAGAAATGTACAACATGTAGGGATATTTATATTGGAAGCTCATGGTTTGGCTTCTGGGAATGATTAAATGAGTGGGTTTTGGAATTTGATTGCAAAGGATGTTGAAAAGGTTTGGTGGAATAGAATAAGGTAAGAATAAAAGATTTTATTGACCTGAATATACTAGATAAAGGGTGGCGAGACAAGCTTGGAATGGTTGGCACACACACGTGTGGAAAATTAGTTGCATGGTAGACCCGTGACTTGTTTCACTATGATTAGTGTTATGAATCTCACTGGATTTTGTTTTGACACAATTTACGAGACAATTAATTTAAAATTTATTGATATTGACTCTTTATGGGATTCTTACTTTGCCTATATTTTCACCGTGGATTGAGAAATATGAATATGCATATCTTGTCATAATTTTTTTGAATACATGATATGAGGTTTTTCCCAGGAGTGAAAAAGGGTAAGTATGGGGGAGCTAACAAAACACATTTTTATTGAATATTTTATTGATAATAAATGATAAAATTTTCTAACATTGTGTTAAATATGTTTATTTATAAAATATTTGGGATTAGATCATTCATTTAAAAATTTGATTGAAATTCCATTTTTACCCTTTATAGTGCACTGTAGTATTTCAAAGGTAAATATTTTAATATTTATTATTTGAACTTTAAATTTTGTAACTATGTTCATGATTTAATGGGATAAAACTTTTGTTCAGGACATTTGAGCTAAAATGTAAGTTTGTTTTGACTAAATGGACCATGAAGTCAAATGTGGGATGGACCTGCCTGATTGGATATTCGTTCTGTATTTGGGGCATAACTTCTTTATCCAAGCTTGGATTGGGCCCAAATTTTTAAAGGATCTCTCCAACACAATTTTTCACAAATCATTCTTCTATAAGAACAGCTGGTTTATGCGTTCTGGAGGTAAAATGGGTAGTTCAAGATGGCTTACAATATTTGGCCGAGATTTCCCATTCACACTTGAAACCTCTTTAAACCTAGCCTCCCTTACACTCTATAAATTAGTGTTTTTCTCATTTTGAGGGGTTGGGACGAGAATTAGTAAGTTGAGGGAAGAAGAGAAGTATATCCACTCAAATTATCCAACCATTGTAAGAGGGGTATCTCTTGAAGCGAGGATCTCCTTATTGAAGCCTTCTTCTTCTTCTTCATGTTGTAATGTTTGCATTTGTGTAATAAACTTATTTTTTCTTCTTTTATTTCTTATCTTTTCTTCGATTTTGTTTATTTCTCTTTTTCATTATTCTTCCTCTTTGGTATGTAATTCAAGAGTATAAACGATATTGGGTTATACCCTTTCTAAACCTTTTCACATGAAAAACGTTTCTACAATGACTACACCGCCCATAGAAGCGTAGTTCTTTTTAGTAATCTATATACCTCTAACCCTCTTCATTAATTTATTTTTAATCAACTATCTAGTTTAATTCAATTAATATGATATTTTATTTGATTTTTTAAATTGAAATAAACTAAGTAATCAATTTAACAATTAACACAAAAACACATGAGGATGAGATTTTGTGTAAATTGTGAGAGTGCAAACTTAATCAGAAATACAAAACCATACGAGATCAATTTTTAGTGTTCAAATATAATCCCTAAACTCAATTAATTCTAATTTCTAGAGTGTAAATGTTCCTTAATTTACCACTGACCATAATCTAACCTTAGAACATCAATCAAATCAGGGTACTGTGATTTCATGTTCTGAAGTTAGCTTAGGGTTAAATTCACTTCATCTTTATGGTAAAGTTAAATTTCATAGGGTTCGGGATTTAAAAAGTTAAGGGATCATAATTAAGTGAATGTTAATTTAAATTATAATGATAAATAATTGGGTGAAGAGGTAGAGTTAGTTTGATTACACATTTTAAAATATTTTCTAAAAAACATCTTTTTGTTGTGTCATTTTAATCGAACTCCATTTCAAAAATAAAACTAAAAAAATAAAATCTTCTTCTAGGAAACATATTCTAGATTTATAAACGATAAACAAACACCATAATTATAATTAGTATTCTTATTTCCTTTTATTTTATTTTCAAAAATTCTTTTAATATGTTGTTAAATTTACTTCCTCTTTTAAGACACGACCTTGTTTAGCCACTATGCTGCACCTAAGTACCCAAAAACCACTAATCATTTGAGGGTGCCCATGACAACAACTTTCAATAAATCTCTTAAATTTTTTATTTTAACAACTTACATTTTGTTAGTCATCATTAAATTTCCTATATATGTAACTAGATGTTCTTCTACTAAATTTTTATTATTAAATGCCGATGTTATCATAATATTATAACTTAATACTTAGTAAATTATTATTTGATTATATTCTATGATCTCAAAATAACCTATATTAATATAACTAGTCCAAGATCATTAATGTAGGTTCAATTATTAAATTGAAATATGTATCTAAATGTATTTTAGAAATTCATGCCTAAACCGATAAGTTTTCCAAATCTCCTTAATTAAAATCTCCAAGAGGAAAATAAATATCAATACTATTTGAGAGAAAATAATGTTAAAGAAAAAATCTGAATAATTTATCAAGGTGATCAAATAGATTCACTTAAACATACAAAAAAGGTATATAATGTCTAATTTCTATTTAATGATACTCTATTTTTAGAATAATTGAGTATTCCTATTTGTTTTTGATGCTTTTTCTGGGGCTCACACATTCATCTGTGGAGGACGCACAACTGTTAGCCCACATTCCCACTTTCCAAAGGCGGGTGGCATCTTCTTGTTATTCAGGGATGTCTGCTCCTTGATCGAAATGGGATGATGTGATGTCGGTTCTTCCTTCTGTGGATTCCTCCTCAGAACTCGTCACCTAGTCCGGGTCTCCCTTATAGACTTAAGATGTTGTTTGTGAAACTATTCTCGGCGCCATATCTTCATGGACACTAGTTAATTACGCTGCTTCTGTCAGGATATTCCAAGGGGTTTGGTCAGGGTAGCAACCTTTGGTTAGGGGAGTAGTCACGTGGGGTATCACTGGCATGTTTGGACATTGGGGGATTAGCGTGTCTGTCTTCTGTCCCTTCTTATATGGCTTCTCGAGGGCACGGAAGCCCGAGGCATCCCACATCGAACGCGGGGAATCGTATGCCTTGGGAATGTATCTCAGATTTTCCTTAGCTTCCCATGTTTAACAAAGGGTATGATGCAAGTTTAACGTTCAACGAAGATAGATCAGGCTGATCAGAACACTGATTAGAGTGGATCAGACTGAGGAACCCCCTATAGGGAACACCAATGCTCAGGCCAACACGTGGGTGGCTTCCTGAATGATGTCAAATGGAATGGGGAATGGGGTGTCATGATTACACTGGGATGTGGTGGCCCAGGTAGGAATCGGGATGGATTATAGAAGGGCTTGAGCCACGAAGAGACTTCCTACGTATCCCTGTGGCAGGGAATCAAAGGCTGCGTAGTTCATCTGATGACGACTTACTGCTGAATGAGGTTGACAATGACTTACCGCTGAATGAGGTCGCAACGACTTACCGCTGGATAAGGATGTCAACGACTTACCGCTGAATGGGATGACAATGGCTTACTGCTGAATGGGATGAAAACGGATTACCATTGAATGGGATCGCAACGGATTACCACTGTATGGGATGGCAATTTGAAGTCATGTGGGATGGGGGTTAACCGATGTGAAGAGGGTCGAAACCGCTGGGTGTTGGGATTAAACCTCATGGAGGCTTCCTACGTACCATGCCTTAACATGGATCAAAGTAATCATATTTTGGTATGAGGTTGGGGCTTACACTCTGAGGCGGCCCATGGTGTTGGTGAACTGACGTGAAGGAGGTCGGAATGACTGGGTGGTGGGATTGAACCACATAGAGGCTTCCTATATACCATGCCTTAACATGGATCAAAGTCCACATAGTTCAGAATGGAAAGGGGCTTGGCACACTGATACAGAGATGGTCGGGGCCAGTGATAGTTGGGGCTTGAACCTCGTGGAGGCTTCCTACGTACCATGCCTTGACATGGATCAAAGTCCACACAGATCAGAATGAGGTTGGTGCTTGAACCTTGTGGAGGCTTCCTACGTATCATGCCTTGACATGGATCAAAGGCCACATAGTTCAGAATGATGTTATAGATTACACTCTAGGCTGCCCAAGGTGTTTGGGGCTTGAACCTCGTGGATGATTCCTATGTACCATGCCTTGACATGGATCAGAGTCCCTGTAGTTCGGGATGAGGTTGGGGCTTACACTCTAGGCTGCCCAAGGTGTTGGTGAACTGACGCGAAGGCGGTCGGAATGACTGGGTGGTGGGCTTGAACCTCGTGAGGCTTCCTACGTACCATGCCTTTACATGGATCAAATACCATGCAGTTCAGGTGGTGTATACAGTTTAATGTTATGTGGGATGGGGTTGAACCGATGTGAAGGGGGTCGGAATGACCAGGTGGTGGGATTGAACCTCGTGGAGGCTTCCTACATACCATTCCTTGACATGGATCAAAGTCCCTGTAGTTTGGGATGGATTGGGGCTTACACTCTAAGGCGGCCCAAGGTGTTGGAGCTTGAACCTCGTAGAGGCTTCCTACGTACCATGCCTTGACATGGATCAAATTCCCCATAGTTCGAGATGGATTGGGGCTTACACTCTGAGGCAACCCAAGGTGTTGGGGATTGAACCTCGTGGAGGCTTCCTAAGTACCATGCCTTTACATGGATCAAAGTACCCATAGTTTGGGATAGATTAGGGCTTACACTCCGAGGTGGCCCATGGTGTTGGGGCTTGAACCTCATGGACACTTCCTATGTACCATGCCTTGACATGGATCAAAGTCCCTGTAGTTCGGGATGGATTGGGCTTACACTCTGAGGCGGACCAAGGAGTCATGGTCGGTTCTTGCTCTAAGCTCACGTGAGTCATTCTCGGTGTGAGAAACAAGAGATAGCAGAGACCTGACGATCACATCGTGAAAGGTGCATCCGTGGGAAGTGATGTGGGGATTACGCGTGGAGTGGCCCAGAGATAGAAAGATTGGGACTTACTCAGGGATGGAGTCCCGTTGGTGACAAAGCTCATCGAGAGAGGGACTTGGGACTGAAGAAATGAGGAGCCTTTTTCCCTATCACACCCTCCGCTGGCCTTGGGGACCAAAGATGTAAGGAGTAGTAGGGATGATGCCTCCTAGAAGGAAAACTAGGGGCTTACACCAAAGTGGTTGCCCTTATCCTGTGGACAAAAGCCACTCCCAGAAGGTGGATATCATCCCCTGTGGATACCAGGGGGCATGGAGAATGCACAAGGTGGGGGGACCTTGCGTGCGAGGCATAGGGACAGGTCACAGTTTAACTTCATGTGCTGAGGATGATGGTGCTTGGTATCTTAACATCCTGCAGCTCAGACGAGGTGGGTTTACTCCGCACCCCTAGGACTTACATAACTAGTACCCTCTTCTCCTTGTGAGAGGGAAGGCATGGACAACCCCGTGGAGATGGGGTGTCAAGGAACGAACCATCGATGAGTCTATGTTAGCGTGGCTATGCGAAGAAGCAATAGACATTAGCGTGCCTATGCGAAGAAGCATGAGGCGAAGCAACGCAATGGGCTATGTCATCTAGGGGACTTTGAAGTCAAATTGTGAAAACCTGGGGGGTCACACAAGAAAAGGATTGGCCAAGCAGAGGGGTCCATAGGCAGGGGCCTTGTGAAGCTCTGTTTCTCCACATGGCGGAGGGAACTTGTGAAGGGGTGTACTTCGTGAAGTGGGGTGCCTTAGCCTAAGCATAGGTAAGAGGTGCATATGGGAGGTTCTTTGTGAACTGGAGGGGCATTCATGGAGCACAGCCTCGCAGAGCAAAGGTGCCTCACGAAGTAGGGTGTCAGGAAGCAATGTGCTTCGCGAAGTACAGTGACCCTGCCGTAGCATGTGGATCATGTGTACATGAAGGGTGTTTCGTGAAGAATAAATGCTCTGTGCCAACCCAGGTCCCCTTGCTTTGCGGAAGATCGCAAACGTCAAATTCATTCACAGAGCATATCGCTTCCTTTCTTCACAGAGGGTCGAAATTTTCAAATTTAGTCATGGAGCATCCCGCCTCCTTGCTTCACGGCGGGCTTGCGAACGTTAAATGCAGTCGCGGAGCGGCCCACCTTCTGGATTCGCGGCGGGCTCGCGAACGTCAAATGCGGTCATGGAGCATCCCAACTCCTTGCTTCGCGGTGGGCTCGTGAACATCAAATACAGTTGCAGATCATCCCACCTCCTTGATTTACGGTGGCCATGGTGCTGTTCGGACTCCGCGAAGTGGCTTCGCGAGGCAGTCAACGAGGCCTTCTTTGGGCCTCTTCTCTGTCCTGAATTTTGGCGGCAACAAATGTCCCCACTCAGACTTGGAACTGTGGAGAGATCAAGGGTCAAAGTATGAGTGAAATCACCAAAATCCTCAGTTGTTCATGATGCTAGATCACGAAGAAGGATCTCAAGGTAGATAGGGGACGCGCGGGCTGAGTGCACTATGAATCTCCACATAAACTGGATGCGTCGCGAAGCTCCGAAGGCCGTCTCCTATAAATAGGGGGCCTGCCATCACTTTTTTCCTTTCCCTTATCTGCAAATTTGTCCTTTTGCACTCTCGATTCACAAACCTCCGTGTACTCCATGAGTATTATCCACGAATCAGGTCTTCACGGCACACAACGAGTCCTAAACTCCGTGTTTGCGCTCCACAATCCAGATTTGGATGCCTAGGCAGCGCTCTGCGAACAGTCTTCTCTAATGGAATTCACGAATATGCTCTATAAATGAGCTTCGAGAACTGACCAAAAAAATCATCCAAGTTACAGAACAAAATGGCCCACCAAGAATCTTCCCAAGGGTTCCTTGCGGATGCCGTCTGGAGGGATGAAATGGTGAAAAGTCTGAGGCTAGGAGAGTTAGCCCATAGCCACTCGGACCATAGTTAATTGGTGGAGCTGGTATTAGAGAGACAGAAGAAATACCCGCTGTGTAGGCGGTTGCCCTTATATGGATTCAGGCTGAGGGATGACATCTTCATCCCTGAAGCAAGTAGGGACGAGTCAACTTACTGGTTTTGGAGCACGTCCTGCCAGCGCCGATGGTTTAGGGCACCTGATGGTCACGCTCGATAGGAATTCATGCCTGTCATTGCCGACTATTTATACAACCATCTGAACAATGTCTACGAGAAGGCATTGCAGCCGGAGATGTCCCCTCCTCTGTACCGAACTATCCTCAAGGCGGTGCAGGGGAACCCGAAAAAGGGCTGGTCTGAGGAATGGGACCTGTGGAAAGGCGGCAACTTCATGGATGATTAGGCCTAGACCTACTGGGTAGGTGCCTCATGTGAGGAGTTCAGGGTGGGGATATGAATAGTGGGCCTGTATGAGGCAGCTTGGGCTTCCCAGTTCCATATCTACCAGCCGAAGCAGCTAATGCCGGAGCTGTTGAGTCAGTGGTCACTGGGGACCAATACCTTCCACCTGCATCACGGGGATGCCAACATCAGCTTATGAGATATGCATCGGATATCTGGGGTCCCGATACTAGGGGTGATGTATGACGAATTCCTCCCTGATATGGGTGCGTGGGAGGATCTAGAGCAGATGTTGTGTCTGGAAATGGCATTGATGGAGCTTGTTCCTGGAGAGGATAAGGAGGTGGTGAGGGATGTCCACTTCAAGCATTGGTTCAAGAAGTTTCTAAACTTCCCAGTAGACCGTCAGTTCTCGGTGAGACCTCAAACTTTCCCGAAGGGGGCCCAGAGTAAGGAACACTCGTACTGGAGGATGTTAGAGAATAGACAGTGGAAGACCTGGGGGTTTAGTGTCAGCACTGAGCAGCAGCCAATAGTCATGATGGCGGACTTCATTGTAGCTCTCATCTGTGGTTGGATTCTACTGGTGAGGGATACCAACACGGGAGTGCGACCAAGTACTTTCATCATGGAGTCCACATTGGCGATAGGAGGGTGGGTCAACATAGGGATCCCGATGCTTGCCAAGTTGTACAAAATGATGTGGCACATTAGCGAGGGGAAGAGGCCACAAAGGGTATGCGGGATGTTCCACCTCTTGTATGGGTGGGTAGAGGTGCACATCAAGGGGATCTATGAGTATCTGAACCCCATCTCACCTCCAGGGTCGAACATCCACCCCTCGATCCTGAATACCGTGGGAAGCTTTCTGACCAAGCTGACCACACCATCGGTTCTAAACCGGGTGTGGAGGGTGGAGGAATTCAATTTCCACCCATTTCCATTGCCGACGGGGGAATTCATTGATGATGGTCGGGGGATAAAAGAGCATCAGGCCTATATCCTAGCCTTTTGAGGTGGAGTCTCGGTGGATAGGGTGGACCACGAGTGTCTCTGTGAGCCATACACCCCACACCTGTTTGCAAGGAAATTCTAGTTCCTGCAGCGGCTGACCCCACAGGTCTACCTGGAGGTGCGCTGTGAGGAGCACCCATGTGTGATGAGGTAGATGTGGCTCATTTTCACACGGGAATATGGGAAGATGTGGAATGAACTGCCTCCTCCGACCTCCATCCTTAGGCTGATAAAGGAATATGCCCAGAGTTGGGAGGCGGCCTACCTGTGGGAGACGCTGAAGTAGAAAACCACTCTAGTCGATGATGGTGAACCTCCCCGACCTCGGGGCTGAGACCAGAAGGTGAAAAGGGAATCCTGGAGTGGAGGGGCTGCTGTAACAGTGATTCCCATTCCAGTTGAAGGGGTCATAGTGGTGGCGGATCCGACAGCGGCATCGGATCCGGTGGTCCCAGGAGAACAAAGTCATCCGAAGGGGTGGCCACCGAGAGGATTCTATAGGATTTCTACTCAGGCCCCGGGGAAATGGATGCTCCATATTGATATTCCAAATAACGCTATCTTCCCGGAGGCCTAGGACATCTAGGAAGTCAATTGGAAATTCCTCGGCCCATCTGAGTTATGGCAGCACCTTAACCACCTCGGGATGGACTTACCGGGGATTGGCCCAATTAGAGCTGGTTTTGCAGTATCCCAGGTGGAGGCGGAGCAATACATAGCTGAGTTGGAAGACTTTATCCACTCTCGGGGTGCCTTTCTCCCAATGACAGACCGAATCAGGGTTCTTTTGGATCATACAATCCCTCCGCAACTATCAGCTACTGACCTGAGGGAGCGCTTCCCTTTGTCGTAAGAATCAAACGAGTCCTCCTGGGGAGACGAGGCCAGTAGAGAGATTCTGCTAGAGGAGGTTTAAGTCAATGATCAGTCCTCAGATCTTAAAGATTTCATGGAGGCCCTCAAGGTAAAATCCCAAGTTCCTTATTTAGGTTCTACTCTTAGGTTACTCTGGAATCCTCATCTGCGTCTGTACTATGCAGGATGACCTTGTGCATAGACCTCGTTCCCACCCCTCAGTGGGTGCCGACACGGGACCTTCGAGATCCACACCCGTGGCTGCATCAACTTCCATGTCTGGTGGGGCCAGGATATTCAAGGCAGATCCCCCAGAGTTTCCAGAACTTCCAACCATATACATGGGGCCACGCATCAGGGTTCTGACGACATTAGCCCAATAGAGAGACCAGGTATTTGACCTCTGTAAGTATCCTCTAATGAATTTACAACTGCCATCCCTTGACCACATTAACTGACATTCACGTCCCCTTTTTTGGTGTGTATAGTCCTTCAACTGGCCTGGGCCGCTACGACGAAGTTGGTCAGGACTTCTGGTAGCGCCTTTCCCAGAGGCATTCCAATGGTCGTGGAGGTGGACATCCAACCTAAATGAACTACAACACTCCCGATCGATGGAGGGAATTCCAGTGGTACTGCAACCAAGATTATTGAGGTGGGATCTGATGATAAGGATCAACCAGATAGTTCAGGCCCCACCACGCCTGATCCAACGCCAGATGTGGACCCAACTGATGAGTTCCTGGGGGCATTTCTTACATATGAGCCTACCAACAGTACTGACTGGGATGAGACAGCCTATGACGAGGAGGATAGAAAAATAGTCCATCGTTGATCGTGGAATCTTATCATGTGCTTCATCAATAAAACCCCCCAAGATTTATGGTTGGATGAGATGGATAGACTTCGCTTGCAGCTATGTGAATTTTGTGTTGGGGGAGTGGATGCCCAATGCCCTCACATTCTCATCCGAGATCTTATGATGGAAAATATTTAGAAGTATGACCGTGGCCTCAGCATAGGCTAGCAGTGGAGGAAGGTGGTGAACATCAAGAGGCGCTGGGAGATCGAAAACGAGGTTAAACAGTTGCAGGCCCAGGCAGATGAGCATTCTACTTCTCTCAATGTGCAATCAGAGCTCGTCTCACGGTTCAAAGCCCAGCTGGCAGAGGCTGAAGAGGTGATGAAGTGAGCCTCTGAGGAGATGGCCATTATACGGACTGGTGTGGAGTGGGCTCGGGTTGCGGCCGGTGAACTGCGCCCTCTCACTATTGAGGAGCGAGAGGTAAACAAGCGGCAACAACTCCTGGATGCCACCAGCCAGAGGGTGGTGGAGTGGCAACATTCCTTTGATGAGGTCAATCCGTCCATGGGGGGAGTCGACCCTCAGGTACTGTAATGATTACAAAACCTTAAATGTACTTTCATGATTTGATTGTTTGATGTTGTAGCATGCATGAGTTCTGTTGTTTACATTGGTTTATTGCATCCTTGTGATGTTCACGAAGCATCCAGCGATCGTTCCCTAAGCTCACCCGGGTCAGGCCCGATGTCAGAAACAAGGGATGACCACTTTATCACCCCATCCAAACGTAGGAGTTCAAGACAAGATTTATGCATATGGGGTTTGAACAACTGGTCCGGATTTCTGGGAGGAAATGAGAGAGACCTGACTGGATAATGAAGATCTCATAACAGCCGAATTACCATTTTCCTATCATGCTCTTGTGCATGAACGGGGTAATGCTAAGGGCGCTGAAATCGATATGAACAAATGGGAATGGGAGGTGTGAATCACGATACCCAGGATTCAGAACATTTTGGGGGTGGTGTGACAATAAAGAATAACTGTTGACTGCATTCGAAACACAGTATTCTTATTGTATTAGCCTGGAGTGGGGACAAAAAAATGAGGGTCGACTATTGACCATGTTCGAAACATGGGACCTGACTCAAAATGTCATCTGTTAGCCTTCCAGAACATTGGCCCAGGACAATAGGCGAGCCATAGGCTGAGAATCCATACTATTAGGGGGTTCCTCCAGATGTGAAAGAGGACGAGGGTCTGAAGAAGGGGTATGCAAAGTGTGGAATGTGGAGTGATGGTTTGTTCGAACAAAATCCAACACTCATGAAATTAATCCACCATGGTGGAAGCACATTAGATGGGTGCATCAGTATGATCATGGATCATCCATTCTTTTAGAATGGACCTCTCTCGTGAGGGATCCGTCACTTCCCAATGTCATCTTGGGGTATCCTGAACTTGTTTAGGGAAAATTCGCAGTTACACGGTTCCCCACAAGGGGTCAGGGCAGGGGCTAGAAATGAGGAGGAACATGACTTATGATTCCTAGGGATAGACCCTAGGAAAAATACTGGGGTGTGTCTACATATCCCATGAGGATGGGAATCAAGCCGTACATAGTTCTGGAACCATAATTTAACGTCATGCGGGATGAGGAGAATCATGGCTGCGCCGGTGCACATCCTACCAAAACTACTAAGCCCACATGATCCATGCTCGATGTGGGAAACAAGCAGTAATGGGGGACTTTCCCGACACAGGAAGGAATATGTTAGAAAAAAGGGATGATCGATGAATGCCGACCCAATGATTCTAATCTATCCATGTAGCGCACCTAGATGCACGAAGAGGTAAAGTCGAGTATGTCGGAATTCCACTTGAACATGAGGAAGTGGAAATGCGTGAATCATGATGCTCAAAATCTAGATCACAGCGATGGCGGCATGACGATGGAGGATAACTGTTGACCATGGAGGAAACGTAGCATCCACATCGCGTTAGCTTGGAATGGGGATAGACAAATGAGGGTCGACCATTGGCCATGTTCGAAACACGAGACCTATCACAAATGTCGTCCAAGATCCTTAGGGACGTTGGCCTGAAATGGTAGGAGAGACCTTAGGCCTAGAACCCATGCCATCAGGGGGTCCTTTTGGATGTGGAAGAGGATGAGGATTCAAATAGCGAGCTCACAAATCTTGGACATGGAATGAGGGGAATGTCCCAATGAAAATTCCACACTTCGAGCGCTTTGTCAAAAATGCATATAAATACGACAATGAGACATTTTAGATAGATGGAGTCGAGTCCCTTCCCATAGGGAGATCTTAGTTTAGGGTCGTAGAACTCGGACCATGGATGGTAGGAAACACAAGAGACACATAGTGGGGTAATTAAAAAAACCCGATGTGAATGGGAACCTTGGGTTCTAACCACTTCGTGTTCCATGGGAAAGTTCTTGGTCAAGGGACCAAAAACGAGAATTAAGATGGTCTTGAGGAAAAGCACACAATCATTACTACATATCCAATGAGGATGGGGATCAAGCTACATGTAGTTCTTGAAGTGGCCTGGTAAGGTACTAGTGCCAGGGATAAAATGGGCGTGCGGGCATGGCCCTCACACCAAAAGAAGTGGTATTTGATAAATCTTGTTTATCCTTTATGATGAGTGGGTTTTTTTGTGAATCAATAGGCCTAGGGTTTAGTACCTGGTATTGCCACAAGAATCAAGCCATATCAAGCATTGACAAATGGTATGGAATGTGCCCAATACCAAACAAGGTTTCCCCTTGAGTGAGGAGATCACGATGTAGTGCCATTTTTCATCGCATCTAGGACAATAATGTCACAGTTTAGGGTCATGTGATAGGACAAGGAGGCATAGTTTAAAGTCATATGGCTTGGACATGAAGGAATGTGTACGCCATGACACAACAAACCCAACATGAATGAGGACATAATCCTACACCACACTGAATGCAATTCTGAGAAAGGAGGCTCAGGCTAGGGGGCTTACATAGAGGTAAGACGACAAAGGGAAGGATAAATTATCTCCCAACTGAGATGGACCCGAAAAAGAGACGTCCGAGTGGTCCTACATATCCCATATGGATGGAAATCAAGGCACACGTAGTTCTAGATGAGATATTAGTTTATGGTCTTAGATCTTGGACCATAGAGGAGAAAAAACCCTCCAAGTAAGTACATACCTCAACCCAATCCCTAATCCCATGTGAGTCAAACTCTGTGTGGGAAATAGGGGAGGAAAATGTTTATTGCAATACTGGGAATGCATGCCAAAGGGAAATCGGTGCGAATCCCCGAATGACGCCCTTATCGCAGATTTTGTCCTCTTAATGTGCGGATGCACACTGAGGAATAGTACCAAGAGTTTCAAAGTTATACTTGGAAATTATAAGGTGGAGAAGGATGTGAATCATGTAACCTACACTTTGGGATTAATGGGGTTGGTGTGGCGATGGAGGATAACTGTTGACCGTGTTTGAAACACAATATCCATATCACGTTATCCTGAAATGGGAACAACAAATGAGCATCGACCACTAACCATGTTCACAATAAAGGATTTGTTTGAGCTTGTTTTCCACGACCCTCAAGGAAATTGGCCCATAATAGTAGGAGAGCCCTTAGGCCTAGAATCCATGACACATGGGGGTCCCTTCGGGTGTGAAAGGTGATGGAAGCCCTAATTAAGGGGAACACAAAGCCTGAAAAGTGGGTGGAAGAATGTCCGAGCAGAGTCCAACATTCCAGGTACTAAACCAAAGTACCCTTAGGCACATTGATGAACCGCCGAAGAGGGTCGATGAGAGTGCTAAACTTGAGAGTAACCAATTTTAAGGGATGAGTATAGAGCAAGGTGATAGAGAACTCCTAGGAGGGAGAGGTGCATGGCATGGTCGTTACAAGACTAACGTGAATGAGGACATAATCCCATGCCACGCCATATACTCCTCTCCCCAGGGAAGGGAAGTCCAAGGGGCCAAGGTGAAATGGATATTTCCAAGAGATGGGACTGGACCTGAAGTCTAGACATTCGGGCAGTCCTACGTATCCCATAAGGATGGGAATCAAGCCACACATAGTTCTTAAAGGAACACAAGGGTAAGATACACTAAAGGGGGGGGGGGGGGTGTACGGCAAGGAAAGTAACTTAGAATGAATGAGGACATAATCCCACACAACATCATACACTTTGGGTAAGAACTTGGGATGGGGCCCAAGAAGGCCAAGGGGCCTGAGGCTGGGCCTCAGTCAGAACGGCCTGACCAGTTTGCAGTTTAACGTCTTGTAGTGAGAATGAATGAGAGGATAAAGTGTCTCATCTGGAGATGTGTACGACACGGTGAGAAACCCGACGTAAAGGAGGACATAATCCCATACCACACCGTACAATCCCATAAGAGAGAACCTAGTCCCGGGGACCGAAAAGAACAAGGGTCCAGAGGTTGGGCCTCGGACGGAAGGCCACATGCCCTCTTGTACGGTTACCGCCTCATCACAGATCCTAAGCCCACATGAGCGGTGATCGGTGTGGGAAACAAGGAGCCAGTTTCGACTCTCCTTGTCAAATGGGGACTGATAGCTGGCATCGCCCAAAGGGAGTTCGTCGCTTGGAGATACAACAGGGCAGAATGAACCACTACACTCGATGTTTGGGACAACTTGGGATGGTCCTAATGATCTAGGATAGTTGTTTACCATGTTCGAAACACAGCGTCCCTATAGTGACCTGAAATGGGAGCAACAAATGAGCATCGATCATTGACCATATTCGAAATGCGGGACTTGTATCAGCTTGTTTCTCGACATTCTTGAGGGCATTGGCCTGAAGTGGTAGGAGATCCCTTAAGCCTAGCATCCATACCATTCGGGGGTCCTTATGGATGGGGAAGATTATGAAGTCCCAATCAAAGGAGTGGGTGAAGAATATCTGTACCCATCTATAAAAGAGGAGAATGTCTCCAGGGAGCGGGACATATGACTGGATCGAGGTTAGCTCAACATGAATTTGGGAAAAAGTTTTCACCTTTTCCATATGTCTTGACCTGAGGGGAAGAATCTGGCATTTGGGATGGTCCAACAGAAAAAATGTTCGGCCATTCCTATATATCCCATGAGGATGGAAATCAAGCCATAAGTATTTCTAAAAATGCAGTTTAACATCATGCAGGATGATGCGCATTTTAAAGTCATGCAGGACCGGACAGTTTAAGGTCATGCAGGACCGTTGGGCTCAAGCAAATTATTTATTGTGGAACTTGGAATTGGTGGGAGGAGTTATAAGCTCACCATCCATAGTCACCAAGGAGTATGCTCCATTGGGGTAAACCCTGTGGACTATGTAAGTCCTTCCCATTTGGGCTCCAACTTGGGTGGTTTCATGCCAGGGATCATTGGTGCTCAGAGGGCCAATACCAGGTCACCTTGTAGATAAGAGTGGAGGTAAACCTTCTTGTTGAAGGATCTTTCTATCTTATTCTGATGCCTTTCCAGATTGTACAGGGCACGAAGCCTATCCTCTTCAAGTGCTGCCAATTCAGCCAGACGAATTTCAGCCACCTTATCTGGCACCTGCTAGTCATAGACCACATTGCATAACGAAGGAAGCTAGATCTCAATGGGAATGATGGCCTCAGCTCCGTACACCAGGGAATATGGGGTCACCTAGGTGGAGTTACGAGTCATCGTCCGATAGGCCCAAATGGCATTAGGGAGCTTGTCTGGCTAACTCTTCTTATTCTGACCAACCATTTTATGCAAAATGTTAGAGAGGGTTTTATTGAACGTCTCGATCTGCCCATTTTCTTGTACGTGATAGTGGGAGGTATGGTTTGAATGGATATTGTACTTGGCATACAATTTCTTCAGCTCAGATACTCAAAAGTTGGTACCGTTATCAGTGAGGATGGCGTGAGGGACTCCAAATTGGTGGATGATGTTGGATCTCACGAAGTCAACGATAGAGTGGGCCTTAACATCCTTGAACAGAACTGCTTCTTCCCACTTAGAAAAGAAATTTGTGGCAGTCAAGATGAACCTGCATTAACAAGCTGTCACCGGTGGATATGGTCCCACGACATCGAGTCCCCACACCACAAATGACCAAGAGTACTTGGTGAAGTGGAGAGGTTCTAGTGGCCAATGCAGGAATTTAGCATAAACTTGGCACACATGACATTTCTTGGTGAAATCGATACAATAATGGATCATAGAGGGCCATAAGTACCCCAGTCTCTGAATTTGATGGGATATCTTCAGACCATCCTGATGAACACCGCAGGAACTAGCATGAACCTCCTACATGACCTGAGTAATCTCGACTCCTTGGATGCAATGGAGGATAAAACCATCAAACCCGTTCTTGTAGAGGATCTGATCAAGACTGGGACCACTTTATAGGCTAAACTGCAGGGCACAACGTGAGATTCTCTCACACTCAGCCCGATCAGTCGGGTGGAAACCATTTTGGAGATACTCGACAAAAGGAGCTCTCCAGTTGGGGGTCGCTTCAATCAATGCATCTGAAGAACCTAGGGGTCCTGACGTGGAGGATCCAGTGGTAAGATGGCTTACTCGTAGGCCGTCATCATCCTCTGGGGTGATGGGGGCAATGAATCTCCGGTGTGCCACACTTATAATCAGATCATCTTGCTCGGGATCTATAAGTGATGCAGCTAAGCTAGCCAAAGCGTCTGCTAGACCATTCTGTGACTGAGGGACATGGGTAATCTTCGGTTGAGAAGGGAAATAGGCCATTAGCTGGAGGGTGCATTCCAACAATGGTACGAGCTATGGCTTTTTAACAACGTATTCACCATTGATCTGCTTGATGACCAGTTCCGAATCCCCTTTCACATACAAATTGGGTAAATCGATCTCGAGGGCCAGCTCAAGGGCAATGATAAGAGCCTGATACTCTGCCTCGTTATTGGTGCATCCTTCTGACAATAGGAATGAGTATGGTAGAATGAATTTCACTAAGGTAATGAAGATGATACCCAGGCCCACTCTGTTGAGTCGAGGATCATTGAGCCTCCTACCGGTGGGGCTTCAGGAGGCACCGTCAAAGTGCATCTGCCAACATGGGACGACATGATATACCAAGAGGATTGCCTTGTCGGGAAAATCCAAGTCCAGGGACTGTTCCGCGGGGGTTGGATGGGAAGATAGAAAGTCTTCCAATGTCTATCCCTTGATATCCTTTTGGGGCACACACCTAATTTCGAACTTCTAGAGGATTACCACCCACCGTGCTAGATGGCTGATCAACATGGGGAGATTCAGAATGTACTTCAGTGGGTCCACCAAGAGACCAGCTGTACCTCTTGGTGCTATAGGTAATGTTACAATTTCTGCATAGCAAATATGAGCGTATGACAGCTCTTCTCAATGGGGGAGTATCTGGTCTCCATATTGAGAAGTATGCGGCTGAGGTAGTAGAGACTGTTTTCCATCCCCTCATTGTTCTTCTGGGCGAGAAGGGCGCTGAGAGATCATTCCAGGGTAGTCACATACAACATTAGTGGCTTTTCGGAAATGGGTGGCATCAAGAATGGAAGCAGGAGAAGATACTGCTTGATTCCCTCGAACGTGGTCTGGTACACTTCATCCCATTCATAGGTAGAGCCTTTCTTCATTAGCCAAGAAAAGGGCTTACACTTGCCTACCAGATTATCAATGAATCTGTGTATGTAGGCCAAGTAGCCTTGGATACCTCGAAGCTCCCGAATATTAATCAGGGGAGGCATCTGGCTGATTGCCTTTATCTTCTCTGGGTTGATCTCGATGCCCTGGTACCTGACAACAAAGCCAAGAAAATTCCCAGAAGTGACCCCAAAGGTGCACTTCAACGGTTTCATCTTCAAGTGGCTGGAATGGAGGAAACTGAACACTTTCTCAAGATCCTTGAGATGGTCCTGGAGATGGCGATATTTGACCACCAGATCATCCACATAGCACTCCACCAATGTCCCGAGGATTGGGTTGAATATGTGGTGCATGACCCGATGATAGGTGGCACCTGCATTCTTCAGGCCGAAGGGAATAACCTAGTAATAGAAAGTACCTTGGGGTGCCCTGAAAGCTCTGGAATCTTAATCCTTGGGGGACATCCAAATCTGATTATATTTAGAGTAACCATCCATGAAGGAGAGGGCTTGGAACCCATCCATAGCGTCGATCAACAATTCTGTCATCGGAAGGGGAAAATCATCCTTCGGTGTAACACCCCAGGTAAATAAAGAATATGACATTTTTATATTTATCCCTATTTTTGAATAAAATGTTAATAGTAATTTAAAGGGAACGCTATGCTTGATGGCTTACCCAATATGCAACAACGAGTTCCTTTGAAATCTTACGTTGCACTCTAATAATAAAATAATATTATTTTAAATGTTACACGTAGTCGTTGTATTGGCGGGAATGAATAGAAATAACTAAAATATGATTATATATGTTTGTTAAATGTTTTTACATTTATCCAATAAAGGATAAAGGCTTAAAATACGAAAAGAATTCAATTTTAGGCATATATACTCTAATTTTCACTAAAGGCCCACTTATCAACTTTTGATGGCAAACCATCATTAAATATAGTTTTGGTCACTCTTATACATTTTATTGGACCAAATAAAATTCTTCTTTAGAATCGGGACATCAAAATTTACTTTGTGTAAATTTTCTGTATTTTTCCGATAAAGATCATTTTTTTAATGAATAGTGAAAAAATATTGTATTTTAATTCAAAACCTCTTTTTAATATAATTTTTTAATATGATTAGATTATCTTTTGAAGTGGTTTTAAAGTGAAATTAGAATATATTTTTACCATTTAATCCAATAGTGGTCGTTGGAATTAATTTCACTTTGAAATCGGACTTGAACTAGTGTCAATCTTTTGATACTTTTTGTTTCATAAAAACACGATATTTGTTTTGACAGCGGGAATTAATTAATAAATTAATTAATTTAACTTATATGTTTTGAATTTTGTATAATAGAAATTATTTTTGAATTCAGAATATCAAATATATCTTAGGGTGAATTTTTGGTATTTTTCTGAAAAACTTTATTTTTTGATGAATAGTGAAACCACTAAGTGGAACTTAAAAAACTGATTTTTCGTTTAAATGAAATTTTACCACCTTTGTGTTTTGAATTTCAAAAATCTGACATACATGGTTGTCATTAAGAAGTAAAATGTGGTTCAATGAGATTAAAATAATTTTTGGTGAATAGTAACTTTTATGTTTTTAATCGCGATTAGAGGTAATTAGTGTAGTTTAAGGTAAAAATAATGTTTTAATAATATGAAATGACCTAGAAACATGTACTACCCTCATTGTATGTTTCATGGCCGACCAGTAAAATCCATGGGTCAACTTGGGGACCCCATGGAGCCACTTTGGTTGGAAAATGACATAAATAACTTTTTATTTAAAGTTAAAATAAAAATGACACAAACATGAGTTGTTTTACTAAAACAATTTATACATGGGGTTATACAAGTCATATTTTTGACTATAAATATTCATTGGAAATCTATAAAGATTTACTACATCATAGTATTTTTTTTATAATTTTTAGACATTAAATAAATTAAATTATTTATGATGTCATGATGATGCAACGATAACCTCATTATTTAACGATTTAAATAAAATTGAAATATAATGTAAACTCTAAGACCTACACATGTACAAAAACTATTGGATGGGTGTATTTCGAACCCTTATCACCTTATCCTCGAAACACATCAATTTTGGACCATTAAAATCCGAAACTCATTCTAAAATAAAGTAACATCTCTTTACTTTCCAAGAGTGCCCCTCCTCTCCCCTTATAAAAGGCCCCCACCTCTACCCCCTTACACACACCTCTAAAGCCTTTTTCTCGACCAATACCTGCCCATTTCATCTATACATATCCCTCTATTCATCATTGAAGCCTCACTTTGGGCAGAATCCTTTCCATGGAAGCCTTTGAGCTCAAATCAAAGAGAGTTACCCGATTTAAAGGTAATGTCTTCCCTTGTGTTCTTTTGTTTTATTTTGCTTCTACAACCCCATAAACTCTTTTTATTATTTTATTTTATAACAACACCAGTATCCTCAATATACTAGGATGTTGTTATGTGAAGGATTCGAGCTAAACTTACACACACCTTCGTCTAATGGTTAAAGAACATACTGTTTCTGTGGATGGCGAATTACAGCCTCACGAAACGATGATTGTTCAATATTCTTTTAACACCTTAAAAGGTGGCCATTAAGATGTAACTATATTTATATATGATATATAATATGTTTATTTTTTCCTTAAGCTTCTGTATTATTCATTTATAGCATACCTTTATGGTTTCCATTATGGGTAAACGTGATATCTTCATTTTAGGAAGTGCGGACTACCGCCCCCTCAAAGTTATTTGATTCGTTAATTCCATATGTGGGACGTATAAAGGATGGAATTAATGGTATTACATATGTTTATACTGTAATTATAATATACCTTTATATATTTATTATTTAATTCCATTTAATACAAAAAAAATAAATGAAAGTAGCGTTCATGCGTACGTACTGCTTACCGTCTCCATGAACGGTACATTTCATTTCTTATCTCCAAATGTTATGTACTATTATAAGTACATATATATAATGGATATATATGTAATATATTACATCTAAATGATGGATATAATTCTGGAATTATAATATATATATCTCTCATTTAGTTTTAATTCCATTAATATGACATAGAAATGAAAGCAGCATTCATGCGTACGTACGACTTACCGTCTCCATGAATGGTGCATTTTATTTCTTACCTATAAATGATTATGTAATATTATAAATACATGTATATGATGGATATATATGATATCCAAATCATGAATATCATTCTGTATATAATGAACTTTTGACCTCACGAACAACTTGTAATTGTAAGAAGTCCACTTTCGACTTAAGGATCGAATATCGACAAAACAAACATTATTAACTTAAATGTTTAATTAATGTTTATAACATGTCAATAAGTTATATAAAAGTAATAATGAACTTTAAAAAGGTTCTTAATCAAGTAGAAATTAACTCAAGTTTATTATTCAGGAGATTAAAGAACGATCGAGTCATGTCAAACACGAGGTAAGGGATCCTACCTCTCTCTTTCTTTTTAAGCACTCTCTTTTATGTCATTACCTTTAAGCTCATATTTCTTATGTTTGGGGATGTTATTTTATATTCCTCTTACTATAATTTTTATGTTCATATTATGAGATACTCTATTTGATCTCATCAATCCATTTTTGGAAGTTTTAAGTGGCACCGTTAGGCTGCCGAGTTTTCGTAAGGGATTTTTCATCTCACTTTTATTCCCGTGACATTTATGCTACATGTGACACCATTTCCTTTGAGTGGTGTATTTACTGCCCATTATTATAATCCTTGTGTAATATAATTTCATTTATGGGTATTTACATATTCATTGTATGACCCTTCTTCAAAGGGGTGTACGTTTCGAAAGTTACCCAAGTCGGTAAGGGAACCTTTCACCCTCCTCTTTTTAAAAAGACTTCTTTTGTTATGTCATTTAAGTTACATCTTCTTATGTTGGGATATGTTCTTCTATATCCTTATTGGTGTAAATTTTATGTCCAAGTGATGAGATACCCTTTTTATCTATCATCAACTCATTTTCGGAATTTTGAAGTGACACCGTTAGGCTGTCGAATTTTTACAAGGGAACGTCTTAACCCAATTTTGATTCTTTGGGATAAACTTGTACTCTTTGAATATGTCGTTATATGATTATGTGTGAATAGCATCTGATTTTTTTACACTTAATATCCACTTATATTTGGTGTATTTGTTTGTCACACATAATTATGTATTTGATTTATCCTTAATCCAAGGATACCATCTTTGTAAGGGGCTTCGTCTCAATCTCCTTTCATTGAGGCATATTTCGTTTTATACACAACTTTCTTTTATACGGTGTATAAAACCATTTGAATTTTACTTTTATACAAAATGAATCTTTTTCTATGAAGCGTTTTACAGAACGACAAAAAGGAATGTTTCTTTTAACATACGCGGTGACAACGACCTTTTCCACCGTCGCGAGTATTATTTGGTCTTTGGATTCCTCAACAAGCCGTAGTGTTTTTAAAATGAGATAAATACCATATACTCTTTTATGTATTTTGGTATTGAAAATGGTTTTATATAATGGATTTGTTATGTCAATATATTTTAGTGATATATTGTGATCAAAGTGTGGAAATATTTTCTTTCCATTATATTTGTTTTATGTCTTATGATTTTATAATGGTACTTGGACATTTGACGGGTGGTTACATGATAAACCATATGACAGGTGGTGCTGTGAATACCAGGATGGGTGGTTACGTTATAACCTCCAATTCCTTGGGTATGGAAGTCGTCCGTATGGCTATTCCATTAAGTATGAATGGAAGTTGGCCGAATGGCTATTCCATTAAGTGATATGTGTGGATGTCGACCGTATGGTTATTCCACTTAAGTATGTTTATGTCCCAAGTTACCTTTACATGTTATGTGATATTTATCTGGGTTTTATGGTAATCTTTTGGTTACAAAAGGGTAAGTAATGAACTTTTATTTAATGAAGAGTTTTTACTACTTCGAAAAGGTGAAAAGTATTACTTTGATAAAGTATACATGGTTTACTTGTTGTTTTGAAAAAATAACAGTTTTTATTCTTTGTGTATCCCTTACTGAGTTTTTTATGCTCATCCCAAGTTTTTGAAATGTTTTTCACAGGACTTAACGTGGAATAGGGTCAATGATGGGATCAAGGGAATATCATGCCACCTAAAACATGGAACTAGACATGTTTCTTTTGAAGAGTTTTTATTTTATGGAAACTTAGTAGAAGTTTCTACTTTTTAATCTTTTGAGATGTAATAGTTATGTCCAAATTCTCTACAACTCTAAACCTAAAAAGATCATCAATGTGAATTATTCATTTAATTCAATATTAAGTAAGGTTTAAGGCTGGGGCCTTATAGTTGGTATCAGAGGTCGGTTTAGATAACTTTAGAGGTTATGGTATTCTTTAAGCATAAGTGACATTGCCATAATGGTTAGGATTTCAGAAAGAGTCCTAGTTTTAGATAAAGTGAATGAGTAAGTATATCTTAGTGTTTATCTTCCTCATTAGTCATGATGGTTTTGTTGATATACTCACACTGACATTTCTGTTTTTTGTGAATGGATGGATCTAGCAGGCACCAAAGTGACAATAGGTTTGAAGGAAACTGTGGTGGTTCTCTGATCAAGAGACTGGATGAAATGGGGGATTCAATGAGGAAACTCGTGGTTGTTCTAGACCAACTATCAAGGATTCATGATCAACCACTTGAACCTTGGTATGTTCTGTAATGCATCATGTACGAGATGACCAATCGATGTGGATGTTCAGGTTATAATTATAAAGGTAACCATTAGAGTTTATATGATCCTTAATTTTGAGGTAATTATGGTTTATTATATGTTATGATGGAAAATGAAAGGCATGAGATAAAATTGAAGTTAAAATATGTTATGATTATTTTTGAAGATTTTATCTCGTTTTGGGGAATTTTTTAAGAATTATATAGTTTTGAAAAAAGGACAACACGCAGACCGTGTGACAACCCATCACGTCAGACAAAACTGCAGGAATCGTACCCACAACCAAAGTGCAACTGGTATTTATCACCTACCACTAGACTACGTGAAGTCCCTGGTTAGTTTGACCAATTCTTTTTAGTTAGATGATTTTAGGAATCAAGAGTAAGTTTATTTTTGGTTATCTATGGAAATGATTAACCTATAATGGAGGATATGTGATTAGGTTAATTACTTTTCAATATGAGAATTTATGAGCAACTGATGTTATTTGGAGATAAAAGTTAATTTGTACCTTGGAAGACTATGTGAATAAATCCATAAAATATTTGGGTTTCAATCTTAGTTTGGTTTACTTTGAATAATTTTATGGACAATTGTTTATCGAATGGTCTTCGTTGAACTTTGGGTTTTTTGTGGACAAATTTTGGAGATCAAGAATGGATTTTATTTTTATAAAGGATTATACTTTTGTGGGTTATCTGATCTCATACTAACAATTTTGGTTTTGGATTTTGTCTAAATACATGGGAAATATATAGTTCTCTTTTGTGGATTAGGTGATTCTCATGAGGTTTATTATAGTACTCTTAATGCGAACAAGTCTTCCTAAATACTCGTCTTTTGGAGAAAATATGATTTTGATTAAGGAATCTAGTAAAAAATGGAAGTCTACGTGACAAGTAAGTATATTTCATTATGATTTAGTTAAGCTCAAAAATAAATTCCTCAATGAAGAGTAACTTAAAACAAAAATGTTGTCTGTTAACTTTTCCTACTGGGGAATCGAATACCGTTTAACCCATCACAAGTTTGTGATTTTTCTTATGGTTAACTTTCTCCTAGAAATGTTTACTATCACTCTCCATCAGAACATGACCCTTTGTTTTTTCCTCCATTTCCATGTTTTCCTACATGGAATCCTAGTACGGGTTAACTCGGGTGACCTCTTTACTTCTCTTTCTTTATTTTAAAGTGATTGTTTTACCGACTCTTGTTACGATGTGGGACTTTCAAGGATGTTTCCGAGCCCAATTTTAAAATTGCAAGGACGCAATTCCCAAAAGGGGGGAAGGATGTAACACCCAAGGTAAATAAAGAATATGACATTTTTATATTTATCCCTATTTGTGAATAAAATGGTAATATTAATTTAAAGGGAACGCTATGCTTGATGGCTTACCCAATACGTAACAATGAGTTCCTTTGAAATCTTACATTGCACTCTAATAATAAAATAATATTATTTTAAATGTTAGTTAACACGTAGTCGTTGTATTGGCGGGAATGAATATAAATAACTAAAATCTGATTATATATGTTTTTTAAATGTTTTTACATTTATCCAATAAAGGATAAAGGCTTAAAATACGAAAAGAATTCAATTTTAGGCATATATACTCTAATTTTCACTGAAGGCCCACTTATCAACTTTTGATGGCGAACCATCATTAAATATAGTTTTGGTCACTCTTATACATTCTATTGGACCAAATAAAATTCTTCTTTAGAATCGGGACACCAAAATTTACTTTGTGTAAATTTTCTATATTTTTCCGATAAAGATCATTTTTAATGAATAGTGAAAAATATTGTATTTTAATTCAAAACCTCTTTTTAATATAATTTTTTAATATGATTAGATTATCTTTTGAAGTGGTTTTAAAGTTAAATTAGAATATATTTTTACCATTTAATCCAATAGTGGTTGTTGGAATTAATTTCACTTCGAAATCGGACTTGAACTAGTGTCAATCTTTTGATACTTTTTGTTTCATAAAAACACGCTATTTGTTTTGACAACGGGAATAAATTAATAAATTAATTAATTCACCTTATATGTTTTGATTTTTTTATAATAGAAATTATTTTTGAATTCAGAGTATCAAATATATCTTAGGGTGAATTTTTGGTATTTTTCTGAAAAACTTTATTTTTTTATGAATAGTGAAACCACTAAGTGGTACTTAAAAAACTGATTTTTCATTTTAATGAAATTTTACCACCATTGTGTTTTGAATTTCAAAAATCCGACATACATGGTTGTCATTAAGATGTAAAATTCTGTTCAATGGGATTAAAATAATTTTTTGGTGAATAGTAACTTTTATGTTTTTAATCACGATTAGAGGTAATTAGTGTAGTTTAAGGTAAAAATTATGTTTTAATAATATGAAACGACCTAGAAACATGTACTACCCTCATTGGATGTGTCATGGCCGACCAAGACAATCCATGGGTCCAGTTGGGGACCCCATGGAGCCACTTTGGTTGGAAAATGACATAAATAACTTTTTATTTAAAGTTAAAATAAAAATGACACAAACATGAGTTGTTTTACTAAAAAAATTTTTACATGGGTTTATACAAGTCATATTTTTGACTATAAATATTCATTGGAAATCTATAAATATTTCCTACATCATAGTATTTTTTTTATAATTTTTAGACATTAAATAAATTAAATTATTTATGACATCATGATGATGCAGCGATGACCTCATTATTTAACGATTTAAATAAAATGGAAATATAATGTAAACTATAAGACCTAAATATGTCCAAAACCTATTGGATGGGTGTATTTCGAACCCTTATCACCTTATCATCGAAAAAAATCAATTTGGGACCATTAAAATCCGAAACTCATTCTAAAATAAAGTAACGTCTCTTTACTTTCCAAGAGTGCCCCTCCTCTCCCCTTATAAAAGGCCCCACCTCTACCCCCTTACACACACCTATCAAGCCTTTGGCTCAGCCAATACCTTCCCATTTCATCTCTCCATATCCCTCTCTTCATCATTGAAGCCTCAATTTGGGCAGAATCCTTTCCAAGGAAGCCTTTGAACTCAAATCAAAGAGAGTTACCCGATTTAAAGGTAATGTCTTCCCTTGTGTTCTTTTGTTTTATTTTGCTTCCCCAACCACCTAAACTCTTTTTATTATTTTCTTTTGTAACAACAAAAGTATACTCAATATACTAGGATTTTTTTATGTGAAGGATTTGAGCTACACTTACACACACCTTCGTCTAATGGTTAAAGAACGTACTGTTTCTCTGGATGGCGAATTACTGCCTCACGAAATGATGATTGTTCAATATTATTTTAACACCTCCAAAGGTGGCCATTAAGATGTAACTATATTTATATATGATATATAATATGTTTATGTTTTCCTTAAGCTTCTTTATTTTTCATTTATAGCATACCTTTATGGTTTCCATTATGGGTAAACGCAATATCTTTATTTTAGGAAGTGCGGACTATCGCCCCCTCAAAGTTATTTGATTTGTTAATGCCATATGTGGGACGTATAAAGGATGTAATTAATGGTATTACATATTTTATACTAATGGAATTATAATATACCTTTATATATTTATTATTTAATTCCATTGAATACAAAAAAAGAAATCAAAGTAGCGTTCATGCGTACGTACGGCTTACCATCTCCATGAACGGTACATTTCATTTCTTATCTCCAAATGTTATGTACCATTATAAGTACATATATATAATGGATATATATGTAATATATTAAATCTAAATGATGGATATCATTCTGGAATTATAATATATATATCTCTCATTTAGTTTTAATTCCATTAATATGACATAGAAATGAAAGCAGCGTTCATGCGTACGTACGGCTTACCGTCTCCATGAACGGTGCATTTTATTTCTTACCTATAAATGATTATTTAATATTATAAATACATTTATATGATGGATATATATGATATCCAAATCATCAATATCATTCTGGATACAATGAACCTTTGACCTCACGAATAACTTGTAATTGTAAGAAGTCCACTTTTGACTTAAGGACCGAATATCGACAAAACAAACATTATTAACTTAAATTATTAATTAATGTTTATAACATGACAATAAGTTATATAAATGTAATAATGAACTTAAAAAAGGTTCTTAATCAAGTATAAATTAACTCAAGTTTATTATTCAGGAGATTAGAGAACGATCGAGTCATGTCGGACACGAGGTAAGGGATCCTACCTCTTTCTTTCTTTTTAAGCACTCTCTTTTATGTCATTACCTTTAAGCTCATATTTCTTATGTTTGGGGATGTTATTTTATATTTCTCTTACTGTAATTTATATGTTCATATGATGAGATACTCTATTTGATCTCATCAATCCATTTTTGGAAGTTTTAAGTGGCGTCGTTAGGCTGCCGAGTTTTCATGAGGGATTTTTCATCTCACTTTTATTCCCGTGACATTTATGCTACATGTGCCACCATTTCCTTTGAGTGGTGTATGTACTTCCCATTATTATACTCCTTGTGTAATATAATTTCATTTTTGGGTATTTACATATTCATTGTATGACCCTTCTTCAATGGAGTGTACGTTTCGAAAGTTACCCAAGTCGGTAAGGGAACCTTTCACCCTCCTCTTTTTAAAAAGACTTCTTTTGCAATGTCTTTTAAATTACATATTCTTTTGTTGGGATATGTTCTTCTATATCCTTATTGGTGTAAATTTTATGTCCAAGTGATGAGATACCCTTTTTATCTATCGTCAACTCATTTTCAGAATTTTGAAGTGACACCGTTAGGCTGTCAAATTTTTGCAAGGGAACTTCTTAACCCAATTTTGATTCTTTGGGATAAACTTGTACTCTTTGAATATGTTGTTATATGAATATGTGTGGATAACATCTGATTGTTTTACACTTAATATCCACTTATATTTGGTGTATTCGTTTGTCACACATAATTATGTAATTGATTTATCCTTAATCCAAGGATACCGTCTTTGTAAGGGGCTTCGTCTCAATCTCCTTTCATTGAGGAATATTTCGTTTTATACACAACTTTCTTTTATACGGTGTATAACCCCCTTTTTTTTTTACTTTTATACAAAAGGAATATTTTTTTATGAAGCGTTTTACAAAATGACAAAAAGGAATGTTTCTTTTAACATACGCGGTGAGAACGACCTTTTCCGCCACCGCGAGTATTATTTGGTCTTTGGCTTCCTCAACAAGCCATAGTGTTTTTAAAATGAGATAAATACCGTATACTCATTTATGTACTTTGGTATTGAAAATGGTTTTATATAAGGGATTTGTTATGTCAATATATTTGAGTGTTATATTGTGATCAAAGTGTGGAAATGTTTTCTTTCCATTATATTTGTTTTAAGTCTTATGATTTGATAATGGTACTTGGACATTTGACCGGTGGTTACATGATAAACCATATGACGGGTGGTGTCGTGAATACCAGGACGGGTGGTTACATTATAACCTCAAATGCATTGGGTATGGAATTCGACCATATGACTATTCCATTAAGTATGAATGAAAGTTGGCCGAATGGCTATTCCATTAAGTGATATGTGTGGAAGTCGACCGTATGGTTATTCCACTTAAGTATGTTTATGTCCCAAGTTACCTTTACATGTTATGTGATATTTATATGGGTTTTATTGTAATATTTTGGTTACAGAAGGGTAAGTAATGAACTTTTATTCAGTGAAGATTTTTTACTACTTCGAAAAGGTGAAAAGTATTACTTTGATAAAGTATAAATGGTTTAGTTGTTGTTTTGAAAAACTAACAGTTTTCATTCTTTGTGTATCCCTTACTGAGTTTTTTATGCTCATCCAAAGTTTTTGAAATGTTTTTCACAGGACTTAACGTGGAATAGGGTCAAGGATGGGATCAAGGGAAAATCATGCCACCTAAAACATGGAACTGGACATGTTTCTTTTTAAGAGTTTTTATTTTATGGAAACTTAGTAGAAGTTTCTACTTTGTAATATTTTGAGATGTAATAGTTATGTCCTAATTCTCTAAAACTATAAACCTGAAAAGATCCTCAATGTGAATTATTCATTTAATTCAATACTAAGTAAGGTTTAAGGCTGGGGCCTTATAGTTGGTATCAGAGGTCGGTTTAGATAACTTTAGAGGTTATGGTATTGTTTAAGCATAAGTGACATTAACATAATGGTTATGATTTCAGAAAGAGTTCTAGTTTTAGATAAAGTGAATGAGTAAGTATATCTTAGTGTTTATCTTCCTCATTAGTACATGATGGTTTTGTTGATATACTCACACTGACATTTCTGTTTTTAGTGAATGGATGGATCTAGCAGGCACCAAAGTGACAATATGTTTGAAGGAAACTGTGGTGGTTCTCTGATCAAGAGACTGGATGAAATGGGGGATTCAATGAGGAAACTCGTGGTTGTTCTAAACCAACTATCAAGGAGTCATGATTAACCACTTGAACCTTGGTATGTTCTGTAATGCATCATGTACGAGATGACCAATCGATGTGGATGTTCAGGTAATAATTATAAAGGTAACCATTAGAGTTTATATGATCCTTAATTTTGAGGTAATTATGGGTTATTATATGTTATGATGGAAAATGAAAGGCATGAGATAAACTTGAGGTTAAAATATGTTATGATTATTTTTGAAGATTTTATCTCGTTTTGGGGAATGTTTTAAGAATTATATAGTTTTGGAAAAAGGACAACACGCAGACCGTGTGACAACCCGTCGTGTCGGACAAAGTTGCGGGAATCGAACCCACAACCAAAGTGCGACTGGTATTTATCGCCTACCACCGGACTACATGAAGTCCCAGGTTAGTTTGAGTAATTCTTTTTAGTTAGATGATTTTAGGAATCAAGAGTAAGTTTATTTTGGGTTATCTATGGAAATGATTAACCTACCATGGAGGATATGTGATTAGGTTAATTACTTTTCAGTATGAGAATTTAAGAGAAACTGATGTTATGTGGAGATAAAAGTTAATTTGTACCTTGGAATACTATGTGAATAAATCCATAAAATATTTGGGTTTCAATCTTAGTTTGGTTTACTTTGAAGAATTTTATGGACAATTGTTTATCAAATGGTCTTCGTTGAACTTTGGGTTTTTTTGTGGACAAATTTTGGAGATTAAGAATGGATTTTCTTTTTATAAAGGATTATACTTTTGTGGGTTATCTGATCTCGTACTAACAATTTTGGTTTTGGATTTTGTCTAAAGACATGGGAAATATATAGTTCTATTTTGTGGATTAGGTTATTCTCATGAGTTTTATTTTAGTACTCTTAATGCGAACAAGTCTTCCTAAATACTCGTCTTTTGGAGAAAATATGAGTTTGATTAAGGAATCTAGTAAAAGTTGGAAGTCTATGTGACAAGTAAGTATGTTTCAGTATGATTTAGTTAAACTCAAAAATAAATTCCTCAATGAAGAGTAACTTAAAACAAAAATGTCGTCTGTTAACTTTTCTTATTGGGGAATCGAATACCGTTAAAACCATCACAAGTTTGTGATTTTCTTATGGTTAACTTTCTCCTAGACATGTTTACTATCACTCTCCATCAGAACGTGACCATTTGTTTTCTCCTCCATGTCCATGTTTTCCTACATGGAATCCAAGTATGGGTTAACTCGGGTGACCTCTTTACTTCTCTTTCTTTATTTTAAAGTGATTGTTTTACTGACTCTTGTTCCGATGTGGGACTTTCAAGGATGTTTCCGAGCCCAATTTTAAAATTGCGAGGACGTAATTCCCAAAAGGGGGGAAGGATGTAACACCCCAGGTAAATAAAGAATATGAAATTTTTATATTTATCCCTATTTGTGAATAAAATGTTAATATTAATTTAAAGGGAACACTATGCTTGATGGCTTACCCAATACGCAACAACGAGTTCCTTTGAAATCTTACATTGCACTCTAATACTAAAATAATATTATTTTAAATGTTAGTTAACACGTAGTCGTTGTATTGGCGGGAATGAATAGAAATAACTAAAATATGATTATATATGTTTGTTAAATGTTTTTACATTTATCCAATAAAGGATAAAGGCTTAAAATACAAAAAGAATTCAATTTTAGGCATATATACTCTAATTTTTACTGAAGGTCCATTTATCAACTTTTGATGGAGAACCGTCATTAAATATAGTTTTGGTCACTTCTATACATTCTATTGGAACAAATAAAATTCTTCTTTAGAATCGGGACATCAAAATTTACTTTGTGTAAATTTTCTGTATTTTTCCGATAAAGATCATTTTTTAATGAATAGTGAAAAATATTGTATTTTAATTCAAAACCTCTTTTTAATCTAATTTTTTAATATTATTAGATTATATTTTGAAGTGGTTTTAAAGTGAAATTAGAATATATTTTTACCATTTAATCCAATAGTGGTCGTTGGAATTAATTTCACTTTGAAATCGGACTTGAACTAGTGTCAATCTTTTGATACTTTTTGTTTCATAAAAACACGCTATTTGTTTTGACAGCGGGAATTAATTAATAAATTAATTAATTCAACTTATATGTTTTTAATTTTTTATAATAGACATTATTTTTTAATTCGGAATATCAAATATATCTTAGGGTGAATTTTTGGTATTTTTCTGAAAAACTTTATTTTTTGATGAATAGTGAAACCATTAAGTGGTACTTAAAAAACTGATTTTTCATTTAAATGAAATTTTACCACATTTGTGTTTTGAATTTAAAAAATATGACATACATGGTTGTAATTAAGAAGTAAAATTTGTTTCAATGGGGTTAAAATAATTTTTTGGTGAATAGTAACTTTTATGTTTTTAATCACGATTAGAGGTAAGTAGTGTAGTTTACGGTAAAAATAAGCTTTTAATAATATGAAATGACCTAGAAACATGTCCTAACCTCATTGGATGTGTCATGGAAGACCAAGAAAATCCATGGGTCAAATTGGGGACCCCATGGAGCCACTTTGGTTGGAAAATGACATAAATAACTTTTTATTTAAAGTTAAAATAAAAATGACACAAACATGAGTTGTTTTACTAAAACAATTTTTACATGGGGTTATACAAGTCATATATTTGACTATAAATATTCATTGGAAATCTATAAAGATTTACTACATAATATTATTATTTTTTATAATTTTTAGACATTATATAAATTATATTATTTATGACATCATGATGATGCAGCGATTACCTCATTATTTAACGATTTAAATAAAATGGAAATATAATGTAAAATCTAAGACCTACACATGTCCAAAACCTATTTTATGGGTGTATTTCGAACCCTTATAACCTTATCCTAGAAACACATCAATTTGGGACCATTAAAATCCGAAACTAATTCTAAAATAAAGTAACATCTCTTTACTTTCCAAGAGTGCCCCTCCTCTTCCCTTATAAAAGGCCCCCACCTATACCCCCTTACACACACCTCTCAAGCCTTTTTCTCAGCCAATACCTTCCCATTTCATCTCTCCAAATCCCTATATTCATCATTGAAGCCTCACTTTGGGCAGAATCCTTTCCAAGGAAGCCTTTGAGCTCAAGTCAAAGAGAGTTACCCGATTTAAAGGTAATGTCTTCCCTTGTGTTCTTTTGTTTTATTTTGCTTCTACAACCCCATAGACTCTTTTTATTCTTTTGTTTTGTAACAACACCAGTATAATCAATATACTAGAATGTTTTTATGTGAATTATTCGAGCTACACTTACAAACACCTTAATCTAATGGTTAAAGAACATACTGTTTCTGTGGATGGCGAATTACTGCCTCACAAAATGATGATTGTTCAATATTCTTTTAACACCTTAAAAGGTGGACATTAAGATGTCACTATATTTATATATGATATATAATATGTTTATGTTTTCCTTAAGATTCTGTATTTTTCATTTATAGCATACCTTTATGGTTTCCATTATGGGTAAACGCGATATCTTCATTTTAGGAAGTGCGGACTACCGCCCCCTCAAAGTTATTTGATTCGTTAATGCCATATGTGGGATGTATAAAGGATAGAATTAATAGTATTAAATATGTTATCCTACTGGAATTATAATATACCTTTATATATTTATTATTTAATTCCATTGATTACAAAAAAAAAAAGAAATGAAAGTAGCATTCATGCGTACGTACGACTTACCGTCTCCATGAACGGTACATTTCATTTCTTATCTCCAAATGTTATGTACTATTATAAGTACATATATATAATGGATATATATGTAATATATTACATCTTAATTATGGATGTCATTCTGGAATTATAATATATATATCTCTCATTTAGTTTTAATTCCATTAATATGACATAGAAATGAAAGCAGCGTTCATGCGTACATACGACTTACCGTCTCCATTAATGGTGCATTTAATTTCTTACCTATAAATGATTATGTAATATTATAAATACATGTATATGATGGATATACATGATATCCAAATCTTTAATATCATTCTGGATATAATGAACCTTTGACCTCACGAACAACTTGTAATTGTAAGACTTCCACTTTCGACTTAAGGACCGAATATCGACAAAACAAACATTATTAACTTGAATGATTAATTAATGTTTATAACAAGGAAATAAGTTATATAAAAGGAATAATGAACTTAAAAAATGTTCTTAATCAGGTAGAAATTAACTCAAGTTTATTATTCAGGAGATTAAAGAACGATCGAGTCATGTCAGACACAAGGTAAGGGATCCTACCTCTCTCTTTCTTTTTAAGCACTCTCTTTTATGTCATTACCTTTAATCTCATATTTCTTATGATTGGGGATGTTATTTTATATTACTCTTACTTTAATTTTTATGTTCATATGATGAGATACTCTATTTGATCTCATCAATCCATTTTTGGAAGTTTTAAGTGGCGCCGTTAGGCTGTCGAGTTTTCGTAAGGGATTTTTCATCTCACTTTTATTCCCGTGACATTTATGCTACATGTGCCACCATTTCCTTTGAGTGGTGTATGTACTGCCCATTATTATACTCCTTGTGTAATATAATTTCATTTATGGGTATTTAAATATTCATTATATGACCCTTCCTCAATGGGGTGTACGTTTCGAAAGTTACCCATGTTGGTAAGGGAACCTTTCACCCTCCTCTTTTTAAAAAGACTTATTTTGTTATGTCTTTTAAATTACATATTATTATTTTGGGATATTTTCTTCTATATCCTTATTGGTGTAAATTTTATGTCCAAGTGATGATATACCCTTTTTATCTATCATCAACTCATTTTCAGAATTTTGAAGTGACGCCGTTAGGCTGTCGAATTTTTGCAAGGGAACTTCTTAACCCAATTTTGATTCTTTGGGATAAACTTGTACTCTTTGAATATGTCGTTATATGAATATGTGTGAATAACATATGATTGTTTTACACTTAATATCCACTTATATTTGGTGTATTCGTTTGTCACACATAATTATGTAATTGATTTATCCTTAATCCAAGGATACCGTCTTTGTAAGGGGATTCGTCTCAATCTCTTTTCATTGAGGCATATTTCGTTTTATACACAACTTTCTTTTATATGGTGTATAAACCCCTTTGACTTTTACTTTTATACAAAAGGAATCTTTTTCTATGAAGTGTTTTACTAAACAACAAAAATTAATGTTTCTTTTAACATACGCGGTGACAACAACCTTTTCCACCGCCATGAGTACTATTTGGTCTTTGGCTTCCTCAACAAGCCGTAGTGTTTTTAAAATGAGATAAATACCGTATAATATTTTATGTATTTTGGTATTGAAAATGGTTTTTGTATAATGGATTTGTTATGTCAATATATTTGAGTGATATATTGTGATCAAAGTGTGGAAATGTTTTCTTTCCATTATATTTGTTTCATGTCTTATGATTTTATAATGGTACTTGGAAATTTTATGGGTGGTTACATGATAAACCATATGACGGGTGGTGCCGTGAATACCAGGACGGGTGGTTACGTTATAACCTCCAATGCATTGGGTATGGAAGTCGGCCATATGGCTATTCCATTAAGTATGAATGGAATTTGGACGAATGGCTATTCCATTAAGTGATATGTGTGGAAGTCGACCGTATGGTTATTCCACTTAAGTATGTGTATGCCCCAAGTTACCTTTACATGTTATGTGATCTTTATATAGGTTTTATGGTAATATTTTGGTTACAGAAGGGTAATTAATGAAATTTTATTCAGTGAAGAGTTTTTACTACTTTGAAAAGGTGAAAAGTATTACTTCGATAAAGTATACATGGTTTACTTGTTGTTTTGAAAAACTATCAGTTTTCATTATTTATGTATCCCTTAAAAAGTTTTTTATGCTCATCCCAAGTTTTTGAAATGTTTTTCAAAAGACTTAACGTGGAATAGGGTCAAGGATGGGATCAAGGGAAAATCTTTCCACCTAAAACACGGAACTAGACATGTTTCTTTTTAAGAGTTTTTATTTTATGGAAAATTAGTAGAAGTTTCTACTTTGTAATCTTTTGAGATGTAATAGTTATGTCCTAATTCTATAAAAATCTAAACCTGAAAAGATCCTCAATGTGAATTATTCATTTAATTCAATATTAAGTAAGGTTTAAGGCTAGGGCCTTATATTCAGACAGTGACAGTTGAGATCCCGGAGGTCGATGCAGAACTTGATCTGTCCGTTCTTCTTCCTGACTGGCATGATATTGGCTAGACAATTGGGGTACTGGACCTCCTTGAGGAATATTTATTTGATGAGCTTGTCAACTTCTACCTTGACCATGGCACCGTGAGAAGGGTGCATCTTTCTGGGATGTTGCTTGAACCCACAATGAATTGTCAGGAGACCAAGGCAGTGGATAGCTACCAGAGGATCTAGTCCCGACATCTCGTCGTAACTCCAGGCGAATACATCACAGTGCTGTTTAAGGAAGCCTACGTACCACTAATGCTTCTCATGGGACATAGCAGCACTGATCAATGCGGGTCTTAGATCTACCTCGCTACCAAGGTTCACTTGTACCAGTTCATCGACTGTGGCAGAGATGCCTTCTTCAAAGGCAGGGGGAGCATCCTACAGATCCTCTTCTTCTCTTGAATAAGAGGGATTCCCAATGGTTGGAGATTCCCCTAGGTCGGAAGAACCTGATAGGAGTCTGGTACAATCCTGGACAGAAGTGGAAAACATACTAGGAAATTAATGTGTCACTAAGACTATAGAGATGAAGGCAGTCGATCCAATCCCATCTGGCCTTCGGCCCAAGGGGCCACACTTGATGACATCAAAGACATAGTGGTGCGTTGTCTTGATCTGGTTAATTCTAGCCCAGCAGAACAGACATGTATGACGTACTTCTATTTCCATGGGGCGGACGTCCCGATATCGTTTGGGGGTAGGAGGCTCCGGGATCACCTGAGCCTGGTTTGTGTAGGAGTAAGATGTGATTTTCCAGCCTCACTTGGACCTGGGAATATGTATTCCTCTCATACCAGAGACAAAAAATCATTGCCCCATGTCGGGGGTCGTGGACTCCAATCGATGTATTGGGAAGATATAGACATCATCTAGACCTGCCCATGGGTCACTTGTGACCGGGGTGGGCTCAACCTCACTTTCTAGAATCTGCTTATCATTGATCTTGTAATAGTCAGCGTCTAGATAATAGGATTCACAAGAGGCGAAAGGAGATGTATCACCTTGGAGTATGCCTAATCAACCATTTAGGGAGTATTTGAGTCACTGGTGATATGACGAGGGGACCGTTGCGTGCAGATGGAGCCATGGTCTTCCCATCAATGCATTGTACACAATGTCCAGGGAGACTACCATAAACTCAGTACTAGCAACTAGGCCACCAAACTGGGTCTTCAGATGGATCTTGCCGACCGAGTTCTGTTCTGTCCTGTTGTACCCCTGGATCCTTAAATTGGAGGGAGTCAAGTCATCTTCAGATAACCCAAACTTCCGTAGCATCCGCATCAGGATAAGGTTGATCCCAGAGCTTGTGTCAACGAGACAGCGGCAAACCTCCACACCGTTGAATTGGTTGGTGATGTACAATGGGCGGATGTGCCCCTATATAGGAGATCATTCATCTTCTTCTGAGAATACGATGATGGCATGACATTCAGAATTCTCAACAGCTTCACCATGAAAGGCTTCTGCAGCTGCTACCTCCGTCTCAAACTGGAGGGGGATCCTTAAATCCTCAGCGAGGGCCTCACACATATATGGAAACAGGCGAAGGGATTCAAGGATAGAAAGACTTTATGGGATCCGATGAGGTGCTTGAGAACATCATACTTCCATTCCAGGCGTGAATTTATTCTTACAGGAGGCTACTCTGCGATTGGAGGCATGGTGGGCCCTGCCGGCTGGGCCAACGACTGGCTGGTGCTGGGCATATCCCACTGCCCACTAGTTGAATCCTGATGATTAGCTGCCGGATGAGACCTGGATGACTGAGATCATCCTATAATGGGAAGAAGATGGTAGTGGTATGATCGAAGTGGTTATTCCTGATCCAGCAACATAAACAGTGGTGGATGCGGTCTTGACGACACTGGATGAAGCGGTTGTGCATGATGAGCTCTACGCTGGGACTACTGCCTGGTCTCAGTGGCATGCATGGCCTGGATAGAGGTTCCAACTGATGCACCTCGACAGACCATATGTTTGCAGCTCCACCGACGTTGGCATCGACTGGGGATATTGGGGAGGTTCTCCTGGTGCTCCCCCTCATCAGGAGTCATATAGGGGTTTACCAATTCAACGATGTTAACCTAAGTGTACCCTTAACTGTCACTCGAAGGGTCATCCACTACTGGGTGGATTCTGGGAGGGATCTCCATCTCAGGGGGCATGAAGTTGCTGAGAGTGCAGGATGAATACGGTATTGGCGGGGCATGTTGATTCTTCTTGCGCCACCGATGCTTGCTCTTCTGGGAAGAGGCCGGTTGAGATGATGAAGAAGAAGTGGCGGCCACAGCTTATGAAGGATCCTACTGATTCAGGCTTTCCCGAATGATGACATGGGGGAAAGCAACCATCTTATGAGCCATCCAGTTTTCGTCCTTCTGGGATCCGCGGCTGGAAACTTGTTTCCACTCACCTTCACTATCACCACTACTGTCTAACCCTACAAAGACACCCGCCACTTATGCTGGGATGGGCCCAATCTGACTATGTTGTTATCGACCTGGTCCTAGAGCCTGTCTTTAAACACATAGCACTACTTGAGGGTGTGCCCCAGAATCCGATGATAGGGGAAGTAGTTGGAGAGATTAGTGAGATTCGCCTCTCCTAGCCTTCTACACTCAGGCAAGAATACAATCCCCTACTCTAAGGCACTACAGAATTAATCGGGGACCTGATTCTCACTGAACGAGTAAGTCCGGTGTATTCTTTCTAGATAGAGGTCCCTTGGAGCCGGGCCCTAATGAGGAGCCGGAGGGGCCTGTCAAGGAGGTGAACCCTAATTGTCCCGCCTGGGTGACGGCGGCGCATTACACGGAGGCGCCTACCGATTCTAAGGACACTGCGGAGCTGGAGGCTGTTCCCGAGGTGGAGGAACTCTGCGGGGCTGCGAGGCCAGTGCCACTGGTAGTAACTCCAGCTGTCTGGGGGCTTCTATTTTGGCCACCACGGCGGGCTCAACTCTAGAATCTCTCCTTTTTGGAATCACAGGGGGCAATGGACGTGCCTGGCCGACCTTTTGTAGGTCTTCTTCAAGGTGTTGTTCCATGTCGGAGAAGTATCAGAATCTTCCAGGGTAGTTATGGGTGATTAGAGAAGGAACTAGTTCTATCTTGATGTTCCCTATGCACATCCTCAATAATTGATCCTAAGTCAGTGGCATGTCAAGGAAGTATGTGAGCCCCTTCCACCAGGCGATAAAGTCTGTGAATCACTCATCAGGACTTTTCTTGCACTTCAAGAGGTCTACGATGATGGTCTTCTGGGTTTTAGAGCTAAACTGGTAGAGGAACTGCCTGCGAAGGTCCTCCTAGCTGGTCACAGATCCAACAGGGAGCTGGTTGTACCAGACGAATGCCGACCCCTCTAGTTTCTGAACAAAACAGCGAAGCTTGGCAGCCTCCTACTGTGCCGGAGTGCCTAAAATGGGCCCACACCTTGAGTTGAAGTGGGCCAGGTGCTGTAGCGGGTCCCCCATCCCATTAAATGGGGAGAAGGTAGGATTACCGAAACCCGGAGGCGCCGACATATCATCCACCCATGCTGGATATGGCTTGCCATCTGGTGGGATTGCCACCTATCATGTTTCCAACGCCTCAAGGTGGGCTATGAGTGCCGCCATTGGATCATTCGGGCGGGGGTCCCTATCTTGACGAGGATCCCTAACCACAAGTGTGTTGCTGGGTTCTTCAACATGGTAGACAGGCTCAATGGCTTGTGGAGCGTCTGGTGGAGCGGCCTACGGGGAAGCTGGGGGAACCCAGGATAGATTCCTCGGATTGTCGTGCCATTTGGGAGGGTTTGGTGAGACATACTGCACCCTCTTTCCATGAGTTCTGGATTCATCCCTCTCCGTAAGAGCAGTATGATCAGGTTTTCCTGGGGACATCTCACCAAGAGTTAGTTGTTCCTACCCTTGCTACCCCAGCCTAGGATCACTGTAGTCGGCTCGTCACTCTACAACACGTTCAACCAGAAGTTCATCGACCAAACTCTTTTTCTCAGCAAGTTTCTGGTGCAACGTGGCCTTCTCGGGGTCCTCCTCTGTCTTCTGCATTGAGGCAAACAGGTTGGAGTGATTGATAGCTCCGACATGCTCTTTGCCCTTACTAGTATTCCTTCCGAGTACCAATGAATCGGTAGGTGCAGGGAGACCTAGGAGGTTCCTCTGATGATGATTAATCCTCTCCGATGGGTCCAAAAATGGT
Organism: Viscum album; assembly: GCA_963277665.1. NCBI lineage: Eukaryota > Viridiplantae > Streptophyta > Magnoliopsida > Santalales > Viscaceae > Viscum > Viscum album. The sequence continues at coordinate 668,926,298 of OY728139.1, read as the reverse complement.
GGGACACCCTCAGGGGATAAGTCTCCATCAAGAAACTCCAACTCATCCTTTTTGTCCACTACATCGACCATGTGGACCGTGACCCTTCCTGGGGGCATGTCCTCAATATTGCAAAGTGAGTCGGGCTGCCGTCGGATAGGGATGAAGAGGATGGCATAATAATGCCCCCAACCATGGATTCGCACGTGGGGGGTATCCTCCATAATAATTTTGAGGAGTACCTTGATACTCTGAATGCATTTCTACTAGAGGGCCTCACGACGACCTAGTGACTCGGGGCGCCAGGCCACAGGGAGCGCAGCCAGATCGACTAGATGACACTTCTCACTGATGTCTTCGAAATGCGTTTGGATCCTTGGATAAACCACGCGCTAATGAAGGAGACTGAAATTTTGTCGCCTAGAGGGTGTAGCAGAAATACTCAACTTCCTATGGGGTGAGGGACTCAGGTATGTAGAAATCTTGCGCTGCCACGGGCTAGAACTCCTCAGGGAAGTGGTACACCATAAGGATTATCCAGAAGCTCCTCGAATAAAATTTAGGGTCTAGCATTTGATTTACCCACTCGCCAACTGGGGGTGGTTGAGGAACTTGCAGTGGTACTGAGACAGACCACTGGGACGGTGGGTTGGCCGATGGAGAATACGACGAACAGGCTGACTGGCCACCGATTCTCATACTGTCCTCTGAAGAGTGCAACGACCTGGCTACTACGTCACGGTAAGACGGGCTGACGACCGCCGTTCCTAGATCAGGGTCCAGAACTACTAATGATAGGTTGTGATGCTGCTCACCTACCATTGGTCCCCAGAATAGCTCTTTGTGATCTCTTGTGGAGGTAGAAAGCACTTCAGTGATGATGGTGGTGACTGCACGACCGTAACCTATGGGGTCACCATATTTTCATCCTCCTAGATAAACCTGCGGAGGGAGGTGGGAATCATGCGGACCTCGTATTCCAGGAGTACCAAGATGATGCGCCTCGTCCCTACCACGACCCTTGACTCAGATGAGTGAGGGGAGGGTTCTCGAGTTGAGTTGTACTCCGCTTCAGAGTCTGAGAAGCGGACTGGTTTGATCTCTGTTTGGGCTTTCCCAGGATTCTTCTTGTGGTGGTGATGACCTACCTTGCTGCCCCTTGGTGGCTCCTCAGGACAGGTCTGATTTCAAACATTGGGTCCTTCGACCGCGCTACTGCTAGGGAAGATAGGGTTTCCACCCAAAAAAGCCGAGGTGCGAGGAGAACCAGGGAAAATGTTGATGGGGACATGGGGAGGACCTCCATGAACAGACCTAGAGCAAGAAAAACCTCTGCTGGAACCAGCGGGAGCATGGGGAGGACCTCCATGCTTTGTGCGGGTGGAGCGAGGCTGGCTTTCACCCCTCTGCTTTCTGGGGTGAGGAGGAACTTCACCAGCTATAGAGAAGAAATAGGGAGGATCCCCACGTTGGAGAGGGACCAGATGGGTAATGTCTCCACATTGACGGTTGGGGGCAGGAGGAAGGACTCCATACCCAGTGTGAGGGGCACATGAGAGGTTGTCGTACTAAACATCATTGTCATGGGGTGGACCCTCATTCAGACTGGGGGTGGCTCGGGGTGGACCCCCATGCCGAGTCTCGGAGCGGGGAAGGCTCACACTCTGTGTGGTAGTGGTACAGGGAGGACCTCCATACGGGGTGACATCGCTGCGGGTTGGTTCACAGCGACCCCTGCTCATGCCTGCGACCAGGAGAGTCGACCCAGACTGCCCATGGGGCGGTTGGGGCCTCGATCCTGGTTGGGGGTACAAGCGCCCCTGCTCAGTGTGTGTAGGGGATTGATGGTATGCATCGGTGGTAGATCGGGCCACAGTAGACGTTGACGTTGACGCCCCTTGGTGGGCATCCTCGGTTCATGCCCGACACTGGCGTCAGGTCAAATGAGCCAGGGTTGGTAGTACAGGTGCATAGCTTAACTACTCCTCTAGAAAGGCCGGGTGGAGGCGCTGATGCGGCTAGGTGGGAGCCCTTACTAGGATCCCCCAGATTGGGACTCTAACCAGGCTGGGTCGGACATCGCCCACCTCATCAGCGTAAGGCATGGAGTCGTCAAGGCACTCCATGGATAGGCTCCCGAAGAGGTTGTATATCGGGGTGGGGAGTAATGGATCCCTACACGACCCTCAGGGGTGGAGTTGATGACGGGGCCTGGACGCCTCCAGGTCCAGGCGGGCCATAGCCCAGGTTGGGATTATGCCCTCCTTCTCATAACGATGTACAAGGTCATTAATTACCCTTCGTTGGATAACTTCCAAAGGGTAGATGGGGCGTGGGCACCCCACGGTGGTGGAAACAGAAGTCGTAGTGGAAGCGGTGAAGCCACGAGGAGCGGCTGTGCTGGCGTTTCCCCTTCCCCTACGTAGATAGGCGGGTGATGATCGCATTCCTACAGAAGCAACCTGATTCCAGATAAGCAGAGAGATGAACTCGTCAGTGCTGAAAGAAAAAGGAATCTACGAACAATGACCCAACGCCATCCCTTCTCCCGTTATCAGTAAGAGGGATCCATGTTGACAACGTCGCAGAATAGAATTTCCAACGTTCTACTGCCCCAACTTTTGGTGAGTTTCATGCCAGACCCACTATTTGCTTGGCAGGACCCGGTGCCGTATAGCTGGATCCGGTGACGCGTCAATCCATTTATTCCCCGAGCACTACTAATCTCCATATTTAGGAGAATAACTTCACATTGGGTTCACCATTTCTATTTCTAACGCTTTCTCCGGGGTGCGTGCATCCGTCTGTGGTGGACGCACAACTGTTACCTCACTTTCCCGCTTTCCAAAGGCGGACGTCATCCACTCCTTATTTAGGGACTTCTGCTCCTTGATCAAAATGGGATGATGGGATGTCGGTTCTTCCTTCCGTGGATTCCTCCTCAAAACTCGTCACCTAGTCCGGGTCTCCGTCATAGACTTAAGACCTTGTTCGTGAAACTCTTCTTGGTGCCATATCTTCTTAGACACTAGTTAATTACACAGCTTCTATCAAGAAATTCCAAGGGTTCTGGTCAGGGAAGCATTCTTTGGTTAGGGGAGTAGTCACGTGGGGCATCACTGGCATGTTTGGATGCTAGGGGATTGGAATTTCGGTCTTCTATCCCTTATTATAGGGCTTCTCGAGGGCACAGAAGCCTGAGGCATACCACATCGAACGCGGGGAACCGTATTCCATGGGCATATATCTGAGGTTTTCCTTAGCTTCCCATGTTTAACACAGGGTATGCCTCAACTTTGACATCCAGCAGAGATGGATTGGGCTGATCAGAACACTGATTAGAGTGGATCATACTGAGTAACCCCCTGGAGGGAACACTGATACTGGGGCCAACACGTGGGTGGCTTCCTGAATGCTGTCAAATAGAATGGGGAATGGGGTGGAATGATTCCACCAGGATGTGGCAGCCTAGATAGGAATCAGGATGGATTTTGGAAGGGCTTGAGCCTCGAAGAGACTTCCTACGTATCCTCATGGCAGGGAATCAAAGTCCGCATAGTTCATTCGATGACGGCTTACCGCCAAATGAGGTTGACAACAGCTTACCGCTGAATGAGGTCGCAACGACATACCACTGGATAAGGATGTCAATGGATTAACACTGAATGGGATCACAATGGCTTACCACTGAATGGGATGACAACGACTTACCACTGAATGGGATCTCAATGGCTTATCGTTGGATGGGATGACAATTTGACATCATGCGGGATGGGGGAGAACTGATGTGAAGAGGGTCGGAACCGCTAGGTGTTGGGCTTGAACATCATGGAGGCTTCTTATGTACCATGCCTTGACATGGATCAAATTCCTCATAGTTTAGGATGAGGTTGGGGATTAAACTCTAAGGTGGACCACGGTGTTGGAGAACTGACATGAAGGAGGTCAGAAAGACCATGTACTGGGCTTGAACCTCATGGAGGCTTCCTACATACCATGCCTTAACATGGATCAAAGTCCACATAGTTCAGAATAGAAAGTGTCTTGGCACGCTGACACGGAGACGGTCGGGGCTAGTGATGGTTGGGGCTTGAACCTCATGGAGGCTTCCTACGTACCATGCCTTGACATGGATCAAAGTCCATGTAGTTCAGAATGAGGTTGGGGCTTGAACCTTGTGGAGGCTTCATACGTACCATGCCTTGACATGGATCAAAGTCCACGTAGTTCAGAATGAGGTTGGGGATTACACTCTAGGCAGCCCAAGGTGTTTAGGGCTTGAACCTCATATAGGCTTCTTACGTACCATGCCTTGACATGGATCAAAGTCCTCGTAGTTCGGGATGAGGTTGGGGCTTACACTCTAGGCTGCCCAAGGTGTTGGTGAACTAAAAGGAAGGCGGTTAGAACGACCGGGTGGTGGGCTTGAACCTCATGAGGCTTCCTACGTACCATGCCTTGACATGGATCAAAGACCCCGTAGTTCAGGTGGTGTATACAGTTTAACATCATGCGGGAAGGGGGTGAACTGACATGAAGGGGATCAGAACGACTGGGTGGTGGGCTTGAACCTCATGGAGGCTTCATACATACCATGTCTTGACATGGATCAAAGTCCCCGTAGTTTGGGATGGATTGGGGCTTACACTCTCAGGCGGCCCAAGTTGTTGGGACTTGAACCTCGTGGAGGATTCCTACGTATTATGCCTTGACAAAGATCAAAGTCCCCATATTTTGGGATGGATTGGGGATTACACTCTGAGGCGGCCCAAGGTGTTGGGGCTTGAACCTCATGGAGGCTTCCTACGTACCATGCCTTGAAATGGATCATAGTACCCGTATTTTGGGATGTATTGGGACTTACACTCTGAGGCGGCCCAAGGTGTTGGGGCTTGAACCTCATGGAGGCTTCCTACATACCATGCCTTGACATGGATCAAAGTCCCCGTAGTTCGGGATGGATTGGGGCTTACACTCTGAGGTGGACCAAGTTGTCATGGTCGGTGCTTGCTATAAGCTCACATGAGTCATTCTTAGTGTGAGAAACAAATGATAGAAGAGACCTGATGATCATGTCGCGAAAGGTGTGCCCATGGGAAGTGAAGTGGGGCTTATGTGTGGAGCGGCCTAGGGAGAGAAATATTGGGACTTAGTCCAAGATGGAGGCCCATTGGAGACAAAGCAAAGTGGGAGATGGACTTGGGATGGAAGAAAGGAGGAGCCCTATTCCCTATCACGCCCTCCACTGGCCTTGGGGACCGGAGATAAAAGTAGAAGCAGAGATGCTGCCTCCTGGAAAGAAAACTAGGGGCTTACAACAAGGTGTCTACCCTTCCCCTGCAGACAAACGCCTCTCCTAGAAGGAGGATATCATCCCTTATGGAGACCAGGGGGTGTGGATAATGCACAAGGCGGAGGGACCCTACATGTGAGGCACAAGTCCAGGTCACAGTTTAATGTCATGTGCTGAGGACAATGGTGCTTGGCAGTTTAACGTCCGGCAGCTCAGACAAGGTTGGTTTACTCCGCAACCCTAAAACTTACATAACCGGTACCCTCTAATCCTTGTGGGAGGGAAGGCACCAGCAACGCCATGGTGAGGGGGTGTCACGGAGCAAACCATCAAGGGGTCCACGTTAGTGTGGCTATGCGAAGAAGAAATAGCCATTAGCGTGCCTATGTGAAGAAGCATGAGGTGAAGCTACGCAACGGGCGGTGTCATCCAGGGGACTTTGAAGTCACATCGTGCAAACTTGGGGGGTCACATGGGAAAGGATTGGCTAATTAGATGGGTATATAGGAAGGGTCCTTTTGAAGCTCTGTTGCTTTGCATGGTGGAGGGAACTTGCGAAGGGGTGTGCTTTGCGAAGTGGGGTGCCTTAGCCTAAGCATATGGTAGAGGTGCATATGGGAGGTTCTTCACAAAGTGGATGGGCATTCGCAGAGCACAGCCTCACAGAGAAAAGGTGCCTCGCGAAGTAGGGTGTCAGGAAGCAATGTGCTTCGCGAAGTACAATGACCTTGCCTTAGCATGTGGATCATGTGTACATGAAGGGTGTTTTGCAAAGTATAAATGCTCTGAGACAACCCCGGTCCCCTTGGGGACCCCCTTCCTTTGAGAAGACCCTTAGGATTCGCGAAATTAATCCCCCTCAAAAGAGGGGATCAAAACAAGACAAAGGGGAGGCACTTCACAGAGCAGAAGTACCTCGCACAACTCATGGTTCACAGAGCAGAAGGATTCTTCACGATTCGGAAGATAGGAAGTTGAAAGGTCGGATTGTCCTTCCCTTGGGATCAAGGGGATCCCAGTATTTATAAGAAAGAGTTGCCGTGAAGCGGAGGTCACACGACACAAAGAGGGACTTGGTTGCTTTGTGGTAGGTCGAAAATGTCAAATGCGGTCGTGGAGTGTCCCACCTCCTTACTTTGTAGTGGGTCGCGAACGTCAAATGCGGTAGTGGAGCGTCCCGCCTCCTTTCTTCGCGGCGGGTCACGAATGTTAAATGCCGTCGTGGAATATATCTCCTTCTTGCTTCGCGAAGGGCTTTCGAATGTCAAATTCGGTCGCAGAGCGGCCCGCCTCCTGGATTTGTGGAGGGCTTGAGAACGTCAAATGTGGTTACGGAGCGGCCTGCCTCCTGGCTTCATGATGGGCTCACAAACGTCAAATGCGGTCGCAGAGCATCCCGCTTCCTTACTTCACGGCGGGCTCGTTAATGTCAAATGCGGTTGCGGAGCGTCCCGTATCCTTACTTCGTAGTGTCCACGGTGCTGGGGGGACTCCGCGAAGTGGCTTCACGAGGAAATCAACGGGGTCTTCTTTGGGCCTCTTATCAATCCCGAATTTTGGCGCCAATACTATTCCAAAACTATACATAGTACTATGTGATACTATTCAAAAACTACACATAGTACTATGTGATCCTATAAATATATATGGTAAATAATAAAGAATTTTAAAAAGGATAATTAAAATCCATAAAGTCTAGTAGTGAGGAAAATGGTGTGTAAAAGAGTTAAATTTTTAATTTAAAAACCATTAAGAAAACCAAGAGGAAAAATACATGTTCAAACCCATTTTTAATAAAAATATTCTTTTAAGAAATCATTGAAAAAAGTATCACAATCCAATGTCAATAATTGATATTGAAGCTATGAGTATGTACCATGTACCTATGATGAATACATCATATCAAGGAAGATACATTGGTAAAAAATGATCCTCATAATAATCAAACAAATATAATAAATGAGTTCAAATGCAAAACTTCTAGTGTCAAGTAACTATCAAGTGATTAGAGATACATAAAAACTACCAACTCCAAGTGTCGAGGTCATATATAATTCGATATTCCTAGGTATACAAGTGATACCATCGAAGATAAGAAAAATATAACAATTGTTGAAAGTGGGTGCCTTAGACCCAACTTGTTTTGTACTTTGAATACCACTACATGTATGCAGTTTGTTATAATACATGTGTTTATCTTTACATAATAGTGTAGATACTTCTGCATCCATTTTTTTTATAGCCATTTCTTTAGATTAAATGTCGTATCAAAGGTTTATAGAAGATCCCAGACTATAATGAGAACCCCGAGATACCATGATAGTAATCTTAAAGTAATGTTCTATGGTCCCTTTACATCATTCTGAAAGTACACAGATAATGTGTGACTATCAGGTGCTGGGGTCTCATAATCATTGAGACTTCATCTCATGAAGTTCACACTTGATGATCTCTAGTAGTTGATATCAGGTGGACATACCCGCTTAATAGGAACACCACATATTATAGGTGTTATTGGTCGTTCCTATCTATGGACATATATAATGGTCTTAGGACTTGAGATCATTATCAATGGATTACATTTAATTATGTACTTTGATGCAAGGTGAAAACCATGGTGATAAAGTCGTGTTGAGGTATTTTGTGTTGGGTACGTATTGGTGACATGACATTTATTGAATGATCAAGATAGGATTTGTCGCTTCCGAGTTCAGGAAGAGATATCTCGGGCCTAGTTGATTAGGATGGTTGCACCTTCATTGAATCCATGGCCATGGTAGTGAAAGGTAAGACCATTCAGACAAATTAAAAAAATAAAAGAAAGAAAGATAAAGGATGATGACACTAGTGTGCATTCTGCTTTATTGAGATATCACAGACGAAGAGATTATATTACAGATACCATGTTTGTAGGAAGGTATTCATTGCTCTGACTTTACCTTGTCTCTATAGGGGCCTCGATGGGTTGCTAGACCCCACTCTTGGTCGGTGGATATTATTCACTGCTATTGAGATAAGGGCCTAGAGGGTCCCACACAATAGCATTTTGAGAATCTAGCCTATTCTGGGAATAGGAATATAGAACTCAGTGGGTCCCGCCAAAGGGTCCGGATACTATCCAAGTTCTATGGATCACCAAGTAATAAATAAATTCTTTAATTATTCAAGCTTGGAATAATATGTTGAATTTATTTATAACATGTATTTACAAGTGATCAGTAAATACAAAAAATAAAATATTATTCGAATAGATTTAAATATCCAGGGTTCGTTTAATATTTTCAAGAGAAGTGAGTAGAGTTATAAACTCTAGTTTATCAAGAAATATATATTTAATATATACTACAGTTAGTGATAAAGTTATAAATATTATTTATGGCATTATTTTATTTAACATAAATAAATATTTATAATACTTATACATAGGATATTTATTACATGGGGGTCGGGAATCCATATAGAGTATTTTAGATATCCCCTATATAAATAAGAGAAGGGATCTCCCCTTGTAACAATTCATGTGTCAAATTTGAGAGCCTCTCTCTCCTCCTGGATTCTAGAGAGAGATCCTCTCAAGCAAGAAAGAACTTCAAGATCTTCCTTTGTGGATTGACGTTCCTTACCTTGCGGTGATCACCGATGTGTTGAGGAGATCGTTGGTGTGTCACGTTAGCACCCAGATTCAAACGAACGACACATATGCAGATTTGAAAGGCATGTGTGGATGATCTAGAGGACTTCGATGTTAGAGTCTTCAAGCGACAGTCATCGACAACCTGCAATACACTTGTGCATGTCAGATCTGAACAAGGTACTTGTTCGTTTTATTTTTTTGTGCTCTATCAAATCCATGCGTGGTCCTCAGACCGTACCAGGATAGCTCACTGGAGTTGACATTGTAACATTGCTCTGGTGATGTGATTTTTTTTAATTTCCCGGCCCACTGGATTTCTCTGCCCATACCAGTACCCAACAATGGTATCAAAGGGATGTGTGATTTTTCAGAGCCAAAGGAAAAATAAAATTGCATAAAATTTAAGTACGGGGATTATATCGGTTCCAACGCAACTGACTGCACATCGATCTGTTTTTGAATGGCCAAGTTATAGCCATTTGAAAATTTTAATTGGATCGACTCGTCGGTTTAATTTTTCTTTGGATTTAATTTTTGAGAAGAACTCATTTTAATTTTATTAACGTGTTCTTCAAAATAGAGAAATCCAGCTACGCTATGGCCAGAATCCAGTCACTGGAATTTGTCTCGTGATTTTTTTTATTTTGATTTAAATAAAATATTATAAAATAATATTATTTTAATTTACATAAAATTTAAGGGGGGGGGGGTCATTGAAGACTTGGGGTCAAGTATTGATTTAAGAAAAATAATAAATAAATTTGAGACCAAGACCCCATTTTGGAGTCTTCTTCCTTTTATTTATTTTTATTAAAAAATGGGGAAAGGGGTGTTTATTATTTGTCTAAAGACAGATTAAAAAAAAGGAAAGAAGACCCAGAAGGGTCTTCTTCCACATGCATGGGAGGCCGCCGCTCCGCCCCTTGGGTGAAACCCAAGCCATGCCTCCAGGTCGCTGGCCGCGCCTCTCCTCCCCTCTGCCCGGTTGAGCCGCCCATCCTCGACTCACACTGCCCTCCTCCCTATGCCAGACTGCACTTCCCAGTACCCGACACCTTAGCCACTCCTCTTCCGGCACCCGAACCAGGCCAGACCATTGTATTAGAGCTCCTCCTCCCTATTTCCAGACCCCACTCACCTAGCTCGCCCTGCCTTCAGCTTCCCGCACCAGAACTGGTCGCCACCGGTTCAGGCCGCGCCGGACCTGGCCGCACCAGACCAGACCATGCCGGATCTGGCCGCACTGGAGCAGGCCGCACCGGAGCAACCGACACCGGACCAGGACACGTTGGTCCAGGCCGCGCCGGACCAGGACGCGCCGGTCCAGGCCGCGCCGGACCAGGACGCGCCGGTCCAGGCCGCACCGGACTAGGCCGCCGCTTGTCCAGGCAGTGCTGGACCAGGCTGCCGCCAGTCCCAACTGCGCCGAACCGGGCCGCCGCCCCTGCGGCTGGCCGAAGTGGTGCCCCCCCACCTGCAGTTACTTCCGTACCTCACCGGAAGTCACTGCCACCACAAGAGTTTCTAGACCGAGCGGTTATGTTGCGGTCATGATGCGGTCACTCCATAGTTACACCTCGAATTGGCTCTTGTAACAGTCCCTTGTGGTGGTTCACAGTCAAGCCAGAGTCCCTACCCAACTAGAGGTAACTGCATTTATTTAATTTTTAATTAATTTAGTTTTTTAAATTAAATTAATTATAATTAGATTGGGGTTTAAATTTAATTTAATCCAAAACATTAATTTAATTAGAATTAAAATTAAATTAATAGTTTATTTTAATTTTATAATTAAAATTAAATTAATAGTTTAATTTTATTTTATAGTTAAAATTAAATTGATGGTTTAATTTAATTTTGGAATTAAAATTAAATTAAATAGTTCAAATTGATAAAAATAAATAAATTAAATTTATTCAAATTAATTTAATTTATAAAAGTGCACCGTACTCTTTAAATTACATTACAGTTTAATTTTAATCGCGCTTAATATATACTGACTGGTCATGAGTAAGCGACTAAACCATGAATGTCTAGATTATTTATTTATTTAATTATTTATTCAATGCATGCGATGATTGTAATAATTAATTAGATAAATGATGGTCTTCGAATCATCCTTTTAATTCAAATATGTATAAGGGCCTGTGTGTCCAATGCACAAGCTGTATTTTGTACCCCTAGACCCCCTCGCCTGCATGTGAGTATATTTGTAATTGATCGATGATGATCCGAGATGTAGACCCCGCCAAGTTGAGGTGGTAAACCAGATAGGAGCCGATCACATTGCACTGGGAATGGCTGTGATGTGAGTCAGGTGTCGACTCAGGTATTGATTCCCCTAGGTCAAGATTGATCCGTTATGGATCCATCTTTATAGAATGCTCAAGACCAGTCAGATTTGATGATTTACCTTTATGCATTGTTTATTATTTTATGCGAGTGCATGATTATTTCATGATCACAAAGAATAATAAACAAGATAAAAAATACATAAAGAAGTGAGAAATATATATCTATTTCAAGTTCAATTGTGAGCGCGACAATAGAGTTTGAACATAAAGATAGAAAAGGATTATTCGTCAATAAATATTAAAATATATCAAAGAGATATTAAGTCCAAACGCCTTCCATTTCTCACATCTAAACAAAACCGGCTGTTTGGGGTGCTTGTCATCCATAGTTGAGAGTGCCTCTGATTATATATGTTTTTTAAATGTTTTTACATTTATCCAATAAAGGATAAAGGCTTAAAATACGAAAAGAATTCAATTTTAGGCATATATACTCTAATTTTCACTGAAGGCCCACTTATCAACTTTTGATGGCGAACCATCATTAAATATAGTTTTGGTCACTCTTATACATTCTATTGGACCAAATAAAATTCTTTTTTAGAATCGGGACACCAAAATTTACTTTGTGTAAATTTTCTATATTTTTCCGATAAAGATCATTTTTAATGAATAGTGAAAAATATTGTATTTTAATTCAAAACCTCTTTTTAAGCTAATTTTTAATATGATTAGATTATATTTTGAAGTTTTTTTAAAGTGAAATTAGAATATATTTTTACCATTTAATCCAATAGTGGTTGTTGGAATTAATTTCACTTCGAAATCGGACTTGAACTAGTGTCAATCTTTTGATACTTTTTGTTTCATAAAAACACGCTATTTGTTTTGACAGCGGGAATAAATTAATAAATTAATTAATTCAACTTATACGTTTTGAATTTTTTATAATAGACATTATTTTTGAATTCAGAGTATCAAATATATCTTAGGGTGAATTTTTGGTATTTTTTTGAAAAACTTTATTTTTTGATGAATAGTGAAACCACTAAGTGGTACTTAAAAAACTGATTTTTCATTTAAATGAAATTTTACCACCTTTGTGTTTTGAATTTCAAAAATCCGACATACATGGTTGTAATTAAGAATTAAAATTTGGTTCAATGGGGTTAAAATAATTTTTTGGTGAATAGTAACTTTTATGTTTTTAATCGCGATTAGAGGTAATTAGTGTAGTTTAAGGTAAAAATAATGTTTTAATAATATGAAATGACCTAGAAACATGTCCTACCCTCATTGGATGTGTCATGGCAGAACAAGAAAATCCATGGGTCAAATTGGGGACCCCATGAAGCCACTTTGGTTGGAAAATGACATAAATAACTTTTTATTTAAAGTTAAAATAAAAATGACACAAACATGAGTTGTTTTACTAAAACAATTTTTACATTGGGTTATACAAGTTATATTTTTGACTATAAATATTTATTGGAAATCTATAAAGATTTCCTACATCATAGTATTTTTTTTATAATTTTTAGACATTATATAAATTATATTATTTATGACATCATGATGATGCAGCGATTACCTCATTATTTAACGATTTAAATAAAATGGAAATATAATGTAAAATCTAAGACCTACACATGTCCAAAACCTATTTTATGGGTGTATTTCGAACCCTTATAACCTTATCCTAGAAACACATCAATTTGGGACCATTAAAATCCGAAACTAATTCTAAAATAAAGTAACATCTCTTTACTTTCCAAGAGTGCCCCTCCTCTTCCCTTATAAAAGGCCCCCACCTATACCCCTTTAAACACACCTCTCAAGCCTTTTTCTCAGACATTCCCTGCCCATTTCATCTCTCCACATCCCTATCTTCATCATTGAATCCTCACTTTGGGCAGAATCTTTTCCAAGGAAGCCTTTGTGCTCAAATCAAAGAGAGTTACCCGATTTAAAGGTAATGTCTTCCCTTGTGTTCTTTTGTTTTATTTTGCTTCTCCAACCACATAAACTCTTTTTATTCTTTTCTTTTGTAACAACACCTGTATAATCAATATACTAGAATGTTTTTATGTGAATTTTTCGAGCTACACTTACAAACACCTTCATCTAATGGTTAAAGAACATACTGTTTCTGTGGATGGCGAATTACTGCCTCACGAAACGATGATTGTTCAATATTCTTTTAACAACTTAAAAGGTGGACATTAAGATGTCACTATATTTATATATGATATATAATATGTTTATGTTTTCCTTAAGCTTCTGTATATTTTCATTTATAGCATACCTTTATGGTTTCCATTATGGGTAAACGCGATATCTTCATTTTAGGAAGTGCGGACTACCGCCCCCTCAAAGTTATTTGATTCGTTAATGCCATATGTGGGATGTATAAAGGATAAAATTAATGGTATTACATATGTTATCCTAATGGAATTATAATATACCTTTATATATTTATTATTTAATTCCATTGATTACAAAAAAAAAGAAATGAAAGTAACATTCATGCGTACGTACGACTTACCGTCTCCATGAACGGTACATTTCATTTCTTATCTCCAAATGTTATGTAATATTATAAGTACATATATATAATGGATATATATGTAATATATTACATCTAAATTATGGATGTCATTCTAGAATTATAATATATATATCTCTCATTTAGTTTTAATTCCATTAATATGACATAGAAATGAAAGCAGCGTTCATGCGTACGTACGACTTACCGTCTCCATTAACGGTGTATTTAATTTCTTACATATAAATGATTATGTAATAATATAAATACATGTATATTATGGATATACATGATATCCAAATAATGAATATCATTCTGGATATAATGAACCTTTGACCTCACGAACAACTTGTAATTGTAAGAAGTCCACTTTCGACTTAAGGACCGAATATCGACAAAACAAACATTATTAACTTAAATGATTAATTAATGTTTATAACATGGAAATAAGTTATATAAAAGGAATAATGAACTTGAAAAATGTTCTTAATCAAGTATAAATTAACTCAAGTTTATTATTCAGGAGATTAAAGAACGATCGAGTCATGTCAGACACAAGGTAAGGGATCCTACCTCTCTCTTTCTTTTTAAGCACTCTCTTTTATGTCATTACCTTTAAGCTCATCTTTCTTATGTTTTGGGATGTTATTTTATATTAATCTTACTTTAATTTTTATGTTCATATGATGAGATACTCTATTTGATCTCATCAATCCATTTTTGGAAGTTTTAAGTGGCGCCGTTAGGCTGTCGAGTTTTCGTAAGGGATTTTTCATCTCACTTTTATTCCTGTGACATTTATGCTACATGTGCCACCATTTCCTTTGAGTGGTGGATGTACTACCCATTATTATACTCCTTGTGTAATATAATTTCATTTATGGGTATTTACATATTCATTGTATGACCCTTCCTCAATGGGGTGTACGTTTCGAAAGTTACCCAAGTTGGTAAGGGAACCTTTCACCCTCCTCTTTTTAAAAAGACTTATTTTGTTATGTCTTTTAAATTACATATTATTATTTTGGGATATTTTCTTCTATATCCTTATTGGTGTAAATTTTATGTCCAAGTGATGAGATACCCTTTTTATCTATCATCAACTCATTTTCGGAATTTTGAAATGATGCCGTTAGGCTGTCGAATTTTTGCAAGGGAACTTCTTAACCCAATTTTGATTCTTTGGGATAAACTTGTACTCTTTGAATATGTCGTTATATGAATATGTGTGAATAACATATGATTTTTTTACACTTAATATCCACTTATATTTGGTGTATTCGTTTGTCACACATAATTATGTAATTGATTTATCCTTAATCCAAGGATACCGTCTTTGTAAGGGGATTCGTCTCAATCTATTTTCATTGAGGCATATTCCGTTTCATACACAACTTTCTTTTATACGGTGTATAAACCCCTTTGACTTTTACTTTTATACAAAAGGAATCTTTTTCTATGAAGTGTTTTACTAAACGACAAAAATGAATGTTTCTTTTAACATACGCGGTGCCAATGACCTTTTCCACCGCCATGAGTATTATTTGGTCTTTGGCTTCCTCAACAAGCCGTAGTGTTTTTAAAATGAGATAAATACCGTATAATATTTTATGTATTTTGGTATTGAAAATGGTTTTATATAATGGATTTGTTATGTCAATATATTTGAGTGATATATTGTGATCAAAGTGTGGAAATGTTTTCTTTCCATTATATTTGTTTTATGTATTATGATTTTATAATGGTACTTGGACATTTTATGGGTGGTTACGTGATAAACCATATGACGGGTGGTGCCGTGAATACCAGGACGGGTGGTTATGTTATAACCTCCAATGTATTGGGTATGGAAGTCGGCCGTATGGCTATTCCATTAAGTATGAATGGAAGTTGGACAAATGGATATTCCATTAAGTGATATGTGTGGAAGTCGACCGTATGGTTATTCCACTTAAGTATGTGTATGCCCCAAGTTACCTTTACATGTTATGTGATCTTTATATAGGTTTTATGGTAATATTTTGGTTACAGATGGGTAATTAATGAACTTTTATTCAGTGAAGAGTTTTTACTACTTTGAAAAGGTGAAAAGTATTACTTTGATAAAGTATACATGGTTTACTTGTTGTTTTGAAAAACTATCCGTTTTCATTCTTTATGTATCCCTTACTGAGTTTTTTATGCTCATCCCAAGTTTTGGAAATGTTTTTCAAAAGACTTAACGTGGAATAGGGTCAAGGATGGGATCAAGGGAAAATCTTTCCACCTAAAACATGGAACTAGACATGTTTCTTTTTAAGAGTTTTTATTTTATGGAAACTTAGTAGAAGTTTCTACTTTGTAATCTTTTGAGATGTAATAGTTATTTCCTAATTATCTAAAACTCTAAACCTGAAAAGATCCTCAATGTGAATTATTCATTGAATTCAATATTAAGTAAGGTTTAAGGCTGGGGCCTTATATTCAGACAGTGACAGTTGAGATCCCGGAGGTCGATGCAGAGCCTGATCTGTCCGTTCTTCTTCCTGACTGGCATGATATTGGCTAGACAATTGGGGTACTGGACCTCCTTGAGGAATATTGCTTTGATGAGCTTGTCAACTTCTACCTTGACCTTGGCACCGTGAGAAGGGTGCATCTTTCTGGGATGTTTCTTGAACCCACAATGAATTGTCAGGAGACCAAGGCAGTGGATAGCTACCAGAGGATCTAGTCCCGACATCTTGTCGTAACTCCAGGAGAATACATCACAGTGCTGTTTAAGGAAGCCTACATACCACTAATGCTTCTCATGGGACATAGCAGCACTGATCAATGTGGGTCTTGGATCTACCTCGCTACCAAGGTTCACTTGTACCAGTTCATCGACTGTGGCAGAGATGCCTTCTTCAAAGGCAGGGGGAGCATCCTAAAGATCCTCTTCTTCTCTTGAATAGGAGGGATTCCCAATGGTTGGAGATTCCCCTAGGTCGGAAGAACCTGACAGGAGGCTGGTACCATCCTGGATAGAAGTGGACAACATATTAGGAAATTAATGTGTCACTAAGACCATAGAGATGAAGGCAATCGATCCAATCCCATCTGGCCTTCGGCCCAAGGGGCCACACTTGATGACATCAAAGACATAGTGGTGCGTTGTCTTGATCTGGTTAATTCTAGCCCAGCAGAACAGACATGTATGACGTACTTCTGTTGCCATGGGGAGGACGTCCCAATATCGTTTGGGGGTAGGAGGCTCCGGGATCACCTGAGCCTGGTTTGTGTAGGAGTAAGATGTGATTTTCTAGCGTCACTTGGACCTGGGAATATGTATTCCTCTCATACCAGAGACAAAAAAGCATTGACCCATGTCGGGGTTCGTGGACTCCAATCGATGTATTGGGAAGACATAGACATCATCTAGACCTGCCCATGGGTCACTTGTGACCGGGGTGGGCTCAACCTCACTTTATAGAATCTTCTTATCATTGATCTTGTAATAGTCAGCGTCTAGATAACAGGATTCACAAGAGGCGAAAGGAGATGTATCACCTTGGAGTACGCCTAATCAACCATTTAGGGAGTATTTGAGTCACTGGTGATATGACGAGGGGACCGTTGCGTGCAGATGCAGCCATGGTCTTCCCATCAATGCATTGTACACAATGTCCTGGGAGACTACCATAAACTCAGTACTAGAAACTAGGCCACCAAACTGGGTCTTCAGATGGATCTTGCCGACCGAGGTCTGTTCTGTCCTGTTGTACCCCTGGATCCTTAAATTGGAGGGAGTCAGGTCATCTTCGGATAACCCCAACTTCTGTAGCGTCCGCATCAGGATAAGGTTGATCCCGGAGCTGGTGTCAATGAGACAGCGGCAAACCTCCACACCGTTGAATTGGTTGGTGATGTACAATGGGCGGATTTGTCCCTATATAGGAGATCATTCATCTTCTTCTGAGAATACGATGATGGCATGACATTCAGAATTCTCAACAGCTTCACCATGAAAGGATTCTGCAGCTGCTACCTCCGTCTCAAACTGGAGGGGGATCCTTAAATCCTCAGCGAGGGCCTCACACATATCTGGAAATAGGCGAAGGGATTCAAGGATAGAAAGACTTTATGGGATCCGATGAGGTGCTTGAGAACATCATACTTCCATTCCAGGCGTGAATTTCTTCTTACAGGAGGCTACTCTGCGATTGGAGGCATGGTGGGCCCTGCCGGCTGGGCCAACGACTGGCTGGTGCTGGGCATATCCCACTGCCCACTAGTTGAATCCTGAAGATTAGCTGCCGGATGAGACCTGGATGACTGAGATCAGCCTATAATGGGAAGAATATGGTAGTGGTATGATCGAAGTGGTTCTGCCTGATCCAGCAACACAAACAGTGGTGGATGCGGTCTTGACGACACTGGATGAAGAGGTTGTGCGTGCTGAGCTCTACGCTGGGACTACTGCCTGGTCTCAGTGGCATGCATGGCCTGGATAGAGGTGCCAACTGATGCACCTCGACAGACCATATGGTTGCAGCTCCACCGACGTTGGCATCGACTGGGGATATTGGGGAGGTTCTCCTGGTGCTCCCCCTCATCAGGAGTCATATAGGGGTTTACCAATTCAACGATGTTAACCGAAGTGTACCCTTGACTGTCACTCGAAGGGTCATCCACTACTGGGTGGATTCTGGGAGGGATATCCATCTCAGGGGGCATGAAGTTGCTGAGAGTGCAGGACGAATACGGTATTGGCGGGGCATGTTGATTCTTCTTGTGCCACCGATGCTTTCTCTTCTGGGAAGAGGCCGGTTGAGATGACGATGAAGAAGTGGCGGCCACAGCTTATGAAGGATCCTACTGATTCAGTCTTTCCCGAATGATGACATGGGGGAAAGCAACCATCTTATGAGCCATCCAGTTTTCGTACTTCTGGGATCCGCAGATGGAAACTTGTTGCCACTCACCTTCGCTATCACCACTACTGTCTAACCCTACAAAGACACCAGCCACTTATGCTGGGATGGGCCCAATCTGACTATGTTGTTATCGACCTGGTCCTAGATCCTGTCTTTAAACACATAGTACTAATTGATTGTGTGCCCCAGAATCTGATGATAGGGGAAGTAGTTGGAGATATTAGTGAGATTAGCCTCTCCTAGCCTTCTACGCTCGGGCAAGAATACAATCCCCTACTCTAAGGTACTACAGAATTAATCGGGGACCTGATTCTCACTGAACGAGTAAGTCCGGTGTCTTCTTTCTAGATAGGGGTCCCTTGGAGCCTGGCCCTAATGAGGAGCCGGAGGGGCCTGTCGAGGAGGTGAACCCTAATTGTCCCGCCTGGGCGACGGCGACGCATTACACGGAGGCGCCTACCGATTCTAAGGACACTGCAGAGCTGGAGGCTGTGCCTGAGGTGGAGGAACTCTGCGGGGCTGCGAGGCCAGTGCCACTGGTAGTAACTCCAGCTGTCTAGGGGCTTCTATTTTGGCCGCCACAGTGGGCTCAGCTCTGGAATCTCTCCTTTTTGGAATCACAGGGGGCAATGGACGTGCCTGGCCGACCTGTTGTAGGTCTTCTTCAAGGTGTTGTGCCATGTCGGAGAAGTATCAGAATCTTCCAGGGTAGTTATGGGTGATTAGAGAAGTAACCAGTTCTGTCTTGATGTTCCCTATGCACATCCTCAATAATTACTCCTAAGTCAGTGGCATGTCAAGGAAGTATGTGAGCCCCTTCCACTAGGCGATAAAGTCTGCGAATCACTCATCAGGACTTTTCTTGCACTTCAAGAGGTCTACGATGATGGTCTTCTGGGTTTTAGAGATGAACTGGCAGAGGAACTGCCTGCGAAGGTCCTCCTAGCTGGTCACAGATCCAACAGGGAGCTGGTTGTACCAGACGAATGCCGACCCCTCTAGTTTCTGAACAAAACAGCGGAGCTTGGCAGCCTCCTACTGTGCTGGAGTGCCTAAAATGGGCCCACACCTTGAGTTGAAGTGGGCCAGGTGCTGTAGCGGGTCCCCCATCCCATTAATGGGGGAGAAGGTAGGATTACCGAAACCCGGAGGCGTCGACATATCATCCACCCATACCGGATATGGCTTTCCATCTGGTGGGATTGCCACCTATCATGTTTCCAACGCCTCAAGGTGGGCTATGAGTGCCGCCATTGGATCATTCGGGCGGGGGTCCCTATCTTGATGGGGATCCCTAACCACAAGTGTGTTGCTGGGTTCTTCAACATGGTAGACAGGCTCAATGGCTTGTGGAGCGTCTGGTGGAGCGGCCTACGGGGAAGCTGGGGGAACCCAGAATAGATTCCTCGGATTGTCGTGCCATTTGGGAGGGTTTGGTGAGACATACTGCACCCTCTTTCCATGAGTTCTGGATTCATCCCTGTCCGTAAGAGCAGTATGATCAGGGTTTCCTGGGGACATCTCACCAAGAGTTAGTTGTTCCTACCCTTGCTACCCCAGCATAGGATCACTTTAGTCGGCTCGTCACTCTACAACACGTTCAACCAGAAGTTCATCGACGAAACTCTTTTTCTCAGCAAGTTTCTGGTGCAATGTGGCCTTCTCGGGGTCCTCCTTTGTCTTCTTCATTGAGGCAAACAGGTTGGAGTGATTGATAGCTCCGACATGCTCTTTGCCCTTACCAGTATTCCTGCCAAGTACCAATGACTCGGTAGGTGCAGGGAGACCTAGGAGGTTCCTCTGATGATGATTAATCCTCTCCGATGGGTCCAACAATGGTGGGACACCCTCAGGGGATAAGTCTCTATCAAGAAACTCCAGCTCATCCTTCTTGTCCACTACATCGGCCATGTGGACCATGACCCTTCCTGGGGGCATGTACTCAATATCGCAAAGTGAGTCGGGCTGCCATCGGATAGGGATGAAGAGGATGGCATAATACTTCCCCCAACCATGGATTCGCACGTGGGGGGTATCCTCCCTAATAATTTTGAGGAGTACCTTGATACTCTGAATGCATTTCTACTAGAGGTCCTCACGAAGACCTAGTGACTCGGGGCGCCAGGCCACAGGGAGCGCAGCCAGATCGACTAGATGACACTGCTCACTGATGTCTTCAAAATGCGTTTGGATCCTTGGATAAACCACGTGCTAATGAAGGAGACTGAAATTTTGTCGCCTAGAGGGTGTAGCAGAAATACTCAACTTCCTCTGGGGTGAGGGACTCAGGTATGTAGAAATCTTGCGCTGCCACGGGCTAGAACTCCTCGGGGAAGTGGTCCACCATAAGGATGCTCCAGAAGCTCCATGAATCAAATTTAGGGTCTAGCATTTGATTTACCCACTCGCCAACTGGGGGTGGTTGAGGAACTTGCAGTGGTACTGAGACAGACCACTGGGATGGTGGGTTGGACGATGGAGAATACAGCGAACGGGCTGACTGGCCACCGATTCTCATACTGTCCTCTGAAGAGTGCAACGACTTGGCTACTACGTCACGGTAAGACGGGCTGATGACCGCCGTTCCTAGATCAGGGTCCAGGACTACTGATGATAGGTTGTGATGCTGCTCACCTGCCATTGGTCCCCAGAATAGCTCTTTGTGATCTCTTGTGGAGGTAGAAAGCACTTCAGTGATGATGGTGGTGACTGCACGACCGTAACCTATGGGGTCACCATATTTTCATCCTCCTAGATAAACCTGCGGAGGGAGGTGGGAATCATGTGGACCTCGTATTCCAGGAGTACCATGATGATGCGCCTCGTCCCTACCCCGACCCTTGACTCAGATGAGTGAGGGGAGGGTTCTCGAGTTGAGTTGTACTCCGCTTCAGAGTCTGAGAAGCGGACTGGTTTGATCTCTGTTTGGGCTTTCCCAGGATTCTTCTTGTGGTGGTGATGACCTACCTTCCTGCCCCTTGGTGGCTCCTCAGGACAGGTCTGATTTCTGACATTGGGTCCTTCGACCGCGCTGCTGCTAGGGCAGATAGGGTTTCCACCCAAAAAAGCCGAGGTGCGAGGAGAACCGGGGAAAATGTTGATGGGGACATGGGGAGGACCTCCATGAACAGCCCTAGAGCAAGAAAAACCTCTGCTGGAACCAGCGGGAGCATGGGGAGGACCTCCATGCTTTGTGCGGGTGGAGCGAGGCTGGCCTTCACCCCTCTGGTTTCCGGGGTGAGGAGGACCTTCACCAGCTATAGAGAAGAAATAGGGAGGATCCCCACATTGGAGAGGGACCAGATGGGTAATGTCTCCACATTGACGGTTGGGGGCTGGAGGAAGGACTCCATACCCAGTGTGAGGGGCACAGGAGAGGTTGTCGTACTGAACATCATTATCATGGGGTGGACCCTCATTCAGACTGGGGGTGGCTCGGGGTGGACCCCCATGCCGAGTCTCGGAGTGGGGAAGGCTCACACTCTGTGTGGTAGTGGTACAGGGAGGACCTCCATACGGGGCGGCATCGCTGCAGGTTGGTTCACAGCGACCCCTGCTCATGCCTACGACCAGGAGATTCGACCCAGACTGCCCATGGGGCGGTTGGGGCCTCGATCCTGGTTGGGGGTACAAGCTCCCCTGCTCAGTGTGTGTAGGGGATTGATGGTATGCATCGGTGGTGGATCGGGCCACACTAGACGTTGACGTTGACGCCCCTTGGTGGGCATCCTCAGTTCATGCCCGACACTAGCGTCACGTCGAATGAGCCAAGGTTGGTAGTACAGGTGCATAGCTTAACTACTCCTCTAGCAAGGCCGGGTGGAGGCGCTGATGCGGCTAGGTGGGAGCCCTTACTAGGAGCCCCCATATTGGGACTCTAACCAGGCTGGGCTGGACATTGCCCACCTCATCAACGTAAGGCATGGAGTCGTCAAGGCACTCCGTGGATAGGCTCCCAAAGAGGTTGTATATCGGGGTGGGGAGTAATGGCTCCCTACACGACCCTTAGGGGTGGATTTGATGACTGGTCCTGGACACCTCCAGGTCCAGGCGGGCCATATCCCAGGTTGGGATTATGCCCTCCTTCTCATAACGATGTACACGGTCATTAATTACCCTTCGTTGGATAACTTCCAAAGGGTAGATGGGGCGTGGGCACCCCACGGTGGTGGAAACAGAAGTCGTAGTGGAAGCGGTGAATCCACGAGGAGCGGCTGTGCTGGCGTTTCCCCTTCCCCTACGTAGATAGGCGGGTGATGATCGCATTCCTACAGAAGCAACCTGATTCCAAATAAGTAGAGAGATGAACTCGTCAGTGCTGAAAGAAAAAGGAATCGACGACCAATGACCCAACGCCATCCCTTCTCCCATTATCGGTAAGAGGGATCCATGCTGACAATGTTGCAGAATAGAATGTCCAACGTTCTACTGCCCCAACTTTTGGTGAGTTTCATGCCAGACCCACTATTTGCTTGGCAGGACCCGGTGCCGTATAGCTGGATCCGGTGACATGTCAATCCATTTATTCCACGAGCACTACTAATCTCCATATTGAGGAGAATAACTTCACATTGGGTTCACCATTTCTATTTCTAACGCTTTCTCCGGGGTGCGTGCATCCGTCTGTGGTGGACGCACAACTGTTACCTCACTTTCCCGCTTTCCAAAGGCGGACGTCATCCGCTCCTTATTTAGGGACTTCTGCTCCTTGATCAAAATGGGATGATGGGATGTCGGTTCTTCCTTCCGTGGATTCCTCCTCAGAACTCGTCACCTAGTCCAGGTCTCCGTCATAGACTTAAGACCTTGTTCGTGAAACTCTTCTCGGTGCCATATCTTCTTGGACACTAGTTAATTACACAGCTTCTATCAAGAAATTCCAAGGGGTCTGGTCAGGGAAGCATTCTTTGGTTAGGGGAGTAGTCACGTGGGGCATCACTGGCATGTTTGGATGCTAGGGGATTGGCATTTCGATCTTCTATCCCTTATTATAGGGCTTCTCGAGGGCACAGAAGCCTGAGGCATACCACATCGAACGCGGGGAACCGTATTCCATGGGCATATATCTGAGGTTTTCCTTAACTTCCCATGTTTAACACAGGGTATGCCTCAACTTTGACATCCAGCAGAGATGGATTGGGCTAATCAAAACACTGATTAGAGTGGATCATACTGAGTAACCCCCTGGAGGGAACACTGATACTGGGGCCAACACATGGGTGGGTTCCTGAATGCTGTCAAATAGAATGGGGAATGGGGTGGAATGATTCCACCAGGATGTGGCAGCCTAGATAGGAATCAGGATGGATGTTGGAAGGGCTTGAGCCTCGAAGAGACTTCCTACGTATCCTCATGGCAGGGAATCAAAGTCCGCATAGTTCATTCGATGACGGCTTACCGCCAAATGAGGTTGACAACAGCTTACCGCTGAATGAGGTCGCAACGAAATACCATTGGATAAGGATGTCAATGGATTAACACTGAATGGGATCACAATGGCTTACCACTGAATGAGATGACAATGACTTACCACTGAATGGGATCGCAATGGCTTATCGTTGGATGGGATGACAATTTGACATCATGCGGGACGAGGGCGAACTGATGTGAAGAGGGTCGGAACCGCTAGGTGTTGGGCTTGAACATCATGGAGGCTTCTTATGTACCATGCCTTGACATGGATCAAATTCCTCGTAGTTTAGGATGAGGTTGGGGCTTAAACTCTAAGGTGGACCACGGTGTTGTAGAACTGACATGAAGGAGGTCAGAAAGGCCGTGAACTGGGCTTGAACCTCATGGAGGCTTCCTACGTACCATGCCTTAACATGGATCAAAGTCCACATAGTTCAGAATGGAAAGTGTCTTGGCACGATGACACAGAGACGGTTGGGGCTAGTGATGGTTGGGGCTTGAACCTCATGGAGGCTTCCTACGTACCATGCCTTGACATGGATCAAAGTCCATGTAGTTCAGAATGAGGTTGGGGATTGAACCTTGTGGAGGCTTCATACGTACCATGCCTTGACATGGATCAAAGTCCACATAGTTCAGAATGAGGTTGGGGATTACACTCTAGGCTGCCCAAGGTGTTTAGGGCTTGAACCTCGTGTAGGCTTCTTACGTACCATGCCTTGACATGGATCAAAGTCCTCGTAGTTCGGGATGAGGTTGGGGCTTACACTCTAGGATACCCAAGGTGTTGGTGAACTAAAAGGAAGGCGGTCAGAATGACCGGGTGGTGGGCTTGAACCTCATGAGGCTTCCTATGTACCATTCCTTGACGTGGATCAAAGACCGCGTAGTTCAGGTGGTGTATACAGTTTAACATCATGCAGGAAGGGGGTGAACTGACATGAAGGGGATCAGAACGACTGGGTGGTGGGATTGAACCTCATGGAGGCTTCATACGTACCATGTCTTGACATGGATCAAAGTCCCCGTAGTTTGGGATAGATTGGGGCTTACACTCTCAGGCGGCCCCAGTTGTTGGGACTTGAACCTCGTGGAGGATTCCTACGTATTATGCCTTGACAAGGATCAAAGTCCCCATATTTCGGGATGGATTGGGGATTACACTCTGAGGCGGCCCAAGGTGTTGGGGCTTGAACCTCATGGAGGCTTCCTACGTACCATGCCTTGAAATGGATCATAGTACCCGTAGTTTGGGATGTATTGGGACTTACACTCTGAGGCGGCCCAAGGTGTTGGGGCTTGAACCTCATGGAGGCTTCCTACGTACCATGCCTTGACATTGATCAAAGTCCCTGCAGTTCGGGATGGATTGGGGCTTACACTCTGAGGTGGACCAAGTTGTCATGGTCGGTGCTTGCTCTAAGCTCACATGAGTCATGCTTAGTGTGAGAAACAAATGATAGAAGAGACCTGATGATCATGTCGCGAAAGGTGTGCCCATGGGGAGTGAAGTGGGGCTTATGTGTGGAGCGGCCTAGGGAGAGAAATATTGGGACTTACTCCAAGATGGAGGGCCATTGGCGACAAAGCAAACTGGGAGATGGAATTGGGATGGAAGAAAGGAGGAGCCCTATTCCCTATCACGCCCTCCACTGGCCTTGGGGACCGGAGATAAAAGGAGAAGCAGAGATACTGCCTCCTGGAAAGAAAACTAGGGGCTTACAACAAGGTGTCTACCCTTCCCCTGCAGACAAACGCCTCTCCTAGAAGGAGGATATCATACCTTATGGAGACCAGGGGGTGTGGATAATGCACAAGGCGGAGGGACCCTGCATGTGAGGCACAAGTCCAGGTCACAGTTTAATGTCATGTGCTGAGGACAATGGTGCTTGGCAGTTTAACGTCCTGCAGCTCAGACAAGGTGGGTTTACTCCGCAACCCTAAAACTTATATAACCGGTACCCTCTACTCCTTGTGGGAGGGAAGGCACCAACAACGCCATGGAGAGGGGGTGTCACGGAGCAAACCATCAAGGGGTCCACGTTAGTGTGGCTATGCGAAGAAGAAATAGCCATTAGCGTGCCTATGTGAAGAAGCATGAGGTGAAGCTACGCAACGGGCGGTGTCATCCAGGGGACTTTGAAGTCACATCGTGCAAACTCGGGGGGTCACATGGGAAAGGATTGGATAATTAGATGGGTATATAGGAAGGGGCCTTGTGAAGCTCTGTTGCTTTGCATGGTGGAGGGAACTTGCGAAGGGGTGTGCTTTGCGAAGTGGGGTGCCTTAGCCTAAGCATATGGTAGAGGTGCATATGGGAGGTTCTTCACAAAGTGGATGGGAATTCGTGGAGCACAACCTCATAGAGAAAAGGTGCCTCGCTAAGTAGGGTGTCAGGAAGCAATGTGCTTCGCGAAGTACAATGACCTTGCCTTAGCATGTGGATCATGTGTACATGAAGGGTGTTTTGCAAAGTATAAATGCTCCGAGACAACCCCGGTCCCCTTGGGGACCCCCTTCCTTTGAGAAGGCCCTTAGGATTCGCGAAAGTCATCCCTCTCAAAAGAGGGGATCAAAACAAGACAAAGGGGAGGCACTTCACAGAGCAGAAGTACCTCGCACAACTCATGGTTCACAGAGCAGAAGGATTTTTCACGATTCGGAAGATAGGAAGTTGAAAGGTCGGATTGTCCTTCCCTTGGGATCAAGGGGATCCCAGTATTTATAAGAAAGAGTTGCCGTGAAGTGGAGGTCACACGACACAAAGAGGGACTTGGTTGCTTTGTGGTAGGTCGAAAATGTCAAATGCGGTCGTGGAGTGTCCCACCTCCTTACTTCGCAGTGGGTCACGAACATCAAATGCGGTAGTGGAGCGTCCCGCCTCCTTGCTTCGCGGCGGGTCACGAATGTTAAATGCAGTCGTGGAATATATCTCCTTCTTACTTCGCGACGGGCTTTCGAATGTCAAATGCGGTCGCAGTGCAGCCCGCCTCCTGGATTTGTGGCGGGCTTGAGAACGTCAAATGTGGTTACGGAGCGGCCTGCCTCCTGGATTCACGATGGTCTCACAAACATCAAATGCGGTCGCGGAGCATCCCGCTTCCTTACTTCACGGTGGGCTCGTTATTGTCAAATGCGGTTGCGGAGCGTCCCGTATCCTTACTTCGTAGTGGCCACGGTGCTGGGGGGGACTCCGCGAAGTGGCTTCACGAGGAAATCAACGGGGTCTTCTTTGGGCCTCTTATCAATCCCAAATTTTAGCGCCAATACTATTCCAAAACTATACATAGTACTATGTGATACTATTCAAAAACTACACATAGTACTATGTGATCCTATAAATATATATGGTAAATAATAAAGAATTTTAAAAAGGATAATTAAAATCCATAAAGTCTAGTAGTGGGGAAAATGGTGTGTAAAAGAGTTAAATTTTTAATTTAAAAACCATTAAGAAAACCAAGAGGAAAAATACATGTTCAAACCCATTTTTAATAAAAAATATTCTTTTAAGAAATCATTGAAAAAAGTATCACAATCCAATGTCAATAATTAATATTGAAGCTATGAGTATGTACCATGTACCTACGATGAATACATCATATCAAGGAAGATACATTGGTAAAAAATGATCCTCATAATAATCAAACAAATATAATAAATGAGTTCAAATGCAAAACTTCTAGTGTCAAGTAACTATCAAGTGATTAGAGATACATAAAAACTGCCAACTCCAAGTGTCGAGGTCATATATAATTAGATATTCCTAGGTATACAAGTGATACCATCGAAGATAAGAAAAATATAACAATTGTTGAAAGTGGGTGCCTTAGACCCAACTTGTTTTGTACTTTGAATACCATTACATGTATGCAGTTTGTTATAATACATGTGTTTATCTTTCCATAATAGTGTAGATACTTCTGCATCCATTTTTTATAGCCATTTCTTTAGATTAAATGTCGTATCAAAGGTTTATAGAAGATCCCAGGCTATAATGAGAACCCCGAGATACCATGATAGTAATCTTAAAGTAATGTTCTATGGTCCCTTTACATCATTCTGAAAGTACACAGATAATGTGTGACTATCAGGTGCTGGGGTATCATAATCATTGAGACTTCATCTCATGAAGTTCGCACTTGATGATCTCTAGTAGTTGATATCAGGTGGACATACCCGCTTAATAGGAACACCACATATTATAGGTGTTATTGGTCGTTCCTATCTATGGACATATATAATGGTCTTAGGACTTGAGATCATTATCAATGGATTACATTTAATTATGTACTTTGATGCAAGGTGAAAACCATGGCGATAAAGTCGTGTTGAGGTATTTTGTGTTGGGTACGTATTGGTGACATGACATTTATTGAATGATCAAGATAGGATTTGTCGCTTCCAAGTTCAGGAAGAGATATCTTGGGCCTAGTTGATTAGGATGGTTGCACCTTCATTGAATCCATGGCCATGGTAGTGAAAGGTAAGACCATTCAGACAAATCAAAAAAATAAAAGAAAGCAGGATAAAGGATGATGACACTAGTGTGCATTCTGCTTTATTGAGATATCACAGACGAAGAGATTATATTACAGATACCATGTTTGTAGGAAGGTATTCATTGCTCTGACTTTACCTTGTCTCTATAGGGGCCTCGATGGGTTGCTAGACCCCACTCTTGGTCGGTGGATATTATTCACTGCTATTGAGATAAGGGCCTAGAGGGTCCCACACAATAGCATTTTGAGAATCTAGCCTATTCTGGGAATAGGAATATAGAACTCGGTGGGTCCCGCCAAAGGGTCCGGATACTATCCAAGTTCTATGGATCACCAAGTAATAAATAAATTCTTTAATTATTCAATCTTGGAATAATATGTTGAATTTATTTATAACATGTATTTACAAGTGATCAGTAAATACAAAAAATAAAATATTATTCGAATAGATTTAAATATCCAGGGTTCGTTTAATATTTTCAAGAGAAGTGAGTAGAGTTATAAACTCTAGTTTATCAAGAAATATATATTTAATATATACTGCAGTTAGTGATAAAGTTATAAATATTATTTATGGCATAATTTTATTTAACATAAATAAATATTTATAATACTTATACATAGGATATTTATTACATGGGGGTCGGGAACCCATATAGAGTATTTTAGATATCCCCTATATAAATAAGAGAAGGGATCTCCCCTTGTAACAATTCATGTGTCAAATTTGAGAGCCTCTCTCTCCTCCTGGATTCTAGAGAGAGATCCTATCAAGCAAGAAAGAACTTCAAGATCTTCCTTTGTGGATTGACGTTCCTTACCTTGCGGTGATCACCGATGTGTTGAGGAGATCGTTGGTGTGTCGAGTTAGCACCCATATTCAAACGAATGACACATATGCAGATTTGAAAGGCATGTGTGGATGATCTAGAGGACTTTGATGTTAGAGTCTTCAAGCGACAATCATCGACAACCTGCAACACACTTGTGCATGTCAGATCTGAACAAGGTACTTGTTCGTTTTATTTTTTTGTGCTCTATCAAATCCATGCGTGGTCCTCAGACCGTACCAGGATAGCTCACTGGAGTTGACATTGTAACATTGCTCTGGTGATGTGATTTTTTTTTTAATTTCCCGGCCCACTGGATTTCTCTGCCCATACCAGTACCCAACAATGGTATCAAAGGGATGTGTGATTTTTCAGAGCCAAAGGAAAAATAAAATTGCATAAAATTTAAGTACGGGGATTATATCGGTTCCAATGCAACTGACTGCACATCGATCTGTTTTTGAATGGCCAAGTTATAGCCATTTGAAAATTTTAATTGGACCGACTCGTTGGTTTAATTTTTCTTTGGATTGAATTTTTGAGAAGAACTCATTTTAATTTTATTAACGTGTTCTTCAAAATAGAGAAATCCAGCTACGCTATGGCCAGAATCCAGTCGCTGGAATTTGTCTAGTGATTTTTTTTTATTTTGAGTTAAATAAAATATTATAAAATAATATTATTTTAATTTACATAAAATTTAAGGGGCGGGGGGGGGGGGGGGGTCATTGGAGACTTGGGGTCAAGTATTGATTTAAGAAAAATAATAAATAAATTTGAGACCAAGAACCCATTTTGGAGTCTTCTTCCTTTTATTTATTTTTATTAAAAAATGGGGAAAGGGGTGTTTATTATTTGTCTAAAGACAGATTAAAAAAAAGGGAAAGAAGACCCAGAAGGGTCTTCTTCCACATGCATGGGAGGCCGCCGCTCCCCCCCTTGGGTGAAACCCAAGCCATGCCTCCAGGTCGCTGGCCGCGCCTCTCCTCCCCTCTTCCCGGTTGAGCCGCCCATCCTCGACTCACACTGCCCTCCTCCCTATGCCAGACTGCACTTCCCAGTACCCGACACCTCAGCCACTCCTCTTCCTGCACCCTAACCAGGACAGACCATTGTATTAGAGCTCCTCCTCCATATTTCCAGACCCCACTCACCTAGCTCGCCCTTCCTTCAGCTTCCCGCACCAGAACTGGTCGCCACCGGTTCAGGCCGCGCCGGACCTGGACTCACCAGACCAGACCGTTCCGGATCTGGCCGCACTGGAGCAGGCCGCACCGGAGCAGCCGACACTGGACCAGGACACGTTGGTCCAGGCCACGCCGGACCAGGACGCGCCGGTCCAGGCCGCGCCGGACCAGGCCGCCGCTGGTCCAGGCGGTGCTGGACCAGGCTGCCGCCGGTCCCAACTACGCCGAACCGGGCCGCCGCCCCTGCGGCTGGACGAAGTGGTGCCCCGCCACCTGCAGTTACTTCCGTACCTCACCGGAAGTCGCTGCCACCACAAGAGTTTCTAGACCGAGCGGTTATGTTGCGGTCATGATGCGGTCACTCCATAGTTACACCTCGAATTGGCTCTAGTAACAGTCCCTTGTGGTGGTTCACAGTCAAGCCAGAGTCCCTACCCAACTAGAGGTAACTACATTTATTTAATTTTTAATTAATTTAGTTTTTTAAATTAAATTAATTATAATTAGATTGGGGTTTAAATTTAATTTAATCCAAAACATTAATTTAATTAGAATTAAAATTAAATTAATAGTTTAGTTTAATTTTATAATTAAAATTAAATTAATAGTTTAATTTTATTTTATAGTTAAAATTAAATTGATGGTTTAATTTAATTTTGGAATTAAAATTAAATTAAATAGTTCAAATTGAAAAAATAAAAAAATTAAATTTATTCAAATTCATTTAATTTATAAAAGTGCACCGTACTCTTTAAATTACATTACAGTTTAATTTTAATCGCGCTTAATATATACTGACTGGTCTTGAGTAAGCGACTAAACCATGAATGTCTAGATTATTTATTTATTTAATTATTTATTCAATGCATGCGATGATTGTAATAATTAATTAGATAAATGATGGTCTTCGAATCATCCTTTTAATTCAAATATGTATAAGGGCCTGTGTGTCCAATGCACAAGCTGTATTTTGTACCCCTAGACCCCCTCGCCTACATGTGAGTATATTTGTAATTGATCGATGATGATCCAAGATGTAGACCCCGCCAAGTTGAGGTGGTAAACCAGATAGGAGCCGAGCACATTGCACTGGGAATGGCTGTGATGTGAGTCAGGTGTCGACTCAGGTATTGATTCCCCTAGGTCAAGATTGATCCGTTATGGATCCATCTTTATAGAATGCTCAAGACCAGTCAGATTTGATGATTTACCTTTATGCATTGTTTATTATTTTATGCGAGTGCATGATTATTTCATGATCACAAAGAATAATAAACAAGATAAAAAATACATAAAGAAGTGAGAAATATATATCTATTGCAAGTTCAATTGTGAGCGCGACAATAGAGTTTGAACATAAAGATAGAAAAGGATTATTCGTCAATAAATATTAAAATATATCAAAGAGATATTAAGTCCAAACGCCTTCCATTTCTCACATCTAAACAAAACCGGCTGTTTGGGGTGCTTGTCATCCATAGTTGAGAGTGCCTCTTACTACCAAGGAGTTTTCATGAGATAACTATATCGAATTAACTTAAGTGAGTAGTCATGGTTTATCCATAGCCAACTTGCTATCACTTTAGAGGAAATAGGTTGGGGGAATCAAGTTTAGATTCCAAAATCTAGGACTTTACTCAATAACACAAGGAACCACAAGTCAAGTGGTTGGCCAGCCTAGTGCCTACCTTAAAAGCCTCCAAGTAGTGGTGTTTCCATAGCTTATAGACCATGAGGGAGGTTTCGAGGATCCTTGAAACTAGAATACTCAAGTGATAGAGTATTCTGAATCTAATAGTGAGGGATATTAAGGTTCTCTAAAATAGTGGGAGACATTAAAATGATATAATAATTTATTAATCATAAATGTCAAAAATGTAATTAAGACAAAGTACTCACTGATAAATGTTTATCTGATGTAGATTTAAGATGATAATCACCCACACCACAAGTATTTTATCACTACAATCAATTTTGGATAAAGAAAATATCATGACTGGCAATAACTTCTAGGAGTGGTACAGGCACTTGCGTATAGTACTATGCCAAGAAAAGAAGTTATATGTGCTGAAATCCCCAATTCCTGCTGATCCTCCTTAGGGAGAAAGAAAGGTGGGAAAAGATAAATGGAGAAAGCATGTAGACAATGCACTTTATATACAATGCATCATGTTGTCATCTATGTCCATCCAATTGAAAAAAATGCATGAGGATCAGGATTCCTATAAGATTATTTAACATATCCAATAATTATATTAGGAGAGGGCCATGCATGAAACGTATGAGATCTAAAGTTCTCTTTATAAGTGCAGGCTAGAAAAAGGGCATCAATCCGGTCCTCACATACTCAAGATGACTGGGTATATTGAGAGGATTGAATCCCTTGGGTTCAAATTGAACCAAGAACTAGTAGTGGATCTCATTCTTGCCTCTTTACCATCAATATTCTTGACTTTTATTGTCAATTATAACATGAATGATATGACAAAGTCGCCCCCAAACCTTTTGTCTTTAGTTCTCCAAGTTGATAAGGATATGAAAAATACCAATTTAACTGTCCTTATGGTGAACAAGAAAAACAAGGGCAAGGAAAAGGGGTCTAAGGAAAAGTCAAGGCCAAAGACACCAATGCATAGTCCTGAAAAGAATCCAAAGATTCATAGGCAAAGTAATGAGCAGGAAGCTATCTGCTTTGGATGTGGCAAGAAAGGCCACTGGAAGAATAATTGAAGAGCTGGGAAGAAGAAGCAAACTGATGCTTCTGCTTCAGGTTTTTTTTCATTGAATGCAATATATCTTTATCTACAATTTGGGTATTGGATACGACATGTGGCTTATACATTTTTATTAATATATAGGAACCAAGTAGGTTCAAGAAGATTTCAAAAGGTCAAGTGGATCTCTAAGCTACAAATGGTGTAAGTCTGGCAGCCTTGGTAGTGGGAGACTATCACTTAACCTTGCTAACTGGTTTGGTTCTAGTTTTAAACAATTGCTA
Organism: Viscum album; assembly: GCA_963277665.1. Classification (NCBI taxonomy): domain Eukaryota; kingdom Viridiplantae; phylum Streptophyta; class Magnoliopsida; order Santalales; family Viscaceae; genus Viscum; species Viscum album. Next base: position 668,892,726 of record OY728139.1, on the reverse strand, counting down.
TTATGTACCTTCTATTACCAGAAACATTATCTTAGTGACGAGTTTAGACACTATGATTTTTTATTTCAATTTTGGAAAAAAATGTTGTCTATTTTATAGGGATAACATATGTTATGGTATGACACATCTTAACAATGGTTTATATATGGTGGAACTAGAGAACTCTGTAATGAAAATCAATGACAAAAACAGCCAACATGACTCATATATCACCTGTCTATGGCACTTCAGTCTTTTTCATGTAAACGAGAAGCGATTACGAAGATTAAATTAAGAAGGGCATATAGAATTAGTACAGTTAGAACCCATAAATGTATGTCAAGATTGTTTACAAGGAAATATGAACAAAGAACCTTTATTAGGAAAGGGAGAAAGAGCCAAAGTAGTACTGGAATTAATGCATACTGATGTATGTGGTCCATCTCCAGTAGAGGAATGGGGTGGTTTTTCATACTTCATTAATTTTACCGATGACTAGTAAATATTTCTATATCTACTTAACACGATATAAGTCTAATTCCTTTCGTTTTTTAAGGAATACCAAAATGAATTATAAAACCAACTTGGTAAAAAGATAAAATCACTCCACTCAGACCGAGGTAGAGAATATCTTAACCAATATTTCCTTGATCACTTGAAGGAGTGTAGGATAGTATCCCAACTCACTCCTCCCTATACACCACATTGGAATGGTGTTAGTGAAAGAAAAAATATGACCTTTCTTGACATGGTCAGATCAATGACGAGTCATTCATCTCTTCCATTATCCTTTTTGAGATATGCTTTGTAGACAACATCATATACTTAACCGAGTGCCATCTAAAGTTGGAGATGGGATTTCATATGAGTTATGGTATGGAAAGAAACCCAATCTGACACATATATATGTATGGGGGTGCGAGGCATTTTGAAAGACTTTACCAAGTGACAAATTATCACCCATAAGTACCAAGTTCATCTTTATAAGTTATCCTAAGGAAACTAGAGGATATTGCCTATATGACCCTTTATATAGAAAAGTCATTATGGTAAGATATGCTATATTTCTAGAAAGGGAACACATTTATATTGGAAATAGTGGGATCGATATTGACTTCAATGAAGTTAATGCTCCAAATGCACAAGAGTTGGTAGAGGAACAATCTCCATAAGAACAAGTGGAAGAAGAAGTTGTTCCTGAGACACAGATACTGTGCAGGTCTACACGAGAGGTTAGAGAACCAGAGAATTATGATTTTCTTGTCACCAAGTCAGGTGACACATTATTCCTTGAGGATGATGAACCTCTAACCTAAAAGGAACCAGTAGAAGGAAAAAATATACTAAATGGAAAGAATCCATGAATTCTGAGATGGATTCCATGTACCAAAATCAAGTTTGGATTTTAGTAGACCCTCCAACTGATGTAAATCCCATTGGATGCAAATGGGTATTCAAGAAAAAGTTGAACATGGATGGAGAGGTTAATACCTTTAAAGAAATACTAGTTGCAAAGGGTTTTAGGCAATGTCAAGGCATTGACTATGATGAAACCTTCTCACTAGTAGAAATGCTTAAATCCATCAAAATATTGCTTAAAATTGCAACCTTTCATGATTATGAAATTTGGAAAATGGATGTCAATACTTCTTTTCTAAACGGGAAGTTGGTTGAATAAATATATATGACTCAACCTGAAGGGTTTTTCAAGTAAAATAATGCTAATAAAGTATGAAATCTTCAGAGATTCATTTATGGATTGAATCAGGCATTGAGATCATGGGATGTTCATTTTGATGAGGCCATAAAAGATTTTGGTTTTGTTAAAAATGAAAGTGATCCCTGTGTCTATAAAAAGGTTTAAGGGAATGCCATAGTTTTCTTATTGTTATATGTTGAGGACGTATTAATTATGGTAAATGAGGTGCAAGTCTTACATTCAGTTAAGACTTCGTTAAATGAATGCTTCTCCATAAAAGACTTAGGTGAAGCAGTCTACATTCTAGGGATCAATATCTATCGAGATAGATCTCAAAGGCTTCATGGTCTAAGTCAAAGTATATATATTGACAATTTACTCAAAAGGTAAAATATGGAATACTCCAAGAGAGGGTTTTTACCTAGGTCACATGGTATAAATCTATCCAAGAAAATGTGTCCCCAAAATAGGAGGATATTGATAAAATGAGTATAATCCCTTATTCCTCAGCAGTGGGTTCTATCATGTATACCATGCTATGTACTAGGTTTGATGTCGCCTTTGCTTTAAGCATAGTGGGTAGATATCAATCTAATCCAAGAGAGCTGCATTGGACAACTGTTAAAAATATCCTAAAGTAATTGAGAAGTATTAAGGATATGTTACTAGTGTATGGAGGATATGAGGAACTAGTAGTGAGGGGATACACTGATTCTAGTTTTCAGATAGTTCATGATGATCTAAAATCACAGTCAGCCTATATCTATTGCCTAAATGGTGGCGTAGTGAGCTGGATATTCTCAATGAAAGTTGTGGTTACAAATTATATAGTAGAGTCTGAATATATTTCATCTTTCGATGCAGAAAAGGAAGAAGTCTGGATACACAACTTTATCTCAGAAATTGGTGTTGTGCCTAGTAGTGCAGACCCTGTTCTAGTATATTGCAATAATACTACTGCAGTGGTGCTTGCCAAGGAGCCCAGGTCTCACTAGAGGACAAAGCATATTCTTCAGAAGTTTCATCTCTTGAGGGATTTTACTCAAATAGGAGAAGTCATAGTTAGCATATTATTCACATAGGACAACATGGAAGACCCCCTAACTAAAGACATTTCTCATCAGAAGCATGATTCTCATGTGAGAGCTAGCGGATTGAAACCTATTAGGAGTTGGATCTAGTTCAAGTGGGAGTGTTGAAAGTGGGTGCCCTAGACCCAACATGTTTTGTACTTTTATTACCACTACATGTATGTATTTTTTTTTAAAATACATGTGTTTATCTTTCCATACACTACTATAAAAATGGGCAAGGGAAGCACCCCCTTATATCAGCGTTAAGAAAAACCGCTGATAAAGGTTACCCTGTATCAGCGCTAAAATAACACTGATAAAGACTCCCTGTATCATAGATAAAATTTTAGTACTGATACAGTAAGGATTTATCAGCGCTTTTTTAGCACTGATAAAGGTTACTATTATCAGTGCTAAAAAAGAACTGATAAAGGACACCTTTATCAGTGCTAAAATGTTAGCACTGATAAAGGTAGTCTTTATCAGCACTTTTTTAGCACTGATAAAACCTTAGTGCATTTTTTTATAAAGTCGGTCGCACAGTGCCATCGTTTTATCGCGACCTAAAGCTCTCGCTGCACTGGAACCCTGCGACTCCCCTCTATCGCCCGATGAGATCACTTTGCCGAACCTCCTCTGCCCTCGCTTCTCATTTCTGGACCTCCGCCGCCCACTGAGTTCCTGTTTCCAGACCTCTTCCGCCCTCGAGCTTCAGTTTGCTGGACCTCCTCCGCTCACAACGATTTCAATCTTCAGTTTGCCGGGCCTCCTTTAAGGCATGTATTCCAAATCTTTTTTCAATATTTTTCTCCTCTCCCATTTTTATATCTTTTTTATATGCTTTTTTATTTTATGGGTGAGTATTATGGATTGAACGATTGAAGAAAATGAACCATACTTGATGGAAAATGATGTAAAGGGGATGATTCACATGTGTTTACTAATTTTCATTATATTTCTCAAGAACATGGTTCTTGTTTACTTTTATTGTTGAAAATCATCATTGTTTTTTGGTGGGGTTGTTTGAGAAGTTTTTTTAGTTTGGTTGTGATAGATTCCATTGGGGGGAAATGTGAGATGGTTGAGGTGGTAAATCATACAGTGGGGAAGCATCAACCTTTCCATTGTTAAAAAGATGTAATGAGTGGGTTATTGTGGGAGATGACATCGTTAGTTGATATGGGTTTTCCTTTTTAATTTCTCAGTGACATAGAATATAGTTGTTAATGATAAAATTAAAAAGGATTTGGTGGGAATTGAATAAATTCATGGATAAAAATGAAATGGTGGCTATAAAACTATGCTCACCCCCTACACGATGAGTGTATCAGGTGGTTCCCTCTTCTAAAATTCAAATTTGTGAGTTCCTTTACTGAGATATAAACCTATGACAACTCTTAATTCAGGAAACATCCAACTCTAGGTTATAATACTAGGTTGCCTTAGGTGATGAGAATATGAAGTCCCTATGTTATGGGAATATGAGATCTTCTTTATCTCCCAAATAATGTTCCCTTGATTATACCTCATGAGATTATAAATATATTCATTAGGGGATATGCCTAAGAATCCCCTAAGTGATGATCATAAGATCTCTTATTCATCTCCTAGGTAATGATCCTAGGATTATACCTCACATGAGGAGCATGAGATTCCTTAGGTGATGTGCCAAATAATACCCTATGTGATGAGCATATGATCTCTAAACACTTACCTTAGTAGATGATCTTATGTTCTTACCTGGTGTGATAATAACATGATTCATTAGTTGATAAATATCGAAATACTTATGTGCTATGAATATATTTTATGAACCAAATTGGTGTAGATTCCTCAAATGAAAAATATGATCCACCTTGTGTAATTAGCATAAGATTATAGAGTTTATAAGACTTGAATTACTTCTGCAATAAGAATAAGTTACCAATTATCAATCATGGTATGACTCATGTATTACAAATAATACACCTCATGTCATGAGATAATGAAAAATTAATAACCTCAATTTTAGATGAATTTTATAGTTTATCAATACTCTCATCACCATTATTATATTCAACTAAAAGTATATTCTCTGTAACTAGAATAATAATTGTAATTAACTTGTTTCCACTAGAGAGTAGAACCAAAAACTAGATTCAGAAACATGTCTTATATCTGGAACAGAGACCCAGAATAGGAATCATACTCCAAGAAGGAAACTATAGAAGGAATATCTAACATCCCATATTCCCATTCCAATCAAGGGGACAATATTATCAACCATGGAGGTGGACTCTTTCCACCTTTGGAAATAGGTAAGGTAGGTTATGAGGATTGTGGCTAGCCCAAGGAAACAGATTCAAGCCTGAGTGATTTCCCCAGTAGAGGCATAAAAAAATTACCCATGAGCCCAAATATCCAATTAAAATGGGCCTTATTCTATGGGAACCATACATATTAGGCCATACTCTAAATGAAAACATTCCCACACATAGAGGACCATATTCACTAAGTGTTCCATACTCCTACTAGTTGAAAAAACCCTATACCACATAGAGTCATATTTTTTGTGAATCCAAAATACACTCATTAGGCTATATCCCCTTTTAGTTAGACCAAAAATGTCTTATCATACATATTTACCATACTAACTTTCACTTGGTATCATTATAAAAATCATCTATACAACTTGATGTTAAACTATATCAATTATTTATTATTAGAAGTACATTGCACATGGTTGTGATAAATACCCTCGATGCATTCACTAACCCATGACATGTTGGAGGATGGTTTTAGGGGGTCACTACACTATAATATACTAACCAATAGAGGGGTCTAAATGGGTATAGGCCATGAAATAGTGTTATCAAAGAATTTTATTAGGAGATATGATGGGGTTTGATGTTAAAAACATTTGAGGATTTCAATGGTTTGGTTTAGAAAGTATTTCATTTGAATTCATTGGTATGTTTTGGGTGTACCTTTCCTTAGGTTTCAAATTATGCTCTTAGTGGTTCTTCATGGTTAGTGGTTGTAGACTATTATTTGGGTGAAGGGATGTGTTCTTAATATATTTCCATCTTATGATTTTCTTCATGGTTAGTGGTTGTAGTCTCTTATTTTGAGATGTATGATGTTCTTGGTGAGGGCCACTATCTAGCTAGTGGTGTCGTTGTATATGGGAAAACATCGATGTAGTTGGAGATGTATGATTTTCTTCATTTGAGTAGAATCATTCAGATTCCAAGTGGGTGTTTCTATACGATATCTTATTTTTGGGATTCATGTGTTTCATGAATTCATATTTTATCCATTTGAAGTTGGTTAGACATGTTTTGATCATTTTGAAGCACAAAATAACCCTATTAATGAAAATAATATATGGAATGGATGGTATCTTGTTGTGAATTAACCTTTTTCATTAAAATAAATTAGGTTTCCTTCTACCGTTGGTGGATTTGATATTATAAATGAAAATAATGGTTTAAAATAAAGATAAGTTGATTCTTTAAATAAAATTCCAAATGGTTTGGAATGTGTTTGTTTATTGAATTTTTTTGGGAATGATTTCCAAAATAAATTAAAATGTCTTGTTTTTAAATGGTTTATGGTATTGGTATTTTAAAAAATTGAGGGGGATTGATTTTCCATTTGAACAAAATACCTTCGATCCCGACCACCATCCATTGTTTTTTGGGGGTGACTTTAATGTCATTTCCAACCCAAAGGAAAGGAAAGGTAGAAGCCCATTCCAGAGGAAGGCCATCATGGAGTTTGTTCAGTTCATGTCTGGGAAGAACCTCATTGATCTTAGCTTCTCAGGTGACAGTTTCACCCGGTGCAACAACTGTAGGGGCCATCACCGCTTGTGGAGTCTATTGGATAGGTCTCTAGACAACATTAAAGCCACTAACCTATTCTCAAATACCATTTTTTTCCATCTTGTTTGGGGTATTTTGATTCACCCCCCCTTTTGGTTTCCATTTATTCTTGGCATGATCATTAGGAACGGTTTCACTTCCACCAGCAGTGAGTATTTAGGCATGATGATATTGAATGTAGGGCAGAGAACTAGGAGTGGTAGATGTATCATTCTTGATTGTTCTTGTGTTTGGTCTGGGGTGATTTGAGGAAACTATAATGAATCTAAAGTAATTATATTTAATGAAGATGAATAAATACTAATGGTTAGGCCCTATAAATCTCCATTTTTATAAGGAAGTGGTTCTCTTCTACTATATTTGGAATTATTGTTTTGTGTAATTGAACCATAAATACTAATATTTGATATTCAAATAGGATGGAGATGAATAAAGATTGGATGGATGTTAATCGTTTAATAATAGAGTACAAGAACAAAGTGAAAGAGTTCATCAAGTTTGCAAAGGATCACGTAAAGGATCCTTCTCAAATCCTTTGTCTGTATTTATGTTGTTGTTATTCTAGACTACTTACTCTAGAGGAGTTGGAAGAACATTTGATATGTCATGGAATAGATCGGAGTTATAAATGTTGGAATAAACATGGAGAAAAAGAGAATATAGCTACTGGCAGGGATAAAACTGCATTTTATGGATCGTCATATATGAATTCAAATATGGATAATGAAGAAGACCGTATGGAGGATGTAATTACAGATGTCAATGATGATGAAGATCATATTGAGGAAATGACAAAGATAATTCAAGATGAACTCTGTGATTGCCCAAAATTGTTTGAGAAGTTAAAGAGTTGTGCAAAGACACCATTGTATGCTACTTGCACTAAGTATACAACATTTTCAGTTGTAATGAAGTTGTATAAATTGAAAGAAAGCAATGGATGGAGTGATGTTAGTTTTACGGAACTACTTTCTCTCTTGAATGACATGCTCCCGGAATATAATGAGCTTCCAAGCCGGACATATGAAGCTAGACGAATGCTATGCTCGATGGGAATGATTTCTGAAAGAATACATGCCTGCCCGAAAGACTGTATATTGTTTCTCAAAGAGAAACAATCACTTACAGAATGACCAAAGTGTGGTGCTTCTCGATATAAGAAAGATAAATCCAATCCTATGAAAGTTGTATGGTACTTTCCAATCATTCCAAGGTTTAGGCGTCTATATAGAAGTGAAAAACTGCAAGACAATTATCGTGGCATGCAGATAAAAGAAATAAAGATGGGTTATTACGTCATCCGGCCGACTCTCCTCAATGGAATAAAATTGATCATGAGTATCCTAAATTTGGAAAAGAGCCGAGAAACCTTCGTCTTGTGTTATCTACAGATGGAGTGAATCCTTTTGTTTTTCAAACCAGCACTCATAGTACATGGCCAGTTATGTTGGTAAATTATAACTTGCCACCCTAGTTATGCATGAAGCGGAAATTCATCATCTTATCTATGCTTATATCAGGACCAAAACAACCAGGTAACAATATTGATGTTTATCTGGCTCCTTTGATCGAGGATTTGAAGTTATCGTGGGACTCATGTGTAATGTTGTATGATTCTTATAAAAGTGAATACTTCACATTGAGAGAAATGTTGTATGGGACAATAAATTATTTCCCTACTTATGGAAATTTTTCAGGCTATAGCATTAAAGGAACTCAAGGGTGTCCCATGTGAGAAGAAGATACAAAATCAATTAGGTTGAAACATTCATCGAAATCTGTGTTTCTAGGACATCATAGATTTCTACCTCATCGGCATAAGTACCGATCTTGGATGACATCATTCAATGGAAGTTTAGAAAAATGCACAAAACCATCTCCACTAACAGGTGATCAGTTTTTTGAGAAAGTAAAATATATGAAAACTATTTTTGGTAAACCATTTTTGAAAAACCTTACGAAAATCAGTTGGAAAAAGAGATCAGTTTTTTTGAATTACCATACTGGAATTGTTTGTACGTCAGACATTTTCTTGATGTGATGCATGTGAAGAAAATGTATGTGACAGTGTTATCAGAATGTTGCTAAATTCCCCTGGAAAAACAAAATATGGAATTAAGGAAAGGTTGGACATGGTTGACATGGGTATATGAGAAGAGTTGGCTCCCGTGAAGGGTGAAAATCGAATGTTTCTTCCTCTAGCTTTTTATACTCTTTCTAGGGTAGAGAGATATCAGTTTTGCAACTTCTTCAATGATGTAAAGGTTCCAGAGGGGTACTCATCAAATATCAAGAACATTGTGTCAATGAATGATTTGAAGTTAAAAGTTTTGAAATCACATGATTGCCATGTTTTGATGCAAGATCTAATTCCTATAGCTTTACATTTCATTTTGCCCAAGAATGTTCGTCATACATTAACCAAACTTTGTTTCTTTTTCAAAGCTATATGTAGCAAATTTTTAGACCCGGGTAAATTGCCAGCTATGGAAAAAGAAATTGTCATCATATTATGTGAATTAGAAATGTTCTTCCCGCCAACATTATTTGATACGATGGTTCATTTGATAATTCACTTGGTGAGAGAGATTCAACTTTGTGTTCCTATGCACTATAGATGGATGCATCCTGTTAAACGGTGTATGAAGATTTTGAAAGGGTATATCAAAAATCGAAGTCGGTCAGAGGGTTGTATAGTGGAGTGATATATTGTTGAGGAAGCCATTGAATTTTGTACTAAATACCTATCTGATGTGGAAAGCATTGGTCTCCTAAAATCTCGTCACACTGGACGCATTGAGGGTGAGGGAATTTCTGGAAGAGAAGTTGTGACAATCAGTATTATAGATCGGGAGCAAGATCATCTTTATGTTTTGCATAACAGTTGGGAGGTTTCTCCATATATTGAAACTCACAAAGAAATTTTTAGGCAGTTGAATCCATCTAGGGATGAAAAATGGTTATCAAATACACAAAATCACCAGTTTATAGGATGGTTTCATGACTATATTTTTAAGCAGTTGGATGAAAATCCAAATTCAATTTCAGAACGTCTTTTATGGCTAGCCGCTAGACCAAGTTTGTATGTATTATCTTACAGTGGTTATATAATTAATGGTTATACATTCTATACAGATTAACATGATGAAGATAGTACCATGCAAAATAGTGGAGTTACACTAGTGGATGAAGCGATGCGTGTTTCTAGTAGTAAGGACAGAAATCCAATTTATGCAAATATGTCATACTTTGGCATTATCAAACTAATATGGGAGTTGGATTATACGACATTCCAATTGCCGATTTTTCAATGCAAATGGATTGATAACAATAGTGGTGTTAAAATAGATGAATGGGGATTTGTGAAAGTTGATTTTAGTAAAGAAGGGTACAAAGACTAACAGTTTATAATGGCATCACAAGCGGTACAAGTTTTTTATGTTCCAGATCCTACAAACCAAAAGTGGTCGATTGTTCTGTTATCGTCCAAAACTACTGAAGGTTTTGATGAAAATTCAGTTGAGGAAGATCCTTTTAGTGGTACGTCGCAATCATTTCGGAGCGGTCCCAATGCAGATGATGTTTTGTATGTTAGAGGAGACCACAATGAAGGGATTTGGATAGTTGATAGAGGTGTCAAATACCTTCAACCTTTGAAAAAAAGAAAGAGAGTTCAGTAAACAAGTTATATTTTTTTTGTAATATAGATCTTGTTATCTCATGTTATTATCTTATCATTACTGAATTTATGTAATCTGAATTAACTGTTCAACCACTTTTGTAGATAATGACTTCTGAGGTTGAACAAGTCTCTCAAGTAGCTGCTGCTGCTGCTGCTCCTGCAGCTCATGCTACAGCTACTGTTGCTCCTACTGTGGATCCGGTTGCTCCTGCTGCTCCTCCTGCTACGACTCCTGCTGCTGCTGCTCCTCCTACTGGTCCTCCTACTACTCCTGCTGTTGCGGCTCCTGCTTCTCTTAGTGTTGAGGTCCAACAACCATCAACACATGTCATTGATACCATTCTATATGAACATATAGATGATGTTGATATTGATGAAATGGTCGGGAATGAAGGACCAGCATCTCAGAAATCACAGGTGCGTCGTAGTTTGATGGTGTTAGCCAAAATTATTAAGGCGAAAAGCAAAGGCATCAAATTTGAAGTCGGATGAAATGCACGAGGCCAACATGTGAATCCCAACAAGTCTATGTTTAATAGCTACATTGGAGTTGTCACTCGGCAACGCGTGTTGATTAACATAGATTCATGGCACCATGTTGTGTCCGGGCTGAAGGCTGTGATCTGGGAATAAATTACAGTAACATTATGAATTTATTTCTTTAATTTAATAGCAAATAAAATAATGAAACAATGTATTACTCTTCTCAATATCTTGTAGAGTACAATTATAGTAGATGATTCACACAAGGATTATGTACTAAGTCTTGTAGGAAAGATTCATCGAGGTTTTCGCACTATTTTAACAAGATGTCACCTCAAAGATTCTAAAGGTAAAATAAACCCGCACCCACCCATTGCCTACGCTCACCTGATATCCCAATAAGCATGGGATGCATTTATTGGCTGTCGTGGGGATGAGAAGTTTTAGGTACTTTTTGAGTGATAATACGTTGTTTGAGGATACCTATATTCATCACTTTGATTGTCAATATTTCATTTATGAAACAGAAACTCTGTACTGAAAATAACGAATGTGCTTCAAAACCAACATAACCCTATCGTAAAGCAAGGATGGGGTACGTTTCATTAGAAAAGAAAATGGTACGTATTTTAAATTTACAATAATATTGTTAGGTTCCAATAAAAAACATTATAATTATTTTTCTATGTTTATATGTAGATTGATGAGTCTAAAACCAAATGCACTTCCATCCCACGTCATGTGCTATGGAAGGAGGCATGTGTGAACAAAGAAGGGAAGTTAGTAGATGAGAACACACAGAAAGTGTGAGAAATATGTGTAAGTATGACATGACGATAAAATAATTTGTTTAAAATTTCTATTATGTAAAAATAATTAGTTATTTTCCTATATCTGACAGTCACAGGAATCAGCTACTCCTATAGCTGATACAGACCTATTATCGACGACTTTGAAGTAGGCAGAAAAATACGGTCGTGTCAGAGGTACATGATTTGGGGTGACACCCCGAGTATATTTTGAGTAAAAGAAAAAAATGGATGATACAGATGAAAAATTGGAACAAATGAGCAAAATAATAGCAACCCTTGAAGAACAATTGCAATGGTAGGGAGAGTTTCTAACAACTTTTATGGGTGGGAAGCAAAGGGAATCCACAACTCAAGAACAATCGCCACATGAACATCCCGCCCCACCCCCCACCAGCTTTGAGGCGAGCCATTCACCTCAAAGAACTGTCTTATCCATGGTAATCAATATTCTAATAATTGTTCCCATGAAATATGAATCAGACAAAAACTGATAATTTTTCTATACTCATCTTCTACAGGGTGATAATGATTGTGATTTATATCTATCAACACCCACCTATCACCTTGTAGCAAGGGCTACAGTGTTCAATATCCCAGATGTCACACTGCATAATAGACCACTTCCAAAAGACTATCTGAAAGTGACGATTACTGTAGCTCATGAGCCGAAGGTAGAGCTACCTATTCCACTTGATGACGATGATATTCATACGGTCAAAAAGGCTATTGGGATATTTATTTCATAGCCGTCAGAACTTGTAAGAGTACATAAGGACAAAGAGGTATTTACTTCCTTTTCTTTTCAAGCTAAACCCTTAACAATTAATGAAAAAAGGGTCTGAACCAATGATTGTTGTTATAGATGGAGAAAGGGAAGGGGGTGACAAACGTCGGCTCAAAACCATCTAAAGGATCGACCAACCGATCCCAAGGAGCTACTGAAAGCACAATAACACCACCTGTTCTCTATCCACATTTACATTGAAGACTCATGTGGATATGAAGCTAAAAGATGGTAATAGTTATATAGTGGTTTTCGAAGAGAATATATACGGAGAGGAAAGTCAAGATTTTGTTTCTGCTGAAAATGTAAATGAAATCCTTGAAAACGGTTGGCTAGGAATCACAGTTGTAAATGTATATTTGAGGTATGTTTCCATGAATTGATTTTCCAAAAGCTGATCTAATGTAAAAATTATGACTAAATTCATTTTATATTGTTGACAGACGCATTTATGAAAAAAATTGAAGGAATTTTCCCATGAGCCAAGATTTGGACTGGTTAGTCCTCATATCACATCAACACACCTAACAAAAATAGAGCCATCAAAAATGGATGCAATAGTGAACGGCTTGCTGAAAACATTTGAACGCAAGATTACAGATGACAGACTTTTCCTAATACCAACCATGCAGGGGTAATACTCTACGATTAAAGAATATCAATTATATTTTCAATTCTTTTATTACTTATTCCTTTTTGTGTTTTTAGGCAACATTGGTTGCTAATTGCGGTGAACTTGGATACTCCGAAGATTTATTTTCTGGATTCAAAGCAAGTATATCCATCAAACCGACCACACATGATGGAGTTTGTGAATCTGTAAGACATTAAATCTTACGTTTTAGGTCTAAACATCAAGTAATATAATTTATATTATCTTTTACTGAGGATTATATTATGATAGGGTGGTGTATCATTATCGTCTAAAAAAAGGAATGAGGACAGGGGCTAAGCATAAGGAGGTGAGCAAGTACTACGTCTGGACAAATATCAGGGTATATATAATAAAATTTCACTATCCAAACACATCTCAACACAAGTTACTTATTCTCCTAATGATCAATTTTTTTGTAGTGTCCAAAACAAACAAACTATAATGATTGTGGTTATTATGTTTGTAAATTTATGAAAGAGATCATTTTTCATTAGCAAACTAGCATCCCTAAAGATGTATTTTTAAAAACAACTACTAATTCGTTTAAGTTATTTATTAATTCTTTATTTTTTTATTTTGCAGTACTACTCTGACTGCCGAAAAGCCTCATACTCACAAGACGATATAGATGTGTTAAAAAATGAGTGGGCCATATACCTGATGGAATATTGTACACAAATATAATGAAGATCTGACTTGGGGACATGTACAATTTGTGGTCATTTTTGAGAGGGGTTAAGGGGATCAAAAGATGAAACATTATTGTATGTAAATGTTCATAGGAAAATTGTAATTTTTATTAAATAAAACAACCTTTCTCCAATGATTCATTTTCCCATTTTAACATATGATATGCACCAGCAACATTCAAGAATGCTAAACCACTCAAAGGGTCTCTATTTTGTTTGAAATGGACAAGAGTTTAAGTAAAAACAAAAACTGACCTATGAAAATCTGACCAAACACATTTTGATTGCATTGATACTTTATAAGAATGATCCAAGGGTCCTTGGTGATGGGTACGAGTCAAACCTGCCTCAATTAGAGGCACGATGTGGCCGCTAGCACTCAAAGGGTCTCTCTTGTTTAAAGTGGACAATATTTTAAGTGAAAACAACCACTGACCTATGGAAATCTGACCAAACGCATTCAAATTGCATTGATATTTTATAGGAATGATCCAAGGTTCCTTGGTGACATTTACGAGTCAACCTTGCCTCAATCCGAGTCACGTTGTGGCTGCTAGCACTCAAAGGGTCTCTATTTTGTTTAAAATGGACACAATTTTAAGTGAAAACAACAACTAACCTACGGAAATCTGACCAAATGAATTTGTATTGCCTTGATATTTTATAAGAACGATAAAAGGGTACTTGGTGATGTGTACGAGTCAACCACACCTCAATCCGAGGGACGGTGTGGCCGCTATCACTCAAAGGGTCTCTATTTTGTTTAAAATGGACACGATTTTAATTAAAAACAACAACCGACCAATGTAAATCTGACCAAACACATTCGGATTGAATTTATATTTTATAATAATGATACAAGGGTCCTTGGTGATGTGTATGAGTCAATACCGCCTCAATCTGAGGCACGGTGTGGCCGCTAACACGCAAAGGGTCTCTATTTTGTTTAAAATGGACATGATTTTAATTGAAAACAACAAATGACCTACGACAATCTGAACAAACGCATTGGTATTGCATTGATATTTTATAATAATGATCCAAGGGTCCTTGGTGACATGTATGAGTCAACCCTTCCTCAATCTGAGGCACAGTGTGGCCGCTAGCACTCAAAGGGTCTCTATTTTGTTTAAAATGGACACGATTTTAATTGAAAACAACAACTGACCTACGGAAATCCGATCAAACGCATTAGGATTGCATTGATATTTTATAATAACGATCCAAGGGTCCTTGGTGATGTGTACGAGTCAACCCTGCCTCAATCCGAGGCACGGTGTGGCTGCTAGCACTCAAAGGGTCTCTATTTTCTTTAAAATGGACACAATTTTAATTGAAAACAACAACTGACCTATGTAAATACAAAAAAAAGCATTATTATTGCATTGATATTTTATAAGAATGATCCAAGGGTCCTTGGTGATGTGTATGAGTCAACCCCGCCTCAATCTGAGGCACGGTGCGGCCGCTATCACTCAAAGGGTCTCTATTTTGTTTAAAATGGGCAAGATTTTAAGTGAAAACAACAACTGACCGAAGGAAATATGACCAAACTCATTCGGATTGCATTTATCTTTTATAAGAATGATCCAAGGGTCCTCAGTGACGTGTATGATTCAACCCTACCTCAATCCGAGGCACGGTGTGGCCGCTAGCACTCAAAGGGTCTCTCTTGTTTAAAGTGGACATGATTTTAATTGAAAACAACAACTGACCTACGGAAATCCAAACAAACACATTTGAATTGTACTGATATTTTATAATAACGATCCAAGTGTCCTTGGTGACATGTATGAGTCAACCCCACCTCAATCTGAGGGAAGGTGTGGCCACTATCACTCAAAGGGTCTCTATTTTGTTTAAAATGGACACGATTTTAAGTGAAAACAACAACTGACCTACGAAAATATGACCAAACACATTCAGATTGCCTTGATATTTTATAAAAATGATCCAAGAGTCCTTGGTGGCATGTAAGAGTCAACCCCGCCTCAATCCGAGGCATGGTGTGGCCACTAGCACTCAAAGGGTCTCTCTTGTTTAAAGTGGACACGCTTTTAATTGAAAACAACAAATGACCTATAGAAATACAACCAAACACATTTTTATTGCATTGATATTTTATAAGAATGATCCAAGAGTCCTTGGTGACATGTACAAGTCAACCCTGCCTCAATCTGAGGGATGGTGTGGCCGCTATCACTCAAAGGGTCTCTATTTTGTTTAAAATGGACACGATTTTAAGTAAAAACAACAACTAATATACGTAAATCCAAAGAAACACATTTGGATTTCCTTTATCTTTTATAATAACAATCTAAGGGTCCTTGGTGATGTGTAGGAGTCAAAATTTCCTCAATCCGAGGGACGGTGTAGCCTCTATCACTCAAAGGGTCTCTATTTTGTTTAAAATGGACAAGATTTTAATTGAAAACAACAACTGACCTACGTAAATCTGACCAAATGCATTCAAATTGCATTGATATTTTATAAGAACGATCCAAGGGTCCTTGGTGATGTGTACGAGTCAACCTCGCCTCAATATGAGGCACGATGTAGCTGCTAGCACTCAAAGGGTCTCTCTTGTTTAAAGTGGACACAATTTTAATTGAAAACAACAACTGACCTATGGAAATCCAACCAAACGCATTCGGATTGCATTTATATTTTAAAAAAATGATCCAAGGGTCCTTGGTGATGTGTAAGAGTCAAACTAACCTCAATCCGAGGGACTGTGTGGCCGCTATCACTCAAAGGGTCTCTATTTTGTTTAAAATGGACATGATTTTAAGTGAAAACAACAACTAACTTACGTAAATCTGACCAAATGCATTCGTATTTCCTTGATATTTTATAAGAACTATCCAAGGATCCTTTGTGATGTGTACGAGTCAACCCCTCCTCAATCTGAGGGACGGTGTGGCCGCTATCACTCAAAGGGTCTCTATTTTGTTTAAAATGGACACATTTTTAAGTGAAAACAACAACTGACCTATGGAAATCTGACCAAACACATTATGATTGCCTTAATATTTTATAAGAACGATACAAGGGTCCTTGGTGACATGTACAAGTTAACCCCACCTCAATCCGAGGGACGGTGTGACCTCTATCACTCAAAGGATCTCTATTTTTTTTAAAATGGACAAGATTTTAATTGAAAACAACAACTGACCTACATAAATCTGACCAAACACATTCAGATTGCATTGATATTTTATAAGAACGATCCAAGGGTCCTTGGTGATGTGTACAAGTCATCCCTACCTCAATACGAGGGACAGTGTGGCCACTAGCACTCAAAGGGTCTCTATTTTGTTTAAAATGGACACGATTTTAATTGAAAACAACAACTAACCTACAGAAATCTGACCAAAATCATTTGGAATGAATTTATATTTTATAAGAACGATTCAAGGGTCCTTGTTGATGTGTAGAAGTTGACCCCTCCTCAATCCGAGGGACGGTGTGGCCGCTATCACTCAAAGGGTCTGTATTTTGTTTAAAATGGACACAATTTTAAGTGAAAACAACAACTGACCTACGGAAATCGGACCAAACACATTCAAATTGACTTGATATTTTATAAGAACGATCCAACGGTCCTTGGTGACGTGTAAGAGTAAACCCATCCTCAATCCGAGGTACGATGTGGCCGCTAGCACTCAAAGGGTCTCTCTTGTTTAAAGTGGACACAATTTTAATTGAAAACAACAACTCACCTACGGAAATCTGACCAAACGCATTCAGATTGCATTGATATTTTATAAGGACGATCGAAGGGTCCTTGGTGATGTGTATGAGTCAACACCGCCTCAATTATAGGGACGGTGTGGCCGCCATCACTCAAAGGGTCTTTATTTTGTTTAAAATGGACACGATTTTAAGTGAAAACAACAACTGACCTACGAAAATACAACCAAACACATTAGGATTGCCTTGATCTGTTATAAGAACGATCCAAGGGTCCTTGGTGACATGTACGAGTCAACACTGCCTCAATATGAGGGACAGTGTGGTCGCTATCACTCAAAGGGTCTCTATTTTGTTTAAAATGGACACGATTTTAAGTGAAAACAAGAACTGACCTATGGAAATCTGACCAAACGCATTCAGATTAGCTTGATCTTTTATAATAACAATACAAGGGTCCTTGGTGATGTGTATGAGTCAACCCCACCTCAATCCGAGGGACGGTGTGGTTGCTATCACTCAAAGAGTCTCTATTTTGTTTAAAATGGACAAGATTTTAATTGAAAACAACAACTGGCCTACAGAAATCAGATCAAATGCATTAAGATTGCATTTATTTTTTATGATAATGATCCAAGGGTCCTTGGTGACGTGTATGAGTCAACCCTGTCTCAATCCAAGGGACAGTGTGGCCTCTAGCACTCAAAGGGTCTCTATTTTGTTTAAAATGGACACGATTTTAATTGAAAACAGCAACTGACCTACGGAAATCTGACCAAATAAATTCAGATTGTATTGATCTTTTATAATAATGATACAAGGGTCCTTGGTGACATGTAAGAGTCAACCTTGCCTTAATCCGAGGCACGGTGTGGCCACTATCACTCAAAGGGTCTCTATTTTGTTTAAAATGGACAAGATTTTAAGTGAAAACAACAACTGACTTACAAAAATCTGACCAAACACATTTGGATTGAATTTATATTTTATAATAACGATCCAAGGGTCATTTGTGACATGTAAGAGTCAACCCTGCCTTAATCCGAGGCACGGTGTAGCCGCTATCACTCAAAGGGTCTCTCTTGTTTAAAGTGGACATGATTTTAATTGAAAACAACAACTGACCTATGGAAATCTAACCAAACACATTCATATTGCATTAATATTTTATAATAATGATACAAGGGTCCTTTGTGATGTGTGTGAGTCAACACCGCCTCAATCCGAGGCACGGTGTGGCCGCTAGCACTCAAAGGGTCTCTATTTTGTTTAAAATGGACACGATTTTAAGTGAAAACAACAACTGACCTACGGGAATCCAACCAAACGCTTTTGGATTGCATTGATCTTTTATAATAACGTTCCAAGGGTCCTTGGTGACGTGTACAAGTCAACCCCGCCTCAATCCGAGGTACGGTGTGGCCGTTAGCACTCAAAGGGTCTCTACTTTGTTTAAAATTGACAAGATTTTAATTGAAAACCACAACTGACCTACGGAAATCCGACCAAATGCATTTAGATTGCATTGATATTTTAAATGGGGGGTCGTGGCATGTGATCTATGAGGGGCCTCATATATATCAAGTCATGGTTGGTCTGGTATACTAGGGTGATCTTGTGTTTGGGTCTATGATACTTATGAGCTTATATCTGGATGAAAATACTCCCATTTGGGAGGGTGGATATGCTTATGGGTCTTATTCCTTAAATGATAATACTCTCATAGGGGAGGGATGAGATTCATATAGGTATTATTCCCCAAATGAGAGTACAACCATAGGAGTGGGATGAGATTCTTATCGGGAATATTCACTAAATGAAAATAATCCCATAGGGGAGGGCTGAGATGATTATATAGATTATGCATCAAATGAGAATACACCCATATTGGATGGTTGATATGCTTCTAGGGATTATTATTTGGATGATAATAATCCCATATGGTTAAGAATATATGTTTCTTAGTATTATTCCCCAAATAAGGATACTCCCATAGTATAGGGATGAGATCATTGTAGGTCTTATGCCTCAGAATTTTAAGAACACATATGGGTGGTCTGAGATACTGTTGAGGGTATTCCATGGATGAGAAAACTCCCATAAGTGGATTTCCATGATGGATTATAAATAAAACTCACATATTGGAGGTCAATGATAATTATGTATATAGTGGGGAGACCATGGTATATTATATGTTTTGTGTTGTTCCTATGATGTACTCAGAGAAACCCTAACATTGGATGAAGTAGGTATGGTTGATCAAGCTTTAATACTTGAGAATCAATGTGTCTTGATATAGATGGGGTAGGACTTGGTCAAACTATATTTTTATAATGTCGACAAGATCCTTGTGAAATGCTTGTTAAAAGTTCAGCACTTGGAAAATTAATTTGGGTTTAATCATGGTCATGGATTTGAGGATCAATGATGATTTTGTTATTAGTTTTATTCCAGTTCTTTCTCAACTAGGTTGTGCATATTGCCTGATCATGCACTTACAATAGCCTATTGTAGGTTTAATATTGGGGGTTTATTAATGAGATTCATCCCCCCCAATTATGTGCACCTTAGTGTGTGTACAAACCTTATAACTTCTTTGAGGCTAAGAACATGATGCATAGTGGATAGAGAAAAGTCCAAAGATTTATGTATTGATAAAACACACCCATGTGTATGGGTATAATTGTTGTATGGGTAAACTTGGTCTAATTTTCTTATGATTTATGAGTTAATTTTGTATGGGTATACTTGATTTAATTGGATTATTGAGATGCTGTTTTTTTTGCAGGTGTTTGGGTGTACTGCTACAGATTTATCATAGCAGCAGAGAGGGCATTTATCAGCGCTCTTTTAGCACTGATAAATCGTGCTTTTATCAGCGGTAAAAAAGTGCTGATAAACTACACCTTTATCAGCGCTAAATAAGCGCTGATAAATCGTGCTTTTATCAGCGCTAAAAAAGCGCTGATAACTACACCTTTATCAGCGCTAAAGGAGCGCTGATAAAGTCTACCTTTATCAGTTCTTGTTTATCGCTGATAAAGGGGTACCCTCTTTATCAACACTGAGCTTTACAGTGCTTTTTTAGCACAGTTAAAGCCCATTTTTAGCGCTGTTAATGCCAGTATTTGTAGTAGTGATAATAATGTAGATACTTCTACATCCATTTTTTTTAGGGAAATTTCCTTAGATTACATGTCACATCAAAGGGTTATAGTATATCCCAGGCTATAATGAGAACCCCGATATACCATGACAACAATCTTAAAGTAATGTCCTATGGTCTAGTTACATCATTTTGTAAGGACACAAATTATGTGTGACTATTAGGTGTTGGGGCTCATAAGCATTGAGACTTCATCTCATGAAGTTCACCCTTGATGATCTCTAGTAGTTGAGATCATGAGGACAAACCCGCTTAATAGGAACACCACATGTTACAAGTGTCATTGGTTGATCCTATATATAGACATGTGTAATGGTATTTAGACTTGAGATAATTTTTAATGAATTTCAGTTAATTATGTACTTTTATGCAAGGTCAAAACCATCGCGATAAAGTCGTGGAGAGGTAGTTTGTGTTGGGTATATCATTGGTGACATGCCATTGATTGAATGATCAAGATAGGATTTTTCTCTTCCGAGTTCAGGAAGAGATATCTCATGCCTTGTTGGTTAGGATGGTTTCACCTTCATTGAATACATGGACATGGTAGTGGAAGGTATGACTGTCCAAAAAATCAACAAATAAAATAAATCATGATAATAGATGATGACACTAGTGTTCATTATTCTTTATTGAGATATCACTGACGAAGAGATTATATTACACAGACCATGTTTGTAGGAAGGTATTCATTGCTCTGAATTTACCTTGTCTCTATAGGGGTCTCTATGGGTTGCTAGACCTTGCTCTTGGTTGATGGATATTATTCACTTCTATTGAGATAAGGGCCTAGAGGGTCACACACAATAGTGCTTTGAGAATCTTCCCTATTCTGGGAATAGGAATATAGAACTTGGTGGGCCCCACCAAAGGGTCTGGGTACTATCCAAGTTCTATGTATCACCAAGTAATAAATAAATTCTTTAATTATTCAAGCTTGGAATAATATGTTGAATTTATTTATAACATATATTTACAAGTCATCAGTAAATGCAAAAATAAAATATTAATCAAACGGATTTAAACATACAGGTTTTGTTTAATATTTTCTGGAGAAGTGAGTCGAGTTATAGACTCTAGTTTATCACACAATATATATTTAATATATATTTCAGTTAGTGATAAAGTTATAAATATTATTTATGGCATAAGTTTATTTGACATAAATAAATATTTATAATACTTATACAGAGGATATTTATTACACAGGGCTGGGAACCCATACTGAGTATTTTAGATATCCCTTATACAAATAAGAGATAGGCTCTCACCTTGTAAAAATTCATGCGTCAAATTTGAGAGCCTCTCTCTCCTCCTGGATTCTAGAGAGACATCCTCTCAAGCAAGGAAGAAATTCAATATCTTCCTTCGTGGATCAAAGTTCCTTGCCTTGCGGTGATCACCGCTACATCGAGGAGATCATTGGTGTGCCACGCTAGCACCCAAATTCTAACGAACGACACAAATGCATAATTGAAAGGCATGTGTGGATGATCTAGAGGACTTCGATGTCGGAGTCTTCGAGCAATGGTCACCAGAAACTTGCAACACATTTGCACACATCAAATCCGAACAAGGTAGTTGTTCATTTTATTTTTTTGTGCTCTGCCAAATCTACACGTGGTCCTCGGACCGTACTGGGATAGATCACTAGAGTTCATGTCATAACGTCACTCTGGTGTTGTGAAATTTTTTAATTTCCCAACCCACTGGCTTCCACTTCCAGTCCCGGTACCTAACAACAATGACTTTATACATTCAAATTTTGTATCTACTATGTATACAAGCTTACCGACTCAGAGCACACCTACTTACTTATTGAATTTACCTAGTACAAATTCAAATTTCTAGGTATATTATAATTGGGGTGTGAATCTTTAAAATTATAGAATAAATCTACACTTTCTCATCATTCTACCATGGATTCCCCTTGACCAATCAAAATGGTGAGTGATATTTCAAGAAACAGGTATCCCAATAATGATCCTCAGTGGAATAAACATAAAGAATCAATATTCTATTGGATACAAAGTTCCCATATCTCCCCACCCCCTAGATCCCTTAATGACCAAAAACCCTATTTCAACAACCATTATATTTTTCACCAAGAACCATCCATCAAGGAAAATCATAAGTAAAGTATTCATCAAGAATTTATCAAATATGATAATTTACATTAAAAATTTCCAAATGATCCTTTATGGAAAACCATGTTGGTAAAATATTCCTTTATCAACAAAATAAAACATTTTATTTAACTATTAATTTTATGAAACCCAATCATAATTGTTTCCTTTAAAAATGATTTTAATGTGTGGAAAGGTACTTTGAGGAAAAAATATGAAAACTACATGAAATGTCTTCAATGTTTTGAAATAGCATATGATAAACCATTCAAGAAAAATAATTTAATGTATTTCTTTAAATCATTCAAAAATACATTTAATGGAAACACACACATTAAAGCATGTGGTATTAACATTAGTGAATAAAAATAATTTTTTTAAAAGGAAACTTCATATTTTGATAATGAAATATACTGAGATTAGTGAAAAAAAATGATATCATTTCAAAATGAAAGATTAAATTTCTATATGAATGCATCCATTCCAAACACAATTTTCTTAAAAATGGGTCATTTTTAGTTAAAAATCAATAAATTTGACTCAACCAATCTCAAATAAAATAAATTAGAATTATATCTGTGAATTAAGAAAAATAAAAATAAATTACATAAAAACACCTACCTCAATACTAGTATAATAATACGTTGATGATCTAAAACCAATGAGGAAGAAAGATACTATAGCAGCAAGAAGAGGAGGGGGACCAATAGTGGGGCAGTGACTAGGGGGAGTAGTGGTAGAGATAGTTTGGGGGGGGGAGAGAGCTTGGTGGCTAAGGATCAAGATCATGGGGCTTGGGGGTGCAGGTGAGGGGGTGTCAGCAGCTTGAGATCATGAAGGGGGTCAGTAGAGGAAGCAGGTGTTGGCATCTTGGGATCAGAATCCAGTGTCAGCGGGGGAGGGGGGTATCGACGACTCAGGATCAGATTGGAAAAGAGGGGTTAGGGTTTAGGGGACTCAGGGGTGGGGGTATTGGGTTCTAGGGGGTGAGGGGGTGTTGGGAGGAATAATTATTGTGTTTTAAAAAAAAATCTAAAAGTTTTTGGGGAGGTTTTTAAAAAACCACTACAAAATTATTTTTTAAAAAAGTTAATTGCATTTTCTTAAACCACCATTAAAAAACCATCGTGAATTTCTGATTTTGATTTAGTGGGTTATGCTTTGATGAAATGGTCATGAAACCTATATCTTTACATAGGTTATGATGTGATGAAATGTTAATGATATCTATTTCATTTCATGAGTTATGATTTGATGTTTATAAAACCTATGTCTTTTTATGGGTCATAGTATGATGAATGTTTTATTATCTTGTGACACATCTATGAATAATTATATTATGATATGGGTGGGACCTATATATCCGTCCAATTAATTGGGTAATGATAGATGACTCATGAGTATAAATGTTATTCGTAAACCTAATTACATGTTCAAAATATTATTCATGGACCTGGTTTCATGTTCATAAGTTTATGCATGAACCATATTACATGTTCACAATGTTATGAGTGAACCTCATTACATGTTCACAATGTTATGCATGGAATTGGATGAATGTCTATAAGTTTATGTGTGAACCTGATTACATGTTCAAAATTTTATGCTTGAATCCGATTACATGTTCACAATGTTATGCATGGACCTAATTTCATGTCCATATGGTTACACGTGAACCTGATTACATGTTTTCAATGTTATGCATGGAACTAGTTGCATGTCCATAAGTTGATGTGGGGGACTGATATCATGTAATTAACTTAATGAGTGAACCTATTTCTACTTATACATGTTCACAATGTTATAAACCAATGTGCGTGCCACAAATTTCATGTCTTATGCCTATGTTATTATTTCATAACTTATGCTCTTAATTCTATTATGATCCATGTATTATGAACTTACAATATTTATTATGATCTCTAATATGTAGGGTATGATCTTAAAATTTTATTCTCAAGTTCCATACCCTTTTTTTTATGTTATGCATACATATTTCCTTTATTTACCCTTACCGAGCATCTAAACTCACCCTTTTCATATGTTTCCTTCCTCAGGTTATGAATAAAGGTTTTAGATAGAAGTACTAGAGGTGGAGATATTTATGGGAGATGTTGAATATATTTCACCAGGATATAATATTTTCTTTCTAAGTTTCCAAAGATACTAAACTATTATGATCCTCGAGCATGTATTTTCATAATATACCAAATATTCTTCTAAAATGATGTAATATCCATGTATGTTAAGCCTATGTCACTATAGTTGGTATCAAATAAAAGGTTTAGTCAGCCTTTGGAAACTAGGATGAGAAAACTTTAGTGGGATCCCTAGGTATATTTCTAAAGATATGTCTAGGGATGTCTCTAAGGATAAGTATAAGGATGAGTTAACATTTAGGAAAATGTCTTGAAACTTTGGTAAAGGACAGAGTGAGTGTTTTCCTAGAAATTTATCCCTTTATGGATACTATAAGTGGGTGTGGATCTACACATATGTACCTAGGGGTAACAACTCTGATAATATGTTTCGATCCTGACTCAAGGTAGTCTGGTACATGATAACAGGCCTTGCTGCACACCTAGTTTGACACTCCTGGGGGATATGCTTTGGGAATTTATAAAACTCTTCATGAACCATCATGAAAGATTTAAATATAGGATTAATATGAATAACCTTTTATAAAATAAAGGTTTCATAGATTAACGAAGTGGGGTCCATGATTTATGCACACTATAAATAAATTTTCATGATTATATTGTATCCCAATATGATAAATGTTTCTCACACTCTAATTTCTGGTTTTATTAAATAGAGATAAATATAAGGAACATGGTTAAAATTTAATGTTTTAGATGTGAAAATCATGGGCATTATGTGAATCTATTTCCCAAGTGGAAATATCATAAAGAGAATCAGGAAGTTGGTAAAAGTATTGGTTATACTTCTAAAGATAATGAGACCGCAAACAACATGTGTAAGGTATGAGATGTTCTCCCAATATTGTTTACATTAAACATAAGAAGCATGATTATATTGAGGTTAAGGAACCTTAATACATTATTCATATTTCATATTCTAGGAAAGAGGTATTAATGAATAAGTTGATGAAGCCCGAGTAATGGTTTAAGAATAAAGTTGGATGAATGAAGTACTTATCTTTTGGAATTAAAAGATTATGTTATATGAATCATGAAATATATAAGTATTTTCAGTATAAATTTTCATTAGTTATTAAAAAGGACATGTTTAATGGTGATGAATACATAGAAAAGTGATATTTTTATTAAGTTAAGGAAACCATTAATGTGATCATGATGTTGAGAAAATTGTGTTTCACTTGGATAAAGAGATGATTGATTTGGATAAGTAAATTGGATAGCACTGATTACCATGAATTTGATTATTTATTGGTTTAAAAATTATTATATGTCATCATGGATGAAATTTACCACTTATTGTATTTAATTAATATATAAATTAACCTTTGGAATATGGAATAATGCATGTTTTCCAAAAGTATCTATGATAATTCGGGTTATTACCATGTTTCAAGAGAATATATGATGAAGGTATTCACATGTTTGGAATGTGATAAATAATAGATACTTTTTGATATACTGGGGATCAATGTTAAGTTGAATTACTTAATTTATTTATAAGGTTTTATATTTTCATCTTTTATAATGGTTATAAGGCTAACCATTCATGAAAAGTTTAAGTTAAACTTCACATGAAGTATTTATGCACGAAGGTTGTATTGAAAACTATGGTTAAAAGACTATTTAATGATTAACCTTATTTCAAGGATGTATATAATATTTTGGTAACTATATTAGTGAAGTTTTAGAAAAGGACATAATGTATGTTGGGTGACAACCAATCATGTTAGGAAAGGCTACGGGTCTTGAACCCATAACCAAAGGACAATAAGGGTTTCACGCCTACCACTGGCCTACGTGATGTCATGGTTAATATATAATTTTTTTTGATGAATAATTATTTATGATGAAACAACAGTGTTACATTTTATTTTTAGATATTAATGTATTAACCATGTTGATTTTTACGAATATTTATAGATAAATAGTTATGTTTTCAATTCTTTTATGGGCCTTAAGATCTGCCAAAATTGTATTTTAGCACTTCAGACATCAAAGTTAATTTCTGGATGTCCATTTCATGAAGTAATGGATGAATTATAAATTGATAAAATCTCAAATAAAGAATTATTTTTTTATATAAATATATCAGGTAAGTATATTTCCTTATATTCTTAGTCAACAAAGGAATTATTCAACGTTAGTATAACGATCAAAAGAAAATGTGTTGTCTTAATACCATAATTTCTGTTGAACCAATGGACTTATAAAGTATAAAAAATTTATGAATTTCAGGCCCTCATATTTTCATTTATCATTCACTTGTTTGTGATTGATGACCTCAATCACTGCATATAAATATTTATTCTTTTCCTCGATTTCCAATCTTCACTCCCAACCTATGTTATCCTATGTGGAAACCCAGTTATATGATACTTTGGGTAACCGTTATGGTCCCAAATTTCCCTTTTAATGGAAGTTTTAGTATTCATTTTTACGATTTGGTTTTCTATGAATGAAAATTTTAAGTATTAAACCTTTGATAACCCATACAAATTTCAAGGGAGAAATTCATTTTAAGGGGGGTAGAATGTAACACCCCGAGTTTTTATATACCATTTTTTCGGAATAAAATAAAAATTTCCTTTTTGTATTACAATGAACTAAGTCAAACATTCCTTTAAAATGGAACCAAATTAGGATATGTTATACAAAATATCAAATTGGAGTACATTACATAGCCCCAACTCAGAGTATGTCACATACAACACTGACTTGGCATACCTTGCACACAACACCAATGTTTCTACGAAACATCATTTTGCTGTTATAATTATTTAAATGATATAATTATAAACTAAACATTAAAATTAGTAATATGAATAGTCATAACAACTTTTAAAATATTTATTATAATTTTTTATATAAATAAAACACATTTATATTGAAATATGTGATTTTTGGTAAATTTCTTTTATGGTTTAAAAATTTATTTTTTTCGAATGAACCACTTTTAATAATAAAATTAATTTTAGACACATTTAGAAATTTATTTTTATAAAATAAAATTGATTTTTGAATTTATAATGTCTAAATTATCTTAGGTTGATTTTTTTTGGTATTTTTCTGAGAAACTTCATTTTTTGATTAATAGTGAAAAATAACGTTTCTTAGTTAAAAATTGTTTTTCTTGTTTAAATAATTTTAAATTTTAAATTATATTTTAAATTATATTTAAGGTAAAATTATATAAATTATATATATATTGATACAATTTAAGTTATTAGGATTAATTTCACTTTCAAATTGAATTTAAAAATATAATAAACTTTTGAACTTCTTTCTACTTTAATGACCTATAATTTCATCTCATCTACAGGATTAGCATTAATCTTAATTTTTTCGATTCTGTGAATTGAATTTAAAAAAACTGAAATAAATCATTGTAATCAGTATAATATCTAGAGTATAATAATATAAACTTGATTTTTTTTCCAAAATGATTAGTAAAAGTGATTAAAATTAATTACAACGATTAAGGTCAAATTAAGCTAAATTAGGGACTAAACCTTAATATTAGGGGCCAAAATGACCTATACAGTTGTAAAAAACCAATTTGATAGAAATTAATAGTCCATAAACATTCCATTCTTGATTTATGTCATGACCCGCCTTCACTAAGATGAGAGAAGAGACAATAGATTGCAAGACCCTTCCTTCTTCAAGTTGAAGGAGAGATAATGACCCCCAAGACCCACCTTCAATTGGTCCCGGAGTGGTGACTAGAACCATGGGTATAAAATCTCACACAAAATGGAAGGAATTACTATTTTTGTTTAGTAGGATCAGGAGATAAGATAGTAAATCCAAACAACACCAAAACCTGAGTTAAAAGTAGAGCCAAAAGAAAACCATTCCCATATGCATTTCCAAAGGTAAATTCTACAAAAGTACAAGAAAACCCACAAAGGAAAGTACCAAAGAAAAGAAAAATAGCAACAACTACTATCCCAAGGTTTGAACTATTACGGTCCAGCATGATCCTTGAAGTCCTCCTGGAAACCTGAAAATAGTTTATATACGTAGGGTGAGTATACAGGTATACTCAGTAGGGAAAACCAAAAGCTCTCATACACAAGTGAGGAGGCATTCTAATGCCCCGTGAAAAAGGAGATAACCAGAGAACCTAGCAAGGAAACTATCCACACCAACCTCACCAAGACACACTCCCCAAATAATGCAAGTAAAGTAATGTAATAGTAATAAAACATCGATGTTTGGGTACCCCGTGCCACTTTCCCACTGGTTATTGAAGACATCCTACACATCATACCTTTCCTTCCATTCTCACCATAGTCCCACTTTCATACCCCACCCGTACACACATGGACTATAACCACACATCCCACCTGCAAACACCTGGGTCACAAAAACCACATGTAACCACGCCTGCAAACACCTAGGCCAGAACAACTACTACCACGCCCGAAGACACCTAGGCATCATCCCGAAGACACTTGGGAAACAACCTACCCGGACACACTTGGGCCAACCACCACAACTACCCCACTCAAAGAATCTTGGG
Organism: Viscum album; assembly: GCA_963277665.1. Classification (NCBI taxonomy): domain Eukaryota; kingdom Viridiplantae; phylum Streptophyta; class Magnoliopsida; order Santalales; family Viscaceae; genus Viscum; species Viscum album. The sequence continues at coordinate 668,863,332 of OY728139.1, read as the reverse complement.
ATATAATGGACCTCAGACCATCACAACCTACCCGAAGGATCTTGTTCTACTCAGGAAAGGGTGCAAAAAAGGAGCTAATAACCAGCCACCCATAGGAGTGTTGGGAAAAACACCCTCCCCCATGAAATTGGGGTGTTCAGCACAAAGTGCTCAACTTGGGTGGGGCGCGAATAGAAAACATAAGAACTAAATTATACATATAGGTAAATAATCACTCATCCCAACCTAGGGGTTCCAAAACCAACCCAACCACAAACACCATCATTACTATTCATTCATAAGAAGCATCCCACCCACAACCACGTCACAACTCATTCCTGGAAAAAAAATCACCCATTGAACCCATTCTCATTTTAATATTCAAGTGATTAAATTTAAATTAATTCTTCACTACTGGGCAATTAACAGGCGTAGACACAAGGAAAGGAAAGGAAAACTGCCAGACAACAATTTAACTATTCACACCCGGTTCTCTTGTAAAGTCACAACAAGAAAAGGGATCCGTGAGATCCCTCAATGTACTGGAACCAAACCAATCCCAGACCCACACAGCCTTAGATCTAAAATCCAAATACTACACCACAACATAATATCTCATACCCATCCACGTCACTTCCCAAGCATCAACCGTAAACATCACCTAAACAGAGCAAGAGAGTTTTCAAATTTGAAAATATGCCATTAATTTAGTTTTCTATTTTCGTTTGGTTAAATGGGGTGACCACACAAGGATTATTATTCATTGGGAATCCATTTAATCAACTGATTTTACATGATTAACCAGATACCATGTCACACCCATTCAATCATAGAATTAACTAGAAAAATAGAGGATCATTAGTGTGCAAGAAAAGACCACCAATGACCATGATTTTCAGTTGACATAAGACCATAAAATCCAAAACATATAAAGAGAGGTAAAAGAGTACACTGGAAACATTAAAAACACCCCTTCATCCCTTAAAAGTCAATTTATTATCTTCATTATGGTCTGGTTTCATCCATCCCCATAGGAAACATTTTCATACCCACCCTGCATGATACACAGTAAAGAGAGACTAAGGAAAACCCCTACCTAGATGATCAATGATAAACATTTTTGTCCCTGCACAAAAATTTGTGATGCACGACTTGTAGGGGAGGAACTCCAAGGACTCCAAGAATGAGCAGGAAAGGCTACAACATAGGTGCACCACTCTCCTTGGGAAGGGGACTCCAAACGCACCAATGGGAAGAACGAACCCCGCCTAGAAGAAGAAGAAAATAATTCTAGTGTGATATAGAGATTGAGATCCTGGAATTCCGGGAGATCAAGATCTTGAGCGTCTTTAAAGGCAGATCGTGGTTTCACCATGTGGTTGGGTGGTTACACATGATGAGATTAATTGTTATTTAATTTCTCATTGGGGAAGTGGCTGTAACAACTGTTGGTTAAAAGATTTTATTTAAACAGAGGAAATGGTTAACACTGACACACATTATGGGTCCGTTGAGGGCCTCCCCACTCTTTGGGGCTTTAGATATCATTTATGGGATTTAAAAATGGTCTTTAACCACTTTAAAAGGTTAAAATACTTAAAATTGGCATTACTGAAAAAACTGGGGAAGAAAAATTAGACAAGCACCCCCCTGTGGCACCGATTAGTGACAAAATGATTGGTGAATCACCGGTCGGTGACACACCGATCGGTTGAACACCGATTGACAACACACCGACCAGTGACCCACTGATCGTTGTCACTAATGGTTGACACGATGATGACATCCTACCACCAAGACACCACCCTTAGGATCCGGACCTGATGGGTCCAGGGCATGCGAAACACCAAAAATTTGGAAAAGGGATGGACCAGGAGGGTCTGGGCCATTAAATTAGATACCTCTCAAACTATTATCATACTTGAGAATCAAATCTAGACCTGAAGAGAGGAGAGGGGTCCAAACAACCACCTCACAAGATACCTCTCAGGGACAAACCACCCCAAACATCCATACCAAACCCAAGGATCACATTTTTCTGACACACGGATTAAGGAGTTATTTCTTCCCTATCTAGATACTATCTTCTTTGGGAGGCACTGACTCACCCACACAAGTTTAATCACATCCACCTTAATGCGTCTTGATTAGGGATCAGGTCCTGCCTTCCCCAAATATCAGGTCTTTTTATAAACATTCACTAGGTAAGGAAACAAAACATCCCATAAACCAACAATTCTAGTATTATATCACCAACAAGTACAAAACTAAATAGAAAAAAACTCAAAACAACTCTGGGTACTGGGCGCGCATCTGTGACTCCCATTCCCAGGTACTCTCTTCAAGGCCCCCATGCCTCCAAAATACATGAACCAAAGGGATGGTTCATCCACAAAGCACTTTCTCCTTCCGATCCTTGATCCTCACTAGTCACTCAACAAACATAGCATCGTCCACTATATCCAACTCTCCCCAGTCAATGACATGGGAGTCATCATGTAGATATTGATGAAGATGGGAGACTTGGAAAATGTTGTGGATCCTTTCCAACTGAGTGAGTTATGGAACTCACATAGAACTCCCTCATGCATAAACTCTGGGAAAACAACCTCCTTTAAAAAAGCATCTGATTTTGACCATCCTCCAACACCCTTTCGGAGCATTTCCTTGGTTAACCCGATCACGCATCACTTCACTCTCTATGTCTTCCCACTGAGACTCCTCCACCTGCCATAATAGAGAGGACCACACTATCATCTAAAATAGAAAAACTTTACCACCATCCACCCTTGCATTCAGGTATAGGGAAGCCAACTCTTCCATTGCCTTCTAAGCATCCACATAGTCCTGAACAACTTCCCTATGTGAATTCATACTCAAGGAACCAGCCACAAAGTTCCCCTTACCTTCAGTGTAAGAGATCTTGAAGTTAGTCCTGAAGAAACTCCACCCACATTCATTGTTTCAAGTTTAGGTCCCACTGGGTAAAGATATGCCTCAAACTCTTATGGTCCATGAATACCACAAAGTGCACCCCAATTAGGTAATTCCACAACAAATTCAATGCGAACACTACTTCTGCAAGATCTAGGTCATGGGCAGCATAGTTTTTCTCATGAGGACATAACTGCCTAGACCCATAAGATATCACTCCCCACTGTTGCATCAACACACACCCTAGTCCAAGTCCAGAAGCATCACAACACACCTATCTCTTTACATAGGTTATGATGTGATGAAATGTAAATGATATCTATTTCATTTCATGAGTTATGATTTGATGTTTATAAAACCTATGTCTTTTTATGGGTCATAGTATGATGAATGTTTTATTATCTTGTGACACATCTATGAATAATTATATTATGATATGGGTGGGACCTATATATCCGTCCAATTAATTGGGTAATGATAGATGACTAATGAGTATAAATGTTATTCTTAAACCTAATTACATGTTCAAAATATTATTCATGGACCTGGTTTCATGTTTATAAGTTTATGCATGAACCATATTACATGTTCACAATGTTATGAGTGAACCTCATTACATGTTCACAATGTTATGCATGGAATTGGATGAATGTCTATAAGTTTATGTGTGAACCTGATTACATGTTCAAAATTTTATGCTTGAATCCGATTACATGTTCACAATGTTATGCATGGACCTAATTTCATGTCCATATGGTTACACGTGAACCTGATTACATGTTTTCAATGTTATGCATGGAACTAGTTGCATGTCCATAAGTTGATGTGGGGGACTGATATCATGTACTTAACTTAATGAGTGAACCTATTTCTACTTATACATGTTCACAATGTTATAAACCAATGTACGTGCCACAAATTTCATGTCTTATGCCTATGTTATTATTTCATAACTTATGCTCTTAATTCTATTATGATCCATGTATTATGAACTTACAATATTTATTATGATCTCTAATATGTAGGGTATGATCTTCAAATTTTATTCTCAAGTTCCATACACTTTTTTTTATGTTATGCATACATATTTCCTTTATTTACCCTTACCGAGCATCTAAACTCACCCTTTTCATATGTTTCCTTCCTCAGGTTATGAATAAAGGTTTTAGATAGAAGTACTAGAGGTGGAGATCTTTATGGGAGATGTTGAATATATTTCACCAGGATATAATATTTTCTTTCTAAGTTTACAAAGATACTAAACTATTATGATCCTCGAGCATGTATTTTCATAATATACCAAATATTCTTCTAAAATGATGTAATATCCATGTATGTTAAGCCTATGTCACTATAGTTGGTATCAAATAAAAGGTTTAGTCAGCCTTTGGAAACTAGGATGAGAAAACTTTAGTGGGATCCCTAGGTATATTTCTAAAGATATGTCTAGGGATGTCTCTAAGGATAAGTATAAGGATGAGTTAACATTTAGGAAAATGTCTTGAAATTTTGGTAAAGGACAGAGTGAGTGTTTTCCTAGAAATATATCCCTTTATGGATACTATAAGTGGGTGTGGATATACACATATGTACCTAGGGGTAACAACTCTGATAATATGTTTCGATCCTGACTCAAGGTAGTCTGGTACATGATAACATGCCTTGCTGCACACCTAGTTTGACACTCCTGGGGGATATGCTTTGGGAATTTATAAAACTCTTCATGAACCATCATGAAAGATTTAAATATAGGGTTAATATGAATAAACTTTTATAAAATAAAGGTTTCATAGATTAACGAAGTGGGGTCCATGATTTATGCACACTATAAATAAATTTTCATGATTATATTGTATCCCAATATGATAAATGTTTCTCACACTCTAATTTCTGGTTTTATTAAATAGAGATAAATATAAGGAACATGGTTAAAATTTAATGTTTTAGATGTGAAAATCATGGGCATTATGTGAATCTATTTCCCAAGTGGAAATATCATAAATAGAATCAGGAAGTTGGTAAAAGTATTGGTTATACTTCTAAAGATAATGAGACCGCAAACAACATGTGGAAGGTATGAGATGTTCTCCCAATATTGTTTACATTAAACATAAGAAGAATGATTATATTGAGGTTAAGGAACCTTAATACATTATTCATATTTCATATTCTAGGAAATAGGTATTAATGAATAAGTTGATGAAGCCCGAGTAATGGTTAAAGAATAAAGTTGGATGAATGAAGTACTTATCTTTTGGAATTAAAAGATTATGTTATATGAATCATGAAATATATAAGTATTTTCAGTATAAATTTTCATTAGTTATTAAAAAGGACATGTTTAATGGTGATGAATACATTGAAAAGTGATATTTTTATTAAGTTAAGGAAACCATTAATGTGATCATGATGTTGAGAAAATTGTGTTTCACTTGGATAAAGAGATTATTGATTTGGATAAGTAAATTGGATAACACTGAATACCATGAATTTGATTATTTATTGGTTTAAAAATTATTATATGTCATCATGGATGAAATTTACCACTTATTGGATTTAATTAATATATAAATTAACCTTTGGAATACAGAATCATGCATGTTTTCCAAAAGTATCTATGATAATTCGGGTTATTACCATGTTTCAAGAGAATATATGATGAAGGTATTCACATGTTTGGAATGTGATAAATAATAGATACTTTTTGATATACTGGGGATCAATGTTAAGTTGAAGTACTTAATTTATTTATAAGGTTTTATATTTTCATCTTTTATAATGGTTATAAGGCTAACCATTCATGAAAAGTTTAAGTTAAACTTCACATGAAGTATTTATGCACTAAGGTTGTATTGAAAACTATGGTTAAAAGACTATTTAATGATTAACCTTATTTCAAGGATGTATATAATATTTTGGTAACTATATTAGTGAAGTTTTAGAAAAGGACATAATGTATGTTGGGTGACTACCAATCAAGTTAGGAAAGGCTACGGGTCTTGAACCCATAACCAAAGGACAATAAGGGTTTCACGCCTACCACTGGCCTACGTGATGTCATGGTTAATATATAATTTTTTTTGATGAATAATTATTTATGATGAAAAAATAGTGTTACATTTTATTTTTAGATATTAATGTATTAACCATGTTGATTTTTACGAAAAGTTATAGATAAATAGTTATGTTTTCAATTCTTTTATGGGCCTTAAGATCTTCCAAAATTGTATTTTAGCACTTCAGACATCAAAGTTAATTTCTGGATGTCCATTTCATGAAGTAATGGATGAATTATAAATTGATAAAATCTCAAATAAAGAATGATTTTTTTATATAAATATATCAGGTAAGTATATTTCCTTATATTCTTAGTCGACAAAGTAATTATTCAACGTTAGTATAACGATCAAAAGAAAATGTGTTGTCTTAATACCTTAATTTCTGTTGAACCAATGGACTTATAAAGTATAAAAAATTTATGAATTTCAGGCCCTCATATTTTCTTTTATCATTCACTTGTTTGTGATTCATGACCTCAATCACTGCATATAAATATTTATTCTTTTCCTCGATGTCCAATCTTCACTCCCAACCTATGTTATCCTATGTGGAAACCCAGTTATATGATACTTTGGGTAACCGTTATGGTCCCAAATTTCCCTTTTAATGGAAGTTTTAGTATTAATTTTTACGATTTGGTTTTCTATGAATGAAAATTTTAAGTATTAAACCTTTGATAACCCATACAAATTTCAAGGGAGAAATTCATTTTAAGGGGGGTAGAATGTAACACCCCGAGTTTTTATATACCCTTTTTTCGGAATAAAATAAAAATTTCATTTTTGTATTACAATGAACTAAGTAAAACATTCATTTAAAATGGAACCGAATTAGGATATGTTATACAAAATATCAAATTGGAGTACGTTACATAGCCCCAACTCAGAGTATGTCACATACAACACTGACTTGACATACCTTGCATACAACACCAATGTTTCTACGAAACATCATTTTGATGTTATAATTATTTAAATGATATAATTATAAACTAAACATTAAAATTAGTAATATGAATAGTCATAACAACTTTTAAAATATTTATTATAATTTTTTATATAAATAAAACACATTTATATTGAAATATGTGATTTTTGGTAAATTTCTTTTATGTTTTAAAAATTTATTTTTTTCGAATGAACAACTTTTAATAATAAAATTAATTTTAGACACATTTATAAATTTAATTTTATAAAATAAAATTGATTTTTGAATTTATAATGTCTAAATTATCTTAGGTTGATTTTTTTTGGTATTTTTCTGAGAAACTTCATTTTTTGATTAATAGTGAAAAATAATGTTTCTTAGTTAAAAACTGTTTTTCTTGTTTAAATAATTTTAAATTTTAAATTATATTTTAAATTTTATTTAAGGTAAAATTATATAAATTATATATATATTGATACAATTTAAGTTATTAGGATTAATTTCACTTTCAAATTGAATTTAAAAATATAATAAACTTTTGAACTTCTTTCTACTTTAATGACCTGTAATTTCATCTCGTCTACAGGATTAGCATTAATCTTAATTTTTTCGATTCTGTGAATTGAATTTAAAAAAACAGAAATAAATCATTGTAATCAGTATAATATCTAGAGTATAATAATATAAACTTGATTTTTTTTCCAAAATGATTAGTAAAAGTGATTAAAATTAATTACAGTGATTAAGGTCAAATTAAGCTAAATTAGGGACTAAACCTTAATATTAGGGGCCAAAATGACCTATACAGTTGTAAAAAACCAATTTGATAGAAATTCATAGTCCATAAACATTCCATTCTTGATTTATGTCATGACCCGCCTTCACTAAGATGAGAGAAGAGACAATAGATTGCAAGACCCTTCCTTCTTCAAGTTGAAGGAGAGATAATGACCCCAAGACCCACCTTTAATTGGTCCCGGAGTGGTGACTAGAACCATGGGTATAAAATCTCACACAAAATGGAAGGAATTACCCTTTTTGTTTAGTAGGATCAGGAGATAAGATAGTAAATCCAAACAACACCAAAACCTGAGGTAAAAGTAGAGCCAAAAGAAAACCATTCCTATATGCATTTCCAAAGGTAAATTCTACAAAAGTACAAGAAAAACCACAAAGGAAAGTACCAAAGAAAAGAAAAACAACAACAACTACTATCCCAAGGTTTGAACTATTACAGTCCAGCATGATCCTTGAAGTCCTCCTGGAAACCTGAAAATAGTTTATATACGTAGGGTGAGTATACAGGTATACTCAGTAGGGAAAACCAAAAGCTCTCGTACACAAGTGAGGAGGCATTCTAATGCACCGTGAAAAAGGAGATAACCAGAGCACCTAGCAAAGAAACTATCCACACCAACCTCACCAAGACACACTCCCCAAATAATGCAAGTAAAGTAATGTAATAGTAATAAAACATCGATGTTTGGGTACCCCGTGCCACTTTCCCACTGGTTATTGAAGACATCCTACACATCATACCTTTCCTTCCATTCTCACCATAGTCCCACTTTCATACCCCACCCGTACACACATGGACTATAACCACACATCCCACCTGCAAACACCTGGGTCACAAAAACCACATGTAACCACGCCTGCAAACACCTAGGCCAGAACAACTACTACCACGCCCGAAGACACCTAGGCATCATCTCGAAGACACTTGGGAAACAACCTACCCAGACACACTTGGGCCAACCACCAAAACTACCCCACTCAAAGAATCTTGGGCTATAATGGACCTCAGACCATCACAACCTACCCGAAGGATCTTATTCTACTCAGGAAAGGGTGCAGAAAAGGAGCTAATAACCAGCCACCCATAGGAGTGTTGGGAAAAACACCCTCCCCCATGAAATTGGGGTGTTCGGCACAAAGTGCTCAACTTGGGTGGGGCGCGAATAGAAAACATAAGAACTAAATTATACATATAGGTAAATAATCACTCATCCCAACCTAGGGGTTCCAAAACCAACCCAACCACAAACACCATCATTACTATTCATTCATAAGAAGCATCCCACCCACAACCATGTCACAACTCATTCCTGGAAAAAAAATCACCCATTGAACCCATTATCATTTTAATATTCAAGTGATTAAATTTAAATTAATTCTTCACTACTGGGAAATTAACAGGCGTAGACACAAGGAAAGGAAAGGAAAACCGCCAGACAACAATTTAACTATTCACACCCGGTTCTCTTGTAAAGTCACAATAAGAAAAGGGATCCGTGAGATCCCTCAAAGTACTGGAACCAAACCAATCCCAGACCCACACAGCCTTAGATCTAAAATCCAAATACTACACCACAACATAATATCTCAAACCCATCCACGTCACTTCCCAAGCATCAACCGTAAACATCACCTAAACAGAGCAAGAGAGTTTTCAAATTTGAAAATATGCCATTAATTTAGTTTTGTATTTTCGTTTGGTTAAATGGGGTGACCACACAAGGATTATTATTCATTGGGAATCCATTTAATCAACTGATTTTACATGATTAACCAGATACCATGTCACACCCATTCAATCATAGAATTAACTAGAAAAATAGAGGATCATTAGTGTGCAAGAAAATACCACCAATGACCATGATTTTCAGTTGACATAAGACCATAAAATCCAAAACATATAAAGATAGGTAAAATAGTACACTGGAAACATTAAAAACACCCCTTCATCCCTTAAAAGTCAATTTATTATCTTCATTATGGTCTGGTTTCATCCATCCCCATAGGAAACATTTTCATACCCACCCTGCATGATACATAGTAAAGAGAGACTAAGGAAAACCCCTACCTAGATGATCAATGATAAACATTTTTGTCCCTGCACAAAAATTTGTGATGCACGACTTGTAGGGGAGGAACTCCAAGGACTCCAAGAATGAGCAGGAAAGGCTACAACATAGGTGCACCACTCTCCTTGGGAAGGGGACTCCAAACGCACCAATGGGAAGAACGAACCCTGCCAAGAAGAAGAAGAAAAGAATTCTAGTGTGATATAGAGATTGAGATCCTGGAATTCCGGGAGATCAAGATCTTGAGCATCTTTAAAGGCAGATCGTGGTTTCACCATGTGGTTGGGTGGTTACACATGATGAGATTAATTTTTATTTAATTTCTCATTGGGGAAGTGGCTGTAACAACTGTTGGTTAAAAGATTTTATTTAAACAGAGGAAATGGTTAACACTGACACACATTATGGGTCCGTTGAGGGCCTCCCCACTCTTTTGGGCTTTAGATATCATTTATGGGATTTAAAAATGGTCTCTAACCACTTTAAAAGGTTAAAATACTTAAAATTGGCATTACTGAAAAAACTGGGGAAGAAAAATCAGACAAGCACCCCCCTGTGGCACCGATCAGTGACAAAATGATTTGTGAATCACCGGTCGGTGACACACCGATCGGTTGAACACCAATTGAAAACACACCGACCAGTGACCCACTGATCGTTGTCACTAATGGTTGACACGATGATGACATCCTACCACCAAGACACCACCCTTAGGATCCGGACCTGATGGGTCCAGGGCATGCGAAACACCAAAAATTTGGAAAAGGGATGGACCAGGAGGGTCTGGGCCATTAAATTAGATACCTCTCAAACTATTATCATCCTTGAGAATCAAAGCTAGACCTGAAGAGAGGAGAGGGGTCCAAACAACCACCTAGCAAGATACCTCTCAGGGACAAACCACCCCAAACAGCCATACCAAACCCAAGGATCACATTTTTCTGACACACGGATTAAGGAGTTATTTCTTCCCTATCTAGATACTATCTTCTTTGGGAGGCACTGACTCACCCACACAAGTTTAATCGCATCCACCTTAATGCGTCTTGATTAGGGATCAGGTCCTGCCTTCCCCAAATATCAGGTCTTTTCATAAACATTCACTAGGTAAGGAAACAAAACATCCCATAAACCAACAATGCCAGTATTATATCACCAACAAGTACAAAACTAAATAGAAAAAAACTCAAAACAACTCTGGGTACTGGGCGCGCATCTGTGACTCCCATTCCCAGGTACTCCCTTCAAGGCCCCCATGCCTCCAAAATACATGAACCAAAGGGATGGTTCATCCACAAAGCACTTTCTCCTTCCGATCCTTGATCCTCACTAGTCACTCAACAAACATAGCATCGTCCCCTATATCCAACTCTCCCCAGTCAATGACATGGGAGTCATCATGTAGATATTGATGAAGATGGGAGACTTGGAAAATGTTGTGGATCCTTTCCAACTGAGGTGGCAATTCCAAATGATATAACACCTCTCAGACTCGCCCCAAAACTATTCCCTCAAGCCTCGATACATCTTTGGAAAATCTAGGGTGTACCGCTATAAGTGAGTTATGGAACTCACATAGAACTCCCTCATGCATAAACTCTGGGAAAACAACCTCCTTCAAAAAATCATCTGATTTTGACCATCCTCCAACACCCTTTCGGAGCATTTCCTTGGTTAACCCGATCACGCATCCCTTCACTCTCTATGTCTTCCCACTGAGACTCCTCCACCTGCCATAATAGAGAGGACCACACTATCATCTAAAACAGAAAAACTTTACCACCATCCACCCTTGCATTTAGGTATAGGGAAGCCAACTCTTCCATTGCCTTCTAAGCATCCACAGAGTCCTGAACAACTTCCCTATGTGAATTCATACTCAAGGAACCAGCCACAATGTTCCCCTTACCTTCAGTGTAAGAGATCTTGAAGTTAGTCCTGAAGAAACTCCACCCACATTCATTGTTTCATGTTTAGGTCCCACTAGGTAAAGATATGCCTCAAACTCTTATGGTCAATGAATACCACAAAGTGCACCCCAATTAGGTAATTCCACAACAAATTCAATGCGAACACTACTTCTGCAAGATCTAGGTCATGGGAGGCATAGTTTTTCTCATGAGGACATAACTGCCTAGACCCATAAGATATCACTCCCCACTGTTGCATCAACACACACCCTAGGCCAAGTCCAGAAGCTTCACAACACACCTCAAACAACAACCCTTATTCTAGCAACCTCATCACTAGGGCACTAACCAACTTCCACTTTAGATAACTAAAGGATTCCTGGAACTGCTCACTCCACATGAAGGCCTGGTCCTTTCTGGTCAAAGCTTTCAAGGGAGATGCAACTCACGAGAAGTTGGGTACAAACCTCCGATAATAGCCTACCACACCCATAAAACTCTAAACCTCTACCACATTCTTGGGTGCTTCCCAAGAAACAACCGCTTCAACCTTTGACGGATCAACTGATACCCCATGCTGAGACACTACGTGTCCAAGTAAATGCACTTCTCATGTCATGAACTTACACTTGGACAATTTCCCATAGAGCTGGTGGTGTCGAGAGATTTTCAAGACCATACTGAGGTGATTAGTATGATCCTCCTTTTATCTTGAGTAGATCAAAATTTCATCGATGAACACAGTGATGAATCGGTCTAGAAACTCATAGAAAACAGAGTTCATGAGCCCCATGAACACATCAGGTGCGTTCGTAACACAAAATGACATAACTACGAAATCAAAGTGCCCATACCTGCACCTAAAAGCAGTCTTCGAGATATCACTGTCCTTCACCCTTGACTGGTGATACCCAGACTGTAGATCAATATTAGAGAACCAACCTACTCCTCTCATCTGGTTAAAGAGATCGCCTATCCTCGGGAGAGGGTAACGGTTCTTGACCGTTACCTGATTTAGTCTCCGGTAGTCTATGAACAGACTGAGACCACCATCTGCCTTCTTCGTGAACAAGACCGGAGCACCCCATGGTGACACGCTAGGTCAAACAAAACCCTTCTTCATCATATCTTTAATCTACATCCACAACTCCTATAACTCAGAAGGCACCATATGATAAAGATCCGTGGAAATCAGATGGGAACTAGGTTGCAAGTCTATCCCGAACTCAATGTCACGTCGAAGGGGTAGAGTCACAACCTCCTCAGGAAAAATGTCCAGGAACTCTCTAAAAAATATCAGAACATACATCATCTCATCATACACTAATTCTGCTAAAATCTTGGCCAACATAGAAAGAAGAGGCTCCACATGCCGTCTCCCCACCTGAAAACTCTGTTCGCTAACAAAAATCCATACACTAGCCATCCTCATCGGAGAACATGACTCTTCTCCAGAAGTAGTCTATAATAGCGTTCATAGAAAACTGCCAGTCAATGTCTAGGATGACATCATATGGCTGCATTTTCTATAGAAGGATATCCCCACTAGACTGATGCGGCCCCAACATCAGTCTACATCCTCGACAAACATCAAACAGACCGGTATGACCCCCAACTGGCATACTCAGCACTAGAGGCATGGAGAGTCTCTCTATGTCTAGGCCCCAGGAATGGGATAGACCGAGTTTAACAAAGGAGTGTGAAACTCATAAATTAAATAAGGCACAAGAAAGACTGATAAACAAGCTTATCATACCTCGAAAGACTTCCATCCCTGTTGGAACTGGTGCCTTTGCGGCGTGCAACTACCTATACCCAGCTCCTCTGCCTCTCGGCTGTTGGCTGCCTCCCTAACTATGCCCTGGTCTAGGTCCTTTAGGATCATCCTAAGGCCGACCTCCTCCTGTAACATATACCCTCAAAGGAGCAGGAGCTCGCTGTCCCTCCTGCTACTGCTGTTTAAAGGGACTGGCTGGAAGCTACTGCTGCTGAGGTGGGCACTGAACCTGCCCACCCTTGCTATACTGTGCTCAGTTTGGGCATTGATTCTGAAGGTGCCCACGACTTCCATAGATGAAGAACCTCAGTCCTAGGCCCACAAGGAAAGGGTGAGGACTGGGAGATCGAAACTGGAACTGCTGGGGCTTGATCCCCACTGGTCAAAACCTAGAAGGCCTTGATACTAGAGGCCTACTGCTAACCGCCTTCCCCATTGATGATCCCAACTAGCTTCCCTCTCACAGAATACCTCCCAGTGTGTGCATCCTCTCCACCACTTCAGCCTTCTTTTGGACTTCCAAGTACGTCAGTAGGGTGAAGAGAGTAACAACATATTGAAGAGAAGGTCAAAGTGCCTCCTCCAAACATCTCGCCTGAGACTCCTCACCCGGAAAAAGGTCCGGAGTAAAACAAAGGAGATCCTTGAACTTGATCCCCAACTCCCTCACTGAAATGGTCCCCTACTGGAGGGAGAGCAACTCCTGCCTATTCTCAGGCTTCATCGTGGAAGAGAGGAATTTTTCCTGAAACTCCTTCTTGAATTCAGTTCACGCAACCTCATCCTCCCTCTTCTCCCCAAGATAGAGAGTTCACCACTGACCCGCCGCTCCCTACATCTGGATTACATCCAGAGGAACCCATTACTCCATCAGAGCCCAAATAAAGCTGAAAGCTATCACCAGATCCTTGATCCAGCTATTTTTTTCCATGTCTGAGGTGCTGCCCTCATATTTCCTAAGGGTCTACCACTGAAAGGAACAAATCATTCTCCACCACTATTCATCCTTCTCCTCTCGGTCAGTCCTCTGCTAATCATCCAAGTCATCCTCCTAGGCCTTGATCGCACTCACTACTCATGGTATTTGTTCGAGGTGCCATAGCTGCAAGGTAAACAAGGAATTCCTAAGCCCAATTAGTTTAGAAGATTTCTTTTAAGTTTTCTTGGACTTATTATTCATTTTAAATCCCCAAGACATACAAGAACACAAGCCATTATGATGCATGTACCTTTCCTAGGGTTTCTACCCTGTAATCAGTGTAGCCTCACTTGGTCGTTAGGTAGGCCCAAAGTCCTTGCATCAGATCATGGGGGGCCCTAAAATCTCATGTCCTAGCCAGTCTTCCCTGTCCTATTTCACACACTAAGATTTCCTAACACTTTCCCCTACCATTCCATTTAATCCTCACTATTCCTAACCCCGATCTCCATCCTATCTCTCAACTTATACCTTTGATACCATTCTATCATGACCCACCTTCACCAAGATGAGAGAAGAGACATCAGATTGCAAGAACCTTCCTTCTTCAAGTTTAAGGAGAGATAATGACCCCCGAGACCCACCTTTAATTGGTCTTGAAGTGGTGACTAGCACCAAGGGTATAGAATATCACACAAAATGGAAGACATTACTCTTTTTATTTAGCAGGATCGGGAGATAAGATAGTAAATCCAAACAAAACCAAAACTGGAGGTAAAAGTAGAGATAAAAGAAAACCATTCCCATATGCATGTACAAAGGTAAATGCTACAAAAATACAAGAAAACCCCCAAAGGAAAGTACCAAAGAAAAGACAAACATCAACAAATACTATCCCAAGGTCCGAACTAGTACGGTCCAGCACGATCCTAGAATTCCTCCTGGAAATCTAAAAACAGTTTATATATATAGGTCGATTATATAGGTATACTCAATAGGGAAAACTAAAAGCTCTCATGCACAAGTGGGGAGGCATTCTAATGCCCCGTGAAAAAGGAGATAACCAGAACACCTAGCAAGGAAACTATCCACCCCAACCTCACCAAGGAACACTCCCCAAATAAAGAAAGTCAAGTAATGTAATAGTAATAACAAATTTATGTTTGGGTACCCCACACCACTTTCCCACTGGTTATTGAAGACATCCTATGCATCAGACCTCTCCCATCATTCTCATCGAAGTCCCACTACCATACCCTACCTATACACACCTGGGCTATAACCACACATCCTGCCTGAAAACACTTGGGCCACAAAAACCACACGTAACCACACCCACAAAAACCTGGGCCAAAAAAACTACCGCCATGCCCGAAGACACCTAGGCCTCATCCCGAAGACACTTGGGTAACAACCTAACTGCACACACCTAGGCCAACCACCACAACTACCCCGCCCAAAGAATCTTGGGATATAATAGACCTTAGGTCATCACATCCTACCCAAAGGATCTTCGGATACTTGGTAAAGGGAGCAGAAAAGGAGCTACTAACCAGCCACTCATAGGAGTGTTGGGAAAAACACCCTCCCTCATGAAATGGGGGTGTTCAGAACAGAGTTCTCAACTTCGGTGGGGAGCAAATTGAAAACATAAGAACTAAATTATACATATAGGTAAACAAGAACTCATCCTAACCTAGGTGTTCCAAAACCATCCCAACCACAAACACCCTCGTTACTATTCATTCATAAGAAGCAGCACACCCACAACCATGTTACAACTCATTCCTAAAAAAAATTTCCCATTGAAACCATTCTCATTTTCATATTCAAGTGATTCCATTTAAATTAATTCTTCACTACTGGGAAATTAATATGCATAGACACAAGGAAAGGAAAGGAAAACAACTAAACAACAATTTAAGCATTCACACCTGGTTCTCTTGTAAAGTCACAACAACCAAAGCGATCCGTGATATCCCTAAAATACTGGAAGCAAACCAAGCCCGACCCCACATGTCCTCATATACAAAAGCCAAAAACTACACCATAATAGAGGATCCCATCCTCATACACATCACTTCCCAAGCATCAACTATAAAAATCACTAGAATAGATCATGGGAGTTTTCAAATTTGAAAATATGCCATTCATTTAGTTTCGTAATTTCGTTTGGTTAATCAGGGTGACCACACATGGATTCTTATTCATTGGGAATCCATTTAATCAATCGAGTTTACATGATTAACCAGATACCATGTTACACCCATTAAATCATAGAATTAACTTGAGAAAGAAAGGATCAGTAGCACGCAATAAAATATGACCAACGACCATGATTTTCAGTGGACATAAGCCCATAAAATCCAAAACATATAAAGAGGGGTAAAAGAGTACACTAGAAACATAAAACACACCTCTTCATTCCTTAAAAGTCTGTTTATTATCTTCATTAAGGTCTCGTTTCATCCATCCCTGTAGGAAACATTTTCATACCCACCCCGTATGATACACAGTAAAGAGAGAATAAGGAAAACCCCTACATAGATGATCAATTATCGATGTTTTTGTCCCTGCACCAAAATCTGTGATGTGTGACTTGCAGGGGAGGAACTCCAAGGACTCTAAGAATGAGCAAGAAAGGCTACAACACAGGCACACCACTCACCTCAAGAAGGGGACTCCAAATGCACCAATGGGAAGAAAGAACCCAAACAATAAGAAGAGGAAGAGAATTCTAGTGCGATATAAAGAGTGAGATCCTGGCATTTCAGGATATCAAGATCTTGACTGGCTTTAAATTCAGATCGTGGTTTCACCACACGGTTGGGTTGTTACACATTATGAGATTAATTGTTATTTAATTTCTCATTAGGGAGGTGTCCATAATTGCTGTGGGTTAAAATATTTTATTTAAATAGAAGAAACGGGTAACACTCACACACAATATGGGTCCATTGAGGGTCTCCCCACTCTTAGGGGACTTTATATATCATTTATGGGATTTAAAAACGTCCTTGAACCATTTTAAAAGGTTAAAATACTTAAAAGTGGCGTTACTGAAAAAAATAAGGAAGAAAAACCCAACAAGCCACCCCCCCGTGGTACCGATTGACGACACACCGATCGGTGACTCAGCCATCGGTGTCACACCGATCGGTGACACACCGATCAGTGTCACACCAATCGGTGACTCACCGATCTGTAAAACACCAATCGGTGACACACTGATCGCTTTCACACCGATCGGTGACTCACCAATCAGTGACACACCAATCAGTGACACACCGATCGGTGACACACCAATCGGTGTCACTGATGGTTGACACCGTGATGACATCTTACCACCGAGACACTGCCCTTAGGATCCAGACCTGATGGGTATAGGGTGTGCCAAAAACCATAAATTTGGAAAATGGATGGACCAATAGGGTCTAGGAAATTAAAATTTAGGTTGATTTGGTATGAATTTTGTTAGTTAATAACATGTGTACACCTAACTTGTTTTTAAAAATTCCAAGTGAGTCCTTTTCCTTCCCCATAAAAGGACACCACCTCTCCCACTTCTTCACACCTCTCAAAAATATTAATTTAGGACAATAACTATATAATAAACTTCATATAAATCCTCTATTACTACTATAATCCTTCCCTTGGGAATAAGACAATCCAAGGAATCCTTTAGCACAAACCAAACGGAGTTACTGGATTAAGAGGTAACATCTTCTCTCAAGTCCTGTCTTTTATTTTATTTCACCACCCATCCAATTTACTTTATACATTATTGTATAAAAAGAGTATCCTAAATATATTAGGATTTTTTATGATAATTTTTCAACTAACGCTTACACACACCTCCATTTAATTAATAACGAACATACTATTTATGTGTACGACATACTACGACCTCACTAAATGATGATTGTTCAATTTACTTACCATATATCATGGTGGAAATTATGATTGAAAATATGTTTATAAATTTTATATATTATATTTATTATTTATTTAAGCTTCTTTATTCATTAACAACACATATCTTTTTTACTTTCCATTATGTGTTAATTCAATAATTTCGTTTGTGGAAGTGTGGACTACAACCCCTCAAAGCGATATGATTCATTCATACTCTACATGGAATATATTAAGGATGAGTTTAGTGAAATTATATGATATATATAACATTATAATTCTACCATAATTATATTATATACATTTATACATATATTCATATATGTCATTTTCTTTCTTTCTTTCAATATGACAATGAAAATGGAAACAATGTTCATGCGTACGTACTGCTTACCGTCTCCATGAACGATGTAATACATTTCATACTTCTATATTCTATAGATTATTATAATAAAAATATAATATATATATGATATTTATATTATGGTTTATATTATATAATCATGATATAAGTATAAATACCAACAATATAACAAATTAAGAAATATGCGAAGAACAAAACGAATATTATTCGAAATAAAACCTTAACATAGGATGGTTAACAAGAAGGTAGTATAAGGTCATAAAAAACCATATATGGTATTAGATATAATAATATGGTTATTTAAAAGATTTATAATAAATTTATTTTTATCATACAAGTGTTTTAAACGAATACAATGAGAGTCAAGACACAAGGTAAGTGGATTTCATCTCACTTTTTATTTCTGTGAGATACATGCTATGTTCTCCACTCTTTCCTTTTGTATGGTGTATATACTAAACATGATTTTATTATATATATATTATATTTAAATATATGGTTATTAAAATATCAATTTTATGATTTTTCTTTCACACAGTTTAAGTTTCAAAAGTTACCAAATCAATGAAATAGTTTTGTCTCAATTTGCCTTCTTTGAGGCTCATGTTTTGTTATGCACCTAAATTCCCTTTTGAGGTGTATATACTTACATTTTAAATGTTATATCATGAATTTACTTATTTTAATGATATTTTGAGTTTTATGTAATTTTATTTTCTTACATGGAGAGTATGATCACAAGTTACCAAGTTATAAGAGTTTGTTGAGACAATATCATTGATTTTCAAGATTGTTTATGTTTATGATTCCTTTGATGAAATATTATGATCCATATATCAAGAAAATTCATGAATTTTATTCTCCTTTGGTTATTAATGATTTATTCATATATTTTTACCATTTATTACACTCTTTGGTACATAATATAGTTATGAAAGTGTTTTTAAGAAAGCCTGACTTTACCCTCTCTTTGGTCGGAAATCTATGTTTTCTAAAAAGGGTTCCAAGAATATTGTACTATTATCCTATAATATTTAAAAGAAAATTTTACCCTTTTTATCATTTAATAATATATTCAAATAAATATTCTTGTCTCCTTACAAACAAGTAATTTTTCTAACCTTTATACCATGCAAAAGGAATGTTCTTTTAATTCATACGGCATGTACGGATTTACCCACTACAATTTATTTGAAGCTTAATTTGAATTTTTAAAAGGTTAATTTTTAAGAAAATAATTTTTAAAATTATTTTCAAAGAAATGGTTTTGAAAAAAATTTCAAGATTCTTTATAATTTTTGAAATTTTTTTCAAAGAAAAAGGTTTTAAAGCTTATTTTATAAGTTTTCAAGGAAAAAGGTTTTAAAAATGATTTCAAGACTTATTTATATTTTTTGAAATTATTTTCAATGAAAATGGATTTGAAAAAGGTTTTATGATTTAAAAAGACTTCTTAAAAGAATAAAGGATATTTTCCTCAAGAAATGTTTTCAAAATATCCTTCAAAGTTATTTTTTAACGAAGATGACATCTGTTGATGTTAATCAAGGCCTTTTAGGAAATGATCCAAAGGTTCCATTCATATTATTTCTTGAATGGTTTATTGTAATGACCCTCCTTCAAGATGAAGAAATGGTGATAATGACCCTTTAGTCCTACCTCCAGTAGGCCCTAGGGTGGCGACCAACACCAAGGGTATATAATATCACAAAATGGGAGGAATTTATCTTTTTAAAGAAAACAAGATTGGGAGATAAGATGGTCCATCCCAAAAAAACTCCAAGTACTATATATAAAAGAAATCCAAAAAACCATCCCACATGCATGTTTAAAATTAAACTGCTATTGATACAATAAAAACTCCAAGGTAAATACCAAAAGTAAGGCTAAGTAGCAACACAACAACTATCCCAAAGTTTGAGTTAGCAATGCCCAACATGGTCCATGTAGTCCTGTTGGAAACTAGAAAGCAGTTTTATATACATATGGTGAGAATACAAGTATACTCAATAGGAAAAACCAAAGTCTCTCATGTATAAGTGGAGGAAGAATACTAATGCCACTTTTAGGAAACAATAGAAGCCAACAACACCTAAAAAGTTATACCAGCCACCCCAACCTTACCAAGGCATGCTCACAAAATAATAAAATTCAATTAATATAGTATAATGCACATCGATAGTAGGGTTCCCCACACCACTTTCCCACTGATTATCCACTCTCACACCCTAATGGAAAATGTCATGGTGCTCTAACCTCTTTTTCGAACATACCACACCACAACCCGCCCGCACACACCTAGGCCTCATAGCTAGTCCCATCACCTGGGAAAATGAAGCTCATGAAATCCCACCCATAGACACCTGAGCCACATACCACATCACATCTCATCTTTAAGACACCTAAAAAGTGCAACTCACCCACACACACCTAGTCATCACAAACCACAACCTGTCTGAAGAATCTTGGGCTATCACCACCTGGAAGATGGAGCAGGGAAGAGTGGTTGGCCAACTATCCATGCTCCCACTAGGATGTTTGGTAAAGAAACCCTCCCCTATGAAGATGGGGGTGTTCATCACATTGTGCTCAACTAGGGCGGGGTGCGTATAAAAACCACAAGTAAAAATAAAATTAATACATATAGATACCAAATACTTAGCCAAACCTATGGGTTCTCAACCAACAACCATCCCACAACACTGAAAAATTTTCTACAACCTCTAAATGAACAACCCATAATAAGTCACAGCTAAAATTATACCTCCAGACAATTCATTTAACCAATTCCCATTATTTATTAAAAAATTTATTTATTCCATTACTATCTAGGAAACTACCAAGCATAACACCTAACGAGCCACACAAAAAAGTCACATGGATGAAGAAGAACCATAGTTAATTAACCCAATTCACATTTCCTCTCCATTTAGCACCCATTCATATCATAACAAAATCAATCGTGAGACACATAGTGAAGCTTTGGTCATGCTGATCATAGAGAAACTTTGGGTGAATTAACCATACCAACCACTGCCAACACATTATTCAAAGTCATTCTACCCAATCCATACTCTCAAAAAAGAAAACCCCCCAACTCACAACCATACCCATCAACACATAAACTCACATCCCAATCAAAACCCCTCTATACAACACTTACTATCTGTTCCACAATAAATCAATCTCTCAACCTGAGATTCCATTACACCTTCCAAACCACCCCACAACACACAACGATGCTCAAAACTGTACCAACACACAAACCAAAGAAAACATATTAAGATTTAACAATTCATCTATTCTTTAATTACAATTTTTAACTTCCTGCGTTATCATAGAATTAGTTTGATCCTGGGGCATCCATTTATTATTTGAGTGTACGTGGTTAATAAATTTCATATATATATATATATATACAGTCTTCCAACAAAAGACCAAAAACAATCATTCACAATCCATCACAAGTGGACAAACAAAGACCACCAATGCCCATGATTTTCAGTAGGCATATAGCCCATATAATCACAACATCAACAAATAACAAAGTAGAACATTAGTCACTTTTTCCCGGCCCCACATGTTGATATTAAATCGATTCGATTACCTTTATTTATTTTTAATTTTTCTGTATTCACAAGGGAGACATTCATACACCCACCCCACATGATACACAAATAAAATATATATGAAGGGATCCCTACCTCGAAGAATAGATGATAAAAAATTCTTGGTTGTGTCAAAGAAGGGGGGGGAGCATGCGGTAAGAAGAGCCTTTAGGGAAAAAATAAAATCCAAAAAGGTGAAACAAAATGCATGGATCCTTAGGTAATAAAGGTTTTGGGGGGATGTCCAATATCGAGGGTAAAGGGAAGCATATAAGGAAGAAAGGGTCTTAGATTTTGAAAGTCTAGATCCTATATCAATGGGATAATTTTTTTTAAAATCCATTAAAGGAGGATCTTGACCAAGACCACACAATTTAGAATTCAAAGGAATATTTAGGTTTTTAGAAGATAGATACTATTTGAAATGGATACAAAAACCATTAAATATTCTGTTAAACTCGTTTTACGTCAAAAGAAATGTTAAAGGGGAAAAACAAGAAAAACTGAAAGAAAAATAGAATTTTAAAAAACTATTGGAAATGAGTTACCATTAAGTGATTAACCAGTGTGAGCCACCGGTGCATGCTACTGGTGTGAATCACTAGTGCAAGATATTGTTGTGAGTGACCAGTGTGATCTATCAGTGCAAGTCACTAGTGCAAGATACCATTAGCAACTCACCATTGACATCCAATGTCATGATATACCATTTTCAATCACCGTCATGATAGTCCAACCTACCGGTGGTTGACTCACTGTTGCGACTCACCATCATGAGCTATCGGTGGATAAATCACCATTAGGCGAGCTACCATTGGAAAACTGGTTTTTTGAAAATCTATTTAAATGAGTAACCATGGCCTCCCAAAATAACTTAAACATTTTATTTTCACAAAGTAATGGACTAGAGAGGACCAAACGATTCCATTTATGTTTTTAAGGAATAATTATTATGATTCCTGTTTCTCTTCCACTGGTTATACACTTTTAAAACAAACTTATTTTCATGGGTTATGATTCAATGAAATGGTTATGAAACCTATATATTTCCATAGGTTATGACATGATGAAATGTTAATGATACCCATTTCATTTTATGGGTTATGATTTGATGTTTATAAAACCTATATCTTTTTATGGGTCATGATATGATGAATGTTTTATTATCTTGTGGAACATATGTGAATGATTTTATTATGAGATGGGTGGGACCTATATCTCCCTCTAATGCATTGGGAAATGATGGATGACTCATGAGTATAAATATTATGCGTGAACCTAATTACATGTTCAAAATGTTATGCATGGAACTAGTTTTATGTCTGTAAGTTTATGTGTGAACCTGATTACATGTTTACAATGTTATGAGATAACCTTATTACATGTTCACAATGATATGCATAGACCTATTTTTATGTCCAAAAGTTTATGTGTGAACCTGATTACATGTTCATAATGGTATGCATGAATATGATTACATGTTCACAATGTTATTGAATGGATCTAGTTTCATGTCCATAAGGTTATGCATGAACCTGATCACATGTTCAAAATGTTATATATAATCTTAGTTACATGTCTATAATTTGATCTAGGGTCCTGATTTTATGTCCTTAACTTAATGAGTGAACATGTTTCTACTTATACATGTTCACAATGTTATAAACCAATTTTCATGCCACAAATTTCATTTCTTATTCCTATGTTATGATTTCATAACTTATTCTCTTAATTTTATTATGATCCATGTCTTATGAATTTCCAATCTTTATTATGATCTCTAATATGAAAGGTATGATCTTCAAATTTTATGATTAAGTTCCATACCCTTTTGTTCATGCTATGATTATGAATTTTCTTTATTTACCCATACTGAGCATCTAATATCACCCCTTTCTTATGTTTCCTTTCCCCAGGTTATGAAGAAAGATTTTAGGTAGAAGTACTAAAAGTGGGAATCTTCATGGGAGATGTTGAAGATCTTTCACCAGGATAGAAGATTTTGTTTCCAAGTTTCCAAAGTCACGAAACTATTATGGTCCTCAGGCACGTATTTTTGTAATGTACTGATTATTCATCTAAAATGATGTAATATCCATGTATATTAATCCTGGGTTGCTATACCGAGTGGGGATGTGGTACACAATCATGTGACCATGTGGGGGTATGAACCGTGTACATAGATTAAATGACATGCAATTTGGGAAAATACACATTGAGTAATGTGAGGAACATAACTAGGTTGGATCTTTGGGGTTACATATTGTGTACTAAAAGTAAAAACCATGTAATTTTCCCTACCCTAGATTGTTTTGCCTGTTTTTTGACTTGGTGTCAAAATTAGACTTGTGAGGAGTCCATTTTGAGCATTTTTCAACATAAATCATGATAGTGGAATCCTTTGAACATGTAGAGGTTATTTGGATGGTGTTTTGGATGGAGTGAGAATTTTTAAGAGGATTTATTTGAGGTTTGTTTTTTGAATCCTCTTGGAGGTTGGGTTTTGAGTTGCGGGGCTAGGGTGAGGATTGTGATCTTGGTTATCATCTTGGATCGAGTGTTACATGATGATCTATTTTAGTTTCTTTGGATTGATTCTTGAAGATGGGATTGAGTAGTATCACTGAGGATATCTTGTCCTGTACCTACATTTTGGGACTCGTTTCTCAAGGTTAGATTTATTGAGGTTTAAATATTGGGTTTGGGGACCGGATTTGTTGGAGCCTTTGGGTTGGGTTGACATTGTGGGATGGAGGTTTCATCTAGATGCTACTAAGCTATTATGATAAGTTTGAGAGATTCTTGAGGATTCCCTTGTGGACTGGTTGTTGGATGTGTGATTAATGGTATCCATAGTTGGTGGTTGAGAATGACTATGTGTAATGGTTTGTATTAGATAAGGATATCCTACTAGGGTCCTAATTTTGAGGTGGTCATGAGGACCATTTTGAATTCCTCTACTGGTAGGATTGTTCTTTGGATCCCCCTTAGGGTGCATTGCTAATCAAGGACCATTTGGAGGCCACTTATGTCTATTTGGGATGTTTCCACAGTAGGCATGTCTCTTTGATTTTAGATGAGCTAGAGGAATACCTCATAGGGTATCATACTATTACTTTATCCTTTGATCCATTTTTGGATCTATGGACTGGCATGTCCTAAGATATTGGGTGTAGTAGGGGAGTCCCTATTAGGATTTCACTTTATTCTATGACCTTGGGAACTGTGGGAAGCCTAAGTTTTTGTTTTTCCCTATGGTGGGTCATTGAGAGCCTGTGATGGATGTTTTTTGAATTCTAAGATCCACGGTGTTGAGAGAGGCCCAGTGCTTTATTGGAAAATAGTTGATTAGTGTTACTAAATCATCTGTTTGGATGGTGGGTTCAAGGTTGGATCATCCCATGTTTGGTTGACCTTTGTCCATGAGGTTTGAATAAGTTTCCACTCAGGACTTAAGTTTGAGGAGGTGACCCTTGGGATATCTTGGATTAGGCTTTGGACCTATGTTTTGATATATTTCTCTCCTCTTTTGGATAACTATTATTATATGGGAATAGGGAACCAATGGATGATCTAAATGAGTTCACTCTTCTAGTTGAGTATTCTCCTTAGCTATAGGTTATATGCTATAGATCTGGTGGGATTCTGGTTTTTGATTGAGTCTATGGGATAGTGTATATGTTAGACCCATGGGTGGATGGGATCCCCTGGGATAGTACATCTGTTAGGACCATATTCGGAGGTATCCTCTAGGATAGTTTGTACCATCTAAACCTCATTTAGAGAATGATTTTTTATGTAGTAATTTTAGGATATTATAGTTTCTCAAATGTGTGGAGTGGAGATATTTTACCAGTTCGAGAATTCAATTAGATTCATAGTCCTTAGTGGATTAAATTAAATGTTTAGATGTCTAGGATGAGATCCTAGGGCATGAAATTTATGAATGTCCTTACAGTGAACCTTATATCTCCTCTTTAATCTGGTGGATTCATAAGTTTTCATGTGGATGGGTGATCCACGGGCAATAAATCCTCTAAAGGGGGTCAAAGTGGGGGTAGAATTACCCCAGGTGTCAATATAGAACCCAAAATTGGATATTTTCTTGTTTTTATTTTCCCCTTTATTTTATGAAGTTGTTTCATTTATTCTAACTACTATTAGTCTTGTGTAGTCTTGACATATCACATGTTCATGCATTTTTTATGACATAAAATTATATTGGGGTGGATTATTGATATTTATTTCTCACCCCTATATGTTCACCTTAGTGTGAATGCAAAATTGAGGTCTAATTTCAGGTTGGAGCATAGGTTTCATGATGGATGGGGTCAAGGACCATTGTTTCTTGATCTAATAGATCTTCTCATGTAAAGTAACAATATTAGGATATTCTAGCTTGAGAATCATAGAGATAGTTTATATGGTTTGGATAGGTGTTGGAAGTGGATCTAGTTGTATTTATATTTTTTTTATATGGGGTATTCCCAGTGAGTGATTTACTATTGTATTTTTTTCATGCTTTGAGTCTATATGATTGTATACTACATTTAATTTATTATAGAATGCTTTTGTTTTAGTTATTTATTATACATACTTTTATGTTCATCCCTGTGTTTGTGTTTTATTATTTTCGACTGTTAATACACTCTTACAATAGGGTATAATCTCCCCATTGCATGTTTTAAACCCTCACTTCTATTCAATAACCACTAGCTTTTGAAGAGGCATGCTTGAGGCCTTGTGGCGAGCTAGGTTGGTTGACATGTCAGGTCGATCCAGGATGGTTTGTTACAAAATGGTATCAAAGGAGGTTTGATTTTATGATTTGGGAAGTTGGTAGATAGGTTGTCTAGGAATGTGTCAAAACTTATGATGGATATTGGAATGGTATGTCATGAACACCTTTTATGATACGAAGTTCAAGTTTCCTAAGCATGGTATTATTGTTCTTGGTATTTTTTTTACGGTTTTGTGATTTCATCTAGTGTGATGCACTTGTGCTTGTGGATTTATGGTTTATTATGGTTTTTGTCTCTTGGACCAAGGTAAATAGGATAGTTTTCATACATTAATGTATGCATGTAGGATTCACATGAAATATGTCTATCTATGGTGTTTTACTAATGATTGACATTGAGTTGTTTAAAGTGACAACAACTGCTTATATTGTGTTTTCTCATATAATTACTTGGTGGAATTATACTCAACTGAAATAAATTTATATTTTATTCTGGTGATAAGTCATGTGAATCAAGGGGTTAGAGGTTTACTAGTGTTGTAGATGTAGTCCCATCATTGAGGGGTGTACGGAGACCCTTGTAGGTCAGAGAAGACTTTGAGTTCCCTTTTGGTGGATCGATGAGGGAAAGGATTCCAGAGGGATATTTGGATTGGGATTGAGTTTCCATTGGATAGAGTTCTTCTTAATGTACCAGTTTCTTGTTCCTTTGGTGGGATTTGTTCTTTCCATGTTTTTTCTATTGGG
Source organism: Viscum album (assembly GCA_963277665.1). Classification (NCBI taxonomy): domain Eukaryota; kingdom Viridiplantae; phylum Streptophyta; class Magnoliopsida; order Santalales; family Viscaceae; genus Viscum; species Viscum album. The sequence continues at coordinate 668,835,587 of OY728139.1, read as the reverse complement.
TCTTATGGTGGGGCCCATGTGCCTACTATCACTAATGGATTGGGTGGGTATGGTTGATTTTCCTTGAAAGGGCTATTGAGGTGTACTATTTCTAGGGTATGGTTATGCATAGGGATTCCCAGTGTTTTAGAAGTGAAGCACTAAGTGTGTTCCCTATCTCATGGATAGTTTTAGAGGGAATGTTTTGTTGGAACCCTAACCCTACTCATTTTGGTTTCACTTTGGGTAGCACATTGAGAGCATGGTTGGATGCCTTTGGATTTGGATCGATTCATTAATGGAGGGTGGTCATGTGTTTGATCATAGCATGATGGAGATACACAATTTTTTTTAAGAGGGGTACTAAGGATTCTTAGGTTTGTTGGAACTGACATGTTTTGGGAGCATGGTCAGTAGTTTTAGTTGTGTTATCCTAGTTTTGTTAGAACTTGGCCCATGTGGGAATGATTTTTAGTGCTCATTATTAAGGAAATACTTGTGGTGGGGAGTGAACCATAGGTTGTTGGAGGTCATGATCCTCATTTTAATTGTTCTGTTAAGGGAAGAGGTTGTTGTTCTTGGTGGTCCAGTAACGAGTGATTTTGTTTTCATGATGACAATCAAGGGTGAGTGGGTTTTCCTTGTCTATCCATTACATTCGGTGATGGACATAACATGGGTAGTGTTTTTTTCCTTTCAGGAATTTATGTGATGATAAGTATACTCCTATGGTGGGGAGTATCAGATCAGTCACTATTGAACATATCTCATGTTGGGAGAGAGTTATGGACACTATAATATCAGTCATTAGATGGTCGAGATAGTTTCAGTTTCACCCATGTTTGGGGGAGACTATTTACATTGAATATTAATTTATTCACACATGTTTTTTAGTCTTATATTTGAAATGGAGTATAAAATTGAGATCATATCTCTTTGGTTGAGTCCAAAACATGGGGTTTTTCTATGTGAGGAATAACCTTTCATTGGGTGTCGGGCCTAGGCCCAAGACCCTTTTATTTTTTGTTTTCTTTTTCATTTTCTCCTTTTCTTTTTTTATTCCCTCTATTTCCCTTGGTTTTGTGTGTATGACCCTATGGGATTACCACTTTGGGGTTGTAATTTTAGATAGGGATAGGGATAGAAGAGGGAGAGGAGAGGATGAGGCATTACCCAGGATCTCATCCAGAGGTAGATCGAGTCTCAATGGGTGCATGGTACGGTTTCAGGATTAAAGCTTCGGTAGTTTCCACCAGAAGGTAGGAATGTTCTACATTTTTCTCCAAAATTCCCCATAGATTAGTTTTTTTAGTTTTTAAATCCTTTTTTGGGTTTTTGGGGACCCCGAGTGGGTTGATATAGGCTTTATGGAAGAAACTGTGGTTTTGGGTCATTTGGAGGGGTTTTTGTTCAGGAATACCCATGTACATGACAGGTAGTTTAGAGAAAAAACACTGTCTGTGCTTCTAGTTCAGGGAAGATAATGTTTTGGGACTACACTTCGTGTACTAGGGGGTATATTCCGTGTAGTGAGATTCTGGGGTGTGTACAAGTACTCAACCATACATTCCATGTGGGGGCACTTGGCCATGTGGATTATACAACCATAACCCATGTGTGGTGAAAACTATGTAGGTGTATGTGTCTAGATGAAGTACATGGATATGTACATGGGAAAGTTCCCCATGTGGGGTTACACACCATGTATAGGGTGGTACATGATGTGTACTCAGGCATTTTACACACCAAGTGGGGTTGAGGTACATGGGAAGGTACACATGTGGGGGTACACACAGTGTATGTTTCTTACATGCCATGTACTTTGGGAGAGTACATGATAAGTGTCTTGAGGAACATTAACATGGAGTATCTTTAGGGTTACACACTATTTAGCTTTTCATATCATGGCTTGTATTGCCTATTTTTCCCTCTAGTGTTAGAATTGGACTTCTGAGTAGTCCATTTTGAGAATTTTTCTGCGTAGATCATGATGGGGGATCCTTTCGGCCTGTGGAGGAATTATGGATGGTGTTTTGGATTAGGTGATATTTTTTAGGATAATTTATTCAAGGTTAGGTTTCTGAATCCTCTTGGGGGTTGTGTTGTGATATGTGAGCCCCAAGTGAGGGTTGTGAGCTTGGTGATCATCCTGGCTTGATTGTTCCTTGGAAATCTATTTTAGATTCTCTATATGGATTCTAGAAGATGGTATTGAGTAGAATCTATGAGGATATCTTGTTTTTTACTTGCATATTGGGACCAATTTCTCAAGGTTAGAGCTGTTGAGGTTTAGCTCTTGGGTTTAGGGACCAGATCTATTCAATCCTTTGGGATAGGTTAACACCGTGGGATAGAGGTTGTAGTTGAGTGTTGCTGAGCTATTGAGATGAGTATGAGGGACTCTTGAGTATTCCCTAGTGTGATGGTTGTTGGTCAAGTGATTAGTTTTTTCTATAGTCGATGGTTGATAATGCCTGTGTGTCATAGTTTGGCTTGGATGAGGAGATCCTAGTAGGGTCTTTCTTTTGAGGTGTTCATAATAATCGTTGCGAATTGCTATATTAGAGGGATTGTTCTTTGGATATCCCTTTGGGTGCATTTTTATTTAGGATCAGTTGGATTTCACTGAGGTCCATTTTGGATATTCCCACATTAGGTGTGTCCCATGATTTTGGATGATCTAGAGGAACCCCTCATAGAGTTTCTTAATCTTACTATGTCCTTTGGTGGGCTATTTTTAGATCTATGGATAGGCATGAATCGAGATCTTGGGTGAAGCATGGGATCCCTAGTAGGACCTCACTTTATTTTGTGACCCTGGGAACCATGTGAGCCTTGAGTTTTGGTTTATCCCTAAGGTGGGTTGTTGATAGACCATGGTGACTATTTTTTGGTTGATGAGATATAGGGTGCTGAGAGAGGCCCCATGATTTGAAGGTTGATAGTTTATAAGTGATTCTAATTAAGTTGTTTGGATGGTGGGTTCGAGGTTGAATTATCCCATGTTTGGTTGGAATTTTTCCATGAGGTTTGAGGAAGTTTCTTTTTAGGAATTTGGTTTGAGGAGGAGACCCTTGGGATATCTTGGATCAAGCATTATAATTGAGTTTTTATATGGTTATCTCCTCTATTGGATAGTTGTTTTTATACAGGTTTAAGGAACCAATGGATGATTGGGATGAGTTCACCCCTCTAGTTTAGTATTCGCCCTGGTCCTAGGTTATATACCATGGATGTGGTGGGATCAGGGTTCTTGAGTAGGTCCATGGGATAATGTATCTATTGGGACCATGGGTGGACATGATCCCCTAGGAATGTATATATGTCGGGATAATATCGGGAGGTGTCCCCTAGGATGTTTTGTATCGTCAAGCTCTACTTTAGAGACAGATCTGTTATGTAAGACTTTTGGGACATGATGATTTATCAGATGTGTGGAGTGGAGATATTTCACTAGTCTGATCATGCCATTGGAGACCTAGTTCTTAGTAGAATCACCTTGGTTTTTAGACACCTAGGATGAGATCCTAGGGTCTAACATTCATTCTTGTACTCATGGTGGACTTTAGATCTCCTCTTTGACCTAGAAGATGCACTAATTGTCATGTGGTTGGGTGATCCGTATACTATAAATCCTATGAAAGGGGTTAGAGTGAGGGAAGATTTACCTCAGGTGTCTTACTAGAACCTGTGGTTGGATATTTTCTTATTTTTATTTTCCCTTTTATTTTATGCTGTTTTTTCATTTATTCCATCTGCTATTAGTTTCTGTGAGACTAGACATATCATGTGTTCATGCGCTTGTTATGACAATAGATTATAGGTTCACTATTAGGGGGGATTATTGAGATTTATTTCTAAACCCTTATTTGTGAACCTCAGTGTGCGTTCAGACCCGATGTCTTCTTTCTAGTTGGAGTACAGGTTGCATGATGGAAGGGCTTGAGGCCCAATATTGCTTGATCAAATGTAGCTGCTCATGTGGAGTCACATTTTTGGTCTAGTGTATATCAAACATCATGGATACCAGGTATGTGGTTTGGATTTATGATGGTAGTGGATCCAGTTGTATTTATTTTCTGTTTGTTTTGTTTTTATATGTGGTTGATCTAGTAGGTGGACAACTGTTGTGTGTTTTGCATTCTTGTGAGTCTGTATGACTGTATACTGCATTTAAATTATTATAACATGCTTTTGTTTTATTCATTTATTATACATACTATTATTTTCATCCATTTCTTATGTGTTTGGTTATTTTTACACTATTATTTCACTCTAACCATATGGTATAGTCTTTCCAGTGTATGATTTAGACCCCTGCTGCTGGTTGGTAGCCTCTGGCATTCAGAGAGGCATGCTTGATTCCTTGTGGAGATCCTGATCTGGTGACATGTCTGGTTAAATGGGGATGGTTTGTTACATCTTTTCCATGTGGTGTTTTGGTATATTCTATATGGTAGTGGTTTTATACATGGAACTAAATTTATAGGTGAACCCACTATGGCTAGGTGGCCCTAGAGGGGGATCATGTTTATATGCTGTATGTGACATGATGAGAGAGCTGATATAGATGAAGGGGTATGATGGTACAGTGTGGTCTAACTTGATGGAATTATGGGTATATGTGGGTGGAACCAAGCAGAGATAGTGGGGAATGGTGGTCTATATGACTTGACCCATGGGTAGCAGGGGCATGATGGTCTTTGTGACACGACTCGAGAGATATTGACAGGGTATGATGTCCTATTGCAGTCTAACATAGGGTCCTGAGTCCTGTATGAATATTGAGTAGCTTTGAGGGTGGGTCCTTTGTTTGTGATGTTTCCATGAACAGTTTGATGTTATTCTGGATTGGAGTTGAAGCAGGTACAACTAGGGTTCATGGCGGCTTAGTTAGTGTACAAATGATCAATATGATTGTTTGTTATCTACACTCGCATTTATTATATAACATCTGTGCCATTTGATATTATTTACTTATGCGTTATTAATCAAATATTTTTTATATTTTATTTATATTATTTCTATAAGGATATGATACTGAGGGTATAGTCTCTCCACTGACGGTATTTATACCCTCACTACTAGTCGACAACCTCTTACATATAGGGAGGCACACATGAGGTCTTGTGGCTCTCCAACTTGGACATGGTAGTTTGGGTTCAGGTGTTAGAAAATGGTATCAGAGTAGTTTTATTTTTTTCTTTTGACCAACCTAGGACATGGTTTAATGAATATAGGATATGCAGGACTTAGGTTAGGGAATTTCTATGTGTCTGGATATCTTATGTTGAATAGAACTCTGATTTACCATTGATTGGATTACTATTACTATTTTATGGGATTTTAGGCATGTTTATGCATCATGATTAGGCACATAGGACCTCATTCCATATATATACCTATTTTGTGATGCATAATACTTCTTTAATTTAATTTTTTATGTATTCTATCTATTTAGGATAGTCATATATTCTTTTATTGTGTGATATATCATTTCTCATACTATTACGACATATCTATACTAGAATTAATTAGTTGAACTTGAGTATTATATTATGTTTCTGTGTGTATATATATATATATATGATTGTGAGTAACATAAAGTTATGGATGACCTTGGTTAATGATCAGAGGGATATACCTTGGGTTATGTGTAGAATCTTAGGAGAACATTTGTGTGATCCCACAGACGGGTTATGATCTATCTTGATCTATCAGCTTCAGATGTTTAAAACCTTCTCTTAGAATTTGAAATAATTTCACCATGACAAAGTCTTATAGGGTTAAATGTTAAGTAGGCTAGATTACTCCTACAAGGGAGGATTTTCCTTCTCTATGACTAGATGTGTAGGAGAATGCAGTTGAGAATGCTCCCACACCTACTATGTTGTTTAGGAAGCATAAACAGTTTATACATAAGTATTTTTCTTGCTACTTGTCCGAGGAATATGAGATCTAAACTGTAAAATATTCCTTTACTTTTAACTACAACATACTCCATCCTTTTATGTATTTGGAGGCCCTAAAAATACCGAGGAATGGGTTGAAATAATTATAAGGATATTTGAAGTAATAGAGTCTCTGAAGGATTTGTAGTTTACATTAATAGATTTTATGCTTCTGGATTCCTTCCATTCATGTATATATACCCAAGTTATTACAGGACTTAACATACCAGTTATGTTATCCTCCAAGTTAATTTCCCTTGATACACCATTGGGCATGAAAGTAGACAATATTCTATGATTCCCAGAGTATCCTATAATCATTTCCAGTTATTGGAATATATGGGACTTATGATTATGAAGTTAATGAGATTCAATGTGATTATTGGAATTAATTGGATGCCTAGTTTTTGAGGTCACAATGATTGTTCTCTAAAACACATGTCATTTATATCACCCAAGGGAGAGAAGTATGTGATGTTTAGAGAATAGGAATTGAGAGCAGGTAGAGTTGGTCCAGACTTTAGTCAGCTCAGGATGATCACAATGCAGATGGTGGGATTGGCCTTTTTAGTAGGATTAGTGGTAGCCCCCTTGTATTATCATCAAATTTTTAATCTCTATTAGGATTTATTTCTAGATGATATCAAAGGAACCCCCCAGATAAATTAGTTTAGTTTTATATAGAACTCATGCCAAGCATGCAACCCATTTTGATACCCCTTATCATATGACATCATCTGAGTTGAAGGAGCTCAAAGTATAGTTTGAGGAATTAGAGAATAAGGTATTTATCAGGCCGAGTACTACACTATGGAGTGCACCTATTTTGTTATCTAAGAAGAAATATGGTAGTATTTGAATATATGTAGATTACTAGAAGATAAACCAGGAAACAATGAAAAATATATACCCTTTTATAGGATTGAAGATACCTTTGATCAGTTATGAGAATCTTGTTTATTCTATAATATTTATCTTTGATTAAGATATAAAAAGTTATGGGTTATAAAGGAGGACATCCCAAAGATAGAATTTTAGAGAAGGTAAGAGCTAGACGAGTACTTAGTGATATCGTTTGGACTGATGAATGCATCGATAGTGTTCATAACTCTCATGAACAAGATCCTTTACCCATATCTTCACTCATTCATCATGGTGTTCTCTAATTAAAACCTCATATACTCACCAAACCAAGAAAAACATTTCATAAATCTTGAGATAGTTCTATGCACACTTCAAGCACATCGAATTTATGAAAAGTTATCAAAGTGTAACTTTTGTATTTAGAAGGTAAAATTATTTGTGCATGTGGTATCTAAGATAGGTATATCCATGGACCCAAATAAATTCAATGAAATAATGTCATAGAAACATCCTCGAAACATATTTGAGATCATAAGATTTCTGGTTTTAGCTATATACTAATGATGTTTTGTCCAAGACTTCTAATTATCATCACCTATAATAATGATAATGAAGAGGTTAGTGAAGTTACAGTGGTCAAAAAAACATGAAGGTTCATTTCTTGAGTTGAAGAAGAGGTTGAATATAGCTCCAGTTTTGATTATTACCGAGTCAAGTATTTGTTATGTTGTATACTGTGATGTATCATATGTTGTTTTGGGAGTAGTGTTGATGAAGAAGGAGGGGGTAGTAGCTTATGGGTCACATTATTTGCAACCCCATGATTGAAACTCACCTACCCATGAATTGGATATATCTAACGTTATTTATAACTTAATGTATTGGTGACATTATATCTTTGGTGAGAGGTTTTTTTTCTATATGGCCACAAGTTCCATAACTATATCTTCACACAACGAGGCTTTAACTTGAGAAAGAAGAACTGGGTAGAGTATTGATAGATGTTTGACTTTGAGATGGATTATGCACTAGGTAGGGGTAACTTGGTAGTAGATCCTCTAAGTCATAAGACGCAGGTAGCTTAGGAGCTTAGTGAAAACCATTTGGATGAACAATGGTGACTTATGAGCTTGTTGGATGACTAGAGGTTGGAAAATTATAAGGACCAAAGAACGATGATGTGTGATAAATTTATGGTCATAAATTCTTTAGTATAATAGGTAAATTATGGAAAAAATTCTGACCCAAAGTGTGTTGTGATGTAGGAACTACCAGATGGTGGTAACATGATACCCAGACGATCTTTAGGTGATGATGATATAATCCTTATACATGGGAGAGTTGTAGTATCTAATTATATTAGGAAAAAGTTGATGAGAAACTTCCATACCTCTAGGTGGGTGGTGAATCTTGGGGTGAAAAAGATGAACCATGACTTCAAGATGTAGTTTTGGTGACCAGGGATGAAGAAATACATTTCTAGATTTGTTTCCCAATAACTTACCTGTCAGATGATAAAGGCCGAGCACCAGTTTCCTAGTGGTTTACTCTATCCACTTCATATGAACTTTTGTAATTGGAATGAAGTCATGATGGATTTTTTGATGAGTTTTACTAGGACCTAGAGTACTTTTTACACTTTATAGGTGATTTTTGATCATCTTAAAAAATTTCTCCACTCCTTATTGATCCATAAGACCCACTCGGTAGAAAAGTTGGGAAAATTTTATATCCATGATATTGCATGATTAAATATAGCCCCCTTGATAATTGTATTTGACAGTGACACATGTTTTATGTCACAGTTTTGGTAGGTCTTGTATAATTTCTTAGGGACTCAGCTAAGATTGATCACAACTTACTATCCCTAGATAGACTGACAATCAGAGTGGAAAATTTTCATTTTGGAGGATATGATTCGAGATTTTTCAATAGAATTCAATGAAGATTGGGATAATAACCTAGATTTGATGGAGTTATCATTCAACAATAGTTACTAGAATTTGATTAATATGTCACCTTATGAGGATCTCTCTAGTAGTCCATGTCATTCACTACTTTGTTGGAATGAGGTTGGTGAGGTAGTAGTTGTGAGGCTTATTCTGGTACAAGAGACCTTTGAGAGAGTAAAACTGATCTAGAAGTGGTTAGTCACTACATAGAGAATAAATAGATCACATTCCAACCATAGGAGGAAAATTTAAAGTTTTCTGTGGGAAACTATGTTTTCTTGTGGGAGACTCCTCGATTAGGGAATCATCATTTGTAGAAACAGGGGAAGCTGATGCAATGATTTGTGGAACTGTTTGAGATCACTGAGTGTGTAAGAACAATAGATTACAATCTGGAACTTCCATCATGTTATCTAGGGATCCATTATGTGCTCCATGTTTCTCATATTTGGATGTACATGCTCACTCCTTCCCATATTGTAGATTGTGAGGATGTTGAGTGGGATCCAGATGCACCTTTTAAGGAGTACTCGATGCAGATAGTGGACCGAAGAAAGAATGTGTTTTTAGGGAAATATGGTACTACTTTTCTATATTCTATGATGTTATTCCTAGATCCAAGAGGATACATGGGATCCGTATTATGAAATTCAAGATTAGTGTCCTGAGTTGTTTGACAAAGACAAATAGAGACACTTGTTAAAAATGATAAGTTATTAGAGGGGGATAATTGTAATATTATCAATTTTTAATTTTTTTAAAACCATATTTTGAATATATTTTATAATTATTTTTGTGTGAAAAATTTAATTTTTTAATTAAATTCTTATCCTTACTTATAGAATAAGGCCTATGTAAAGGTAAGTGCACTCTACCCTTATGAATAATAATTTTGGGGAGTTGCGTAAGGGTAATTTTGAGTTTATAAGGGTTATGTACGAGTAAAAAGACACTGAATAAGGGTAATAGGGTGTTTATATATTCCAAATAAGGGTAGATCCCTGTTTTTATATACTGTATAAGGGTAAGCCCCTATTATCAAAGGATGCATAAGGGTACCTCATAGACTGTTCAAGGGTAACTTCTAGTTCCTAAAGGGTATATAAGGGTAGGGATGAGTTGTATAAGGGAAAATAACTCTTTATAATGGTTATATAAGTGTAACTCAATACCCACACATGAAACTTAATTGTTTCATAAGGGGAAAACCATGTTACCCTTATACAGTGCCCTTTCTTGAAAAAATGTTCTAAAAATACATATTTTTGCTTCTTCTTCCCCAAAATTCTCTAATAACATTTTTCAAGAATTTAAAGGATAAAAAATATGGGAATTAATTACTTTAATTGTTTAAATCACATGAATCATATTATGGAATAATATAAACACTCTGTAATTAATAAATGATTAAAGGAAAAATTTAATGATGAATTTAAATTGAGATTTTAATGATGTGGAACTGTGCGCGGGTGGACTTCTTAAAAATATTTGAATCTTTCTAACCTTAATTTTTGGTTATCCTTTTGATTCTGACTATCCTATAAATTACTATATGAAATATCATGATTCCTCTTTTGGTCAGCCTGAACCCTTACTTTGGTCTCCAAGTGTGGAAAATACTCTCTCTATATCTCTCTCTATATCCTCTCTTCTTGCATGTGGTATTTTACAGGGATAATTTTAAGGTATTGTTTTTATGTATTTTTTTAAATAGTGTTCTTTTTAAGCTTCTGAACAATAAAAATTATAAAGGATTCTTAATTGGTAGAATTATAGAATTATCAAATAGTAAAAATAAATAATTAACACATGATAGTTTCAGATTATTCTAGATGGATAGAATATCATCTCATGTAGTTTTATAATTTATTAGTAAGGAATAAATGGTTATCACATGTTATGGCGTAAGTGATAATTTGAAAATTATCTAGGAGAAAGAAATTTTTTATCACATTTTATGTTATTATTTTTTTTGAAAATAAAATGTTTGGAATCAGTTATAGGAATCCTTGGCGAGTGGTTTGAACCGTCTAGTATTCAGTTTTGGTTCAAGTGATGATTCCTTGAAGAACCTTATCATTTTCATCAAAAAAAATTAGGTAGGAATTTCCTTACCATGAAAAGTCCACACACACACACACACACACACACACACACACACACACATATTTTAGTATAAAATTGTTACAGACCGATACCCGTGATTCTGGATCCAGTACAAAAAATACTATATATTTTTTTTATAAAAAGGAACTTAAAAATATATATTCCTTTACAAAAACAAGGATATTTTAAGATCTGGGTTTGGGAGGAAAAAGATAAATTATTACAATATATTAGAGTTTAAATAATTAATAAATAAACAGCTATTTTGACTTCACTCACACTAGCTTCTTAATGAGCCTAAAATCCTTTGGAATTTCTAATGATATTGTGAAAAACATTTTAAAAATATGGGGTGAGCATAAATTTTCTAGTAAGGGGTTTTAAAAACCAGTGAAAATCATTTTATAAACACTTTTAAAAAATTATTTAAAAAAATTATTTTATTTTAAATGTAAAACATTTAATAATAGAATATATATATATAACATATATTTATGAAAATGATATCTATAAATTATATATATTTATAAAATATAAATTTTAACATATATGTATATCAACATTTTATGTATATAAAATTTTATTTTATTTTATTTTTTCCCACTTTATTTTTTTCTTCCTTCCCTTACATGTCACACACACACACATTTATTACTTTACTTAATTTATAAGTGTATATATATATTTATATACACCTATATATATATATTCTAATATATATATATATATATTCTAATATACATATATATATATATAATATTTTAATGTATATATATAACATATAAATAACCTATATTTTAAGATATATTTTAACATATATATAACATGTATATAAGTTTTATAGTATATATATATATATGTTGGTTACTTACTCCATACACTTCACACACCTCACATTTTTGGGGTTCCTTCCACAACACACCACACACCTCATTCCTCTCTTTCATTTTTTTTCATTCATTTTTTAATTATGCACTTATTGAAGAGCCATATATATATATTCATTTTATTTTTTATACTATCAAACTCTTAAAAATAATTCTCATGTGACACATAAAAATGTATTCTTATTTTTATACAATAAACATCTTATATATGTGTTTATATATACACAAAATATAAGTATATATATACATATATATTATACACACATATATATGTATATATATATTAAACACAATTTTATAACTCTTTATATATATATATACACACATTACCTTATAATTTAATATCAATTAAACACACACACACACACACATATATATACATATACGTATCTATATATACAAGCATAGTTATTATTTTGGTTTACCACATATATATATTAACATATATTTTATATATGTATATTTCTATATTCTTATATATTTATAAGTACCTAAAAAAAATACTAACCATAATTTTAAATTTTTTATTAAAATGATAAATATATATATTTTTTTCATACTCACTAGTGCAGAAAATGTTTTCAACGTCACCATTTTTTACGTCGGTTATATATAACCGATGTGAAAATCTGTGATACATGGTTTTTTACGTCGGTTATTTTATAACCGACGTAAAAAATATGGAGATTAAATTTTTTACGTCGGTTATTTGATAACCGATGTCAAAAACGAGGTATCTACGAATTTTTTAAGTCGGTTATAAAATAACCTATGTAAAAAAGGCGGCATCTGAGGCCTTTCTGACGTCGGTTATCAAATAACTGATGTAAAACCCCAACCTACTGAATTTTTCATGTCCGTTATATTATAACTGATGTAAAAAACCAACACCCGACCGTTTTTATGTCAGTTATCAAATAACTGATGTAAAAACTGTGGTTTATGATTTGTTTTTTATGTCGGTTAGATAATAACCGATGTAAAAAACCAACACACGACTTTTTTTACATCGGTTATAAAATAACTGACATAAAAACTGTGTTATCTGATTTGTTTATAATGTCGGTTATTATAATAACTGACATTATAAATGTAATAAAAATAGTTTATAATGTTGGTTATTAAATAACCGACATTATAAAACATTTAAAAAATTACCACGCCCCGTGGATTGTAATTGCTGATTTTTTGATCGACAGACCGGTGACTCGTCTCTCTCACGCAGAAAACCCTAATCGACTCTTCGTTCTGGTTTCGTTAAACTCGTTTTGCCATCATTTTTATCATATTTACTCTCCTCGGATCTATCATCTCCACTCGCAACACTCAGGTAAGCCTCCAACGATTTTATTTCCTTCATTTTTTTTCCGGATAGTCTATATTTATGTTTTGAATTTTTTTTGTTTAAACTAGGTAAGATTCTTCGATTTTGAACCCTATTACCTCGTTTTTCCATCATCATATTATTTATTATAACCAGGTCGACTCGTAATATTCACGTAAGCCTCACCTACCTCTATTTCGTTTGTTTTTGTTTCGCGGATGCCTGACATTGATGGTAATTTTTGTTGTCATTGACAACTGATGATCTCATTCACCTATATTACTGCAATTTGTATGTAAATCATTGTGATACACCCATTCCATGTACAAGTGTGATTTATTTTTATAGGTATATATGGTTTTTCATGGTGGAATGTTTGTTTTGGATCCTTGGTTGTTTCTATTTTGGGTATCACTATTTGTATTTCCATAATATATTTACGTTGCTTATTTTTTTGGACTATTATAAGTCTTCATATGCTATTATAACCCGATTCATTGCAAAATAGAAAATTTTAGACTAGTAGGAGATACAGTTCATGGTTCTCATTTTGAATAATGAATGATACCAAAACTAGTAGCTTGAGGTTAAAATCCCTAGATATGCCAAAACTAGTAGCTTGAGGTTAAAATCACATGGTTCTGGGGGGCTGTCAAGAGGGTTGGTGGGCTGTCCAGGGGGTTGGGGGCTATCCAGAGGGTTGGGGGATGTCCAGGGTGGTCCATGGAGGTGGGGGGGGGGGGTAGTACAGGTGTGTCTGTGTGTGTGTGTGTGGGGGGGGGGGGGGGTCCAAGGGTGTGGGGGGGTGTCGAAGGGGGTGGGGGGCTGTCCAGGGGGGTGGGGGGCTGTCCAAGGGGTGGGGGCCTGTAAAGAAGGTTTGTGGGGTTGTCCAGGGGGTGGGGGGCTATCCAGAGGGATGGGGGTGTCCAAGGGGGCAGGAGGTGGGGGTGGTGTCCAAGAGGGGTGGTGGGGGGGGGGGGGGGTTCTGTCCAGAGGGGTGGGGGCTGTCTAGGGGGGGGGGGGTTTCCAGACGGGTGGGGGGCTGTCTAAGGGAGTGGTGGTGTCCAGGGGGGTGTCCAAGAGGGTGGGGGTGGTGTTTAGAGGGTTCAGGGCTGTCTAGAGGGTTCAGGGGCTATCCAGAGGGTTCAGGGGTGTCTAGGGTGTCCATAGAGGTGGGGGGGGGAGTCCAGGGGTGTGTGTGTGGTGTGTGGGGGGGGGGGGGGTCCAAGGGGGTGGGGGGTGTCAAGGGGGGTGGGGGGGGGGATGTTGTCCAAGGGGGGTGGGGTGGGTGGGGGGGGGGGGCAGTCCAAGGGGGTGGGGGCCTGTCCAGAGGGTTTGGGGGGTTGTCTGGGGGGGTGGGGGGGGAGGGCTGTCTAGAGGATTGGGGGTGTCCAGGGGGGTGTCCAAGGGGGTAGGGAGTGGGGGGTGGTGTCCAGGAGGGGTGGGGGTGCTGTCTAGAGGGGTGGGGGGCTATCCAGGGGGTGGGGGGGGGGGGGGCTATCCAGAGGGTTGGGGGGCTGTCCAGAGGGTTGAGGGTTGTCCAGGGGGTGTCCAAGCGGGTAGGGGGTGGGGGGGTGGTGTGCAGGAGTGGGGGGGGGGGGGGGGCTGTCCAGGGGGTGGGGGGCTGTCTAGAGGGTTGGGGGGCTGTCCAGAGGGTTGGGGTTGTCCAGGGGGTGTCCAAGGGGGTAGGGGGTGGTGGTGGTGTCCCGGAGGGGTGGGGGGTGCTATTCAGAGGGGTAGAGGTGATGTCCAGAGGGGTGGGGGATGTCCAGGGGTTGGGGGGGGGGCTGTCTAGAGTGGTGGGGGCTATCCAAGGGGGTGGTGGTGTCTAGGGGGTGTCCAATGGGGTGGGGGTGGTGTTCAGAGGGTTTGGGGGACTGTCCAGAGGGTTGGGGGGTGTCCAGGGTGTCCATTAGAGGCCCCATGGTTTTCTTTGATTCAATGAAATTTAAAACTGTTATATCTAACTTTATTATCTTTTTAAAATCATATTCAATCATATTTTTTTATATACGCATAGATTTGTTTTATATTTCAAAATTGTTTTACATTCAAATTATGATTCTTTTCATATAAACATATATTTGTCTTATCTTAAAATTATGTATAATTTTGATATTTGTTATAGGTAATAATGAGTCAAAATTGGATTACGACACATCGAATGAGAAATGAATATGAGGAAGGTGTTGATGCCTTTTTGAAATTTTCTAAAAGAAATTTTCCAAGTAGTGACATTTTTTTCTCTCCATGCCTGAAATTTTTGAATATGAAGAAGTTGAAAATTAGAGAGATAAAAGATCATATAATTTGTCACGGTTTTAATCTGAGTTACAACCCTTGGATTTGGCATGGTGAAAATGGACGGAATGTCACTGATCATGATGATTCACAATATGGTAACTCCGATGTAATTGAAGAAATGATTTTTGATATTGCAGTAGAACAAATTGAGATAGAACCGATAGTTGCACATCTATATGGTGATGCTGAAAAACCATTATATCCTAGTTGTACAGATTTTACAGTTTTTTCGGTGGTGTTAAGATTTATTAACCTGAAGGCGAAACATGGATGGAGTGACGGAAGTTTTACAGAGCTGCTACAATTGATGAAATGCATTCTTCCAAAAGATAACTATCTTTCAGATTCACATTATAAGGCCAAGAAAATATTATGCCCGATGGGATTGGGATACAAGAAAATACATGTCTGTCCGAATGACTGTATTATATATAGGAAGGAATATGAATTTCTGTCAGAGTTTCCTAAATGTGGGACATCATGGTATAAGGTGAAAGAAAAATCACAGGCTGATGTAGAGATTACAAAGATCCCTTAAAAAGTATTTTGGTATCTTCCTATAATTCAACGTTTCAAACATTTATTTGCTAATTCACATGATTCAAAAAGGTTAATATGGCATGCAGATGAGGGGTTCTGTGATGAAAAAATATGTCATCCAGATGATTGTCCACAATGGAAGAAAATTCATGAGCAGTATTCTATATTTATAAATGAAATTAGAAATCTCAGACTAGGGTTGTGCATAGATGGAATGAATCCATACCGAACCCTCAGTAGCACACATAGTTCATGGACTGTTTTATTGGTAATTTACAACCTCTCTCCTAAAGTTTGTATGAAGTGAAAATATGTCATGTTGAGTATAATGATCTCGGGTCCGAAGCAACCCAACAATGATTTTGATGTTTACTTGTCACCGTTGATTGATGATTTAAAACTTTTATGGGCTGATGGTATTAGGGTGTATGATTCTTATAAAATGGAATATTTTCAACTGCATGTAGTGCTTTTTTTCACTATAAATGACTTGCCATCATATGGAAATTTGTCTAGATACAGTGTTAAAGGGCATAAAGCATGTCCAATTTGCGAACAATAGACATCGTATTGTCAATTGCATAATGGGAGGAAAACAGTGTACATGGGTCATCAAAAGTTTTTCCTATGGATCACCCTTATAGAAGACTAAAAAAGGCATTCAATGGATCATAAGAATTTGATATTGCTCCAAAACCTTTATCCCCTAATCTTTATTTTTAGAGGGTGAAAAACCTTGATGTGACATTGGGAAAGACACAAAAATATGGTAATGATAGACATATTTGGAAGAAAAGTTCAATATTTTTTGAGCTACCATATTAAAGATATCATGAAGTTAAACATAATATTGATGTCATGCACGTGGAGAAGAATATCTGTGATTTTTTGATTAGAACATTGTTAGATATCAAAGGAAAGAAAAAAGATGGATTGAATGCAAGATTAGACTTACTGTCAATTGGAATACGTTTGGAGTTAGATCCCACTCCTAAAGTTAGACAAACATTTCTTCCCCCGACTTGTCATACATTATCGAAGAGGGAGAAAATTAGCTTTTTTCAGTGTCTTCATGATATCAAAGTTCCTTAAGGTTATTCTTCAAATGTAAAAACTTTTTTCTCCTTGAAGGAATTGAAGTTGATAGGTATTAAATCACATGATTGTTACATCATGATGCAACAAATTCTACCAGTTTCATTGCGTGTAATATTGACCATCTGTGTCAGAAAGAGTATAATAAAGTTGTGTTATTTTTTCAATTCAATTTTTAATAAGGCGATCGATTTGAATGCTTTAAACATTTTGGAAAAGGATTCAATTTTTATACTTTGTCAATTGGAAATATATTTTCCACTAACTGTTTTTGATATAATGGTGCATTTAATGATTCATCTAGTTTGATAAATAAAGCTTTTTGGACCTGTATATCTTCGTTGGATGTATACTTTTGAAAGGTATATAAAAATATTGAAGGGGTATGTTAAAAATCCATATCGACCTGAAGCCTCCATTATTGAAAAGTATATTTCTAAGGAGGTTGCAGAGTTTTGTACGAGCTACTTGGCTATGGCGCAATACATAGGTTTTCCTCCATCTTTCCATGAACGAGTTAGTAATGAGGGAAAGGGGATTCATTGCTTGGAAGTAAAATCATTGTCAGCTGAATAGATGAAGAAGTTAGGATCATACATATTGAATAACATAGCTTATTCTCAACCGTATATCACATTGCATATTAATGAGTTGAAACAATGTCATCCAAAGAAGAAAGAAATGTGGATTTTGAATGAGCAAAACAAAATATTTTTTTCATGGTTTAAAAAGACCTTTCTTAGTAGATTAGATGTATCAGAGACATTAAAATGGATAGTGGGTGGTCCATTTTTAAATGTGATAAAATTGTCCATTTATGACATTAATGTTTATACATTTCATACGAAAGCTCAGGACAACAGAAGTGCAGTTCAGAATAGTGGTGTATTGGTGTTTGCAGAAGCAATGCATTTTTCGAGTGCTAAGGACAAAAACCCAATTTCTGCATCAAGTTCATATTATGGAGTGATTGAAGACATATGGGAGGTTGATTAATTTAAAATTAAAGTTCCTGTTTTTAACTATAAATGGTTTATCAGTAACAAGAGTGTCAGACACGATGAATTTGGAATGACAATTGTAAATCTGAATAGATTGGAAGACACAACTGATTCTTTTATAATGGAAACACATGAAAAACAAATTTTCTATGCAGTATATCATCAGATATGTAGTGGGCTGTTTTTTTAAAAGGGAAAAACAATATATTGGTGAGGATGAACTTGATGAAGATGCTGATTTATGTGAGATCCCTACTTCCATGGAAAGATTAACAGAACATAATGACGAGCATGTTGAAGACGTGGTTTATTCCATAAGGAACGATCATGACGAAGGAATTTGTGAAAACAATCCATTTGTACATTCCTAAAATTACAGGTAACATATGTTTATTTCTTGTTTACATTTATTTTTTTTCATAAAATGTTAGATATTGTAAGTTTTTTCTTTATTAAAACATGTATTAAAACAAAATAAGTATAAGTTTTTGTTTGTTTTAAGTTTGTTTAGTTTACTTTATCATGTTTACCATTACATGAATTATATATCTATTATTTTTGTTCAGTGACAATTACTTTACCATGTTTACCAAGTTTACCAGGTTTACCATGTTTACCATGTTTACCATCTTGACCATCTTGACCATCTTGACAATCTTTACCATTGTTTAACATGCTAACCATATTAACAATGTTTACTATTATGTAACTTAGTACAATTTTCTATTTTATGATTATAGTAGTATTAAAATATTTGAATTTGTATATTTGTGAACTAATGTTTGTTTTTTTGATTTAAAGGATAATGACAGATCATTCAGTTGATCAACCACATGATTCTAGAGATGAGCATATTGGTCATACCTCTGGGGAGGAACATTCACATGATCCTCTTGATGTTCCCCAATCTTCCTCATGTGCTCATATTACGACAAAGAGTTCAAGAGTTGGTAAACATGGGTGCACACGTTTACCAAAATTAGCATTTGCCCGCACACAGGATCAGAGGATACTTTTTGAGTTTAATGATGATGATATTCCTAGAGGTCCAAATGAAAAATATTTAAAGATTTTTTTATCAACTCAGGCTAAGAGAAAAATAAGCATTTTGTATGATGACTGGAGAAGCGTGGATAAAGCGATAATCTCTTAGTTGTGGGAGATGATTTTGGTAAGATCTTTTGCTATTGTTGGACTATTCTTTAATTGTTTCTAGTATATATAATATGTTTAACCTATTCTTCATCAGATGACATTTGATATTACTGAAACTGGAGGATTCAGGAAGAAATGCTTATTGATGGATTCTAGGAGATGGAGGGATTTCAAATCAACCCTCTCATCTGATTTCATTTTTGGTCATAGGAGTCATGAAAATCCATGTCGTATATATCCTTTTATAGATGAAGACACATGGAGACAGGTTTTTGAAAGTAGAAGAAAAGAGTAATTTTTGGTAAGGGAAATGAAAAATTTTATAAGATTTTTTATATAAATGACCTTATTAATGTTTTGTTAATGATTTCATATTCTTAATTTACAGCAAATAAGGAAAGATCGTCAGGAGATCCAATCTAAAAATGTATACCCTCATAGTTTATCTCGAAGAGGGTATGCATTTTTGGAAGAACAAATGATGGCGGAAAATTTTCAAAAACTAAGAGCTGAGACTTCAAGCTCTGGAGAGTTCACCGCTCCATCCCCTCCATCTGGACCTGAAAAATAGAAGAGAGCTCGGATGGGCAAAAAAGGGAAATATCTTTCGGAAGAATCGAGAATCGTAGTTGAGAGGATTGTAAGATATCTATTTTATTTATTTAAGTTAACTATTTTCTTCATATAATTTCAATCATTACAGAAATTTTGAATTAATTAATATAGGACTCTCTTGAGGAGCAGAGCTCATAGGGGGAATTTACAGTATTGGGAAGAAAGATATTTTATCTGTAGCATTGGGAAATTCTGAACATCCTGGTCGTGTAAGAGGATATCCGCCAGGTGTATCGGTAAGAAAAGTGTTGCCACGTTCTTCAACTTCTAACATTGAAGGTGTTTATAAAAAAATAGAATCCTTGGAGGATGAAATTCATAATATTAATGCGACGATGGAGGAAAAGATTAGAGGGTCGGTATAGTCTATGTTTGCAGACATGCAAAGGCAATTTTAGATTGCAGCTCCCACTCCTCCACCGATAACACCCCAAGCTTCCACGATACACTTCTCTTTCAATAATGCAATAGCTTGCATTGTACGCTAGTTTGAGATTCTAACACACCGCGACCAATCAAAGTAGACGTTATGAATATTAATACCCACTTTTTGAATTATAGAAATTTTATATTTCAAAATAGACTTCATTTTTGGATTCGGAATATCGAAACTAGCCTATGTTGAATTTTTGGTATTTTTTAGAAAAACATCAATTTTTGATGAATAGTGAAACCACTAAGTGGTATTTAAAAAACTGATTTTTCGTTTAAATGAAATTTTACCACCTCTGTGATTTTAATTTCAAAAATTTGACATACATAATTTTCATTAGGAAGTAAAATGTGGTTCAATGGGATTAAAATAATTTTTGGTGAATAGTAACTTTTATGTTCTATTAATCGCGATTAAAGGTAATTAGTGTAATTTAAGGTAAATATAATGTTATAATAATATGAAATTACCTTTACACTTGTCCTAACCTTATTGGATAATTCATGGCTGACCAAGACAATCCATGGGTCAACTTGGGGACCCCATGGAGCCACTTGGGTAAGAAAATGACATTAATAACTTTTTATTTAAAGTAAAAATAAAGGTGTCACAAACATGTATTGTTTTACTAAAACAATTTTTACAAGGGGTTATACAAGTTATATTTTTGACTATAAATATCCATTGGAAATATAAAAATATTTCCTATATCATGGTAATTATTTTATAATTTTTAGGCATTAAATAAATAAATTTATTTATCACACCATGATGATGCAGCGATTACCTCATTAATGAATGATTTAAATAAAATGAAAATATAATGTAAAATCTAAGACTTAAACTTGTCCAAAACCTATTGGATGGGTTTATTTCGAACCTTTATCACCTTATCCTCGAACTATATAATTTTGGGACCTTTAAAATCCGAAACTTATTATATAATAAAGTAACATTTCTTGACATTCCAAAAGTGACCCTCCTCTCCTCTTATAAAAGGCCCCCAACTCTACCACCTTATTCACACCTTCAAGCCATTTGGCTCAGCCAACCTATGCCCAAATACTCTCTCAACTTCCCACTATTACTCCTAGAAGCCTCACTTTGTGTAACATCCCAGGTAATTAAAGAATAAATAATTTTCATATTTATTAATATTTATGAATTAAATATTAATTTTAATTAAAAAGGGGTTTCTACGTTCGATAGCGTACTCGATACGCAACGATGAGTTTCTTTGAAAACTTACGTTGCACACAAGTAATAAAATAATATTATTTTAAATGTTAGTTAACAAGTAGCCGTTTTACTGGTGGGAATGGATAGAAATAACTAAAATATGATTATATATGTTTTTAAATGTTTTTACATTTACCCAATAAAAGATAAAGGCTTAAAATACGGAAAGAGTTCAATTTTAGGCATTTATACCCTAATTTTCACTAAGGGTTCACTTATCACCTTTTGACGGAGAACCATTATTAAATATAGTTTTGATCAATCTTATAAATTCTATTGGACCAAAAATAACTCTTCTTTAGAATCGGGACATTAAAATTTACCTTGTGTAAATTTTTGGTACCTTTCCGATAAAGTTCATTTTTTTAATGAATAGTGTAAAATGTTGTATTTTAATTCAAAACCACTTTTAATCTAATTTATTTATATGATTATATTATATTTTTAATTGGTTTTAAAGTGAAATTAGAAAATATTTTTACCATTAAATCCAATAGTGGTCGTTGGAATTAATTTCACTTTGAAATAGGACTTAAACTAGTGTCAACCTTTTGATACTTATTGTTTCATAAAAACACGTTATTTTCTCTGACAGCGGGAATTAATTATTAAATTAATTAATGTGACTTATATATTTTGAATTTTTTAAAATATACTTCATTTTTGAATTCGTAATATCAAATATATCTTAGGGTGAATTTTTGGTAATTTTCTGAAAAACATCAATTTTTGATGAATAGTGAAACCACTAAGTGGTACTTATAAAAACTGATTTTTCCGTTTAAATGAAATTTTGCCATCATTGTGTTTTGATTTTCAAAAATCTGACAAACATGGTTGTCATTAAGAAGTAAAATGTGGTTCAATGAGATTATAATAATTTTTTGGTGAATATTAACTTATTAAGTTTTTAATCGAGATTAGAGGTAATTAGTGTAGTTTAAGGTAAAAATAATGTTTTAATAATATGAGATGACCTATACAAATGTCCTAGCCTCATTGGATGTGTCAAGTCCGACCAAGAAAAGCCATGGGTCAACTTGGGGACTCCATGGAGCCACTTTGGTTGGAAAATGACATAAATACCTTTTATTTAATGTTAATGTAAAAAATGGAAAAAACATGATATGTTTTACTAAAAAAATTTTTAAATGGGGTTATACAAGTCAGATTTTTTGATTATAAATAGTCATTGGAAAGATAAAAAGATTTAATAAATCATAGTATTTTTTTTATAATTTTTAGACATTAAATAAATTAAATTGTTTATGACATAATAATGATGCAGTGATGACATCATTATTTGACGATTTAAATAAAATAGAAAGATAATGTAAAATATATAAACTACACATGTACAAAACTTATTGGATGGGTGGGTTTCGAACCCTTATCACCTTATCCATGAATTATTTCAATGTTGGACCTTTTAAAACCGAAACACATTTTCAAATAAAGTAATATTTCTTTACTTTCCAAAAGTGCCCCTCCTCTCCTCTTAAAAAAGGCCCCCACCTCTACCACCTTACACACAATCCTCAAGCCTTTGGTTCGGACAACCCCTGCCCATTTACTCTCTCCACATCCCTCTACTCATCCTAGAGGATTCCCTTTGGGCATAATCATTTCAAAGGAAGCCTTTAGGGTCAAATCAAAAGGAGTTACACTTTTAAAGGTAATTCATTCTCTCTTGTTCATTTGTTTTATTTTGCTTCTCCAACCCCCTAAACTCTTTTTATTTACTTCTTTTGTAACAACACCAGTATCTTAAATATACTATGATGTTGTTATAAGATTTATTCGAGATACACTCTCACACAACTACATCAAATGGTTAAAGAACATACGGTTTCCGTGGATGGCGAAATTCTGCCTCCCGAAATGATGATTGTTCAATACTCATTTAACACTTTTAAAGGTGGACATTAAGATGTCACTATATTTATATATGATATATAATATGTTTATGTTTTCTTTAAGCTTCTGTATTTTTCATTTTGGGCATACCTTTATGGTTTCCATTATGGTTAAAACACGATATCTTCATTTAAGGAAGTGCGGACTACCGCCCCCTCAAAGTGATGTGATTCGTTAATGCCATATGTGGGACGTGTAAAGGATGGATTTGAAGTTATTATATATGATGTTATAATGGAATTATAATATACCTCTATATAATTATTATTTCTTTCCATTAGAGTATGAGATAGAAATGAATGCAGCGTTCATGCGTACGTACGGCTTACCGTCTCCATGAACGGTGCATTTCATTTCTTATCCCCAAATGTAATGTACTATTAAAAGTACATGTATATAATGGATATATATAATGAATGATATATCTAAATGATGAATATAATTAGGGAATTAAAATATACATACCTCTCATTTTGTTTTAATTCCATTAATATGACAAAGAAATGAAAGTAGCGTTCATGCGTACGTACGGCTTACCGTCTCCATGAACGATGCATTTCATTTCTTAACTCTAAATGATTATGTAATATTATAAATACATGTATATTCTGGATATATATAATATATATGATATCAAAATCAGGAATGTCATTCTGGATATGAAGAACCTTTGACCACACGAACAACATGTAATTGTAAGAAGTCCACTTTCGACTTAAGAACCAAATATTGAAAAAACAAACATTATTAACTTAAATAGTTACATAATGTTTATAACATGGAAATAAGTGATATAAAAGGAATAATGAACTTTAAAAAGGTTCTTAATCAAGTATAAATTAACTCAAGTTTATTATTCAGGACGTTAAAGAACGATCGAGTCAAGTCGGACCCGAGGTAAGGGACTTCGTCTCAATCTCCTTTCATTGAGGCATATTTCGTTTTATACACAACTTTCTTTTATATGGTGTATAAACCCCTTTGACTTTGACTTTTATACAAAAGGAATCTTTTTCTACGAAGCGTTTTACTAAATGACAAAAAGGATTTTTTTTTAACGTACGCGGTGACAACGACCTTTTCCGCCGTCGTGAGTATTATTTGGTCTTTGGCTTCCTCAACAAGCCGTTATGTTTTTAAAATGCAATAAATACCATATACTCTTTTATGTATTTTGGTATTGAAAATGGTTTTGATAAAGGATTCTATTATGATATATTGTGATTGAAATGTGGAAATGTTATCATTCCTTTATATTGGTTTTATGTTTTATGATTTTATATTGGTACTTGGACATTTGACGGGTGGTTACGTGATAAACCATATGATGGGTGGTTCCGTGAATACCAGGACGGGTGGTTACATTATAACCTCCAATGCATTGGGTATGGAAGTCGGCCGTATGGCTATTCCATTAAGTATGTATGGAAATTGGCCGTATGTCTATTCCATTTAAGTGATATGTGTGGAAGTCGACCGCATGGTTATTCCACTTAAGTATGTTTATGTCCCAAGTTACCTTTATATATGTTATGTGTTCTTTATATGGGTTTTATGGTAATCTTTTGGTTACAAAAAGGTAAGTAATGATACTTTATTCAGTGAAGAGTTCTTACTACTTCATGAAGGTGAAGGTATTACTTTGATAGAGTATACATGGTTTATTTGATGTTTTGAAAAACTAACAGTTTTCATTCTTTTTGTATCCCTTCCTGAGCTTTTTATGCTCACCCCAAGTTTTTTTGAAATGTTTTTCACAAAACTTAATGTGGAATAAGGTCAAGGATTGAATCAAGGGAATGTCATGCTATATAAAACATGGAACTAGACATGTTTCTTTTAAGAGTTTTTTTTATTATGGAAACTTAGTAGAAGTGACTACTTTGTAATCTTTTGAGATGTAATAGTTATGTCCTAATTCTCTAAAACTCTAAACCTGAAAAGATCCTCAACGTGAATTATTCATTTAATTCAATATTAAGTAAGGTTTAAGGCCGGGGCCTTATAGTTGGTATCAGAGGTCGGTTTAGATAACTTTAGGAGTTAGAATTCTATTAAATGATTAACCAAAAATATTTTTTTTAAATGGTCAAATTGAAATGATATAGCATTTACAGATTACCATGTCGCTTCAAAAAACATATGTCCGTGTTAAGAATTGTTTTTCATAATGGAAATACACCAGCTTTTCTATGAAGGCATACAAAGTTGAATGACTTTCCGAATCAGCAACCAGAGATGGTCAGAATCATAATTGATCAGTTTACTGCATTGGTGACTCAGTTGAATCAGGTGATAAATGGTGGTTGTGTTTATTGATGATATTTTGGTGTTTTCTAAAAGTAAAGAGGAGCATGAAAGTCATTTAAGGGTTATCTTTCAAACCTTAAAAGAAAATAAACTATATGGAAAATTCAGCAAGTGTGAGTTTTGGTTACAAAAAATTTATTTCCTAGGTCACATTGTTTCAAAAGATGGCATAACTGTTGATCCTACTAAAACAAAGGTTGTTGAAGAATGGCCAAGACCCAAAAATGTAACCGAGATCCGTAGTTTTCTTGGTTTGGCAGGTTACTACCGAAGGTTTGTTGAAATTTTTTCACGGTTATCTAGTCCAATGACTAAGCTAACTCATAAGGGTTTTAAGTTCATATGGACAAAAGAATGTGATGATTGTTTTCAGGAGTTGAAGAGAAGATTGGTGAATGCTCTAGTTTTGGAACTTCCTTCCAGAAATGGTGAGTTTATTATATACAGTGATGCTTCATTGAAGGGACTTGGCTGTGTCCTTATACAGAATGATTAGGTAATTTCTTATGCTTCACGACAGTTGAAAAATCATGAGGTAAATTACCCTACACACGATGTGGAATTAGCTGCTGTTGTTTTTGCTTTAAAAATTTGGAGGCATCATTTGTATGGAGTAAAGTGTGAAATATATACTGATCACAAAAGTTTAAATTATATATTCACTCAGAAAGAATTGAACATGAGACAGAGGAGATGGCTGGAATTAATCAAGGATTATGATTGCACAATTCACTACCATCCAGGAAAAGCAAATAAAGTGGCTGATGCTTTGAGTCGAAAAAGTAATGCTTCATTAGCAATGTTGCGTTTGGAACGTGATCCTTTGGTTAAAGATTTGATGAAATTTGGCATGGAAGTTGTTGGTACAGGATGTTCTTCTGTTTTGTTTCAGGTATCAGTGAAATCTTCTCTATCAGACAGAATCAAGCAAGCACAGAAGAAAGACAACGAGTTGCATAAAAAGGTAGAGCCGGTTCAGAAAGGTAAGTTGCCTGAATTCAACATTGATAACGATTGTTTTTTGAGGTTTGGGAAGAGGTTATGTGTGCCTTGTGATTCACAGTTGAAGAATGAGTTGTTATGTGAGGCTCATAGTTCTCCATTTTCTGTTCAACCTGGCAGTACTAAGATGTACAGAGATCTGCGGGAGTATTACTGGTGGGATGGAATGAAAAGAGATATTGCTGATTTTACTGTGAAGTGTCTGACTTGTCAGCAGGTTAAAGCAGAGCGGCAGTTACTGAAAGGGATGCTTCAGCCTTTACCAGTGCCAGAGTGGAAATGAGAAAACATATCCATGGACTTTGTTGTGGGATTATCGAGGACATCTTGAGGTAATAATGCAATCTGGGTTATTGTTGATCGCTTGACTAAATCTGCTCATTTCCTTGCTATACGAGATACCTTTTCCCTAGATCAACTTTCCCGTATGTATCTTAAAGAGATAGTCAGGTTACATGGAGTTCCCCTCTCCATTGTATCTGATCGTGATCCAAGGTTCACATCTAACTTTTGGAAAGGCCTTCAGAAGTCGTTGGGTACTGAATTAAATTTTAGTACAGCTTTTCATCCTCAATCAGATGGGCAGTCAGAACGAACAATTTAGACCTTTGAGGATATGCTACGAGCTTGTTCGATGAATTATCAGGGAAGTTGGGACCAACATCTTTCTTTCGTTGAGTTTTCTTATAATAACATCTTTCATTCCAGTATACAGATGGCACCATTTGAGGCATTATATGGGAAGCGATGTCGAACTCCAGCATTTTGGGATGAAGTGGGTGAAAGGAAGATGATGGGACCAGAATTGGTAGAAGAGATGGCAGAAAAAGTTCAGTTGATTCAGAAGCACATGAGAACAGCTCAGAGCAGGAAGAGGAGTTATGAGGATAACCGGAGGAAGGATCTATCTTTCGAGGTAGGTGATTATGTTTTTCTCAAGGTTTCTCCTTGGAAAAGTGTGATGAGATTTGGTAAGAAAGGAAAGCTGAGTCCAAGGTTTATTGGACCATATGAAATTCTAGAGAAAGTTGGATCAGTTGCTTACCGAGTGGCTTTACCTCCGAGTTTATCTCAGGTACACAATGTTTTTCATGTTTCAATGTTGAGGAAGTATATGCCAGATCCATCTCATGTTTTGAGTCCAGAGGTAGTTCAGCTGGAGGAGAACCTATCTTATGAAGAACAACCAGTCCAGATTCTTGACCACAGGGAGCAGGTGTTACGGAATAAGGTGATTCATCAGGTAAAGGTTTTGTGGAAAAACCATGTGATTGAAGAGGCAACGTGGGAATCTGAATATGTTATGAGGGATAAATACCCCCACTTATTTTGATAAGTGAATAAAATTGCGAGGACGCAATTCCCAAAAGGGGGGAAGGATGTAACATCCCAGGTAATTAAAGAATAAAGAATTTTCATATTTATTAATATTTATGAATTAACTATTAATTTTAATTAAAAAGGGGTTTCTACGTTCGATAGCGTACTCGATACGCAACGATGAGTTTCTTTGAAAACTTACGTTGCACACAAGTAATAAAATAATATTATTTTAAATGTTAGTTAACAAGTAGCCATTGTACTAGTGGGAATGGATATAAATAACTAAAATATGATTATATATGTTTTTAAATGTTTTTACATTTACCCAATAAAATATAAAGGCTTAAAATACGGAAAGAGTTCAATTTTAGGCATTTATACCCTAATTTTCACTAAGGGTTCACTTATCACCTTTTGACGGTGAACCGTCATTAAATATAGTTTTGATCAATCTTATAAATTCTATTCGACCAAAAATAACTCTTCTTTAGAATCGGGACATCAAAATTTACCTTGTGTAAATTTTTGGTACCTTTCCGATAAAGTTCATTTTTTTAATGAATAGTGTAAAATGTTGTATTTTAATTCAAAACCACTTTTAATATAATTTATTTATATGATTATATTATCTTTTTAATTGGTTTTAAAGTGAAATTAGAAAATATTTTTACCATTAAATCCAATAGTGGTCGTTGGAATTAATTTCACTTTGAAATCGGACTTAAACTAGTGTCAATCTTTTGATACTTATTGTTTCATAAAAACACGCTATTTGCTCTGACAGTGGAAATTAATTATTAAATTAATTAATGTGAATTACATATTTTGAATTTTGTAAAATAGACTTCATTTTTGAATTCTTAATATCAAATATAGCTTAGGGTGAATTTTTGGTAATTTTCTGAAAAACATCAATTTTTGATGAATAGTGAAACCACTAAGTGGTACTTATAAAAACTGATTTTTCTGTTTAAATGAAATTTTTCCATAATTGTGTTTTGATTTTCAAAAATATGACATACATGGTTGTCATTAAGAAGTAAAATGTGGTTCAATGAGATTAAAATAATTTTTTGGTGAATATTAACTTATTAAGTTTTTAATCGCGATTAGAGGTAATTAGTGTAGTTTAAGGTAAAAATAATGTTTTAATAATATTAGATGACCTAGACACATGTCCTACCCTCATTGGATGTGTCAAGGCAGACCAATACAAGCCATGGGTCAACTTTGGGACCACATGGAGCCACTTTGGTTGGAAAATGACATAAATACCTTTTATTTAATGTTAATGTAAAAAATGGCACAAACATGAAATGTTTTACTAAAACAAAATTTAAATGGGGTTATACAAGTCATATTTTTGATTATAAATATTAATTGGAAAGATAAAAAGATTTCCTACATCATAGTATTTTTTTTTATAATTTTTAAACATAAAATAAATTAAATTATTTATGACATAATAATGATGCAGCGATGAAATCATTATTTGACGATTTAAATAAAATGGAAAGATAATGTAAAATCTATAAACTACACATGTCCAAAACTTATTGTATGGGTGGTTTTCTAACCTTTATCACCTTATCCACGAATTATTTCAATGTGAGACCTTTTAAAACCGAAACACATTTTCAAATAAAGTAATATTTCTTTACTTTCCAAAAGTGCCCCTCCTCTCCTCTTATAAAAGGCCCCCACCTCTACCACCTTACACACACTCCTCAAGCATTTGTCTCGTCCAAACCCTGCCCATTTACTCTCTCCACATCCCTCTCCTCATCCTAGAGGATTCCCTTTGGGCATAATCCTTTCAAAGGAAGCCTTTAGGCTCAAATCAAAAGGAGTTACACTTTTAAAGGTAATTCATTCTCTCTTGTTCATTTGTTTTATTTTGCTTCTCCAACCCCCTAAACTCTTTTTATTTACTTATTTTGTAAAAAAAAAAGTATCTTCAATATACTAGGATGTTGTTATAAGATTTATTATAGCTACACTCTCACAAAACTACATCAAATAGTTAAAGAACATACGGTTTCCGTGGATGGCGAAATTCTGCCTCCCGAAACGATGATTGTTCAATACTCATTTAACACCTTAAAAGGTGGCCATTAAGATGTCTCTATATTTATATATGATATATAATATGTTTATGTTTTCTTTAAGCTTCTGTATTTTTAATTTTGGGCATACCTTTATGGTTTCCATTATGGGTAAAACACGATATCTTCATTTAAGGAAGTGCGGACTACCTCCCACTCAAAGTGATGTGATTTGTTAATGCCATATGTGGGATGTGTAAAGGATGGATTTGAAGTTATTATATATGATTTTATACTGGAATTATAATATATCTCTATATCATTATTATTTCTTTCCATTAGAGTATGAGATAGAAATGAATGTAGCGTTCATGCATACGTACGACTTACCGTCTCCATGAATGGTGCATTTCATTTCTTATCCC